>OY720682.1:87855727-89314727 GCA_963170755.1 Amphimallon solstitiale | reverse complement strand
TTCATTTTAAGGTCATTGTAACGATGGTTTGGCTAATATTCAGCAATTGACTTCTTTCATGCTACTGACGTATAAATTATTTAGTGTTGTCATAAGAATTCTTAATGGATTTTCATCATTAACCACATATTTACGTTTCCTTGCCTTTAAATTAGCAATACCACCAATAGTAATAAAAGCATCCATTACTCATTTTAAGACATCCGTTTTAGGACATCTTCTCTCAGTGTAGCGCTTCTGGTAAACCCTTTGGGATGATAAATAATATTTTTGACTTTTCTTCAGTACAAAAGGACCGTACTAAAAAAAACATAAATTATATTAAAAAAACGACAATAACTTAGTAATGGTCACTTTTAAAATAATAACGTCTGACATGTTTTTGGTACGAAATTTAGTAAGCAATTTAAAAGTGAACTGATATACAGGGTGTTCTATTTGAAAAAATACTTTCAGACAAAAATATCATGCAATTACATCCCAGTTTTATGCAAATTCAATTAGTAATTGCAAAAAAATAAAATATATTTATACTAAAAGTTTTTATTATGAACAATGCTTCCAAAAATGGTGTCCACCTAGTACGTCATTTTTGAAAAAAATAATTTATGAAAACATTGAATTTTTCAGAAAATGGTAATAAGTCGAAAACCTTAAATTTTAGGGCTATACTATCTTATAACTTTTTGACTAAGATTTATACGAGGAATACAAAAATGTAATAATATATAAGGTGTACCATTTAAAAAACTATAACTATGGTCAGCCACCAAGTTATGGAACACTTTGTATAATACAAAATAATTTTAAAATGTGCTCCTAATAAGTAGCTATCATAAGGAAAAACCGCATTGAACTATCTTTTCTCATAAAGTCACAATCTTCCTTCCCCGCGGAGATGACTCGCCCTGTATATTTATACTTACCCAATAAGAGGTGCACGATGTAGCTGAGCTTCGGTTTTTGGTGTTTCAAAATCCAAATTATTAAGGATTAACCAAACAATTTCCTGACACCAGTTCGATCCTGTTAAGAATATAACAATTATATCGCAAGTCATGCTTTTGAGACGGGTACATTACTAGTATAAAAGTATTCAGAACTTAATCTTCAATACCTTTTGTATAAAGAAAAATTTCAAAATTCGGACCGGAAGTAACATTTTTACTCTTAGCGAGTAGCAATTTCTTTCAAATATTTCGCCAAGTATGCATTCTATAGAGAAGAGAATAGAAGTAGTACAGTAGGATTTTGTTTATTTTTTCAGAAGATAAGAGTATTTAAATCTTAATTTAGAACAACTTTTGTATAATTTGAAACGCACACACGTATAAGAAAGTCGTGTGGTTTCCTCTATAAAATATTTAGCTAAAGGGGCTTATGGACAAGATACAGGTAGGTAAACATACATACTAAAAAAGAAATAAATATGAAAGAAATTTCTGTCGTAGTTGAACTTCATGGTCTAACACAGTCACCATTGAGTTTAGTTGTGAAAAAGGTTGTTGAGGCAATAGCTAGACACCGACAAGAATTCATTAATTTTCCAAGAGAAAATAATGCCTTGGGAGAAATGAAAGGCGAGTTTTATAAATTGCTCGGTATCCAAATATTGTTGGTACAGTAGATGGCACACAAGTAAAAATCAAAAATTCTTGGAGATGACAATCCTTTATTGTTTTTAAATCACAAGTGGTACTATTCTTTAAATATTCAAGTAAGTAGACAATAACAGTTTATAGGTATGGCTTCAGTTACATTTTTACTTTCTTATACGTAGTATAAGGAAGTATTGTGATGATGAAAATTTTCGACCTCGAGATTTTTGCAGATATCCACGTTTTGAAGTCCACTGATACCGGTGGTTTTTAAAAAATGTCTGTGTGTCTGTGTGTCTGTGTGTCTGTCTGTCTGTCTCTCTGTGTGTGTGTGACCACGATAGCGGTCAAACCGCTGTAGATATCAATTCCAAATTTTGTATTTACGTGTCTAATCTCCCTCTTGAGATCTGATTAGTTTTTCAGTAAAATCGGTAGACCGGAAGTAGCAGTTTACTTCAGCGAAAAAATCGAATTTTGCCAATATTTCGTCAACTACTAAGTCTAAACAAATTTATAAGGAATTCATTTATACTTAAAATTAAAATTGAGAAAAATTTTATTTAAAAAGTTTTTCGAAATTCCTACCGGAAGTAGGTCCTTTGCTCTTATCGAAAATCAGTTTTTTGCGAATATTTCGCAAGTCATGCTTTTTAGACAGGTACGCTACGAATATAAAAAGTATTTAGAATTTAATTTCCAATATCTTTTGTGTAAAAAAAATTTCAAAATTCGGACCGGAAGTATCACTTTTACTCTTACCGAATAACGATTTTTTGCAAATATGTCGTAAATTATGCATTCTATGTATATTTATGAAGAGTACAAAAGTATTTAGAGTTTGATTTGGAATATTTTTTGTATAAATGAAATTTCAAAATTCGGACCGGAAGTAATACTTTCATACGTATAAGAAAGTCGTGTGGTGGCCACACCTGATTTTACTTTCTTATACGTAGTATAAGGAAGTATTGTGATGATGAAAATTTTCGACCTCGAGATTTTTTAATACGGTGGTGAGTGATGCAAAATGTCGAGTTCATGATATTGTGCTAAATGCAGAGAAAGCACATATGATCCCCATATATGGAGCCTCTGCACATTAAAAAGGAAGTTTGAAGTATGTATATCTGCATAAATAATGATATTTGTCGTGCAACTTGCTCTATTTTGCAGAATGACGAAATAGATGGTATATTACTTGGAGATAATGGATATATATACCTGTTCTCGATATCTACTTATCCCACTTTTCAACCTCCAAACAAATGCTAAAGCTAGATACAATGCAGCCCATATAACTACACGTAATGTTGTAGAAAGATTATTTTAGATAATGAAAAATAAAGTTGTTTTTTTAATGGGCTGAATTTAAATCTGGAAACAACAAAGGCAGTATTGTAGCAATTGCTGCCATGAATAACATTATTAGGAATGACAACATAAAAAATGAGGTATAGTTTAAATGAATAGTTGTAAGTATCTTATTTTATTTTGTTTTTTTTTCTAGGTACGAGGTAGGCGCCATAAATTCTCAGCCTGGTCATGGAGAATTCGGCGAACACTTGTTTCGGAAATGTTTGTTATCACTGCTAATTCCTTCACTTTGAAACGACGATCTTCTAGCACTAAATGTTCAATAATTGAAATTTATTGAGGCGTTATCAATTGGTCGACCCGACCGATCACCATCTTCCAGAAATTCTTGCCCCAAACAGAAACATTTTGCTCACTTTTTTACAGTTGAATACGAAGGAGATGAATCACGACAAATGCCGTCTAAATGTTGTTTTGTTAAAAATTTAATAACCCGGCGGTACTCAATATTCGTTACTTCAGACATTTTCGTGCGCTACTCACATTGGTTGGCTGGTTACTAAAAACTACTAGGCTTCGAACCGTCATATTTATTGTGTACACCTCGCGTTATACATTCATGACGTGACGGAGTTCGTACACGTTTGAACCTGTATAAGCATGTCAGGCCGAGAATTTATGGCACCTACCTAGTATCTCTGATGAAGATGATATTCCCTTGCATGTGAATTAAATGGAAGTAGAAAAAAACTTGGAAGGGAATGTTTTCCGGCAGAATTACATAAATAGATACTCCCAATGAAAAGAAAAGTTTATGTAGTAATAAAAAGAAAAATATGTATTTGTAAATAAGTGCCTTTCTTTTTTCCTAACTATAAAATATGTTGAATACATAATTAATTACATTAGTCACAAAAAAAGAAAATAAAAATTATAGATGCTAGTATTGTGTATAATTTTACCTACAACTAATGTTTCAGTAACTGTTTAAACATTTATCATAATATGTATAAAAACAAACAATTTAAACTATGACATAATTATATGAGTAAAATAAAAAATTGAGCACAGTCAGCTTCCTTTTATTTTCAAATACGTGGGCTTCTTCCCTCTCACACATTCTATTAGAGTACCGCCCTTTTGTTCTAAGAAAACAGAAATTACTTTTTAAAGTTATTTCTTTTTTAAACTATGATTTAATCCTTTGTTTAAAATAACTTAAACGTTTACTGCCGTCTCTTCTATTCCATGAAATAAAAATACTTTACAATAACACTAAAACACGAAGACGCAATTGTATTTTAATTTGGCGCTAAACCGAAGATTTAGATTAGATTTCACAGCTTTCTTATCTCGTAAACACGCTATAACACTGTGATAGAATATAGATGGCAACTATGCCTATACCTTGTCTCAGAATAAGAAGGAGTGATTCAAATATCCCGCCAAAACATGGAACACATAGCTTAAAATTTAGTAGACAATTTGATATGACATCATGACAATTGAGGTTAGATGAACTGTATTCATACTAACTAAGGATTTAGCTGTTTTGTGTTTCATTTACTACTTTCACTAAAATAGATGGATGTGCCGCTTTTCATTTTACCATTCAAAGCAGCAATACGAGTGCACGGCAATTGGAAAGAGGAGAGTAAAGTTATAAACACAAATGAGAGTAAAATTATAAACACAAGTAGGTGCATACATCTATAATTTGATGAATATAAATCTCTTAACATTCAAATCTGTTCATTCTAGTTTTCCAAAAAAAATCATTAGAGGAATTTATGTATAAAGATATAGGCCCAATTTAAAAATGAAAAGAGTAGACTTTGTTCTGAGCGTTTTGAGAAGGATTGCCATTATAAATATATAATTACTGCACATTTTAGTGAATGTGCTATATCAACATGAAAATTGTGAATAAAGTCTATTTATTATTAAATATTTGTATCAGCAAGCAAGAGTGAATCAAACGTTTTATCAAAACGTCCTTAAGAACTTGCAGAAAAAGTTTATGCTTATTAGTTTCTGTTGTAAATATCAATAAAGAACTTGTACAGATAAATCATCCGTATTACTGCTACAAACCTTGAGGAGGTAAATTCAAGCAACTACTCTTGGAAATGTGAAGCTTACATAGAACAGTAATAAATTGAAAAATTTACATCGGCTGAAGTTGTTTACACGATCTGCAAAGATAATTACATATACCTACACATTACTAATTATTCTTCTCTATTAAAATTGATGTATTTTGAAAATATATAAAGTATAACACATTTTTATTTCTATTATATATTGGAAATTAACAATAATTTAGTGTTCACAAGATTAAAAATTTACATGGTCGGCACAATTTTTCCAACTACTTATTGTAACATTTGTAATTGCTTCTGCCAAAAGTTCTCGAATAACTGATATTCTGAAAGGGGATTTTTTGAAGTAACTTCACCTTATGTATCAATTCAGAACGTATGTGAAGTATTCTTAATTGCCTATCTTTATCGGTATGGCTTTTTAATCCTACAGGTTTTCAACAAAGCTTGCCGTGCACTCATTATACTTGTGGCAATCCAAACTTTTTCCCAAATATTCTCCACCAAATATTTTCACCTTTTTCTATTAGTACAGGTTTCTTTACGTTTGACATATCTGAAATATAACATGTATATGAATATGTGGTAATATAATTAATATTTAATTAACACTTACTTGAAATTAATGCGTCAATTCTAGAATATATGTGAGTTGTTCAGTTCATTTATGGTAATAACTCGTCTATAGTTATTTTTGCAATGATATTAATATTAATTGTTGGACGTTTAATTTTTGCACTGTCGTACAGTATTTTTGACAGATTCATCAAATTCAAAGTTTTAAATGCCTGATCACTTGTTCCTTAGGTCTTAAGCCGTCTGATCAACTCATGCTCGTGTTGTACATAAAAGTACGGATTTTATTTAATAACACAATAAACTATAATAAACCGAAGTAAAAATGTAAGAGACTAGGTTATGGCTTGACTATAAACATAAAATGACGTTCTGTCAAACTTATTTTCCCATGTTAAACTTGCCTACGCAAGAACCAATGAAATACCTTAAAAATATACGCCATTTTGGCGCGATATTTGAATCACTCCTTCTTATTCTGAGACAAGGTATAGTTGCCTATTAAGTACGTGTATTATTAGGAACATTTTTAATAGCGACTTAGTATGATGTTAATGACTACTAACTTTGTCTATTAATTAGGCGGTAAATGTTTATTTACTTCAATCTAATAACAAAGTTAGTAATTGATATGCACATTTTTTTTAGTTATTGATATATTTTAAAACTTGAGCTTACCGGTTCTAAGATAACTGCAAACCCATACATCGTCATCACGAATTTCTAAATCTAAGATTTGCTGTAACACATCCGCATACTCTTCCGTCATGAGAAATTTGCCAGGATTATATTCAAGAGTAAAATTTATTAACGGAAGTAATTTCTTCATTTCTTCCAAATCACTTCCTTTTAATGGGTTAGCCTTGAAAGACATCTTCGGAATTATCGAAACAAATATGTATTTGGCACCTTAAATAACTTGTATTTTCATTTATTTATATTGCCATTTTATCTCTAAAAGCGTTTAGATGATAAGAACAAATATCAATCTTAAGATTTACGACACCGGCATATGGCTTTATGAAAAACATTCAAAACAACTTAGTATTACTACGTATTTGTAATACTACATTTCACTGAAGAGTATAAATTTTGTTTCTCTACTAATGGCCGTTTGCACCGTTGTTGTTAAACTAAGTTTAACGCTAAACTGTAGTTAAAGTGTAAATTTCCCTTGCGCCGTAGCCAAAACTAGGATTAAATTAGTATAAACGAGGTTTAAATTAAACGGTCAATTTTGGCGGCTTAATTTTTATTTCTAACCTAATTTTGTTGTATTATTGTGACCAGTTGTGAGTTTTGCTTGAATTTTGACATTTTTGTGGCTTGAAATTTGTAATTCTGTACCCAAAAATCATACAAAAATAGACATAGAAGAGGACTATCATATTTTTGAGGACGATTTGGATATCTATACTATAGAGCAGGGGTCTCCAAACTACGGCCCGAGGGCCACATCCGGCCCGCGGACAGATTTTGTCCGGCCCGCGGAGAGCTAGCATACTTGAAAACTCCTTTTAGAGAACATATTTTTTATAGCAAATTAAATTTAGTTTACTGAAGTATTCTAATTTTATGTTGAATAATTATTAATATGATATCTACATTGATATGGTCATGGGCTAACTACTCATAACATTGTTGTAGGCTTATTGTTATTGTTTTTGTGATAAGTTGGATAAAGAAACACAGAATTGTAATGAGTAAAGACATGTATAATATGCAGAAAATTTTACTTCAGTATATAATAACTAACAAATTATTGAAATGAATCCAACTAACATTTTATACATTTTAAATAAAAACATAACTTATAACAAGCATAATGACATATGAAATACTAATGAGATTTGTGTAATTGAGATTTTCCACTGACAATAGTTTGTAGTTGTGGACTAATTTTACTTGTACCAATTATTAAAAGAGATTTAAGATGCTCATCAGTTAATTTAGATCTGTAAACATTTTTTGTGTACTTCATTTTGGAGAACGGTCTTCTCACACAAATAAGTAGCACCAAAAACAGAAAACAGCCCACGAGCAAATTTATGCAAATTATCAAATTGTGTCAGTGGAAGACTCTTATAAAATTCCAACAAAGATGAGTTTTGATATTTGTTCTTAATTATATCACTGCACTGTAGATCAATTATTTCCATTTGAAGTTCCGGGGCTAGGGTTTCAATGTCAGTATCAAAAGGATTCTGAAAAATCTTAATTTGATTCGCAATGGCATCAAAGTCCGAGAAACGAGTATCAAAATTTATTTTCAAAGCACTCAAAGTTTCGATTGCAAAATCGATAGGAAACTCAGTCTCAGTAGTGTGGCTGAATATTTCACATGCTTTAAAATGTGAAAAACATTTACTTCGTAGTTGTGATTGAAACAGTATCAATTTCTTCCGGAATGATTTGATATTAGTGTATAAATCAGGAAGATGCTGGTTTTCTCCTTGCAATCCCAAATTCAGTTCGTTCACATGTTTTGTCAAATCAACATAGAATGCTAACTTCCACAGCCATGCGTTGTTTTGTAATTCAGTAAGAGGGCGATGCTTTTCATTCAAAAAAATTTCGATCACTGCTCGATGTTCAAAAAAGCGCTGAAGGACTTTCCCACAACTAAGCCAACGTACGGCAGTATGATAAGGTAAGTCATTTTCTCCAATCTCTTCAATAAATTGTCGGAATTGTCGGTGATTCAGCCCAAAAGATCTGATAAAATTAACAGTTGATATGACTGGTTTCAGAACTTCAGACATATCCAAACATTTTCCGCACAAAGACTGTTGATGAATGATACAATGTAAGACTAATGGTTTTAAACCACCGTCATTTTCTACAGCCTTTGACACAAGAGCGACCACTCCTTTATCTTTCCCACTCATGTTTTTGCCTCCATCAGTTGTAATACATTTCAAATTTTTCCATCGAAGGTTCTTTTGATTAATGGCCATTTCAACTCCTTTAAAAATATCTGTACCAGTAGTTGTGCCATGAATACTATTCATATCAAGAAGTTCTTCATGCACTTCATAGCTTTTATCTACTCCTCGAATATAAATCAACACCTGAGCAGTATCTGACACATCCGTTGACTCATCCAAGGCCAAAGAAAACCACTCAACATGTCCATTTTTGTCGAACAGTTGAGAGGATATATTTTCAGCGATGTTTTCTACCCTTCGAGCCACAGTGTTTGCTGACATACTGACACTTTTTAATAAATTTACCTTTTCAGGGCACATTTCTTCGGCTACTGCAATTATGCATTCTTTGATCATTTCTCCATCGGTGAATGGTTTTCCACGTTTTGCAATTTCAAGGGCCACACAAAAGCTGGCACGCGTTGCAGCCTCTTGTTCAGTTTTGAGTTTTGTAAATGAAGATTACTGCGATTTCAATCCGCGCTTCATAGCTTCGAATTTTTCTGTCCGCAAACTTCCTGTATATTTTGAGTAATTTTGAAAATGTTTTGTTTCATAATGACGTTTAATGTTATATTCTTTGAGAACGGCTATGCTTTCATTGCAAATCAAACATAGCGCCTTCTTACTGGACTCAATTACGAAATACTGAATGTTCCACTGATCTTTGAATTTTCTGCATTCACTATCACTTTTTCGCTTCTTTTCCATACTACTAAATCACACACAAAAGCAACAATTCAAATCAAAATACTGTTACAAAGATGTCTTAAACTTAAACACGCACAAACACGTTTTAAGGAGGTACGCACTATTTTATTTCACAACAGTGTCATAGGAACTGACTTGTGGTTGCGCCACTAGCCTTCTTATATATTCCAATTACTGCCATCTAGAAGTGAGTGGAAGACACCAAAACCTTCTCGAACCAACGAGATTATTCCGTACGTGCTATTAGCGCCATCTGTTAGCGATAGAAGGTACTACCTATTTCCGCTTGTGTCCACCAGATGTCGTGTCACGTTACTCCTCATGGCTCGTACTCTACGACTAATCTAGAAATTACAGATAATGACAGGAAAATTAATAATATGCAGTGTTGCCGTTTTGCAGCCTTTTTTAAACGTTGCGTACTTTTTCGGACTTTTTTTCATCAGTGGACTATTTCACTTTTTACCACCGGCAACAATGATAATATGGTTTTGGCCCTCGGAACTTACTGGAGTAATCAGTATGGCCCTAAGGCTGGAGAGTTTGGAGACCCCTGCTATAGAGTATGGGTTTCCTCTTGTACTGTCTGCAAAAAAAACATTAAGAGTTAAATTTTTTCTTTGCATTTGCTTCGAAAAATATTGAAGAACTGCTTTCTGGCTGCATAAACATACCTTCAAGCTATTTTCATTCAAGCTTACCAATACTTCTTTTTCTTGGGCCACCTGCAAAAAGTATATTATTAATTTAAAAAACTCATGTATTATAAACAAATAAATACATACTGTATTAACCTCAGTATTATCACTGCTATAATCTTCAATAGTGTTATTTTTGTATTCAAATACTGCATTGCCTGTGATTTGATTTTATGAAGATTTGTTAAGGTATATTCCATCTCCATGTAATCCACCATTGTCTAATCCAAATACTGATTTGGTGTTCATAATGGATAGCACCACATTATTTTATGTAAGCCACCTCCGGTACGAAATGTTTCCTTTTTTTCTTCGGCTGCAATTTTTCTAACTTCTTTTTTTTATTCTCATAGAATCGTCGCAAACAATCCAACAAAATTCAATTCAGCTGTACCATTCGGTTTTTGGCAATATCTAGCCACGCATTCGCCTTCTTCTTTTTATGTAACCTGGTCGGTCCTTTTATTTTCAATTACATGTTTGTATTCCAAGCAAATATTTGCGATCAACATTTTTTCATCACTTGAAAAATTAGATGACCTACCTACTCCTTTTTTTTTTGTTCGTTATGGACATTTTGTTTCAAGCCCAAAATAGAGGGAATATGGAGGATGAAGGAAATCACAAATCGGGCGGGTGACGTTGGGTGACGGATTATTCAGAAAAATAAAACAAGAATAACCTTAAAAAAACATATTTACATCGCATGTGAAGTTAGTTGCGAATTTTTTTAGGGCGTTGCCAAATGTTGCTTTTCTTTAATCTTGGTTTACTTAACTGGCGAAAAATATTATACGGTGCAAATCAATCGAAACTTAATCCTAGCGTAAATTTAAACAGGGATTAGTTACACGCCGTTTAAATTATAAACGGCACAAATGGCCCTAATTCTAATAAATAACGGCAGGTATCTGTCAAATTGTTTGAAATAGAATTTCAATAGAATTATTAAATGGCACATGTGGCTGTCCAAATATTTTTTGTTGTCTCTCCATCGGCAAAAAATTCATCTCTATGATAAAAGCAATTTTATGTAAATAATATTAAACATTACATGTACAGAGTCATGTAAAATCGAGGGTATACATTTGATATTGTATTTAGTAATAAATAAAATTTAATAGCCAGCTTTTAAATATAAGTTTTAAATGCATACATACGCAAAATTAGTTATGTGCAAAATATTAATAAGAAGCTTATTTGCTTTTAAACTGATAAAGTAATAGAACTACGTCCCTAGGTTAAATCGATGGATTGGTTTCAAAAGTGGTCAATTAGAGTTTCTCCACTTTTGGGCTATATATAGTTGACCTCAATTTTCTTTACCTTCAGTTCAAACTACAGCTATCTACACGGGCCTAAAATGGACTCCTTTATTTTCACATCAGAAACTATTTCTAGTGGAAATTGTTCATAATAATGTTATTGTTAAAATATCGTATTAAGCTTTGTATGCGTTCAGGAACCATTTGGAAGAAATATACATTTGACAACACTGTAGTCGCATAATATTGTAATTGTAGATACCGCTATAACTTCCGTATTTTGATCTTCAAAAACATTTGCTCGTTATTAGTATTATCAGATGGTAAATCTGATGTTTTAAATTCATTACACAATTACGTGAGGTATAATTTTTTCTTCAAATTATGTATTTCTTATCAAAATAATACATATAGAAAAATGTTGTCGTTTTCATAGAGTGGCTGAACTTAACAAATATGATATGCACGAGGAAGGTTTTCTCGTAGAACCAATTGAACGGTTTCATTACTATATAGGGATGAGTGTAAAATTACCGTAATTTATATTTTTGGTAAATTACCGCTCTTTAAATTACCACGGTGATTTACACAAGAAATGGTAAATTACGCAAGAATAAATCTTGGTAAAAAAAAAGCGGTAATTTACCGAAAAATATAAATTAGGGTAATTTTGCATCACTTGTCCGAACGTATCAGCCCGAAAATACGACGGATAAAAGAAATAGTGTATAACATCAAGATTTATTCTTCCGTAATCTACCATTTTTTGAGTAAATTGCCATGGCAATTACGCAAGAACAAATCTTGGTAAAAAAAAGAGTCACAATTTACCGAAAATATAAATTACGGTAATTTTACATCACTGCTAGGGATGTGTAACGTAGTAGGTATCCCGACTCCCAACGGTAGTGAATTCAGGATATCTCTCCCTATCGCCTACAAATAGAAATTGGTAACATACGCTTTATGAAACATGTTACATATATTCTACTAGATAGGTGTTTCCTTTCTTTGTATTTTTTGTATTTATTTAATATAGTGTGTTATAAAAAAAATAATATGGCATGTTCTACATATAAAAATAATTATACAACAGATTTAAAATAGTGTTGAATAATGTTTTAAAGAAAAATGTTAAAAATAAAAGGCGAATTCTGTAAATATAATAAGAAGTTGATTATGACGTTAAATTGATACATATATCAATAAGGCTGCTTTATTGTTATATAGTTGCGGTAGTAAAGAGTTACAATTATAGTGATAATTTAAATATTGACCCCGTAATAAACTGAACCTAGTATATTGTTCAATACCTTTTGAAAGCACCGTAAATTTTATTTCCACCTTTTAAAAAGAAAAATTGTACATCGGGTTGTGTGGAATGTGTTCTAAGTTGTATTGCTTTTAATATATATTTTCATTTATTAAAATTATTATTAAAATTAAGGTAGCATTTCACATAAAAAATATTTTAATATTATATGCGAGTTAGTTGATATTGTCATCCTTACTGTATTTTCAATTTACTTTTATATTTATGTGATGATATTGGAGTAATAATAGAACAGATATAGACAATCAGGTAATGTAATACAGGTTTTCTAAGAAAAACACTGCATACTTGATTATCATACGTACTTGTACAAGATAGGTCACTCTATTAACATTTCGACCGCTTCACACTATTACAGGTTATTCAAATGAGATAAAAACTTCTTAAACAGCTGGTTGTATACTCGAGAAAAGAAAATTGTTTACAATCGCTATAAATAACAAAACCTGATGTATTAAAGGAGGTGCTACATTTAATCGAAATTCATTACAACTAGAATATTCTTATTAAAATTCTATGCCCCACAAATTTATATAGTGTATAAAATAACAAGCACATAACCGAGTTTGATAAAAAGTCAAATAGAAGTTAAAATTAAAACCTCTCTAAGGATGAGTTTCAATAATGTTCTAAAACATGTGTAATATTGTGCAACATGCCGTTGTAAAACAAGGCGTGTATGTATACTATCGGATAATTCCTGGCAAATGATTTAAGTCTCAACGTGCAATGCGTATTTTTCATTGTATTCACTTTATTTCAAACTTGTATAGTATGTAATTGAAATATGTAATAGTTAATACAGTTCTCACATGCATTGATATAGACCAGACGTATTTTAACACTTCCTCCTAAGATATGGAGTATTAAATATGTTTAATGACCGCTACAAATCAACTCTAAAAATTTGGTGTATACATATATCTTCTTAATAGGCCCTTATGGCTATACATATCTATTCGTTTTATACCTAGCAGGTATAAACTCTTACTTACAGTTCAATTTATCTTGTGAAATAGAGTTTAATTTAAAACCGTATTTACATTTAAACAATAGAGATCGAAAAACACTTAATTGGCCGCACATTTTATTTTAAAATATCTTACCTTTACTTGTGAGTGTAATGTTCTTACAATCTTTCGGAGGAAGGTGGGTTTCAATAATTTTCTACATCATGTGCAATACTGTGCAATCTAAACAAGCCTGCACTACCGGATAATTCCAGGCGAATGATTTAAGTCTACAATGCGCGAGACGCATAACGACCAGGTTACCCTTACCGGTTTAAGGGGGCTTGAGGTGCCGACTAACTGGCTTGTAAATTCTGTACTTTACAAGGTTACATTAAAACAATAGAGCCGCTATTTACGAAATATCAAAACGAAATTTAAAACACAAATAAACAAAGGCTCAGTGCATGCTCGACTGGAATTGAAACTGTGTTATGATGTAAATTTTTGTCAACTTTGAGAATGAAATGTAGGAGCAAATAATTTTAATTATAAGAAAGTACTTCCAACGAAACCTTAATTAATCCTTTGTATTCAATTTAATGCAAAAACATAATAAGAAAAACAAAAATTTCTGCTGTTTGTTTTATTTTAACGAATACCTGACATCGGCGGAATTTACATTAGCGTATATGGCGGCCATAACAATAGTATATTATTTTTATTTGATTGATATATAAACACAATACAGCCTTGACCAATTGATTATATAAAGTCGCAGTGGTTTACTGTTTTCAAGGATTTTTTTATCGAGAAGTCACAGTTTGTAAGAGCAAATTTAAAATATATAATAGTTTATCCTAGAGAAGCATATACATTAATTGTGCGAGAAATCGATTATAAAAACATAAGTCTTCCTTTAAAAAGGGTCTTTATTGCCGGACTCCCCCATAAAATAAACTCAAAAAGAATAAAATAAAATAATAATTTATTTTCTTATTAAATTATCGAATGGTGTGCTATTCCAAATTTTGAATTTCGGTAAGGTCATTTACTGCATTATCATGTTTATTTGTAGAAGTTCTAGAATATTTCTACTTTTATTATTTTGATTTATTATTACCGGTAAAATGGGGTGGCTTTATGCCACTTTTTATGGTTTTCAAAGAATTTCGGACAATTATAGACACCAAAAATGTTTGTAAAAATTAACGATATACTTTGAACCTTTGGTTACTAAATTGTGTAAAAAAGACTTAGAAATTTTCATTCGTTTTTCTAAAATTATTTATAACAATTGGCACAATTTCCCCCCATAGGATGGGGTGGCTTTGTGCCAGCTACTTGTTTACCGTTTTAGCACAATGCCGCCTATTTACAGGCTGAAAATGTGCCAGACCCAGCTTCATATTATAGTGAAACTGTATGGTATGAGTGACATGGCCCAATTTCACCCCAATTAGTTTTATCTCTGTTATTTTTGTGGCACAATCTCGCCCCAAATAGAAGGTTTAATGAAAACTTTTTTTATTTATAAAATATAACAAAAACTAGATATTCTTACAAACCAAAATAAAACAAAAGAACAGCCAATTCTCACATAGAATAGTAACTAATAAAGATAATTAAGCGTATAAACTGAATTTCAAAATAGGTAGTGGCACAAATTTCCCCCTTATATTGTCGGAATCTTATTCAAGGTGACACACCCAGGTTATTTTGCACTACTCGACCACTGCGTATTCTTTAAAAGATAACCTATATAACACCTAATTACGTGTGAACTTTGAAACGGTCATTATTAAAACACTTTAGGCAAGCCAGGAGAAAGTATGCGATAAAACGAAAATTTTGCAAAATCTCACCAACTTAATAACTTGACGGAACAGAAATGGAGGGTATTGCATACACAAACCATACATTTCATTCTATTCGCCTCTAATATCGGTATTCTTGAACAAGAGTTCGGGGCGGTAGGTGAATCGATGTGCCGATATGGTGCGAATATACACGATCAACACGTAGTGGCACAATCACGCCCCGGCTGGCACAAAGTCACCCATTTTACGGTATGTGTTTATTATTATTGAGCAACAATCTTACATTGTTATGGTTTTTATGGTCTTAATTTTTATTAAATGGGTTTGATACTTGACTAATTCTTTCTGATAATTTTTCCAATTGGAATAGCTACGTATTTTAACATATTTGTTGATTTGGAATTATTATTATTTCTATTATTATTATAAAATTTATTTATTCTTTTCTGATAATAGAATTTATAAAATTTAAATGGTAATTGTTATTGGTTAATATGTCTTTCATTTCTTTTAGGATTTTGGTCTGTATTTAGAACTTGTTAGTAGAAATATGTTACGATAATTTTGAATGGAAGTATACTACAGAATTTGTTTCATTTATTTATATTTTTAGGGCTTTCTTACGCTGTATGTCGTGGACATTAACAGATTCCGTTTAATTTATTTTTATCCTTCATGTTCATATATTACGAAGTATGCCTTTTTGGTTTTAAATAAATACGAATTAATATTAATTATTAAAACCGTAATGCCATCGTTTGAGGGTGTACGAACATTATTGTTATGTACGTCTATGTTCGCAGCTAGCCCCCCTGTAGTATTATGAATTTTTTTTTGTTATTTGTGTTTAAGAATGTTTCTTTTATTTATCTACCTTTGTTCATGTAAATAGCTGATCGTTTCCTTCTTTTCGTGTTTTATAAGTATAACGGGATAATTTGCAGTGATTATGTGGATATATGCAATAGCATATTTAACCATCTTCCGTTGTCGTGGTATCCTTGTCGTGTAATTTTGAAGTGACATCTTATTTGGTTCACTTTTGGTTCTGCCGTTCACAATATTGGAAGCAGAGTTGATTTTGACAGTGTGATTCCTTGCACATTTTTATTAAAGTATTTGCCGGTTTTGAGAAATAGTTTTCACTTAGGAGAGTGGATTATCTTGTAAGGAATACAAATCTTATCGTTTCTATTTCCGATGTACTTCGGATTATTTATGCGGACATGCAATCTGCCTAGTAAAATTTTTCCTTTCTTGAATCGATTAAAAGTTTTAGTAACGTATTTCGTTTGAACATTGCACACATTCATGAATCAAATTCCACGTGCATTAGCCGCCGCCATCATAGCATCCGCCATTTTCCCTGTTCGAGAATTCGATGAAATTTTAAAAAAGGATATTTTCCTCCATCTAATCATAGGGTTAATATACCACCATACCGTTACAGAATCCTGCTGTTACTATGAACGTTTCGAGGGCGGAAAATTGGAAGAATTTTTCCCATTATATTCCTTTTGGGCGTGTTAATTTGTAATTTACTATAATTTAATCTTTGACAGCTTACGAAAATTAATTTCGTTAATTTTATTTAATACTTTTAGTCCAAAATTGTTGTTTTGGCTCCGACATATTCTAGTCATCGGATGCTTACATCATCTGTAAGTCTTTTGCTTTATTTGTGTGTATTTCAGTGTTTATGAACGTTGTTCTAATTGCTTAATTTAAATTGTGACTTATCTAATTTTAGAATCTTGCCGGTTATTATCCAATTTTGTACTAATTCTTGCCCGATACAAGGGTTAACCTGTAGGTGCATATTTGTAAATTTACTGTTAAGCGAGATCTCGACTTCCTTCATTTAATTCATGTTGAATTTTTTTTAAATTCTTTTGAATATTATATTTTGTGTTAACAGGGTGATCGAATAATACGGTCATTCTATGTGAACTTTATATAACTTAATTTTGCCTTTATTCATTACTAATGACCCTTACCCTTGGTATTATTAACTGATTTTCCCCTGGGTCAAAGATCTTTTAGAGTGGGAGAATATTACGAAATAAGGGTGGCGTCCGAGGATTCATCCATCTGCGGTTTTATGCAGACCCGCGGCCACCACGAATGAGCAAGCGACAGTACCCCCTCTCCCTCTTCATCAACTATACTTAGGGAAGTGAAAGATAAAGTATTCTTGAAGTTGTACGTATTTAGCCTTTCTAAACTTTGGTTCAACATTTTGCGTTGTTGCTATTGTTTTAGCTAGTTCAACCATTTATTTATAACAGTAACGAACGGATGAATATTTTAGTTTCCGTCGACGCCATTTTTCCTGTGCCCTTTTGAATTCACTAGTTTTGATTCGTGAGGGCCGTAGCAAAAATTTGACAAACGTTTCGGCAAAAATTTGATGCCCAGTTTCAGGGATTTTTGGAAGAAATTTTTATTAACCAAATTTTGACGAACTTTTAGGATTCTTTTTTGACTTGAACTAAAAAGATTTAGACCTTTTTGTAACTTTAGCATATTTTTGCACCTTTGGAAGGTTGCGTACACTTCAGTGGTGTCTTAAGCTGTGAATGATTTTTGTGTGTTATCTGTAACTGTAAATATCGAATCTTGAATCTTGGATTACGTTGTACCCTATCATTAGTGTATGCACCTGTATATTGAATATTTCTGTATATTTTGAATTTTGAATATAGGTGATTCAAAATTTTCCAGCCAGTTTTTTCAGCTGATTATATGAGTCAAGAATACTATTCCATGTGTTAAACATCAACATATCTTTCTTCTCCAGGTATTTCAAAGTAGACCACTTGTGCTGTGAAATAAGCTTAGATTTGTTTTTATCCAATGTTTCTACATCAGCGCTAAGATGTTCAAATTTTTATCCGCATTTGTTACTTAAATCCAGCAACTGGATTTCAAAGTTCCCAATGTCAATATTAATGGCAGACAAAATTAATTTTGTTACAGTAGTATTAAGAGGTTTTTTAACAAAGGCTAACGTCTCTTTGTTGTTTATGAATTCCTGATACTTTCTGAGAAAACTGTTGTTTTGAAAGAGCAAATGTCAATATCAGAATTATTTTCTTGGCGATTGTTCAACGGGCTTGGAAAGTGAATCAAAGTTTCTCTTTCAAAATCTTGAGCAGAAAAAGATAATTTGTTTTCAAGTGAAATAACTTTTTATAAAATCGAACAAAGTGTGTTTCCTTTCCCCTGGAGTTTTTGATTAAGCTTAAGCTTAAGATTATACGTAACGTCTACAATAAAATAAAATTTTTGGATCCACTGATCGTTCGTTAGTTCTGGATATAGTCGCAACGTTTCAAATCGTTTCCTATTGATAAGCAATCAACTTTGTTATGCTGCAGAATATCTGTCTACTCACTATCCATTTCAACTAAGAATTCCTTAAAGTCGCGATGATTAAGAGCTTTAGCTATAACGGAGTTGATAATCTTAATCACCAATTCCATAATTTTGCAATTTTTTTCTGGAAATGTACCAAGCGCTTCTTAATGAACGATACAATGGTATGTCAGTATCTCGTTGTTGATTTTTGCTTTCAAAATAGCAACAAATCTTTTTTTACCCCGGTCATACTATTCGCCCCGTCTGTTGCAATTCAGACAATTTTATTGAGTGGAATGTGACGTTTTTCAATGCATCCAAGTACACAATTTCCTATATCCTCTCCACTTGTTTGACCTTTGAATGGCAATAATCCTAAAAGTTTTTCTTTGAGATCTGTAAATGAAAAAAAATTTGCGGTATATCATTTATTCCACAAGACTCGTCAACTGCTATTGATAAAGCTGAAACCAATTTGCGATCTTCGACTTGCTGGTTGGTTATATTTGAAGACATTTTGACTGTTCTATCTTTCACTGTTTTAGCAGGCAATAGTAACATTTTCTAGAATATCCGCTTCGTTCTTAAAATCTCGAAATAGCTCTTCGGCCGCATTTGTGTTGTATTTACAAGATTTTCTTGCGCACGCGCATATGCTTTTTTGTGGAAGAGCCGCACTCAAGGAGCCAAAGAGCCACATTTGGCTCGCAAGCCATGGTTTGCCAACCCTTGGTCTAGCATAACTGCTAGTTTTTCCGATTATTAATCGCACAGGCCATCTTAACATTGCACCAATACAAGGCTAATTTATTTTGGAAACTTAGAAGATGGTCATTTTGAGAGGTAGTGCAATACTCTTATGCTATTAATTAGTTGCTGTAGCATCCTGACACATTTTGTAGAACAAAATGTTCATGTACAACAAGGAAATTATTTAATTGACTTACAGTTCTTTAGTAGGTTATGTTTACCTATCCTCTATTTCCATTTAAGTTTTCTGAAGTAACATTTATCCCCTATCCTTAATTTCTAGAGGGGAATTGAGCAAACGCCTAAATTAAGTATTTCTTTTTGAACAAAAATTGATAATTTTATTTATTATTGTTTTTACTTTCTTATACCCTTCTCAGATTGTTCTTTTCTGCTTAAAATAAAAGAAAAAACAATTAGTGGAAGATTCATGGTTGCTTGTGGCGCATATTGTAAAAATACTTTAATCCTTGACGCACTTCCGGTTTCACCGGAAATGCACGGAACATAATTTTCTTTAATGGGTCATCCCTATATTTTTGAGTTTTCTATTACTGCTTTAAATTGTATGCTCAATTGTTTTTTTCTTTTTCAAAATTGAGCCAACAGTTTTTGAGTTATTAATTTCTTTTGAAAATATTTGACCAAAACACGTGTTCAGAAAAAAATCATTAGTACATTGTTTTTAAAAGTAAAAACATTAACTTTAGTGGTGCTTGCAGCTAAGAAAATTCTGCATCATTTGGTATAAGTTGCACTCGACAATACCTCAAAAAACTTTTCTTTTCAAAGCTTACTTCCTGAAATCTTCACACACCAAAAACTTATTTATTTAAACGTAACACCCACTATTTTATTGACGAATTTTGTCCCTTTTTTATTCTCTTTCATTTTTGTTAACAATGTCCTATATCTCTCTTTTGTAATTTCTGAGATAATCACTATAGGAGCAATTAGCTGTTAAATTAATACATTTTTATAACCAGTAAATATTTCAAAAGGAATGTATTGTTTTGTGAGTATTTCTTTAAATTTTCCTTAATAAATAAGTATTTCATTATCTTCAGATGCAGATTTTAATTTTAAATTTTATGTTCCGTTAAATACTTTTCAAAGATTTTAGGCATTTCCAATTAGCGCCTTTACTTTACGTTATTGCGCATGTGCGTCAGCCCGTGCGCAGTTCGTAATTGATCACAATTTGTAACACGCTATTGCTCATCCATTTATATTATACAGGTCAGTGACAGAACGGCCCTCGTAGTTCTTTATTTGATCGGTATTGCTCATATAGTGATTATCTCAGAAATTACGAAAGATAGGTATAGGACATTGTTAACAAAAAATGAGAGACAATAAAAGAGGGAACAAAATGCCACAATAAAATACCGGGTGTTCCCCATTCAACAAAAATAAGTTTTTGTTATGTGAAAATTTCAGGAAGTAGGCTTTGAAAAAACAAAAGTTTTTTGAAATATTGTCGACTGCAACTTACCTATATCAAATGATACAGAATTTTCTTGGCTACAAGCACTACCAAAGTTAATGTTTTTACTTTTAAAACCAATAAAAAAAAAAAATTTTTTCTTAACACGTGATTTCGTCAAAAATGTCCAAAAAAAATTAATAACTCAAAAACTTAAGGATCAATTTTGAAAAAGAGAATACAGTTAAGTAGACAATGTTAAACAGTACTAGAAAATTCAAAAATATATAGAGTAAGTCATTTAAAAAAATTAAATTTCATGCATTTCCGTTGAAACTGGAAGTGCGTCAGAGCTTAAAGTATTTTTAGAATATGCGTCCTAATCAAACATGAATCTTCCACTAATTGCTTTTTCTTTTATTTAAAACACAAAGAGCAATCAACGAAGCGGCTACTAATGACTCACCCTGTATATATATATATATCAATTCCACATTTTGTATTTACGAGTCTAATCTCCCTCTTGAGATCTGATCAGGTTTTCAGTAAAATCGGTGTACCGAAAGTAGTAGTTTACTTGAGTGAAAATATCGAATTTTGAGAATATTTTGACAACTATTAAGTTTAAACAAATGTATAAAAAATTTGTATGTACTCAAAATTAAATTTGAGAAGAATTTTATTATGAAAGTTCTTTCAAAATTCCTACTGGAAGTAGGTCTTTTATTCTTATGGAAAGTCAGTTTCTTGCTAATATTTCGCTATATGCTTTTTAGACAAGTACGTTAAGGGTATAAAAGGATTTATAACTTAATTTTCAATACTTTTTGTATAAAAGAAAATTCGGAGCGGAAGTAACACCTTTACTGTTATCGAAGAGCGATTTTTTGCAAATAAATTATGCAGTATGTTATGAGTACAAAATTATTTAATACTAGATTTGGAATATTTTTTGTGTAATTGAAATTTCAAAAATCGGGCCGGAAATAACACTTTTACTCTAAGCGAGTAACATCTTCTTGCGAATATCACGCAAAGTATGCCTTCTATATAGATTTATTGAGAGAATGTACTTATAATAGGATTTTGAATAATTATTATGTAAAAAGAGGAAAATATATTTAAAACAATTTTGTATAATTTCAAACACTCATACGTATAAGAAAGTCGTTTGGTGACCACACCTCATTTTTTTACCAGATGATATGTCTGAACTGTTTTCAGTGGCTCGATCTGTATATACAAACAGAAAATATAATTCAAGCAATGGTTTATTCTATACATTCTTTACATAGTTTTCATTAAATTTAACATATAAATAAAGTAATCAAATTAATTTATACATAGTTACATAACGCATTTATTGAAATACGTCTGGTTTCCTTTCTATAATAATGGCAAAATTACAAAATGTTTTATTTGTGTTATGCTTCATTTAAAGCAGTACACGTAATAGAATAAATAATGATGAAAATAATGAAACAAATTGGAAACAGGACTCTGCTGGCGGCGTCGATGTCATTCAAAGATTGATGATTTTCGTATAACCATTTCTTCATTTGTTTCATGGCGTTCTTCTTGTGTACAATTTTCTCATTCTAAAACAATAACAAACACAACGCAATCAGTAATACATTTTAGATAAATTTGAAAGGAATTTTCTCAGAGGGAAAAATAAAACATGAAAGTTTCGATAATGATGTGATCCATAAATAAACATGTATTGTTTACTTCATGTTATATAAAAGATGTAACCTGCGCAGATCAGGAAAAGTGAAAGTGTAAAGAAAGAAAGAAATAAAACGAACTCCTTAATTAACATTGCTAGATAGCCGATTTGCACACCCTGAAAAACGCATATGTACTGTGTTACCTTTTAAAATTCATTTTGCCGCAAATTTGTATTTTTAATTTAATTACGTGCTTTTCGCAAATGTTGTTTATTTGTTAAATTATCTGCTGTTATGGTTATCCTTTATTTTTGTGTGGTCCTCTATGGTATTCCATGAATTCGTTTAATTCCATTTATTTTTATTTTGCACCGTCATGCGTTGCTGTGAAGATAACATCGTTATTAGCGTGAGATACATATTCGTTCTTTTCGATTAGTATCTGTGTTAGAGAATTAGAAATTATATTATGTTTTGAAGTTTGGCTTGAAAATTCAAGGATGGAAATGCACCACTTAAAATTTTATATCGTTAAATCAAGAAATTGATAGTTTTTGGTTTTCGTTTGTGTGGATATACAAAGATTCACGTTGTTGATTAGGAAATGATATTTTTGGTGAGCTTTTGTTTACTATATTGTTTATAGATAACGGATATTTACTTGTTTATGTGTATAGATATGTTGTGATGATAGGCTTTTTATATACATCTATTATCGAAGTGCGATTTCACTTCAGTGAAAAAATCAGATTTTACCAATATTATTACTAAGTTTAAACAAATTTATATAGAATTCAAATGTATTCAAAAGTAAATTTAAAAAATATTTTATGAAAAAGTTGTTAAACATTTCCTACATAAAGTAGGTGTTTTACTCTTATCGAAAAAGTTCTTTGCAAATACCTCCAAAATTATGCATTCTATATAAATTTATCAGTACAAAAATATGTAGATGTCGATTTGAAATAAATCCTGAGTAAAAAATTTTTCAAAATTCGGGCCGCAAGTCACACTTTTACTCCTATCGAACAGCAGACTTTTGAGAATATATTAAAAATTTTGCATTCTAACCGATTTATTAAGACTATAAAAGTATTTAGTGGTGAATTTGGAAAAATTTTTCATAAAAAGATTCAAAATTTAGACCGGAAATAACACTTTTACTCAGAGGTTTATTTAGAATATACCTATAAGAATGTTGTTTGGCTTTTGCAGTTTTTCTGCTGTCGTGGTCACATAGAGAAACACACATATAGAGACAGAAAGGGGAAAGGGACACTTTTCAAAAACTAGCTTTTGGTATCAGGGTCTTTAGAACGTATATCCGCAAAAATCCCAAGATCGAACATTTTTATCATATATCCTTGTCATCGAAATTGCTTGTCATGGCAGCTCCTATAATTTTGCAATAATATATTTTTTAAGTCAAGTGTATTATCTCTTAACCAAGTATGAATTCATAATTAACGCTAAGCTAATCACATTTCGTTAAAATATCGCAAATATACGAAAATTGGAAGATGGTACCACCAGACGTTTCGCTTGTGCTTTTTAAATCCTGACCAAGTCAGAAACTGTTTTGTCTTTGACTTTGAACCAAAAATTTCGGCAGATGGCCGGATTACGAAATACTCGGACTAATCAGCAGAGAATTATGAAGTGAGGAAGCTCTCTTTCCGCCAGAAATATGAGCTTTTCAAAGCGTTTCTTTAAGAATGGCTTCTAACGCATGTGAATCTTTTCATAGTCATTTTAATGCTCCTCATCCAAATATATAAATTTTTGAAATGAGCACCACACGGTCAATTTTGCGAGAAAATAATTTATTTATTAAATGAACATAGGTTATGAAAAGCCATTAAAGAATATTATGTGTGAAAAATTATGTCTGTAAGGAAGCGACTATTTTCTTGAAAATAAATCTGAAATATTTCCTGGAACTTGGTTTTCAAAAAGGTTGCCATCGATATTGTCAATCTCCTGTCATTTGGCAGTCTTCAACTTTTCCAGTATTCTTGGTTTCCCAGGTAAACACTCAACTTGAGGTAGCCTCATAGGAAGAAGTCGCAGGTTGACTAGCCTCATAGTCAGGTTGACAAGTCTGTCAACCGAGAAGGCAACAAAACATCGGCGAACTTGAAAGTTTCTCGATTCGGAAACAAAGCTTGTACAGTTGCCATCGAAGCCTTTGCTATATGGGTGGTGGCTCCGTCTTGTTGGTACCACAAATTATGTACACCAATTAGTCGTCTACGAAGTTTCGGTACAAAGAAGCTGTTTAACAAGTTTATGTAGCGAACAGAGTTGACCTCTTTGAAGAAATAAGAGCCAATGGCGCAACGCTTAGTGGCCCCACAAAAATCCGTGAATTTTTCGCCGTATAGAAGGCGTTCATGCAACAGACCATCATCAGAACATTCGTTTTCCTCTAAAACGATATGTATGGCTTCTGCGAGCACAACTCTTTGTGGGTATTCACCGTTATTCAGCTTCTGTATCATCGAAACTTTATAAAGATAAAATCCTAGATCTTTATGGAGAATCCGTCTTACTGCGATTTTATTAATTTGTATTTCTGCAGAATGACGACGTGCTGAATGACCAGGACTTCTCAGAATCACCCATCTCACACTTTCCATATTCTCTGGGATCATCACCGTTCCTCTAGTTCAGCAACCTATAAGAAAACACCCAATGGTTCTGAATAATGGAATATTTCCGTGACGCCCGATGTTGAAATGCCGTCGGAACGTACGTGTCATGCGCAAAAATGCGATGTTTAACCTCCACAACGCCATGTTGGATCTTGACTACTTTAATGGCGAACCTAGTAGAGTTGAAGGATTGTTGTCCTACTTTGTCAGAGTACTTTGAGAATTAAAAATTGACTATTCCCGAGTCGCATCCTGTATTTTAGAAAGTTTATAAGATATTCCACATTTTATGTTCTACACATAGGGTATAGCCGCACACCTTCAGTTCCCCTATGACACTAGGATTAGTAGATTAACTAGGCGCTCCCTATAGTCCAGTCAAACTACGAATCAATCTACATAAAATAGCGTAATTGTCCCTACAGTATAATTTGTTAAAGGGGTGTATTCTGAGCATAATTGTAGATTAAAGGGGTTCCCCCGAGTGTCAGTGGCGCCGCTATCTCGAGTAACGCGTTTAATTCAATATCTCGAGAAAGGTTCGATTTCGTCTTTTTCCGTCTCTATCTCCCTAACCCTTAACTTTTTTCTCTACTGAAAATACTTTAGTAGTTATTGCTTAGTTTATTAACCGAACTCCACGCTATCGTCGTTGCACACGTTTACGGATGCGCCAATGCATGGGTTATTTTAGGTTAGGATAACAAGGGACTGATGTCATATGGGTCGCGAATCAACACTCTGTATAGTAGTAGAATTATTACAGCGGTAACCTGAATCCTGATTTACCTAGCACAGTCGATAGTGTCTAAAGCACATCCTGTCTGTTCGTTCGATGAGTTCAACGGAAGTTAATGGAACGGAGAGAATGTGCAGATTCTGCAATATATTGACGGACTCGGCTACCGAGGTAATAAAAAGACACATTCCGAACGGAATGATACAATTCATAAGTGATCTTCCGATAGGAGGATCACTTGTGATTCTTCGTAATAATTCTTATTGTTGTCATCTAGTGGTTATTAGTATTTAATAAATAAGTGTGTTACAAGTAGTATTTCATTGAAACAGTTCAATCTCCTTGCCTCCTTAAGAGAAAGCCAGGCCTGCGGAGAATTAAAGGTAGGTACCTTTTGTTTTTGCTATTTATTATATAATTATAAAGCGAGTGCTCCTCCAGAGCAAAACCCCCGTCACGAGTTTAGACCTGCGACATTAAAGTTAAAGCCCATTGTGGTGGAGGCGTGTTAATATCTTCACCGTGACAATATTGCGTTGATGACGCGGAGTTCGATCGATAACTAAGCAATAACTACCAAAGTATTATCCGCAGGTAAAAAAGTTTAAAACAAAAGGGGTAGAAAATAAAATGATAATAATAATAAATAAAGTTTGATAATAAGTAAGATTCCAAAAAAGTGGACGGTTAGGCAGGCAGAGGCGGAAAAAACGAAAGTAGGGAAGTTTGGGCATTTCTAACAAAATAACTCGGAAAATATCGATGCTAGAAAAAAATATTTCGAATAAAAAAATTAAGTAATTCAATTTGTAAGAGAAAAGATTCCTATAGTTTCTTGTGTAAAGCGAACCGTTCTCGAGATATAGAATTAAACGCATTACTCGCCATAGCGGCGCCACTGACACTCGGGGAATCCTTCAAATCAACAATTATGCTCAGAATACACCCCTTTAAGATATTACACTATCGAGACAATTTTTTGTAGATTTTCCTCTTCTGAGCGATATTTTGATAGGTGTCCTACCTCTCTGACGAAATTAAATAGAAGCGATTGTTGCTCGGACGACCTTGCGGTATAATTACATAACCCCCTGCGTATATAGCTAATGTCTGGTCGCATTATTATTGCTACTTCAAGTTGATCATTCTACGTATTTTGAGATGTACTCGATACTAGAACCTCATTACACTTACGTCAATCATATATGCCAAATCAAATTCAATCGATAGTTTACATAATTTTGATACGGTTATTTGGAAGTGTATACACATTTGCACAGGTATATAAATACATATCCCGCACGACGTATAACTAATCGCATATATCTTGCATGTATTTATGTTTATACGTGTACTTTTGACGTGTATACATATGTATCCTGGTTTCTGAGGTTGATAAATTACGTGAAATATGACTCCCTTTAACCTCACGTCAGTCTAATCATGAATTAGAAACGCGCCATTGAAATACAATCAATCATAGACAATCTATACATACACGAAAGACTATTAATCAAATTTGAATTAATTTTCAATGAAAAATGAGAAGTGTTGTTGCCAAAAAAAAAAAATACCCAGAACATGACGAAAGTGATAAAATATAAAATATTCGAAAAAATAATTTTTTCAACGTGTATGTCAGGTTGTTGATGCAATAGCTTATATATATAGTACGAGGTGATTCTATGAAAACGCAGGATAAATTTCTGTGTGAAATACGAGGGTCATTCAGGAAGTAAAGAACACAACAGCAGGTACTTCTATTTCGTATTTTGAAATAGTCACTCTTAAATATATCTCTTTGGTGAAGATTCTTAAAAACTAGTTTCAAATGTTCCAAACGCAAATTTACGTACAAACAAAATTTTAATCATACTACCTCCATACAATAGTATATACATAAATACCTCTAATTCAAACAAATCATCAAATAAAAGTTACATATACAGTGTGTTTTGTCATTGATAGAAGTTATAAGAAAAATAAATACACTTACGTTAGTGACTGCGAATTTCACAGAAAAATGTTTTTTTAAATCCCTTTTTTAAATATGCGCAACGTTTGTAAGACGTACATCACAGTACACATCCGCATACTGGTGCATAACTCCTTCGAGAAAGTGTATTTTGTTCGCCTCACATAACAACAATTAACAACGATAATCAACAGAAAACTAAATTATTCACTTAACTAAACACAACGCCAGCGACAATAACGCAATCGTATCTTTGGCCGGCTGACCTAAAATTGTGATGATAAGTACTACAAATACAGTTCGATAAATAGAAAACATAGGTACTAAAGGGATTCGTGGTGCTAAGGGAGGTAGCTGTGACTAAATTATGGCATATGAGAAGTGCAACTCTCGGTCCAAATGTAAACAAACATACGCATAGCGGGATCAAGTTCATTCATACAGCCCATCTCAAAAATATTTACTGCACTTTTCAATATTTTTTCCTGCCTTAATAGCAAACATTGATATACAAAATTTTTGTCCATTACTTTGTAATTATTGTGAAGTATGTCATTTCAAAATCCTATCGATTTTTGACAAAACACAGTGTCTATAAAATATATTAAAATTCTTTGCCAAATATACAAGAAATGTATTAAGAGCGAACATTTATCATGGTGTAGCGGCAATATAAAATGACAATTTGATAGCAATCTGTCTCTAAAAAATTTCAATGACTAACAAGATGTAATGCAAAAAATTAAATGTATGAAAGTGAATATGTGAAATATTAAACATAGATCTATCGCTATTATCTATGTAGCATCACAAACGACCTTGATTTATCAAAGACGTGCATTCAATGACACCAAACAAATAATATCAACGCAAATCGCACAATTAAAAGAATAGGTAATGTAAAAATGATTGGTTCGCGACAGCCCTACCTACTAGAAGTAGGCCAATCATTTTCACATTACCTATACTTTTAATTGTGCAATTTAGGTCGATATTATTTGTTTGGTGTTAGCACCTCTTTGATAAACCAAGATCGTTTGACGATACTACAAAGATAATAGCAATGGTTCTATGCTTAATTGTTCGCATTTTTACTTTTATCGATTTCATTTTTTTTGCATTACATATTGTTAGGCATTGGAACTTTTTAGATGACAGTTTGCTGTCAAATTGTCAATTTCTAGTGCTGCTACACCATGAAAAATATTCACTTTTAATACATTTCTTGTATATTCGGCAAAGAATTTTAATACATATTCCTAACTGCCTGGTTGAAAAATTGGCATCGCACAATATTTAGTGATTTGATAACCACTGTTGCTTTACACATTGAACATCTTTGGATTTTAACATTATTAAGCTATTCGTTTAATTACACATAACATTTTAATTAACACATACTTTTTTAATTGTCACACTGAAGAAACCATGTAAGGTAGAAATATATATTTCTGTAGATACTGACACATATTTAAAACTTTCATGTTGACTTACACAATTCTATATTGTATATCTTTTATACATAGTCAGTATTATTTGTGCGATAAGATTAGAAGTTTGTCTAAGGTAAACTTAGACCTTCAAATTAGTGCACATACATGGTATATGACGGCTCTCCACCTAATTTTTACGTTACTTTTTAATTAGACAATTCGCTTCGATAGTATTTGTGTAGTGGAATTAAATGCATGTCTGTGTTAATAAAATTGCATAGATAGTAGCGGATGTCCTATGCTTAATAGTTCACATTTCCACTTTTACACATTACTCATTTGCATTATATCTCCTTAGTTGATGAAATTTTTAGATGACAACTTGGTTTCCAATTACGTGTATAAATTGTAGTTAGGCGAAATTGCTTTGTTTTTGTTTTAATAAACACAACAGCTTAGAAAACACAAAAATTATGCAACTATAATTAGTGAGGAACTACATATATAAAGAACTGCGTACTTCCATAGATATAAGAAAGAACACAAATTATGTTGATTCTGGTCTTACCGCTAGACAAACTTTAGTATTATGTATAGTTTAAAATGTGTTTTTATATACTGAAGAAGACTGGAAGAAACTTGTCGGAACGTCTAATTCATGTTTTAATTGTATTAAGTATTTTTAACCATTGACTATTAATGAAAGGCCGCTAATACCAATAATTATATAATAATAATAATAATAATAATAATAATAATAATATCATATTAGTATTATAAACGGTCAAGAAACATATTTTTTGTACCAGTAGTAAAATATCATAGCATTTTTACACATAATAAAACGCCATGAAATGTCATTTCTCCACCTGAACTAATAACAAGTAAATAATGAGCATATTATTGATCTAGGTGAATAATGACAACAAATAAAGTGCATGTCGCAACCATGCGCTCTCAGTAATATGTCAACCGTCAAAATTCATTGTAGTTTTATCCGTCTGGCCAGTTTCACATTCGTATATCCGCATATCATCGACGATTTATACCATAAATCATACCTAAAATCTAAAACTTATAAATGCTCTACCTCTAAGGAAAAATAAATAACTGTATTTTAGGTTAACAATAGCAAAATATGTATGATAGTATAATAAGGAAACAATATAACATGCAACTATTACAGATGCAAGGAATTATTTAATTTATTTATAAAATTGATAGTGCAATTATGGCATGTCAAATTTATTGACGGTTCAATTCTATTTGAAAAACAAGGATTGTGCAAATCCGTAGGCACATTAATGACAGCATTATTAATTGAGTTAATTCCATAAGTATTTACGATATCTTCAGTCGAAATAGATCCTGATTGTACTGCTGATGTTGATGGAATTTGATCATATCGAAAACTCTTGTATTTATTGCAGGTGTGGTTGCGTAAATAGATGTCGGTAGACATTTTAACATACATGCTATATTTGTTTTATTTACTAGGGAATTTTCTATATAACCTCCAGCTACATTAGAAGATTTCCAACCACCATTTTGTTTTAACTGAAGGATATTACCATATAATATAATAATATAATATTGCTATTATTGACAGCTAAAAGTGTAGCCGAGGTTCTACGGAAACTATGGCCAGTATATAACTGTGGATTTTGTAAATTTAAGTAATGGGCAATTTTTTTTGGCATCTGTCCTATTGTATTATGTCCAATGTTTTGTCTTGTACATTTACCATTACGTACACTAATAAAGAATTTTGCTATATATATCTGGAATTGGTCTAATTTTTCTAAGATTTTAATTATTTTGATCCAAAATGGTTCCATTATTACAAACTTTCGAGACGAATCATTTTTGCTATTGCGGATGTGAATAATAATTAAATCATCTTTCATGATGACATCAGAAATTAATGAATTACACAGCTCATCACTTCGGCATGCACCAGCAACACCAGTTACAAGAGCAGTCCACAGAGTTATAAATTGTCAATAATAACATAAATAATATAAATATAATAAAGTATTAATACATAAACATAATACCTTAGTTGCAATGTAACATGCGTCAGGTGCATCAGTAAGGAATTTTATAATTTCCTCTTGAGTAAATACTAATGATTTTTTGGGCTTATAATTTCCATTTTTTTCTTTTTGAAAAGGCAACTAATTTAAAATATTTTGATATGTTAATATCCTCTTTTAGGCCAAGTGTAGCTTTCAAAATTGAATAATGCGCCCACAAAGTTGAGGCTTTTTTATTTTTTGAATATTCTTGAAAATAAGCCAGAAGTACGTTTTCAGAAATTACTACTGATTTTTTTGAATTACACCATTTTTTAAATTCTATATATGTTTTCATGTATATATGTTTAGATTTATGCGGTAGCAAGTACTCAACTGTCTGTTCTGCAATCTCGCGCATTTCAGGTGGTGTACATCTAAACTCTTCAGACATTATAAATGGAATGAAAAATAATCTAATAAATACTTATTTGTGAACATCAAAATATAGCCTACTGTTTATATGAAGTTTTATTACAAGGGCATTCTTACATATATGAGTAAATTTATTCATAATTATTAAGGTTTCAAGATCGAATTAGACTACTGGTACAAGAAATAGTATACATACTACGGTTGAGAAGACTATTATTGCCCTTGTGGCTTAAATTAAACTCGCCACTCGGGCAATAATAGTCATCTTCTCAACCTTAATATGTAGTATACTATTATTATATACATAATTTCATAATTTTAGAATTATGTTCTTACCTGTTCTATATCATCCTTATCAGAAATCTCATTTGCTTCGACAACATTTTCTGTTCTTTTCGATTCAGATAGGTGAACAAATATCGTTTCAATTAGTGTGAAAAATACAAATGTCATGCACATCCCTGTAAATACATCAACTGCCCTGGGATACGGTACTTTAGGAGTGTCCCTGTCAAAATTGGAATTAAGCATCTCCAATGAAAATAAACTTGCCAATGCTAGAAAAGTATACCAATTTCGTTATGATAATTATGTCACCCTTAGACTATTTTTTACGTACCTATCAGTACACGTGCCGTCATAAGCCGAGGATGCAGCCAGCATGCTAAGCAAGACACGTTGAAGATCAAACAACATGGAATTAGTAGATGTACTATGTAATATTTTATTTGTCTTGAGAAGTACAAGTTCATTGTCAATCTTGTGTAGTCCACTATAAAATGAAATGCAATTAGAAAAGTTTGTTTGTATAGAAATAGTAACAATATCACACCGTACATTTATGGTGTGATATTGTTACTGACGATAGTGAATTATTGAAGATATGAATAATTTTGGTCATATAAGATACCAAAACGACTCAACCATAGTTTATTTATCAGACAATGATAACCTTTAAATTAATTAGGTTGTTGTTATACATATTAGCTTAACACTATTATTATGTTTTAGAGCAGCGTTTTACAACATTTTTTAGTTGCGACCCTTGACCTATCATCACTGCTCCACGTACGCCAACCCCATCCTAATACGGAGACATTTCAATTTTTATCTATTATCCAAATCCCGTTAATGCGAGTCTTACCTTTTGGTAAAAGGTTTGATCTGAGTGTATTTTGTTTTCACCTATAAGCGAGGCCATAATGGTATGCTGGTGTGTAACACAAATATTGCATGATTGGAGTTTTTACTTGCTGTGTGGCTTTTCTTTAGTCATACAATAAATATTTTTATTTTATTATTATCAGTTATGCTATAATGGTGTACTTTCGTAAATATCTTAGACCATTTATACATATAGACACGCCGTTTTCCGTCCCGCCTTGAATATGAACTGAAGCAAACATAACGCTGGTATGTGACGTCACGGGTGGGCTGTTTCTGCTGTTGATATATGTCTAACGACCGTTTTAACGTTATAAATACAGTGTTAATATTGATTAAATCGTTCTAATTTTAATTATGTTACAATCCTGTAGTGCGTATAACTCCAACGTTATCCATATTTGTAAAATTGCTGAAAGTGAAATTCGAATTTTAGATAATGCCAACAAATTAAAGGAAAAAAATTTAATGGCTAAATTATGTATAAAAGTTCTGAGTAGTTTTCATGGCACAATTTTCAACAATTACAAAGAACACATGTATGACCACGATGTCGGCAATAATCATATTGTAAACGAAAATTTTCGACCTCCAGATTTTTGCAGATGTCCACGTTTTGAGGTCCCCTGATTCCAAAAAAGTGGGTTTTAAAAAATCTCTCTCTCTCTCTCTCTCTCTCTCTCTCTCTCTCTCTCTCTCTCTCTCTCTCTCTCTCTCTCTCTCTCTCTCTCTCTCTCTCTCTCTCTCTCTCTCTCTCTGTGTGTGTGTGTGTGTGTGTGTGTGTGCGACCACGATAGCGGTCAAACCGCTGTAGATTTCAATTCCAAATTTTGTATTTACGTGTATAAAATCTCCCTCTTGAGATCTGATTAGTTTTTGAGTAAAATCGGTAGACCGGAAGTAGTAGTTTACTTCAGTGAAAAACTTGAATTTTGCCAATATTTCGTCAACTACTAAGTTTAAACAAATTTATAAAGAATTCATACGTACTCAAAATTAAATTTGAGAAAAATTTTGACATAAAAGTTTTTTCAAATTTCTATCGGAAGTAGGTCTTGTACTCTTATCGAAAATCAGTTTTTTGCAAATATTTCGCAAACCATGCGTTTTAGACAGGTACATTACGAGTATAAAAGTATTTACAACTTAATCTCCAATATTTTTTGTATAAAAGTTTTTCAAAATTCGGACCGGAAGTAACACTTTTATCGCAAAGCGATTTCTTGAAAATAGGTCGTAAATTATGCATTCTATATATATTTATCAAGAGTATAAAAGTATTTAGAGCTGGATTTGAAATATCTTTTGTATAAACGAAATTTCAAAATTCGGAAAAGTAATACCTTTACTCTTAGCGAGTAGCATTTTCTTGCAAATATCTCACAAAGTGTGCATTCTGTGAGATTAAGAGTCTAGAAGTATGTACTTAGAATAGGATTTTAAATAATTCTTGTGTAAAAGAATTTTTAAAATTTGGACACATTTACAAACAGGCGTATTTTCTATGAGGATAAATGTATTTAAAGCTTAATTTAGAACAACTTTGAATAATTTGAAATTTATAAGAAAGTCGTGTGGTGCCCACACATCATTTTTTCTTTATAATAGATGTATACCACAAATTGCTTTGAGTTTTATTTTTGAATAAACCAAAGTAAATGGAAGTGACTGGTCTTTACTAAAAATTACGAGGAAAGTACGAAAGGGTACGATAAACGAAATTTCTGGGTTATATATTCAGATTTTGTTTTACAAATATTTTTAAAATATCAAGATTTTAATGTTTTTAAACAAATAATCTTCAAATATGAAGATTGGGGTTTTTAATAAATCAAAATGAAGGATTTTCTTTACTTTTGTAGTACAAAGTATAGGGATGTAGTTGCATCGTGCCCACCCGTGACGTCACCAGCGTAGAATTATGTTTTCTTCGCTGCTTGATAGTTAAGGCGTGACCATATGTTTAAATGGTTTAAGGTAATTATACACGTTTAATTAAATTTAAAAAATATATATAAGCACCTCTAGTGGGAACCTTGAGGCTGTTAACTTGAAATCCGGATCGGAAAATGACAAATACAGTCTCAAGTCCGAACTTGGAATGAAAAATCTGTTCCTGTACTTATTTTTTAAGTAAGTGTAGGACGCAGTGTTTGTGAACGGCAGCAGAATAGTGATTGTCTTGTTAAATAGTTCAGAATATTCTCCTGTCAAGTCACCCCAGAATGAGATGAGTAATTTCTTTTCAAATTTTACCTTAACTGAAGAACCGTTTTCCGTTCAATCAACTTTTTCTTGGATTGATGAATATGTACACTGGAAATATTTTTACTGAAAGGAGGGTATGCAACCCAGTGGTCATCTGTTCCACGTTTGGGAAAATATTTGTCTAAAGCTGATATAAGTGAAGTGGGACAATCGTGCAGTGTTTCAAAAACTTCAGGTTGATTGTTCTCAAAATATAGTTATTGCACTGTTCTGAAGTGACAAATTTAGCTGGTTTAATTTTGAAAAGATATCGGACATGTTTGCAAGCTTTGAAGTCATTCATGATCATCAAATTTACATGAAAGTCGAAAAGGGTAGTTCTCAAAGAACACTTATCTTACCTCATGTCTAAGCTCAAACAAACGTGTAAGAACTTTACCCAGAGACAGTCATCGAACCTCAGTATGTGGGGTAGAGTTTTGTGGTTACTACCCGATGCCAGTTATTACAATAGCTTTTAATCTTTTCTCTTATAATCAGTCTATCTAGCAATGTCCACCGTTACAGTTTTTCCGCGTACTCCTTGAGAAAATTTCACGTACCCCTGGGGATACGCGTGCCCCACAGTTTGAGAAACACAATTTTAGAGTAAAAACTTCAAATAAAGCAAATATATGTATGGGAAATATATTTGGCTGTATTTTATGTAGGATTCTTTTTTGCAATTGCTTATTTTAACTTATCGATCAAACATAATATCATTACTTATATCGCTTAAATTGATAAAACACGACTTAAATGCTTTTAGTCTTGAAGTGACAGAAGTGACTGCATCAACATACTCAACATACATTATTCAAACTTCAATTTCAAGTAGAAACTTGCAATATGTTTCCTTCATAACCATGGTAAGAGTGTCGATGATGAGTTACACAAATGACACAATCAACTTTAATGTTCATCTGTCATTGAATCCTTACAATTTAAGATGAATAATAATATTTTCATTACCATAATTTATTAGATATTGGTGTTGGCTCTTACTTGAATTTTTGAATGACAATATAAAATTTTAATATTTAATTTTTAGTGGTCAGCAATGTTTTCCTTAGTTATATAATTTTTAGTTTAATATTTGATGTAAAATCATGTCATAGTTTTTTCATTGTTAACGACAAAAAGATGTAGCTCCAAACAAACAGAATATTTTTTTCAAAAAGTATCAGTGTTGTTGCTTTTAATGTTCTTTTAAATGTTCAAAATATCTAACAAAACTGTCGTCTAATATTCTGAGATTTTGTCTTAATGCCTTACAAAGTTGTTACCTCCTGATAAATGTTAATTAAGCCTTCATACCTATACCGTAGTCGACAAATTTTAATTTCTGTTTACACTTTTACAGCTCTATACTAGCTATATATCCCATGCAGAAGATGACCTTATAATATGCAGCGATGTCTGCTTACCAACAGTGGTGCGAGAAGCAACGCAGTCGGGGGATTTTCACATATGATAGCAAACGTTTGCCGGGTGTACTTGACAGCCTCACTATATGTTTGTCTTTACTTTATTTCGCCGTGCTCTTTTCCTCTTCTACTTTCGTACCAGAAATTAAAATTTGTCGACTACGGTAGGGGAAAGGTGGGTACAGTGTTACATAGGGAACAGTGTTACATTCAAAATCCCCGCCCTAATTTTGTAGATATCAACTTCATATGAATAATAGTGTGTGGATTTAGTTGTGGTAATGGCGCTACGTGTAGCTGTGTAATATTGCTGTTTGTCTACGTTATCAGGTAAGAAAAGTGTATTTTCAATTCACAAGAATTACATTTTGTGGAATAAAAAACGCATAAATTCATTACTTATTTAAATTATGATAGTTTTCTCATACATATAGAAGTTTGGGGCATGATGTTACTTTAATGTAGTGCACATAAAATAACCTTTAAAATGAGTGTCGCGCTGTAAGTAAACGCGATATGTTTTTAGTGGATAGAAGGAACTGTGTTACACTTTATTCAGGGGTACAGTGTTACATTTCAGAGCACCTCATTTTAAGGATAGGTACAGTGTAAGATTTGATTGCCCCTAATTTTTATTATATAATGTACTGTACTGTAACTAGCAGTTCGAATTTATTTTTCCAGAGATGCCTCGTAAACCGAAAACAAACAAGAAATTAAAAAAAAATGACGGCGAAGTCATAAAGGTTGCTGTGATGAAGGTAATAGAAAATGGCTGGTCGATTCGCAGTGCTGCAACAGATTCTGGACTCTGCCATCAAACTCTCAAGAGATATGTTATGAAATATAAAGATACGCCCCCTGAATCCCAAAACACGTTGACTTACACAACGAAGTATGACGCAAATAAAGTTTTTTCAACAGAACTTGAATCTCTTCTAAAAGAATACTTAATTAAAGCATCTAAATTACATCACGGTCTCACACGAAACGACGTTAGGAAATTTGCGTACCAAATAGCCGTTAAAAATAAACTGAAAGTACCAAATTCGTGGAGTCAAAACCAAATGGCTGGCCAAGATTGGCTAAAAGGATTTCGCAAGCGTCATACTAGTTTATCTATGCGTAAACCTGAAGGGATCAGCCTCTCGCGGGCAACAGCATTCAATAAAACTAATGTTAACGAATTTTTTGACAATTTGTCTGCAGCATATAGTCGATTCGATAACCTAGGTGCTTCAGATATTTACAATTTAGACGAGACGGGATTAACAACCGTACATAACCCTCCGAAAATCATAGGTCCTAAGGGACAAAAACAAATTGGCCAAGTCACATCGGGTAAACGGGGAATCTTGATTACAGCCTGCTGTGGGTGGATAAATAGTGAAATATTTGTTGATATTTTGAGACATTTTGTAAAATGTATTAAATGCACAAAGGAAAAGCCTGTAATACTTGTCATGGATAATCATGAGTCACATATTAAAGTGGATAGCATAGAATTTTCAAAAGAAAATGGCGTAATACTAATAACACTACCTCCACACACCAGTGGAAAATTACAGCCACTGGATAAAACAGTATACAAATCATTAAAAACAAATTATAACGTGGCTTGCAATGAGTGGATGATATCAAATCCTGGACGACCTATAAGTATTTATGATGTAGCTGCATTATTTGGAAGAGCTTACTTGAAGGCATTCACTCCTGAAAATATCATTAATGGATTTAAATTTACAGGGATATGGCCTCTAAATAGGCACATTTTTATTGAGGATGATTTTCTTAGTTCATATGTGAGTGACAGACCGAAGGAATCTGTGGAAGATAATGGACTTATTATAGAACATGAACATGACGGAAGCAACAATAATGCAAAAATTGAAGACAAAATTGAAGGAAGCGAGAATTGGGAAGAGAAAGAAAACCTACCTTCTACATCAGGCATATTAGAAACTCTTGTCTCTCCAGAACAGATTAAACCTTACCCGAAAGCGCCGCTTAGGAAAACTACTACTCGAAAAAGAAACAGGGCTAGCAAAATTCTCACAGATACACCAATTAAGGAACAGATTATTGACGAACTAAACTTAAGAAAAGGTAAAAAGCAAGCAAAAAGTACAACAAAAACAAAAAGGCAAGTACAAAAAGTGAAACGAAAGATATTTTCTAAGCCATTGTCTTCATCATCATCATATGAAGATGAGACCTTAAACTTAGCGATAATAGCACCGACAGACTTAGCGATGTCAGTTCAGAAACCGATCCTGATATATTTATTTCTAAGGGAGATTTTGTAATTATAGAAGAAGGAATAATAAAAGGAAAATTTATATATTCAGTGGGAGAAGTCGTATCAGAAAGAGAACGTGACAAAGAAGTGGATGTTTTATATTTTAAACATATTCCTACATTCAAATTTATACGAACCAATGAAGAATACACCTTCAATAAAAAACAAATCTTTAGAAAACCGCCCATTCCCGAACCATCAGGAGTGACAGAAAGAGGTGCTGATATTTTTATATTTAAAACAAACTTTAATATATTTACAAAAGGTATGAAATGTTTAAAATGAATAAATTCTTTTTTCTTTTTAATGTTTTGCTGTCTTTTGTAATATATTTTTCAGTGTTTATTTTAATTTTTCTTTAATAAAAACTATTTTTCCCAAAACTACGGCGTCTTTATAACTGCAGCGATGTCTATCATATAGACAACACGTTTCCTACTTCTTGTCACACTGTTCCTTTAAGCATTGTAACACTGTACCCATATAGCTGGGAACAGTGTTACAAGTGTCATAATTGTTGTTTTATATCAATACTCGTCACGCTTTTGGGTCTAATAAAGAATTGTTTATTTTAAAATCTAAATAACATGTTACTTTATCGTCTACACTTATTTCAAAAACTTTTCGGAATCATTCCAAAGAGTTAAAAAAGTAGAGAGAAAAAGTGTAACACTGTTCGCACCTCTCCCCTATACGTCACTACAACAAATATTTTAAAACAGATCGTTTGTTATGATTGATCAACATAATAATCATCTGATAATAAAAAAAACACACTTTTGCATTTTATATTGCAAAAATTGATCCAGCACCATCTTTTCTAACCTGTGCTCAAACTAATCACTCCACTGTGCGTTGTGTACTTGTCCAAAGTGAAGAGTGGTGTTAAAATTTCAGCACTACTAGTAACTGGTGGATCTTTCCATTGAAAATTTATGTCGTCTGCATTCCACTTATCTATAATTTAATATTCAAAATATTTTTCTTTGAACCAGTTTACTGCACATACTTACAGCTTTCGATGTTAAAAGGGCAAACGTGTTTGTCGAAAGGAAATTGAGCAAAATTCATCGGGCAACGCATCACTAAGGTTACTCTAAAGATTCAAGAAAATATTTGTTTTGCATAGGTAATGTGAGATCATATCATAAACTTACCTGGCACTGCTGAAAACTGTACCATTCTGATTTATCGTCAGGCCCGAATTTGGTTCCATTATGTCGTGAAAATAACTTTTGTATTCGTTGGGAAAGAAAATATCCGGAACCCAAATTTTGTGGCTGTCGCTTAACGTTAATAATTCTATATGTTCGTGTTCGAATTGTAGTCTCTCGTCCCGCCATTCTTGGCGAAAGAATAATTCCATTGTGTACATCTGTAAATTGTTTATCTTACAAATATTGCTATTATTATTACTATATATGAACTTAAATTCAAAATTCCTTACTAAACACAACATTTATTGATGGTTCAACTCACTTAAAGTTTGAAAATGTTGGCTGTAAACATTTTTTTGCAAATTGTTAAAAAAAATTGTATTTTTGGGTTATCAATCCTGAACTGCAATTTTATTAATTTTCTCAATAATATATAGTCGTCTCTTCACTTCCAAAAGATACTGACCAGGGACGTATTTATAGCTTTTTGTTGGGGGGGGGGGGGGGGTTTAACAACCGATTTTCGTTTTTATCCCCTACGCTGAAGTAAGTATAAACGTGTCTTGGTTTTGGGGTACCTATTTAAAAAAAATATATCACATGATTGAAAATTTATTAAAACTTAAGATACTTATTTTTACAAAATTAAGTTCATTCTCTTTCTTCTTTCAGCTAACTTATTTACAATTGCTGAAGAATCTAGTTCTATTGCCATATTTCGATGAATACTCATGAGCGCGAAGACTGTAAGTCTCTCGCGTCCCATTCTATTCCTTAGATACGTTTTTAGCCGTTTAAGTGTGGAAAAAGTACGTTCAGGAGTGGCAGTGGATACTGGGAGTGTTGCTAAGATTTGAAGAAGCTTCTTAATCGTTGGGAAAAAAAGTTCATCACATTGATCCATAGCTTCTAATACACTAAGGGGCTTTTCCTGATTACACCACTGGTTGTGCCAAAGCTCATACTCGCTCACCAAAAGTTTTATTTCAACTTCACTAAGAAATATTTCTGCTATTCTTGCTATAGATTCCTTTGCTCTTTCAGTGTTTTGGGTCCGGTAGAGTAGGAGCAACTGAATTCCTGAAATTGTTTCTTCGTGAGGCTTAATGCGAGCATCAAGCTCACTGACTACATGTTCGATAAATGGGTAAAATACATTTCGCCTATAGTAAACTTCAGCTGTGTCCTCCAATACATTACTGCGATTCATTTGTCTTCCACTTACTCTTGGAACACTTATACCAGTTGAAATTAACATTTTTGCTTCCTCAAAAAGGTTTGAGAATTCCCGTTCATCACGTAAGTTCTGCAAGGTGGTTTTAATTGTTTTTACATATCTGCAAGTCTTTAAATAGTTAAATCTACATTGACTTTTTGCAGGGTTCGGTTTAAGTTTGATGTATACGAGAAAATTTTCCTTAAAATTGTCATTGAAACTATGAACTGACTATTTTTCATTGCAACTTGCAAATGGTAAGCTTGTGCTGCAAGTTCCGCCCTTCCAGACTCTTGAAAAGCCTGAAGTGCTGCAAGTACTATAGAAAACATCTCAGCAAACCTTTCGACGGCTGCGTGTTTTTCCGTTCAACGTGTTTCACAAAGCGATATAAGCGTTGAATGAGGCGCTCCAATCTCGTCCGCAGTTTTTTTTAGAAGGCCATCTCGAAGTACCGATTGTCGAAAGAAGTTAATAATACTTTTAATAGTTCCGATGCAGTTTCGAATTGCAGAGATCTCGCATGAATGAGCCAAAACTAAGTTTAAGGTATGAGCTGCACACTGTACGAACTGTACTCTGGGATATTTGTCCATAATTATTGTTCTTACGCCTTTAAATCGTCTGCTCATCACAGCCGCTCCATCATAGCCTGACCAACTAAATTCTCTAAGTCTAATCCAAACGACTTAAGTCTTTCCATGATCGTCGAAGCTAAAGCTGATGCTGTAACATCATGAACGTGGACAAATTCAAGGACATCTTCTCGAATAAGAGCCTTTCCAATAGAGCAGTCGACATAACGAAGACAAAGTGATAGCTGTTCATGACGCGATACGTCTTGAGTTACGTCGGCAAGTACAGCAAAGAAATCTGACTGTTTAACTCTATTTATTAGTTGCTCTTGAATAGCACTTCCACACAATTCAATGATTTCATTTTGAATGATGGAGGATGTGTACATACCCCGAGTATGACTACTTTGAGAAAGTAAGTGAGTTTTAAGTACTTCGTCACCTGATCGCGCACGAAAACGAAGTAGTGCACGAAAATTTCCATCATTAAGTTGAGGATCTATAATTCCGATTTCACCAGAGTCTTGATTTCCCCTCAGAGGCAACTCCTGTCATCCGCAAAATAAGATTGTGTCTACTATAGCACACAGCCTCTGTCTATTTTCTTCGGCAATTTTTTTATTTTACACATTAAATGACTGTAACATCACGCGATTGACCTTCCATAACGCTTATGAAATGTCTTGCCCGTTCAACAGCATATTTATGATACTTTCTATTTCGATGATGTTCGATCTTTTCGAGAGCTTTGACCACCTTCGGTCTGTCCAAACAAAACGCACATTTTGCAAAGTGATCCTTGTAATATATTTGAATAAACTAACCATGGGTTCTTTTGGGTCCAATGACGTTGAAAACAAAGATTTCTTTTACCACTGATGGAAAACTTAAAAGTCTCTGAAGGGGTCCAAGTTTCTTTCAAAGCTTTTAATTTTTCTTCATCATTTATTGTTTTTTTTGACAAATATTTGCCAATATCGTACTCATCTTCCTTTATAACAAACTCTAGACTACCTAAGACACACTAAGGAATGTCAACTATTGTCAACCGTCGCTCGACGACGTAGAAATTTTTCTCTAAATGTAATGTTTCCGACTTGCCGGTATTGCATACCGAATTTATACGCACTTGGTGGGCACTGCTGCCTAAGTACATTGAAATTCAGTATATTTATTTTAAGTTTTCTAGATCTAATAATAATTGTATTCAATGTAATTCTAATACCGCAGAAGAATGATGATAATTCTGGGCGGTTCGATTGGGGAAGGGGGGGGGGGGTTGAACCCCCTAACCCCCCCCCCCCTATATACGTCCATGTTACTGACTGATATCGAAGAGAATTGCAGTACGGCCTAAACAAAAATGGAGTTCACAGCCAATATTTTTAAACTTTTATTGTCAAATGAAGACATAAAATAAAAGTGGAAACGTTACAAAAAACAAAGATTGCCTTTGTTTTGTCTTGTTAATAATTTATGAGCCGATATAGCCAAGAAGAATTTTATTGCGAACGCTATGCAATACCGCAAGTATAACAATAAAGAGCACAACATAATATTGCTACTTAACTCAAAACATTCAATAACTCAAAATTACAAGATCACTTAGGAGGAATTCCTTTAGACATGGCTTGAAGCCACGTATGGACAATTCTTTAAAGTAAGGTGGCAATTCGTTCATTGCCAATGCACAATTATATTGAAAGCAACACCCGGAGTGAGTGGCACGGCAACGAGATAATCGATCAAATCCTTTCTCCGAACATTAATTCTGCAGACATAAGTGTGATTTCTAATTTTCTGTCGTTCTAAAACCCTTTTTTAAAGTTCTAAAACATTTTTTTGTCGTGGCCATGCTGTCGTACTGAAAACCTATTCTGTCGTGCTATTAACATTCTCCCAAAGATAAATGGAAAAGGCTTGAGCAGTTATTCTCAAAAAGAAAATTTAGAGAACAGCATTCTCCCCGCACTGCAGAATATTGTAGCAATTAATGATCACTTCTGGATAACTTTTCTAACAGTGCAAACATTTAATCATGACTTAGAAGAATTTCATCATAACCCCATGCAAGAATATGAATAGGTTAATTTAATTTCAGAAATTAAAAGCAATGCTCCTGGTTGGGACTTTCTAACAATAGATATTTTTATATTTATTCCATATGTACTGGATATAATAAATTCGTGTTTTGTTTAAAACTGCTTCCCTGTCTTTTGGAAGAGGGCTAAATTGTGTCGATTTGCGCTCAATAATAATTCTACCTGTTATATCTAAAATTATAAAAAAAAATATAAACAATCAATTAAGAGGCTTTCTAGAAATGCGCAAGGTCTTACCAGTGTTGCAGTCAGGTTTTCAAGCAAAACACAGCTGCAATATAGCATTACTTACTGTTACTGATGACTTGTTGGGCGCTGCAGATAATGGCTTCGGCTTTGGCGTTATTACATTTTAGTCGAGCCTTTAACACTATACATTACAACTTACTTTTTTCTATTCTGGATTATATCAGTTTGCTACAATCTGCCACGAAAATGATTTCCTCCTACTTAAGTAACATGATATAATGTATGTCTCTAGATAGCTTAGTCTCTGATTATAGACTTGCATCTAGGAGGTTCCACGTGCCTCTATTTTTATGACCTCTTTTATTCGCAATTTATATGTCCCCATTTCATATCCTGCGTGATCTATATGTATACTGATGTTATTCAAATTCATCGTTTGTTTCCCCTCTTTGATTATCAAACAGCCATATTAATCGTGATTTAGATGCAACTGCTAAATTGGCGTCTCGACATGCGCTGGTACGGAATTCATAGATGTCACCAGCATTACTATTCGGTAACATACACAGTGTATTAATTTTTGTGATTTTTGTTCTCTTATTCACACTTTTTATTATTTATTATATTGTGTAATTCAGTTCATTACAATGTACCTGCTTTTACTTTGGAAATAAACTGTTATTATTGTTAATATATTTTAGATGATCTTAATCTAATAAATAATAAAATTGCATGGTAGTAAAAGCACATATTTCGTACATTTTGTATATAAATCGTCTTCTACGTGGTCGTAGAACAATCATTTCTCACAATATTTTTTATCTTATTTCCAAAGCTATATCTTTTATTAAATTTTTTTTTGTTTTTAGTTTGCTGTATTTTGATTTTTTTAGTTGAGAATCTTAATTCTACCTTTTGAGTGTTTAATTGCGCTTGGTGGCATAGTTTTGGTTATTTTTTCCTCTCGTTGCCGTTAACTTGATTGATTTATTATTGATTGAACCTTTTACCGCCATCCTGTGACCAATTGCGTAGTGCGATTTCGCGATCGACCGTAGTCGTGCGAGATATGTATCTCATCAGGAGTGTGTAGCGCTGTTTTACAGTCATAGATGGCGTATGCTTGGTTATTCGTAACTTTTCTAGGTAATTTACGTAATTGCTTTCTGTTTAGGTTAAGAAATGATTGGGGTTTTTCTTTTCTTTTATTTTAATTTGTAAATTATTTATTTCATTTTGGATTACCGTTTTCGAGTCAAATATCAATTTATTCGGCCAATTGGTGTTTTGTAATTCTCTATGGTTCCGCTCAGATGTTATCTCTGTAGTTTCAAGATCGATCTATGACAGGTCGTTTTGAGATTCTTTCTCTTTCCGATTTGACCTCGTGCAAGTAACATTCTTTTGATAGCAGAACAGTATATTTCAATTATTCTTGTGCAAGTTAGTTAAGTAAGTTTGATGTATCATTAATTGGCCACTAGAATATAGGTGATGTTAGACAGCACTACGTGCTGTCTAACTGATCATTAGAGTCAACGTAATTACTAGATTTATCTTGTAGTGGCATATGAGTCACTGAGATTTAAATTGTTTACATTTAACGTTTAGTTTAAATAGTAGTTGTGGCCTTATTTTGAGGTTACGTGTCGAATTGGCCTGCTAAATTTAATTGATATTTTGGGTGCGTATTTTGCATTGTGGCATCCCAACTTGTATTGTGTAAATTTATTGCATTGATTTTTGTATATTAGTTAACAATTTCAATTTATTTAGGTGTAATTTGTACGATCTTTAACTCGTTGAATTTTTATTAACGTTTTCTTTTTGTAAGGCAATAGTCAACTGGCACTGTTAGTATTAGATAACATTTAGAGTCTATTATCTAGTGTCGATCAGCTTGTCGTTGGCCTCTAATATATAGAGTGTTTCGTTTTTTTTTGCTAATGTGTTGCTGATTGCGACCAAACTGCTCGATATTGGGAAGACTCCCTGGCATATGTTGCCTTTGTAATCATTTTCTAGTTTTAAGTATTTTCTCATGTATTTAATTGAACTCGAGGTTTTGCCCATTAAAAGTGTTAATTCTTTTGATTACTTCAAATCATTATAACAGTTGTCAATTGTAACTTGAATTTATGGTTCACATTTAGTGGCCGTCCTAATCGATTTATACATACTTTCAGAATTTTAAACAATTGTAACTGGTATGCACTTATGTGTTTCTTTATTTTTAATGTTTTTTTTTATTACTCTTATTTGTACTTAATTTGAAAAGAATCATTACTGTAGTTGACTTTGAATGATAGTTTGGCAAAAGCTTAATCTTCTCTTTGGTCATTGGCAATTTAACTAGTTAATAAACCTGTTGTTAAGTTTGTATGAGTGTGTTTGGCTTTGCTGATCATTATACCTGGGGTTTAATAATAGACTTGTTCCGGGACTATCAGTTGCTGGTCAGTATAATTAATCGGAACTGGTGTCCTTATTACATAACACCTTCACTTGTTGAGTGAACGAACCTACCCTGCCCGACTGGTTAGCGGCAGTACTGATCATCATCTTCGACATCAACCTTGGGAAGAGTGAAAGGTAAGGCTTTGTGAGGGATAAGCTGGCGATTAAATGGTTAATTAGTAGACAAGTGTCACTGCTTATTTTAGTTTATCAATACAAGGTGTGTTATCGTGGTGCCATCATACCTTCTGTCCTCTTGCAAATTTCATATTTTTAACGCAAGAGGGTAGCACTTTTTCAAATTCTAATTTTTTTCCCCAAGTTATATATTTGATTGTTAATAGATTCGCAAATGTTAAATGACAAATATGAAGGAAATGTGACGCAATTTTGTAGAAATTTATCAAACGTACCAAACCAACCCCGCATTTAAAACCATAATTCTCTAGCCGACAGTTTTAATTCTTTTTTTAAATAACTGTTGTAAAAATGGGTGTGCAGATTGTACAATTTTTAAGTGAAGGCGTAACCAAAATCACATCTTTCCACGCGCCTTATTTTAGAGTTATAATCATACTCCTCTAAACAATAATATTGTATTTAGAAAATTTGTTATACAGAAGTTACAAAAAGAAATAGATAAGTACAAAAATCTTGACATAAGAAATACTTGAATGTTTAATTAGTATCAAGAATACAAAAACAGTTAACTGCACACAAAGAAAAATTGATGATATATTAAAGTTTTGTATAGAGTTATTTCTTTCTTTTTTGTTGTCTGTTGACTTTTCTATCCAGCAGAAATTTCCAATCATGACGGGATCCCACCTACCTTGATATCGTTTTTCCATTTCTGCAATCTCTTGATGGAACATTTCCCCTCTTCATCACTCGTCTTTCCTAGATTAGCAGGAAAGGAATCCAAATGTGATTGGAAAAAATGAACTTTGAGCGACATTCAATAACTTAAATTTTTATGGCTTTCAAGAAAATTAGGCACGATATCTTGGTAGTTTTCACTCCTTTTATTTCCCAGAATATATTTGCAAACATTTTAAAAAGAAGTCCATGCTTCCAGCTCTAAATCATTCATGATACGTTCAAAATTTTTATCTTTAAACAACTTTCTAACTTGTGGACGAACAAACATTCCTTCGCAAACTTTCGCATAAGACAGCTTTGGAGACTTATCCATTAAGTATTTAAAACAGTTGCCTTCTTTTTCTAGTGCTTTGACAAACTATTTAATCCTAATTTAATATGTAGAGGGGGTAGAATCACCAAATTACAATCCGCTAATGGCTCTAATTTTATATTAAATTCTCCAAGAACATTGTTGAGCCGCTGTCCTTCACGGTATAGCCGCGAACATGCTCGAGCTTGTTACAATTGAAGGGCCCAATGCAAGAAGTACCTAAATCACATTTTAGTTGAAATCGTATTTGTACCGCCACCTAGTGGCGTTTTTCATAAGCTTTCAGATGGTATGTTTAATTTGGCAGAAATTTGTGCCTAAGCGCCTGAGTTTACATTCTCTCCGATGGAAGTTTACCTTGGTTTCAATGCAAGAAGTGCCTAAGTCACCAATTTGACAGATGCAGCGCAACATGTGCCTTAGTCCAAGTTAATTTAACAAATAACAAAGTTACGTGTGAAATAGTTATTTTACAATCTACATACGGTCATTGTTACTAAAAACATTACACTGGCAGGTAAGGAAAGTAGAAATAATAGCTTGTGTGTTACTATAGATGTATGAATTTATTTTGTACTTCTACGCCATTGACTGCATATTAACCTCATTTTTTTTTAATTCTTATCTGTTTATTTTAGATGATACTGAATGGTCGGATTATTCGGCCTCATGCAGTGAGTATGAACCGAATAGCGAAAGTGAAGATAGTTCTGATGCCGATAACCCTGCTCCCAAGCAGCAAGAAAACCAATAAAACTTTAAAGGTAGGTAAAACTAGGAGTTCTTGTGTCACAGTAGGACATGGTGTGGAAAATATAGACGTCCCTGGATCCTCAACACAAAGCTATATACATGCCGATTATTAGAACGTTGTGTATCAAGTCAACAGAAATGAACCTCAGCAACCAGAAATAAAGAAGAGCAAGAAGAGAAAGATTCACAAGGATACATGGAAAAGAACAATACAAAGTAAGGAGTCGTTTTCTCGAAAGCACCAAAGAAGGCCAATAACAAACTGTCGCTGTAAATGCTCATTAAAATTAAGCGTGGAAGAACAAATGAAAATTTTTACAGCCTATCACAGTTTGTCATATTCTTCTACACAGCAAAATTTATACCTTGAAGGATGTGTACGTCCTATGGAAGTTAAACGTCACAGATCTAGAAAAACGATCAATCCACGAGGTAGAAGTCAAAGTTTTGTATATCAAGTAAAGATTGACGGAAAACTGGTAAGACTGTGTCAGTCGGCGTTTTTAGCAATGCATGGAATAAAACGCTCTAGGCTGCGTCGAAAGATTCAAAAAAACAATGCAGAACCTAAGGATTCTAGAGATCTTCATCATTCCAGGCCAAATAGAACAAAAACAGATACCTTGGTCGCAGTTAGAAGATTTTTAGAAGAACTGCCCGCTCGAGAGTCTCATTATAGCAGATCTGCTAATAAACTTCGCAAGTACCTGGATTTCCATTTATCAGTTGCAAAGCTTCATCCATTGTTTAGAGAAGAATCCAGATAAACAAGTGTCATATGAGATGTTTAGAAAAATTAAGATAAAAGAATTATAAATCAATGTAACGGTCGAAACAGCTGTCTGCATGTTGTTCGCAATGCTTGCTTAGGATAGATGTGCATTCATACATTTACATATATGCATATACGTTTTACGTATAAATGTATATATGTATACTTATGATAAAAGAATTATTCTTTTTTGATTTTAAATTTTACCTTAATCTTAGTGAAAACAGATAAAAAATTATTTTGAAAATGTGACGTGATTGCCTTTCATAATTCTTATGAAGAAAACCTTGTCTCAGTATCTATCATTATTTATCAATGTGTCTGTTGCTTTAAGAACATATCTCCTCCTAAAATGGAAATACGAGGACTGTTTACGATAGCGCAATAACAGATATCTCCTAGAATCTAAAACGTTTTAATGCGAACATGAGTGTTGGGATGAGAGAGGGAGGCAGAAGTGTCTTGGGAGTGTCGAAGTTCAGAGGGAAAACGCTTTTCGCAGGCGGATGACGATTTCGTGTTATCGCCGCCAGTGTATTTGTTTGCGATGAGGCCGTGTCGTCTTTACGATGTTTCGGATGAATCTTGGGGTTTTATCTCGGGTACAACGATCGTACGCAAACAAATTATGTAAGTTTTCCTTAAGCGAGCGAGAGTGATCGTTTGACATAATTGAATATTAAACGATCGTTAAAGCACGTTATGCGAATAACAAATGGGAATAACAAATAATACCAGTTTCTCACTTCAGGTGTTCCTTTATAAATTTATGGGATAGGTTTAGTTTAAAAACTTTTAGTTTATGTTTAATAATAAGAAGTGGAAACGGATATATCCGAGGATGATTTGAAATGCATCCAGTCTAAACTAGGTTTCCAACATTACTCTTTCAAACAATAGATGGAGTCAGAAGACTATGTTATGTGCTGTAGATAAAAAGCAAATGCTTATTTATCTGTTAACGCGGTGAAAAAATGTGTCAGTAATTTGAGGTGCCTACAGTTGAGAGTTATCACAGACTAAACAAACCAGACTGGTAACTAAATCCCAAATTTTATCCAGATCTTCCTTGTTTAGCAAATGAAAATATTTTCTGCAATCTTTATCATATTAACTGAACGGGTGATGAGATGGCGCTAGGTCATTTGAAATTTTTTGTTGCGGTTATACCGTTGATTGAATGAATACATTTTATTCCCTTAAGCAACGGTTATATGTCATTCCAAACAATATTTTAAATTTGACGTATTATTGCAATCCTTTCTTGTTGTGTATCATATTAAGTATAAGTAAGTTGAGATTGATTGCGAGTTTATGATTAGTATAGAGTGAAAATTAGTGAACTATGGTGTAATATAAACTCATAGGAATATATTGCGTTTGAGTGATTTCATGTATTGTATTATGTAAGTATAATAAACAGAGATTTCTATCAATAATAAAATCTAAGTATGTATTCGTATTTTTTAAACGTAAAAGTTAAACGTATGTGATTTGTCCAATAGTTTTGTGCATTTTTCTGTTAAATAACGTATTAAATACACATAGTCTAAAAACAAGTTCATTTCAAATTCCGCGCCAATATGCTGCTAGCGCCATCTTCGTACCCGTTCATTCATGTGTGGCAAGGGCAGAAGGTCTTGGATATTTGTCTATCAAGTAGTTGTCGGTTTGGTTTGTTTAGTCTGTGCAATTAATGTTACTGTCATCAACTCGCAAATTTGTTTACTATTTACAGTTAAATCTTATACAGGGTTATTGTTTTAAATCTTGACATAGGCTAACTTTTTTTATTTGAAAAGATAGACCTTTTCCTAAACCAAAGTTTTAGGAATTAGTCCAAATAAGAAAAATGTTTGGAAAAAATAAACGCGTTGTTGCCAGATTGGGCGCCATTTCAGTGAAACATATTTTCTTAAATGGCAACACTGCATTTCTTTACAATTTCTAATACTTCATGAGGTTCAAGACAAAATAAAAAGAGTGCAAGTTTTTGATTGGAGTGGCGGTTTACGAGCTAATAGTCCCTAAACTTAATTTATTTTCGAACATTAAAAGAATAGCAATAGTAACAAAAATTAATTATTTTAAAAAAAATTTCGAACTGATTTCGTAACAATGTCAAGTACCTTGGCCACGTTAAATTCCCTTCTATGAAAACAGGACCTATCACTCTGTTGTTAAATATGCCACACCAAACATTAACTTTAGTATTAATCTGTTCCCGTCAATCTTCAGCCCAACAAGGATTATTATCAGACGAATATCTGTAATTTTGCCGGTTTACCAAACCTTTTAAATAAAATGAAGCCTCATCACTAAATAAGATATAATTTTGAAAATTTGGTTGTAGGCGCTTTTTCTCCAAAAACCAATCGCAAAATTCCAGTCGCCGATCATAATCATCGTCATGAAGTTGCTGTACACTCATAATTTTATAGGGATCCATTTTAATTCAAGATTACACAGAACATATAGTGATGTTATGACAGCAGGAACAAACATAGCCTCCTTGTTATCCCTTTAATGTTGGAAAATGTATTAAAGTTTAGGCACTATTAGCTCGTAAACCGCCGCTCTAATCAAAAACTTCCGTCCTCTTTGTTTTACCTAGAATCTCAAGATGTATTAGAAATTGTGAAAGAAATGCGGTGTTGCCGTCTAAGAAAATAAGTTTCTCTGAAATAGCGCCCAATCTGGCAACAACGCGTTTATTTTTCCACGCATTTTTCCTATTTTGACTAATTCATAAAACTTTGCTTCAGGAACCATAGGTCTATCTTTGCAAATAAAAAAGTTAGCCTATGTCAAGATTTAAAAAAATAACCCTGTATAAGTATTATAATATAATCATGATTTGGAATATTTTGGGTTAGTTGGAGTGACCTTTAGATCAGTGGTCTTCAACAACCAGCCAGCGGAAACATCCTTTGCGGCTCTCAACGGCTTAGCCAAAATGTAGTGTATTTGTAATCTAGCAACGACAGACACTAGTGAAGTTCGATATCTACTTAATTTGTACTTCGTATTTTTGAACTCAACCGCACTTATTATATACGCGCACATTCGTGTCGCTGCACAATCACTTAGTGCGTGAGTAACAGCTGAATAGAAAGCACATAAAAAATAATCTTATTTTGTGTCGATATCATATGTGATGGCAGCAAGTACAAGTAGAAAACGCAAAGTCTTGGATGAACACAGATCATTCCAAGATAACTGGATCAACTTATATTTGTTTGTTTGTGTTGGAGAAAACCTCGTCCGCCTCGTGTGCAATGAGTCAATACTTGTTTTGAAAGAATATAACCTCAATCTACATTACGAAATCAAGCACTCCAGTAAGTTTAAACATCTTCAAGTAGAGTTACGTATCGTTAAGGTAGAAGCATTAAGAAAACAACTTCTACAACAGCGGCATTCTTTTCCCAGAGAGAATGAAGACAGTGAAGCAAGTGTAAAAATGAGCTATATTATTTCAGAGAAAATTGCCATTAAATCGAAGCCATTTGCTGACGGAAATTTTATTAAAGGAAGTTTGGAGGCAGCAGAAGTGTTATGTCCATCACAAAAACAACTGTTTTCCAAAGTAAATTTATTTGGCGTTACAGTTGCAAGGAGGATAGCAGAATTGGCAGGAAGTATAAAAAAATCTCTAATGGAATGTGCGTCAAAGTTTATTTAGTATTCTGTTGGGCCCGATGAGAGCACGGACTTGAGTGATACCTCTCAGTTGGCTATATTCGTCTGCGGTATTAACAATAACTTTGTTATTACCGAAGAAATGGTAGCTCTGATACCAATGAAAGGCCACACAAGAGATTGTGATTTGTTTGAATCTTTTATGGCGGTACTGAATAGATATAACTTTAAATTATCACATTAGGCTGGGATTTCAACTGAAGGTGCATCCGCTATGGTTGTCAAAAGTAAATGGCGCGTTGCATTAATAAAGAAACATAATGCCGATATTTCCTTCATGCAGTAACATTGCATTATTCATCAGCACAATTTGTATGCTACATCCGTTAATATTTAGGAGGTAATGAACGTTGTAGTAAAAACTGTAAACTTCATGAAATCTCGGGGCCTTAATCACCGACAGTTTCAAGAAATTCGAAAAAGAAAGAAACACCAAATACGGCGACATAACCTATTTCTGTGATGTTCGTTGGCTCAACAGAGGCAAAATATTAAAACGTGTGTTCCACTTGCGCAATGAAATTGCGACATTCATGGAGAGTAAAGGAAAACTCGTTTAGGTTTTCTTACTGATATAACATTACATATCAACGATTTGAACATGATGTTACGTGTTTTATTTTTGAATTGCAATAATTATGATTTAAAGTTAAGTTTATCTCTGAAGTTTTAATTGAAATTAGTTAGAAGATGTATTACACCTATTTCTATAATTTGATTTAGATAATAGACTTTTCTGCGCCGTCCGGCTAGGCAATTCTTTTTTCTGGTTGTAAGTTTGGTAAAGGACTAGTTTCTTCTTTAATTATATATTTGTTTTATTAATTATTTCACTAATTTGTCCTTGTTCCTTGCCGTTGTTATACCCATAACAACGGCAAGGAACAAGGACAAATTAGTGAAATAAAACTAATAACCCTATCAGTTTTAAAAATTCTATTCTTAATTTAATTATACTACAACGGACTAAAATTGATGTCGTGTTATCAATTATTTTGGTAAAACTGTTGCTCCTGTTGGAATATCGTGCCTTAAATTAACACTATACGTGGGCGGAAGCGTAGAGAATTTCCTTTTTTTGCTGCATCTTCAGCAGGTATTTATTCTTATCATTTCGTTATTTAATTATAGATCTTTTGAGTCGTTTTCTTTGCAACGGAACCCCTACTTTACTACCGACTATAACTCAATTTCTCTCAGGGCGGTTTGGGTTTATCAGAAATGCGTAATAAAGAGGGTTCCTAAACATTAATTAAAATTAATAAAAAGAAAAATACTATTGAAACTTTAAATAATACTTATATTAAAATCAATGAATCACACATATAATTTTAATAGATAACGAAACAATCTCATATGAACATGAAAGAGATCAAATTTATTGACAAGGCAATTTGAATACAATTTTATATATACCAAACAGATACAATTCTTTATATATATTTTTCCATATAGTCAAACAAAACAACGAATGCTAGCATTTACTACGTATGCTTTATATACGTTTTGTGTATCATTATATAAACATACAATGCGGCTAATACAGATTAAATTACATTCTCCTTATTAGAACGGAGATAATAGTTATTTGATAACTTTATTATATTAACATCAATTTAACAGTTATTTTATAATCTTTATAAAATACCTTATAACAAAGCTTCTTTCTTCTCTCTTCAATGATGTCTATTTTCCATAAAATCTTCTTTTTCTTTCGATGTTTTCATCGGCATCAGTGGTCACGATCCTATGGTGACGAATCCCCTTGCTTTGTTTACAGGAGCACAATATATTCTTTGATTAAACTTTTAACACCGTGCACATTTACTCTTTACGTGCTACTTAAATCACTATTATTGTAATAACAATTCTTATTATTGTTATCCAATTTGTTATAGGAGTGGAGGTTCTCCTTTATTTTTATAACATTTAACAAATATTACTTAAATGTTTTCTAGTCGGGGTTCGACGATTTCTTTATGAAATCAGTCAGTCGAAACCTTCCCGACTTTGAAATTAACCATTCGACTCTAGGTCTAGCTGTCGACTCTCTCGTTCCCAGTGCGTGTTTGCATTTTTATGTTGAGCCGGCGGTGGTGCCCCGCTTTCCATATAGTTAGGTTGTTCCCACTTAAGTTTCTCACACACACTCTTTTACGTCGGCGAATGTTTATCACAACTGTGGCGTTTATTTCACTGTTGTAAACATTCGGCGCCACAATTCTTAGAACTAAACTTATCTTATGACTAATATTTACTTAATAATACCATAATATATTCATTGATTTTAATTCTTATTTTTCTTTAAAATATTAATAATGAAATGTACTTAATTAACTTCTAAAAATATAAAAAATTACCAATTCGTAAACGAACTGGTATGTACCATTACATCTTGTCAGCTCTGATGTCTAATTTTTTGTGTTTCTTTTCAGGAATTTCTATTTGCAATTTTTATTTGCGATTTTTATCTGCGATTTTTGATTTGGAATTTTTATGGAAAATGTACAAATGTTTAACTACCCTCTTCCGTTGCCATTTTAAGTGCAAACCTACTTCAACATTTTATTTGCAACTTAATTGGATACATTGTTACGTCCTTTTGTCGAAGGATGGGAGGAAAACTGTTGGAGTTTGAGATAAGTGATACCATATTCCTTTTATTTCTTTTGATTGTGTTTAAACATTACCGATGACACCTTAATTGCTTAAATTTTGTAAAATGGTAGATGCAAAGGTTACCTTTTTTTTTTTTGCTAATCGAGTCGCTAATCGAAATTTACCTTTTTGCGTTGGATTATTAAATTATAATTCCAGGAGCTTACGAGAATAGTGAAAATAGATCGACATGTGTGTTAGTAAGGATTTTTGGAATTTACGGTATATCTCACACACATACATACTACTCAACAGGTTATCAAATGTCTGAGTCGTGAAATTTAGTTTTGAGAAAATGGTTCGTATTAACATACGTGATTATCAATAATCACAGTTCTACTCGTTGTATTATATATTACTAATTGACTTTCTTTTACACTTTTTTCGTCAATGGCCACACATAACTAATATTTGTAAACGAATTGTCGAAGCGCAAAGTTTAATTAATCTCTTTAACCCTCCGATAGTCGCGTGTATCTGACATATACAGGAAGAGTTTGTATTTCGCGCCACCCACTAATTTAGGCGCTGACCACTCCCATCATCCCAGTACCTTCCTGACTTACGAGATTCGTTCGAACAGTGCGCTAATCAAGTTTGTACAGAGAAGTGCCTTTGAAATATTCACGTTTTGTATCTCACAGATACACGCGACTTTTGCGGTAAGTTTTATGAATATTTTTTTTCCTTGGATGTTTTTACTAGATTCAAAAGTACATTGAACAGTTATTAGCTGTATGAAATAACGCCGCTCAATTTCATTAGCTGCTAATAAAAAGGATGATATGTATCTAGGAGATACACGCGACCATTAATGCAATGTCTAAGGTTTTTAGAAAACAAAATGGAATTTGGACGTGAAAAGTACGATTTGAATAATGAACAGCACTGTGAGGAGCTGAGAAATATATTATTACAACATGATAGTAATGCTGAAGATGAAAGAGTAGATATAGAAGACGAAAACACCGAAACAGACGCGTCTGTTTGTTTTGAGGAGAGGAAAGAAAATTCTGAGAGCGAACAAAGTGATTCTTGTGCAAGTGAAGAAGAGGAGGAAGCCAATGTAACATATTTTATGGCTGTTCAAAAGAGAGCAAACGTTGTAGTAAGTGAATGGAAATGGCAGAAGCATCCCCCTTCTCAAAGAACACGAACGCCAGCTCAAAATATTGTTATGCAACTACCTGGGGTAATTGGAGACGCTAAACAAGCTAATGGGATATACGAAAGTTGGAACTTATTGATTACGGATACAATGATACAAGAAATTGTTGAATGTACCAATAAATACATTCAAAGTATTCAAGCACAATTCAGTCGGTCTAGATATGCAAAAATAACAGATATTATTGAAATTAAAGCAGTTATTGGCTTGTTGTATTTAGCTGGCGTTTACCATGCAAATCGGTTAAGTTTAGATGAACTGTGATCTGAGGACGGCGTACAAAGATTTAGGAAGACCATGACTTTGAGGAGATTTCGTTTCATAATGCGCTGTATGAGGTTTGATGACATAGAAACTCGAGACGAGAGGAAACAAATCGATCGTTTGGCAGCAATAAGGAATATTTTCGATGCATTTGTAACTAATTGCCAAAAATCATACTCTTTGGGCCAGAACGTGACGATAGATGAGAAACTAGAAGCGTTCAGAGGACGGTGTCGGTTTCGCCAGTATATACCTTTTAAGCCGGCTAAGTATGGCATTAAAATCTTTGCCCTTGTAGATGCAAAAGTTTGTTATACCTACAATATGGAGATATATGCGGGAGAACAACCCGAAGGACCATATGCCATAAGCAATAAACCAGTTGATGTTGTGAACAGACTTGTTACTCCTATTCATAATTTTGGCCGCAACATCACGATTGATAACTGGTTCACAAGCTACGATTTAGTAGAAGATCTTAGAAAGAAAAAACTCTCTCTTGTAGGCACCTTGAAAAAGAATAAGCCTCAAATACCTAGTGCATTCAAAGATATCAAAGGTCGAAATGTTCCATCTAGTATGTTCGGTTTTCAGAAAACCTGTACTCTAGTCTCATATGTACCAAAACCGAAAAAAATTGTCCTTTTACTATCAAGTATGCATTTTGATAATAACATAGATTTAGCAACAAATGAGCAACAGAAACCGGAAATAGTAACGTTCTATAACGGAACTAAAGGTGGAGTAGACACTCTTGACAGAATGTGTGCAAGTTATAACGTTGCTCGGAACACAAAACGGTGGCCCATGGTGGTGTTTTTTTCTTTGTTGAACGTTGGTGGAATTAATTCCCAAATACTTTTTGTTGGAAACCAAAATGAAGTGAAAAGTAGAAAAAGTTATTTACATGAACTGGCTAAGAAATTAACGGAACCAGAGATACAAAGGAGACGAGTGACAAACGTAGAAGTTCCACTTGATGCCGCAACTGCAAATGATTTGGCTCCTGTGCTATCCGAGAATGAGAACATACCCAGGAAAAGAAAAAGATGTAGTACGTGCTACTCACAAATAAAAAAATCCCGTCTCACAAAATTTTCCTGTATAAAATGCTTAAAACCTTTGTGTCTTGAACACTGCAAAAATATTTGTCAAGATTGTGTTCCTGAGTAAATAATGTAAATATTTATGTTTAATTTAATATTTTTGAGTATATGTTTGTCCTATTTTTTGTTTTGTAAAGCAAAAGTATAAAAAAAGTAAAATAAAACAATTCTCGACTTTTTTGTATTTGTTTCTAACACAAAAATGGTACGTATCTATCAGATACATGGGCGACCAATCCTGAAAGTTTTTTGACGCGACTATCCGAGGGTTAAACCTCGCTGTATGCATTATAGTTACTACTCGTGTGTTACGCAACGATTCGTATAAATATTATATAATTAAACACTAAACGGATGTAAATTTGATATATGTAGTAGACGTACATGATAAATATGCTGATGTCCAACACCGACAAGCTCTATAATTTTCTACGAAATATTATAAAGAACGTGTCATCAGACAATTTATATACTTAACCCTAATGACAATTGTTAGGAAGTACGCTCACCATTTTGAGATCATCGATTTGGGTCACCGAAAGGATGTGCAAATTAACGGACACCATCGTTGGTGGATCTATAAATCATAAATTTATATTAGAAATAACTCTGCGTCTCAGTATATTAAAAAATATATAACTTTTTAATTCTTGTTGTATTTATATACACTACGGCGCATATTAGTTCAGATATTGAATAAAATTTCAAATACATAATACTATTGTTTGTGGGTATATAAATAATATCATTATGCATATGCCCGTAAAGCCTTTCTTTCGTTTAGTTAATAATTATTGTTTAGTTGGGCGGCGATTACTGATATTTCAAACTCAAAAACATTTTTTCTTATCGGCAGTTGCAAGCTTGCGCAGTAGATGTCATCACCTACCCATAAATGTGAATCGAAATGTGAAACGATAATGATGATGGTGGTACGATATCGCTGTTCAACGTCACACGTTCCGACAAGAATAAAAAGGTGTTACTGTCTATAAGTTCGCTCTGTGTATATACAGGCTGTCCCAGCGCAGAAAAGTTTATTATTGGTATCTAATAATGTAGATAGCGAATAATTTGTAATACAAAAATTGTAGATAATCATTAGCTCTACGGCATTAGATTTATAGCTTCAGTTTAAAGGGATGTTAGTACATTAATTTACGCTAAGTGCGAAATGAAATATTTAAAATTGGAATTAATAGATATGATCCATGTTTTGGGGAAAGTGATTGTTTGATGGCACAAAGATATACAACCAAAAATATCCAAATATGGGGCTGCCATCGATGAGTGCTTTTCAAAAATTGTCCACATTTGAAGAAACTGGCAGTACTCTGTATGAAAAGGAGCCGTGATACTGCTGCCGTAAAGAACGCAGATGCTCATAAGATCTAAACTTTCTAGAATCCTTGATGTTAGCAAGAATTTTATTAAGAGAACCTTAAGGAAAATTTCTTAATTTGTTGTATGATAACTTATAGTTACTGTAATGCTTGAGAACAGTAACTTATAAATTTTTCATGATATTGCGTAAGTTATAGAAGTTTTCAATAACGTACATTTAAATACTTGTATTGGCGGTTTGCTTTTCAAGTGAAGTTATAAATCTAAGTATGACTTATTTAATTTTAAAGTAATTTAAAAGTTAGTCTAAGTATGACGATAAAACATTTTATGACACAGAGCGACTGCGATATTTTAACTATTGTTAATTCATGGACTTCCAGTCTTCATTTTATGAGTTTTAAAATTTTAATAAAAATTACTTAAAGAAATTACTAAAGAAAATATCAGATATATAATAATAGATTAGAAGTAACTCTTTTCGATTAATTTTAATTATGCTATGTGTAATTAAGTCATGACAACTCATATTTTTAAGTCGTAAACGGGTTTATTCAGATATAATATATAGCTTTTGCAATATCGCCCAGATATCGAAGAAAGTATATATTTTTACTACTAAATTTTAAGTACTTTTCAATGAGATATAAATATACCATTTAATTTTTTTTACAATTTTTAACTTTAGCGAATGGTATGTAATTATAAAGAACATGCGTAGATATGTCGAAATAAACATTAATTTCACGTACTGAAAAGATACATCTACTAATTCAGCCCATAATAGGTATTTCATCGTTATTTCATAGCAACTTTTCAAATGTTGTACAATTTTTAACGAAAACTCGCTATATCTCAGAAACAATTGAAAATTGACAAATACAAGTTGATGTCAGTTCAATCAGCCCTTCAAGGGCTATCATAAATTGTAAAAAAATGCATAGCATTCCATTTAAAAAAACATAAGTGTGTTGGTTCGTCCTTGTCGAATACTCTGTATAAATGAAATATTTTTAAATTGTAGAGCTTATGATTATCTACAATTTTTATATTAAAAATTATCGTTATGTACATTATTAGATAGATACCAATAATGGACTTTTCGCTACTAGTTTACGCGGTTATCATTGCTTCACAATTTAAAATACAGTGATCTATAAATAATTGACACAAAGTAGAAATATTCTTTTAATTGAAATCTCTATATATAAGTTCAAATTTAGATTTTGAGTTAAAATCGAAATAACCTTACGACCAGAAATCCAAATAACGTGACGGCCAATTCTGGTCACCACACCGGAAAATGACGCGACCAGGAGCAAAGTCGGGCAAGACAGTCAATGTTTTACGAGCTATATGACATGTGGCACCGTCCTGCTGAAACTATGTACAGTGGTGGGAAGTTTAACTGACACACCTATCGGTGCGTTTCCTTGTCTAGGGCACGCCGCCGAACTGGTCGACTATAGTTATTTATTATAAATGGGAAAATAAGAGTTTAAAATACAACATACATATAAATCAGATAATATACCCCACATTCGAATGAATAGGTAATTCATTCAGCTCGAGGCCAACGCAAATATTCTTTCCATTATTATAGATATAAAAGCTATTTTACTTAAATACAGATATACCTATACAAAGATATCTGAATTTTACCACAAACTCCTAATTTCCATCTATTTCCTTTATAGCCTAAAACAAATTATTAAAAGTAACTGATAAATTTTTATAGGCTTATTAAAATTTAACTGAAATTAATATTTTTTGTTTTTTTAAATTAACCGTTCTCAATGCACAAGCTTATTTTTTCGTATTATAATTATAATTTATTAGAAGTATGGATCTGCGTAATACAAAACCAACATTATATCCTAAGTCTATCCCTTCTTGTTATATTTGCGGTTCTGTTTGAATACAATTTTGAGCGTTGATAAATGTTTAGACATTTATTGTGTAAATATAAGAACATCCATTATTTTTAATATAATGTATCACACATATACACGCATAAAAATCATGCAACCAGCTCACATAGATGTTTTTTGTAAAATAACTTCGTTCATAAGAGAAATAAGAATATTATAATTTTGTGGTAAATTTGGGATATATTTCTAAAAGGAAAGGGGTGTAACAAAAATTTGGAAGTAGAGGAGATTAAATTTTCGTTCGATGGAAGGCAAAAGGGACAAAAAGTTCCTCTGCAATTATTAATTCATTAACAAAAATACTAAACCTATTCTTCGTTTGTTAAATTCATGTTAAATGAATCCATAAATCAACCGACAATTTTTTTCATATTATGGATTTATTGCTTGTTACGTTTCTTTTTGACTTATTTTGAAATTACCTAGTGTTCATTATAAATATAACAAATAAAACTTTAACATAATATAAAATTCCTTTGAAACGCTTCTGGATATATTAGTAGAAAAATACAATTTTAAATAGACGACAGAATAAATGACGTTCTTCTCAGAAATGTCATATGGAGCGTGATCCTTCCAAAAAAAAAAAAAGAAATACAGAAACCGCCTTTATAATACATCTTTTCATTGGCGTGGTGGTATATTAAATATGTGTATGTATTATACGTTTTTAAATATTTTGTAAAAAAATCTCTTTCATTTTTAGATTATTTACACAAGCGATTATAATCTACTACAGTCGACCAATCTTGCTCCATGCCCTAGAAAAGGAAACGCATCATGAGGTGTTTCATTTGAACTTCCCACCACTGTACATGTCGTCAAGAGCAATATCTTCCAATTGAGGCACCAAAAACAGCATTAACATAGCACAAAAACGTCCGCCATTCAATCATTACTGCATTAGCTTCTGCATCTTCAAAGAAATACGGTCCAATTATTCATGCAGACCACAATACGCACCAAACAGTAACATGTTTCATATGCATTGCTTTCTAATGAATCATACGTGGATTTTCTAAGCCCCAAATGAGGCAATTTTGCCGATTAACGAAGCCATCGAGGTGTAAATAGGCCTCATCACTGAAACCGATTTTGTCCGCAAAATCGGCATTCACTTCTGTTTGCTCAAGTAGCCAATTGGTAAACTCTCTCTTTGCTGTGCGTGGTCTATTGGCAGAAGTTTTTGAGTCAATTGAACTTTGTAGGGGTGGAGATGCAAATCATGAATCATAATACGCTGAAGAGTGGCTGTCTCTGGACTTTCAGCCATACTCCCCGTGATGTTTTGTTCTAAACGACCTCTACGAGCTCGTCTCTTGTGTTTCACATCACCAAAAGCACCAGTCCTTTCGAATTTTTTGATTATTCTTTTAACTGTAGCTGAATTAGGAACATTCTGTCGACGGAATACTGGACGCACTTTACCAATGCTGCAATGTCAATCAAACTTTCACCATTTAGATAATAATGTTTAACAATCAGGACGCGTTGTTCTATCGTGTATTGCTCCATGTTTACTAAATCCCATGTGTCAACTTTCGATCTGTCACGTCATAATCACTTGTCATTATGACTATCAAACGTAGCGGGCAATTCAAGTCTTGCGCTCTTATTGAAACGGCCTTTATATATTGTGATTATTTGCTGTTTTTAATTAATTTTATCTACAATGTAACTGTTTGGATTGCAGCTTGCTTTTGTATTGTCACTTTTGTTATTAATTACTACCGAATCAATAGAGCCCTTACGTCAAGATTACAGATTAGTTTAATTACATTTCTTGTAGATATATAAGAAAGTTTTGTGTGTTCTTCTGGTTTTATATGTTATATCTAGTCTGGGAATACGAAAAGAGACGTTTTTGTCTATGTGAAGGAGATAAATTATAAAATAAATAAAAAGGAATTAAGAAGATTTCTAAAGCCAACGGATGTTTTCGTCTATTTAAAATCAATCATTTTAATACAATATTATAAAACATCCAAAGCTAGTTATATAAACCCCACATTTTCCAGATTGTTTATCACCAATTTCATCATACATCAATGCTGTATAATAGGAAAACAAATTTAAAAAAAACGCAGTTTTGAAAGTGTAACATCGTGTTTTGATAAATTTATTAACTCCGACGAACGCCATAATCCATCACACGCCTAGGCAATCGCTTGTTTTGTACGTTTTTGCTGTCCGAAACTTGTAACTATCGATTTTGATTCTGTTCGTGCAACACCATTTGAGTAGAATCGCCCGTAGCAATATTTCAATTAATTTAATTAAAAGTGACAACGCTAATTAAAATCCGCGTAGTGAAACTTCCCGATATTTATGCAATCATTTTGATTTGCATTCGGTTGGAGCTAAATGCGGGCACTTACCCGCCCATGCGCAAATATGCAAAGCGATTTATTTTATTAGACTCGAGATATGATCTAATATTGAAAATAAATTGGGAGAGGTATTAGGAATGTCATTAAAAACTAATAGTGTACAGTTCTAATCTGCAATGCCCTTAAGAATGCATTTAACATAAATGGTACATAATTAGATAACTTACAGTAATGCTCAAACTCACTGTTATCATTTAAAGCAACGTTTTCCAAATTGTGGGGCGCGCAACTCGGCAAAAGGGGGCGTAGGAGCAATGGAAAAAAAAGATGACAAATTAATATACAGGGCAATCCAAATTAAGTGTTCACCATTGGTAACTTTGTTATTATTAAAGATACAAGATTGTTTAACTTAGCAAACTTGTAGTACTTTTAACGCTCTTTAAGATGGAAGAATAAAAAAACAAATGAGCAGCGCGTTTTCGAGTTTTGCCGAAAAATATTTTTTTTTCAAATGGAAACCCCTGTATATTATATCATTTTCTGCTAGAACTTTAATTTTTAAACAAAAAATCTTATAAGAAATTTTTTACTGGGATTAAAAATACTTGAGTTATAATGAATAAACGAAAACAGCTAAATTAGTTTTATAAACTTTAGTTTATACATAAACTTATCATTAAAAGAAAATAAAAATCACTGATTTTTTCATAGATGATGTTCAAAAATACCACCTTGTAGTTCAATACATTTTTGTACACGCTTCCGAACTTCTCGAACTGCCTTCAGTATGGTCCTACCATCTATTTGGTTTATCTTTTCAATAACTGCAATCTTTAGGGCGTTTACGTTTTCGTACCTTTGCTTATAAATCTGGTTCTTTAAATAACCCCATAAAAAAAATCAAGCGGCGTTCAATCTGGCGATCGGGGAGGCCACTGAATAGGACCATCTGTTCCTATCCATGAAGTGTTAAAAATAGTATTTAGAAGTTGATGAGTACCTCTGTAGTTGTGCTCAGGTGCGCCATCTTGCTGAAAATGCAGATTCTGTCTACTTATGAGATCCAGATCGTCTAAGAAATTATTCAAAATTTCAGTCAAAAATTCTATGTACCTTTCACCAGTTAGAGTGTCCTCATAAAAGAAAGGACCAACAATCCATGAACCGATTAAACCGCACCAAACATTAAAACTGAAACGGACTTGTGGACGTCTTGGATTTACTAAAAGAAGATTTTCCTTTGACCAGTAATGATGATTTTTTTTATTGTACATTCCAGAATTTGAGAAATTCGATTCATCGGTCCATAAAATATAACGAAAGTTGTTTACATTTTGGCGACAAAAGTTAAGATACCAGTGGCAAAAAAACATTCTTCTCTCTGGATCCCCTGGCAAAAAAACCTGAACTGGTTTGTACTTATATGGAATGAATTTGTGTTTCTTCAGAATCCTATGCACAGTACCGTGACTCAAATCAGATTCATTGACAATATCTAGTATGGAATTCTCACGGTTGGCCTCAAAATATGCGATAACTGCAATTTCCGTGGCCTCGCTTTTTATAAAAGTCCTTTTTGTCCTTGTTTTGGCAAAAACACTCTCATTGCCTCTAAATTTTCGGTAAAGTCTCAGAAAATATTGCTCATGTGGTTGTGTTCCGAGTGGATATAATTCAGCGTAGTGTTCTTTTGCCCTCCTAGAGGATTTTCTGCACACTAAATAAGATTCTAACATATCACACTTTTCTGAATGGGTAAAAATAATTTTTTGTCAAATTAATAACTAGCACAATGAAACTTATGAGTGAAAAACTAATAAAACTGTACTAATATTTGACGTTTGGTAGAAAGACTTATCGTCGTTTTCATAGATACATAGAAATGCACTTGACTTAGCTGTTTTCGTTTATTCATTATAACGCAAGTATTTTTAATCCCAGTAAAAAATTTCTTATAAGATTTTTTGTTTAAAAATTAAAGTTCCAGCAGAAAATGATATAATATACAGGGGTTTTCATTTGAAAAAAAAATATTTTTCGGCAAAACTCGAAAACGCGTTGCTCATTTGTTCTTTTTATTCTTCCATCTTAAAGAGCGTTAAAAGTACTACAAGTTTGCTAATTTAAACAATCTTGTATCTTTAATAATAACAAAGTTACCAATGGTGAACACTTAATTTGGATTGTCCTGTATAGTATACTACTTTCTTTCTATGATTATTAAATCTAATATGATTGAGGCTAGCAATAATTATCTAATTAATCTTAGATCATGATCATGATCACAGTACTGTCTGTAAATAGTTATGTACGATTATAAATATATTTCTTTTAATCGTACTCCAAATACTTTATTTCTTGTTTATGATCCGGCTAACTAAATAATGAAAATAGATTTACCCAGTCGGCGTTATAATAGGCAATAAAACATATCTCAGGTTTAGATTCTTAAGTGAAAGTTACTTTAATATTATTTTTCATCTAAGCAAATTTAATTCTTGTAATACTTACTTCCAAAAAATTAAAATATTTGTATATTGTGATTTCAACATTTGCGATTTTGCTGAGTCACTTTAAGGTTAACAAAATACAATGTTTGTATCAGTGATAAAGTTTAATTGTAGAGACAATATGTTAATACAACAAGAAAAGGTAAGTAATAACTTAATTCGTTTAATCTCTCATTCTTAATGAAAAAGAAATTAATCAACACTAATTAACTTCTCATAAATTTGTAAACAATGAATTATATAATAAATTCAATAAATTGACTATCTATAGAATCATATCTAAGATGTTCTAATAAATTATTTCAATTAAGAATATGAATATATATGACTACGCATATGTTTTAAATACTTTATCTTGCAAAATGATGTTATATGATAATATAGAAGTATATTTATATAAAAATACTAAACTAAACCCATTACTAATCCTTAAAGAACTTGTATTAAAGTCTGATATCAACAATTATAATAAGTAAATTCATTTAAAAGTGACTATGAATTACTTAACGTTTTATTTCTCAATATTAGGTCTGTTCCTCTTCTTCACGTGCTTTTGAACTGGAGCCTTAGGTAATTTCTTCAGAATTTGTACAACTTATCTGCTTCCTCGTCAGTTCTATCTACCAGAATTTCTTCCTGTGGATTGTTCGTACTGGATTTCTTCTATTCTTGGTAATGTTACTCGTAAACTATGGTATGTCAGTGTTTTAAATTATTATCTTTATGTTACAGGTATCGTCAGCATAATTCCAAAGTAACAAATGGAAAACACGATACTCCAGTGATATTGGTAACACAATATCTTCTTCTCCAAAACGCGTAGAAAATAATAATAGTATAATAATTAAAGTATTTACAACGTTGATAATAAAATTTCTTTTATAATTCTTCTTTAAAATTACAATTCAGTTTCTTGTTAATAAATCTTCCTTTCTTACTTAAAAGTCAACCAACCTTTTTTTTTCGTATCCAAGATATTCTCGCATTATTTTTCGTCTATACATATGTGTTTTTCTTATAATGTAATTTTACGTGGTAATGTAAATTACCCTACCTTACATCTTGTAATTATGATTAATATTGTGACTTTTTAAGAACCTTTCATTAAGATTGAGATTACAATAGTGTATTCCTTTAGTTACTACCTAACATTTTATACATTTCATTATTATTCTAATATAATTCTTCTATTTTATACACGAATGACATTTTATTTTTATAACGTATGATGTAATTTTCTTGAGAAGTTAATTTTGACTTTATACTTATAAATATTGAAAATTTAAATCATTATAATAGACTTAATCTACAACGTGTGTCAAAATTCGCGGGGCACCTGGGTGGTACATACGTTAATATGTGAGGACCAACGATCATAAGAAAAATATGCAAAAAATTTCATCGCTGTTAATTTCAAAGAAATTAATATTCAAATTTAACGCTTGACAATGGGATAACAATTTCAAACAACTATAACCAGTTTTGTAATTAATCACTCTTCTAATTATACCATTTCCAGAAAATCATTTTACGCTAATTTACCTGAAAAGAACATATGGCAACGTTCTCCTGAATTTACAGTTAAACCACTTTAACGTAAAGAAGATATCGAAATTAGAATTGCTTATTAATGTCATTTTAACGTTGTCAAATTGTGCTGCTTATTTCAAACCTATTACCTTATTTATTACCTTATTAATAATCGTTGTATTTTGTATGTTCAAATTCTTAGCTGTATTTTCCGTTGATTAGTTCTTTATTGTTTGTGCTAATTTTCGAGTTTTGCGGTCTTGTGTTGGTGTGCTTTTTTACTTTCTTATACGTAGTATAAGGAAATATTGTGATGATGAAAATTTTCGACCTCGAGATTTTTGCAGATGTCCACGTTTTGAGGTCCCCTGATACCAAAAAAGTGGTTTTTAAAAAATGTCTGTGTGTGTGTCTGTCTGTCTGTCTGTGTGTGTGTGACCACGATAGCGGTCAAACCGCTGGAGATATCAATTCCAAATTTTGTATTTACGTGTATAATCTCCCTCTTGAGATCTGATTAGTTTTTCAGTAAAATCGGTAGACCGGAAGTAGCAGTTTACTTCAGTGAAAAAATAAAATTTTGCCAATATTTCGTCAAATACTAAGTTTATAAAGAATTCATATGTACTTAAAATTAAAATTGAGAACAATTTTATTTAAAAAGTTTTTCGAAATTCCTACCGGAAGTAGGTCTTTTACTCTTATCGAAAATCGTTTTTTTGTGAATATTTCGCAAGTCAAGCTTTTTAGACAGGTACGTTACGTGTATAAAAGTATTTAAAACATAGTTTTCAATATCTTTTGTATAAAAAAGATTTCAAAATTCGGACCGGAAGTAACACTTTTACTCTTACCGAATAGCGATTTTTGGCAAATATGTCGTAAATTATGCATTTTATATATATTTATTAAGAGTACAAATATTTAGAGTTATATTTGCAATATTTTTTGTATACATGAAATTTCAAAATTCGGACCGGAAGTAGCACTTTTACTATTAGCGAGTAGCACTTTTTTTCGAATATCTTGCAAAGTATGCATTCTATAGCGATTTATTAAGAGAATAAAAGTACTTAGAATAGGATTTTGAATAAGTTTTGTATAAAAAAATTCTTTAGATTGTATAGTTTGAAACGCTCATACGTATAAGAAAGTCGTGTGGTGGCCACACCTCATTTTTTTAATTTGTATTAGTGTTTTCAAACGACGAAAATGCAGACATACCAAACGCATGCCTGTCATCGTTTGAAAACATTTTAACATAAATTAAAAAAAAACACCAACACAAGACAGCTGGGGGAATGCGAAAACAATGCTGCTGCTACTGCTAGAGTCAACAACAGGTGCCTTTCATCTGGATAGAGAGACCAAAAACTACTAGGGCCCCTGATGTAAAGGATGCCGTTTTAAATTTATCAGCAGACACTCCAGCAATATCATACACGTGAACTCGGTAATATACTAGACATATCACACAGTTCAGTTGGCCGAATAATTAAGGATGAGATGCTTCACCCTTATCATTACAGAAAAGTTCAACCTTTATTACCTGGAGATTTTCCACGTCGTGAGAATTTTTGTAACTGGTTTTTAGAATAAATACAAAGAAATTCTCAATTTGCAGAAAAATCTTGTGGACGGACGAAGTTAATTTTTCACGAAATGGATTTTACAGTCAGCGAAATTCACATTTTTATGCTTTGGAAAATCCTAATGTATTTAGACCAGCATAGGTTTAGCGTAAATGTCAGGGCAGGTATTATCGGGAATCGGTTAATCGGGCCAGTGATTATTCCTGACAGGCTGGCCGGGTACAACTTTTTAGAATTTTTGATAAATGGTTTTCAAAATTTGGTAGATGAACTTCCATTAGCGGTAATCAATAATATGTGGTTACAAATGGATAGTGCTCGTGCTCATCATGCGGCACCTGTGAGAAACTGGTTAAATGAGCAATTTGCCGAAAGGTGGATAGGAAGAGGTCAACAGTTCAGTTGGCCAGCTAGATCTCGCGATCTCACCCCTTTGGACTTTTTATTTTCTTAAACAGAAGACCAGTTTTAAATGACGCAGATTCAACTAACCGGATATTTGAAGAAGCTCGCTCAATAGATGGGGAAATGCTAGAAAGAGTGCAGGGGAATATAACTAGAAAAGCGGAAATTTGCAGAGATCAGCACGGATGTAATTTTGAAAATTTATTACAAATTTATTATTATAATTTCATTTCGTTGACTCTTTTGCCATGATTCCTATTTGTCATTGACATTAAAAATTTAAATTCATTATTCTCTTTTATACTCTAGTACCTTATCCATTATTAGGATAAATCAAACGTGTTGATAAATTTACCTTTACAAAAAAGGCCAATATCTTCTAGAATGGAAAATGTGGAATTTTTTAAATATTTTTCCGTGTTCCTTTATCGTTACTTCAAACCTTAGTGTGGAACTGTTCCGCGAATTTTGGGATACGTTGTATATAAATAAAAATTAAATGCTGTTCGTTGGTAAGCGAATCGCTTGAAAATGGCTCGACCGATTTGGCTAATTTTTTTTTTTTTGAAAAGGTTCGTAATATTCCAAATAAGGTTTATAGGGAAAGAAAACTTGGAAAAATTTCCCGGAAAATTAGAAAATTCAGGAAAAACTGAAAGTGTAAAGTTTCTGAGGCACCCTTGGGCTATATCATAGAATTTATATTATATACATGATACCAATACAGGGTCTATTTTTAGCAGCAGCTATACCTTTTACATTCAAAGAAAGTTATAACCTGTCCCTGTATTTTATTTCTTTAATATCAAAATACGTTTTGTTTGTTTAAGTTTAGAGACATGTCTGTATATATATACTGCTTACACTTGGATATTCTACACTCACTTATTGGTAGTCATATTTTCTCACTAACAAAATAATATAAAATACATACCTGTAGCATTTCCACTTCCCGGTTTTATTTGCGGATCATATTCTTCAGGATCTAAAAGTCCTTCGAGAATATTCTTTTTCTCTTGCTGTATATTTGACTGCACAACACTGTAATGAATACATATATATATTTAATTCACATAGATATTAACAAAATCATTTTATTATTAATTGTAAATATGCAACCAACACTAAATTCTATACAATATTTATATAGCTATATATATTTTTTGCTTAATAATAACTTTCACAACAAAATAGTAAATGTTTTAATGAAAATTAGTCATATATTTTTATGATGGGTACTACTATAATAATTTACTCCAATTATAATATTTTAAAATTTAATTTTAAATGTAGGAGAAAAACTAGTTGAAGTGTTTGGCACCAAAAAAAGTGATTTTTTCGAATATGAGATTACGTAATAATTGTCAGAGCAAAACAGGTACCTATTAACATAACTACAAAGTATTTTTAAGAATCATTTATACTTTAAAAATGAAAAAAAATTCGGCTCCTGGGTTATCCCATCTTATTTCATGGCTACACTGCATTGGCGATAACCAATGAGTTCGTAACACATGTCCGCGTTGCATTTTTAGCGGAGTTGCCCCATGAAATTCTTTACTTGTATATACCGTATGTGTCAATTTTCATTAGGTATAGGGATTCAATGTTCACGTGCGATTTATACGTATACAAATAATACATGGCAACGTGTGTCACCCCTACCGTCCGTCACCAATCCCGGCAACAATCGACATTACAACGATTTTCTCCGATCTCCCCACCAGATTTTACATTCAATCTTTAGCTGCGAACACGTTGCGATCTAGTCTGCAATAAAAGCCGTCTTATTACTGGAACGGGAAACATCAAATGGCCGTCGCGATCTCCGGATCTAGTAGTTTATTATTATTTTCAGAATCCTTTTTTATTTACCTTATTTTTAATTTTATTAGAATTACGATTTTGTTTGTGTCATGCAACGTGAACGCAGCTTAATAATTCTCTGCATTTACTGAAAGGAAAACTAAAAACAAATCCTTGCAACGCGTAAATATTATTTCTGAACGCATTACAAATACCCAAGTCAGTGGTCCAACAGTTACTGCTATAACTTGAGCTTGTATCGGTCATGCTCGCATTGGAGAGGAAAGTAGGGGGTGCCATGTTGTCACGTATTGCATGAATTAATCGCCTATGGCTAATGAAAACTAATACTGTATATATTAACTAATAGTGAAATACACAATCAGTTTGAGACTGAATTCCGTCAAGTTCTATATAGAAATATATATAAAACATGAAAGATGGTAGTATTGGTAAAATCCGTTGTAGGGCAAACATAGTCATGTGTTTGAGACTCGTTGGACCTCTTCAGTACTGTGTAACCAAGGAATAAGGGATATCCTTCGAGATAGAAGCAATAACGGAAGGCCATCAGGATGAGAAGCCGCCATAGGCAGTTTCTTTTTGGTTTTTAGTAACAGCACTATTCGCTTTTGTTTTTGTAAATAAATTTGCAGAAATATACAATAATGTTTAAAAGCAATGAGTTATCTTGGCGCATTACATTGCCTAGTCTTTTAATTGTGCAATTTGCGTCAATATTATTTGTGTAGTGCAATTGAATGCATGTCTTAGGTAAATCAAAAGTGTTTGAAGAAACCGTGTGGATAAATGTGATGGTTCTATGCTTAATTGTTTACATTTTCACTTTTACACATTTCTAGTTTAGGTACATTATTTCTTGCTTGTATATTCATATATGTATGAATTAAAACTGTATTATTGGGGTTTGCGGTACTTACTGAATAAATAAATAAATAAAACTCAATTTTTCGTTTCGACATATTTCATGTCTTTCTCAAAATATAAAAAAAAAAACATGCCTGCAATAAATACAGACGGGTAGATGGTAATACAGTTCCTATATAATTAAAAAGCTGAAGAACTTAATCTTTTTTTACACCAAAAAGAATTAAACTCCTTTATCTTCTTTCTCTATATTTGAAAATATTCTTTTAAGATCAAATTCGTTAGTTATCAATAAAGACAGTTTCAATGAATTAAACGTGCACAAATATCTTTAGCAAAAGCGAACAGCTATATATATCCGAACAAACAAAGAAGATTCGAGTAAATATTAGAGGTGGATGATATTATTGGGGTTTGCCGAAAAGCATTGCAAAAGAAATCGATAAGACATCTGTTCTTTACATGCATTATTTTAATGCATATTTTCCAAGAAAAGTTTAATACGTGCTTACAAAGTGTAAGGAAGCAATACTGAACAATATGAAACAACCCTACATATACAGTTAAATACAAAGACTTACTAAAGCAGCAGAAAACATTCTTGAAAAGAAAATACGGGAAAATATAATGACACAAATACAAGAGCACGTTTAAGAAATATGTCTTAAAAAGACTCTAAATAAATTCTTAATATACATGTTTCTATTAATGGCTTGCTCTTATACTAAAATACTAAATCACACAGATATAGCAACTTGAGTAAATTAGTCATTGAATTATGTGTGTTTTAAACCCCCGGCATTTGACATTTACAAACATTCTTGCTTTATTTATTAGCAGTTTTAAATGCATCATTTTAATATTAATTTTGAAATGTCAAATGTGAAAATGTAGTTTTTGATAAACAGCTAGTCCAAATGCCTCATTAATATTTTCCAACACTACTTTCAAATGGCGACTACAGTTAATGTGACAGTAGTTAATGGTTGACTAAGTGTTCAATGTTTTGTTGTCCATTATCAGGTGAACAAATAGTTTTATTAATTATATTTCTTTTTTTTCGCCTAAAATTTTATCCTTACTAGGCTAATACACAACGCTTTATTGACAATCATAGTAAACTAATAACAATAATAGGCTGCCATTCGTAGCTACTGTCAGAAGATCCTCATTTTACTGGGAACAACAACCTACTACATTGCGTATTGTAAAATTAATACTCACATTATATACAATTTGATTTCTTAAAATCATATATTTTTCTAAGTAGTTACGTTCTGTGAAGGAGATATTTTTTAATATAAACAGGATGTCCGAGAATTTCTTATATTCCTCCCTTTGTGGTGTATTTGAAATAAGGGGACAGAATATGATAAACGGAAAGGTGCAATTATGTAGAATATAAATCCCAATAATTGTGAGTCAATTACGACACGGACGCCAAAACGGGACTGAGGTTCCACACAGGTTGAGGAGTAGTAATAAATATTATTTCCATCGAACTAAATAAACATGCATAGATATACGCAATAGCAGCTGTAGACGTTATAAAAAAAACCCAATGATAGCATTGTTTACTATTTCTAAACAGGTGTTCATGCTAAGAGTTCAACAACCTTAATATGAAATATCAGCTGTGAAAAACTTGTGAATAGATTTGGGCAAATTGCCCAATAAAATTGATGCGCGCACTTTATTCGATTTCTTTTGTTCTCTTTTTAAATACCTTATTTTTCAACAAAGAGATTTTTTTTTATTGAGATGCCGACTGTATGAATTTTGTAATTATTTTAATATTTGCCAGGATTATTTAGATATTACGTTTTCTTCCGCTATTACTGATATTATGATTAAATTCAACGACTTTTTACTTCTTATTTCTCACAAAAACAAATTTGTGTTGTAAAATTTGCCCAACTCTACTTATGAGAAACTTTTATTTTAATCGGACGCAAGTGAATTAAAAAAAAACATAATTTATTTCAGTTCGTGTGTTGTGTAAGCCATAGTCGAAACATCCACATGTAACAATCGAACGAGACTGACCTCGCACACCTTCACACTTCTACTTAGTAACCCACCCTTCCATATCCTACAGTCGTATTGAAGTGCAGTGGCGCGACGAATATTAAAAATATCTTTGTAATTTTTTTCTCGCGTCAGGAAATTTGCGCAAAATATTTTGGATTTGAGTCTAATAAAATTACATCTTTCCATTAATCATACTCTGTCCCCTTATTTCAAATACACCCTGTATATTAGCATATTACGATTAAAATAGAAGAAAATATAGTTTTATTAATTTTTTAGATCTAACTAACTAATATAATTAAAAGACATTACTTTTCCACAGACACGACTATACACGCAAATTCGTTTCATTCCATAGCAGAAAAATTGTCTGTTTATCAATCAATGCTTTATAGATTAATTAACGTTCGCTTGGGTAAATAAAAACTTTGATTTAGAACTAAACATGGCATTCAATATAGCGTTAAATAATGGCTTCACGATAGATTTAATTAATAGAATGTGAGCAAAACTACAGAAGTTTAAAAATTCTATCCCTATTTTTTTCCGAAATGAAAAACAAGAGAACATATAGTTATAATTTCAATACGCACATTAATAGAATCTTACAGGGTAGTGAAATTAATTAAAACAATTGGGAGTGAAACTATTTCATTTAATACAAACAACTCCATATAAAAAGGAAATGAAATGCGGAATACTTACATGTGGGCAAATGTAAATATTCCATATTAAAGAACAGATTATAGTTATCCACTGTTTTGTTGTATGTCATGTAATGTGTTTCTCTTTTATGAAAAAGGTCTGAAGAAGGACGTAATAAGTAACCGAAATGTCACAAGCCAACAAAAAGCGGTTTTCATAAATTCCAAAACCCCAATTCTACCATTATACCATCCAGTAGTAAAACATAATAGATAGTGAAATACACCATCAGCTAAGCAATTGTGTTTCTATTCGATATAGCAATTGCAATTATATAAGATCAGTAATAAAACAAAGCAATTATCCCTAAACCAAGTTGATAAGACCATGACATAAAGAAGTAAAATCTAAATAATTCTGATTTTATTTGATTTCCTAATCAAATAAAATCAGAATTGTATACAAATGGCGGTGTGGGTTTATCAAATTCTTGCTCGCCCACTACCATTAATATATTTTTAGTATTGCCCTATTTTACAATGGATTTTATACTGTTGCTCTCTTCTAAATTTTGACGCATCTTGCATTCATGTTCCTAATGTTTTTCTCAATTTTTTTTATTTTTCATTTTCAATTTGTCAGCAACACCCATATTATGTATCACCGCATTTGGAATGTTAACTGCCATTATTTTTTGCAAAAATAGTGGGGCAATTTAAAAAAAGCTTCAAAATGCGGAAACTGATTTTTTTTTTTTTGCCACATAAAGCAATATCTATTTTATCATTGTATCTATCGAAAGAAAGGATATATTATTTTTACTGTAAATTTTGGGACACAGGGTATATTATATATAAGATAATTCAATAACGGATAAGTAGCCTAGTACGCGGAAGTTTTATCTCGCGCAATTTATTTATCGCTGTAAACAATTTTCTTAAAATTTCTAGCTTTATTATCATTTATAATTCATATTATTTCCCCGAAAAATGTGTAGTATTTTGCGCCAAGAAATTTATTTGTCAAATGTATTTTACAATTTTATTAACAGTTCGTTAATACCTACTTCAATGTTTTAAGAAATTCATAAAAATAATATCTAAATAGGTATCTATAATATCAAGAAGTGATGATTGCTTAAGTTCATTGAAAGCTGCAAAAACCACGAAAAGGAATTGTATTATCAAACTGTTAAGAAAGGTTATATTTACATATATATCTAATAAATAAACTTTACAAACTCGTATGGACGACAAATGTTGTGTATAAATAAGTATTTTTCAGTTTAGGGAATATCTCTCACATACAACTTTACTAACATAGAAACAATATATGCATTTAAGAAATCAAATTGTCTATATGTTAAGTATTAATTTTACAATAATTACGAAATTAATAAATCATAGTGAAGTTTACTTACATAAGTGGAAAGAGAAAATACGAGATTATCACAGATAACATCAACATATTCAGATTTATTTCGTTTTCGCATTGACCTACCACTAGCAATACTTCTATCGAGTAATACTGAAATTTTACGCAATGACACTAGTATAACGTTTATCTTATTAGGCGTTTATTAGATAATGGAACGTATTTCCATGTCTTCAGATGCAACTGTATATGACTTTTCACAATGGCATGTCCACCACACACACACATGTATGTAACAAAGGCATGCTTAGCAATTCATGACAAGTTAAAACATTTAAAATTTCAAATTAAACGTGTCAGTTTTATGTGTACTTACATGTGTTATTAATGGAGGCGTATGATTTATTACTAGTCTGTTATTCGTAGAGGGATATGAAAACATAGTTAAGGACTAATTTGGGTGTAAATATGTTAAGTGTTTTTTAACTATTCACACTACAAGAACATGCTATAAGGTGCAATTTTAGTATTACTAAATTAGGTTTTTCTTATATTAGGACACTTGTAAACGCATTCAGATTAAATTGGGGGTTGTTCTAAACCAGGGTTCTCCAAACTTCTTAGTCTAACAGCTACATACAGTGACTTCTTCACTAAGTCCCAAGACTAAGACTAGGTAGTTCATAATACCAACGTAGTGTTGTTTTAAATTACGAGAAACTTTTTGTTTTGGGACTGGCCGGCGTATGAGGAATTTAGAGCACGGGGCTGCTGCTCCACTCCGCTGTATGATTGCTTCTATAGAAATTCAGGCCCTTTGAGTGTTTTAGAATATGTTATATCACAGATAAGGCAGATTACAGATAGCCGGTGTATATGGCAAGATTGGCAACAGAAAAAATAACCTTAATTCATCCCAAAAGATGGGGTATGAATGTAGAATTATTGTATTTTCATGTTATTTTCCTACACTTGCAGATAATTTGCAGAATATAATTTATTGGATAAAAGATAGCACTACTGTAGGCTTAACGTATGTCTTACATTACGTTTATCGTTTATTAAGGCAATTATTGTTTTTATTCTATTATCTAGTATGTTTTAGACGAATAATAAGCCTTCACATCCACACGGGAAGACGCCTCATATTTAAATTTAACGCAAACACAAGGATACGTAACGTTAAATCAAAATAAGTTTAAACAACGTTTAGAATCTGGAGACAATTTATATATCTGGTCAAATGGAAGGATAGAAAATGACGAATTTTTTAAACAAGGACCCTAAATCTGCACTTTTAGGGATACTGATAAAACTTGGTAGTTTACGAGATACTGGTAAAGTTTGATTTTTCAATAATGAAAAGTACGACTTCCGGTCTACTGATTTCACTCAAAATCTAATCAGATCTCAAAAGTGATATTATACTCTTAAACATAAGATATGGAGTTGATAGCTTGAGCCGTTTGCCCGCTATCGTGGTGAGAGAGAGAGAGAACGAGAAAAGACTATTCCTGGAATATTGTCCGAATTTAAAAGCTTTTCAATTATTTTGAGTATGCAATCTCGTTACACACAATACTGTTGTTCTTACTTTCGCATACGTAGGTAAGAAAGTATTGTGATGAAAGTATTTCAACTCGAGATTTTTGCATATGTTCACGTTTTGAAACGAGTGAAAAGACCATATTTTGTTTCTCTTTGTTTATTTACGTTATTTTACTTTGGCTAATAATTTACGTGTGACAATAGTTTAAAATTCCAGAATCACATATTTGACGGTGTCAAGACGGAATTAAAACGCCTTTTAAAAATTTCCAAATAAAGGTTCTAGAGTTAAATAATACACACCATTTTAGGCCTCATTTGTTCCCGATCCATTTTCCCTCAAGCTCAAAATCTGTCAACTTTTCCAAATTTAAACCAACCTTCTATTCAATATGAATCAACCTGTATTGACAGGTAAATATATTACCAAGACATATTTTGCATACAGCTTTGACAATGAATTATGTATTATAAATTTTATTCAAAAGTATTATATTAGCATTCAAAATTAGGAGAAGATATTTTTAGAGCAGCTGTTTAGAAAAATGATCTTCAATGGAAAAACTTGTATCACTACTTATGGTGGTAAAAACATGTATGGAAAAAGTAAGTGTGTCTTTGCTCTTGTAAATGACGGTAGTTTAGAACCATTTATCGTATATTGGAACATTCATCAACAATCTTTATGTAGAAAATGCTTGTGTCATTCAGAAGTCTTAAAACCAGCTGTGTCAACTCTTGATTGTATCAGATCACATGAGCTCAATTATCGTCAATCATATTGTTTAAAAATGTGTTTGTGGGTTTCTTTTGGAGTTTCGTGTGCTACTTATTTTTATTTCCTTCTTAATGTTAATTTTGTACTTATCATATTGCCGTTAATTTTGTTTAATTTGTTAGCCCTTATAAAAACAGATATTATTACATTTTGTTGGTTTAATTTTTTATTGTAACTTAAAATTCACAAATAGTAGAATTATATAGATAATCTTAGGCGTTGCTGTGTTTTATATTTAATTTTATTAATTCTATGTATGATTTATGTGCGGCTAGTGAGATATCTTACCTCTGTTGATTTTCTACACGTTAAGTTTTGTCAAGAGTCCGTAGAGATAACTATGTTTTATTTAACATCTACCAAGCTTAGATTTTGTCCTTATGACTAATTATTTTAATTACATTTTGGAATTGTCTATTTGACTAAGTGTCAATTTGCATTTTTATTAATAAATGTTCTATTGACGTAACTTCTGTGGGTTTTAAAATGTATTTCATGTAAACGTTACCACCTCTTTTAAATTAACGTAATAGAACTTTTAACTTAACATAAACTTAATTTTTACTATTTAAACCATCCATTTATTTATTTTGTTATTATTTCTTTTACACTTCCACTACCTTACTGTTATTTTCTCCCGCATTCTAATACCCTGAATGCCTCCCGATCAGCTCTTCAATCAGGGGCATGATACTATAACTTTCTAAGATATGCCCGCTAGCAAGTGCAGTTTCGAACTGTTGGCGCAGTGACGTCACTGTGTGACAAGTCGCGGAGCGAACCGATGATACAAATAGTATAAGAATGCTACAACTGATACTACCTACCTGCTTAATAAAAAATGATGGGTTCTAAATAAATAACCAATGGTGAAACTATATCCCGCTTCATTTTCTCCCGGACGTTGTTCGTAATCAAATGAATCGGGATATGGGTGTAATTTAAAAACACCTTGAAGAAATAAAATTTCAATTTTAAAGTAAGTAGGTAGGGCGGTAACGCAGTAAATAAATTCGATATATATGTATAACAAACCTTTATTGTTAATAATAATAAACTTAGTTTAGTTAGTGATTTTCACAAATTTTCTTTTTGAAACATTTGACAATTCTTTATTGCTTTGGTTTAGCGCCCTTATTCTGAAGTACATTCTACACTTAAAGAAGTAGTGCTTAACATTATAGCTTAACTCAACGTGTCTGGCACGATCTAAGTGTTCTTTAAGATATTTGTTTTTAATTTTTAAACACTCCCCATTTACTTCTTCAAAAATTTTATCAAGCTGCTTACACTTTAAAACAAAATGTTGAAACGGTTTCATTAGACCACCCTCCGAAACATGATTGACCCATGTATTTGAGGAGTCATTGGAGGGTGGCAAATAGCCAAGATTCTCTGAGTGTCGAAATTTGAAAGCGATAAAACCCGCTAGGTTTTCTAACCCATCCCATTGGAGTTGTGTGAAATCATCTGCCGACGTAGCATTTTCGGTCATTAAATTATCCTCATTGCTAGTTAAAGCACCAAACAACTCCCCAGTTACAATTTTTGCATCATCCTTCTCTACTGTACTGATATTCCCATCATTATCTTCATAGTTCTTATGGTCATTATTACCATCACATACAGAATTATTTGGCGCAGACATCAAATTGTCAAGAGTTGATAAATTTGGTGCATGAAACTGACCTACATTCGCTGATTCCGAAATTACTTGGTCATTTCTTCCCAATATATAATTCCGTAAACGATATTTAAATTGTAAAGGTGTTGGATGATCGTACAAACCTCCAATAGATCTAATTATGGAAAAAAAACCTTCCAGCGGATCTTGGTTGAGGTGATACGTCAATAAATATTTTATATCAAAATCAGATTTTAGATCCTCAAAAAGTAATTTTAGAGATCTGATACTAACCAGAATTCCTGTTTGAAACGGCAGTTTGGCTTTACCTGCATTGGTTGTTTTTCCGGTTCTCAAATTAGTAATTATATTTTCCATTTCTTCCAAAATTCCGTTTTGTTCATCTAATGCCAGACCATAGGCTTTCGTACTATTTCTGGAGTCTATTTGAGGAACTTTCGAATTAAATACGTCGAACCAATCATTGGTAATTTTAAATAGACGAGCACATTCAAGCCAATTATTATTTTGGTATAAACCCAAAGTTTGGCTTTACCTGCATTGGTTGTTTTTCCGGTTCTCAAATTAGTAATTATATTTTCCATTTCTTCCAAAATTCCGTTTTGTTCATCTAATGCCAGACCATAGGCTTTCGTACTATTTCTGGAGTCTATTTGAGGAACTTTCGAATTAAATACGTCGAACCAATCATTGGTAATTTTAAATAGACGAGCACATTCAAGCCAATTATTATTTTGGTATAAACCCAAAGAACCCGCTCGTGAAATAGCCATAGCTATTGTGTGCGAAAACAGTTTCGTAGCTGTTTTAACTTTTTGGCGTTTGGCATTCTTAACAGTTAAAAACGTAGGATTAATTTTATGGGTTATACGCAAATCGGATCTTTCTGTCATTTGTAGAAGCTTAACAATTGGTTCTTTTGTTATAAGTTTTCCAAATAACCGAAATCCGAAGTCAAGGAAATGGTTTCTCAAAAGTTTAATTAAATGAGGAATATCTGCAAAAACATAAATTTTTTTCTTTGACGCCGGATTAAGGAACCACGTCTTGTCTTCAGAAATGCCCAATTCTTTCCATAAACCCCTATTGCCGCCTCCAAGATCACTGTTAATGGCATAAACAGGAAAGCCAATATTTTCGAGTTTGTCGATAATTTCATATAATAGTTCCTTGTTGACTTTAGTGTCGTAATTATAATAGATTGGCTGCTTCCAATTTCCGCAAATACCACGTGCCATAATAACCTGTGCATAATTTGATGAACCTATGGTTGAGTCAGATTGCTTGTCATAGTCGTACATTTTCTGAATTTTCACTTCATCAAAAAGAATTATGCATGCTCGTTCCATTTTAGGTAAGTCAGATTTTTTCATTAGTTTGAAAACCACTTCTAATGTGCCTAAAATATAATATCCCTATGAGTTTTTCTCTGTGCATATTATTAACTTTCCAGTATCTACCTGGTTGTACATCTACCCTTGTTGCCCATCTTCGTAACGTTGATACACCTGGTAGTGGGTAATTTCTTTTCCTGAGTAGTCTGTAAGCTCGAGGTCCGGCCGCATATAATGAGAGTGCACTTGCAATATCTTCCACGGACCACTTGACATATGATTTGGTGGGAGCTTGAAGTTTTTTTATTTGACTTTTGGTTAAAATTTTTGTTATAGAAATATTAGCAGCTTCCAGCTTTTTAATTTGTTCAGCAAGCTTCATATTCTCAGCCCACAGCGATTCCAGTTTTGTTAACAGTTCATTTTGTTCAAATCTAGAATGCATATTCATTAGAATCGCATATTCTCTATTTACTTTCAAGATACATAACTAACAGTGACACTACTTTTTGTTTTTGATGCATTTTTTAAATGTTGGTAAAAGTTGACATTGTCGATTTTTTTTTGACTTATTGTATTGTCAAGTATCTTTGGGTGTTTTAAAACCTTTTCTGAAAAAAATTGTCAAAATTTGGGGAAAGCATATTTTTTACTTGGACAATTACCAATATTGCTGAAACGTTTTTAGATCTGAAGGTGAAATACCTAAAATTTTGAAGGATGGGTTTGAAAATTTAAGCGAAATTAAGCAAACCAAAAAAAATTAAACATTTTGGAGCTACACATTTAACAACGATTTAATAAATAGGTATGTACAGTTGAAAATTTATGAGTGGAATTCAAACAAACGAATATTATAATTTGGATATGTTATTAAATTATGCACGTGAAGAAGTAGAGTTTCGAGGGAGGGGGTGAAAATATTACCTTTATTTTTTTAGATGAAATGTGGATTTATCAACATGGGAAACTTATTCGGCGGTGGATCACTGACAATGATTTGAAAAGCTACCTTTCTAAATTAAGTCAGTAAGATTTCTAATCGAAACGTTAAATAGTGGCAATTAATGAAACCTAAGCTCCAACAGTATCCTTATTAAAAATTCACACTACAAAAAAAAGCGCTAATGCCTGACTTACTCCACAAAAGTAACTAAAGTCATCAGATCTAGTTCTGCATCTTGAAAGTAAATAGGGAACACCGAGGTAGGTACGAAGACATTCCAATGTTTATTAGATCAAGCACTCTTTTTTATTGTTGAATTATATAAATTTATAAATAGTTACCTGTCTGTTTGGATCGCCTCATTATTTTTTGTGCCTTCAATCTCATTTTCAACATTTTCTTCGTTATTATTGCCAGAATTATCAGCAAGGTCAGATAGGACAGAACTTTTTGATGTTTTATACCTAGAAGAGCAAGATATAAGTATTATTGGAGGACCTAGACTTTTATATGCAAGACTTTACTCATGAATATCTTTCACCAAATTGCGTCTTTTCAATCTGCTACTTCGACCACTTCCTTTTGATTGAGATGATAGTAATTCTGAATGAGAGCCAGCGCCTGATGGTAGTGGCGGCATTAGTGGTAAATTTAGCGATGGTATAGCGTCGGGTTTTAGCTTCATTTTTGTCGGAGAATAATTCAAAAGTCTGTGTTGCAAACAATAATCAGTTTCGATAAAATGTGTGGAGCATATTCTAGCGAAATCGGCGTTGAATTTATGTTGTTGCAAGCATTTTTGGATCCACACGTCACGTATGGCCTTATCCTTGGGAAATGAAAAAAAGCGACATTTCATTCGAGAGATTTTGGCCTTCTTATTGTTATTGTTTTTACAATTAACCACTGCACACATAACCATTTTGTACCTATCTTGTATATATACCACAAGTGAATACACACGATCACATGCATTCGTTGTTGCGAAATGGGAAGCGAGGCGACGGCGGCGGGTCAGTTGTCACAGGTCTACGTCATCCGCTAGAGCAAGATGCAATATACCTGCGCGTGGGCATATCTTAGAAAGTTATAGTATCATGAATCAGGGGCTTCTTTTAGTAACTAAGGAGGGTGGCGTCTTATTTATAGTCCATCATGTAACAAATTTAGTTAAACCCACGACCGTCTCCACTAAAATCGGCACTAGAAGCGGAAGCGATGACTTACGTAGTACGACCGGTATTTTGTTGTATGATTTAAGGACATTGCAAATTTTTCGATTTTGTAATCAAAAAACTGTAACGGGTCGGATTGATAGTGTTTGCGGGCTACTGTTGACCCGCGAAGCTTATTTTGAAGCTGCCTGCTCTAAACTACTGAGCAGATAGAGAAGGAGAGTCAGAAGTGGTTACTTTTTGGTATGGATTAATGATTTCAATTAAGACATACATAAAAATAAACTTAATTCTCTAAACAAGAATTAACTAAAGCCTCTTTTGATCTAGTTAAGCAATTCGTTAATAATTAACTCACTAGTAATCAATACACTAGATTTATTTGTTTGACAATATACCTTCAAATTAAAAAGCAAATTATAATGACATCTTCTTTCATCGAGCAAACTAAATGTAATTAGAACACTTTATAGCATTATCTTCAAAATCACCAAGTAGTAATAAATAACATAAAATACAAAAACGAAAAAAAGTATTCCCTATATTTAATGAAATAAAACAAAGTCATTAAAAAGGCCTTCCTGGACCCTAACAGAAAAAATAATTAAACTAAGGAAAAAAATACATGGGCAATTCAAAATTTTTATTATTTATTTTTATGTGCTCAAATCTCGAGGGTGTTTCACAGAACGGCAATAAAACCCGTATATTTAGGTTGAATACGGAGCAAAAAAGAGATCTCCGGCGAATGAAAAAGGAGTCCCCGAAATTATAAATATTTCGTGTGAAAATTTGTGAAAGATATTTCGGCGTTCCCAGGATATTAATATCTCCTTTATGATGCTTTATCACTTAACAAAAAATCTTTATTTATATCGTTTAACGTATACAAATTTGTATTTTATAATAAGTACTTAAAGCAGATAGGTCATATTAGACAGATATGCTGCTTACTTTGACTTTCCCTTAATCGATGTGATTCAAGAACAATGTGGAAAAAATTAAAATCACTTAATTTATTAAGGAAAAAGCGTGGTGGGGTTCCGAGTGATTTGCAAAAACCTGATGAGGTTAACAATTTGTTTGTTGATGCGGTCCCAGCACCACATAATAACGAAGACTTAATATTGTACTATGATAACAATCTAATGGGCGGCATTACATCGGAACTGAGGTGTACTACGGTCACTGAGGGTGATGTATCTAGATTATTATTTAGTATTAAATCCGAATCTGTTGGGACAGATCGTGTTAGTTCTAGGATGCTCATTTTGAGCTCCCCTTACATAATTCCCTTTATAACGCACATTGTTAACTCTTGTATTCTCGAAAACTATTTTCCATTTCTATGGCGTACTGCTGTTGTTATTCCTATTCCGAAAAAAAAAGGAACCAACAAATTTCTCCGACTTAAGACCTATAAGTATACTGCCAGTTATGTCTAAGATCTTAGAGAAAATTATTGCCGTGCAGATAAAAAGCCACCTGAGTATTAATAGTGTTCTGCCTGAAACCCAATCTGGATTCAGAGCGTGACATAGCTGCACTACTGCTCTCTTGAATATAGTGGATGACATTGTGACGGCCGGTGATAACGGTGACATGACGGTTCTTATACTTTTGGATTATACAAAGGCTTTCGATACTATATCACATCTCACATTACTATCTAAGCTTTATTACGTTGGTTTCTCTAGGGATGCTATCGATTTCTTGGGCAGCTACTTGCAGGATCGTGCTCAGATGGTAATAATCGCAGATACAACTTCGAGCCTGCGTAAAACTACTAGTGGCGTTCCTCAGGGCTCTATATTGGGTCCCCTACTGTTTACAATTTATACCTCCAATTTCAATAAAGTGTTAAAGCATTGCAGTATTCACATGTAGGCTGATGATACGCAAATTTATTTCTCCTTTTGTCCATCTGAAATTCGCTTAGCAAATGATCGAATCAATCATGATCTTGCTCAACTACATGACTTCTCCACTAAGCATTCGCTCTTTGTTAATCCAAATAAATCAGCTGCTTTAATATTTGGTAATAAAGGTCATTACAGTGACATCCTAGATAACTTAACCTGTAGATCGACAACACCGATATCAATGTAGTGGAGAGAAGCAGGAATTTGGGTGTCGTTTTGGATCCATCTCTGAGATTTAGGGATCATGTATCGCAATGTATTAGGAGGGCCTACACTAATCTGAGACTTATATATCCGCATAGAGCATGTTTAAGGGCTGACACTAAGAGGATGTTGTGTGATTCTCTTGTTTTGTCCCAATTTAATCACTGTTCCACTCTCCTTGGCTCGTGTATTGATAGGGCTACGGCTGCTAGAATCCAACGTGTCCAGAATTCGTGTATTCGGTACATCACAGGCTTGAGGAAGTTCGAGCATGTTTCTGGTCAGTTTGAGTCGTTGAGATGGTTAAACATGTACAACAGGCGAGTTCTGCAGTCGGGAATGCTATATCACAGGATATCGTTGACTGGAATGCCGCGATATTTATATAAACGCATCAAGTTTTGGAAAAACATACATAGTCGTGATTTACGCTATTTTACGTATGCTATTGCACTTCCTGCTCATAGAACTGCGATGTACGAGAGGGGATTCACTTTCAACATTTATAAACTTTACGACTCATTGCCGAATGACTTGGAAAATGTAAGTTCGCCACGTTTCAGAAGGCAGCTGCATTCAATGCTCTTTCGCCAGCAGGTTTCGGCCTAGTGATCAGTGATCTGTTTGCATTGGCGGGGTCTCTTGTGCAAGTGCAGATGGACTACTATTTATTCTTTATTGAATTCCTATTTTTACTTTTACGTTTAAATTTAAATTTGAGTATCACTAGCTACTAAATGTTCATATATTACCTATTACTTGCTTTGCATTTGTATGATTAATTTCTCACTGTCTTCATTCACTTTCTTAATTCTTAGATATCATTTCACAGAGTTAGTTTAAGTTAGATTTAGTTAGTATAGGCAAGCTATAAAATTAATGTGTCTCATTATTCAGGGAAGTTTGAAAATCAGTATGGTACCCTTGGGTGCCACTTTCTGAAACTGTCCTGAGGATTCTCCTTACAGCAAACTAAGTGGAAATAAGTGAAAATACTACATTATACAAAATTTGTAAATACTTGTTGGAGAATAAATGTCTATTATTATATTATTATTATTATTATTATTTATTTGTATAAAATACGAAAGCGATCTTCCTTCGAAATCACAATAATAAAAATAAATATGAAATATAACCTGAATGAAAAATATGCTTCTTTGGTGCTACCTAATCAGTCTCGCACTTAGATATTTTCGTTTTCTAATTGTTGAAACATAGAAAGATTGGTGTTTGTGGATAAAAAAAAAGGGATATGATATATATAATGCGATCTGGATAACGGAAACTTATGGTAATTTTTAGACAATTTAACTTTTAGGTGCCTTTTAGACTATTAAATTATGAATTAATTCGTGTTTTAAAAAAGCTGTAGCGTTTTGAAGTTGAAATGCATAAATTACATATTTTTGAGAACACACGCATCAAAGCTTTGGCTTTATTAACAGGTTAATTTCTCGAGTATAGTATCAATGGCAGTAGTTAGAACCATGAACTTTTTAACATTTATGCAGTGTAACGAAGTCCCTTCATTAATGTATAATAATATCATTTTTGAGTACATACTGAAGATAATTGTAATTGTTATTTATATATGTATATTATATATGTGTCATAATCTTTATACAAATCTTTAGTAGTACGTTTGTTTACATTTTGCCGTATTTTTAATAATTCATTTAGTAATTGCATACAAATGTATTACCTATAGTTTAAGATGAAGAAATACCAGCCGCCTACGTCACACTTGTGTACACGGGATTCTTTGCTTCGTGTATCGTGTGCAAAATTGAATACTTAAACTCGTTTTCTATGCCTACGTAGCACTGACGAAAGATATATAAAGCATAAGATAATCCGTTCAGATAAGGCATTCAATCGGCTACCTTTACCTTGGTTAGACCCCTGGAGTCCTGATCATTACCCCCCTTCAGACTAGCAAGTCGTGAAGAAACCCTCCTGAACTCTTCAGACTAGCAAGTCGTGAATAAAAACTCCTGAAACTCTTCAAATTAGTAGGTCGTGAAGTTAATCTCACATAATTGGTAATATACCGATAGGTCCAGCCCGCGACGGGCCATACATAGGCAACAATATACGTATGGAACGTGCTATGTGGCAACGTGTGTACGATACCACTCCGCGTGCTCCTATTTTGAGTGGCTTTCTTAAAATTTGAATTTATTTTGTAGAATTATTGATTTTTTTACTTTTATCTTTTAGAAAACGTTATTGTTTTTTTATTACTTAAAATTACTTTTCCGTAGCAGCTAAGAATACAATAATAATAATAAATTGGACATTATTATGTCTGAAACAAATGGGCAAATTACGTATACAGAACGAATATGCAAACCACTATACCCTTGCGCGGTTTAAGTCTTACTAAATTCTTAACTGCAATGTGCTGCTGCTGCGGGTAGAGGGGTTTCGGTGGGGGTTTCGGTGTTGCCACTCATTGCTGACTATGGCCCGTTCCGAGCTGGACCTATCGGTATATCAGACCCATGGTGTCGTGATAAATGTCATCCCTCTGCTCCGGAAAGTGCAATTACCATTGATATTCGCCGTCAGAAAATAACGCAATCATAATTGTATCCTCAGTATTTATGCATAAATAATTTGTTCGTTTTATTTCAAGACCGCGAAATAGACGATAAATTTCGTATATAAGATATTCATATTTTCATACATACCGCGCACCAAGTTCATTCAATTTGTCATCGAGTAATTTAGACGTAAATGCAACTTTTCTTATAGATGATCCAATTATGTTAATCTTATGGACATCAAACATGTTCCGTTTTGTTTAAATGATTTCGATCAATTATCAAGTATGCATAAAATTCTGTTTGTTTATTTAGAATGACGTGTCGATTTATGGTTATGTTTCAATAAAGATATAAATCGATAGGTTTATTAATCAACCGTCCTTTAAACTCAACTGATTTAAGGGAATTTAAATAAAGCTCAATTTTATTTACCTGTACTATGTTTATGTTATGACACGAGTATATATTTGTATATTAAATAACCAAACTTGACAAATAAATATTTCATACGATATTTTTGCATTTTTTTTATTATGATTATTTATTTTCACCTCTTCCGTACGTTTACCACACTTGCTTAAAGCATTAAAAATAATGAAAGTAATTAAAATAACCACACCATTCTTTACAGCAGTTAGCCAAAGGTATGGTATTTTATTTACAATTAATGAGATGGATTTCACTAACACCATTATAAGCTGCTGTCAAACACAAAATCCGAAGGATCACCGCAATTACGTACGCCATCTATCGAATAAAAAGATAGCCCGGACCGCTATCGTAAAGAGACCTATGCATCTTCAGTGGCATGGGCAGCCAATGTTACATTAATTTTGAAATTCGTGAAGGCCACATTTAAATTTAATTTTAATTAGAGCGTCAACTCATTAGTCGTAAATATTTTTTTTTATAACGAAACACGTTACCACAAACAGATTTTAACCCCCTCCTCTCTTTTTTGTTTCACTCCTAAAAATACATTTCATAATGTTAGAACAACAGAATTTATTGATTAAAACGGTTATTATATAAAAAAAAACTTGAATAAAAAAAATCTAGATTTTTGTCTTTGTCTGCCCGAGTCTTCAATTAGTGCCACAATAGATCTTTACTGTCATCAGAACAGAAATCTTTAATTTCTTCATAAAGTTATATAACTTTCTTTTGACAGACCACTAGAATGTATAGCCGAGGGTTTGTCGTGAGGAAGACTTGCTTGATCAGTTAGATTATGTGAAGCCGTTGGTCCATTATATTCGAACTGGCATTTTATCCAACCAGTCCTTTCCTTACTGAATTTAGAATGACAGTACTTATTAATTCCTAGGATTTTTTTCCATTTAACGACATTTGTCGTGAGTCGAAAATGTCACAACTTTTGCAGATAAATTAATAATTTGTAAATATCTTTGTGAATATTTAAAATGAAAATCATATGTTACTTTATAAACCAATTATCGCAGAAATAGAGATAAGGAAGTATTTCCTTATTTTTTATCTTATGAAATGCGACACATAAATTAGTAAATAAGGAGTAATACTCTATTCAACAAAAAGGTGTCAGGTTGCATAATCTATCTCCGACCAACTCATCTCTTTAATAATGTTTTATTTCCTGACAAAACTTTCAGTAGTCATTTAATACGACCAAACTTCTATATCCGCCACCGTCACTTCTAAATGCATAGAAGATTTCCCATTCCTATCTGATAAATTGCGAACAATTAGTGGTATGAGTACATTCCGCCGAGTTCTATTCACCAGACCAAAAGTTTCCACAATAACTTCGCGCGACTGTTTCTGATTTTCCGTTCACCATAACGACTCCGGAAATGTTATTAATAGTTTAGTGTAAAAAAGGAAAATGCTTCGTTGTAAATATTGTAACGCCTTTGCCAATGTGAACATTCACACACCATCTCGGAGTAACTAATTAAACTTCGTGACGTTTCGCAGAAGTTTGAATGAAATGTATAATAAAGGATAATATATTTTTGAAGATATAGACTTATCAAATAAAGTAGGAATTAACTTATGCTGAGTGTATTATAATAAAGTTCAAATTTATAAATTCGGTTGTTCACTGGTGGAGATGGCACATATATGTTTTCCCTATATAAACAGACGTTGAACGCTCACAGAATGTTAAATCTTAATCCTTGAAAAGCGACTTTTGGATTCAGTAAGAAATACTTATATTTAGGGCGAGTCATCTCCGCGAGGAAGGTAGATTGTGACTTTATGAGAAAGGATATTTTGAAACGGGTTTCTTGCTAAAATAGCCACTCATTAGAAGCACATTTTAAAATTATTTTGAATTATCCAGAGCGTTCCGTAAATTGGTGGCTGACCATAGTTATAGTTTTTCAAATGAAATCCCATATACATTATTACATTTTTGTATTCGCTGTATAATTCTTAGCGAGCATTTTATAAGAAAGCATAAATCTGAAACTTAAGGTTTTCGACTTATTACCATTTTTCTGAAAAATTCAATGTTTTCATAAAATTATACTTCTCAAAAACGACGTATTAGATGGCCACAAATGTCGGTAGCTTTGTTCATAATAATGTGGCTAATACAAACATATTTTATTTTTTACAATTACTAATTAAATTTGCTGAAAACTCGATTTAAGTTACATAAAATATTTTTACTATTTACATAAATACATTTATACGCAAAACGTATATGCATATTATACATGTGCTGGGATACACACACACATCTAATGTCATGATCGACAGTGAACGCACAGACACCGTGTTTCGGTCTTTAAGGCCTCGTCAGTGTACGTGGGACCGCCTGTAATGGCTTTTAAACTAGTTTCGCAACTTATGTCGTTTTACATGTAAAATGTCCGTGAGAACATCATAGCGACATATTGCTGTGGTATTTTCTGTATTTTTCAAAAATATAATTAAAAATAAAAAAATAATGAGAAACTGGATATAACCAGATTTCAATATCAAAAATTTTATATATGTAAAAACAGAGATAGAACTAGATATAAGTGGATATTACTGAATATAAGCGAATATAACCAGATACTAGTGGATGTGGTTAACATATTTTAATATATAAAAAATTAAACAAATAAAATGCCAACAAAAGTAAAATTTCAGCACAATTTATTTTAGACAAATAAATATACGTATACATATTTGATACATTAGTTATAATTTAATACTTCATCAGATATAAAGGCATAAAATGATCCATTAACTTATATATATATTTTGTTTAAATTATTGCATGACAAATACTTTAACTGATGGACATGCAATACAATACACATCAATGTAATGTGGGTTGCACACCCGTCAAAAGAAACATGAAATATCGATGAAATGTGGGCTGCATATTCAAGGAATGAACTGGGGTATTATGCAATGACAGAATTAAAAGTATTGACCTCAATTTTGAATAAATTAGATCACAAGAATTATATATTGTACAAAACATAATGTTTAAATACTGACCTCAGTCTAAAAAAAGGATATGTAATGATTTAAAACAGTATTATTAGTAACTAATAGAAAAGTAGGTCATTTCAGTAATACACCCTTTAACAGCGATAATAATCAACAAATAGGAAGTCTACGTTCAAACAGATATTGCCATAATAATAAACACTACTGTAAAAACAAAGGTCTTTATACGTAAATAAATATATTCCACTTATTTCTCAATCACTATATACAAATTAAATTATATTTTCCTCTGCATAAGACATCATTAGATACACATTTAAATGTACGATTGGTATATCTCTCTTCATATAAAATACTCTGTAAGGTTCCAAAGCTTTAAAAAAGTAAAACAAACACAAAGTTAGAAAGCATAAAATAATAGATTAGAAAAGAACTTACACCAATAAAATTTGATTAAAGGTTAACGGATTTAGAAAATTCTCCGAACACAAAGAAATGGTTCAATGACCTCGAGGAAGAAGAGCCGAAATACCCAAAGGAAAAGGACTCAACCAAGATAAAGAAATAAAGATGATATGTAACGTATATCCAATATTACCTATTCCTAAAAATAAGAAAAGAAATGTTAGAATCAAATTAATCAACGAGAAGAGAATGTATATCAAAAACAACAAAGAAAGCAATGAATATATATATATATATATATATAAATACAACGCAAACTGGAGGTAACGTGAACACATTAAAAACACACGATAATTTAGAAATTAAAGCAGCTTAAAAAATACCTACCAATCAATAGAAATCAATCGATATTAATTAGATATGCAAATGCATAGTATGTAAACAACAACAAATGTAAGATGGCGTACGCAATGTCATGTGATCACATGACATCGATAATTATCAAAACAAACACGGAGGGCGCAGTAGTGAGACAAGACGCATAATACATTTCAAACGATAAGTGCGCGCTAAAATAGTAGAGCGAAGGAAATTATTACTACATTATTTAATAAAAACCGCCACAATAACTTTCAAGAGAATGGAATACGAAAATTATCAAGAGGACTTTGAAAGGAGATACAGTCAAGAAAAGTAAGTACAAGCACAGTTAATAAAGCTTCATCTTGCAATCTTATAGTCAGCAAATAAAGGAATCTTCATGTGTGTTATATAAAGTTACTGAATAACAATAGTTTTAAAATAGTATTTGAACATTTAATAAATTCTTCTTTGGGTAAGTCTTGACTTGACGTGGAAATCTCTAGTTAAGGCGATTCAACGGAGTGTTAACAATTTTGCCTGAATAACAACAATTTTAAAAATATTATTTAAACATTTAATAAATTCTTCTTTGGGTAAGTCTTGACTTGACGTGAAAATCTCAAGTTAAGGCGATTCAACGAAGTGTTGACAATTTTACCTTAACAACAATAATTTTAAAGATATTATTTAAACGTTTAATAAATTCTTCTTTGGGTAAGTCTTGACTTGACGTGAAAATCTCAGGTTAAGGCGATTCAACGAAGTATTAACAAATTTACCTGAATAACAATAATTTCAAAATATTATTTGAAATATCTAATAGGTTCTTCATTGTTTAAGTCTCGATTTTGACGTGAAAATCTCAGGTCGAGATGATCCAATGGGGATATGTCGGCAAAGAGTAAAGAAAATAATTTTTAGTAATTTCTTTTTGAATCATAAGCACGCATGAAGAGTAGACTTATACAATTTGAAACAGTAAAAGATTTGCAAGTTGCTTGTACTATAATGGAGGAGATAATATACCTTAATGAAACAAAAGTATTATATTATATAGTAATAGGGTAAAAATAAATCCTCTTTTAAGCCTTACATTAATTTTATTATATGCTCTAGTAGTACATGTTTCGGCCCATGGCCATCTTCAGCTAGAATAGTCAAATCAACAGGAAAATACACGTCCAAAGGTAGCAACGTACAAAGTAATATAACAAAAACAAAAGTCAAACATTACAACAGTTATAGATTAAAATTATTGTATAACATTAAACATCAAACACAAACAACATCATTGTAGATAGGCAAAATTTTTGAAAGTTTTAAAAATCTTTTATATTTGGAAAAAATTATTAAATGGACGGTATGAAGAAATACATGCTGTCGGGATGACGGTCGTGACAAACAGGTCCTGTTTGTCACGACCGAAAAAAAATATTTTTCGGCAAAACTCGAAAACGCGTTGCTTATTTGTTCTTTTTATTCTTCCATCTTAAAGAGCGTTAAAAGTACTACAAGTTTGCTAATTTAAACAATCTTGTATCTTCAATAATAACAAAGTTACCAATGGTGAACACTTAATTTGGATTGCCCTGTATATGCATATACGTGGAATTGAATGGATAACATTAAATTAGTATAGTTAGTATTTCAGTTGCTAAGGCCGATTTTATAATAACTAAAAATTAGCTTAGAGATACGATTCTTGTATGTATAATTATTGTGGAATGACAAAAAATTGGATATATCTTATTTATAATACAGCAATATAATTCACAGAATATGTAGAATATGGCACAATAAACAAATTTTAAAACCAAACAAAAAAAAGTTAATAACTTTATTTAGTAGGTGTAGAAACGGGAACTGTTACGTGAATCTATGAGTAATTAGTTAGTGGAACAGAAATTATAAAATAACTATAAATATGAACATTAAAATAAATAAAAACTAAAACTGTTCAAATTCACTTTTAAAAGTGTTTCAACATGCTTCCAAAATGATAAATCGACATTAATAAGGCATTGAGTATTTATATTTCTAAATATTTGTCGAATATGTTCCCTCATAACTTCTTTTGTGGTTACAGGTATACTGTACATTTGCTCTTTTACGAAACCCTATAAGAAGAACCTAATTTTTTGATATCTGAAGACGCAGCACGCCAGTCAATAGGGCCAGCGACTTCACTGGAAACATTTCATTAAAGTATTTTGTATCTGTAGCATAGAATGTAGTATGTGTGGATCCGTTGTCTTGTTGTACCTACATCTCTTCGTAAATTTAGTGGAACATCTTAAAAAATACCAGTTAACTGCTTGATAAAAAATTACCCATAAGATTCGTATCCTTTGTGATTGTCCCGATTTTTTTCCCTGTACACTTTTCCAGAACCATACCGAACAAAACAAAACAAGAATTACTATATCCATTATAAAAAAATCCTATAGAAAAAATCACTTACAGCTTTTTTTTCGAACGGTCAATTTTTCTGGGCAACTTTTCCAATTTTTCTTTCCGTAATAACCGTATTCGGATTATTACAAAGATTATTAAAAGAAAAATAGCCAAATCGGCTCGGCCATTCTCAAGTAATGTGCTTACCAACAAACACCATTTTATTTTTATTTATGCAGATTTATAACAATTCGAAGTCGATCATCATATCCTTGATTAAATAATTTTCTTTTTTGTATTCCGATGATAATCTCAATATTCATTAACTATTATGATTTCAATACTTTGAGTTTATCTAAGAACATATTTCAACTAAATAAGCATTAGGTGCATAAATAATATATGCAAGTTAGAATGATCAAAATCTACAACTATTAGTTCATGAATAGAAACTAAATTAGAACAGTGTATTTGTCAGTGATTATATGATTACTTTTGTTAATTGTTCTTTGATGATTTTCAGTTTATTAGCAGCGTTTTTTTTGAATAGTTTGTAGAGCTCACTAATTTAGAGAAAACCCATGATGCATTAAAAAAGGTGGTAGAATATACATAACAAATACGTCTTATAAATAAGCGTTAATGATTTGTGCAACATTTCGTGAGGTCCTGGATGTTTGCTAAATGAACTAAAAAGAAGTAATTTTTGAAAGTTTAATTTTCTTATGAATGAAATCATTATGTTTAAATCTTTTGAATTGGCCAACCTATAGAAATTACTACCAAAACTGCATGTTCCTGTTAAAAGAAATTGTTGATCACTTAGCCACTTATGTAAACTTATACCACTCTGCACATTATATACTTTAAAATTCGCCTTATTTCTGAATTTACATACAATTTCCCATCAAGATATTTTTATCATGTTACTAATACATAGAGGAAATAATTATATTCATATATATAATAATAACAGGCCTGATTGATTCAGAAACTTTGAAAAATATATGAAGAAATCAGAAATGCAATAAATTATCACAATGTTTTTCATTCTGGTTTAGCAATTTGTGGTGGCCAAATTAAAACATTTAAAATCACTTTCTACCTTTTTCAAATTTAACTTTTTCCACGAATCAAGGGAAATTGAATTTCGTACGATTAAAATTCTGGGCCTATCCTTAAAAAACAATTACTCAACAGAAAATTAAAATATGACTATTATGATTACAGACACAAAGGAAGCATTTACTTTCCTTCAAATTTCACTCTTTCCCGTTTTCCAGATAGTGTTCAAGGTGTATTCTATGGAAAATCTCACGTAACTCCCTAGGAATATATATTGGTTCATTAAAGACACTGAGATTGTGTAGGTATTCCAGCTATTTATTAGAATTATTATTTCTGAAGTAATACGTGATTGCAATACGAAGTAAACTCCATTTTCTTAAGAAAACCCATTCCGTTTGAAATGTCAGTAATACTAAAAAATCAATGATTGAATCCGTTATTTTAATATAAAAATTTAATTTATTTATTCTTGTGTTATGAAATCATTTAACCATATAACAGAAAATACTTAGTCTTAACTAAAAATTTCTTAGTTTTCTAATAGCCCTTAATTACTTTTTCACGTATTAGATTGCCAATAATAAGATTTTTGATAATCAATTACAAATCTCAATTTACTTAAATATAAAATATATATTGTTATTTCGTAAAAAAAAAGTATTTAGCCGCGCAACTACGATTGTAAACGCGAAGTTTGAAATTGATACTATCTCAGACTAGTGCCAACTTAATCATTTCTCTAATAATTAGTAAGTTTCTGTTATATTTACGTATGTAATTGACAATAATAAGATTTTTAATAATTAATTACAAATCTTAATTTAATTAAATATTTTAGAGATATTAAGGTTATTCACGAAATACTTTAACTGAAGCACCATCTAGTATTCTAAAGGCGAAGGTAAAAGTTGTTACTATTACAGACTAGAACCAAATAAATGATTTCTCTACTAACGAAATAGCTTATCTGCCCAAATAAATTTCTGTAATGAACACAAATTACATTGCTCTTTAATTGCCCATGATTATTCTTTTACATATAATTTCAACAATAACAAGATATTTAATAATTAAAAATATAAATCTTAATTTAAAGAAATAAAAAATAAAAATCAAAGTTATTTCATGAAATATTTGTATAGTCCAGCCATCTTGCATTGTAAAGGCCAAGTTGTAAGTTATTACTATCACAGAATAAAACCAAACTATTGATTTCTTTATTAATTAATATGTTTCTGTAATAAACATCAGTAAAGTCTTTTAATTGCCGATTATTACTTGGCCACATAATTATCAACAATAATAAGATTTTTATAAATACATTTTGACTATTAACTTATTTAAAAAGGGAATAGAACTCAAAATTGTTCCACAAAATACCTTTAAAGCCCGCGCCACCTAGTATTCTAGAGACAAAGTTTATCGTTGCTACCTCAAAGCAGATAATATTCTATTTAACTAAAAGTTTGCTGTAAGAAATTCGAAATGAAATATGATTTAAATACTATTGATAATGCAGACGGCGGTTAGTAGATGTCATGTAAATAGATATTTTGTAAATTAAAATAATAACATTGTCATTATGTTTAAAGTATTTTATATGCTGAATAAGAAAATATATTTGCATAAATCACCTACACATAACTTTTAATAAAGTTCTATTTTTATACTGAGTTGCACAAAAATATTGCATAATATGAAAAATATAACTACAGAAAAGAAAGTCAATTTTAAAATTAATGCCGACATTTGGTATTCAGTTCTATACCTCACACCTTAGACAATTTAAACATATAGACACACCTTAACTATCAAGCAGTGAAGCAGACATAATTCTACGTGGATGACGTCACGGGTGGGCACGATGCAACTACATTATAATCCTGATATTTTAAGAATACTTGTAAAACAAAATCTGAGTATATAACCCAGAAATTTCGTTTATCGTACCTTATCGTACTTATCTCAAATAACAATAAATTTTTATAAAGACCAGTCAATTCCATTTACTTCTGGTTATTCAAAAATAAAACTCAAAGCAACTTGTGGTATACATTTATTATTAAGAAAAAATTAGGTGTAGGCACCACACGACTTTCTTATACATATATGAATTTCAAATTATGCAAAGTTGTTCTAAATTGAGCTTTAAATACATTTATCCTCTTTAAAAAAAACGTCTATGAGTAAATGTGTCCGAATTTTGAAAATTATTTTATACAAAAATTATTTAAAATCCTATTCTAAGTAGTTCTAGTCTCTTAATCTCATAGAATGCATACTTTGTGAGATATTTGGAAGCAAATGCTACCCGCTAAGAGTAAAGGTATTACTTCCGGTCCGAATTTTGAAATGTTGTGTATACAAAAGATATTCAAAATCCAGCTCTAAATACTTTTATACTGTTGATAAATATATACTTATAGAATGCATAATTTACGACATATTTGCAAAAAGTAGCTTAGCAATAAAAGTGTTACTTCCGGTCCGAATTTTGAAAATTTTTTTATACAAAAAGTATTGGAGATTAAGTTCTAAATACTTTTATAGTCGTAACGTACCTGCCTGTAAAGCATGATTTGTGAAATATTAGCAAAAAACTGATTTTCGATAAGAGTAAAAGACCTACTTCCAGTAGAAATTTCAAAAAACTTTTATAATAAATTTTTTTTCAAATTTAATTTTAAGTACGTATGAATTCTTTATAAATTTGTTTAAACTTAGTAGTTGACGTAATATTGACCAAATTCATTTTTCTTACTGAAGTAAACTACTACTTCCGGTCTACCGATTTTACTGAAAAACTAATCAGATCTCAAGAGGGAGATTTTATACACGTAAATACAAAATTTGGAATTGATATCTACAGCGGTTTGACCGCTATCGTGGTCACACATACCCAGAGAGAGAGAGAAAAACTTTTTAAAACCCACTTTTTTGGAATCAGCGGACCTCAAAACATAGACATCTGCAAAAATCTGGAGGTCGAAAATTTTCGTCATCACAATAATTCCTTGTACTAAGTATAAGAAAGTAAAAGAAATTGGTTTATTTAATACTTATAAAAATAATTTTGTATTTTCAATTATTGTCCAGAGAACAAAATTGTTTTATTTAATTTATTTATTAATGTATTACTATATCTGTTCATGCATTCACATTGATGATATAGCCTAATTTTCAATAATTAAAACTAATAATAACAATCGTTCGTTGCAGTTATACGAGGGACACTATTTATGTATTGAGAATAGAAAGAATAAACAAATGAATTTGATGAAAAAATATTGCTTTTCAAAATAATCGCCTTTAAGATCTATACACTTTGCATGCGATTGAACCACCCTTCAAAGCACTTTGTCCAGTCAGAAGATGGTAGCTCTAAAACATGCGTTTTGAAGGCCTCAACCGCTTCTACGGGCGATGAAAATCGTTGTCCGCGCAGTTTATCTTTAATTACTGGAAACAAGAAGAAGTCATTGGGTGCCAAGTCGGGGCTGTAAGGCGGATGACCCATCAATTCGATCTTTTGTGTGTCCAAATACTCGTTTGTTGCATGTGATGTGTGTGAGCTCGCATTGTCATGATGCAAAATGATTCGTTGTTTTGGGTTGGTTTCTCTCAATTTACCGAAAACTTCAGGCAAACAAATGGTCGTATACCACGCTGAATTAACGGTCTTTTGATTTTCGAGAGCTACAGTTGCCAAATGCCAGTTTTCGTGAAGAAAAACGCCACCATTTGCTTCCTAAAGCTGCGAGAACGAACAACTTTTGTTGGCTTTGCTTCACATTGAAACACCCAAACTGCCAATAAATCATAGCTCGAAAATTTTCGGGAGTTAATTCCATATTTTGGCTGAAATGAAATTTTAAACACTGCAAAAAACACAAATATTGCTCGCACGTCAAAACTTTCTGACTACCTATAACGTCAAAAATGTCAAACTTTACGATGACAATTTCAAATTTCACCTGGCAATACCAGTGTTGCCAATTCTCAATACATAAATAGTGTCCCTCGTATGCACTACAAGATTGTACCATAATTAAAATCAGAACGATTGAATCAATATTAACACTCATATCTATAACGTTAAAACGGACGTTAGACATACAACAACAGCAGAAACAAGCCCACCCGTGACGTCACATGCCTGTGTTATGTTTCCCTCAGGTCGTATTCAAGGCGGGACGGAAAACGGCGTGTCTATATGTATAAATGGTCTAAGCCTCACACGGTCCAAACCATAGAAAACATTTATATAGAAATATTACTTTCTCGTATTAATGTGGTAGCACTGAAAAGTGCCACCAGGTAGATCATTCTTAAAGTACGTCTGCAACGGTTTTTCAGAAATATACATACATATATGTGTAGGCATTATTATATTATGTCCTAAAACAACTTATAGTCGAGCCTAGCTAGTGGAATTTTAACTAATATCAAATTTCTGCAAGTGCACAATTAATTCCCATTAAATATTGTAGTATTGTGTTTTGAGTGTTCTTATATTTGTCCTATTCTTCTTTTATGTTTTCAAGTTTGTCTCATTTTATATAGGTACCTATCGGGATATATTCTTTCTCAAGAGAAAACGCGATCGGAAAATGCGCTCGATGGTTAAATTTTATTGACGAAAGACTGGATGCATCATTATATATTCCTTCAACTTTCCTAATTGGACAAAAGGAACAGTCGCCGGTTACCGGAGCTCGGACAAGTTGCCGTTTAGGAAGCGAGCGTCTTTGATCATCAGCAAGATCCAATAAAGTTAAGTGTTTTTCACTGCAAACTCCCGTTCGAGTAATGTTAGACGGTAACGAATTAAATAGAACGATGATGGGTCAGTTTCTAATCGTTTCGACAATTATCTCTTGGTTGCAGCCAGTAATATCAAAATAGTATTAATTAATATATTCCAGTACATTTCAATGATATTTCCATTATGATTTTCTACCTAAAAAGATGGTTTTGCAATAATTACTATCGTTTGTCAAATGATTATAAGAAACAAATTATAATATACAACAGGGAAACATAAATATTACAAATGTTGTTTCAAATAATTCATGATTTCAGTAACCACATTGATGAAGACAATTCTTTCAATCAACAATTTTTTGTAGTTACCTATGGTTGAATTGCTTCGGAAGTCGGTATGCACTATACCTTGTCTCAGAATAAGAAGGAGTGATTCAAATATCCCTGCAAAATGGTGTATATTTTTAAGGTATCTCATTGGTTCTTGCGTAGGCAAATTTAACATGGGAAAATAAGTTCACCAAAACGTCATTTTATATTTATAACCAAGCCATAACCTAGTCTCTTACATTTTTATTTTGGTTTATTATACCTTATTGTGTTATTAAATAAAATTCGTAATTTTATGTACAACATGACCATGAGTGGTCAGACGGCTTAAGACCTAAAGAACAAGTGATCAGGCATTGAAAATTTTAAATTTGATGAATCTGTCAGAAACACTGTACGGCAGTGCAAAGTTTCTTTTTTAAAATCGAACGTCCTACACTTAATATCATTGCAAAAATAACTATAGATGAGTCCATACCAAAAATAAACTGAGCAGTTCTACACAGATTCTTGATACTCATTAATTTCAAGCAAGTGTTAATTAAATACTAATTATATTACCACATGTTCATATACATGTTATATTTCGCATACGTCAAACGTAATAAGAAACCTATACTAATATAAAAGGTGAAAATATCTGGGAATAATAAAACAATACAGATTATGATGGTCGTCCAATATTTAATCAGATGAATCATGATGGAATGAAGGACACGCAAAGAAAAAGGTGTTGATTGCCGCAAGTATAATGAGTGCACGACAAGCTTTTGTTTGAAAGCCTGTCGACAGGATTAAAAAGCCCTACTAGTACGCAAAGATCTGCATTGATATATGTGGGGGAAGGACTATTGTATTGATTCATGAAATGAACGGTAACATCTTTGAAGGACGGTACAACAAATATTACCAAAGTTGGAAATGGCAGCTGCACAGGTTACCTCCATATCATTGCGAGCGCAATCCGACTGAAATGATTTGGGCCCAACTAGAAGGTAAAGATGCTTTAAAAATTTTCTCTTTCAAAATGTGACTTGTACGAGAACTTTTAACAGAAGTAATTACAAATGTTACAATAAGTTATTGGAAAAATTGTGCCGACCATGTAAAAGAAGTAGTAAAGCGAATGTGAGACATAGGTGGATTAATGGATGATTGTGAAACCATTTATTATTTATATCTCAAACAGTGATGTGAATGTGACTTTGTAACAGTTATAAATACCTGTTATGGTTCAGTAACAATCATTGTCGCCGACGTGAGAAATAGCATGTGTAATCACCGAGGTTTTGAAGCGGCTACATTCATGCGCTTCTTTTTGTCAATTGACAGTCAGATATAAACGATGCCGTGCGAATTTTAGCTTCTTTTAAATGGTGAAGCCTAATAAGACTCTAGGGTAAGCTCAAATGTTAAAATTGCCATTTAATTTAATTCTCAATTCATCATGCTTCGTGATGATAATAAGTAATGCACCTGTTGATTATTGTTTTCTAATTTTACAAGCGCTATCTGTAACGCACGTACTTCTAACCTCAAAATGAAACCATGCTAATTGTTTTTTCGACTTGTAGGCTTGTAAAGAAGATCTTTGTTGTATGGAAATCCCTGTATGGAAATCCTTGTTTAATGGAAATCCTTCTTTTACGGAGAAAGGAGAATCCTTGTGTTACCATTTAAAGATAGGAAATACTTTGTGGAACGTGTTCCTAAAAACAATGTGTTAGGCAGAGATGGTAGGCATATGATTTATTATGAAATAGGCGATAACTTCTCGATATGTGCGACAGTATGCAGTATGTACAAGTATAAATATTGCAAGAAATTAATCAAACAAGCATCGGGATAACCCTACAAGTATACATGTTAGCGAATAGAGAAACAAGGTGAAGCTAAGAAGTATTGTACCTTATCACCTATATGAAGCCATTATTCACCAGTGCAATTTATCGACTAGATGCAGATATGATACAGTGTGAAGTAGAATAACACACTTCGATCTACATAATTCAACGAGACCTTCACTTGTGTAGATTGTATAAGTTAAGTAGTTTAACTGTAGTTTATTTATTTATTGAATGCAAAGGCTCCAAGATACTGTAGCTAATTAACACCTTTTAGCACAAGTGAATCAGACTAATTTATGCGGCAATTTTGGTTGTTGTAATTATACTCTCAATTATTGTATTTTTAATCTTTTTAACATGATGTGAACACTAAATTATTGTTAATTTCCAATATATAATAGAAATAAAAAATTGTTATACTTTATAAGGGTTATAAGTGTAAATAATTCAACTAAAGTTTTTCTTCATATTTTCAAAATATGTACATAAATAGCGAATAATAATTAGTAATTTGTATATGTAATTAACTTTGCAGGTCCTGTAAGCTACTTCAGACGAAATAAATTTTTATATCTATTACTGTTGTATGTAAGATTCACATTTCCAAGAGTGGTAGCTTGAATTTAACTGCTCAAGGTTTGTAACAGTAATGCGAATGATTTATATGTTTAAGTTATTTATTGATATTTAAACTAGAAACTAACAAGCAAAACTTCTTCTGCTAGTTCTTACGGACGTCTTGATAAAAAATAAAAGGTTTGACTCATTCTTGCTCTCTGGTATAAATATTTGATAATAAATAGACTTGATTCACAATTTTCATGTTGATATAACACATTCACTAAAAAGCATAGTAATTATATATTTATTTATAATGGCAATCCTCCTCAAAACGCTCAGACCAAAGTGTACTACTTTCATTTGGAAGTTGGGCCTATATCTTTATCAACAAATTCTTATGATTTTTTTCAAGAAAACTAGAATCCACAAATTTGTATGTTAAGATAAAAGATTTATATTCATCAAATTACAGATGTAGGTATGTACTTACTTGTCTTTATAACTTTACTCTTCCTGTTTCCAATTGCCTTGCACTGTTATTGCCGCTTCGATTAGTAGAATGAAAAGCGACTCATCTATCTATTTTAACCAAAGTAGTAAATGAAATACAAGACAGCTAAATCCTTCCTTAAAAGTAAGTTCTTCTAACGTCAATTATCATGATGTCATATCAAATTGTCTACTACATTTTAAGCTGTGTGTTCAATGTTTTGGCGGGATATTTGAATCACTCCTTCTTATTCTGAGACAGGGTATAACTAATTAAAATGTTGTAAAATGTTGATGTTACTAAATTTTATGTGTCAAATAATATAACCTACAAACGCTATTTCCGGACTGTCACAAATAATAATATTCATACACATTTTGATATTTGTCAGAATTATCTTAGACGTTCTTCTAATCAGTATAAATCCGTCACCAATGCTTGCATACTACACAGAAGAGCCAAGTACTAAATAAAATATAGGTATAGAAAAGTAGACGGAGTAAAACACAATTTACAACAAATCCAGTATATTAAAACAACTTATTACAAAGTATATGTCATGTTCCGCTATCACTGTAGCTTCTTCGTATTTTCAATTACTACTAAACTATATATTTTCCCAAAATCAGGTGTTCAGATCTTACAATTTCTAGGATACTGTGGGGAATTTCTGTAATTTACTTTAATGACTTTTTATTATCTATTTTATGTTAAAAGTATTTTCTAATAGCTTTTCCATGATTTATGACCGTAAGGTCTATTATTGTTATTTATTTATTGTGGGTTTGGATTTTCACAATACATATTCAAAAGGGGTGAGTTATTATTATTATGTAAATTGTGTCTTACTCCGTCTATTATTATTAATTAATATGGATGTCGGGCAAGTATCGGCCAACACAATTAATAATAATAATAATAATAACTTTATTTAGTTCATTTTACATATCTAATGTTTGAACACGTCAGAATAGTATAAACAATATCACAGTATTAAAAGTAGTAAAGTCATGTTGACACAAGCTTGAATTTGTACGTGAAAAAATCTTGTAATGTGTAAAAAGCACAATTAATTAGAATTGTGTTGTTTTTTCTTAAAAATATTCACTGGTAACTTTTTTAAATCAAGTGGTAAGTGATTGTATATTTTTACTAGTTGTGTAGTTGCATTCTTCTGCACAACACTTTTATACTAATAGTATAGAAAAGTAATTTTGAGTAACTTTCTTTTCAGTATTCAATTTGTAATTGGCTTTTCATGTAATAGTATTTTACTAGGGGAAGTTATGTATTTTGAAATATTAATTGATTAGTTTAAATGTATTCTTCTGAAAATTTTCGGGTCGATGGAAATTTATAGTGGCAATAAATTGTCGTCAATATTTCGTACTTTCTTTTTAACCTTGATTGGATTAGAGCGTGTAAACACAAAACTGTCGTGAATTTTTTCTTCCCAAATATATTCATGTATAAATTGTCGAATTAGAACCCGGTCTAATTTTTTATCAATTTTCTGTGGAAATATTTACATTTGAGTTTAAAATTTAATACCAGTGTGTAGTAAATACATTTGTTGTTTGTGCCTCGTTGAATTTATTTTTATTATAAGAAGGTAAAAAAGGTATAATAGTAAAATCAATTATATTTGTGAAGAAATATACAATAAGGACAAGTATTATTTTAGATATGTGGTTTTTATTAAGGGATTTTTTAGAAGCATATCAAAATAATCCCATCTTATATGTTCAACGGGCTAGCCATAAAAATATAACCAAAGACATGAATGCAGGTATAACTATTGTAGTTTAATGAAAAAATTAGCAGCATTTGCTACTTTTAGAAGGGAAGATAAAATAGAAGTGAAATGACCTAAGTACAGAATATTTTAATAAATTAGAGAATCAGAAGAAAAGCCAAAAAAGCGATGCAGGAACAGCGGAGGGTTTCAAAAGCAATTGAACTCTTCTGAACGGATGAAAATACGTTGTAGTATTTTCATCCACCTGATGAAGCCACGGTGTGGCGAAACATATTGCTGTGACCTCGCAAATTTGTAAAATAAGAATAGTTTTAGAGATTGATTTAAGAATTAGTTTAAGATTAGAAATAAAAGTAAAAAATAAGAAAAAGTCCTATTTAGATATTATTGAGTAAAATTATGCAACAAGAACTACATGAAGGTATACAAAGTTGCATACTTATAGTCAAATTTTTATTATAACAGTAAATAATGAAATATGCAAAGTAAAGTTTATTAAATAAATATAAAACAAATGATGTAGAATAAAAATTTATTAAATAAAGAAATATATGAAATAAAGACAAAATAAATATAAGTAATATATTTCTTTTGTAGAAAAGATACACAAAAAGCATGGGTTATAAATCATGAAAAGAAATGAAATTTATATGCATAAAGCAATAAAAGGTTATGAAAATGTTTATGAAATAAATAGTATTAAAGAATAAAATTTACCTTAGCTTACTACTAGATTAAAAAAAAAAAAGGATATAAAAATATGTAAAACATAGAAGCAATCAGTAGTGACATATTTTTGTATTCAAAAGCTGACATTATAAGTAAATAAAAGGTATCTGTGTTCATGACTTGTTCGTAACACAATACTTCAGGGACTAGAGGTGGACGTGTTCTACAAGGACAGGCAGTGCGGAATAATGGTTATTTTCAACATGTTTCCCATTTTGTCAAGGCGCACTCCGGCTGAAAGAAAAGTGAAACTAACATAAATAAATGGAAAGAAAAATATGCATCGAACAATGAACAAGGTAATGGGTTCATTGACGAGTACAAGGAAGGATGGTATTAGTAACAAGAATAAACCTACCGTTGGGAATGATGTGCAAAGCAGAGGGGACCTTTGAATTGGAAGGTTATGTTGACGTTTAAGTGAATTGTGAACTGTCAGAACAAAATGTGTATGTGTGCGTGAATCAAGGCGGCAACATATGGGCAGCGATTTCACGGGAAAAGTGTATTCCAGTACCAACCTAAACATGGACTAGAGGGCGCAATGGTCAACATAGTTTATTTTTGCCGCTATAAATACGAAGACAAGATTCGACAAGACAGACTTTCTGATAACACTTCCGAGAGGGAGACTTCTGATAACACTTCCGAGAGGGAGACTTTCTGATAACACCTCCGAGAGGTGAACTTCTCAGAACACTTACAAAAGGAAGATCTCTTAAAGAATAAGTTTTTTTTTAATTGTTATATTGTAGTTTTTCATTATTTCTTCAACACATATAGTAACAGTAATTTATTTTATTTAATACATTTGAATTCATTTGAAGCGTTCATAATGGACATTCAAAATAGATTTATTGATAACAAGTAAGTTTATTATTTCTTTTGAAAATTAAGTTATACGAGTTGTTGGACAGACATTGATTTTTACGTGCGAATGATTAATCAATGTATTGTTGGACAAAAAAATAGACAAGTAAATAATTTATCCTGTAAGGTTTATTTTGAATTTATATAGTTGGAATTACAACCAAATAGGATTAATGGTGTTGGTCAGTTGGAGAGATGTTACGTGAAAATGAGCATTTTCTTCATCGTATTGTCTAGACATCATTAATTTCTTTCAAATTAAGCGAATAATAAATTAGAATTTCACAAGGCATAGATTAAGAGCTCGATACAACACGTGCAAATGGTTGTCTAAAGCAATTAATTGAAGCCTATACATAAATATTATAACGTCGATGAGTATATTCATAAACGTACAATAAAAGTTTATTTTTGTTTATTTGCAGGATAAATATTTATTTTGTTTGGTAGAATAAATAAATAAACAAAAGATTTACATACATTACAACCGGCATTAGGTATAAATGATATGAGCATTTTTCAATTATGTATTTTGTTTAGAGCATAAAGGTGTGCATATAAAGGAAACTATATTTTTGAATCCATAAATTACAAAATAAAAAAAAAATACATGATTGTGTTGAATAGACATACAGTTTTTTTCTTTGAACAAAACTATTACCTCTTTCCCTATAATGAGCAAGAGAAAAATCATCAGCAAATAAGAAGGAACCACAAACATTGCCAGGACCCACAATAGTTATAAGGTACATGACACAACAATATAAGATAAAACACAAAACCAATTATAAGTTCTTGGTGTGTAAAGAATAATTTAAAGAGTATAATGTGTACAAAAGACTATACCCTACGTGTGGTAATACACACAAAAGTATGTTGTTACAGCATATAAATTATATGGCAATATTGTTATTTAAAATAAATATTTATATGCTACAGCAATATGTTGTGTGTGAACATTATAATTTTTTGAAACTAAACAATTGTGTTTCATTTAGGGAGCGGAATCGAGCGAGCTAAACTACCACGGAGCCACAGCCGCGAAAAGAAATAATGTAAACAACTGCGTGTTGTTTACATTATATCTGAATAGCACTAATTCATAGGGCGAACTGTAACATCTGTTTACTCCAGAGAATCAGAGAAAAAACTGCCATAAAATAAGGAATTTTATGAATAATAAAAGGGTGACCAGTTTTTAAAATTTATTATATTTACCTTGTATTTCGCAATATAATATATATGTTTCAATAACATACGCGCACATTTTTAGTTATCATTTATTTAGATCTAGAACGTTGTTTATGTTACATACTTTTTCTGAGATAAAAATTAATTGTCAGTGATTCCGAAATTTATTGCAAAGTCTGTAAAATATCGTCACTTAGCTTTGCTAAAACTTACACAGAAATAGTTTTAATGCAGAGAATTTCGATAGTTTACAAAATTTCGTTACATGTTTAAATGACGATGCTCGAAGTATTTCTGAGTGCAAGGAACTAACACAAATCCCAAATTTAAAAAATCAGTTGTTATTCCTTCAGGAACACTTTGGAAATTTGCCTAAACTAATGACATATTTTGAAAATCGAATCTCAAATTAAAAAATGAGGTGTGGCCACCACACGACTTTCTTATACGTATGAGCGTTTCAAACTATACTATATTTTTTTTACACAAAAATTATTCAAAATCCTATTCTAAGTACTTCTGTTCTCTTAATAAATCGCTATAGAATGCATACTTAGCAAGATATTCGAAAAAAGGACTACTCCCTAAGAGTAAAAGTGTTACTCCAGGTCCGAATTTTGAAATTTCATATATTCAAAAAATATTGCAAATCTAGCACTAAATACTTTTGTATTCTTTATAAATACATATAGAATGCATAATTTACGATATATTCGCAAAAAATCGCTATTCGATAAGAGAAAAAGTGGTAATTCCGGTCTGAATTTTGAAATTGTTTTTATGCAAAAGATATTGAAAATTACGTTTTAAATACTTTTATACCCGTAACGTACCTGTCTAAAAAGCATGACATGCGAAATATTCGCAAAAAACTGATTTTCGATAGGAGTAAAAGACCTACTTCCGGTAGCAGCTTCGAAAAACTTTTTAAATAAAATTGTTCTCAATTTTAATTTCAAGTACATATGAATTCTCTATAAATTTGTTTAAATTTAGTAGTTGACGAAATATTGGCAAAATTTAATTTTTTCACTGAAGTAAACTGCTACTTCCGGTCTACCTATTTTACTGAAAAACTACTCAGATCTCAAGAGGGAGATTAGACACGTAAATACAAAATTTGGAATTGATATCTACAGCGGTTATCGTGGTCACTTAGAGACACACAGACATTTTTTAAAAACATGTTTTTCGGTATGAGGGGACTTCAAAACGTGGACATCTGCAAAAATCTCGAAGTCGAAAATTTCACATTACTTCCTTATACTACGTATAAGAAAGTAAAGATGGATTAACCACATTAGATGTGGCTATTAATAATTCGGTATGAGGGGACTTCAAAACGTGGACATCTGCAAAAATCTCGAAGTCGAAAATTTCACATTACTTCCTTATACTACGTATAAGAAAGTAAAGATGGATTAACCACATTAGATGTGGCTATTAATAATTCCAAGTGACTTAGACGCAGTTTTTAATAGAAATCCAGGTTTAATAACATTGCGGCAATTGTGTATGCTAATGTAGAAGAGAAGTTTTCTATCTACAAGGATGTACTTAATTCAAAGAGAACAAGTCTTACAGAAGAGAAAATGAACAAATAGTAGGGTATTTTGTATTTTATAATCACCAGCCACTTGTTATTCAATTATATAAATAAAATTAAAACCTCTTTTAAAATACAACATTTCAATAGCGCGCCCATGGGCCATGAGTCATGAGTCGCTCGATTCCGCTCCCTATTCATTATATATAAATATTGGATGAATTCGTGCGTTTGTACGGTGTATATTCATGAATTTTTTTATGGATGAAGTCGTCAATTTCTTCACCAATTTATTTGACCTTATAAACACGACAAAAGTTGTCCAATAAATTATAATTTTTGTACATGTTCGGCATTTCTTGCGGGATATTCTCAAAAAATGGTTCAATACTTTTCAATAAACGTAAAACGTAGGAATTCCAAAAAATTATTTCACAAAATGTTTTACAAATTAATTGTTCAGTAATTTTCTATTTTCTGAAAGTTTTTCTAAACGTAGAAGTTGACAAAATATTGGCATTATTTGACCTTTTCAGAAAATAAACTACTACCTCCGGTCTTACCAGATCTCAAGAGTAACATTACACTTGTAAATATAAAACTTGGTATTGATAATTTTAATCGTTTGGCCGCAGCACACACACACACACACACAGAGAGAGAGAGAGAGAGAGGGGGGAGGGGGGCAGAGGGTAGGAGAGAGAGAGCAATAAAGAAAGATGTTGCAGAAAGAGCGAAATCTTTTGCAAAAATTACTTTTTCTGTCAGGAGATTTCAAAACATCTGTCATCTGTAAAACTCTCAAGGTCGAATATTTCCATCTCATCACAATACTTCATATGTTACGTTTAAGTAAAAAAAAGGAAATTTTATAAGAGATGACGCAATAGAGAAATTAGCAAATTTAAAGCTTTCTATTTATCTAGATTAGAAGAAGAATATTTTTACTTATTTGCTCTGTTTCACTTGAATATCAATAGCATTCATTCATTGAACTAATGCTATTTTACAATTTCAAAGCAATTTTCCTGAATATTTTCTAGAAAATTTTATATTTCCATTTATTCGAAATATTTTTCAGTCGTTGGCTATATATACTTTCATATATCTTCAGAATATTAAATATAATCGATAATGTAAATGTATAAGTACTAAAGTCTCCTACATATTTTCTTTGCATGTGCAGCTATTGCAGATGGAATGTAGCAGATAACGTACACTATATCATCTAACATGCAATATAAACATCAAAGCCGCTCCAAATTGATGAATATGAACATTCTAAAATAGTACATTCTTTGTATATACAGTTTACATTTACCTAACAGTAATTTCGAAATATTTAAAGGCACGGCACGTTTATAATAATCAACCCTCTAATGTCGTTAATATTTCATTGCTAATCTTATTATGATATACTGCTGTGACTGAAGCTATTTTGATAATTAAAATATATTTTACAATGGATGACATGATTAAATTGAACTTGGCACCTCGAAATTTAATTTTTGTTTCTTTGCAATAATTAATTGCTGCGATAATCTGAAACAGACTGTTTCAGGTTACTACAACAGTAGAAGGCCTGAAGATGTCCCTTAGTGGTCAAAACGTCGGTAGTAGACGCAAGAGACGCAGAGACTACACCACGGTTTCAACACGAAAAACAAGAAGGTATCAAAGACAATCGTAGAAGCTTAGGACTTTGAAGTTCTTAAATGTTTGGTTCCACTTGCAGCATCATTTTTATGCAAATTATCATCTTTGACTATGTTAAACTATTAAAATAAAAGTGAGAAATCGCCTTTAACTTGAAAATGTTTTTATTTTTTGCGTCAAATATAGAACCAGGTGTTTGCAAACCAGATTTTGGAAACCACTGGTACAAATGAAAAATTTAACTTTAAAATTAGTAGGCAGGCAAGTATTTTGTGACAAACTATACTGAAGCTGCGGATAAGTAATATGTTGCTTTGCGACAATAGGGGAATTTTCGTAAATTCATGTCAAGGAAAAGATTGAATATTAATTCCGTAGCAATCACTTTTGGTGTCACAGTATACGAACCGAAGTGAAAATTGCTACATAGACCTATATTACGTACGCGTACATGCATACATCTGTAACTGTATTCACGCTGTTATTCTTTTGCTAAATGTCAAAGGCATAAATAGAATAAACTCTCAGGATAGCACTCATTTAAAAGTGAATGCCCAAGAGATACTAGGTGAGACTAATTACTAATCACTTCTAATAGGTTGATCAAAGAACTTTCAAATTATTAGTAATGTTTATTTAGACAGATCAATGAATTCTTATTTCTGAGTATTCTGCGTGCAAGGAGTCGAGATATGAGATTGGTATAACCTCGAGGGGCACATGTTAATTAATTTATTTTGATACTAAGTATTTACATAACAATCATGTCGTAATAAGGACAAATTAGACAACAGTTGTGAATTTCAAGTGGCAGGCTTTTAAAAATTAACACTCAAAAGGGTACTAGACAAGTTAAGCGAAGTTAGAATATTTAATCCAATTTATGACATTGATATCGAAGTTAGAACACAGTTATGGTGCTGCTGTATGGATTAGATCGCAATTGTGGTAATTAGAAATGGAGAAATGGAGTTAATTTTATGGAAGATATATAGCAAGTGTAACCAGATGGATTGTGAAAGTAATATGTGCTGATGTTGCTTGAGCAATCGAGGCAATAGATGCCGATCGTTCGATTTATACTATGGGACATGTTGACCAATTAAAACTGCAGACCGTTGGAAGTTTGTGTGTAAGCCGATACATTTGTGTTGTAAGTGTGCAGTTGTTCGCACACTTACAATCAAGATTATGAACAAGAACAAAGGAATGTAAGCGTTTGAGTGATTAGATAAGTACTTTTTGTATGTTTTCTATATTTATTACATGTAATAGGACTTATATGAACCTAAGATTAAAACCGTTCTCAGCTTTGTTGTTTTCAAGCTATTGTTGTCACTCTAAGTCCTTTGTATTTAGCAGTAGACTATGCATTCTATGGACACAGTACTATAGATGTGATCATAACAACTAATTGCAGAACATTATTCTGTACCATTACGTATGTGAAGTCCATGATATTTTATCTATATTCTGGTCACTAAAAAGTCAATCTTTTGCACACGAACAGCTGTTGCGTGTTGATATAAACCGCAAATGGAAATTTAAATCGTGCACATCCTGATACAATATTATTTAATGATTTACTTTATAATAAATGGAAACGGATGCGCAATGATTTGGCTTTGTCATTTAAATTTTGTATTTGGTCTGTTTATATTAGTATATAGTTTTACATTGGACTATTTAAACGTTCAATATTTTGTTATTTGAACTTCTTGAGTATAGTTGCTGTAACTATAAATTCCTATTCCTGTGTTCATGCTTTTACGCAAAAGCATGTATATAAAAAGGAACCAGGTCAACTATCGAATACGAGAAATAAAAGAAAAGTACTGACCCAAGTTTAGTTTATAAATGGAGCACGATTTCTAGGCTGGCAGGACGAATATGGAAGATACTACGGATCTGAACGAAAACAACAAGTGAGAGCATACAAATGAAAAGCATCACATCAGGAACGTGGGCAAATTCTTTAAAAGGCCCTACGATGGGGAAAACAATATAAGAGGAATGAACAACTTTTAGAAGACTGTGAATTAATGGATGGATTACAAGATCCACCTAAATACTTTACCAAAGAACAAGTTAAAACTGCCATACAGAAACTAAAAAAATAAGAAGGCGCCAAACGAAAATGGAAACTCTGCTGGAATAAGACAAGAGGACAGTCTCAATCCACTATTTTTTAAACGATAATAGAAGAAACCAGAGATGAAGAGTTTGGGTCAGGATATTGGATAGGATAGGACACGATAAAGAGTTGCTGATGCTACACTTATATCAGAGAGCAAGGACGACTTGCAACGAATGCTGCACGTCTTTAATATCCATGCAGGAAGATACAATATGAACATCTCTACAACCAAAACAAAATCAAAGACGATAGCTAAACATCCACTACGATGCAAACTTGCAATAGACAATACTAGCATCTAACAAGTCATGGACTTAAACCATCTTGGGTGCAAAATCACAAACTACGGGAACCTCAGAAAAGAAGTTAGACAACAAACAAATAAGGCAGCGGTGTTCTGAGACCACTTGAAAAAAGTATCTGGAAAAACAAGGGCAAAATTATAAAAAGGATCTGTTAGACCGATGATCTACGAAGCAAAATCAAGGGTGTAAACATCTTTGTCAAAAATAATACTAAGAACTAACAAAATGAAGATACTGCGAACAATTACTGGACACAGCCTACAAGACCGGACAGAAAACACCCTGCTCAGGGAGGAGTATAAGGTGGGAGTTATAGGGCAATGGATAAGATGCCGCTGGAGAAAATGGAACCAGCATGTAAAAAGAATGACGGAGGTCGGTTGGCCATGATTGTTAGAAATAACAAACCACATGGAAGGCGACCCATTGGAAGACCCCCAAAAGATGGAAAGATGGCTGGCTATCTACCTTACAGGAAAATCAATAAAAACGACTCCAGGAATGACATTTTGTATTCCTACCTACACTTATGAATTTGACAAGATATTCCATAATGTAGGACCCAGTACTGAGCCCTGCGTCACACCTGCTTGGACTTCCAGAGTATCCCTCTTTGTTATTTGAATATATCTTTCTCTAAGACAGTCAGCTACGATATTTATGAGATACTGAGATATTCTCCTTTCCTGCATGTTTTTCTGAATTATGTGACAACTGGCTGTACTAAAAGCATTCTGGACATCCAAGGTTACCAAGATATTCCACTTTTCCCATTTTTTTGCCTATGTTTGTAATTATTTCGATTGCCTGTAGCGCTCATCGTCTCTTTCTAAATCCATACTGGTGCTTCGCCAGAGCCCTCTTTCTTTCAATTTCCCGCTTTACTTTGTTTCGATATAAGTACAATTTTGGCCAGATATTTTGCCTAATGAAAGAGGAAGAAAAAGAAGATGTGGAGCATTTAGGAACACACGTCTCTTGCACCGATTATCAGCAACAGAGGCACTATTTTTTTATTTTTGCTGTAAGTTAAGTGAATTCAATTACTTTTTGCAGGGTCGTTACCCAATTTGACTAAAACATCAAGCCGATAATCAAGGTGGTGTTACAAGGCAAAATAGGAAAATGGGAAGTTATTTTTGGGAATAAATATCTTTTTATGTATTCTTTTTTAAATGTTAGAATATGTATGATAATTTGTAGTTCAATCAATGAAAAATAGATATTATTATTAAAAAAAAAATTTATGAAAAATTAGCATGCGCTATAGTAAAGTCTGGGCACCACACGACTTTCTTATACATACGTGCCTTTCAAATTATGCAAAATTGTTCTAAATTAAGCTTTAAATACTTCTATTCTTTTAAAAAATAAGCATGTGAGTAAATGTGTGCGAATTTTGAATTTTCATTTATACAAAAAATATTCCAAATCCAGCTCTAAATACTTTTATACTCTTGATAAATATATATATAGAATGCATAATTTACGAAATATTTGCAAAAAATTGCTATTCGATAAGAGTAAATGTGTTACTTCCGTTCCGAATTCCGAAAATGTTTTAATACAAAAGGTATTAAAAACTAGTTCTAAATACTTTTATACTCATAAATATTCGCACAAGACTGATTTTCGATAAGAGTAAAATACCTTCTTCCTGTAGGAATTTTGAAAAACTCTTTCATAAAAATTTTCTCAAATTTAATGTTGAGAGTATTTTGATAAAAATTTTCTCATAATTAATGTTGAGTGTATATGAATTCTTTATAAATTCGTTTAAAATTAGTAGTTGGCGAATAATTGGCAAAATCGATTTTTTCCTGAAGTAAACTACTATTTCCGGTCTGCGGATTTTACTGAAAATCTAATCAGATCTCAAGAGGGAGATTATATTCGTAAATATAAAATTTGGAATCGATATCTATAGCGGTTTGACCGCTATCGTGGTCACACACACACTGACACACACACACACAAACATCTGCAAAATTCTCGATGTCGAAAATGTGCATCATCACAATACTTCCTTACACTACGTATATGAAAGTAAAACAAGACTATATACTTTTTAATTTAGTTAGTTGACATTTTGTATTCCTACTTACACTCATGAATCATAAAGTATACAATAAATTTCTGAACGCCAAGTATATTAAGTAATATTATCGCGCGTGACAGTACTTCATATAAACACAACATAAATCGTGCTGTTTCTTGCCCACAATGATACTGCGTCATCCATAAGTAAGTTCACAATGTACATACAATAGAGTCACGAAGGATAACATTTGTCCTGTGTAGGTAATTTCGAAAATTCCCGTCGCTTTTTTCTGACCACCAAGGGACAATGGCGATAAATTTATCGGGAACGTCCATTGCGAGGACCCAGAGCGTTCCATTATAGCGCGATTTCTTCTACGTCCTCATCTTTTCGCTGAGACTATTCCCAGTTCGATTTCGTTTTCTGGTAGGAGAAATGAAATACGCTGAAGTGGATATTATCCTCTTGTAAGAAAACGATTTCTTTCGCACCGGTCGTTTAACTATGTATATACATTTCAGGTTGTATTATAGACGAGATAATGTGTCAATTGTAAAAAGAATATTAAATATATAATTTTAGACGCCTTGTGGTTCATTTTCTAAACCTGTATTTTTAATGAATGCCATAATTTTTTGTATTAATGCAGTGGTTCCCAAACTTTTTCAATCACGGCGCACTTTTTCAATTAAAGTTTTTCTATGGCTCCCTATTCTAAGTAAAAGTATGACTCATCGTAAGTAAAAAATAAAAATAAATAAAACTTGTATATCCTCATTGTTTTTACTTTATTAATATTAAAATAATAATTAATGTGATGGGTACGCCTGCAAATCATTGCACATTTTCTCAAATCGTGGAATTAAACTGTACACGGCCACATTAATATCATCTTTGTACTCACCGCCTGTAAAGTGACAATTGACGCATGTGTAGCTCGACTAGGAAAGAGGTTTTCCCGATCGAGGCGACTGTAAAAATTGAAAAAAACACTGGAACTTTGGAACATTTAAAAAAAAATCTAACTTGGTAGTAATAAAATTTAGTGTATAAAATACTACTTTCCTCCACTATTCTTCACTAAAAGTTGGGGAAATAGAAGTAATAATTAAAAATTCCTTCAAAAAAATTATAGCGCCATCTATTTGACGACATTTTAAGCGACATTCAAACGCCATCTATTTGACCACCTCTTAACTCTTAAGCGACATTCATATTGGCTGTTCATAATAAATTGTAATTAAACAAGAAAACGCAATAAATCTACTATAAATTTGTAAATATAAGAATAAACACCTCATGTTTGCCATGTGTGGGAATATAATAACTTAATTTTATGGAAAGGTGAGTAATAGATATGTACATGAAATGCTGTAATTAATTAGGTAAGCTATTTTAGGTTAGGTCTGATAGGTACTAATCACATTAATCGACAATATTTTTATTTTGGGAAGATCCACAACTGTTACAGATATTATTGCTAACATTTATAGTAAAATTTTAACAATTGGAAAACGAAGTTCCTGGAGTGGCTTGGTTTGCAACTGATTAAGTTTGTGCAACATTTACACATTCAGATCTATAAGTTGCAGTCACAGATGATGGCCTGGGGGCACTAGTTTGTTATAACTTGTAAATAGTGTAGTAGTGGTCCTGGTTTCATTATTTTATCCGCAAACATTTTCCTGCTATGCAGGGCGTTTTCTACATAACCCTCGACCACTGTTGAAGAACGCCAACCCTTATGTCTTTTAAGGGTCAACAAATTCCCTCCATTGTGTGCAAGAAGAGTAGCAGAACTTCTGCGGAAGCAGTGACCTGTATTTTGGACATTCTAAGTGAAGGTATTCAGCAATTTTTGAATGAATTTTTCCAATTGTGTTTAGACCAACTGGAGTATTAACACATTTTTTATTACGGTAAGTTAAAAAAACTTAGTATTTACTGTTTCTTAAATCCTTATATTTTAGAACCAATTTACGCCATGCAGGATCGATCACTGCAAAGCGACGGCATATATTATTCTTTGTTTCTGGTACAGTTACACATATCACATCTGCTTTGAAGTCGATATCATCAATGGATATTTTACATAATTCTTCCCGGCGGCATGCTCCAGCAATACCCATTATTAATACCACCTAAAGGGAAATGCAATATTTAATAATACATAAACAAACATTAAGTAAACCAATAAAAACACATTTACTTTGTTGTATCACTATATTAAACAAATGGTGTGACCGCGGTGTCGACCAACATGGCCATTAACGAACACAGCGTTGAATGAGACACAAAACTATGTTAAACTTAGTGTAAGGCAGTAATTATGAAGTAGAGGGGAAATAAAATATTGTGTATTATCCCATTTATTTCCCCTCTACTTCATAATTACTGCCTTACACTAAGTTTAACATAGTTTTGTGTCTTATTCAACACTGCGTTCGTTAATGGCCATGTTGGTCGAAACCGCGGTGACACCATTTGTTTAATATAGTGTTTTTATTGTTTTAATATGGATTATCACAAAGTAACTGCTTACAGCATTAATTATTTGAAACATTAAGTAATTATGTATAATAATACCTTCATTAAAAGACATGAGGAATCTTTCAATGTGTTCAATCTCGAGAATTTTAGTTTCTTCGGAGACTGGCGTTCTGTTTCTCTTTTGAGAGAGGCGATTAATTTTCCGAATTTTCATATACCTATTGATATTGTTGTAAATAAATAAACACGACTTCAACATTGAATAGGTTGGCCACAATGACTTTTTGCTAGAAAAGCCTTGAAAATATGCCAATAAACAATTTTCAGTATAATTTCTAACATTTTTGTCTTAGCACCATTCTATAAATTTTTTAAAGACTACTTCATATTCATATTGTTAAATATTATTGTAAACAAAGATATTCTATTCTATATAGTGGTTTTGATTTTATTGGCAGCAACTTTTGTACCGCCGCATTTGCGGCTTCCCGAATCTCGGGAAGACTACATGAATTATCAGACATAGTTAGATATTGCAGAAAAATTGTGCACTTGAAAAAGAAAACTAGCAAATTGTTGCAAAAATATAAATGTCAAATGAAACAAATGCTTCTGTACTTGTTGAATTGACACATAACATATTTAGTTGTATTTGCAATTGTTCTAGTAACAATAGAACTGTCATGTTACAAATGCATATATGTGCATATATTATTATTTCTTTCAAAATAGTACTATTAATCTATGTAGGCAAGTATAAAATTAAGTCATCAAGATCTGAATAGGTACGTATATAGGTATATACAATATCAAGGGACTATATTTGAATGTTATAGTAAACATTGATCATTGCCTGTTGCATTTCTGTTTGCTCTGAATTTTGATGTGTTAAAACTAAAACTTTTAATTTAATGCTCGTACAAAAAGTATTGTACAAACCACTTGCGTGAAGACATCTTCCAATGTACGCTCATGCGGGAAAATAGTCTTCCTGCACTTGGTTATCAAATAACTATTTCCACGTCGATTTTTGCTCTATACTTAATTTTTATCACAGCGACAGCCAAAAACCCAGCTTCCATGCTGCCAAATTTTGCTTTCAAACTGTCGTCACAAAATAACTCGATAAAATTATCTTCTTCTGCAGAAGTAAATTCAGACGGAGCATTAGTGTTGATTGGATCTTGAATCCATGCAAGCCTATCAAAATTTTCGTTCTGAAAGTATTTCTCAAACTAGATAATTAGCTTCCAAACGTGGTTTTTATATCTCGAGAAAGATCAAATTCATTTGATATCAAACTCTGCTGCAATATTAAAAAACAATCTTTGCCTGCATCTTCATTAAATTTTCTTCTCCATGGTTTGAGTTTTTTTTGTAAAAGCTGATATTTTTTCCGGCTTTAGAGGGCGAAACATGGTGTCTGTGCGTTGATTGTCGGTAATGACACTAGATGTGTGTGTGTATCCCTACACGTGTATATATATATAAATAGTATTTACCTTTTGATGTTAGTTCTGGCATTTAAGTATTTAATACTTTTTATTTTCATTTTTAAAATATACTTGTTCTAGCCTTTTGCGTAATTAATAAGAAAATTAATTGTTATCTATATATCGATATAATTTAGCAATGAAGAATATTTAAAATTTTAACTTAACTAAATTTGCTTTCGAATTATCTCAGCAATTAAAAACATCAAATCTCGATCTTCTACGTATTAGTGTTTACAAAAATACTTACAAAACCGGCATGGACACAAAATAGAAAGCAAAAATTATGCTTGCTTATTACTATTATCGCATTATTGAAGTATCAATACAATCCCTTATTTGTATTCGTAAATTTAGGCAATGCGTGTGGACATTGGTTTCAGACGGTTTCGGGAAACGTCTTTTGCTAGCACCGAACTAATTAAATAACCCGATAGTGTTTGAAAACAAGAGGCAAAGGTTGCGGCTGGATTTGTGGGCAGAAGTTGCGGTATTCGATTCTGACGTTGACGCGTCGGTTGTAGACCTACGTTCAATTTTCTGCATTAATTTGCTAACCTCAGGCTAGGCCCTGGATCCTTCGGGTACATATTTTAATTGTTAATTATAAATTTACACCCTGTTGACTAAACATCAACACGCAGATGTTCATATTATGTAAATTAACGATTCTCGTATTTGTTCCTTGATAGATAAGGACAAATCCCTCCCTACGAAAAATTATACAGAAAAAATAACAGTGTTTATTCTTTCTTTGTAGTCATTGGTGATTACAACATTGCTTACATATATCTGCTTCGAAATATACTAATTACCTACTTTTAACATAGAATAGGTCGTCTTAATATTTTGATTTATCATTACGTTTAATCATTATTAAGTTGAATCATATTTACCTTGATAACTTGACAGTCAACATACAAGCAATTGTAAAATTATATACCGGGTGTCCACACTTATGTGCGCACTATTGATAACTCTGTTATCTTTGAAGGTGCAGAATCGGTCAAATGGGCAAAGTAGTACCATTTTTTATGGCGGTTACAATTGTGAAAATAGAAAAACAATTGAACGTCGGGTTCTCTAGATATTCGACCAAACAATTTTTTTTTAAATGGAACACCCTGTATATTTTTTGGCGATTGGAAAGAGAATCGCAAACTGAACAAAAGAGTCTTAGTACACTAGTATAAAAAAATGTCAAATAAAGTAGTTATTGAGAAATCTGTATCTTTGCTTTGTTTGCATGAAATCGATATACCTATGGAAAATTAAAGCGTCACATTGTCTAGTAGCTGTCAAATTATTTCTATTTGCTGTTGTTAAAGTTACTGTGTGGAAAAAGTACTGGTTTTACAATTTTTTCAACCGTAACAATGGCATTTACTCATTTGGAAAAGTGTAATCTGTTGGAGTTGTACTTGAAGTTTAACAAAAATTCAGATAAAGCGCTCGAATGTTACATTCAGCAATTTCCTGATCGTGATGTACCAGATCGTCGCTATTTTTTAAAACTTTATCGAAGATTAAGAAGCAACGAAACAGTTTTTATAAAGAAGAGGATCAAAAATGATTTTATATTATCACAAGAGACAGAAATAAATGTATTGGCATATTTTCAGGTACATCCAAATAATTCTGTAAGGGATTTGTCCAGAGAATCAGGTGTTTCTCGTAGTACGATCCATAAAATTTTGAAAAAAAATAAATATGTTCCCTTTAAATATCAGCCTGTTCAAACTCTACTTTTGGGTGACTATCAAAGACGATTAACTTTTGCTCAATGGTTTATCAATGCTTTTGAAGAAAATCACAATTTCTTCAGACACATTTTATGGAGTGATGAATCCAACTTTTCTAATCGCGGGATGATCAATAAAAGAAATAATCATTACTCGAGTCGTGAAAACCCATTTGTTGTTTATCCTTGTAATCCACAACACCGATTCAGTTTAAATGTTTGGTGTGGTATAATCGGATCCCGAATTGTTGGGCCATTTTTCTATCGGGGTTCTTTAACAGGAGAAAGATATGTCGCATTATTGACAGAAATTTTAGAAAATTTTCTGGATGAATTAAATTTGGTAGACAGACAGATTATTTACTTTCGACAAGATGGAGCGCCTGCCCATAATCACCGCGAGACAAGGGAGTTATTAGAAAGATTATTTGGCAATAGATGGATTGGCACAAATGGTCCTATTCAGTGGCCCGCACGTTCGCCTGACATGACGCCATTAGATTTTTTCTTGTGGGGAGCAGTAAAAAATCAAGTGTACAAACATAGATATGCAATAGTGGATGAGCTTCAGGAAAGAATTTCCAACATCATTAACGCCATCGATGGTAGGACCATTTTAGGAGCTACTCGTAATGTTCACACAAGATTGAGAAAATGTATTGAAATGGAAGGAGATGTCTTTGAACATTTAATTTGAATAATTTTCTTTACTATTTTTGTATTTATTTTTATTTGTTTATTAAATTAAAGGCTTTAATGAATGTTTAATTGTCCGTAGATAGGTATATCGATTTCATGCAAACAAAGCAAAGATACAGATTTCTCAGTAACTACTTTATTTGACATTTTTTTATACTAGTGTACTAAAACTCTTTTGTTCAGTTTGCGATTCTCTTTCCAATCGCCAAAAAATATACAGGGTGTTCCATTTAAAAAAAAATTGTTTGGTCGAATATCTAGAGAACCCGACGTTCAATTGTTTTTCTATTTTCACAATTGTAACCGCCATAAAAAATGGTACTACTTTGCCCATTTGACCGATTCTGCACCTCCAAAGATAACAGAGTTATCAATAGTGCGCCCTTAAGTGTGGACACCCGGTATATTGGTGATGTTTTTAAGGAAGAATTTACTAAATAAATTAAACTCACTGAATTGTACAAATAGCAACTATACCGTCAGGACCACAGATAAGGGAGATTACAAATAGCCGGTGTATATGGAGAGATTGGCACAAAAAATAACTTTAATTCAATCCAAAAGATGGCGTATTAATGTAGAATTATTGTATTTTCGACTTATTTTCCTAAGGTATTTACATTAGAGACACAAGCAGATAATTTGCATAATAAATTTATTGGATAAAAGATGTAACTACTATTGGCTTAATGTATGTCTTAGATTACAATAATTACATTATTCAGAATTCAGGCTGCACATTTTTTTATGGCAGAACCGAATAACAGAGTTTTTGTTGTACTTCGGGAATATCAATATTCGTTTTTATTTCAAGAGTTTATATTATAAATCGAAAATGCTGACTTCGAAAAAGAATTTTGGGATTCTCCACAATTTAAGAAATTATGTCTATTTTTAATCATTTCATCCAAAAGACCTTATCCTAATTTTCCTAAATTGTAAAAAGGCAAATACGTATAGGAAAGGAACAGAAATTCTGTTTTATAGCGACTATTATATATAATGTTTGTAAATCTGTAAATGTATATCTTTCCTTATTTGATTTAAACGTAAACTATAAATAGGTATTTTTAATTATTCTTGCACTTCTAAAAAATGAATACAGGCTGATTCAATGCCGACGCTCACCATAGGGATTTAACGTATTGGGAATAGAGGGTATGTTTAAGTTCGTCCAATTTGATAGATTTTCTGTCTGTTATGGACGTGGTGAGAAAACGGATCAGTAAAAAATTTTCGTTTCCGTTCATTTTGGATATGATCAACTTTTTTATTTCTTATAATTGCTATATTATAACACCATTAGAAAAAAGTTGTTGATTTCAAATATTAAGTAAAACATTATGAAGAATGTTTAAATATTAGGTAATGTATTTTAAAATACATTGAGTCATTATTAATAGCAAACGTCGTACACCGACGAACAAAAACGTAATATGATAAATGTTTTTATTCTTCATATTCAAAAAAAGAGTATTTACCAAATCCATTTTGCTAAATCTTGATAACAACCTGATCCGGTATGAATCTTTATCAAGCCGCATAATGTGTATGTTAACACGACATTGAATGACGATGAAAATGATATTTTACAAATAGCAAAGGTAAAAGGTGTGTTTGTAGAGTTTACATAAATTTAGTATTTTTAGATGAATAATAATCTCTCACATGTACACGGGAACACGCCTGATATTTAAAATTAACGCAAACACGAGTATAGGAAACGATAAATCAAAATAAGTTTAGGTAATGTTTGTAATCTGGAAGCAATTTATAACTTTTGCGATACTGCATCTGGGCAATGAGAAGGTTAGAAAATAACGTATTTTATAACCAGGTTCCACTATTTGACACAATAATACAAGTCGTCACGAACAATTATTTTGAGTATACAATCTCGTTACCCAAAATACTGTTGTTCTTATTTTACCATACGTAGTGTAAAGAAGTATTATGATGACGCAAATGTTAGAGCTCGAGATTTTTGCATATCACCACGTTTTGATACGAGTGAAAAGGCTTAACATATTTCGTTTCTTTTGTTTATTTACATTATTTGCTTTAGCTAATGACTTAGTGTGACAATAGTTTAAAATTGCAGGATCACTTATTTGATGGTGCCAAAAAAGGATTAAAACATCTTTTAAAAATTTAATGGATAAAACGCTGTAATTGGGGCTAATAATGTTTTAAATTTTAGTCATTGAGTCCAAATAAAAGTGGTAGAGTTAAGGGGGCGTTTGAATCATAGAAAACAAGTAATTTTGTTACTGTCAAAAAATAACAACATTTTAGTCCTCAAGATGTCGCGCTGGGTGTCGAAACTGCATCTCAAATATACAAATAATTGAATTGGCAGGATTTTTTTGTAATAACAAATAGGCGTACGATCACTATTAAATCATTTTAAATAACTTAGATATTTATGACTATCTGTTAATTTCCTTAGATAACTAGTCACACTACAATATTTTAGGAAATCGCGCAATCTCTTAGGGAATCCTGCAAGGTAGTGCGTACAAATATGCCGTTCTTTACCAATTATGTAATTATGCGACAATAAATGATAAATTATTATAAGTCTCATGAATTATTTCTTGAAAAATTTCACAAATTCAAATAAATACTATTTAAAATTGTTAATACAGACACCGAATGTTTATATGCATTCTAGAGCGGTTTTCACCTGCATCAAAATTCCCCGAAAATTAATCTGCGCCGTAATTTATAAAGAATATTTTTAACAAAAAATTCAAGCATGCCTAGTCAAAGGGTGCTTCTCACAAAGATACGTATACTCCTGCATCCCCTCTAGCGGCGTGTAAGTATATTACAGCTTGAAAAATGTAAGCAAACAAATGCATTTTAAATTGATGTGATTGTGTCAATTTAAAATACGAAATTTAAAGACAAAACAGTATATAAGTATGAGAAAATGTGAAATACTGCAATATCTTGATTCGACAATATTATAACACTTATGACATCATTTACAGAATAAAATACATCATTGCTATTCGGAAATAAGGTTATAAATTTCCTTATTACTGTTCTTATGATTTTTAACCACTTCCGCATGTTGTTGAATACTTAATTCTAATTTTCCTTGACTTCTTTTTTCATAGCAAATAAAGGAAACACGTTCGTGATTGTCGGAGAGTCTTCCAATGAAGAATGGTTCATACATGGTTTGCACGGCCTCTGAAGAAGAAACATTGTTTACTTCAGCCTCATCATGTGATTCCACCCACTGGATTGTGTTGGGTGACTGACATACCATACAAAAGGTACAAATGAACGATTAATTATCAAAATTCACCTATTATATAGAGATTATTCACATATTAATTTTGTAAATAAATATTTTAACAACTTTATTACATTTTTTTACTTAAACTAATATAAATTTACTGAATCATAACCTATAATTTTACAGTAAATATTTATATACAGTATGTATTATTTAATTTTAAACTAAAATATAAAAGGAATACATTAAAATTAAATTAACTAAATCCAGTTGTGGTCTTGAGAATATTTATATACAGCTTATTTTCTAACTTAAGATCACAGCAATATGTTGTCTATACAATATAATTTTTTAAACTTAACAATTGTGTGTTTTTCATTAGTTATAATGGAGTTTTAACAAGTATCTCTTTTGTCGATTATTAACACATTTTATATTTTATTTACACATGTCCTCTATTCTTCATATCTGTATGTAAAAATGACCCTTATTTCCTATTATTTAATACAATATAGATTATCTTTCTATCTATCTATCTGCACCGATGCCGAGCGCCAAAATTCAATCAGCATATATTCCTGAGAAATACTCGTAGTGAATATCACGAAGTTGATCTAATTAAGTGACAAGAGCTAAGAGGGCCGATATCATTTAATCTCAACAAAAATTTCGAGTAAAGCGTACCTGACATCGTAAAATTCAATCTCATTCAATATTTTCATTTAATAGACGCCATCGACGCGTTAAGTAGCTTCCGTATCTTTAATTCCAAAATCGAATTCGGCGCTTGAAAACTTGAGACGGCCGCCTAGTTGCCGTGCTGTCAACGTACAACTTTGCAGAAAAAAATAGAAGAGCGACCGCATTTCCTTATCTTCGCCGTGACAGTTGATTGGTTAGGGAAGTGTACGGGATCTGAACCGAGGATGAAGGAAATTCATTTTCACTTTTTATCGACTACGGGAGTTATAAATACATCCCCACTTAAGAATCGATGTCATAAAAATCACCCGTTTAAAAATGATGCAACATATTTGTACCACATTTGCATGGGTTATGATAGATTTAATAGAACTGAAGAGTAGAAGACAAATATTGACGAGAATTGGACCTACGTTTTTGACTGACTAATTAATAAGATAAGAGTTAGAGTAAATGAAGTAAATATACTTATTTTTATTATACATTTTTTATTCATAACAAGACAATGTGTAGGAACTGCTAGGATATCATGTAGCCAAAGCCAAACTTTGCCTTGCTGTTTCGTTTTTCTTCATATACTGTATGTAGTTAGTGTATCTGTCGCAGGGATGTGATGAAAACGGAGATTTGATCAAATTCCTAAGGTATCAATTCTTGGAAGTTGTTAAAATGACATCTCTGTGGGGTCATTTCTCTAAAGAACGTAAGTGATTTGATGAAATCCCTTCACTGTGTTAGTGAAAAGATTAAATAAACAAGTCAGGACTCGCACAACATTATGATTCGCTTGTTACCACTCCCCTTTAATTCGCCGCTCCTTTCCGGCTAAGTCGATTTAATTGACTTACAGTCGACGCAACGAGCTTTTAAAAACATTTTTGAAAGTAGGTTGTCCTAACATACTGCAAAGCGACAACCGCCGTGAGTGTACGGCTGCTGTCATACAAGAATTAACAAGTCTGTGGCCAAGGTGCAAAATTGTAAATGGTAGGCCTAGACATCCAGCTAGTCAAGGATCTGTTGAGCGATCAATGAAGATGTTGAAGCTATGTTACGTGCTTGGCTAATTGACAATGACACAAAACATTGGGCTATAGATTGTTACTTTGGTCAATTCCAAAAGAATTTCTCTTTTCATCGAACCATTAAAGATCACCTTACAAAGCTTTATTTGGAACAGAACCAAAAACAGGACTAAAATCTAGTCATATTTCGAAAGAGTTCCTTGAAATACTTCTTATTGAAGAGGACTTGGATATACTTCTTAATCAGCAGAACCATGATATTATTTTATCACCAGAAGAATTACCAGAAGCTTCCTTAGAGAACAGCAACAACGCTTGAACTTCAAAAGATCTACCAGAATCTGAATTAATTGATTACAATGCTTCAACTTTAAATCATCTATCAATAGTTAAATCGACCAACAATAACACTTCAATGTCACACGATCTACCGGCAGCTGATTTACTCACCAAAAAGGCTTTAAATTTAGAGGTTTCTCGGAAATTGAATCAATTTGTTTATCGACAACAAGACAACTCGAACCAATTAACAACTCTACTTCAACTCCTGCTTCAACAGTTGAAACATTTGTAGTGTTCCTTGCATCAGAAGGGGGGAAGCAGCTATCAGCGACAGTAAAGCGTGTTGTGTTGTTTGTGGAATGCAATCTACCGGAACCCATTCATCTGACATTTGTAAAATTCCGATACACGCAATATGTGGAAACACAGTAGGAGTTAAAGGATAGATTTCGAAAATTCTATGCTATTTATGCCAAAAAGGAGAGAACATTAAAGATCAAAGGAAAAATGCTGCACAACACCAGAAAAGAGCAGCTGAAAAAATTGAAGAAGTTTCTTTCAAGAAATTTAAAGACGTGTTTGTGAATTCCACACTTTTTGTGTATCTACTTAAGGTAGATAGAGGCCCATTAGATGGATATAACATTGTGGGGTTCGTATTACATATAAAAAATAATTTATACCAAATTGGTACCTCAGTTGGAACTATAAAAGATTGACTACCTGGACACGCTTTTCAAATAGCTACTACAATATTTACCGAAACAGTTCCACGGACTAACCTAAGTCTGCGTGAGATTGCAGGAAAATTATTATTATTTGGAGGTCAAGGTTCTAAGAAGTATTGCTGTGAACAATCCAAAATACACTGTAAAACAAAAAGATGTGTCTGTAAAAAAAAAGTAACGTACTTTCTAACACGAGATGCCACACATCAACAACGTGTTTTAATCAAAATGAATGAACATTAATATTTATTAATTACATTCACTAAAAATGTTAGAAATTTTACTGAAAATATCCTTTTTGTTTCTTAAAATATCAGCTTAAGTACCTATTTATTTTGTTAATTAGTTTCGAATGAATAATTTGTACTCTACATTTAATAATGTAATTAATAATGCAAGATTATCATACTTTTCTATGTTCCATTCTGTTATGTCCTACTGCATAATAGCATGGGGAAATTCCGTTGATGCAAAAAGGATATTTGTGCTACAAAAGAGGGCTATCAGAACAATCTACAAATTACCTTACAATTATTCATGTAGGGGGGTTTTCATAACAAAAGAAAATTTCATTTCCATGTGTTTATATTTACCAAACACTAATATACATAAAAAAAAAACATCAATAGTTACAGCTCTCGCGGAGTACATGATTATAATACAAGATACATAGATCAGTTAAATGAGCCTCAGTATAAACACACCAAAAGTAAAAGAAGTAATATACAAATGAAAATCTATAATAAGTTGCCTCAAACTATTAGGGATATGTCCATGAATTCTTTTCGTAGACTTCTTAAGAAATGGTTGATAGTCAGAGGCTATTACTCAGTTCAGGAGTATTTAGATGATGTTGATAATATAATAATGTAAGTTAGTGATCGAACGGAAGCTAGGGGTAATATATGCATATTATTATGTATTGTGAATACTTGTATTGATAATCTTTATGTTTTCTACATCTGTGTAAGTTTCTTTTGATATGTTTTATATTAACTTTTGTATTTGTCCTTATTTTTATTACCTACTTTTATGACAAGCTATGTAACATTTTGATGGCAAATAAAGATAAAGAAAGAAGATATTTTCACTGGTGATCAACGATTTTACTGTTCTTCTATAAAGTAGTCTATTATCGTATAATCATATACGATCAAAAAGTGACAAGTAATGGTTTACTAAATAAATACTTTTATATATTGTTTCATCTTTTCACTAAAACAGTTAAGAGATTTAATCAAATCACTTACCTTCTTTAGGGAAATAATAATGTAATAATAATAATAATATCTTTTATTGTCATGTGAGACACATTACAGTGTATATGATTCGTCAGTAAAACATACATATATATATATATAAAACAACAAATAAGGCATACTGCAACAAACAACACAAGTACTGGACATAACATTTCATTTAAAATTTTATACAAAAGTACTCCTCTATGCCATATATATTAGCGTGAATTAATTTCAAGTATAGGGTTCTTTTAAATAATCGGGTGTTTAGGTCTTTCAAAGTAGAAGGCAGATGATTATAAATGTTGACAATCCGTGTTAGAGCACTCCTATTCACTATTGCTTTAGCCGATGGGGGGGGGGTGTGAACCGTAGTGGTGTGTGAGATGTTGGCCACTAAAAAGTAGAGATGAGAGCAGATATTGGTCACTGTGATTTTTCACAGTGATTTCCAAATCACTGTTTTCACCGTTTGCAAATCCGTGGAATCACAGTGATTACTTTCGTATTTATTATGATGGAAAGGGTTCTTTTCAATATGGGCATTGTTTATTAATACATAGTATACATAATCAAAGATATAAGCAAGTAATAACAAAAAACACACTTGGTATTGTTTCACAAATAAATATAATTAAATACTCGATGTACATTTCGCCTTGCGGCATCGTCAGGAGTTCTCGAGAAACTAAAGTAAAATTTAATATACTGTAACTACCTACTTCTAACAAAAATGTAAATAAAATGTACAAAAATAGAAAATTATGAAAAGGTCATGGCTTATCTGGAAAGACCGTTTTTACAAGGCTAGGGTTTATTAGCGGTGAATTTATGAGTTCTGTTTGTTCATTAAGAACATTGCCTGGTTGTAAAAGTAAACTTTCTTTTATAAAATAACCTGCTAGAACATCCATTTTTTTACTTTTATTTAAACTATACAGTACTTCTAAATTGTCTATTGAAAATTGATGTCCCGTGTCTAAAACATGGTTAGCTGCACTTGAATTTTCATAATTTAATTTAACGGCTCGCGTATGTTCTGAGAATCTTAATTTGAAATTTCGCCCTGTTTGACCTATATAAAATTTACTACAATCACTACAATTAATTCTGTAAATTCCTGATTTGTTTAGTTTAGGATTCGCTGTTTTATTATTCGTTAATTGACTTTTTAAAGTGTTATTATTATAGAAGGCTATTTTAAAATCCAGTTTTTTTAAAACATTACTAATTTTCATACTTATACTACCTAAATATGGAATTTTAACCCATTGTTTTAGTGTCAAGTCCTGGGACGGGGGAAATGCTGATTTTAATCAAAGATATGGGCAAATAAATATCTTTTTCATGTAAAGAAATATTTCTGTCTGCGATTCTAAGATTTACTTAACTTTAAATAATATATTCAATTTGACATAAATATGCTTCACACTAGCTGTATTGTAGTGCTGTAACGTAACAATTATGATATTATTTTCAATGTTACTTATCGGATAGGCGAAGTCGATTACGTTCTAACAAAGTGCTCAAGTAAACTTTATATTCAATAAATATAATATTAGAAGAGAAACTGAAATGTATTTGATTATTGCTATAGGTTCTTTAAACTGAACAAAAAAATAAATAAAATATACTTCATTGCTTGGAGTTACTTTTTACTTATTTTTTGTTTTGTAAGTTATATTTAATTTATTACAAGAAAAGGAAAATTATCGGGTAAATTCCGCTGTAGAGCAACCGTAGACACGTGTTTCTGACTCATTGGTCGTCGTCAGTACGGTGTAGCCAAGGAATAAGGTGGGATAACCTTGGAGATGTAAGCTACACGGAAGACCATCAGGTGACAGACCGCCATTTGTAGCTTCGGTTAGAAGAGCCTCGGTTTTGAGGATTCACATCCAACCTCGCCACGAGGAAGACAATGCCAACCTGCGTGCCATCCGAGACCCAGGAAAGAAAAATCACAAAAAAAGGAATTAATCGCGGATACATAAAATACAAGAAAAAGAAAATTACTACAGCGGAATTTACCCGATAATTTTCCTTTTCTTGTATTTTATGTATCCGCGATTAATTCCTTTTTTTGTGATTTAATTTATTATCCATACACATTTTGTAGAAACATTTATGTACATACATGATCATCTATATAACTAAAAACAATTCACCATGTTACTTACTATATATTATTAATTTAAATCTTTTTGCACATTCGTGTGTTTTATATACATACTTATAAAACATAAATTAAAAGCAAATACCTACTGATATACCTAATATGCGTATATTAATATTTTATAACCTCGGTAGTTTATCAACAAATCAATAATTTCCATTATATAACGCGAATTTTTGTTAAGATATTCATTTTCACTACGCATATAGTTAAACAGCTCAAAGAGCTGTTTAAAATCGAACGGCGAAATATGGGCGAAAGCAGGAACCGTTTATTTCCACCGAACTCAAACAGCTCGGAGAACGGTGATTAAAAGAGCTGTTTTAAATAAAGCGAACAGCGAAAGCAAGAACCGTTTATTTTCACAGTTTGTTTTCGCCGTTTGTTTTCACCGCTCACGGTAAACAGCTCGGAGGAACCCTTTACCATGCGCGGTGAAAATAAACGGTGAAAATATACGGTGAAAACAAACGGTGAAAACAAACAGTGAAAACAAACGGTGAAAATAAGCGGCTCGTGCTTTCGCTGTGATTAAAAGAGCTGTTTAAAATCACCGCGATTTTGAAATCACCGTTTGCTTTAGAACGGTGAATGAAAAATCACTGTTAAGACCATCTCTACTAAAAAGTTCATAGTTTCCACGCACAAACAATGCGCACTCATATACCATAGTCGTCAAATTTTAATTTCGGTTTACACTTCTATTCCATGCAGATGACCTTATAATATGCAGCGATGCCTGCTTGCTAACAGTGGTGGGAGAGCAACGCAGTGGCGGGGGACCCACGCGCCTTACATTTCATACGAAACGTTTGTCGAGTCTTGGCAGCCTCGCTTATGTTTATCTTTAGTTTATTTCGTCGCGCTCCTTTCCTCTTGCTACTTTCGTATCAGAAATTAAAATATGTCGACTACGGTATATACAGGGCCGGAAGCGTAAGTCGAGGCGCACACCAAAGTGGCGTGACGATGGCGTGGAAGTGGCGTGGTGACAACGTGGCATGTGGCAATTTTTAAACGAGTGAAATCAGATGCGACAGCGCGCATCGATATGGCGCTGTGGCAACTGTTTTCACTAGTTAAAAATTTGCCACATGCCACGTTGTCACCACGCCACTTCCACGCCACGTACGTACCATTTCGGTGCGCGCCTCGACTAAGAATGCCGTGCTCACTGAAAACTTCCCGACATGATGCCCGGGGAGCAAGTCCGAAGGGTCCCCGCAGACACATCTTCTGTAGCCTAAATAATCTCGTGCAATCGACAGAGCCGCCCCAAAAAACTATCCCGTACCTCAGCCTCGAATAAACGTAAGCATAATATGCACTAATCCCCGCCTCCATGCTAACCTCACGTGATACCATCCGCAGCCCGTAGCTATATGAAGATAGTTTCTTCGCAAGAAGATCCACGTGGGTCTTCCAGTTGAGTTGTCAGTCGAGAGTAACACCCAAAAATTTTGTACTGTCAACAGAGGTAATCACTGTATTGCTATATGCATACTCCTCCTATACATTTTTAAAGTAGCCAAACCGTATAAGGCACGTCTTCTCCACATTAAGTTTCAGATCGTGCCTACTGAACCACTCATCAAATTCGCTGATAGTTTGCGTTACCTCCCTTTTGAGGTCAGTATTTGCTCTTATAACAACAGTCGTATCATCAGCATATAAAATAGTTTTGTATAGTGAAGCCTCAGGCAGATCGTTGAGGTATATTAGAAACATCAGACTCCCCAACACGGATCCCTGCGGAACGCATCTGTCCACCGTCCGCCAGTCAGAGTACACCTTCCTGTGCGCACCATAATCAAAACCTTCTACTCTCTGAGGACGTCCAAACAAGTACGACTTCATCAAGTCGAGCGCAATTCCCCTAATTCCAAAACATTGCATTTTCTCAAAGAGTATATCGTAGTTTATACTGTCAAATGCTTTGCTCAAATCCATGAGCAAAGCCGCCGTTTGCTCTGCATTATTTAGGCCGGATACTATTTCATTCAGTGCTTGATATATTGCTCTGTTAGTATCTCTTCTCCATATAAAGCCATTCTGCATGTTGTTAAATATGTTTGTGTTTGAGAGGAAACAGCATATCCTCTCATATATCACTGTTTCAAAAATCTTTACCGCCCTTCTTATGAATAAGAACGATGTTTGATTTCTTTAATTTATCCGCGAATATACCGGATTACAAGCAACCGTTGATCAGGAATGCCAAAGGCCACTTCAAGGCGTCCACACATGCCCTAAGCATCCCCATGGAAATACCTTCATGTCCAATAGTGTTTGTTGTACTCAGCTTTTGAATTATACACTGCACTTCGTTGGGTGTTGTTGGTGTCATGTATATAGAGGAAGGGTTCCTCCCCGTAATAGCGATGGGATTCGTGATCGAGTCAGGAATTCCACGCTTGCACAAATCAATCAGGTAAGAATTTATATAGGATAGCTTTTCTGTCATATGCGACGTCAAGGTATCAATAGCGATGTCATCTATTTGGCAATGATTTGTAGGATAGTCTCGTATAGAAGCCGTAATTTCTCTGACTAATGACCAAGTTGCTCTCACTTTATCACAACACCGCAACAGGAAATTCGAATTGAAGGCACGTTTCTGATTTTTTATTTCATTTCGCAAACCCCTGCAATAGGTTCTGTACTCATCTCTAGTTATAATACTGTGAGTCACATCCTCGTACATCTGATGTTTCAACTGACACCCCCGTCTAAGCTCAGCCGTTATCCAGCCCCTCTTATTGTTATTATATGATTCACGTCTGATAGTCCTCATGGGGCAACTATGTTCTACTGTTTGTTTCAGCATGTTTGAGAATACATAAAGGAGGCAAAAGGTCATCAAACTCACATTATGAGTTGGTGTAAAAATAAAATTTTCTTTTAGATGTTGGTGTCATGACATACGTGACAAAAATTGACAGAGAGACACTAAGAAAAATGTATCAGCACACACTTGTGGTATCACCAAATATTGTTTTCGCTGCCACCAAATGTAAACTATAGTTACATTAATCGAATTAATGAGTAACTTTATTTCTTTCCACTCAGGTGTTACGTGCTATAAACAGTTACTTCTTAATAAAATTAAATATTTAATAGTACTAAGGTACTTTCATCGACATATAATGTACACTAAATGATCTGATAATATACTTACAATCAATAAAATTATAAATAATAATAAATATAAAACACTGATTTTATAGTTCCAAAATTTTAATTATAGTAAACCACTACAACGTTGTTTCAGGTGGATGAATAATGAAGAATTTACATTAGTGCGAGAAATTATATACTGGAAAACATATTACAAATTTAAAGATAAAAGTGGGGAGTGGCATAGGTTGGTTTGATCATTTAACGCTAACCCTAAATTTGTAATTCTAGAAATTTCTGATAATTCTAGGAGATCAAGCTTTTACTTTTATCTTGGATATGAAGTATTTTAAAATAATTGTTAAAAGTGTGTTTATATTGTAAACATTGGCGAAAGTCTGGTCAAAAGCGGTACTAAGAAACTTGCTCTAATGTTATGGAGCAATTCACAGCAAATCCTGAACTGGTAGAAAAAGTAACAAAACGCGTATTTATTAATAGGGCACCGAAACAAGTCCTCAAATTATACACTGAAAGACCTTCACTTTGCTAAGGAGCAAGACTGCTCAAATGATCAAATCGAAATTGAGTCAATGTCATCATGTCCTTTGATATTAAGGGTGTTATTATGGTTGAGACGGTACGTCAGAGCCAACCCAGAGGAACTATACTAAGGTGAGCTGAGAGGAAATGTGAAAAAGAAAAGACCAGATCTATGGAACACCAACTTATGGATTCATGGATGATGCACAGGATATCGCGCCAGCGCACAATTCACTCTAAAATTTGAGCAAATATTTCATCGACTCTTACTTTGCAAGAATTTTAAATTGCAGTAATAAACAGAAAAAGTAGTATTTTACATAAAATAAAATTGGTTAGCTATTCACTCGCAAATTTGAGCCAATATTTCATCGACTCTTATTTTGCAAAAATTTTAAATTGCAGTAATAAACAGAAAAAGTAGTATTTTACATAAAAGAAAATTGGTTAGCTATCATAGGCAGGTGTTAAATGATGTGCAATAGCATTAGAAATTTAAACTAATTTTAGAATATGAATAATACGGCTCAGAGTCAGTAACTGGAATGTCAGAGATGCATTTTGCAATCAGATAAGGCCAGTATATATACCATAAGACCGCGTGCGTCTGCATTATAGCGATACCTGTAGAGTAAGCGAAACAGATAGAGATGTCTGTGTATTAGAACGGTAAACAAGTAGACGCAGTGTTATACTGGATTACAACAGTGCTAGTATTTCGCATATGCCTATCATGCACTCGTATTTGTCCAAAAAATCCACATTTATACGGTGTAGTCGGGCAGTCGCATTCGCCGTGTCGCTTCCACATATGGGCGTCAGTTCGAGTTTTATTATTGCTTAAGAATAACATTTTTTTAGCTAATTACAGGTTAATTGCAATGTTGAATTACAATTCTGTTTTAACAAGTAAATATTTTATGTTTCAGTATTTTATTATACTTGAGTTTTTAGATTATAATATTTGTTGAAAAATATTATTTTAGTTAAGAAGTTTTTTTTTTTGTTTTAAAGTCTAGGAGTTATTTATTATTTATTTTTGCTCTTTTATGTTGTTTATGAAGCTGTGATGAGTTACTTCACTGACATATTATCAGTGATTATCTGATGCTTCAAACAACTACAAATAATTACTAACAACGGAAACGCAATACCTATTACACTGCTTTTCACTTGATTTGCCTACGAATACATTTATACGTATAACTTATACGCCTGCTGTCGGTGTGGCAATTCAAGTTGGCACGCCCATTTATAGTCGACCAGTAGTTACTAATACATGCATCGCGCTATGAACGGCGGCCACACGGTATAATATAATTATATTTATTAATAAATATGGAAGAATTATGACAACAATTTATAATAAAGCACATTGATTTGTCACTTCAAAGATATCCATCCAAAATATCACAAACAGGCAATAAATAAAAACATTCCAGGAAAGATTACAGACAAGATGATATCAATGCAACCAAAAATAACAACTTGCCTATTATTAGAAGTTTGTGACTCACAATATCCGAAAGTATTTTTATTGCATACTAGATAATCATACAATATATAGACACTGAGGAATGTTATATATGCAATCAAATTTATTTTTAGACTTTGAGTTAATCCTTATCTTGGTACCTTCAAATGTAATTCTGGGATATTCTGAAAGGATTTATTTATTTCAAGTTTATATTCTTTTTCTAATTTAATTTTTTTCATATTCCATATGTTAAATGTGAAAAAAAGTCAAATATTATGCCTTTGGAATATAAACATTACCAATAAAAATCATAATAATTTAAGAATTTTGTACACCAAAATTAAAGTTAAAGATCTTTTTAATAAACAAACACATGCATTATACAAAATTCTGCACGGAGATTTTAGTGGTGTATATATAGGTAAAACCATGCACTATTTATAGGACAGATTCAATGGCGACAAATAAGCTATAAAGGTTATTGCTTTAGAAAAGCATATAAGTAGTAGAAAACGTGATGAAATAAGAGTTCTGTGCAAAGAACAAAAATAAGAAGATTACAAAACTAATTCAAATATGAGACTAACTTCAAATATAAATTAATAGTCGACGAAGGAGATACATGTTGAAACTCCATTATATATATATATAATAAAACATAAGTGTTTTAGAAAAAAGTAAAAAACTTAATATGCTAGAAAGTTTAGAAATTAATAAATGTAATAAATTAGGTATAATATTAAATGATCAACTAGATTTAAATAACTCCCCCCTACTAAATCTAAAATTTAAACATGTCCACCCCCTCTTAGAATGAGATTATGTTTGTAATTTGTATTGATATATATATAGGAGCTAATTTGTATTTTGAAATTGTATTTTCATCCACCTGATGAAGCCACAGTGTGGCGAAACATATGTAGTGTGTTAAACATTATAATAATTTTGAAACTACACTTGTGTTTTATTATATATATCAAATATAAAACTTAAGCACATAATTCTTTGTGTGAGTATAATGCTGTGCTAGTAAATAAGTATATATATATATTGCACTACAGCGGATTAACCCCATATTCTTTTTCCTATTTTTATTATGTATCCGTGATAATTCCTTTATTGATTTATCATTCCTGGGTTGGACGGCACGCGGGTTGACAATGTCTGCCTCGTGGCGTTGTCAGTTGTTGTCACTCAGACCTGAGGATCTTCTGACATTTAAGCTGCAATTTGTGGTCTGTCTTCCCGATGGTCTTCCTTTTGTTTCTATCTCCAAGGATATCCCACCTTATTCCTTGGCTACACCATACTGACGATGACCAACGAGTCTGAAACACGTGTCTGCGGTTGCACTACAGCGGATTAACCCGATATTCATTCTCCTATTTTTATATATATATGTATATATACACACATATACCGGGTGTATTATGAAAAACCTTTGGTGCTGTAACTTCCTTATATTTTATCTGATTTTAATGAACGATATGTCAAACTAAATCGTTTTTAAAACACTGTAACCTGTTATTAAAAAAAATTGACATATTGTTTTTGATAGGCAGTAGTTTTTTTTTAAATTGTACTAATTTTTTTTTACTTATTCTAATAAAGATTTAGTTCCTGAAGACACCTCCATTAAATTGAGTGACAAATTTATTGTTATTAAAAAAAAAACACTAAATTTACAGAAATCAAGCTATCATAGCTTTTAATGAATCAAATGTTCGAAATTGGCCCCATTTTCTTCCAGACACATTTGACACCTATTAACTCCAACTGCTGCGTTTAATATATGATTTTGTGGTATTTCATGACATACTTGTACTATCCTTCTTACTAAATCATCTATGGTATCATGTGGAGTCAAATAGATATGATCTTGAATGTAAGACCATAGAAAAAAATCCAGTGGATTCAGATTTGGCGATCTAGCAGGCCATCGAATAGGTCCGTAAGTGCCCATCCATCTGACGCCAAAATAATTATTTAGAAAATCAGTATTCATTCGCTCATTATGGGGTGTGGCACCGTCCTGTTGGAACACCACCCTGTTTAACTCAGCAAGTGGCAACTCATCTAAATAATCGCCTATTTCATTGCGTACAAATTATTATACTTTTCTTGGTTTAGATTACCCTAAAAAAAAAAGGCCCTACTAGTCTATCGCCTAAAATGCCAGACCATACATTTGCACTGAACCGATTTTGAAAATTGTATTGCACCACAACATGGTTATTTTCACTGCTCCAATGGCGATGATTATTTCTGTTGAATACACCATTCTTCCCAAAAGTGCATTCATCTGACCACAACACACGACGATAAAAAATTGGATCTTCCCTTAGTTTATTCATGAAAACCGTGCAGAATTGAACCCTACGTTGAGGGTCGTTTTCACCGAAAGCATGCACCTTCCGTGGTTTATAAGGAAAGAACTTGTGCTTCTTCAGAATGTACTGAACTGTAGAATGTGATACCTGCATGTAGTGAGCAATTTCTCGCGTGGACGTATTAGGATTTCTTCCACATAGAGTAAGACACTTAATTCTAAATTTTGATTTTGAATTACACGTGCGTTTATTTTCGGTTTTTTGAATGATCCGAAATTTCGTAAATTTCGCATGAGTCTTCCAAACTTATCGGCACTTGGACGCAGTCTGTCAGGAAAACGATTTCCATAAAGTCGCAAGGCAGCTGCAGAATTTTTTCCGCATTCAAAATATGCTTGAATCGCATCCACACATTCGCCATTATCCATTTCAATAACAAAATTTAGAAATAAATCTTTGAAAATGTTATAATGAATGTGTGACTGACAGATGTCACAGCTCTCTTCGAAAATTTGGAAAGAACTTTTATCGTTCAATATGACTGCTTGATATTTAAATTTTTAAAATAAACATTTTAAATGTTTTTATTGACCCACCGCTCACTTGCGTATAAGCGTTTTCACAATTTTATTTATTTTAATAAAAACACTTAAACCTATTTACTAAGTAAATCTCACAATTGTTATTTAACGAGAGATGTTGATTATCTTACTGTCTGTAACGAATCTGTAAAGAAACTGATGAAACACTGATGACATTGGTTTATAATACTTTATGGGCTATATAGTATTGAATGTAATGCCTGCCATACACGTTACGGTCCACCGGAGAGGTCTACCTGTGCAGGTACGCCCGCGCAGGTAGACCTGAGCGTGTGTGGGACATTTTTTGAACCTGCGCAGGCGACCGGTGAAAGAATTGATTTTCGATTCTTTCACCGGTCGCCTGCGCAGGTTAGTTTCATATTCAGAAAAAAAATTTGAATAAGTAAAAAAAAATATAGTACAATTAAATTTTAAAAAACGCAGTTTGCTGCTGTCTGTCAAAAACAAAGTGTCAAAAAAAAATCAAAGCGGATCACGTTACGGTGTTTTTAAAACGATTTAGTTCGACGTATAATTTATTACATTCGGATAAAAAATAAAAAAGGTACAGCATGAAAGGTTTTTCATAATACACCCGGTATATATACATGTATATATATATATAATATAATAGATGTTTTTCTTGGGAATAGCGGCATATGTGAATAAAACTATAATTGATTGTGACGTTTCAACATTTATTTATGTTTTCTTCAGACCTCTGTAATTTTATAGAAAAAAGATAAGCTTTACATATAATTAAAATTAGATCTATAGAGTTATTATTAATTTAACTTTGTTTAAAATTGATTTGTATAAACACTCTGTACACATAAGTTTATAAAGACTAACTATACATATAACATATAAAAACAATTGTATGAACGATGAAAATATACATTAAATCTACTTACATTTATTTTGTTTATTTCTCTATTAATGATCATCTTTTGTATTATTTTTTTTTTTTTTTTTTTTTTTTACTTCTACATTTTTACTTTCCGTTGTATTTTCTATTTTCTTAGTGGTAATGCATTTTAATTTAAAATTAGTATATACTAAATTCTATTTTTATCAATTGGTCAATGTTATTTCTGTGTCAAACATTGAAATGAGAAACTCTAACATCTGCATTTGTTGTTAAAAACATAATGAAAGAAAAACAGACAACAATAATGCACACACAGAGCATTTATTCGCAAATACAAGGGTTACACCAAAAATAAGCTGTTTCCAATTTAGTACATTTACAATCTAATCAAATAATTCCAAAATAAATGTCAGAGAGTCCCTTGATCTCTGTTCGATCATAAAAATACTATTCTAACGAAATTTTTCCAAAAACCAACAGCGTCAGGCAGATATGTAAATTTCAATTCTTGCCAACCGGATATATATAAAAAAAATGTAGTTACAGCTTTAGTTGACAGAGCAATCAGATTAACAAGTGCAAAATTCAGAAAAGACATATTAAATAACATCAAGAGTATGTTACAAACTAATGACTATCCACTAAACTTTATTCAAAAGATAATAAAACACAGACTACACAAATTCTATAACCAAAGCAAACACAAAAAGAAAAATGAAAATCAATCTAATATAAACAAATATGTTTGCCTGCCCTATATTCGAGGTTTAACTGAAAAATTAAATAAAAGTTTAGCTCCATACACCGTAAAGGTAGCTCACAGAAACCATAATAATATAAAACATCTGTTTACTAAAACCAAAAACAAAGTACCAATTACGCAAGAAACACACGTTGTATATAAGGTTCCTTGTGCAAATTGTAATGGTGTTTACATTGGCCAAACACAACAACATTTAGCAGAAAGATTAAAGGGTCATAAATATGCTAACAATGTTACATCATTAAAAAAACATTGTAACACCACGGGACATGGTTTTAATTTTGATAAAACAAGTATTTTAAGCAAAGCACAAAATACCAAAGTGCGAAACGTGTTAGAAATGATCCACATAAAAAAGGAGCAACATGCTGTGAATGATCGAACAGAGATCAAGGGACTCTCTGACATTTATTTTGGAATTATTTGATTAGATTGTAAATGTACTAAATTGGAAACAGCTTATTTTTGGTGTAACCCTTGTATTTGCGAATAAATGCTCTGTGTGTGCATTATTTTTGTCTGTTTTTCTTTCATTATGTTTTTAACAACAAATGCAGATGTTAGAGTTTCTCATTTCAAGGTTTGACACAGAAATAACATTGACCAATTGATAAAAATAGAATTTAGTATATACTAATTTTAAATTAAAATGCATTACCACTAAGAAAATAGAAAATACAACGGAAAGTAAAAATGTAGAAGTAAAAAAAAAAAAAAAAAAAGAAATAATACAAAAGATGATCATTAATAGAGAAATAAACAAAATAAATGTAAGTAGATTTAATGTATATTTTCATCGTTCATACAATTGTTTTTATATGTTATATGTATAGTTAGTCTTTATAAACTTATGTGTACAGAGTGTTTATACAAATCAATTTTAAACAAAGTTAAATTAATAATAACTCTATAGATCTAATTTTAATTATATGTAAAGCTTATCTTTTTTCTATAAACAGAGGTCTGAAGAAAACATAAATAAATGTTGAAACGTCACAATCAATTATAGTTTTATTCACATATGCCGCTCTTCCCAAGAAAAACATCTATTATATTATTGAATATACGGCAAAGAAAAATCTAATTATATTATATATGTTACCGTGAAAGACCGAAAGTAGTGAATGTCAACATCCGCCGGTGGATGTCGACAAATACCAAATGCCTTGGTGAAAGTCCGAACATTTCTTAATTGTATTATAGATTCGGACTTTTACCGGTATATGTCGACAAACACAAATGAGGTCCGGTGAATGTCGGCCCCCGCGGGCAAATTGCAAACATTGAGACCGAAGAACAGCTAGAAGCTTATGTTGAAGAAAATTTGGGTAGTGACCATATTGAAAGAGGCATGGATAATGAAAATACCATTGGAGCTGATCCGCAACCTGGCACGTCTTCATCTCAAGCACTGACTGACTCGCAACCTAACACGTCTTCATCTCAAGCACTGACTGACTCGCAACCTAACACGTCTTCATCTCAAGCACTGACTGACCCGCAACCTAACACGTCTTCATCTCAAGCACTGACTGATCCGCCACCTAGCACATCTTCATCTCAAGTACTGACTGAACAACACGAGCTAATTTCTTCAAAAAGAGTAGCTGCAAAAGAGAGTCTTCTACTTCAAGCAACAAAAATGTTGCGAACCTCAAAAAAAAAGTTTCCTCCTGCCCAAATTGGTGATACCGTAAGAATTCAAGTCCCTGATGTCGACCGTGGTCGTACAGACCCTCGAAATGTGTTAGCGGTTGTTGTTGGAATAGAGGATTCAGCCTTTTATAGACTAGCTAACAAAAATGGTACCTTGAAGCAGCTTTTCACCCGTAATCAGTTCGTAATTTGTAAAGAAAAGTTAGTTTCCATGGACGAAGTTTCAACAAAAGAAATGTCGCTAAGAGAAGCAGCTTCTGCTAATTCAAAAAGTGGAGGGCAAGGCTACACACGTTGTAACTGCAAAAGAAAGTGTTCCACGACTAAATGCAGCTGTAAAAGCAAGGAACTTTTGTGCAATTCGAAGTGTCATGGTAGTTTATGTTGTTGCAATAAATAAGATATTGTTATTATTTTTTATATTTCATTTTATATTTTTATGTTCTACTGTTTGTTTTGAGTTCAACAAAGTCTTTTTCCCATATTATTTTAATAAATAAAGACCTATGGGTTTTTTTTTTTTATTTAAAAAAAAAATGTTTTTAACATACACCATGAGTGCATGCTGAATGTCGACAATCGCCGGTGTAAGTTAGAAATAATGAAATTTCACCAATATTTCGGACATACGTCAAGCAACGTTGAGAATGTTGACATTCACCGGTGAATCTCGACATTCACCAGATTTCGGTCTTTCACAGTAACATATTGCTGTGACTCTTACAAATTTATATATAAATGAAATAAATTTAATTTACTTAATTAATGAATAACTGAGAGTCAAGCACGCATCCTAGTGCTAGGCCTTATGCTAGACTAAGATACGGTGAATTTTCTGCTAAAAAGGTAGGTTAAGCAAAACATTTACATGCAACTAGCTCAGTTTGAAAATAAATAGTTCTCTCAGGGGCAGAAAATATGAGTTGATTCTCCTGCTCTTTAATTATCTCCAGGTCAGGTAAAGAAAATAAAATACAAAATAAATCTTAACATCTAATTTATTAAAATAAAATAATTTTAAACGAATTCAAAAGTTTTTATCTACAAATATTTACACACAAAAATCAATATTCAGTCATAATTCAAATCTATACAACATAATCAATAAAATATTATAAAAGATAAAATAAATAAAGTCATAATATCGTGAAAAAAACTTATGTCTAAAAATGTGAACGTGACCATTATGATTTATATTTGTTATAGATACATGTAAACAATCAAAAATAAAATAAGTTACCCGTGATGAATTGTACTGGAATATATATATATATATATAAAAAAAAATTGTGCGGTCTATTATTTGCCAACAAAATATAAACATTAAGGATATGGCTTTGCCCTAATTAGTCCTGTCCGGCGCCTTTTCTCGCTCCCAACACAGTACCATCAGATAACAAATTCACACAGATGAGTATCCCAAAGTTCCACCCTACGAGCATGTCTTTTTCAACTCGTCGGACGCAACCCGAACATACATCACAATGTGCTCACTCCTTAAGGAATATATATATATTAAATTAAATAAATAAAATGAAATAAAATAATGTCTCTGCGTATTCAATAAATTAACTCAGCCCTGATTAGTTCTGCCTGGTGCCTTTTCTCGCTCCCAAACGCAGTACCACCAAGACCAATTCGTGTCTTTCAAATTCACCAGGACTCCATGCTATGAATTAAATAATGACATAATTCATTTCACACATTCCTGATGTATTATTCAACACGTTAATATTGAACACCCAAATACAACAAAAATATACTTAATACACATATCAAAAGAAATAATATATACATTAAAAATAAATTTTACCTTTCTCGTGAAATTCCAATACAAAAACACCACTACAAACAAAGAATTTGGTACGCCACTATACACACATTTATAACAAATATTGTTTAATCACCTTAACTCTTCATACATCGTTTCAAACTCATCCATAATAAATTTTCAATGAAAATTTGATTCACTTATATATAACCTATATACACATAAAACAAAATTATTAATTTTAAATACCTTTTTGTAGAATAAATAAATTTAAAAGAAAATAAATTATGCGAAAAAGAAATGATTGTGTTATCCAAAGTTATCATTACAATTACTAGAAAGTTTTGTCATAATGTATGGCATAGTACCCCTACATGCAAAACAAAACACTCTAGAAAAGAAAATAAAATGAAATTAAATAAATTCAAAAACTGAGTTCATAAATAATGTATCTCATACATAAGTAATTATTCAAATATATCTAGACATCTCAATGTGATACGCGCTGCATGTTAAAAATAAAAATATTATAAGTGTTGAATCTTGTTAAAATTTTATAAGTGTCGAAAATCTCAAAAATTATTCTAAGTCCGGATTTAGGAGTAATCCTTTTTAAAAGAAGGAGGGAGTGGTTTATCACCTACTTTTAGACTAGTTAAAAGTTGCGGTTTTCACCAAGCAATCCCGGAAATTTTATCCGTCCGCTCTTTTATGCTTAATTTTCTTTATAAAAACATACGGCAACTTTCGGCAAACACGAATCCACCTCCAAAATTGTATATCGACGGTGCTGCTCTTATCGGTCACTTGGGGAAACAGCGTATTAATAATCCTTGAAAAGGTAAACAAACATGTGAATATAAATTCGTCTATACGTTTATGACTCATACGTGCATCTTGCGAACAATATTTCTTGCTCCGGCCTACACGGTCGATCTTCGCCGGTGTCAGTATTCTTCGGGCGAGAAACACCTTCTTATTATTGAAACGTAACATTCAATGCGTAACTTAATATTATGACTTTATAAAAATTTTACTAAGATTCTTTTATTGTTTTACTTAAATAAAAATAAAGTTTTCGTAAATTATTGATATAGTGAATATTTACATACACATTATGATAAAAATGAATAAAATAAAATTAATTTAAATAAAATCTTGAAGTGATCTTGATTATACTTATTTATTTACATATTATTATCTATTCAAAATCACTGCATAAATATCCCTATGGGAATATCTGCGATTTATAAGCGAGAATCGCTAATACCAATGGTATAAATTCAAGATTTCCCATAAATACCAGTTAATATACTTATAGATTGCTTATCATATATTTTACATTAAACATAAATATCTGAAACATTTTTATACAATGTTTTTCTCCCCTATCCGCCATTTGTGAATAAATTTAATTTATTTCTGCATTATCTTCGAGATCATAATCATATAATTTTGACACATGAAGTCTGCCTTTGACGCGTTCATTATTCACTTCTGTTACCTCATAGGTTGTGTCATTTATTGCTCTACCTACACGATAAGGTCCATCGTAAGGAAGGTCCAATTTAGCACACTTATTATTGTCTCTCCGACCTAATCGATAATTTCTTATTATTATCATATCCTCCCTATTAAAAACTTTACGATTTTTAATCCTCGCATTCTCTTCCCCGGTATATTTTTGAGCTCTAACTCGTTGTTGCTCTCGTCCACGGTCTATTACCTCTTCTAAATTTTCCACAGGAGGAATTTCTTGTCTCCATGGACGTGGTGGATATCTACCGAACATCAGTAGATATGGGCTAAGATTAGTGGTCACACTGGGTAAAAAGTTCATTGTATTTTCAACTTCCGTCAAATGCCTCACCCAGCCCACATGATTCTCATGAGTTCGCATTCTCAAATGCTTTATAACTTCTTGTATGTATCTCTCACAAGGGTTCCCTTCTGGATGTCTCACTGAAGAAAAATTTACTTGCACATTCATATAATTTAATTCTTGAATGAAGCGATCATTATTGAAATAACTAGCATTATCTACTAAAAGTCTTTGAAATTGACCTACTTCTTCTATAAATTGATTAATGCAAATTACCGCTATGTCGGTATTATATTTTCTGGTGGGATAAAGTTTCACATATTTCGTAAAAATATCTACCATCACAAATACATTCCTATATCCCAAATGTCCAGGTATTAAATTACCTAGGAAATCTGCCGCAACTAAATCTAACTTATTTTCTACCCTAATACTATGTACAACATTTTTATTTACACGATTTTTATATTTACCTAATAAACATAGTTCACATTGTTTATTCCATCTTTCAACTAGACGTTTGTCTTGTTTAGCATAAAATTGCTCCCTAAAAACTAAGAATGTCTTTCTATTTCCAGGGTGTCCCAACCTCCTATGAATATCTAACATAACATTCTTTACCAATTCACTTCCCAATACTAACAAATCATTGTCCCCTATTCTTTTATATAAAATATTATCTATTACTCTAAATCCTTTGTAATTGGGTTCTTGAAGTGCCTTTCTTTTTATGTCTTGCACATCACCTTCTCCTTGACTACGTTCTATGTTTTCTCTACTATATAACTCAGGAGCTACCGCAAAATCATAAGCATTGATCTGATATGATCCTGATTGCTTACTATGACCAAACGCTCTGCTAAATGCATCTGCAACAGTATTATCTTTTCCTTTTCTATGTCTAATTTTGAAATTATATTCACTTAAAAACAAAGACCATCTATACAGTCGTGCATTTGAAAATCTAGTTTTCATTAAGAAAATCAAAGATAAATGATCAGTCTCTATTGTAAAGAAATTTCCCATCAAATAGTACTTGAGCTTAGAGACCCCATGTACCACTGACAATAGTTCTTTCTCTGAAACCGTATAATGACTCTCGTACCCCTTTAATATCCTTGAAATAAAGCAGATTGGTATCTCTTTACCATCTCTAACTTGAAAAAGTTCAGCAGCAATGGCATGATCTGAAGCATCACACCGTAAAATAAATTCTTCCTCAAATCGAGGCAGATTTAAAACTAACGCCCTATAAAATTTCTGCTTGATTCCTTCAAAAGCTTCTATTCTTTCAGGAGTCCATTTAAATTTTACACCCTTCTTTATCATTTTAAAAAGAGTTACTGTCTTATCTGATATCTTAGGAATAAAGTGCTTATAATAATTCACTATACCTAAAAATCCCCTTAACATCTTTATATTTTTGGGTCTTGGGTAATTTCTTACTGCTTCCAACTTCTTTTCCTCTATTGATACAGTCTTACCATCTATCATATACCCTAAATAACTAACCCTATTCTTAACAAATTCACATTTCTCTAAATTAATTTTCAGACCATTTTTTTCTAATGTACTTAAAATAATTTTAACAGCTTTTAAATGACTCTCTAAATCTACATTAAATATTAAAATATCATCTACATAATGCGATACGTATTCCTCATATGGATCCAGTATCTGTTGCATGGCCCTTACTAGTGCAGCTGTGGCCGTTGATAAACTGAAAGGTACAACCTTGAAGGAATATACTAGAGAATTCATTAGAAATGAGCAATATTTTCTAGAATCCTTGTGCAAAGGTACCAACCAGAAAGAGCTCTTTAAATCCAATTTTGTAAACCACTTAGCGTTCGTACATTTTGCCAATAAAGTTTCTATGCTCTGTGGGGCTTCAAACTGTGCTTTGGTGCGACTATTGAGCATTCTAGCGTCAAGGCACAAACGTAGTTTCATCTCTTTTTGGTCATCTTCACTTTTTTTAACTACTACCACAATGGGATTAATGAAACTAGACTCTGATCGTTCTATTACACCATCCCTTAACATGTTTTTAATTTCTATTTTTACCTGTTGTTGATACTTATATGGAATTGGATAATTTCTTACTTTAAACGGCTGACTCTCATCAACTTCTAATTTATGTTCATAACCTTTCGCTAGACCTGGGCTATTATCAAATAATTTTGTATGTACCGCAAGAAGATTTTTTACCTCACTTTCATATAGCTCATTACAATTCAAGTTAATGTCACCCATATTTATTTCCCGGTGTGAACATTTATTTATTATGTCACCCATATATTTCGTGGCGTCTTTCTTCTGAAGACCCTCCACATGGTGTGTACATTTATTATTTATGTCACCCGTGGCAAATGTGGCCTCTCCTTCTTGAAGAGTATCCACCTGGCGTGCATTCCTTTCCTCGTTTTTTAAACTAATATTTTCAGGATGTAAATCGAAATCCTCATTATACATTTTACTACTTAAATTATTAATTACAATTTCATCTTCTTGCAGATCTTTGTTCCATGAAATAATTGCCCTCTTTATGTGAAAAGTTTTATCTTCCATGTTCAATTTTGTACTATACTGAGTCAAAAAATCCATTCCAAGTATACAATTATAATTTAAATTAGGTACAATAACAAATTCAGTTAAAAATTCTAAATTACCTATTCTTACATTTACGTAAAATATCTTATCTATAGCTATTACTAATTTTTTTGTGGCAGTAAATAAATTTATTTTTTTATGGACCTATAATGACCTGAATTTTCTAGTTGCTTATTTACTAAACTACTATCTAAAAGAGACAATTGCGCACCTGTATCAATTAATGCATCTACCTCTATTTGGCCTATGTTTACTTTTACTACTGGTAGCTCTGTGGTTATTTTTCTAATATTCTCAAAGTCGGTCACCCTTTGAGAATCCTCTTCCTTTCTGGTTGGTTCTACTAAAAATTCAGAGATGTAGCACCTCCTACTGAGTTGTGTAACCATCCGTTTTCTACTGGAGTTACACCTCTTATCTCTTTCTTTATTGCTCCTTTTGATTCATCTTTCATTGCAGCTTCTGTTTTATTTTCTTTATTTCCTATAATTACGTTATTAAATCCTCGATTATCTTCTGTTTCATCTTTTCCATATTTCCTTCCTACATGACCCTCCTGTCTCCAATTATTATTATTATCATTACTACTACTCCCATTACTCATATTCTTGTTGTTACCATTTTCCACTTTTCCTCTCTGGTAACTATTATTCTGATACCGATTACTATTGTATCTTTGTTGGTTATTGTGGTTATTACCATTACTAGCTGTCCATCAATCTCTTCGAGCTTGAATCGCTTTTCGCGTCCGCTTACAGTTTTATTATAGTTCGCTGTAAAACGCAAAAAAAATCATTTTTGATTTTCTAAACTTTTGGCACACCTTGTATAGACGTATATTTTTGTCCACGAAGTACTGTCACGGTGACAGGTGGAACGACAATTTAAAGCATCTTAACGTCAGTCTGACTTTTCGTTGTTGGAGTTTGAAATTTAGATGCTATTTAGCGTAATACTAAGACTTGACACTAAAAGATTCATAGTTTTATTAGTTTTACACAATGAAAGGACTAAATCATTATTGAAAATGTAATATCAGATTTATTTTAATTTTGCATAATTTAACCTGCCAATTATCATAGCCCGCAAACATACTTTTGACATACCTTTTGTTATAATGCAAATTTGTGAACAATGCATGCCCATTACACAGAAGAATCAAGTTTTAAATAAAATGTTGGTATAGAATAAGTATGACTTATTACTTTTATTTATAATAGTGAATTTATAACTGGCTTCCATATTAATAATTAGTTTCATTTGTCTGCTCTGAAATTGTTCCTGTCAAAGTGAGTTTGCAGTGGCATTGAGTCGTCGCCTGTAGATCGTGCTCTGGCTATGTCGGTTGCTGAGACGATCCTATTATAATTTAAATATTTAGTAGTGACGCTGGTAGTTGAACTAAAAACAATAACCAAAAATAATACTGACCGACGCCGACGTTGGAATATCTGTGTAAACATTTTGCTTACACACACTGTAAAAAGAATATAATTTGTAATTGTTGGATCATTTTGTGATTTTTATTAAGTATTTAAGGAAAAATAACACAAAAAGGTAGTTCATGATTACAACCAATCCATCGAAATAAGAGCCACCAGCCTGGGACGCGATCATCATCAACCATCATCAGAATGTTTGATTAACAATTTGATTTAATGGTGTATTTTCAAACATATCGCATTAAATGATTGAACGCTGCCCATACTTCAAACTTTCTACTGACAATCAAACTATTTAGTAGAAGTAATTGTTGAATTAGACTGGAATATTTACTTTAGTAAATTGAATAGTTACAAAACAATTGTCATTACATTGGAATTTGATTCGTCTGTCACCTAGTAATAATAATATAAATCATATTTTAAGGTAATTGTCTAATACCGTGCCGTCAAATACTTTTCGCATTAGAGTAGGCTGTTTTTGAAGTTTTTAATCAATGTTGGTGTACATGCTAATTTTTTGAAAACTTCAAATTCTGACAGTTGTCATACTTAAATTCAAATTATAGACGCCTATTATTATTTATATGACATAACCAAACTATTAAAATTATGCACTGTCACCAACCATTAAAAAAAAGCATGGCCGTCTCTAATGCGGAAAGTAGGTATTTGAAGGCACGGTATATAGGCAAAACTAAAATGGATCTGATAGCACTTTTCTCATTAATATTTTAGTCATTTCGCTGTATAAAATTTGTAATTTCATATCTTTTTGTGTCAAGGTCTACAATAAATATCGATGAAGCTTAAAAACATGAACCATGAAATATCAGACAGATGTCAGGGTGTTTAACCTTTTTTTTTTTGAAATAATTCAAATAAATCATGAAAGCAGTTCAGATTTCATCACGAACTGAAATCGATTGATCGTTTTGACGTTTTATAACCTGCAATTAAATTTTTGTGAAATTGCCAACATTAATCAAAAGTCAGATGGACTTTTTCTGACAATTCTGACGTTTCCTGTAACATTTAAGCCACCTAACGTGAATGTTGAGCTGACCAACATTTCGCGTATGCTCTAGTTAAATATATCGGTGTTAAAATAATAATAGATGAGTAAAGATGGCTACACCCTTTAACTGTTACTTAATTTTAGTTTAATAATATACTATGTTCACCAATTTTGATCAGCATGATGTATTCGTTTCTTTGAATTACAATTAACGTAGGGCTTCCGGGACAATAGTCAATAGAAATAAATTTATATGACGTTGGTTGCAAATAATCAAGCTCATCAGTGCTCCATAATGTTTGTCATAAAATGTCGATATAAGTCATCAAGTGCTGATTATTCAATTTACTCTTTCCACCTTTTTTTTATTTAGGACACATTAATTTAATAGAATACTTGCTCTTTTTGTTATTCCATGAAACTCTTCGAGTTTGAATTGCTTCTTTGGAACGTGACTACTGCCAGTCGCAGAGGCACTTGAATTTTAACGGTTATAAATTTTCTTTTAATTAGTTTATGAATGAAGATGCAAATTAAATGAAATATCTCTAGAAATTAATTATACATTATTGTGGCATCTATAATTATAGACAAATGGATTTATTAACTAAAAAATTTCCCATAAAATGTTTAACATTTCTATAGAATTTACTGAAAGCTGATTACTTGGAACATTTCGTTGACATTCAAGTTTGATATAATGCGTGTGCACCTAGTCTAAGTTGAATGTAAGTAGGCCGAACAGGTAAACCTAAGATGGTTGTATGATCAAGATTTGTTGTATCATATATAAATTTCTTTGTTTTTTAAATTTGGTAGTACTCTAACTTTATTTGTCTCAAGTTTTATGATAAACGTTGCCCATACGTTAAATTATCTTGCAAACTGTAATGGTGGTGACAGTTCGATCTATTGCGAGAATGAATTGTCAAATTGAATGTCACTGTAGACATACCGTGCCTTCAATTAATTTTTTTTGGAATAACCTACGATTTCAATATTAATTTGAAAACACTGTGGAACTTTTCAATAAATTGACTTAACTATGACAGTAGGTAGTCAAAATGAAAAACATTACTATAGCACAGTATTCCCAAATTAATATTGATATCATAAGCTACTCTAAATTTAAATTAAAGACGCTGTATGTATATTTGTATGTAGAAAGATGACAGAGATGTGTCCAAGACATTAAAGATACGATAAATGACCGATACAATAGTAATAATAATAATAATTGATGATAATTGATGAGCAAGTGCTCTTTTAAGATTTTGATTTGAGTGGTTTTCCATCTGGTTATAGAAACTGAGCGCTCTTTCCTTGATGTAGTCAATAATGGTTGGGGTATTTGTTTCATTCATTATTTGATTATTTCTCATATACCATGGAGCATTTAGTATCATTCTAAGACTGGTGTTTTTTGATGTTGGTCTTGCACATATGCACCCATGCATATGTGAATATTGGACCTAATACTTGTTTGTAAAGTAGAATTTTGTTGTTCGTGTTCAGCTGGCTTTTTCTGCCTATAAGAGGCCATAGTTGACATCTTGTTTGTTTGGTTTTGGTTATCGTTTTTGCTATGTGTGTGTTATAATTGAGCTTTATATCCAGGTATATTCCCAGGTATTTAATTTCTCTACTCCATGGTATAGTGTTGTTGTTGATGGTTATTTCGTTGCCTGTTGTTTTCAGATTCCTTTGAAAGATTATTGCTTGGGATTTGTCTTCGTTTATTGTTGTCCTCCATTGTTTGAACCATTTTATCGTGTTGTCTAGGTGCGTTTGGAGTTCCTGTACCGCGTTCGTCGGACATCTTGATGTTGAGAGCAGTGCCGAATCATCTGCAAAGGTGGCCGTATTTAAGTATCTTGTAGGATTTGATACTGGTATGTCTGCTGTAAATATTGTATATAGGTGAGGTGACAGGCATGAGCCCTGAGGGACTCCCGCTGTTGGATGTTTTATTGAGGAAAGTGTGTTCTGGATGCTAACTTGAAAGCAGCGTCCTTAGAGAAAACTGTTCGTGATTTTTATGACGTGTGTTGGGTAATTGTGTATTATCATTTTATATATGAGTCCCTGCCTCCAGACTTTATCAAATGCCTTTGCTATGTCGAGAAATACAGCTGCTGTCACTTGATTTTTGTTGAATCCGTCTTGGATAATCTCAGTGACTCTTGAAAGTTGTGTTATCGTTGAATGTTCTTCTCTAAAAACCCATGTTGATCTTCTGGTATTATGTCTTGATTGTCAGAGTGGTACTTTATCTTCTGTAGGATTATTTTTTCTATCACTTTGCTAATGGATGGTAACAGGCTTATGGGCCTGTAGCTGCTTGGTATTGTTTTTGGTTTTCCTGGTTTAGGTATAACTATTACTGTGGCATGTTTCCATATCTTTGGGAATGTTTGGAGTCTGATAACGGAGTTTGCTATTGCTAGAATTGACATTATTGCTTTTGGGGGGGGGGGGGGTTTGTAGTGATCTGTTGGTGATGTTGTCTATACCAGGAGCTTTTTTGGGATTTCATGCTTTAAGGATTGCTTTTAGGTTCTCGGCTGTGACTGGGTCGTTGCTAGGGGAGTGGGGTTCACGTATTTCTCTGCTTACTACTTTGTGAATCTGCATTACGTGTTGCATGTCTACTTCATCCAAGTTCGGAGTGAATTGCTCTTCTAGTGATTCCGCTAGAGCTTCTGGTTTTTCTTCTGCTGTGACTTGTGTGGAGTTATTGAATTGAAGTGGTGGGATTTGTATTTGTTCTCTTTTGATTGCCTTGATTATTTTCCATGTCTTAGAGGGCTCTGCACCTATTTCTTCGAGTGTTCTTTGCCATTCTACATTTTTCGGTTCCAGTAATTCCTTATGTAATTGATGTTGAAGGTTGTTTAGTATAGTTTTGTCTTCTCCTAGCTCTGTTCTTTTCCTTTATTAGTTCTTTAATATGATGTGGTAGACTACCTGATTTATATATCCTTTCTATTTTGATGGTGTTATTTTCAACAGCGTTTGTTATTTTATCTTGTAGTGATTTTATGTTCTGTTCTAATTCTGCAGTGTTTTGTATTTTAGGAACTGCAGTGATGGTTTGTTCTAGTTCTGTTTTGTAGCCGGCCCAGTCTGTCTTGAAGGTGTGATATGTTCTTTCGGTTATGTCTTCGTTCCAAGTTATTATAATTGGAATGTGATCAGAGCTCATGACACTTTCAGTTTCTATCTTTATGGTTTTGTTAATGTTTTTACTGATTGCTAAGTCTAATTGTCTAATTGTGTGCATCTAGCCCAAGGTGAACGTCGACAGACCAAAAAAAAAAAAAAAAACCAAGACGGTTCGGCAATGAAATGTTGTTTCATGTTATTCGTTCTATAAAATTGGTAGTACCATGCCTTGTGTCAAGTTTACGATAGAAATAGTGTATACTTCAAATTTTTTGACAGACTGTCATCGTGACACTTATACGACAATAAAAAGTTGATGTTTAACCAAATTGTCGTTCCACCTGTCATCGTGACAATACTTCGTTGTTGTGTATTCGTTCACACATAAACTTGTGAGAACGAAATGTCAGACTGAGAGTGCTTAACAACATTGTCTTTCCAATTGTCAAATGAAATTAACAACATAACATGATGAACTTTAACAAAACATGTTTTAAACTTACAGGTCATTGAGAGAATTATTTAATTTTCATATTACGCTTTAATAGTTGTATGTATATGTACTTTGTAAAACCCAATCAAAAATCTTGCTGGCTCCTAATACCATTTAACCGAAAATGTACTTCTGATTAGTTTGTGCCAACCCGCATAGTCGCGTACTTGAAATGCTTTCTTTTATAACTGAATTGATAAACGAAATTACATAAATGCTTATGGGAATTTTACATATTTGATGTATTTATGTTATTTCGAAGTGTTTCGGACACATCTGACAAATAAAGAAAACTCAGATGATTCTTTATTTAGGCTTGCTTCGGTACTTCTTTCGCGAGAAGTGACGACATTTCGATGACATATATAATTTGTGTTTAATATATCTTAATAAAATATAGAAAGATCGTTATATTTGTCACTGTACTTACGTGCGATAATACACTTTAAGTTTATTTTATCATATCTGTCGGCATTGTTCATATATTCATAAATAGAAAAGAAATAGTAACAATTGATAATAATAACACTAATACGTATCTGAAAGGTACCACTTTCCCTTCATAATCCCTTTATTTGTCGGCCTTCTGACATTTAAACTTGACAACCGATCGATAAACGTGAATAGATAGTCATTATATGTGTTGTGTATTACACGACTGGTGCTTTCCGCCAATTTTGACGTTTCCCGGCAAATGCCATATCGCGAACTCAAACTGATTTGACGGTTTTGATAATTTATAACCTGAAATTGAATTTTTCGTGCGTTTAACTTAACCTTATCCGAAGTTTGATGTGTCACGGTCATCTGTATCGATCCACCGCCATTTTAAAATCGAACCTAGTCCATCTTTTTTATTTTACACGTAGGCCTTATGGCAAAATACTATGATTCATACTCTTTTTCTGCACGTTCTAAAATTTTCAAAAACTCCTTTCGGGCCCTCGTTCTCTCTTCGGAGACGTGAAAAATGGCCTAAGGCACGTGGGACCGTGGTCCCCGTCGCGTGACACTTTCGTTCCCACCGTAGATGCGCCAGGTTCTCAGAAAACTGTCTCCCCAATTCGTCAATTTTGGGGTATAGCTTTGCCGTTTTAATCGTTCGTGTTAAAAAGAGCGAGACAATTGGCTTTTAGTATATATAATATCTTTGCTGAGCATTATAATAGTTACCACTGTTACCTGCTTTATACCCATTTTTATTCTGAGATACACTCCTATCTTCCACGTCGTCCAGACGCTTTACCAATTCCAAGAGTTGCTCAACGGTGTCTATACCCTGTAAAGCAACTGCTTGTACTACCTCATGCTCAAAATGATTAGCTAATTGTGTAACAATGTCACACTCCTGGATCACAGGTTGTATATGTTTCAAGAAAGAATATTTCCGAATAACATAGTTCTCCCTAGACGTAATAGAACGATATTTGCCAAAGGTAAGGTCATGTCTGATGCGCCTTTGCTGAGTTTGTCCCCAGTACTGTCTGATAAACATATTTTCTAATTCTTCGTATGTCTGTACCTCATCAATTACCATATCATACCATAATAATGCATAATCTCTAAGACACCCTCTCATGAAATGTAATTTTGACATATCATCATTAATACCACGAATGTATGTCTTAATAGTTTTAAGAAATGCCATTGGGTTGTCTTTATTATACCCAGAAAATTTTGGTATATTTTCCGTACCAATTGATATCTGTTGCGGTACAACACAAGGTGTAATTGTACCTTGTTCAACTCTCGTTTTCAAATTCTTAATTGTATCTTGACAATTTAATGTCATATCCTGTAGCTTTAAAAGAGAGTCTGTGCATGCACCATATTTAACCCTACAGTCTTCAAACTTACTTGTTAAATTCTGGACATCTTTCCGAACCGACATGGCACTACTGTCCACCTTCAGTTCCAAGAATTGTATTTTCTCATCTTGTCCTCCAATCCTTTCTTCTATTTGTTTAAAATTTTCTCTTGCTACACTGGCCCTCTGATTCATTTCATCTATCAAGAATTCACTGCTATTCTTACACTTCTTTTCGCTCGCTTCTATTCTTTCGTTGGTCTGTGTTATGTTTTGTTTCACATCTTCATTTAATTTATTGTTCATTGCAGACATTTCTTCTCTACATTCCTTTATTCCAATATCTATCCTCTCATTTATTGATTTTATTACTGTTTGGATTTCTATCTTATTCCTATTCATTTCTTCTTTATTTTCCTTAAACTTTTCATCAAATTTCTTATTCATTTCAGTTTTCATTTCCCTTTTGTTCCTTTCCATCTCTTCTTTATTTTCTTCAAACTTTTCATTTATCTCTTCTTTCATTTCTATCTTGTTCTCATCTAATTTTTTATTCATCTCTATCTTGTCACATTCCAATTTACAGAAAAGTTTTTCAAATAAAATATCAAATCTGTCTCCGCCTGGCATTTCTTTCGTTTCAATTTTTACATTTTCAGTTACATTTTCATCCTCATCAAGAGGTAGCGTCTTTTCTGAATCTGTCACAGAGGAAATGCCTTGTGGTTCCCTGTACGTTTCAAATAAATATTTGGTATCCATACCACTTTCAGGATTTTCACCCTCACCTTTATTCTCAGACATATTTACTTTATCTGTCCTGGCACTTAAAGAGACTTATTTGTGGAGAAAAATAAATCAAAACTTGACAAAATTTACTTGTGAATTATACTTATTAATTATTCAAATGTACTTAAAGGTGAAAATACCTCCCTCTAATTACACAGCTATTTGAATATTAAATAATTAACTAATTTTTATCTAAACAGTTTAAAATGTAAAAGTTTTGCCCCACTACGTTGGTCACCATATATACATTATGGAACGGCAAAATTTTTACACCATGAACATTGGACATCATATGAATAATATGGAAATGTGAAATTGCTAGTAAATTGTAAATATATATGAAATGTAAATGCAAAAGTTTTGCCCCACGTTGGGCGCTGTGACTCTTACAAATTTATATATAAATGAAATAAATTTAATTTACTTAATTAATGAATAACTGAGAGTCAAGCACGCATCCTAGTGCTAGGCCTTATGCTAGACTAAGATACGGTGAATTTTCTGCTAAAAAGGTAGGTTAAGCAAAACATTTACATGCAACTAGCTCAGTTTGAAAATAAATAGTTCTCTCAGGGGCAGAGTTGATTCTCCTGCTCTTTAATTATCTCCAGGTCAGGTAAAGAAAATAAAATACAAAATAAATCTTAACATCTAATTTATTAAAATAAAATAATTTTAAACGAATTCAAAAGTTTTTATCTACAAATATTTACACACAAAAATCAATATTCAGTCATAATTCAAATCTATACAACATAATCAATAAAATATTATAAAAGATAAAATAAATAAAGTCATAATATCGTGAAAAAAACTTATGTCTAAAAATGTGAACGTGACCATTATGATTTATATTTGTTATAGATACATGTAAACAATCAAAAATAAAATAAGTTACCCGTGATGAATTGTACTGGAATATATATATATATATATATAAAAAAAAATTGTGCGGTCTATTATTTGCCAACAAAATATAAACATTAAGGATATGGCTTTGCCCTAATTAGTCCTGTCCGGCGCCTTTTCTCGCTCCCAACACAGTACCATCAGATAACAAATTCACACAGATGAGTATCCCAAAGTTCCACCCTACGAGCATGTCTTTTTCAACTCGTCGGACGCAACCCGAACATACATCACAATGTGCTCACTCCTTAAGGAATATATATATATTAAATTAAATAAATAAAATGAAATAAAATAATGTCTCTGCGTATTCAATAAATTAACTCAGCCCTGATTAGTTCTGCCTGGTGCCTTTTCTCGCTCCCAAACGCAGTACCACCAAGACCAATTCGTGTCTTTCAAATTCACCAGGACTCCATGCTATGAATTAAATAATGACATAATTCATTTCACACATTCCTGATGTATTATTCAACACGTTAATATTGAACACCCAAATACAACAAAAATATACTTAATACACATATCAAAAGAAATAATATATACATTAAAAATAAATTTTACCTTTCTCGTGAAATTCCAATACAAAAACACCACTACAAACAAAGAATTTGGTACGCCACTATACACACATTTATAACAAATATTGTTTAATCACCTTAACTCTTCATACATCGTTTCAAACTCATCCATAATAAATTTTCAATGAAAATTTGATTCACTTATATATAACCTATATACACATAAAACAAAATTATTAATTTTAAATACCTTTTTGTAGAATAAATAAATTTAAAAGAAAATAAATTATGCGAAAAAGAAATGATTGTGTTATCCAAAGTTATCATTACAATTACTAGAAAGTTTTGTCATAATGTATGGCATAGTACCCCTACATGCAAAACAAAACACTCTAGAAAAGAAAATAAAATGAAATTAAATAAATTCAAAAACTGAGTTCATAAATAATGTATCTCATACATAAGTAATTATTCAAATATATCTAGACATCTCAATGTGATACGCGCTGCATGTTAAAAATAAAAATATTATAAGTGTTGAATCTTGTTAAAATTTTATAAGTGTCGAAAATCTCAAAAATTATTCTAAGTCCGGATTTAGGAGTAATCCTTTTTAAAAGAAGGAGGGAGTGGTTTATCACCTACTTTTAGACTAGTTAAAAGTTGCGGTTTTCACCAAGCAATCCCGGAAATTTTATCCGTCCGCTCTTTTATGCTTAATTTTCTTTATAAAAACATACGGCAACTTTCGGCAAACACGAATCCACCTCCAAAATTGTATATCGACGGTGCTGCTCTTATCGGTCACTTGGGGAAACAGCGTATTAATAATCCTTGAAAAGGTAAACAAACATGTGAATATAAATTCGTCTATACGTTTATGACTCATACGTGCATCTTGCGAACAATATTTCTTGCTCCGGCCTACACGGTCGATCTTCGCCGGTGTCAGTATTCTTCGGGCGAGAAACACCTTCATATTATTGAAACGTAACATTCAATGCGTAACTTAATATTATGACTTTATAAAAATTTTACTAAGATTCTTTTATTGTTTTACTTAAATAAAAATAAAGTTTTCGTAAATTATTGATATAGTGAATATTTACATACACATTATGATAAAAATGAATAAAATAAAATTAATTTAAATAAAATCTTGAAGTGATCTTGATTATACTTATTTATTTACATAATAATATTATTATCTATTCAAGATCACTGCAATATATATATATATATATATATTGGGTAAATTCCGCTGTAGAGCAACCGTAGACACGTGTTTCTGACTCATTGGTCGTCATCGGTACGGTGTAGCCAAGGAATAAGGTGGGATAACCTTGGAGATGTATGCTATACGGAAGACCATCAGGAGACAGACCACCATTTGTAGCTTCAGTTAGAAGATCCCCAGTTTTGAGGACAACAACTAACGTCGCCACGAGGAAGACAATGTCAACCTGCGTGCCATCCGAGAACCCAGGAAAGATAAATAAAAGGAATATCGCGGATACATGAAATACAAGAAAGAGGAAAATATTGGGTAAATTCCGCTGTAGAGCAACCGTAGACACGTGTTTCTGACTCATTGGTCGTCATCGGTACGGTGTAGCCAAGGAATAAGGTGGGATAACCTTGGAGATGTATGCTATACGGAAGACCATCAGGAGACAGACCACCATTTGTAGCTTCAGTTAGAAGATCCCCAGTTTTGAGGACAACAACTAACGTCGCCACGAGGAAGACAATGTCAACCTGCGTGCCATCCGAGAACCCAGGAAAGATAAATAAAAGGAATATCGCGGATACATGAAATACAAGAAAGAGGAAAATATTGGGTAAATTCCGCTGTAGAGCAACCGTAGACACGTGTTTCTGACTCATTGGTCGTCATCGGTACGGTGTAGCCAAGGAATAAGGTGGGATAACCTTGGAGATGTATGCTATACGGAAGACCATCAGGAGACAGACCACCATTTGTAGCTTCAGTTAGAAGATCCCCAGTTTTGAGGACAACAACTAACGTCGCCACGAGGAAGACAATGTCAACCTGCGTGCCATCCGAGAACCCAGGAAAGATAAATAAAAGGAATATCGCGGATACATGAAATACAAGAAAGAGGAAAATATTGGGTAAATTCCGCTGTAGAGCAACCGTAGACACGTGTTTCTGACTCATTGGTCGTCATCGGTACGGTGTAGCCAAGGAATAAGGTGGGATAACCTTGGAGATGTATGCTATACGGAAGACCATCAGGAGACAGACCACCATTTGTAGCTTCAGTTAGAAGATCCCCAGTTTTGAGGACAACAACTAACGTCGCCACGAGGAAGACAATGTCAACCTGCGTGCCATCCGAGAACCCAGGAAAGATAAATAAAAGGAATATCGCGGATACATGAAATACAAGAAAGAGGAAAATATTGGGTAAATTCCGCTGTAGAGCAACCGTAGACACGTGTTTCTGACTCATTGGTCGTCATCGGTACGGTGTAGCCAAGGAATAAGGTGGGATAACCTTGGAGATGTATGCTATACGGAAGACCATCAGGAGACAGACCACCATTTGTAGCTTCAGTTAGAAGATCCCCAGTTTTGAGGACAACAACTAACGTCGCCACGAGGAAGACAATGTCAACCTGCGTGCCATCCGAGAACCCAGGAAAGATAAATAAAAGGAATATCGCGGATACATGAAATACAAGAAAGAGGAAAATATTGGGTAAATTCCGCTGTAGAGCAACCGTAGACACGTGTTTCTGACTCATTGGTCGTCATCGGTACGGTGTAGCCAAGGAATAAGGTGGGATAACCTTGGAGATGTATGCTATACGGAAGACCATCAGGAGACAGACCACCATTTGTAGCTTCAGTTAGAAGATCCCCAGTTTTGAGGACAACAACTAACGTCGCCACGAGGAAGACAATGTCAACCTGCGTGCCATCCGAGAACCCAGGAAAGATAAATAAAAGGAATATCGCGGATACATGAAATACAAGAAAGAGGAAAATATTGGGTAAATTCCGCTGTAGAGCAACCGTAGACACGTGTTTCTGACTCATTGGTCGTCATCGGTACGATGGTCTTCCGTATAGCATACATCTCCAAGGTTATCCCACCTTATTCCTTGGCTACACCGTACCGATGACGACCAATGAGTCAGAAACACGTGTCTACGGTTGCTCTACAGCGGAATTTACCCAATATTTTCCTCTTTCTTGTATTTCATGTATCCGCGATATTCCTTTTATTTATCTTTCCTGGGTTCTCGGATGGCACGCAGGTTGACATTGTCTTCCTCGTGGCGACGTTAGTTGTTGTCCTCAAAACTGGGGATCTTCTAACTGAAGCTACAAATGGTGGTCTGTCTCCTGATGGTCTTCCGTATAGCATACATCTCCAAGGTTATCCCACCTTATTCCTTGGCTACACCGTACCGATGACGACCAATGAGTCAGAAACACGTGTCTACGGTTGCTCTACAGCGGAATTTACCCAATATTTTCCTCTTTCTTGTATTTCATGTATCCGCGATATTCCTTTTATTTATCTTTCCTGGGTTCTCGGATGGCACGCAGGTTGACATTGTCTTCCTCGTGGCGACGTTAGTTGTTGTCCTCAAAACTGGGGATCTTCTAACTGAAGCTACAAATGGTGGTCTGTCTCCTGATGGTCTTCCGTATAGCATACATCTCCAAGGTTATCCCACCTTATTCCTTGGCTACACCGTACCGATGACGACCAATGAGTCAGAAACACGTGTCTACGGTTGCTCTACAGCGGAATTTACCCAATATTTTCCTCTTTCTTGTATTTCATGTATCCGCGATATTCCTTTTATTTATCTTTCCTGGGTTCTCGGATGGCACGCAGGTTGACATTGTCTTCCTCGTGGCGACGTTAGTTGTTGTCCTCAAAACTGGGGATCTTCTAACTGAAGCTACAAATGGTGGTCTGTCTCCTGATGGTCTTCCTTATAGCATACATCTCCAAGGTTATCCCACCTTATTCCTTGGCTACACCGTACCGATGACGACCAATGAGTCAGAAACACGTGTCTACGGTTGCTCTACAGCGGAATTTACCCAATATTTTCCTCTTTCTTGTATTTCATGTATCCGCGATATTCCTTTTATTTATATATATATATATATATATATTTATTCAACCGACGTAACCAGGCCCGCTATATTCATGCTACCAAGTCAATCCCAGTGTATAACACACGAGTTGTTATTCAATCGACGTTTTCAAACCCAGCGATTCCACCGTCTTTCCAAACCCAGTGTGTAAAAAAGCCACATTTATCAGACCTTGTGATTCCCGGCAGCATTGCCAAGTATACATATATAAACAATGTAATTGGATAGTCCTGTTCGTGCTATGAAATTCAGCTTCGATATATTTAAAATGTTTTAATAGTAAGAGGAAAGTTTTTTAAAATATTTTTTTTTAAAATAGATTGTGTTAAATGTAATTCAGATATTTGCCGTTAATTTTGCTTGTTTCACTTAGATATCTACTTCTTCTAAATATATCAATAATGTGTATATCTTCCATTAGCGTTTTTTTAGAATATGCTAACATATTCATCAATTTACTTCTACATAGCTACATAATTCTGTTACTTTTATTAATTCTTTTAACAAGTTCATTTGGCTGAGATTTGAAAAGTCACAATATATTAATATTCTTCTTCATATAATTGGAATTATTTTACAGACACCACTTCTGATATAAAAGTAAAGTGATACTGCAAACCCTGCTTTTTTATGTACAGGGTGAGTCATTAGTAGCCGCTTCTTCGATTGCTCTTTTGTGTTTTAAATAAAAGAAGTGGAAGATTTATGGTTGCTTGTAGCGCATATTTTAAAAATACCCTAAGCTCTGACGCACTTCCGGCTTCACCGGAAGTGTACGGAACTTAATTTTTTTAAATGACTCATCCTATACATTTTTAGATTTTCTAGTAATGCTTTAAGTTGTCTATTCAACTGTTATTTCTTTTTCACAACTGAGCCAATAGTTTTTGAGTTATTAATTTTTTTTTGAAAATATTTGACCAGAAAACGCGTTCAGAAAAAAAAATTTCACATTGTTTTTAAAAGTAAAAACATTAACTTTGGTGGTGCTTATAGAAAAGAAAATTCTACATCCTTTGGTAAAAGTTGCACTCGACAATACATCAAAACCTTTGTTTTTTCAAAGCCTACTTCCTGAAATATTCACATACCAAAAACTTATTTTTTTTAAATGGAATGCCCGGTATTTTATTGAGGCATTTTGTTCCTTTTTTATTCTCTTTCATTTTTATTAATAACGATCTATACCAATCTTTTGTAATTTCTGAGATAATCACTATAGAAGAAATTAGCGGTCAATTAAAGAACTACGAGCGCTGTTCTATGTACCCAAATATTCGTTCAACCAATGGAAGGCTAGAATGGGGCCCGACTTCATTAGTCAGTTGTCAAACAAAGTATACGTTAAATCCAACTATTCCAAAAGTAATAACTTTACAAAATGAAGGGCATCGCATTTCAATTTGTTAATTCCGGAAATGTCCAGTTGGAGTATTTCATTTTTACACTGTTGGTTAACAACCAAATAAAATAAAGGTTATGTTTACTGACATATTTGAAGATGCCGCCCCACTAAGGTGGCTAATGCTGCTATCTTCAATTAAATTTGCCTAATTGCTTGTATTATTTTATTGTTGAAGCTCTTCATAAGAGATGACTGTAGTTTTTCAAAATTATAAATTGATGTCCTAAAACTTTAATAGAAAAAAAATCTGGAACAAAATAACGCAATTTAGATAACCTAAAACTATTGAGCAACGTAACAACAATCAAAAGTAAAAAACAAATTTTGTTAAAGAATATATTTAAGATAATCACAACGTTGTGCGATGCACGAGTATTCTGTTTTCCAAAGAAGTACTAACGTTGCGTAAAACGTTTCGATATATTCTTGTTTTAATGTTTATGTCTTCAAAAAGCTTTGAAAGTCCGTCCATAGAAGACGAAGATACTCTTCTCCATTAACATTTTCATCAAAGAAATAAGGTCCAATTATATAACTACACACTATTCCTCCCCACACATTTAAAGACCAACGATTTTCAAAAGTTATCAGATGTGATAAAGTGAGAGTTTTTATGTGTTATAATAACGAAAATAGTGACGATTAACGTATCATTTTAATAGAAGGTGGCTTCGTCGGTAAAGAACATAAAACTGAGAATTTCGGGATAATTTATCTGCTGCCCGTTGAAAAAAATGTAAGCGATTTTGAAAATTTCTTTCTTCTAACCCTGTGTATGAATATGATACGAATGAATTACATATTTCCTAATTATTCTGGATTCTCATATTTAACTTACATCTAACTTACGACTAATTTTCGTAGTACTAGTATGGGGGTGTTCGACTATACTCGCAAATACCATAAACTTATTATCCTCACCAGTTATTGATTTTGCCCGCCAGTTGAATAGACAATTTAAAACAGTACTAGAAAATCCAAAAATATAAAGAATGCGTTAAAAATATTAAGTTCCATCCATTTCCAGTGAAACCGGAAACACGTCAGAGGTAATAGTATTTTTAGAATGTGCGCCATAAGCTACCATAAATTTTCCACTAACTATTTTCCTTTTATTTAAAACACAAAAGAGCAATCGAAGAAGCGGCTACTACTGACTCACCCTGTATATGTAATTAGAAAATTATTTACTGCAGACTACTTTAAGACCAACTACAGAAATTGTAAGTAGAGGTATATTATTCAAGAACTACACATGTACGTAATTATAATTAAATAACCCGCCAGAAAAAGAATAGGACTCCGAAAAGAGGCACAGTCTCCATTCTCAATATGTAACAGATACCTATGTTATACGTAGATAAAGTATTACATAAGCAGTTAACAAAATATTATCTGAAAGAATAACAAACAATACAACACAACTTACGTTGCCGGCAGAGATTTATTATTATTAGTCGAGTATTTTATTTATTCAACTCAGGCGATATTTGAGATTGTCTAGACTATTACAAAGAATGTAAATGTTAATAACAGTCGTAAAACAGCTGATTTATCAAAATTACTAGATTTGCTTTCTTTATTATTTACTTTTATATAATCAATTTTAGAGTTATGAATGATTTATTCAAATATTTATTTTATGAAATCCCATTACAACAATAGCTTTTATGTTAATGCTTACGTATTTAAAAAATCCTGCTTTTGAAAAGAATCAATGCCGAAACTTCGAACAAATCGGAAATTATGTTATATTATATCGACGATTAAAATACGTTAAATTCGCAAGCTGAATAAAAAAAAAAGTCTCAAGAAATAAAGTATTTCGAATTAATAAAATTAAAAAATATATATATTTGGGCTTTATAATTAAATTAAATACTTAATTATTGCAAGCAACTTGTTATTTTGGGTACCCCAAAAATGATACACATTCAGGGGTGGGTAATCGTGGTTGTCGTTTGACAATTACAGAAGTTATACATATATGTAAATTTTAACTCTTGGACTCAAACATATAATATATGTAGTTCATTATTAAATAGGTTTGCTTCTTTTTTTTATTTAATGCATCTATTAGCAAAGACAAGGTGGAATAGTTTCGATTTTAGATAATTAGTCCATTATAATAATATAGTTATAATCAGATGTTAACGCAGCAAATAAAACTAAAGGTTTTCATAAATTCGTTGATAAAGCTTTCAAACCTCAATGATTCTTCTATTTACTTTAATTCCAAGAAGGTCTAGATCATGTTGAATGTGGAATTTCTAATTTCAGTCTTAGATAAAAGACGTTAATTTTTGATAAATAATTCTACAATTGTCAATACTATATTAGGCATGTTGATTTTCTTAAATAATCTTGCGTTTTCATGCAGCATTTTTAAATGTTTTTAATTTATTATTTAATTTATTACTTAATCAATATGTTAGAATTTATGTGTCACAGCAAATGTCGCGGCTATTGTATGAATGATGAAAAAATGACATATAAGAAAGTCATTAGATTCTTTATTTTTAATTATGTGTTAAAGTCGGAAAAACAACACCAAATAAAAAACAAAAATAAAAAACAAAAATAAAAAAAAAAATTTCATATTTAAAATGGAACGTACGCATTATTATATTACGTTATACCACATCTTATCATTAATTTACCGCGTAGTAGAATAAAGAACTGAGCGCTTTCAAAACATACACAGTTCAACAAAAAAGTGGTATGAGCTCAATTGTTATTGCTAGCGTGTCGAAGTGACAGTAAATTGACATTGTTTATTTTCATCTTGTGACACATAATCAACAAATGGATATGTTAAGAACGTACGTCAGATGCAACGTAAATCATGGAGAAGCTTCTGCATTGTAGCGAACCTTGGAACCAGGAAGGGTACAGCCATATACTCGCACGTTGGCAAGAATTGAACGTAATTTACGACGAAACGGATGTTTCAGTGCTAAAATGCTAAGACCAAGAAGTTAACGTGCAGCAAATTAAGAAGATGTTATGGTATTGGCATATTTTAAAGGACATTCAAGAAATTCAGTACGTGAAGCAGTACTCGATAGAGCAATAAGTCACTACACTCTAAAAAAACATAAAATAATCCTATAAAATTAAATTGATTCTCGTTTTAAGAGTTGGGTATTCTGATAGGAGGTCAATATTTTGGAAATGGCTTAACAATAATCAGCATTTAATGAATGTCATTCCTTGGAGTAATAAATGTAATTTCAATAATAATGGTATTTCTAACAAAAGAAAACATCATTTCTGGGATACAGAGAATCGTCATGAAATTCGGGAATGCACGTTCCAACACAGATTTTCTATTAATGTGTGCATCAGTTTTATTATTGTATTACGTGGTAAATTAATTAAGTACAACATATGGTCGACGTTTGTAAAGATAAATTCGTGTAGAATATGTAATAATACCGGGTACTTTATATTTGAAATATTAAGTTTTTTTGCTTTATCTGAATCATTTGATGTAAAATTGTTTTTGCCGATTTTGACACATTATTAAGAATAAATAATCTAATAACTTTCTTATATACCTATCATTTTCTAGTCATTAATACAATAGTCGAGATATTTGCTGTGACATAAAATCCAGGGTTCAGAAAAATACGCACACTGTATAAAATACTCGTACATAAATGTAAACAAACACAGCTCGAAGCAAGCAACACATATTTTTATTTTCCTTACAATTATGTGCGTCTTTAAAATTCGTACGGCACCGAACACAGACATGTACGTGTACATATTTTTATTTTCATTACAATTATGTGCGTCTTTAAAATTCGTACGGCACCGAACACAGACATGTACGTGTTTTATTTTTATATTTGGTTCCGTACACGGACATGTACTGTACACGTATTGTTCGAACACAGACATGTACGTGTTTTATTTTTATATTTGGTTCCGTACACGGACATGTACTGTACACGTATTGTTCGATTCGAACACACTTAAAGCGTACATGTCGACGTGTACCTATACTTTAAGTTCGTGTACGCGTACGTGTACGCTAAAAAATAGATACATGAACGATAGACATGTTCGAGTGTGTTTCCATATTTATTAACAGCATTATGCAGAATGAAAACCAGGCATGAAGTTAGCAAAATTTATGGTTTGCAACGTGTAGTTGCTGTGTATGCCTTTGTTGTTGCTTTAATTGTATTGGATATTTCCATATAAAAAATACCTGCGTGCTACAAAAAGGTCAAGTTTTTCGGGTGAAATGCAGAAATTCCCCTCATTAAATTGCCGCTAATACTAATTGCGGGAATTCCAGGTGGTTCTACCTAAATCAATAACTATCACTAATTCTTAGCGAGGCTTTGAAATTTCAATTCATCACTTTACATTAACAAGATTATTGCAATAATTTTTCAATATGACAACGTATTAGTGAAAATGCAAAAGAAATGAATTTTTTGATATGTATACATAAAAAAAATTACAGCAATTGTTTCAACCAAATTTATTTAAAAGAATTTAAATACATAATTAAATAAATAAGAAATAACCCAAAAAATAAAATAAAATAACAAAACAAAACAAAAATAGTTGACAAAAAAACATATGAATTTCTCTATGCGGCTAAAATTTATCTGTTGTTGTTCACTGTTTTCAGGTGTTTTCTATTTTAAGAGCTGCACAGTCGAGCAAGTCAAAGTTTAATTTTGTTATTAAAATATTAGAAAGAGACTTCTTTGAGAGCTTGGATCTTAACTTGGTTAGTACTGTACATGGCTGTGTTCGGTGCCGTACGAATTTTAAAGACACACATAATTGTAAATATTGTAATGAAAATAAAAATATGTGTTGGTTGCTTCGAGCTGTGTTTGTTTACATTTATGTACGAGTATTTTATACAGTGTGCGTATTTTTCTGAACTTTGAATAATGCTGTTAATAAATATGGAAACACACTCGAACATGTCTATCGTTCATGTATCTATTTTTTAGCGTACACGTACGCGTACACGAACTTAAAGTATAGGTACACGTCGACATGTACGCTTTAAGTGTGTTCGAATCGAACAATACGTGTACAGTACATGTCCGTGTACGGAACCAAATATAAAAATAAAACACGTACATGTCTGTGTTCGAACAATACGTGTACAGTACATGTCCGTGTACGGAACCAAATATAAAAATAAAACACGTACATGTCTGTGTTCGGTGCCGTACGAATTTTAAAGACGCACATAATTGTAATGAAAATAAAAATATGTACACGTACATGTCTGTGTTCGGTGCCGTACGAATTTTAAAGACGCACATAATTGTAATGAAAATAAAAATATGTGTTGGTTGATTTTGAACAGAACATTGTGTGTATAATGTGTGTATTTTCTGAACCCTGATAAAATCTAACATTGTTTTATAGAAAATATGATTTTAAGTGATAGGTAAACATAAACATAATATAATATTAATAAGTAGATTGCTCAACATCATTAATTCATTCGGAATATAGTTAAGGATAGTATTTCAAAGAATCTAGAAGCAAGTGTCTCAAGATAATATTTTGCATTACTCGACCAAATGAAGAGTATTAAAAGAAAGGCAATATGTTAGTTCTACAAGTATTATTCCTAGAAGTGTTTCGCTTATCGTCATTTACGTAGCTGCCAAGTTTAGGGCTTGGGAACGTCGGTATAATATGGCGGGCTTGAGAACGTAAGAGTAAAAGTTTTTACACAAATACGCCTGGCCCTCTCCCAGAAAATGCCTGAACTAAACTTGTATATAAGTTGATATTATACCGCGCTAGCGGACCCAAAAAATTTTTTTTGAAATATCATTTTTTATCATAAGCATTGAATAATAGACCGAAATAACACAAGAAACGTTGTCAGTCCCGAAACCGGGACTGACAACGTCTTTGCGGGTCTGACAACGATTACTGTATGTAGCTGATCGGGTCTGTGTAGACGGTTGAATAAATATATATATATATATATATATACATATATTTTTGGTAATTTTTTCCTTGGCCGTATTATATTTTATAAGTTGAGGATTGTCGTGGGTGTAGCGGCCTTTTTTTGGGACATCACGGTTTAAAAACAGGTAACTTAACAATGTAATTAAAACACATATTTTCTTTTTTATTCTTTGTAACGTTTCGGCCAAACATCTATGTTGCCTTTTTCAAACAATCTATAATTATTTTAACAAATTAAAATACAATAAAAAGGATATATATAACTTTATAACTTACACTTATCTGTTGTTTTCTTATTTAATTGTAATGGTGAATATAATATACGATACATTTACAAGTAATATGTTTTTCTTCCTGAAAGTCGTCATTTCTTTCTCTAGTTCTCTTACACTTTCAACCAATCTCATTTACATTTACAGTCGTATTTATATTTTTATTTTTTATTTTTTAGTAGTAGTATTAGAACTATAAAAATATAAATACGACTGTAAATGTAAATGAGATTGGTTGAAAGTGTAAGAGAACTAGAGAAAGAAATGACGACTTTCAGGAAGAAAAACATATTACTTGTAAATGTATCGTATATTATATTCACCATTACAATTAAATAAGAAAACAACAGATAAGTGTAAGTTATAAAGTTATATATATCCTTTTTATTGTATTTTAATTTGTTAAAATAATTATAGATTGTTTGAAAAAGGCAACATAGATGTTTGGCCGAAACGTTACAAAGAATAAAAAAGAAAATATGTGTTTTTAATTACATTGTTAAGTTACCTGTTTTTAAACCGTGATGTCCCAAAAAAAGGCCGCTACACCCACGACAATCCTCAACTTATATACATATATATATAAATTAGAGAAAAAATATCGGGTTATTCGTTGATCATCGTCATTGCAGTATAGCCGAGGAATACGGTGGGATATCCATTGAATAGAAACAGGAAATGACCATCGGGAAGAGAGATCATCAATTACAGCTTAAAGGTTAAAAAATCCTCATTGGTTGACAATGACTGCCTCGCTACGATGTCGGTTGTTGTCACTTAGAACTGAGGATCATCTGACATTTACGCTGCAATTGGTGGTATGTCTTCTCGATGGTTTTCCTTTTGTTTCTACCTCGAATGATATCCTACCTTATTCCTTAGCTATAGAGTACTAACGAGCACCAAGGAGTCAAGCACACGTGTCTGCGGTTGCACTACAGCGGAATAACGCGATATTTCTCTATTTTATATTTTCATATGTATCCGCAATATTTCCTGTAATATATACTGGCACCATAAGTAAATGGACACCCAGTAAACGTAGATGTATTTTAATGAAATTTATAGGAAGCACGTATAAAGTTTCAACAATATTCAACAGAAGATCAAGCTACCATAGAAATAATAATAAACAATAGCTAGTGTTTTCTTTTGACATTTATTTGGCGTTGTTTCCTTGAGTGTTACTATAAAGCATACGTGCAGGATTAATTAGTGTCATAGTGGAAAAAAATGCCTCCTGTTCGACGACGCGCAAATTTTTATAAATTAACGTCATTTGAACGTTGTAAAATAGTTGGCTTACGAGAGGGCTGTTTATCAATCCGTAATGTCGTCAATCGTGTGGGCAGCAGTCTTGCTATTGCTCTTTGTTAGCGCAGATGGAGAGAAAATAATGAGGAGCGATGACGTCCATGGCCTGGATGTCCCGAACTCACCACCGGTCGTAAAGATCGTGCTCTTCGACTGATGGCTCTTAGAGACCGTTTTTCTTCAACAAGAGAAATTGGTGATAGATGGAGAGGATTGGTTCATCAACCGATCTCCATACGATCTGTATATCGAAGAATTCGATCTTTTGGGCTTAGATCGTACCGTCCATTCCTTTGTTTACCTCTAACTCCTCGTCATCGTACTGCACGACTGGAATGGGCTAATGATATGTTGCATTGGAATGAGGAATGAAATCGAGTTGTCTTTAGCGACGAATCTCGATTTTGCTTCTGGTCTCATGATGGTCACAGAATGGTCAGGTCAGAAGGCGTCCTGAAGTACGAACAAATTTGCAGTTTTTTCAACAACAAAATAAGGCTCTAACTCAAGGTGTAATGGTGTGGGGCGCTATCTACCATGGAAGTAGATCTCACTTAGTAATTATTCCAGGAACATTAAATGCGAATCGTTTTATAAATATTGTGTTGAGAACAGTGTTAATCCCATATCTGCAATAGCTGGTTAATCCCATTTTTGAACAAGATATTGCGCTGCCACGTACGGCAAGGGTCACTATGGAGTTTATGAATAATGCTAATATTGATCTGCTTCCATGGCCGCCGCGGTCGCCAGACCTATCCCCAACAGAACACGTATGGGATATAGTAGGACGAATGATAAATAATTTACAGCTACCCCCAAACAGTATATAAATTCTCTGACGACGGATTTTAGAAGTTTGAGACAGCATACTACAGGCTACCATAGATGCGCTTATTTCGAGTATGACTAATCGAGTAGCTGAATGCGTAAGAAGTACAGGATGGCCTACGCCTTATTAGTTTTATTATGAATTATTACAATTGTGTATTGTTGAAATTTTCATCGTGTCTTAATATGAATAAAATACGTGTTTTCTGTAAATTTTATTAAAATATATCTACATTTACTGGGCGTTCATTTACTTATCGCGGGCAGTATACCGTAGTCGTCAAGTTTTAATTTCGGTTTACACTTCTATCGCATGCAGAATATGACCTTATAATATGCAGCGATGCCTGCTTGCTAAGAGTGGTGGGAGAGCAACGCAGTGTGGATATCGGGGGACTCTCACGCGAGTGTACTATCGGCAGCCTCGCTTATGTTTATCTTTAGTTTAATTCGTCGCGCTCTTTTCCTCTTTCTACTTTCGTATCAGAAATTAAAATATGTCGACTCCGGTATATATAAATCAAAAAATCTTCCCATTCATCTACGTAAATGATTTCTTATATGTTATTATTTTTGTCTTTTCTAATCAATAGAATAGCCTCTACGTTATAATAACATATTAGTTTAATAACATTTACATTATATACCACTCCACCAATGAAAGATATACAGTCAAAGATGCCATAAATTTATTACTATCTATTGAATTATTACAACGAGAAAAAACATAAGAAAAAATATTCATTAAATTCACATCAGAAGCCTCTTAAGAAATTTGGTATTCAGTAAAAGTGTAAGTGAGATATATATCATATGTTATCTAATACCTTCACGAAATATTAATTTTCAAATCACATCAACAAAACGAAACTCCGAGAGCAACAGTTGCGAAAGTAAGCAATTTGAAAATCATAGATACGCATATATGTACATAATGCACCTACGTTACTTTGGTAAATGACACCTTATATTAAACTGATTTTATGGGTGTATGTAACGTTGGGAGTCATGACAATGTGATTTACAGGAAGACTTGAGTTTATGCACTTTCATCAGAACGAAGCAATTTAGATGCGCAACATCAATCTCTAGGGATAAGAAAGGAGGTGAGTGTTGTTCACCTGCACCTGAGTGCAAAATATATTACGTACTGGATAAAAATGACATTTTAATTTAAACCCTTACCTAAAGTATAAAACACAATATTACGTGCTTCTTCGTGTTTCTTAATAATACGGAAAGAGATTATTAAAATGACAACACGTTTAAATCTCTTAATAACTAATGCAAGAATAGATGTAAAAGTTAAAAATGCCTATAATGTTACAATATAGGCATTTCTAACTTTTTTTTTTTGTATAATCAACATCAAAATATTACAGAAAAATCAGGTGTTTAAGGGTTAATGAAACATTTTCAATAAGTGTATCTCAAAAGTTACAATGTTAAAATGTTACAATGTAAATTTTGAGAAACACCTATTCAAAATGTCTCATTAACCTCAAGCGCCTGATGTTGATTATGCAAATGTCTTATAAAAGTTTTTGATAATGCTTGTTTTAGTTTAAGAATAGAGAAAAGTAATGTTCTTAAGACTTATTACTACGCCAATTTCCATTCCAGGCTGAGGTTTGGAATAATTCATTGGGGATCTGGTCTTGAAACGGAGCGTCTTCTTATATTGCAGAAGCGCGCGATTCGTATCATTTTCAATCTTTCTTCTCGTGAATCTTGTAGAAAAATCTTTGGGAGACACAATATTCTTACTGTATATGACGTGTATATCCTTGAAGTCTTGTGCTATATTTATAAATTTAAATGTCAATTTTCGACTGATACTCCGCATAATTACAACATACGTCAAACGGATTATTTGCTGCCGCCGATCCATAAAACCACTCTGTTTCAAAAGAACTTAGGTTTCATGGGATGTAGGTTGTATAATAAACTGCCAAACAGCATAAAATCTTGTAAAACTTATTGTAAATTTAAGTATAGTGTTAGGGCGTATTTGTTAACGTTGTCTTGTTATTCTATTAATGAATATATGTCGCAGTGATATTAAATTTTAATTAATTTAGTTTTCAAATATTTTTAATATTATTATAGTATTTTTTAATTTATGATATATATGTATATTTTATGATTGATGATTTGATTGTAACTCCATTGTTCTTTCTCTTTGTGACATATTTCCAGTACAAATACTGCTGTGTTCCAGGGTATTTTGTACTTTGTTTGAAATGAATAAAGATTATTATTATTATTATTATTATTATTAATGTTTCTTTAAAGTAACGCTAGGCGCTTAAGAAAACAAAAAAAGTTTCGAAAACCAATTTATAAGTATTGTTAATATATAACTTTATTAATTATTAGTATGAAAATCAGAAAAAAACAGTCAGTGCAAAGACCAATATTCCATTTTTTACACATGGTACTCACGCTTGAAGAACATCCTTCACCAGCAATGAATGCAACTAAATTATCTATTCTATCGTAACCGCATATCATCCTTACATATACGAATCCTATTGACCAATTAAATTAGGCCTTGATACAGATATAATTGATTTCGAAGCCTGAGAACACCGTTTCACATTAGCAAGTGGAAAACTACAAAGCCAGTGGATCCTACGCTACCAACGAGTTCTTGTTGTAGTTCGGGAATATTAGATATTCGTTTTTATTCAAATGTTTATATTATACACAATTTTGGGATTCTCCATAATTTAAGAAAATATGTCTACAGGGTATTACAAGAGAGCCGTTCGTTAGAAGTTTTCGTGGTTAGAAAAAACTTAGAATTCTGAAATTTTGAGTTCCAGGGTTATTCAAGATTCTCTTTCATTTTAAAATATTTTCAAGGTCATACTACTTCCGGTTATACCGGAAGTTGCCATTAACTTCCTTATTTTAAATGGAACACCCGGTATATTATTTCATTTTTGGATTCCTGAGAATATTTCATAGTGGGTTTTCATCAGGTTTCCCTATACCTGTTTTCAATTTTTTCTTAGATACCCTGATTTTTTTGAAAATTTTAACAGATATAGCCCTGTTTTGAGCATTGCGCCCTTTAACCAATTTCGATTGGTGGAAAGCGCTTCTGGGGTAGACGGAAGCACAGGAATGATACTTTCGAATGCCATATTGACAACTGATTTATCGCATACAGGGTATCCAAAATTTAATGACCAATTACATCATTTTAAAAGTTGAAAAAGTTCGTTTTTTCAAGTGGGACACCCTCTATTTTATGGGATGGCCGGATGCAGAATTTGATTCTGCATCGATTTGCTATAACATTCCCTATACCTATTTCCAGTGGTTTTCTTGTTAATCCATATTTTTATCAAAAGGTGATCAAACTCCAAAAGTTCTACCTAGAAAGCCTTGATTTTGACAGGCATTGAAACAATGTTGATTTAATGTCAAAGCAGTATCATCATACAGATTCGTGAGGTATCTACTTACAGTTCTAGGGATTTTGTTAACTTGCTTAAGTACAGTTTATAATGGAAAATGTTGAAGAATATTCCAATAATGATTTATTAAATTTGTTTTACACGCACGGTGAATGTGGACGAATTGTTCGACCAACATGCAGACTATTTAATGAACGATATACGGACCTACCAACAATGACTCCCGGAAAATTCGCAAGAATCGAAACTCGCTTTATAGCAACTGGAAACGTAAGGGCAACTCAAAATAACCTTAAGCCCGTAACTGATAATGAAGATAACGTGGTGAATGTGTTGGCGTTTTTTCAAGCTTATCCGCGGAGTTCAATTTCGACAGCAGCGCTGGATTTGGGTATTTCAAAACCATCAATCCACAGAATATTAAAAAAACATGGAATACATCCTTTTTGTGAGATAACTGCTCACGGATTACGTCTTGGTGATGAGGCAAGACGTGTCAACTTTTGCGAATTTATGATTTTGAAAATGACCGAAGATCCGAGATTTCTTCATCAGATTATGTGGACTGATGAATCGAAATTCAGCAGGCAAGGAATTACATATCGCCAAAATACTCACTGCTGGGCACAAGATAATCCACATGTTATTAGGGAACATAATCACCAAGACCGCTTTAGTTTCAATGTTTTTTGTTTAATTATGCACAACAGAGTGGCTTATCAAGTGTACGATGAAAATTTAAATGCTGCTAGACATCTGGAGATACTGAGAGGGTTTGTTAGTGATTTTCTAAATGCCCTACCTCCACCTGATAGAGCAAACACTTGGTTTCAGCTTGATGGTGCTCCAGCACATTCAACTATAGCTGTACACCGGCAATTGTCAATGATGTTCGAGGATCAGTGGATTGGCCCGCGGGGACCTTGGAACTGGCCACCCAGATCACCCGATTTGACCCCCTTGGATTTTTACCTCTGGGGTCGTATAAAAGAACTAGTGTACTTTAGGCCGGTACAAACTAGAGAGGAATTATTGAATCGTGTTCACCGTGCGTTTACTAATATAAGTCCAGACGAACTTCGGAGATCCATTTCGCGAGGAGTATATGGCAGAGTTATTCAGTGTTTGAACCAAAATGGAGGTCATATAGAACAATTATTGTAATTTTACATTCTCTTATTATTTTTTGTCATTATGTTCCAATTTTTTGTTTTTATTTTATATTTCGTTCTAAATGTTATGTACTAATGTCATGTTCTAATTAAAGTAAATTTTTTACCGTTTCATTGATGTTTATTTGGCTTCGAAAGGCAACCGATGTTTCGGTTTCTGCCAAAAAACCACATTAAAATAAAAAATTTGGATTAACAAGAAAACCACTGGAAATAGGTATAGGGAATGTTATAGCAAATCGATGCAGAATCAAATTCTGCATCCAACCATCCAATAAAATACAGGGTGTCCCGTTTGAAAAACCGAGCTTTTTCAACTTTTAAAGTGATGTAATTGGTCATTAACTTTTGGATACCCTGTATGCGATAAATCAGTTGTCAATATGGCATTCGAAAGTATCATTCCTGTGCTTCCGTCTACCCCAGAAGCGCTTTCTACCAATCGAAATTAGTTAAAGGGCGCAATGCTCAAAACAGGGCTACATCTGTCAAAATTTTCAAAAAAATCAGGATATCTAAGAAAAAATTGTAAATAGGTATAGAGAAACCTGATGAAAACCCACTATGAAATTTTCTCAGGAATCCAAAAATGAAATAATATACCGGGTGTTCCATTTAAAATAAGGAAGTTAATGGCGACTTCCGGTATATCCGGAAGTAGTATGATCCTGAAAATATTTTAAAATGAAAGATAATCTTGAATAACCCTGGAACCCAAAATTTCAGAGTTCTAAGTTTTTTTGTAACCACGAAAACGTCTAACGAACGGCCCTCGTGGAATACCCTGTATATTTAATGATTTCATCGAAAAGTCTTATTCCTAATTTTGCTAAATTGTAAAAAGGCAAAAACGTAGAGGAAAGGAACAGAAACCCTGTTTTATAAACTACTATTAAATATAATGTTTGTTAATCTGTAAATGTATATCTTTCCTTATTTTATTTAGACAAAAACTATAAATAGGAATTTTTAATTATTATTGCATTTTTGAAAAATGAATACAGGCTGATTCAATGCCGACGCTCATCATAGGGATTTCACGTATAGGGAATAGACGGTAGGCTAAAATTCGGCCAATTTGATAAATTTTGTGTCTGTTATGGACCTGGTGAAAAAACGGGTTAGTGACAAATGACTCTCGAACCGGAAAATGCTGATTTTTTCTATTAACAGGGGCATTTTAATTTGGCCTTGTAGGGAAGGAGCACAAAGTTAATTCGTGGGGACTCCTTTAGTCTTCTAGCTAATGGAGTAATCGAAATATTTATAAGACGTTTCAGTTCTTTCTGGACATCATTAACTTTCTTATTTCTTATAATTGAAGATTTTTTTACGTAATATTAACCATAAACTTATTGTTCTTTCATTAAAATTCAAAAAATGTAAGACAAAAAGTGTTATTAATTATGTAAGGATTAAAATGCTGATATTTTCGATACCTCTCAATCAGTCAAAACACGAAAAAATTATTAAATGTATCCTTGATCGTAAGTGCTACGCCCCTTAGCGGATATTTTCCAAACTTGAAAGTATTTTCCTGCATTTTCCTTGGGGCACTTTCACGTCAAACATTTTTACTCGGATGCAATATGACTATGGTTTCTGAGATATAAACAACAACCATTCTCAGTTGGCCACTTGGCATATAAATGTGTTTTTGTTTAAATAAATCACTGTTTCAATGGGAAAGGTTTATCTACAATATTTAAATAGGTTTTTCCTATTTTTTGAAAATTACTGTTGAATGTTTTTGTTTATACACCTAACATTGTCTTTCATATACACTTTTGTTGTTCTTTGTATAGAGCGATCTGTAAACAATAAATGATTTATTAATTTATTTATTTAAAATACTTAAATTTTCATAATTATATACATACATATAATTTGATATAATATCCGTCATTATTTAATACATAAAAATAACATATCTAACCTATAATATTAAATTATTTATATTTGTAAACGTTTGTATCAAAATTTCTCGCACGAAGTTGTTCATCAATCCATTCTGTGTACAAAGCAACGTTAACATACACCCCTGGCGTTAGATTTTCCCCGCAACCAATACCCCAAGAAACAATTCCAGCTTGAAAATAACGCCTACTATATTCAGAAATCGGACACACCAGGGGACTACCCCCATCACCCTTGCAAGCATCCCTATTCAATTCGCCCCCGGCGCATATGAAGCTGCGATGCAAATGATAAAACTTTCCCAGACGCGTCTGTCTGAGCAACTGTAAGCAAGCATCGCGAGAAACGCCCGGAACTTCGATCTTTTTGAGCACCGAGGAATGTTTCCCTTTCTTGAAGACGTTCTTCCCCCACCCACTCACAATGCATCTCGTTTTATCAATGCTCAACTCGAGTGTGGGTAAACATATAACTCTAACGTTATCTGCCAGGTCAAAGGGCTCGCTTAAAAACAGTAAAGCTATGTCGTTCTTTAAAGAGCCAGAATGATAATGGGGATGTATCGCGAATCCCTTAACTGTCCTATCTTGATGCGGTAGGGGTTCGTCTTGACTTAACGTGTTCCATTCGCCCGCTCTGACAGTCCATTGTCCAGCAGTGTGATCATTCACACAATGCGCAGCAGTTAAAACGACCTGCTGATGGATTAGGGACCCGCCGCATTTGTAAACGTTCTTGTCTGTCAAGGGATTTTTATGTAAGATGACTATTGTCCATGGGAGTTCTGCAAAGTGTGCGTTTGTCGATTCGTCGGTTATTCGGTAACCGAAATTGTCCGTATTTCCATATCCGCAGTCCTTGAACGAAGACGCGGAGTATATATCTGAGAGCAATAAAGGTCCTGGTTTTATATCTTTTATTGGATGCTCGCAGCAAACTTCGTAATAGTTTTCGCACGGTCCCTTTATGGATCTGCAAGGATACGAAATTTATTTTATTGGCATGCGAAGATGAAAACGAAAAATCATAGTCGTGAAAGAAACTAAAGAATATTGAGTATTTGCAATTTTGTTCAGACAGTTGGTTTAAAGGGTTTTCTGTAAATTTCTGCTTTTAGATACCTAGCTGTTAATTAAAAGTCAGTCTTAGCTTGTGTAAGTTATGAATGTTCAATAAAACCTTATAATATCGGGCACTAAAATTTACTGTAAATATGACCGCCATATGGCGGTGGCCCTTATTGAGAGAGTCAAAGAAAATAAAAAAAAACTATATTTTTTAGGCATATACATATTTCTTTCTTGTCGACGGTAGTGGCCATTTTCAATTAAATTATAATAAATTATGAGGGCGTATTTTTATGTTATCTACCTAGTCATGAAACAAAAGAGTGACGATGTCAAATAAATTATTGAAAAATTGCTGTCGCTGTTAGAAGTACATGTGCTAAGTTGTGTTTAGTTTATGCTGTGTATAGAGATTTGAGACGGTCCATTTCTCGATAAAATGAGTGAAACTAAAGTTGAACATCGCAGCGTAATAAAGTTCCTGACAAAGGTTGCTGTATATGGGGAAGATACACCATCTTATTTTCAAGTAAAATATTGTTCTAAACTCTTTCGATGAGGCCGAGAGTCAATCAATGATGACCCCAAAGTCCGGACGATCCGTTGAAGCTCGAACTGAAAACTTTGTGCGAAAAGTCGAAAATTTGGTTCTGAAAGATCGGCGTGTAAAGATCTCTGTTATTGCCAATGAAGTCTGTATATCCGAAACAAGTGTTCTCAAAATTTTACATGACGATTTGGGTATGAAGAAGGTGTCTGCACGGTGGATACCCAGATTGCTTATACCTGAACAAAAACTGAGCAGAAAAGAAGTTTCTCAAGAAAATTTGGTCAAGTTGGAGAGGGACAAAACATTTTTATCTCGAATTATTACCGGGGATGAGACTTGGGTATATTACTGGGACCCTCCTACTAAACAAGAATGGATGCAGTGGGTTCATAAGGGCTCTCCACTACCAACAAAGGCCAAGACACAATTTTCTGGAAAAAAGCAGATGGCAACTCTTTTCTGGGATGCTGAAGGAGTTTTGCTTATTGAATATATAGCGAGAGGGTCTACCATAAATGGAGAGGCCTACATAAACACAATTAAAAATTTAAAAACTGCTCTGGAGGAAAAACGCCCGCATTCTTATCCACAAAAAGACTTGTTGCTGCATGACAATTGTCGAGTTCATAAGGCAAACAAAGTTCAGCAGATAATCAATGACTGTAGGTTTATAGAGTTAAGGCATCCACCTTATAGCCCCGACCTAGCTCCGTCAGACTTCTTATTTAAAAATTTAAAAAAGCATCTCAGATGAAAGCGTTTTGCTTCTGATGAAGAACTCAAAGAAGCTGTTGAAGAATATTTTGCGGGGTTACCGAAGCAATTTTTTTCTGAGGGTATGGGGCAACTGGAAAAAAGATGGAATAAGTGTTTTAGTGTTGAAGGGAGTTGTGTAGAAAAATAATTTTTTTTTGTTCTCTTATGTGTTTTTTTTTCATGGCTAGGTAGATAACATAAAAATACGCCCTCGTATATTATACAGGCTGGTTCACCGAATCGATCGATTGTGAAAAAACTATAGATAGGAATGATCCCAAATTTTGAAACTATACTAAAGTCGATGGGGGGCATTCGCATAAAATATTTTCAAGATAGCGGCACTCCGAGCTATATCGGAAATAGGCACGGACTTCCTAATTTTAAATAGAATACCCTGTATATTGTCAGGATTTTAGATTCTACGCGAAATTCTAAATATACTTAATGTATAATGTCATATATATAAGTCTAACCCTTTTTGACTTATGGAAATCCTTATGTTAAATTTGACGTTTGCGGGCAGAAAATCAATAGCACTGTTTTCAAGTAAAGATGAATTTATTATTTAATTTGAAGTAAATTCTCTCAAATAGATGGCCTAATTAAATACTATTTGTATAAAATTTGTTACAATCCATTGATGATCATACAAATTTTGGAGATAATTGTTCACTAACTGGCGGTGCCCAATCATGCTGGTAGAATATATTTCTGTAATCATCTACCGGCAAGTTATGTAAATAATTAATTTATAAATTTTGGAGTATGTTGATATAGCGCTCACCTAAAAATCAACAAAGGAGTTTATACCTATAATAGTTTCAAAATGTCACCCTAAATTACCGTTTAAATTCTCTTTGTAAAATTGTAAGAACACGACACTATTATTTCTTACAGCGCAATAACCATTAAATTGCCAGCTTTCTTGAAAATTGTGCTCTCTAAATGGATGTACGCTTGGGTTACTCATATAATGAGAATTATGTCGAGTGTAAACTCCATTTTTCGTAAATTCTGATTCATTCGTCCAATAATATTATCCAAAAAAAATTGTTTTCTTGAGATCATAGCAAAATAAATGCACAGAGGTCCACGCGTCTTCGAAAATCAGTGTCTTTTAAATGCTGCACTATGTAAAACGCATATGGATGAAACTGTTTCCATAGAATTCTAAGAATTGATGATTTCGAAAACAACACTGGTTTATTTCTCTGAATCTTTGCCGTCACAGATCCAACGTTTCTGAAGTTTTCTATAATACTTTTAACGGTATTGGTAGATGGTTTCCGTTTTTGCGAATATCGAGTTGCAAATGTATCACATGTTCTTGACATAACTTTATTACATTCCCCATAAATAATAATAGTAGTTTATACAACGAATCAATAATGACAGTTATTATTCCCGATAGCTGAATTTACGAACCGAGCCGCGTAAGCGGCGAGAGAGTAACTCGGCTCGAGGGAATAATACTCATTATTGCGAGTTAGTATACACTACTTTATCTGCGACTAACTAAAAAAAATCAAAATAATTAAACGAAAATTACTATATCAATATGACGTTTGACGGTTAGACAGTTAGTAAAATGGCCGGATTTGTCTATCGTTACTATGACAACGTTGGTATCATTATGCTCTTATTGGCGGAATGCAGGGAATAAGGGTAACTTTATGTCTCATTATTCCCTGGTCGCATTTCATTATACCCTCGGGATATTATGAGTGTTATTATTAACCAATATTGATTAATAATACCTACTTTATTGTTTAGTCGTCGATAAATAAATTTAAATAATCATCGTTTGTATAATTTGAGCGCCCCGGCATGACTTATTCTAATTATGATAAGGTAAAATGACTTTTCTTCAACGAATGACAATTTATAATTTTGTAAACACGTCATGGCAAAAAAAAGTACTAACTTGCCATTATTTCGAAAACTACCAATTTTTGTAGTATATATATTTATACAAAGTGATCCTTATTTTTAATGCAGAATAAGATACAATTATAAAAGTTGCCACTTCCCATTTAAAAAAATTGTCTTTTGGTAATTTTTCCAAATTCGTTTTCAGGCGTATAGTTCGCACACTCTGTTTTAATAATTGTAACAATTTTGTACAAATAGTAATTAATTAGGTCATCTATTTGAGAGAATTACTTCCAATTAAGTAATAAATTCATCTTTATTTGGAAAAAGTGCTATTGATTTTCTGCCTGCACACGTCAAATTTAACATAAGAATTTCAATAAGTCAAAAAGGATTAGACTTAGATGTATGACATTATACATGAAATATATTTAGAATCTTACGTAGAATCTAAAAACCTGACAAAATACAGGGTATTTTATTTAAAATTAGGAGGTTGATGTCTACTTCCCGTATAGCCCGGTGTGTCTTGAAAATATTTTAGACGAATGGCCCCTATCAACATTAGTATAGTTTCAAAATTTCAGATCATTCCTATCTATAGTTTTTCCGCAATCGATCGTTTCAGTTCTCGGTGAACCATGTTTTATTTATTTTGAAAAAAATTATCATGTCTGCTGCTTTTTTTTTATTAAAATACATACAAACGTAGGACATAAATTATGAGATAAATTAGCTACTAATCTATCTACATATACAGGTGAGTCATACCCGCGGGGAAGGCAGATTGCGAATTTATGAGAAAATATATTTCGAAGGTGGTTTTCTTCCTATGATAGCCATCTATTACAAACACGCTTTAAAATTATTTTGTGTTATACAGAGTGTTCCATAACTTGGTGGCTGACAATAGTTGTACTTTTTAAAATGAAGTAGCCTATATATTATTACAGTTTCGTATTCCCCGCATAATCCTATACAAAGTGTTCCATAACTTGGTGGCTGGCAATAGTTATACTTTTTTTTATGGAATACCCTGTATATTATTATACTTTTGTATTCCCTGCATAATCCTTAGTCAATAAGTTGTAAAATAGTATAGCCCTAAAATTTAAGGTTTCCGATTTATTACCATTTCTCTGAAAAATTCAATGTTTTTATAAAATTATATTTCTCGAAAACGACATATTAGATGGATACACAATTTTTGGTAGAGTTGTTCATAAAAAAAGGGCGTAATGCAAACATATTTTATTTTTTTGCAGATACTAATTGAATTTGCAGAACACTGGATTAAAGCTACATGACACATTTTTGTCCAAAACTGAATTTTTTCAAATAGAACACCGTGTATATTTGTTCATTTTTGAATTGCTTAACAAATTTTGCACCAAAAGCATATAAAACGTAATTATTTTAAAAGTGACCACTACTGAGCTATTATCGTTTTTTGATATAATTTTGACAACTTTATATTTTTTATTTGAATATAGTATACCTAGTGAGCCATGATATTTGCCGCAAAATTGACAATTGAGTGAACGACATTTCATAAGTTGCTTCTCAGTTGACAAACGCCATTTTATAATGGATTTTTCTAAAGATAAGCTTAGCGATATGGTTTTTGTATGTAATGAGATAATGACAAAGGAAATTTGATACATCTTATTTACAATACATTCTCTACCAGTAATATATTTCACAAAATATGTAGAATAAGGCACAATAAACCAATTGTGCACTTAGTCTATGTTTTGTATTACATACCTTAAAATAGTTTTAGCTTTTCCTATACATACCTGTATTTATTTATATAATATTTACTTTAATTAATAAAATAAAGAAAAAAATCTTAAAAACCAATTATGTATTTTATTTGTAAGACTAACATCCTGACAATTACGGCCACAAATATTGTTTTCTGTTTTGGTGGTCGTTATTGACGGGTTTTACTGTATTTGTACACAAAAAAAAATTATAAGCAATTTCTTCGACTAGTTTTGGGCATGTCATATGTAATGCAAGTCATGTGAACTCATACTTTTAAATTAATGAGTATTAATCTTTTGAATTAGAGTCCGATCCAAACCTGATGATACCTGCGTAGAAAACGATTTTCGGTCTTAGAGAGAGCAAGCAGCATAAAATGAGAGAGATATCTGTGGGAAGCGCTGTACACAGTCGGGCGTGAAAACATTAGTCTACTATTTGATCATTTGTACTTTAGTCCTTGCTTCATACTGGGCTCCGATAGATTTACATCATTTATATACATTTTCAAATCTTTTATAAAATCAGTTTTTTTTAAACTCTTAAGCATTGCCATTTTGTTGATTGGTAAGTTTTTTTTTATTATTTAAATAATTTTCTCACGGTACAAAAACGAAATGTTAACTTATTTAAGGTTAAAATGTCCGAAGTTCCTGACCAATTAGTAGCGCGGGAAACCTCCAGGAAACAAAAAAATATACATGAACAAGCACGAGAAATCGTGTGGATTGTGTATAATTATTAATGTACATTGTGACAATGAGACTGATTCTGTATTTGACTATTCGTCAGATGAAAACGATTAAAATTTTATAAAAGTCTCTTAATTTAATTTAATCTTTATTTTTATTTTAAATTTATTTATCTAGTGTTGAGGTTTACTTTTTCATTTTCTTTTGCCATGTATATAATAATAATAAAACCTGTAGATTGCTGACTTCATTCCATGGTGTTTGTATTCAAAAGTAGCGGGAAATATACACGATCGTTTTGGTGTCGATATTTTTAGCACGGATAGTACAGAGATTAAACCACGCCCCGCGCATCTCAAGTCCCATCAGGTTTGGATCGGACTCTACACAACATTGTAATTCTAAAGCGCATGAATTTAAATGTTAAACAAATGTAAAAAAAAATTGATATTAAGAACTGATGTTCTTTTAGTCAGTTTTCAAAGGTTTAACATAAAATGTAATAACATATATATCGTTTCACCTAAAAAAAGTATGTTTGTGTTAATTCGTCGTTATGAAACACTCTGTATACATGAAACTAATTTTAAATTGTATGTATCTGATTATCCAATTTTTTTTTATTAACATTTTCAGTACATTTTATTTACATATTATTTTCTCTATTATATAGAATAAGGAATGTCTCAATAAAAATTTGACTACTACATTATTTTTTATTACTTTATCTATTAGAATAGATTAATTTCATTCACATCTAATCTAAATATTGAATTTCAAAAAATTAATGATTAGGTATAAATTTATTTATATTTGATTAATCCTCTAAAAGCTAAATATAAAGTCGATTATCAATACGTAAAAGAAAAGGATTGCGACTTTTATTGCCGAATAAGAAAATTTTATTGCTTTCACGAATTGATTCATTGCTCAATGTTGTAAAAAAATCAGATTATTTATAATTTTCTCTTACCTTATGTCTAGTAATCCAATTCCATTGAATGCAGCGATATTATCTTGACACATGTTTTCAGGTACACATTCACAATTTTTCAAGTGTAAATAATTGTAATTCTCTAAATTAGGTTCGCCACTGATACTAAAAATTAATGGTGCTACCAATAAAATATTTATAAACCAAGTCATAGTTACGATGCGATGCTGTTAGTCGGTATTGCATATAAAATATTAGTACATGTATAAATATTTTATGGCAAACTGCACTGCATAAAAAAATACTTTTTTTTTTGGGCGAGTATAGAAGAAACTTCACGTATGTTTACTATAACTTTCGGGACAAAATATAACATAAAAATGTTAAATTTATATTTAACATTAAAGTTTATATATTAGCATGTATTAAAATATAATTTTAAATTAGCAAAATTAATTTTACAATAGTTCTCTACAATAATAATTATAATTACGAATTTTTACAAGAATAATTAAAAAAGTTATAGCACATCAAAATCTCAAATCAAGTGAAGATGATACTACCGGGTCGAATTTGGACTGATTTTCAACTGTTTTTCGAACAAAACTGTGGCAATATCAATTAATGGACACTAGAGTGTGTCACGAAACACTTTTTTTTTTTAATTCAAAATTTCAAGTCGATAAGAAGTTGTTTATTGTTGACAGCTTCATTTACTTCTAGCTTACTTCTTTCATTCAGAATCTTCTTGTAATCATACAAATAAAAAGTATTTCCTAACACGTGTTTACACAATTTAATTCTTTTCTGGAAGTAAGAGAAATAAAACTAAATACTAAAAATAATCTTATTTTCTAAAGAAATACGAAATACAAATATTACAACGTTATGTTTCAGAAAGTAATTCAAAACAAATCTTTATTACATTATCTCTTGGTCTTGATAATTGATGAAAATGTCAGAATGTTATAGTTATCTCTTCACAATAGGCTTATTTAATATGTATGTGACATCACAGTTATAAGTCGCATTCTCAACCTGCAACCAAAGATTTTAATAAGGCTGGTCGAAAAAATTTCAAGCAATCAATTTATATCGTTATAAAAAACGAAAAATAATGAGGTGTGACCACCGCACGACTTTCTTATACGTATGAGCGGTACGTATGAAATTTTTTATATGAAAATTGTCCTAAAATAAATAAATAAATATAATTACAAATACTTCAATTCCCGTAGTAAATCTATATAGAATGCATACTTTGCGAGATATTCGAAAGAAAGTGCTATTTGTTAAGAGATAAAAGTGTCACTTTCGGTCCGAATTTTGAAATCTCATTTATACAAAAAATATTCCAAATCCATCTCTAAACACTTTTGTATCCTTGATAAATAAATATAGAATTCATAACTTACGTATTTGCAAAAAAATCGCTTTTCGATAAGAGTAAAAGTGTTATTTTGGTTTTGAAATTTTGAAATTTTTTTTATACAAAAGGTATTGAAAATTAAGTTCTAAATACTTTTATACTCGTAACGAACCTGTCTAAAAAGCATGACTTGCGAAATATTGGCAAAAAGCTGATTTTTGATAAGAGTAAAAAACCTACTTCTGGTAGGAATTTCGAAAAACTTTTTTAATAAAATTGTTCTCAATTTTAATTTTTAGTACATATTAATTCTTTCTAATATTTGTTTAAACTTGGTAGTTTACGAAATATTGGCAAAATTCGATTGTTTCACTGAAGTAAATTTCTACTTACTGAAAATCTAATCCGATCTCCAGAGGAAGATTATATTAGTAAATTCAAAATTTGGAATTGATAGCCATAGCGGTTTGACCGCTATCGTGGTCACACACAAACACACGACACAAACACACAGAGAGAGACATTTTTTAAAAACCACTTTTTCGGTATCAGGCGACCTCAAAACGTCAACATCTGCAAAAATATCGAGGTCGATCATTTTCATCATTACAATACTTGCTTAGACTACGTATAAATGTTACTTCCGGTCGAAATTTGGAAATTTCATGTCTACAAAAACATTGCAAATCCAGCTTTAAATACTTTTGTGCTCTTGATAAATATATATAGAATGCATTATTTACGACATATTTGTAAAAAAATCGCTATTCGATAAAAGTAAAAGTATTACATCTAGTCCGAATTTTGGAATTTTTTTATACAAAAGGTGTTGAAACATATGATTTAAATACTTTTATACTCGTAATGTACCTGCCTAGAAAGCAAAAACCGAGTTTCGATAGGAGTAAATGCCTATATCCGGTAGGAATTTCGAAAAACTTTTTTAATACATTTTTCTCAAATGTAATGTTAACTACATTTGCCAATTTTCCTGAAATCAGATCTCAAGAGGGAGATTATACTCGTAAATACAAAATTTGGACTTGATAGCTATAGCGGTTTGATCGCTATCGTGGTCATAGGCACACACACACAGAGAGAGAAATTTTTTAAAACCAGTTTTTTGGTATCAGGAGACTTAAAAACGTAAACATTTGGAAAAATCTCCAGGTCGAAAATTTTTATCATCACAATACTTCCTTATACTATGTGTAAGAAAGTAATAAAGTCTTACTGGATATTTGTTCCTGGACTGTTGGAGTTGCAGATGTGAAGTGACTATTCGTTTCAAACTTCGGAAGATATTTTTCATCCAGCTATCTTTTAATCAAACGAAACAGTTCCTGTCTTTTAAACCACAGACGTTCTTAGAACTTTCTGTAACCTCCCTAACACTTCTTTCTATTGCTTTTGTGTGAGAAGGAATGTTAAACGTCTTCTATAGCTAGTTTTTGTTTCAACGATCAACTCAAGCTCTTGCTTGCTTCAGTTAGTTAAAAGAGGTGGTGCGGTTACAGTTGCAACCTCTGTCAATCAATAAAAATGTGTGGTTGTTTGAAACCCTCTTTGCTTTTATCTCTGTCAGTCGAACTTTAATTTCCATTATATGCATATGCACCACGTGTCTAAATTGAAGGTATTTTTCATAGCAAGTGCAATAAAGACCACCTATTCTTTGCCCAAGCCTATAACCACGTTTATTGCTGCCTACTACTTGTAGATATTGTTTTCGTGAATACGAACTGTCTGTTTCTTTTTATTTCCTCTTCTACTTCCAATCGTTACTTTATTATTTTTTCAGACAGATACTAGACGTCTGAAGGAAAGACGATCTATCAGGCTTTGGAGCCCTCCTAACCTTTATCTTTCTGCAAGCCTTCTCGATTAATAATAATAATAATAATTTCTTCCATAATGGTATCTTGATGTGTTTTTTTATGACCTCATTTCATTCGCACACGCATTTTGTATGTTGACGCAATTTCTTGACTATTTCAGTTATTTTTGTAGTTGTAAGAATAAATTGTAGCGATAGTTCCTTTCATGTCACAGGGCGATATTTAATATATTGACAGCTAGGTCTTCTTGTAACGTTTTTTACGCTTCTGTCGTCGCGCCGGATATAATTGATTTCAAGTCTTATATGCCATATATTCATCAGCACTTCCAGCCCTAGTCTGTTTATCTAGGGAGTCACGATTCTCTTTGGTCTTATAGCTTTTTTCTGTTTGATCGTGTAGTCTCTTCTTTTTTTCTAAATTTCCGATTTCTATCTGTATTGTTTCTGAATACTTTCTAGATGTACGGTTGCAGCACTGCCGAATTCCTCATACCGTGAACTGTCAAGAAAGTTAAAAATAGTTCCACTGGCTTCAGTCTATACAGGTTGTACAACTTAAAACTCCCAGGTCAAAATCTCGGAAACGGGTAAAGATATTTGAATTTTGTATAAATTAGTTACTAAAGAATGTGATTGACTCTTGTTTGCCCTCACAATTGTGTTTTATTATGTGAAGTTATAGATGGCGCTGCGATGAAAAGAATTTCTTTGATCGCCACAATCTTCATTTGTTTTTTTTTTATTTGAAAGAGTATTAAAATTAATGTAAATTTTATTATTTGTGTTCGTTTCCAAAATTTAACGGTTTCATAGATATTCGTGTTTAAAGAAAGTACGAGTAATTTCAATTTATGTCTTTATTTTGTGTAAATATTTAAACGGATCAAATATAACTAACAAATGTGTTCAAAATTGTTGCCTTCTTGATTGCTGCATAACGTATATCGCCTTATTAATTCTTTTCCGCAAACATTTAACAATGTATTTCTACTAAGCTACCATAATTTCTGAGATTTGCACCCAGACTTATAAATGTTTTGTGATCTGGTAAAGGCCTGTTTGGAAAGCGTAAAGCATATAATCGCACTGCTTCAGATGCATTTCTACGGGATTCTCCATAAATTAAAACCATATTCAGTTTGTCATCATTTGTGTGTAAAACCATATTTTTAATAAAATCTCAATGAAAAGTGAGTAAATGTTTGAATGAAGCTAATTATAAAGACAATTAGTAATCAAGCAAGTGTCACTAATGTGTGCTAATGTCAAAATATTTTCTAAATAATCAAAGCAAGCATACATACATATAACACAGACATGAATGTTTTTCTGCCCACATACCTATGGGTGTCTATGAAGTGGAACTTATAAAAAGGAACTAACTATAAAATTTAAATTGTGAAGTAATTATAATAGTAAGAATTGTGAATATGTTTATGTATGTATATACTAATCATTAATATTTTATATATAGTAGTGTGTCAATGAGAGAACGTAACGACCTCAATTTGTTTCAAAATATGACCAATGAGATTATAATATCAAGCAATACTGCATCCTAATAAACTGGATGCGATTATTATGTTACAGTTTAGAAATTTGCTCTGTATATGTGTTGTTTCATAATTGTTAATTGCTTTTCTCTTGCTTTTTACCAATTCTGCTATTTAATTTGGTTGCCGTATTTACTTTATGCTTAATATACATTTTCATTTGTAAATATTAATAATACAAAAACGTTAGTATTTTGCAAAATTTTGTTAGTATGTATTGTTTAATTGCGCTATGGTTTTGAATTGTTCATTATTACCTGCCTTTGTGTACCACGTACCACCTATGGATAGACTGGAAAGTTATTCTCACTTTGAGTTGTTAAACTTAATTATAATTTGCCGCGTCAAAGTCATTTTAATTGATTTTCTGTATCTTAAAATGTTGCAGTAAATTTAGGGTAATTTCGTCATGCTTTTTGTTGTTTTACAGTCCAATTTTAATTTTTAATAAACTTGCAGTTAAATTGTCAAGCAAATGCAGAATTTACAAAATACAAGATGGTATATGTACTAAGTGTGATAGTTATTGAAATAATTAACTGCAGTGTTAATTGAGAAAAACAACTAAGCGAAAAATCACGGAAAATATATTACCAATATATATCTGATCAATGCATAGCGATAAATGTTTGTACGATACCTAAGAAACAACAGATGGCCCATCAAGCTCGAAATAGTGAATAAATTAACCATTAATTGTAAATAAAGTGAGTTCAACGTTTTAATTAGGACTTTAAGCACAAATATATTAATTTATCAAGTAAACAAACATTCGGTTGCAAAAATATTAAAATAAATTGAAATAAATTGTAAATGTAACAGTGTCTATATAATAATGCATTGATTGTTGCTTTAGTACTTTGTTTTTAATGTTTAGTAGTATTTATTATTATCTTGCTTTTCGTAAAAGTTATATTTTTCTGTAATGTAATTATATTTTGAATAGGACACAAATTATCCAATAAGCTTCCAGTATTTCACAGAGTAACTTACGTGCTTCCTTTTTAAATTCTATGAAATCTCCGCAATTAATCAATATCAATCTGATTTCATTTAAAAGGATTTTATATATCAGTCAATTAAGATAAGGGGATACACTTGATATCTATAAATATACATACTACGATTAGTGTATCTTTATAGCGAAAAGCGAGTTGTCAAATCATTTAGTTATTGATAAACGTTTGCTTCTCCATCATTATAACTATGTTCATCAAAATGAACATTTACATAACCTTGCTCGTATTGTTTTCTTCATCGATTTTGGTGGTATTCGCTCAGGATTCCTGTCCAACAAGTATGTACAAATTTTTTATTTATTTTGACTATTTTGGTAACCTCATCGTATTCAACAATTCTGGAATATGCAGTAGCTTATCGAGTTAATTTTTATCTTATTGGTGCTTAGATCGCATCTACTAACAATTTTTACATTATACGGAGTTGAAGTTATTGCAAATTTTAAACAGAATCTTTGAAGGGAAAATTGTAATTTTCCCTGGATTGGTGAAAGACAAAGTTTTGTATTATTTAGAAACATTACTTGTGACAAGAATAATAAAATATTTTTTTGTAATGTAACAAGATTGGAGAAGTTCAGGCTTTTAGTGAGTAGGAGTAATAATAATAATAATAATAATAATAATGAGTGACTCGAAGACAAACACTAATATAATCACCATTTTATATTGATTACCAAAAAGCTCTTTTAGTATATAACACATCTGGCTGATCCAAATTATGCAAATCGATGTGTATTTCAAACAACTTCAATTTCAATCCATTGATATTAAGGGTTGGCTAATTCTCTGGCTGTATCTTTCAAAACGGTAATCTTTTATATAGTTTAAATAATACCAACAACGGTAACATGATCAAACCATGCAATATCGCGGGAGCTGGGAAACTGGAAAATGCAGTTAATAATGCGACTAAATATAAGAGTCAAGATTTCTTTTAATAATTTCTTAATATTACAACGATATATGAACAGCTTGTTAGTCAGATTCGTGCTTACAACCATAGATGAAGGGCACAGAAAAACTGCATTCCAAGTCACAGAATTATAATTTTGAGTGAACTCAAAATGAAAATTTGAAACCTAACAACTTTTGGGGGGGGGTTAGTTTAGAAAAAAAATACATTGATATTACTTATGTTTAAAGATATGGAGATAAAGTAAGCACAACGAAAATTTTTGAAACAAGATGCTTCAAAAAAATTTCGATCTATGGTTTTGCGAATTTAGTTTAGTCGCTCGCTTTGCTTATGCTTGCCTACAAAAAAAACACATTTATCTTCAAAATCGACATAGAAACTGAATATGCTCGTCATTTTTCTTTTCAATTATGACTGGACCACTTTAAAGCAACTTTTGTCAATTTTTTGATTTAGATCTCCAAAGCATATACGTAACTACATAGTATAGACTAGTTTAAAAACATTATGTTGTACATTTTTATGAAGGGTGCGTATGGAACATTTTTCACATACTTACATAAACGGTACAGTGCGGTCCGTCCAGGTTTTTCCTTATTTTTTTTTAAACCGGAAACTTATTTCAACACGTGTGTAGAAATACTATTAATAGATTAACTGAAATCACAGTGCCATCTATTAATTGATAACAAAACCGCTGGGATATCACAATACCACTTAAGGGTTAAGTTCTATTACAATTGCTTAACATAGCATTTCCTTAAAGAGAAATATTTCCGTAATTAGAAATGATCTATTAAGAACTGTTTAAAAATGTAATATTGTCATTAACTATATATTCTTATTAGTGTTTGAATATATTCAACATCAATAACAACAGATTAAACAAATATTTCAATAAAAAATCTGCTTCTTAATACCTTCGTAGTTTCCTGGAATAGGGAATTCTACCAAGTCTGGTGGTAAAGAACTTACATTACTTTAGAGTGAAAAACAAATTTAAGTTAAAGGATTTCTAATTTTGTTACAATAACTTACCTGCTCAAACCACATTAGCATAGTATTCTATAGTCCGTCTCAACCCCATTATGCAGTACAGGTCTAATGGCAATATCTAACATTTTTTGTAATCAAAACGTAACCTATACGACTGTTTGTCATTCAATTGATGCATACAAAAAATTAATAGTAATATGAAATACTAAAAGGGGAGAATATTTGGGAAGATGGATTAGTTAAAGTATTTGTAATAATATAATACTTTAGATTGTTCTGTTGAAAATTATTTCATATCTAACTGAATGTAGTAAGCCAGAGTAAATAAATTAGTATTTCAAAGAAATACTTAAGGTGTGGTATACAATTTTCTTCGTTACTGAATATTGACATCTTAATCTGCTATCCACTAAAAATTCAGACAAAGACAAAGTTAATCACAAGTATTTGTAATAATATAATCCTTTAGATTGTTCTGTTGAAAATTATTTAATATCTAACTGAATATAGTAAGCCAGAGTAAATAAATTAATATTTCAAAGAAATACTTAAGGTATACAATTTTCTTCGTTACTGAATATTGACATCTTAATCTGCTATCCACTAAAAATTCAGACAAAGACAAAGTTAATCACAAATTTATTTTCCATAAAGACTTTTCCATTTAAAAAAACAACTTAAATAATACATATTTATGAAAAGAATAACAATAACCACACATACACATATACTTTTATTTTTTAATACATTACATGACTATATAGTCTTATTGAATATTAATATATTAATGTACATTCCGTTATACACATTTAAAGAGACAAATTCATTTTGCAAAAACATACTTTCCCATTTATAAGAACAAGTTAATAATACATGATAACATTTATGAAAAAACTAACCATGACCATACAAAGGGGTAGGTACACATATTCTTTTATTTTTCTTCAATCACTTAAAGAATCTTGATCTGATGATGAATGTGTGACGTTAATTATAAACTTTTCAACATCGTCTTGCAAGTTATCTAGTATCCACATTTTGCTCGATGTCTTTTACGTGGCCAATGTAATTCTGCCAGTTGTTCACTGTTACATTCTGATAACCCTCCACAATTAATTGTTCAATATCTCTTTGTTTGAATGTCGTATTGTGCATTTCAACGTAGTGCTTAACTTGTGCCCACACCATTTCAATTGGTTTTAATTCACAATGATAAGGTGGAAGCCGAAGAACATAATGCCCATTATTCTTTGCAAATTCATCAATTTTGTTTCTGTCATACTGAGACCCCTAACCTCTGACACACAAGCCAGTAAATCGCTTTTTACAATGTCATTATCTAGTGGTATATTCTTCTCAGTAAGCCATTCAATAATTTGGTCTTCTCCGTGCTACTTTTGGAAACTTTTCTAATTTTCTCGTGTGATATGAGGCATTATCGAGATCAACAACCGAGTTCACTCGTATATTTGGAAGCAATTTATTCTTGAACCAATCTCCATATGTATCTGCATCCATTTCGCTATGAACATAAGCAGTATTTTTCTTACAAAGAAATGTACATTCAACACCAACAACAAAACCTTGCTCGCCTCCAGCATGAATTAATGCAAATCGAGGCCCAAGACCACTAGGTGATTTTAAACCAGTGCTGGGTCCTTCTGTAAAAGCTTGTCGACTGCTTTGAACTGTACCGCTAGTCCACTTTTTATTTATCGAGTGTCATGCATTCACCCATGATTCATCAGTATATATTAAAGTTCTACCTGAAAATAAAACAATCACAATCAAACACAAGCAAATAATAAATTGCGTAATGAACATAAAAGTATAACAAATTAAATGATAATCTATACCTTCGTCTCTGAATTTTCTGATGTCTCGTAAGTATTTATGTCTCCACCTAATGATGTCATCTCTTTCAATAAGAATACTCTATCGTCCCACTTTTTGAAATTCAAAACCCATATCATGTAGCAATCTGTAAAAAGTATATGTATATGTATATAGGTTATCACGTTTATCAGAATTATAGATATAGGTATGCATACTTACTTTTAAATGCTTGAAAAAGATAATATGCTTTCTAAAAAGAACGATTTAAGAGAAATTATATATAGGTAAATTAAAGACAATATAAAAGTTTACACACTACGTCAAAAACTGACAATTGACAGCAACGATTACTCATATACCCACATACTTGGCATAATAGACCTTGCAACAAGGCAACCGGAAATAAAGATGGCGTTATTGAGACATTACTAAAGATAATAGATGCAATATCCCTATTAAACCTGTACTGCATAATGGGGTTGAGACGGACTAATAAACATTTATTGTGTACTTGTGGGATCCACTATCGAGCTGCGTGGCGATTTTTACTTTCTTATATGTAGCATAAGAAAGTATTGTGATGACGAAAGTTTTCGACTTCGAGATTTGCAGATGTCCACGTTTTGAAGTCTCCTGATACCAAAAAAGTTGTTTTTGAAAAATGTCTGTGTGTCTGTGTGTTTCTCTCTCTATCTCTCTCTCTGTGTGTAGGACCACGATACCGGTCAAACCGCTGTAGATATCAGTTCCAAATTTTGTATTTACGTGTATAATCTCCCTCTTGAGACCTGTTTAGTTTTTAAGTAAAATTGGTAGACCGGAAGTAGTAGTTTACTTCAGTGATAAAATCGAATTTTGCCAATATTTCGTCAACTACTAAGTATATACAAGTTTATGAAGAATTCATATACAGTGAGGACGCGCGGGTTGGAATAAATTCATTTAAAATTTTTGGTTTTGTTTTATGGAAAACGCTCGGATAGGTCGATTTTTATTTTTAGCTGCGGTTTTTCTGATGGTAAATTGATGTACAAAGGTGGTCCAAAAATAAGTTACGACCATCAAATTTTTTTTTAATGGAAACAAACATTTTTTATTTAATTTGTTAATTCTGCATCGAATTCTAAGCATGTTTCATGTACCATGTCCTATACCCAAACTCAACAGTTATCGAGAAATTTACAATTGAACATATCAATAACTGACACCGTATCCTACAAAATTTATTTCACTCTCTTGTCTGAAAAGGACCGATTTATTAAAAAAAACAGAAAAACAAGTCAAATTAAATGTTCAAACTGTTGACCACTAACTTCCTGACAATAGGCAAGCCGAAGATCAATTTCACGCAACACTGCCGTTAACGTTTGCGGCTTAATTTGTTGTATTTCGGTTATAATTTCTCGATAACTATTGAGTTTGGGTATAGGACATGGTACATGAAATATACTTAGAATTCGATGCAGAATTAATAAATTAAATAAAAAACATATGTTTCCATATGAAAAAAAAAATTGATGGTCGTAACTTATTTTTGGTCCATTCTTTGTACATCAATTATTTACCATCAAAAAAACCGCAGCTAAAAATAAAAATCGACCTATCCGAGCGTTTTTCCATAAAACAAAACCAAAAATTTTAAATGAATTTATTCCAACCCGCGCGTCCTTACTGTATACTTAAAATTAAAATTTTATGTAAAAAGTTTTTCCAAATTTCATCCTGAAGTAGGTCTTTTACTCTTATCGGAAATCAGTTTTTTGCGAATATTTTGCAAGTTCTGCTTTTTAGACAGGTACGTTACGAGTATAAAAGTATTTAGAACTTACTTTTCAATACCTTTTGTATAAAAAAAATTCAAAATTCGGACCGGAACACTTTTATTCTTAGCGAGTAGCAGTTTTTTTCGAATATCTTGCAAAGTATGCGTTCTATAGAGAGAATTACGAGAATAGAAGTACCTAGAATACGATTATGAATAATTTTTGTATAAAATTTTTTTTAAAATTGTATGATTTGAAACACTCATGCGTATAAGAAAGCCGTGTGGTGGCCACACACTTATTTGTTTGTGGATTCAATTTAATTAAATTTAGCAAAGCTTGCGTCATAACTTTTTCTTCTTAGCACAAATGTGTACATGATATTGTGGTTGCCTCTTTTCATAAATTCAAAAGTACTTCACCTTTAGAACAACTTTTAATTGTAACCAGCAAAGTATCACTGTCACATCTGGTGTTCCGCATCCAGCCCACATGCTTTTTATCTTATATGTAACTATCTATTTTACAGCTTTAGCTTTTGTAAATATCATACCTAATAAGAAAATATGAAATAATTTAGAGGTGTGGGGACTGCTTATATGAATGCTTCGATAAGAATAAAACATATTTTTTCTAAAATCGGCAGTTAAGAACTCCGAAATCGGCAGTAAAGTAAATCATTGTTATATAATTTTCGTGTATCTTGGCTTTCATAAGTTTTCACTAATTGACAGCTGACGGCGGAACGTGGTAATAATTGTACCATCACAATTTGCATTCAAACGTAAAATAAAGATTTCTTTTGTAATATTTAATGTGCATCTAGAGAGTAAAGTTAGTTTTCATCACTCATTGTGGTTATTTATACTAATATCCACATTCGTGATGAAAAATGTAACTTTACTGCATTGTTACACAAGTAACTATTAATATATTTAATGTATTTTTAAACTTAACCAATTGGAACATAATTTATACATACATTTACGTATTCAAATAGTATATTATGCAAACACTATTTTTTCTACGACCCCATAATAAAACATTATTTTTTGAACATTCCATTTCATAAATTGAGGTTAAAATTTTCCATGCACCTTTGCAAATTTAGCTGGTAATAAATTGTTCGTGGTTAGTAAGGCTTGTTCCATAATTTCTGGTGGACTCAAATTTTACATTTCACTATCATTATCCCTCATTTTTACCGTTCATATTTTCAAAAAAGCACAAATTTTAAGCACTTACTTGTAAATAGCAGAGAACTGTCACATTTATTTAATTTGTATATCTGTTAGATATGCAGTCGCCATATTGAATATTGTTTGAATATTGGAATGTCGCATTCTTATTGCATATAAACTTGTATCGTAATGAAAAATCTGTAATCCTATTGGATATAAACTTGTATCATAATGAAAATATGTATCGTAATGGACCTCATTAAAGTACAGGTTCGGCATATCTAATAATACAATTAAACTATGGGAGTAGAAAAAATATTTTTTTATTATCACCTTCTTCAATGGGTGTTGGTATATAGGTTTCCAGCTGGCAGTAAATAAAAGTTTGGTACGTAATCCCTTTTATCAATACGTAAATTGGTTTCCAACCCGCAAGAGGCTTTGTTAAAATAGTTCCCATTAATATAATATATTTACTGCTAAAAACTATTATATCTGCTTTTTTAAATAACGTTCACATCTCTGTCAAACAAATCCTCTCTCAGAAATAATTGGATGTAGGTTTCACCTGGCCCAGTCGTGGTCTAGGAAACTTCAAGCCAACCTGACGTCCGAATATAAAAAAGAAAATTCTTAAGTTGGCAGATGGCTGCGAATGACTTTTGGATTGCCGTTTTTAAGTCCTGACAATGTCAGAGACTGTTTTGTTTTTGATTTGTTCGCAGTAGCACCAAAAGGCGGAAATGCGCAAAATTATTCGGATTACTTAACACATAATTATGTATCAGAAGAATCTCTTTTCCTCCCTTCCCTGTGGGATCAGAAGTCAGCTGTACCTACATGCACTACCAATACTTATAAATCATTTCGTAAACACTTCAAAATCAAGGGCATTCCAACATTTTATATTTTTTTTGGAGAGTTTCAAGTGGAAACATATAAAAACCGCCAACAATCATCTTATTCAACAAATGAAATTAGTCGATTACAGTTTCTTAAATTGTTTTTTTTTTCACTGTGCTTTTAATAAAGACTAATAACTGGTTATATTTTGATTTAATAATATTAGCATGTATGTTCTACGTTTTATATGTGCATTTTTTTTTAACGCGGAACATAGGGATTTGCGTGCTAAAAATTCTACCCCATGTTAAGTTTTGTTGCGGATCAAATTTGGAAGAAATTTGCATTACATTTAATAAATCAAACATATTTCTACCAATTGTACAATGTTTTAATGACATGAAGTTGATCTTTTTAATTATTTTTTCGTTTTCAGTTGTAATTAAATCGCACAAAAATGAGTGACAAAATCAACGTAGCGTAAACATTTAAACTGATTTAAACATTTTATGCTAGATGACATCGCTTGTCACTTCACTATTGACAAGTAAATTTACGAAAAAAATGTCTATGTACACAGTTGCAGAACGAGTGGAAATTGTTACGGCATGTATCCAAGGAATGTTCTTCAGGGATATTGTTGACAACTTTGCTGCAGCATATCCTGATCGGCCAGTTTTAAGTATTTCGACAGTGTCTCGAATTTACAATGAATTCCAGAGCACAGGCTACGTAAATTGTGACCACAAGAAACGAATTAGAAATCCATCTGCAGAAGAGACCAAAATAAACATTTGTTTGATGGTTGAAAACGGGGGCTCCACAAACTTAAATATGCTTGCCGATCAGTTCCAAATTTCAAGAAGCAGTTGCCATAAAGCGCTGAAGGCCGAAAAGTACAAATCTTATAAGATTAAAAATGTTCAGAAATTGTTACCAACAGATTTCTTCCCAAGAATGGAATTTTGCCAATATTGGATGGAAAGAATAAATACCGATCCAAATGTTTTAACAAGAATAGTGTTTTCTGACGAGTGCACATATGCTCTGGATGGAACGGTATACAAGCAAAACTAAAGAATTTGGGCACGACAAAATCCTTATAAGATTTGAGAGGCTAACACGCAGTGGCCTCAGAAAGTTAATGTTTGGGTGGGAATAGTGAGGAATAACATGTTGGGGCCGTTTTTTTTATAGACGGGAATTTAAATCAACGGAAATATTTAGATTTTCAGATAGAAGTAGGCCCCGTCTGGATGAGTTGCGAGGTAATGGGGAAATAATATTCCAGCAAGACGGAGCACCAGCTCATAGTGCTGCCACAATCACGGAATTCTTGAATTAAAGTTTCCCCAACAGTTGGATTGGACGATATGGACCATTTAGATGGCCTGCCAGAAGCGCAGACCTTACCCCACTCGATTTTTTTTGTGGGGTCATGTATCAAGTAAAGTCTACGACAATGTTCGAGAGAAACCTGAAAACTTGGAAAAGCTAAGAGCAAGAATCACACACTCTAAAAGGTGTTTGTGTAAAATTACAATGAAAATCATTGGCAACTCCATGACCAATTATAATCATTGTAAGAAAACATGTGAATGTAGTTCCACAAGTACATCAATTAATATTACTTGTTCAGATGGTACAGATACAGCAAGGTAATGCAGTGTCACAAGGCATGATTGTAAATTTCAATTTTTAACAATAAAATTTACACTCGTGTAATGTAATATTACAGTACTGCTATCTAAGTACACAACGACTCGTACAATTACGTACACTAACTGTGAATGTACATTTATTTCCTATTAAAATACATACATTAGTTGTGGATCTACAACCGGAATACTTAATTATACGTACAGCGCTTGTAATTTTTTTTTATTATTAAGGAGCCTTTTTGTTTGTCATTTTTTACGTAAAATCAAGTTAACACCTATGCATTCGTCCAGAAGTAATATACATTGGGGGCAACGTAGATTTATACCGCATACTTATCTTTCAGTTTATGCATGCATTCGCGAGGCACTATAAAATCATGTAGATATATCACTTTTTAAAATTGCTTTTCATTTAGATATTGCCCCATAATTTGTAGAAGATATGTTTCATTGAATGAAGCACGGCGTAGATTGTGGAATTTGCCAATATTGTGCAGCTCCACTACTGTAATCAAAAAAAAAAAACAGCTATTTGAGATAGGGATTTTATATATTGCAATTAATTTTATTATTACAAAAATAATAGATATTACAAGGTGTATATGAAACACAAAAAAAAATTCTAAAGTAAAACAAAACACGAACCAATAAACTTCTCAAAGAAATTAACATGTAATCAACGTTTCAGCATTTTAACAACTAATATTTTTCAACTTATTGAGTAAGGTTACAATTTTAGTAAGGGCTTCTTTTGTTGCCTTTCACCTCCTGATCAGGGTTAATTTTCAAAAAATACATTTGATATATTTTTCTGCATCATCTGGAGGTGGAATGTCGGTCATAATGTTTTTTCAGTTGCAAAATTGAAATAATTTCCTGTCTTTTTGCACAAAGTTTTTCTCAACTTGTCAAAATGCCAAAATCATACTTCTTTTTGAAAAGAATTGGCCATTCTTCTATGATCTGTTGACAATAGGCTGCGACCGATTTATAAATGTTCTTTGCATTGTATACGTGTCATTAAGCAGGTTCATGGAATCTCTATCTATATAAAATCTTCGGGCGAGTCAGTTTATTGAATGTCTATCTAGGATCTGATCGGCGTTATATATTTCAATTGAAGGGGTGTGATCACCACACATTCTGCATATGTACCTATATTTCTTCCTATACATCCACTAAAAAAAGTAAAAGCTACTTATTGAATACATTACATATTCCTGAACACTATAAAGTGACACATACATCATATATGTATTATTTATTTGCTCAACAGAATAGGGATTTACGTTACATATAAAACAAACAGAGCTAACTTACCAAATAATTCACTGTAGGTTGGTCCCCACTGCAGTCTGCGAACTTAACGTTCGCGACAGACAAACTGACGCCAGAGCTTTAAATAATTGTTACTGTCAAATGCTAATAATGAACCACAATGATTAACTTACCTTATAATAACTTATAAATTCCAACTATTAATTATATAACCAAAACACAAACAACAGCATATAATTGTAATGAAAACCACTAGTAAACTGAAATCACTGCGCATGCGTTGACGGATTGTAGAAACAAAACATCAGCGGCTCGCAAACATATGTAAACTTACACTCGATTTTAATTCCATTTTTAAAGATAATGCACGTATGGGCTTGCTAAATATAATTTAACTATCATACAATATAAAGAAAAGTTGTTTTTTCCCCCTAAAAAGTAATACAAGTCACCTAAATGGAATGGGTCTAGAATAGAGACTTACATCATGCTTCACTGACAATTTATACTTAGGCATCAACTGATTTATAGTGGGATTGAATATTATAGGATCTTGGATGAACCTATATTATGGCAAGATTTATAACAGTTGTAGTGGGCAGTAATATAATTAATACACAATTATTTTGTTTACTTTATCATGCTGTTTAGGTACTTATACTATAACAAATATTAATCTTTATTTTTAAAATATTTCTGACAAACGTAAAACTACTTATTCGCACGTATAAAAATCACAAGTGGGTTAATCACTAAACATGTTATAAACTTTTAATGAGAATACTTGTTAAGAAACCTTATATTAAGTATTTTGAATTTGAAATCACAGAGAGTAATAGCGAATTTACATTACAAGTGATGAAAACACACTAAATGTTGTAAAAGTTCTATTAGATAAAGCAATTTTACATTACTTTTAAAACTAAAATCACATGCTAGCTGTGATTTTACATATAAATTGGAATTTTACATTAAACTTCAAGCGATCTTACACTACATAGAATATTATATTTTAATTATTGGAAAAATTACAGTTATAATAAATGTATTTTTCAGTCGATTTTTTACAGTGCAGACGCTTGCATTCAATTACGGTGCAACAATTGCAAAATACTCGTAGAAAATTCTATGATCGGTTAGGATATTCTGCAACTGCTGAAGGCAAACATTTTGAACAATTTCTTTAAATTATTTTTATGTTCATTAATTCAATAAATTATCTCACAGTGTGTAAAATTACATTTATTTTTGTTATTTATACCGCAAAAAAAGTTAACGTGGGGTAAAGCTTTTAGCACCCAAATTTCTATGTTCCGCGTATAATCGTAAATAAATTTCTTGTTAACAGATTTGGATCATTATTTATTTTTTCCATCCAAAATTGGCAAAATTCCATTCTTGGGAAGAAGTCGGTTGGTGATAATTAGTGAACATTTTGAATCTTAGAAGATACATATCTTCTAAGACCTTTCGGTCTTCAGCGCTTTATGACAACTGCTTCTTGAAATTTGGAACTGATCGGCAAGCATATTTAAGCTTGTGAAGCCCTCGTTTTCAACCATCAAACAAATGTTCATTTTGGTTGATGAATTTCTAATTCGTTTCTTGTGGTCACAATTTACGCAGCCTGTGCTTTGGAATTCATTGTAAATTCGAGATACTGTCGAAATACTTAAAACTGGCCAGTCAGGATATGTTGCAGCAAAGTTGTCAATAATTTCAACGTGTTCTGCAACTGATGTGAACATAGAAAAATTTTTCGAAAATTTACTTGTCACAAGCGAAGTGACAAGCGATGTCATCTAGCATAAAATTATTAATAGTTTACGCTACGTTGATTTTGTCACTCAATATTGTGCGAATTAATTTCAACTGAAAACGAAAAAATAATTAAAAACAACTTCATGTCATTAAAACAATGTACAATTGGTAGAAAAATGTTTAATTTATTAAATGACACACAATTTTCTTTCAAATTTGATCCGCAACATAAGTTAACATGGGGTAGATTTTTTAGCACGCAAATCCCTATGTTCCGCGTTAAAAAAAATGCACTATATATGGGTAGTAAATAATGTAGATTCAATAGTTATGTTTTATTACCTGCCTGATAGTTGTACTAAGTACATAGCTACCGAGAAACCAATTTCTCCAAAAATATTAGGTACACCAAAAACGACGGGAACCCGTTTACATATACTCTTTCCAATCTGTCCTGGCTTTGACTTGATGTCTAATTTCTAAATTAGACATCAAGTATTTTTGTGGATTTCCCTCCATTGACATTGAGGGAAATTCCAATGAATTTTTCCCTATTTAACTAGAAGACACATTTATCTAATTTACTTTGATGTATTACATGACAACGAAACCTAAATTCACTTAGCTAAATCTCGACGACTAGTTTGTGAATTGGAAGCATATCGAACGTCTTAGTTCTGTGGTTTCTTCTATAATTGATTTGATTAGAACTTTAGTCTGACTTGCAGTCAGATCCCCTCACTGTCTTTGAGTATGCTTTGAAATTTCACTCTTCACTGATGGTACCTAATGGTAACTATTAAGCGTAGCACTTTGCTACGCTCAGTAGTTATTAGTGAGACAGATAACACTACCCTGGGGTACCCCAGACAATATGGGCTCTAATTTTGAAAGTATATTGCTATTTTTATAGTAGTAGTATTAATGGTTAAGAAAGACTTTTAAAATTTCTATCGCTGTAATTTCAGGTGTTGATAGAACTTTTAAAATTATATCAATGACGTTATTAAGATGATATAAAACACACTGTAAACAAATCTGTCAAAATATATAAAATATTGAACTCAAGCATGTAGATTTATTTAGATTATTTCATTTATTTTGAAATTTGTCAAAGCTTAATATTCATTTATGTTTCAATTGTAATCATTCTTATATTATAGATCAGAAGGTACTGTTCTGCTATTTTTCAAGCTGGGCTGTGTACCGCAATGACTCTGGTAAATTCACAGCGGATGACATCGATCCAACTCTCTGTACTCATTTGGTTTATGCCTTCGCTGGACTAAGCATGAACGGCGTCATTGGATCATTGGACAGCTGGGCTGATATCGATTTAGGTTAGTAAAGGTCCCAGATTACAATAACAAGATATTATTATAGTTCATATTAATTTGTACAGGTGGTTACTCAAAGTTTATAGCATTAAAAGAAAAAAATCCATGTCTGAAAACACTTCTTGCGATTGGCGGTTGGAATCAAGGATCCAGAAGATACTCAGTGGTATGTTTCGTATAAAATCAGCAGTTATTTCATTTTGAATAATTGAAAATGCGTTTCTTTTGTACAGATGGTAAGTGACGAGCAGTACAGAAAAGCCTTTATTGACAGCGTTATTAGATTCCTAGTCAATTATGATTTCGATGGATTGGATATAGACTGGGAATATCCAACGACACGTGGTGGTATTCCTGAAGACAAGGAAAACTTTGGTATTCTATTGAAGGATTTGAAAGAAACTTTACAGAAATGGGACTTATTACTGACAATAGCGGTTCCAATATCTACAAGTGTAATTCAAGATGGTTACGATATGGGTGTTATTAATACGTAAGACTTCAAATTAATGTACGGGGATGGTTTGATATTATTGGTAAAAAGAAAGCAATTTTAAAGTTTCAAAGTTTTTTTTTTTGAAAAATTAAATTAATTAAAATATTTCTAAATTTAAATAATTTAATATTAATTTTTTCAGTGTTTGAAAATTATAATTATTATTTGCCAAAGTATCAATTTTTTGTCATACTCTTATTACGCTTTTAGTTTATTTTTACTCAACTGCAATACTAGCTATTAGCTGGGTTTTGAATATGTAAATAATATTTTTTCTTTTAATTCGGGCTTTTGGCGTCATCTATGAGTTACTGAAACGATTCTTCTTATTGATTTTGAAATAACATTTTCAAAAACCCTTCATATTTAATATTTGTAAAAAAATTCGGGATTAATTTCTAATGAATTATTTACTAAACTTATTGTTTATATCTCATTTTCAATTTTATGTCTCTATTTGCGGTACAGCTCGCTCATAGTCTTATTTCAACGTTTTATTTAGCAGTTTTGTCGACTTTGTGCCTAACTTTTGACTTCCACGTTACGGGAGGTTCACGTGTTGAGTTCTAATTGTGCTGCCGTTTAACCCTTGCTAAACTTGATGCAATAATTTTTGTCAAATTTATATATAAAATTTACCTGGTAACAGCTTTTTTTGCTTGAGTACTCACAGTTACGACGTAGTACCTTTGGAAATTGCGTTTCATTTTTTATAGAAACTAGCATTACCATTTGAATTTGTGCTAGGGCATAACTATTGACCAAGGTCAAATGGACGATTGAATTCGGTTTTTTTTCTTCTCTGCTGTCACCTGAGACGGAGGATTTTTGGAGCGACAGCTAAGTCTCTATTTTAAATCTATTTGTAAATTTGAGGTTTTGAAACATAATAGTTGGGCTGAAAAGTTCGTATCGTTTCTATGAGATGGCGCCACTAGAATAAAATCCATATCATTTTTAGTTAGTACCAACCTTCAAAAGATACGTGTATAAATTTGACAGCTGTCTGATTATTAGTTTGTGAGATACAGCATTTTGAGTGAAGCAACTTTTGTTATTTTGAAAACAATGGATAAAAAGGAATTTCGTGTGTTAATGAAACACTATTTTTTGATGAAAAAAAGAGCTACTCATACCAAAAAGTGGCTTGATGAGTATTATCCGGACTCTGCGCCGGGCGAAGCAACCATTCGTAAGTGGTTTTCTAAATTCCGTACAGGCCATATGAGCACCGAAGACGATGAACGCAGTGGACGTCCAAAAGAGGCTGTTACGGACGAAAACGTCAGAAAAATCCACAAAATGATTTTGGAAGATCGTAAATTGAGGTTGATTTGTATAGCTGACACTCTGAAGATATCAAAGGAACGTGTTGGACATATCGTTCATGAATATTTGAGTATGTGAAAGCTATATGCAAAGTGGGTGCCGCGCGAGCTCACAATCGACCAAAAACAAGAACGTGTCGATGCTTCAGAGCAATGTTTGGAGCTGTTCAACCGCAATAGAAGTGAATTTTTGCGTCGATATGTGACAATCGATGAAACATGGATCCACCACTACACTCCGGAGTCCAGTCGGCAGTCATCTGAGTGGACTGCACGCGATGAACCGAATCCAAAGCGTGGAAAAACACAACAGTCGTCCGGTAAGGTTATGGCGTCCGTATTTTGGGATGCACATGGAATAATTTTCATGGAAAGGGAAAAACCATCAACAGCGACTATTATATAGCGTTATTGGAGCGTTTGAAGGACGAAATAGCGAAAAAACGGCCCCATTTGAAGAAGAAGAAAGTGTTGTTTCATCAAGACAATGCGCCGTGTCACAAATCGAAGAAAACGATGGCAAAATTGCATGAATTGGGCTTCGAATTGCTTCCGCATCCACCGTATTCTCCTGATTTGGCTCCCAGCGACTTTTTCCTGTTCTCAGATCTCAAGAGAATGCTCGCTGGAAAGAAATTTAAAGCCGATGAGGAAGTAATCGCCGAAACAGAGGCCTATTTTGAGGCTAAAGACAAATCGTACTACAAAAATGGTATTGAAGAGTTGGAAGATCCCTATAATCGGTGTATCGCCCGCGAAGGCAACTATGTTGAATAATAAAATCGAATTTTGCCAAAAAAATGTGTTTTTCTATAAAACGATACGAACTTTTCAGCCCATAAGTGTCTATTTTAGATTCACTAGTATTGAGGCTTTCAAACAAAATTAATCTTTTCTTTTTTGATAAATTTTTAAGACTCGTTTAAATTTGGAAGAACTGCACCTTAATGTTAATTTTCTCATACCTACAAGGTTTACAGGTATATTGTTAACACTTGTGTTTATAACCTACAAATTATTGTATGAACTTTGTGATTGTCGAATTGTGACTAGGATTTTACGTAACATTTAAATTTATCTTTGATATATTTTACACATTCGTGGCCTCCTAAAGGCTCACGGGCGAATTTATTTAAATACTATTTAGCTCTCTTTTTTGTTATCCTCTCTAGTTTACCAAAAAAAGTGGTCCCATAATATGCTTTTTAGAAGAATTTATACGATTATGGCTTATTAGGCTTCATGTTAAACTCCTTTACAGTTATCTATTACATTAAGATTTGTGATTAAGATTTATTATTCTTTATTAAAATTTGTTTGGATTTCCAAATGTTTGAGCGCATTTGACTTTTCATATGCTTGACTTGCTGTTATTTCCTTTTACGCAATTTTACTACTAGTATTACACCTACGGTCACAAATCCATTTTTCTTTGATGTGCCCTAACCTTGTGAGCGTCGTCCTAATTAATTTAGTATCTGTTTCGACCCCGATCATCTTCTTTTGAGCCGGAGGCGGTCCGAATGAGATGTTTTTTCACAGTTAGAGGTCAAAGATATTTGAAGGTTTTTTTTCGTTTTTGTTGATTTTTTAAATTTCAGTTTTGCATCTTAGCGCCTGTATATACTGCTACCTAGGCCACTGCATCTTACACGTAGCAAAAACAGAATTTAAAATCAATTAAACTTAGTAAAATATGCCTGACTGTGGACTTCTATTTTAATAACTACTAATTGATGCAATTTAAGACAAGATTTAAGTTCATACACGCTTGGCGGCTCGGTGAATAGAACACTGGACTATATTGTTGCTAATTATTTTCCATAACACATTGTTTAAGGTACTAAAGGGTTAACTGATTTGTTACATAAATATCTTTTAATCAGCAACGGTACTGGATGCGAGAACAGAGTGATTGGCCCAATAGCACAGTCTGCATCCAGTATCTCAGGGTCGATTAATATTTATGATTGTAATGAATCTATATAACTAATAATTGAACACGGAGTGAATGAATGCGTATATTTAATTGGATGACAAAACTCACCTACCTTAATCTTATGCCTCACAATTCCCAATCAAAAGTTCCTTGGGTAACCGGTGTTGATTCTTTTTGATAGCTAACTGCTTACTTGAATGATCTTGTGATTATTTATAAAGTTATTAATGGACGCCACTCACTTTGATTGATAGGATCGTAATTTTATTATCACCAGAATTAGCATATCATGGCTCTAGATATGTTAGTGAAAGAAAGTAAGAAACATTAACTGAGCTATATTGCGTTACCTCAAAGAACGAAGGATAATCAATTGAGAACACAAATGTCGTTAACTTAACAATATTTATTACAAGAAATAATTGAAAACAAGGTACAATAAACATTTAACACTAATACACAACGGTTTCATTTCCGCATTTTACATCAGATTACACAATTCCTAACTTGATAATCTGGCCAGACAGATAAATTATTGATACACAAATATTAACACAAATAACATATTACAATATCTTCGTAAAACAAATGGTAAATTAAAATCGGATATTAAATTTTGAACAAAATGCAATAACTAATGTATGTATTAATTTAACAAAGTGCATAATTTGTATTGGAACTTTCAAAAGATCAACTTAGAGTTACTATATTATAGGCACTAGTACAAAGATTCTAACAATGAACTCGAAATTTCAGATCAATACCATTATTTACAGTAGTGTAATGATTCAAATAACAACGTGAACAGAAAGATATAGGTTAATCCTCAAAACTATTTTTAACGTTATCCGACGGACTATATAATAGTTTTATTGTTACCCAACCCGAAGGAATGGCCTTAGATTTTATTCTAGCGACGTTACAAAAATTTTCAAGCGCTCTGAGACATAATTAATGCTTTAATTACCTTGAAGTGTGCGGAGACGCTAGTAATCGTGGTTGGCGGATGTGCGACAGGTCGATGACTTTCCCCCGAGAACGTGATGGATTTCTTCGGTAGTTTGACGGGAAACAGAATCCAACGGATCAGTAGCCAGATTGCTTTAAATTCCCCTAAGGTGAATTATCGTGATCTGCCGAATCTTCTTTCAGACTGGACTAATGATCGTTTGATAATTTTCAAATCACTAGGCACGTTAAATCGTCACTTGACTAGCTTTTAACACTGCTATAATACGTACACTGTGATAACAATCTTGACACCTAAGTTACTACTGGATTATGCGTCAAACATCTGATAGTCACCGACCGTCAATGGTCTATATTTAAAATTACTTCGAGGTGTCGACTGTCACTTGACGGATAACAATTATTAATCTCATTTTTAAGCGATCTTGCCTTTTTATTCGTACTGTTGGAGAGGGGTGAAACACGCCTGTTTTTGGATTCTAGAAGGTTCTCGACTTCTCCAAGAAGAAATGTTTGCACACGACACGCACGATGTAGGAAAATTTAATGGCTCGGTTCCCAGGGTATTGTTAAGTAAAGGGCTATTGATAACACGAGCACACGTGCGGCGCCAAAATCTAGTTTTCGTCATGTCATACAAAGGGGTATTTGAGAAAATTGTCGTACGTGATTATAGTATTTGCTTTATAAGAAGAATTTTACTTTAGATTATAAATGTTGTTATTCAGATGTTATTTTTAAGAAATAAGTATTTGAAAATAAAATATAAGGAATGATCTCATTCCAAATTGAACAAGCTTGCTGTGGTATTTATGACATATTGCTGTGACCTCGCAAACTTGTAAAATAAGAATAGTTTTAGAGATTGATTTAAGAATTAGTTTAAGCTTAGAAATAAAAATAAAAATAAGAAAAAGTCCTATTTAGATATTATTGAGTAAAACTATGCAACAAGAACTACATGAAGGTATACAAAGTTGCATACTCATAGTCAATTTATTATTATTACAGTAAATAATGAAATATGCAAAATAAAGTTTATTAAATAAATATAAAAACAAAAGATGTAGAATAAAAATTTATTAAATAAAGAAATATATGAAATAAAAGACAAAATAAATATAAGTAATATATTTCTTTTGTAGAAAAGATACACAAAAAGTATGGTTTATAAATCATGAAAAGAAATGAAATACGACATGCATAAAGCAGTAAAAATCTTATGAGAGTTTAAGAATTAAATAGTATTAAAGAATAAAATTTACCTTAGCTTACTACTAGACGAATAAAAAGGATATAAAAATATGTAAAACATAGAAGCAATCAGCAGTGACATGTTTTTGTATTTAAAAGCTGACATTATAAATAAATAAAAGGTATCTGTGTTCATGATTTGTTCGTAACACAATGCTTCAGGGACTGAAAACAGACGTGTACGGTTGAATGACCTACAAAAAACAACAAAATATATAAAACTTGTGTAAAGTCTATTGCAGATTGACATATCACCAACAGAAAGATCTTGGTTAGAAGATAGAGAGGCGGTGGAGAAACAGACGTGTTCTACAGGGACAGGCAGTACAGGAAGAAAAATAATGGTTATCTTCAACATGTTTCCCATTTTGCCAAGGCACAATCTGGCTAAAAGAAAAGTAAAAATAACATTAATAAATGGAAAGAAAAAATATGTATCGAACAATGAACAAGGTAATAAGTTCATTGACGAGTACAAAGAAGGATGGTATTAGTGACAAGAATAAACCTACCGTTGGGAATGATGTGCAAAGCAGGGGAGATCTTTGAATTGGAAGGTTATGTTGACGTTTAAGAAAAATTGTGAACTGTCAGAACAAAATGTGTATGTGTGCGTGTATCAAGGCGGCAACATATGGGCAGCGATTTTACGGGAAAGTGTATTCCAGTACCAACCTAAACATGGACTAGAGGGCGCAATGGTCAACATAGTTTATTTTTGCCGCTATAAATACAAGGACAAGATTCGACAGGTGGACTTCTGATAACACCTCCGAGAGGTGAACTTCTCAAAACACTTACAAAAGGAAGGTCTCTTAAAGTTTTTAATTGTTATATTGTAGTTTTTCATTATTTCTTCAACACATATAGTCACAGTAATTTATTTTATTTAATACATTTGAATTCATTTGAAGCGTTCATAATGGACATTCAAAATAGATTTTTTGATAACAAGTAAGTTTATTATTTCTTTTGAAAATGAAGTTATACGAGTTGTTGGACAGACATTGATTTTTACGTGCGAATGATTAATCAATGTATTGTTGGACAAAAATAGACAAGTAAATAATTTATCCTGTAAGGTTTATTTTAAATTTATATAGTTGGAATTACAACCAAATAGGATTAATGGTGTTGGTCAGTTGGAGAGATGTTACGTGAAAATGAGCATTTTCTTCATCGTATTGTCTAGACATCATTAATTTCTTTCAAATTAAGCAAATAATAAATTAGAATTTCACAAGGCATAGATTAAGAGCTCGATACAACACGTGCAAATGGTTGTCTAAAGCAATTAATTGAAGCCTATACATAAATATTATAACGTCGATGAGTATATTCATAAACGTACAATAAAAGTTTACATTTTTTTATTTGCAGGATAAATATTTATTTTGTTTGGTAGAATAAATAAATAAACAAAAGATTTACATACATTACAACCGGCATTAGGTATAAATGATATGAGTATTTTTCAATTATGTATCTTGTTTAGAGCATAAAGGTGTGTATATAAAGGAAACTATATTTTTGAATCCATAAATTACAAAATAAAAAAATACATGATTATGTTGAATAGACATACAGTTTTTCTTTGAACAAAACTATTACCTTTTCCCTATAATGAACAAGAGAAAAATCATCAGCAAAGAAGAAGGAACCACAAACATTGCCAGGACCCACAATAGTTATAAGGTACATGACACAACAATATAAGATAAAACACAAAACCAATTATAAGTTCTTGGTGTGTAAAGAATAATTTAAAGAGTATAATGTGTACAAAAGACTATACCCTACGGGTGGTAATACACACAAAAGTATGTTGTTACAGCATATAAATTATATGGCAATATTGTTATTTAAAATAAATATTTATATGCCACAGCATTAATTTAAATTGGCGATGCCCAACGTGTGGCAATAACATTATTTATAATAAATATGAATAAACATATTTATATGCTACAGCATAAATAAACATTTATTTATGTCACAGCAATATGTATTTCTTTTAAACTTTGAATATATTTTGCGTATCAAGATTAATAATGGTGTACAGTAGGAGCCGAAAGAATGATATTATAATTAATTTGGAATTCTTAAGTAACTTAGTAATTGCTCATTTAAGTAATCAGATATTATTTAACATTTTGAAATTAAATTAGTCAGAAGTGCCAAAAGCACGCAACAATATATATGGCAAATCTTTAAGATTGCGAATAGAAATATCAGATTGGTTGTTTTTAATACCCATTCCACGAATTCTACCTACAAAATGTGACATAAATTGACCGTATGAAACACGTTTTATTTTTAGTAAATGGTATGACACGCTACAACTTAATTAATCTAGAATACTAATGATCATTCAGTTTTTTAATAAATCTCACTGGGAGCAATTCGTGTTTATGTTTGTGGTAGCTGATGTGAAGTTCCTCTTAAACACCAGTAGAAAGTGTGCAACGAGTTATTTTTATATGATTTTTGCACTGAATTATATTCATGTATATGTCGCAGGCTAATAGTCATTTTCGGCAAATAGCTTTTGCCTAGACAAATGATATCTGCCTTGGCAAATAGCTCGATATCATTTATTTCTGCTCAAAAGCTACTTTCCTAGGCAAATAGTATCTGCCAGCAGGGTTTTTAGGCAAAAAGATTCACAATAAGACAAATGTCGTAGGCGAATATATTTCTTTTCTTAAAACGAAATAAACAATAAAATAAACACAAGTAAACCAGCCTTCACTTCGCCTGAATTTTCTTCTTGATGAGGATTCTTAACTTTAGAATTGTCAGGACTTTCTGCCGGTACTGTCACTGCCATCATGTGATAAACATTCTCTGGTACTCTCACCTTCGTTTATGTTTACGCTTTTTAACTCCTCTTCGGTCTGTATTTTATCAATAAGATCTGATGGCAGATTTGTAGAGCGTAAACGTATTTTCGGATCTGCACCATATAGACTTTTGTAAGGTGATCTACCAATGATACGAGGATATGATGTATTTTTTAAGCATTGCACAAAGTAACACCCGATCGACCAACGAGAAGTTTTATTTTCTTCCATCCACATTCTTAACATTTGTTCAACATCTTGGTTTGCCCTTTCAACGGACCCTTGGCTTTGGGGGTGCCTGGGACGTCCATGTACGATTCTGCATTCTGGCCATAACAAAACCAATTCTTTTATTACTTCGGCTGATAACTCCCGTCCATTATCACTCTGCAGGATCACTGGTAGACCATGCTCGAGAGAAATTTTCAGTAATTCGTTGGCTACTTCTGCAGCCCTTTCTGTTTGTAATTGTCTCAAATATAAAAATTTTGTGGAATGGTCTTGGTAGTTTAATAGCCATTTATATCTACCATCTGAGCAGGATTGAAAGTCCATTAAGTCAACTTGTCTTCTTTGATTGAAATCTCTTGATGTTATCGGTTCTACAACCAAACCAGCATGCTTCTGTCTTTTTTTCAAGTTACAAGTCTTACACAATTAACTTTTTAAAATCGCACTAATTTCATTGGTTCGTTGCAGGGTCCACGGCTTTTTAATTGTTGTTTGTTCGTACTTTGCATTCAGCCTTAAATAAAATTCATCTTTATCTACCATGGTGTTAATATTAATTTACATGTTATAGGTAGAAAACTGCTAAATGAAGAACCGGAACACATAAACATTAGGTAAACACGGATAAACATAACCTCAAATAAAAACGCATTTGCCTAAAAATGTTGTTGGCAAATACTATTTGCCAAGGCAGATATCATTTGCCTAGGCAAAAGCTATTTGCCGAAAATGACTATTAGCCTGCGACATATGTATGATATTACTTACTTAGCGCGTTACTAAGTATATATTGAGAAATTATCTCAACAAATTTACCAAGCATATCATTCATCCTCGTATTTTGCTCTGTATAATTAAATCTATTTCAGCTACGTGGATTATGTCCTCATTATGGGTTACGACTACACTCCAACAGACTCTAGCGTTACCGGATTGATATCTCCTTTGAACGCAATTGTAAGTTTTAATTTGAGCGTACAAGAAATTAGAAACCCTTTAATGCTCTTGTAGGATACGAGTATTCAACTTTGGCTGAAAGTATTACCGTCTTCAAAAATTGTTTTGGGCGTTCCAGCATATGGTAGATCATTTACTTTAGTCAGTGCATCTGATAACGGTATTGGAGCTGCGAGTGCTGGTCCAGGAGCTGCGGGAATATATACGGAGGAACCTGGTTTCCTCAGTTATGTTGAGGTAAACATTTTAATTACAATATTGATAGAATAATTAGGAGTTTCAATTAAAATTAAAACGTGTACTAAGAAACTCTAATAGAAGGAGAGTAAAACAAGTTACCGAAGTTATACCAAAAGTACCCAGGTATAATTGTAGCTTAAGACAAAAGAATAAAATATTTTTAAAAAAATGGTTATGATTCACAGTTTTCCATACAATTGGTGTAAGTGTGACAATGGATTAAAGCGATGACCCAGTTCTTAATATTTAGGGGAAGTGGAAAAAATTCAAAAGTACGAAAAAAAATGAACCATTTGGGGGTAAAGATTTCTTTTGATAACTTTAATAATACCGAGGTTAAGACTATTCAAACTTCAAAAATACAACCCTTAAAACTGGATATTAAAAATAATATTTTGCTAGTCTGTTTATACCTTCATTCGATGTTATCACTTCATCTCCTCCAGCTATCCTCTTTCTCTTCTTAGCTGAAGGTGCGTTGGGCGTCTGTTTCATGGTATTTAATATACTTTATTCACTGAACGTATAGAGTAAACACGAGCTGTCCACGACTGTAACACGAGCACAGCTCAATTTACAATAGAAAACTTATATTAACAATGAAGTTTATACAATCTTTTGATTACTTGTTCAAATTTTCGAAAGTAACAATTTATTAGTTTATATAAAATACTGAACCGATTTAAATTTACAAAAAATGCATATTTTGTCTTTTTAGATAACTAAAATACGTAAATCTCAAACATAACCTATATCAACAAAACATTCGTAAATTGTTTGAAATCCATCACTTAATAAGTGGATAAATATTAATTGACTTAACAAAAAATATACAAATACGCATTTTGTAATCAATTTAAGATAAATTAAAAATGAAGCAAATATATTAAAGAATTTATTCACATGTGTATATAATATAAATTACAAGTTAAAATAGGGCATAGGTAGTTACTTTAATGTGAATTTATAAGGAATTTTATAGATGTATAAATATAGTACATACATAGTAAACATTTATAAATAAAAGGCATACACAATATACTTTATTTTTAAAAAATATATAATGAATGAATGTACACAAATATTTTAAATTTTTCTGTGTTGACAACTAAAATTATTCCTGAATGTCACTGCCACTACTTTCGGAACTATCCAAATGAATTATAAAACTATCTTGTAGATTTTCAACAATCACGTCTAACTCTCCATATTCTTCTCAATTTCTTTAACATGTTAGGTGGAATTCAACCAACTCTCTTTTATAACATTGTTCAACGATGTGTCTAACAGCTCTTTGACTTCCCTTAATTTAAATGTAGTGCTTTCCTTGCAATTTCTCCTTTAACTTGCGCCCATATTAATTCAATTGGGTTCAATTGGCAATGATATGGTGGTAGTCTTAGTACTATTCTATTGTAAGTTTTTGCAAGTTCATCAATCACATATTTACTGAAATTTTCTTTGTGCACCTTAACTAAATGTAATTTAAACTATATCTTTTTGAAAGGATATATTTTTCTTTTGCAACCAAGACTGAATATCACCTTTCCGTGTGGCTGTAGTTGGCACTACAATTTTTCTACTGTGATAAGAAGCATTATCCAACACTACAACAAATTTTTCTTCCAAAGATGGCAATACCTTTTCAAACCACTCCTCAAAGATATTTGCATTTATTTCTTCGTGGGAATCATTGGTCCTGTTTGACTCTAACAACAATAAGGCGTTTTCAACAAATCCATCTTCTGAGCCAATATGAAGAACTTGTTGGATGTTAAAGACCCGTTGAGAGCCCTTGAAATAATGCTTGCCTTGGACTATTACGAGCCTCTTTTTTTGAAAAAGAAGTTAATTTCTTTCAACAACATCCACAATGTTTTACGTTTGAGATTTGACGAGTTCTTCATTTACGTTGAATAAAATTTTATCCGCTGTTGGCACCACATTTTTATAGAAAAATGAGTGTACTATACGTCTAATAATATTGCGCATATCATCATCAATATTATCCAGGACAGATCGCGCTCTTGTATACATCTTTGGTGGTTTCACATCTTGTGCATTGTGTTCTCGCAAAATATTAAAACACTTGCAGAGCAGATACCTGCAGCTTCGGCTGTAAAGTCAACAATTCGTATCTTACAGTTAGCTGGGCACTCTTGTTGACGTTTGCTAAATATATTCAGTACAGTCTCTTTTTCTAGCATTGTAAAATGTCTCTTTACTCGTTTCTTCGTCAGTTCTGGCTGCTTTTTGCACAGTACTGTATAAACAGGTAAAACAGTAACTTAAATTCAACACTTCTGGAATCTGAAACATAATTAACCTATAAACCATTTGCTTTGTTTACTATCTATAGATCTTACCTTCAATAAATCTTTAATAACTAATAGAGTCTTTAAAGACTGAGAATAATAACAATAACAACTTAAACAAATACAAGCAGCGCAAACACAAAGAACGATACAAAATACTAAAGCACAAAGTATACATATATTTCATAATAACAGACAATGTTAGTCACAATCATGTGACAAAATCACAGAAAACAGATGATTTATATAGTGTGTTGTAGGATTTGTATGTAGCTATAAGAACCAATAGAAAGATAGTATTAAAAATCATGCGTTGATCACGCGTTTTTCGCTACTCTATTGGTTCAGTGAATGAAGTATAGTAGACCTTCAAAACTCATTGTTGATATATGTACAGGAGGATCCTGCTTAAGTGTGGTCATCAGAGATACGGTGTTCTTGATCGGTTTTAACTACTGGAGTGGTGTAATTTTACAGAGTTTGTACTTATACAGCTGTGTTCCACAAACACTTGGGCATCCTGCACAAGATGGCACCACAAATATTATACATGGGGAGAATTTTAGAACATGGAGTCACACTTTCTCCATAATCACACTTCTCCATCTTTACCTTACTCAAATTATTAAAACCTAGTTGATCTGATATAATGCTCGATATATAGTTCTTAGTAAGTAATTAGTCCTAGTTTACTAATATCATTACATTTCTTTAATAGGTTGTACGCAAGTTATTAACTGGTATATATACTTCTGTTTACGTACCTGGCGCAGAAAATTACTATGCCTTTGCCCGTACGGACTGGATAGCTTACGAAACACGAGATAATTATATAGCAAAAGTATTGTATTTACATTAATGAAAACAATTCAATAAATACTAATTTTTAATTTTCAGACTCAATACGTGCTAAATAACAACTTGGGTGGAATGATGGTATGGTCTATAGATTGTGACGACTTCGAAGCCATATTCAACTCTACTTTTGCCGTGATTAATACTATACGTGATACTTTATATGTTTAAGATAAATTTTCACGGTATGCCTTTACTCCGCTCTTCTTTGAAGCGAGGCTTAATTTTGCTTTACTTGTTATATTTCAAATTTAATATAAGATGAAAAGATAAGTTCGTTTAATAAACTTTACCTGTCCTTAAAAAAATGTACTGCAGAAAAACCCGAACCCTTCTCGTGGATATAGAGGACCCAGAATATTAAGGTAAATGTCACCCGTCACTGAAACTCTCTCGCTGTAGAAAAAACGCAGAGTGAGAAGCGTAAAAAGTTATTAAAACAAAGACATTCTGCATTTGTTTTGATTAAAGGTATAACTCTTAAGTGCAAGAAAATATTTCATAATGTAGGTATGACAAAATTAATTGTGGTTATTTAATTAGTTTTTAAACACCGAGTGTCCATAAAAGAATGCCGCAGTTAAATTTTAATAGTATCAAGTGTAAGCGTTGTAGACTGTTGGTTCTAGATCATAGTTAAAGAGTAACCCAAATAGTTTTATATAAGCGCATGCGCAAGTACTTCTTTGTTGTTTTCTCGCCTGCAGTTCCACATATGCAAAATGGCGACTTTTGAGCGTAAAGCGTTGTGTGTTCTGCAATTTATTAAGGGTGAATTTGTAATTTCATTTCATCGTGCGTTTCGTTTAAGGTTTAATTGAGATCCCCCATGTGTCAAAAACATCCGCCGATCGATGGTATAGGTATGCAATTCGAAACGACAGGATGGATGTGTTTGTAAAAAGAAAAGCACGGGACGACCAAGAGTGTCGGTACAGTATGTTGACCGTGTTAAAGCATCTTACTATCTGTCCATCGGATCTCTTGGGTCACGTCATCAATTGCGTGGCGTTATCAAGGACATCGTCACGTAGAATGTATATACTACAGTCGTCAAATTTTAATTTCGGTTTGCACTTCTATTATATGCAGAACATGACCTTATGATATGCAGCGATGCCTGCTTGCTAACAGTGGTGGGTGAGCAACGGAGTGGCGGTAGCCCCCACGCCTTACATTTCATAGCAAACATTTCCTTCCAATCTCAATGACTAGATAAGGATAAACATTTTAAACTCTAACGTGGGGTTGTCTTCCCCGTAAGAGTATATGAATGAATGACGGACCCGTAAATTTGTTCATAACCAGGAGTTATTATTGTTTTATTATATTTCATTATAATAGATATAGCTAATTATAAGCAATAAATAAAATATGTTATAAAATATAGAAAATATTAGATATAAGCAGCATAAGCTCTTTATTTTTAAATATTTAATTCTATTTTGTAAGTAATGTATTTGAGCCGCGTACCTTACTTGTCACCACTCAAAATCAGTTTATATAAATCTTTCAATTTTCCGTCGTAATCCAATGTTTGCTTTTATCAGTATTACAGTTTGCAATTATTCTTTTTGGAAATGCAATTTCAACGTTGTAATTAACAGTATTAAACAAAATGGTCGTATTTCAACTTAACACAACTACCCGAGACCACTTCCCCCACTTTTCAGCATTCATATATTTCGCACCCGATCGAGTTAAGAGAAAAATGTTGCAGTTGAATTAACTCTAGTGATGCTTTTGGTGTTTATCAAACAGCTATGGGGGACCTAGAATGCAAAATAAAGCTCTCCCAGCATGTAAGTACACTAAATTTTGTATGTACATCATAGTATTTACTTTTTAATGTAAGCCAACGAAATCTCCATTGCCTTATTGAAGCAGATTTCAAAGACAGTAAAACCATTGTGTTACCAGTTTGTCAAGAGATCATTAGGTTTGCAGACCATTGTTCTGAATGTAAACAACAACAAGAATATCCAGTCACACCAATCATCAATTTTGGCAATGCATGCATACCTTGCTTCTGTTCTTCTTGTTTAAATTAGTGGTAATTGGTACTTATAAATTCATATCCAACATTCTTGGATTGTGAGTGTTGAACATCACTAGCTATGATTTATGAAAGGACAGCCTGCCGTGACTGGTTTATTGATTGCCTAAAGGTTACAAAATCGCATAAAGCAGGAAATGGTTAGAGGCAAAAGCGAGGCTGCGGAATATATGTATGTACATTGTTCGGTGAAAATATTTTTTCCAAGTTATAAGACTATCGCGCAATTCAGCAGTTAAATCTACCACTTAATGATCTGATAAAAATAACACTTGTACACACCTTTTCGTGCTTGTACACTTTTTTCATGCTTGCACACTTCTATTTCATGCTTGTACCTTTTTTCATACTTGTAAACTTCTTTTTCATGTTTGTCCTCTTCTTTTTCATGTTTCCACCCTTCATATTCCAGGCCTTTCTGCTTAAGGCCAAGTGTGCAAGAGAGATAAAAGTATCGGAAAAGTATTCCCGTTTTTATAAACAAATTACAAAACCTACACACATCAACATAATCTAAGTATATTTCTTATTTGCTTAAAAAAAAGAATTTAGTGCATCTTTTTACCCATTTTTGTATCGAAAGTTAAATGTAAAATAAGCTATGAATGAAATTAACTTAAATTAATATTTAACATAATTTTAATAATAATTTATTAATTAGAAATTAGAATTTCTACAAAATGGAACTAAACAACAATTCAAAATTAATCTTATATTGAATTAAAAAATTTGAAGATTAAGGAATTAGTAAAGAGTGGGACCTCCTCTGGAGTTTAAAACCGCCCTACATCTTCTTGGCATAGACAGAATAAGATTGTCCAAGTCTTCTTGTGGAAGAAGATTCCACTGTTCTGAAAGAAGTTCTTGCAGTTGCCGTCGATTTTGTATAGCGTCCATATGTGGCAGGCATCTTCTCTGAAGCATATCCCATGCATGCTCAATGGGATTGAGGTCTGGGGATTGAGCTGGCCATGGCAAAACTTCAATTCTTGCTTCATTGAGCCAATCGGTAACAACTCTTGCCACATGTGGTCGTGCATTGTCATGCATAAGGGTTAAATTTCGGCCCAACGCTTCTGCAAATGGCTGAACAACAGGTTCAAGAATATTTTGGATATATTGCTCAGCATTTAAGAATTGATCTAGAAAAACGAGATCAGTTTTCCTACCCAGCATAATTCCCGCCCATATCATTACAGTACCACCTTTGTAGCTGTGCACTTCTTGGGCATGCTGTAGCCTTGCTGCATTACCAGGCTGACGCCAGACTCTTAATCTGCGAGTATCGGGTTTTAATCCGAACCGCGACTCGTCAGAAAAAAGTATAGTCGACCATTGTTCTCGAGTCCAGTTTAAGTGTTCTCGAGCCCAGTTTACTCGATGTCCTCGATTTCCCCTGGTTAATGGTTGAACCCTAAGGGGGCGTCGGGAGTGAAGATTTACTTCTCTTAAACGACGCCTGATGGTTTGGCTGTGGACTGTCTCGTTATGCACTGCCTGGAGACGCGATTTTAACTCAGTAGCAGTTAGTGAACTCTGTCGGCGAACCTGAAGAGTAATGTACCGGTCCTGAATAGCAGTGGTGGCACGTCTTCTTCCAAGATGTTGTTCCCTGGAATTACCTGTATCTCTGTAACGTTGCCATAGTCGGCTAATTACGCTCTGTGTTGTACCTAGCCGCTCCGCTACGTCAACTTGTCTTACTCCAACTTCCAGCATTCCAACTGTCCTATTCATTTCGTCAGGATGCAAATGACGACGTCTATTTTGTTCATTCATTGCTTTTAACGCAATTTATGCTTAGACTTATCAATGGGTACTAACTTTTGTGTAACAACGCAGAAATGGTGGCAGAAGCAACACACTAAAGTTAAAATTCAAAACATTTTAAGATTTAGCATTAACTGTACTTGTTTAATGGATACTTTTGACAGATAGTTGTTTATAGGTTACCTATCAACCAAACTAAACAACAAAAGACAATATTAACGGAAGTAAAATCAAGCAAATAAAATAAAAATTGATATCCTTAGATTATGTTGATGTGTGTATTTCCTTTTCTAAAGTAGTATATGACTTAAAATGCTCTTCTACGGAGATGCAACGTCTTACTTTTTTTTTATTTTTCTATAATAATTCTATAATAATCTGTTTAATTTCCCTATTTAAAGTTTTTTTAAAATTCTGAAAAAGGGCGCATGTGAAGAAAATATTTTTAAATACAATCCGAAAAAGAAAAAAATCTGATGAAAATTACCGCCCGAAACGCAAATAGTAATTTTCTATCATGCTTTTTTTCAAGTAGTTTTTTTATAGCGAAAGGTCGGCTGTGGTTCTGTTCCATTATGCGTGATTATGAGACAGAGAGGTTTGGAAATGTCTACGTAAATGTTTGTGGATGGATAGTTTCGTAATTTTTAAAATATACAATAGTAAAAAAAGTAAATATGGGACAACTGTCTTGAGTTACAAAATAGAATAATATGACTAATGGAATTAATTTAAATTAATTAATTAAATCAATAATGAAGGAAAATAGGTTATATGATAAAGGCTGTCAGAGCAATTACCGGCTTTGAAAATCCATCGTTCGTTTCGCATTCGGCTTTTCAAAACTAGTAACTAGTCATGGTATGTTTCATAAGAGTTTATTTTCACAGCTTGTTGTACACTACATTTATTAGACAGGTAGGTAATTTTTAAAATATTACTATATTGAATGACAGAAACACCCTCATATAGGTCAGAAATCTGACTCATTGTCATGAAGTCATCTTCGAAGCAGCAAGTGCGGTTTGTTTTCATGTTTGGGTACTTATTACATGTGCCACTTGTATAGGTGTGTTTGTAGTGGTAATATATCAGTTTTGCGATCGAATCTTATTAGTTATCATCTAAAAATGCGATGTTGTCCAGTTTTTGGGTGCTAAAATTACAACCAGAAAATTAAGGGAACTATACCCTGTCTCAGAATAAGAAGGAGTGATTCAAATATCCCGCCAAAACATGGAACACATAGCTTAAAATTTAGTAGATAATTTGACATGACATCATGACAATTGAGGTTAGAAGAACTGTATTAATTTTAACTAAGGATTTAGCTGTTTTGTGTTGCATTTACTACTTTCTTTAAAATAGATGGATGTGCCGCGTTTCATTCTACTAGTCGAAGCAGCAATACGAGTGCAGTGAGTGCACGGCAATTGGAAACAGGAGAGTAAAGTTATAAACGCAAGTAGCATACATCTATAATTTGAGGAATACAAATCTCTTAACATTCAAATCTGTTCATTCTAGTTTTACAAAAAATATTAGAAGAATCTATGGATAACGATATTGGCCCAATTTACAAATGAAAGCATAGACTTTATTCTGAGCGTTTTGAGGAGGATTACCGTTATAAATATATAATTACTGCACATTTTAGTGAATGTGCTATATCAACATGAAAATTGTGAATCAAGTCTATTTATTATTAAATATTTGTATCAGGGAGCAAGAATGATTCAAACTTTTTATAAAAATGTCCTTAAGAAGTTGCAGAAAAAGTTTTGCTTATTAGTTTCTATTTTAAATATCAATAAAGAACGTATAGAGATAGATCATTTGTATTACTGCTACAAACCTTGAGGAGGTAAATTCAAGCAAAGTCTTGGAAATGTGAATCTTACATACAACAGTAATAAATAGAAAAATTCACATCGGCTGAGTTGTTTACACGAACTGCAAAGATAATTACATATACCTACACATTACTAATCATTGTTCCCTATTAAAATTTATTTATTATGAAAATATATAAAGTATAACAAATATTTATTTCTACTATATATTGGAAATTAACAATAATTTAGTGTTCACATCATGTTAAAAAGATTAAAAATTTACATGGTCGGCACAATTTTTCCAAATACTTATTGTAACATTTGTAATTGCTTCTGTCAAAAGTTCTCATATAAGTGATATTCTGAAAGGGGATTTTTTTTGAAGCAACTTCATCCTATGTATCAATTCAGATCCTATATGAAGTATTCTTGATTGCCTATCTTTATCGGTATGGCTATTTAATCCTACAGGTTTTCATCAAAGCTTGTCGTGCACTCATTATACTTGTGGCAATCCAAACTTTTTCCCATATTCTCCACCAGATATTTTCACCTTTTTCTATTAGTACAGGTTTCTTTACGTTTGACAATCTGAAATATAACAAGTATATGAACATGTGGTAATATAATTAGTATTTAATTAACACTTACTTGAAATTAATGAGTCAATTCTTGAATATGTGTGAATTGTCCAGTTCATTTATGGTATGAACTCATTTATAGTTATTTTTGCAATGATATTAATTGTTGAATGTTTGGTTTTTGCACTGCCTTACGGTATTTTTGACAGATTCATCAAATTCAAAGTTTCAAATGCATGATCACTTGTTCCTTAGGTCTTAAGCCGTTTGATCAACGCATGCTCATGTTGTACATAAAAGTACGGATTTTATTTAATAACACAATATAGTATAATAAACCAAAGTAAAAATGTAAGGGACTAGGTTATGGCTTGTCTATAAATATAAAATGCCGTTTTGTCAAATTTATTTTCCCATGTTAAACTTGCCTACGCAAGAACCAATGAAATACTTTAAAAATATACGCCATTTTGGCGCGATATTTGAATCACTCCTTCTTATTCTGAGACAAGGTATAGTTGCCTATTAAGTACGTGTATTATTAGGAACATTTTTAATAACGACTTAGTATGATGTTAATAGTATAAAATATTTTAGTTTCTTGAAAGATGTGGAATTAGCAAATAAATGGATAAGAACCTGTCAGTCAAACGATAAGTTCAGTTTAAAATATAGCTCGGTGCTCTCAAATAATTTTAATTCAAATTTGTTATATTACAATTCTTTTCACATTCTTACAGCGCCAGTAATTTTTATTCTTTTTACTTTCTTATACGTAGTATAAGGAAGTATTGTGATAATGAAAATTTTCGATCTCGAGATTTTTGCAGATGTCCACGTTTTGAAGTCCACTGATACAGAAAAAGTGGTTTTTAAAAAATGTCTGTCTGTCTGTCTGTCTGTGTGTCTGTGTGTGACCACGATAGCGGTCAAGCCGCTGTAGATATCAATCCCAAATTTTGTATTTGCGTGTATAATCTCCCTCTTGAGATCTGATTAGTTTTTCAGTAAAATCGGTGGACCGGAAGTAGCTGTTTACTTTAGTGATAAATTCGAATTTTGCCAATATTTCGTCAATTACTAAGTTTAAGCAAATTTATAAAGAAATGAAATGTACTCAAAATTAAATTTGAGACAAAGTATCTTAAAAAAGGTTTTCGAAATTCCAACCGGAAGTAGGTCTTTTACTCTTATCGAAAATCAGTTTCTTGCGAATATCTCGTAAGTCATGCTTTCTAGGCAGGTACATTACGAGTATAAAGTATTTAAATTATAATTTTAAATATCTTTTGTATAAAAAAAATTTCAAAATTCGGACCGGAAGTACCACTTTTACTTTTACCGAATAGCGATTTTTTGCAGATATGTCGTAAGTTATGCATTCTATATATATTTATTAAGAGTACAAAAGTATTTAGAGTTGAATTTGCAATATTTTTTGTATACATGAAATTTTAAAATTCGAACCGGAAGTGGCACTTTTACTCTTAGCGAGTAGCACTTTTTTTTCGAATATCTTGCAAAGTATGCATTCTATAGCGATTTATAAGAGAATGAAAGTACTTAGAAGAGGATTTTGAATAAGTTTTGTATAATTTTTTTTTTAGAATTGTATAGTTTGAAACGCTCGTACGTATAAGAAAGTTGTGTGGTGGCCACACCTCATTTTTTACTTTCTTATACGTAGTATAAGGAAGTATTGTGATGACGAAAATGTTCGGCCTCGAGATTTTTGCAGTTGTCCACGCAGAGGTCCTCTGATACCAAAAAAGGATTTTTAAAAAATGTCTCCGTGTCTCTGTGTGTGGTCACGATTACGATCAGACGGCTATGACTATCAATTCCAAATTTTGTATTTACGAGTATAATCTCCCTCTTGAGACCTGGTTAGATTTTCAGTAAAATCGGTAGACCCGAAGTAGTTTTTGCCAATATTCGTCTATTACTAAGTTTAAACAAATTTATAAAGAATTCAAATGTACTCAAAATTAAATTTGAGAAAAACGTTATTACGAAAGTTCTTCGAATTTTTCTACCGAAAGTAGGTGTTTTACTCTTATTGAAAATCAGTTTTTTGCGAATATTTCGCAAGTCATGCTTTTTAAACAGGTGCGTTACGAGTATAAAAGTATTTAGAACTTAATTTTAAATACCCTTTGTATAAAAAAAAGATTTTCAAAATTCGGACCGGAAGTAACACTTTTACTCTTATCGAAAAGCGATTTTTTGCAAATATGTCGTAAATTATGCATTCTATATATATTTATTAAGAGTACAAAAGCATTTAGAGTTCACTTTGGAATATTTTTTGTCTAAGTGAATTTTCAAAATTTGGACCGGAAGCAACACTTTTACTCTTACGAGTAGCAATTTCTTTCGAATATCTCGCAGTGTGCATTCTATAAAGATTTGTTAAGAGAATAGAAATACTTACAATAGGATTTTGAATAATTTTTATATAAAAAAATTCTTAATATTTGGCTTATTTTTCTAAGAAGATAAAACTATTTAAAGCAATTTAGAAAAAATTTGTATAATATGGAACGCTCATACGTATAAGAAGAAGGTGGCCGGCCACACCTCATTTTTACGTTTGGCACTAAATCGAAGCTGGTTTCTTCCCTTGGTCGAGTATCTTTTATACATGTTATTCCTGTCTGTTTAATCACAACAGAACTGAACTCCCAAATGCGAAAACTTTAAATTGATAACTTGTACTGCATCAGATGTGTGACAGTTTCGAATCAAGACATGTGGTCACGACCGATCGTCGTGATCTCGCGCGTTCGGGATGGGTATCGGTGAGGGGTGTAAGGGGACGGAAAAATTATAAAAATATGCGTTTCAGACGTTAATATTCACGGTAGAAAAAAAATAAAAACATTAAAGTACATGAAAATTAACTCTACAACATCGCCCTTTCTCGAATTTTCTTTTTATCTGTTTTTTTTGGAAATTATTAAATATATTTTTTTATAGAATAAAATATAAAAAAAAGTAAAACGTTGTATCTTTTCTAAATATACTGAACTATATATACAATCAATGAAATTCATAATATATTGAATAGTTTTTGAAAAAAAGGGAAATAAAATCAGCGCCATCTCTCGATTCCGAAACACATTAAATGCATTTTACCTTTCGCCTTAAGTATTCTAACCTTCTTTCTGCCTCCTCTGGGCATTTTCTCCATTAGTTAATGTTATCTACATATAACTGCTTTCACTATAAATTAAAAGCACAGTAGGGTTTAGTACTTTTTTTTTGGGGCTAATGATGAAATAAAGCCTTTCATTGTTTATCTCTTTAACATTAACAATGTCTATTTATGTTCTTAATATCTATGTATATACATAGATTTATGTACAACTGTGTAAAATTATTTTGCTATTGCGTACTATTTTCTATTTCATTGTGTAATAAACTATTATTATTATTATTATTATTATTATTATTACAATTACTATTGAGTATTGATGCTGTTTATATGTTTATTTATACTATGACAATACATCATTTCTAATTTAGAACATGATTTATAAAAAATTCTTGAAAACCTTAACGTTTCCATGGTGAAGAAACTTAAATTTTCGACATGGTGTTAAATGAACTGGAAAAATAACGACGCGTGTCAAAAAATAAACTTTAAGGGAAACAGCAATGGTTATACAATATGTCTCACTAAGTTGGAACCATATGGGAAACTTTTTTATTATTAATTTTAGGGAAAAAAGTTATTCTTCATAAAAACTTCTGCATGCTCTAAAACCTAAAATACAATCATCAGACATTAAATTTTTTCAGTTGTATACTAGATATGTCAAAAATATTAATTTTACCCAAGAGTAAAGTACCTTTATATTTAACAATATCGAACAACTTTATTAAAAAAAAGTTGATTAGAACTAAAAATTATGTTCAAATATGCCATTACATCCATTTATATGGAAAATCTCATTTTTTCAATTTTTTGCCGACAATAACAATGCAAATTTAACTGTAGTTACATATTATCTAGGATGCACTGACATACAAATGATTTGTTGTTTGCTAGAAAGGTTTGACAGTGAATATCAAAACGCGTTAGAATTTATATGACACATAAACATGGTAGGGTTATTATTAGCTTGTGAAGAGAAAATAGAAATTGTTTTGATTGTGTATAAAACGCATAGAGAAGCAGCAATTATTTTTAATAATAGATATCCCAATAAAAATATTAATCATTCAACTGTTACGAAAATAATAAATAAATTTAAGAGTACTGGAAGTATTAAAAATAATCATAATAGAAAACGCCAAAAGCTGGTTGCCGATGAGAATACACAGTTTGAAGTAATGCTGTCTGTTGTAGAAAGTCCAAAAATGTCATTGCGCAAAAGGAAGTCGTTGATGCAACAAAATGTAAGTAAAGATACAGTGGCAAGAATTCTAAAACTAAATAAATACAGAACATTTAATCCAAAAATTGTTCACACATTAAAAGATAGGGATTATGACAGGCGCTTTGATTTTTGCTCACTCATCCAAGGAGAGTTAGAAGAGGACACTTTCTTTACGAGGCGTATAATTTTTTCCGATGGAGCAACATTTTCGTCAAATGGAACTGTCTCATTACAACATTGTCGCTGGTGGTCTAAAGAAAATCCCAATTTTATAATAAAGTCTCATGACCAATATTCATTTAAGACGAATGTATGGTGTGGCATTTATAAGAACAGATTAATAGGACCTTTCTTTTTTCATCAACCAATGAATGCCGAACGTTATTTACAGTTTTTACAAACTTACATCAATGACTTCATGGACGAACTACCCATACAAGAACGTCAATGTATTTGGTTCCAACAAGACGGTGCCGCATGCCACAGTACATTAAATGATAGGGAATATCTTGAACATATGTTCCATGGAAATGTTATTCACAGATACTCAAATCTTTATTGGCCTGCTAGATCCCCTGACTTAACCCTCCTTGATTACTTTTTATGGGGTTACTTGAAACAAAAAGTTTACCAGAAAGGGCCGTTTCAAGATGTTAATCATTTGGAGAGGATAATTATAGTAACATGCCAAGAAATTTCTCCAGAAATGATAAAGAATGTATTACGTCAATTTGCCAAAAGAACGATTAAATGTATTGAACGAGAGGGTGGATATGTCGAGGCATTAGTGGAATGAGTGAAAATTAAATTTCTATTTACTTCTATTATTAATAATATATTAGTTACACAACTTTTTTGTTTTTTCTTATTTACAAAATAAATGCACATGCCTTCATTACGTGTTTAAATTGCGAAATTGTTATATAGTTTTCTCCCACAATCAAAACAATTTCTATTTTCTCTTTACAAGTTAATAACCATACCATGTTTATGTGTCATATAAATTCTCACGCGTTTTGACATTCACTATCAAACATTTCTAGCAAACAACAAATCAATTGTATGTCAGTGCATCCTAGATACCATGTAACTACAGTTAAATTTGCATTGTTATTGTAGGCAAAAATAGAAAAAATGAATTTTTCCATATGAATGGATCTAATGGTATATTTGAACGTAATTTTTAGTTCTAATCAACTTTTTTTAATAAAGTTGTTCGATATTCTCAAATATAAAGGTAATTTACTCTTGAGTAAAATTAATATTTTTTGACATACCTCGTATACAACTGAAAAAATTTAATATCTGATGATCGTATTTTAGATTTTAGAACATGCAGAAGTTTTTATAAAGAATAACTTTTTTTCCTAAAATTAATAATAAAAAAGTTTTCCATATGGTTCCAACTTAGTGAGACATATTGTATATAATATGCATGCTTATACATATGTTAAAGTTTCGGCAGACGAACACGGTCATAGATAGCCAAAATATATTCACATCTTATTCAATCCCACGCTCCTGAATTCTAACTTTCTAGGTTACCTCATTATTCTGGGGAAATTTAAAATAACCGAATGGCTAAAGTTCAAGAGAACTCTCGGCAACAACCGAAGCGTATATTGTTTCATTAACCGTGACGGACCGGTGCAATTTATGTTCTACATGCTGTGGTGGGTGATTTTTCTCCTACCCTTGGTCCGCACCGTAAATATTTCTCCTTTCATTACTGTCTCGCGTTTCCTCTTCTATTGCGGACGGCATCTTCAATAACGAAATAGCGTTGATTCATTACTTCCGTTGATGTATGTATTTCTGAAAGTACTTTTTCCCCTTGACAAGAAAACCGTTTCGCGTTAATTAAAAAGGACTTTATCTTGTCTTTTTTTCCTGTTAATATTCGTTTAAATTTTTATTCGCAGCCTTGGCTTTTTCAAGCAAGTGAATCGAATATCTGACATCATAAAAAATTGTAGGTTAAATATATTTCTAAATAAGAAAATGTGTTTATTATTCTTAAATCTTTCTCTGACATGTAGTACTAATAATAGATTTTCATTCTACCTAGTTGATTAATAATAAATGGATAGCAGTACTAAAAGTACAAAAGGAATGAAATAGAATAAATGATCATATTGTTGGAGTTCTTTTGCTATACTGGGCATAATTAATTGAAAATTCTTGCTTTCATTAACAACTAGCTTCACTCACACAAGCTAACACATAATGGAATTAATTTTTTAATCGATAATTTGGCAACTGACGTTAGATACTATTACAATTATAGAACATTTTACTACAATTTCTAGTTAATTATCAGATTACTGTAACCTCTAGTAATTTGTAATTTGTACAATGAATGAATTTACTCTCGAATTGGAGCGGTGTTGAGTGCTCCTTTCACACCATCTATAGATTGTTTCTTATACACATACTCCAGAACAGTCGTTTCTTTGGTATCAGTTTCTCTAATCTCAGGTAGAATTTGCTGCATGGAACGGCAGAAGAGAAAGATATCAGTATATTTGTCTTTTGGAACAAGTTCCTTGTACTATCAGTGAGGTTTGGTAGATAATGTTAGTGATTTGTAGACCGTTTTGTTGGTGTGGTCTGTCAATGTGTTAGGAATTTCTGGTTATTTGTACTTTTATTGGCCGGGGAGAAAATTGGTCTGTTGGTGAGATGTCATGGGTAGTTGTTTTTTTTAAATTAAGATTTTGTGCAAAAATTTAAGATCTTGTGACTATTTCTTTCTTTGAAAGCTAAGTTTAAGTTAATTTTGTATTTCATAGGATACTAGGAATTAAAATTAAGATGTCTGTCGGAATTTAATGGCTTTTTATTAAAAAAAAATAAAAACCCTTAATTCTGTCTATCATAAACAGTAATTGTCTATATATACATAAATATTGGGTAAATTCCGGTGTAGAGCAACCGTAGACACGTGTTTGTGACATATTGGTCGTAATCAGTACGGTGTAGCCAAGGAATAAGGTGGGATAACCTTGGAGATGTATGCATTAACGGAAGACTAACAGGTGATAGACCGCCACTTGTAGCTTCAGTTAGAAGATCCAAACCAAGGAAAGATAATCAAAAGAGGAATTATCGTGGATACATATAATAAAACAAAAAATGGAAAATAATGGGTAAATTCCACTGCAGACCTATCACCTGGTGGTTTTCCGGGTATGCTTACATCTCCAAGGTTATCTCGCCTTATTCCTTGTCTTCAGCGTACTGATGACAACTAATTAGAGTTAGAAACAGCAGTTAAAACAGTGGGTTTCTCGGGGTGAATAGGCGCCAAAGAAGGCCAAGATGGGTTTGTTAGTCGATAAAGTCTTGGCGACAATTTTTTGGAATGCACGCGGTATAATCCACATTGACTACTTTCAAAAGAGTAAAACAATCAATGGCGAATATTATGCCAACTTATTGTGTCGATTTAATGAGGATTTGATCTTTTCCACAAGGACAATGCAAGGGTGCACACGTGTGCAGTTTCCATGGCAAAAATCCATGAATTAGGCTATGAATTGCTCCCTCACCCGGCCTATTCTCCGGATTTAGCCCCGAGTGACTACTTCTTGCTTCCAAACCTGAAGAAATGGCTCGACGGAAAGAGATTTGACTCCAACGATGAAATCATCTCACAAACAAATGCCTATTTTGATGACTTCGACAAATCTTATTTTTTGGAAGGGATAAAAAAATTGGAGAAACGTTGGACAAAATGCATAAAGCTCAAAGGAGAGTATGTTGAAAAATAAAATGAATTTTTTATCCAAAAAAAAGGTTCGTCCTGTTTGGCCAATGTGTGTAATATGTCATACATTGGCCAAACAGGACGAACCTTTACTCAACGGATATCTGAACACCAAAGAAGCTATAGAGATAAAAAATCAGATTCTACATTTGCTAATCATTGTATAGAAAATAATCACAATTTTAATAATAATTATAAAATCTTGCATATACAAGAAAAAAGTAAAAAACTAAATTTACTTGAGTCTCTAGAAATTGCTAGGTATAATAAATTAGGATTAGCATTAAATGACCATACAGATATATGTAACTCCCCCTTACTTTCTTTAAATTTGTAATCTTAGGCTTAGTATATATATCTTGTACATTTGTAAAAATATCAGTCATTCATCCACCTGATGAAGTCACTGTGTGACGAAACAATATTGTAGTGGAATTACTATTAAATTTATTTTGAAACTTAAAATTATCGTATTTTATTTTCACCAGTAATTCAGGATATTTCCACGTTATATACAAGTTTTAATGTTACTTATAACCTGCTTCACTAAGAGAGCATCGCTCTTATGCACTTCGTAAATCGGATTATGTGCTAATGCAGTGGCCGAACCAGCAAAAGTAATTCTGTAGGTACTTGTGACTCGGTCGGTTCCAAGTCCTTTTGTAGCATCAACGTAAAACAATCTAATCAAATCCCGTACAGATTACGTAAGGAAACTTTTTTAATTCCGGAGAACCCTGTCGGAAGCAATTTATAACTCGTCTTGTATTATCTTCCTAGGAAGTGAATATAGTCTTCTCTAATTTAAGCTTCTTAAACAAAGAAAAACTTGAAGTTTTATTGAAATGAATGGCTGTAAATTATTGAGCGTGATAAAATATTTTGATTTTTATCATTGCAATGATCGTAGGTCTTTTTATAAAACCACAAAGAAATCGAAATCAAGTTTATGAGAATACGCTATGAATATGTGTCGGATTTTAATTAAATATAAGTATACTTACTTTTCTTGTAAAGTTCGAATAGGTAATTTATTTAAGTAATCTTTCATATCCGGTCTTTGAATTCTAACGATTTCGGTTATATTGAGATAAGGATAGATCATGAATCCATATAATTTTGAATTTCCAAGATGTTATGTTTTATAAATAATATTAAATAATTTAAAATAAAAGGAAAATTATATAGATATAATTCGCAATGATGATAATTATGTGAAGATTTATAATGATAAAGAATAATTTAAGTTGAACAATATAAATAAGACTCTAAATAAATATATTTTGAATTTATTTAAAAAGTAAATGTTATAAAGATGATTTAAATATGGATGCCAGAGACAACAAACAAAAGGTTGAAGCATTTGCGAAGCATCTGGAAAAAACATTCCAACCCAACGAAATAGAAAGTAATTTGATATTACGTAATATACAGAATAATGATTACGAAGAAATAAGACCTGTTACACCAAAAGAAGTCTCTTGGGAAATTAAGAACAATATAAATCCTAAGAAGGCTCCTGGATATGACTTAATAACAGGATAAATCATGAATCAACTACCCAAGAAAGCTATTGTTATGCTTACTTATTTAGTTAATGCAGCTCTCAGACTAAAACATGTGCCATGCAGTTGGAAGGTCGCAGAGGTAATAATGATACAAAAGCCCGGCAAACCTCCAAATGACGTTAAATCGTACAGACCTATATCACTATTACCGATTATCTCAAAACTATTTGAGAAACTGTTACTGAAAAGACTGAAACCAATCGTAGCAAGTAAAGGACTGATTCCAAATCACCAGTTCGGATTTAGACAAAGACATTCTACCATTGATCAAGTACACCGGATCACTGATGTCATAGAAAAAGCCCTAGAAGAAAAACTTATATGCTCAACCATCTTTTTAGATGTGGCTCAAGCTTTTGATAGGGTCTGGCATGAAGGCCTTAACTGGAAATTGAACAAACTCTTACCCAAGGCATATGCGCAACTTCTGCTTTCATACATTTCTGACAGATTTTTCAGAATAAAAATAGAGGAAGAGTACTCCGGTTTGAAGAGGATTGAGGCTGGTGTTCCACAGGGAAGTGTCCTGGGACCGGTCCTCTACTTGCTTTATACGCCTGACTTGCCGGAACTGGGGAACGCAACTGTGGCGACATTTGCTGATGATACAGCAATCTTAGCAGTAGATAATAATATGCAAACGGCAAGAAATAAGTTGCAACGAGCATGTGATAGGATTTCGAAGTGGACCAACGACTGGAAAATAAAATTAAATGAGCTGAAGTCAACTCATATAAACTTGACCAACAGAAATATAACAGATATAAGACCTATTATTATAAATGGACTGTCCCTTACCAAAACTCAGCCAAATATCTAGGTATGACGCTTGACGCGAAACTGAGATGGAGCATGTCAAGAAGAAAAGAACTGAGCTGGATCTTAAGTACAGAGGACTTTACTGGCTGTTGGGACGTAACTCGCAACTCCCACTACACAGTAAAATTTTGATCTATAACCAAATTCTGAAGCCAGTCTGGGTATATGGCATACAACTTTGGGGTTGTGCCAAACCGTGCCATCTTAAACAAATACAAAGATTTCAAAATAAAGTCTTACGCAATATGGTCGATGCACCTTGGTACGTTAGAAAGAGTGATTTACATAGAGATCTCGGAATCAGGGATGTAGTCAGTGAAGTAAGAAGATCTGCCGTCAAACACGAGGCAAGACTGCTTGAACACAATAATATCGAAGCAAAGAGTCTTCTTGATGTCCAAAACCTCGTCAGAAGGCTGAACAGGGTTAAGCCACACGATCTGGTGCAGTTTAGTGTGTAGTTTTGCAGTGCTTAGTGAATAGCAGAGTACTGTGTATCTCCTACAAAATAGAAGTAACTAAAAGAACTCCTTTGGGTGAATTTTAGATTAATTTTTTTTTAGGTTAAGATATGTCAAATTCAAATTGATGGTTAGTCCTAGACCAGTTTTAATATTGTATATTAACTTGTTGTTTTCCAATAAAAAAAAAAAAATATGGATGCCAATAATAACAAAATTTTTGGGCGAATGAGGTTCTGTTATTATAATAGTATTGTAACAAATCATGACAATAATAAGTTATATATTTCATATTTAATAATATTTAGCAATATTTTTCATTTTGTCAAATTTATTCCGAACTTTTTTATAACATAATTATAAAATAAATCTCCTTTTTGTAAACTCTTGCATAGGTTACTTTCAACTTTTTTATTCTTGCTTTATCACATTTAATATATGGTTTCATCTCAAAACGAGTCTTTTAATAATTCTGGGATTACCTTTAATATTTATATACCTTGTACTCACCCACTATCATGTACATCATGTTCGAATTCGTATGTAACATGTATTATATTATTATACACTGACAAACCAAGGATGAGCTTAATTTATATAACCTGAGTGACTACCTACCGTTTGTTAACCAGCTACTGCAGGGAACTGAGACAACATGGAAAATCGGCGATCTACGTTAGGGTAGATTATGATAAAAATTTCAAATTAATTGATAGTATAAATTCGCTCGCTAGTCTAATTCCAAAGACTACTTTTAAAACATTTTATGTTTTATACTACCTGTCTACCACTAAACCACAGCATATTTTATATCACTTGAAAGCTAAAAATTATGCCAATATGGCACTATAATAAAAAATAGGTGTTACTATTTAAAAAAACGAGTACCTGTCATTTGAAAATGAAAATTTTTTTTTTCTATTTTCTTTAGTAATTTCAACGTGAAATACATGTTTCCTTCGCCAATGCGTGTAAATGTGAAAAATACGTTTCTTAATTGTTTTCAAAGCTAACTTTGATGGTTGTTACATTTCGACAATCGTTGCGAAGCAGTTTCACTTTAATGGATAAATTTAACAGATACCGCCATCTTTGACAGAAATGTCAAAAGTTAACCTGCACTAGATGGCAAATTTTCAGAAGAAACAGAATATGAACAGAAATAATAAATGTTGTATTTAAAAATTCAAAATTAACGTCACTTCCGGTTTGACCGGAAGTGCTATAGAAAAACTGAGTGTACCTGAAGAAGCCCACCAATCACTCATATATACGGTCCGAATTTCAAAGTTTTATTTTAACTAATAAATAAATGGCGTGCTGATACATGATCTCGTTGACACCCGGTATAGTGTTTAGATGTTCATATGGTATGCCAATCTCTTGAGACATTGTTCTGAATAGTTTAAATATTCAGCTGTCTCCTTGCACAAAATTATTGGGAAACTGGATGGATGAACACTTAAAATGGAGGATATACATTAACAAAATTTGTGAGGTACTAATGAGAGTATGTCACGCTATACGCATACTAGCTCACATACTGAATGAAAATACCCTGTTATCGGTGTATTTCAGCTCTTTTAATTCAAGAATTCGGTTTGGAATAATTTCGTGGGGTTATTCATCGGATATGATAAAATTTTTACAATTCAAAAAACAATTCTAAGGATTCTGTTTGGAAAGCGCTACTTAGACACCTGTCGAAATTTGTTCAGAAAAAAAAGATTGCTGACTTGTAAAGGTACAACCCCCAAAGTTGGGCGACATAATGAAAAGGAACCCCTTTATCTAAATTAAGATATTTAATGTAAAGTTAAAATTTGGAAATAAAATGTAAAATTATTTGTTTTGCCAGCTAAACTCAAATTATCTCAGGGCGATTCGAGTTAATAGAAATGATTAAGTAAAAAGGTCCCTGAACATTATTAAAAAAATACAATTTAAAATTTTAATACTTTTTATATCGAAAATCAATGAATCTTGTATAAACAGGGTGTTTAAAAAAGATGCGGCAATATTAAAGGGGTTGATTGTCCAGGTCATTTTATACAAAAAAGTTTATAATAAACAAGGTCCGCAAACGCTTCGTTACCGAGCTACAGCGTGTTGAAATTTAATTAAAAGAAACAGTAAAAATTAAATTTCTCCAAGACGGCATTAAAGATCATAATGAAATTTTAGGCGTGTTATTTTTCAAGAAAAAAATAGGACGCCGCTGATTTCTCTAAAAATAAAAATATGTTTCTATTCTTTGTTTAATTGTGAAAAAGAAAGCTCTCTTAGCTTTCTATCATACGACGTACCGTTTTTTAGTAAAAAAAAAACACATTTTAGTGCATGTACATTTATTACAGAAATTTTTTTTTAAATAACAAGGGTTTTATTTAAGAGCAAAAACAAATATTTTACCATACCAATAATTTTAGCAAGCAAAAATTACAATAACTGTGCAAAGTGACCACCTCGAGCTTGGATGCAAGAATCCAATCTTCTCCTCATCAACTGGCGAACTCTCTCAAAAACAACAGGATCGGTTTCAATTGAGTTGCACCCAGCAATGATTCGATTTCTTAAGTCTTCTACGTTTTCCAATGGAGTAGCGTATACCAATGACTTCAAATGGCCCCACAGGAAAAAGTCCAAGGGATTTAAGTCCGGGGATCTTGCAGGCCATAAGTGTGGTCCACCTCGGCCAATCCAGCGATTTCCGTTTGCTTGTGTTAAGAAATCACGAGTTACTTGAGGAAAGTGGGCTGGTGCGCCATAGTGCATATACCTTTTTTCTTCACAATTAAACAAAGAATAGAAACATATTTTTATTTTTAGAGAAATTAGCGGCGTCCTATTTTTTTCTTGAAAAATAACACGCCTAAAATTTCATTATGATCTTTAATGTCGTCTTGGAGAAATCTAATTTTTACTGTTTCTTTTAATTAAACTTCAACACGCTGTAGATCGGTAACGAAGCGTTTGCGGAGCTTGTTTATTATAAACTTTTTTGTATAAAATGACCTGGACAATCAACCTTTTTAATATTGCCGCATCTTTTTTAAACACCCTGTATATTTTTACAAACAACGAAAGAAACGAAATATGTTTAAAAGACAATCTCATTATTTTTTTTTACAAATATTAAACTGACACAAATATTTATGTAGATTCTTTGTTATATTAAAACGTAAACACTAAAAGCCAGAATTTATTACATATAATGTACATACTATATACCGATAGAACCACCGGCCATCTGCCTATAGGGAATTGTATGCAGTACACATTTATTGTACATATACCTATGTATCTAGTCCTACCGTTTATCAGAAGCGTTGTCTATGCCGACGCTAGGGATCGACAGTCAACCGCGTCAGTCGTGTCTTGACTGCGGTGGAGTATACTCATAGTTGGTCGAACTTGCAAAAATACGCAAATTCTTGCTGTCTGCATCTTTAGGGTTTAGAATTATTTAGAGCTCAGTATTTTTTTCTGTTTTTTTACCGATATTCATTTACGTATTTACTATGCCGTTAGTTTATAGTAAAGAAGAAAAAATAAATATTATTAAATGGTATTACTCATCTCAAGGAGGTACGCAAGAAGTGATTGGTCGTTTTGTTTTTTCGTTTCCTGATCGTCCAGTTCCCTGCCGTCGGACGATACTAGATATCATACATCGTTTTGAAAAGTCGGGCTGCATTAATGGATGTTCGAAATGCTATCAGAGTAATTTCCATCCTATTTCGGAGGAAAGAATAGAGAAGGAAGTCAGTGTATGCGCCTTTGTCGAATCAAGTGAGCCCTGCTCTAGCCGCCAAATTTCTGAACAATTAGGTATTCCAAAAACCACAGTTAGGCGTATATTACACAAAAAGAAATATAAGTGTTATAAGGTTAGAAAAAATCAAGAAATATTCCCAGATGACCAGTTTAGACGTCTCGAATTTTGTGAGGCTATTAGAGAAAAATGTGATAATGATGATAATTTTACACGAAATATTTTGTTCACTGACGAATTAACATTTTCCCTTCACAAACGCCATAATCCATCTGCCGTTCGCTACTGGTCTCAGAAAAACAAACATTTGAACAGGGATGTCAACACTCAATATCCACAGAAACTAAATGTCTGGGCAGGAATCTTAGGGGATCACATCATAGGGCCATTTTTCCTAAACGGAACATTAAATGCGCAGTCATATTTACAATTACTGCAAAATCATATTGTTCCTGCAGTGCGTGACCTTGCTGTAAACTTTAATGATATTTGGTTTCAGCAAGATGGCTGCCCAGCTCATAATGCCAGAATAGTACAAGAATGTCTTTCATTGCATTTTCCACATACCATTAGCACTAGAGGTAATATTTCTTGGCCGCCTAGATCCCCTGACTTAACGCCATGTGATTTTTTCCTTTGGGGATATTTGAATGAAACTATTTATGTACACCAGAATGAAAGACCCCGCACATTAGATGATTTACGAATGCGAATTACACAACTCTGTAATAGTATTTCACCTGTAACTCTCTCTAATGTACGTAGAGAATTTTACAACAGACTGGGCTACTGTGAGGCAAACAATGGAGGCTTGTTTGAAAGAGATATTTATTAGCTTCTAGAATTCTATTTTATTTTCTCTAGAATTTTTTTTGTTTGACATCAATTATTACTTTTTGAACGTTTTTTAATTTCTCCATGTTGCTTCCTTTTTAGAATTATTTTTCTTATTTTCTCTTGGTTTAGTAATTTGCAATTTAATTTTATTTAACTAGGTACATTCAGAATCACTAGTTACTACTTCTTTGGAATCTCAAACCTTCGTTTTCATTACAAATCTACTACTAATATTTCTACAACACGAAACATTATGCCGATGATTGATTCTTACAAATATCTACGAAATGAAATGGCAATATCTGTGTCATATTTAAAGATTAAATATGCTTTATCGACGGATGTGTATTTCTTTTTACGCCACAAATTATTATTGCCGGTACGTAGATATATACGTAGGCGTATATAAATGTGTACTGCATACAATTCCCTATAGGCAGATGGCCGGTGGTTCTATCTGTATATGTGTTTATATACATATCGATACTTGCGAAACATATCAAGTTACTTTATACTAAAAATTTGTAGACGATATTTATTTAAGAACCCTCTGTTTGAAATTTATTTTTACAATCTTCCATTCTTTATTTTAAAAAAAAATACATTCATCAAACAATAATCATTTAAATAATACCTTATTTTAACTGTTCTTATTCAGCTTCTTTTTTATACTGTTTTCAGCAGGAACTTCGGGCTGTTTATTATCAGCGAAATCTTCTTTATTTATACGTTGTCTTCAACGGAATCAGCTGCTTGTTCCGCCAAGCAAAGAACAATATTTATTTTAACAATATACTGCTTATGTGCAATTTTGAACACTATTTTATTACTTTTTTTTACAAATAACCACGATTCTTCCGACCGTGGCCTATTATCTCAGTAGTCGATTATTTATTTAAGTTATTTTAACAATGACTCTTATGAGTAGTCTATTGTTGCGAGTTAGCCTTTTGATACACCATTTAACGTATCTCGCCTTCGACTCTCTCATTCTTGAACGCGTATTTCCCTTTCATATCAGAATGTCTGGGGTTCCCCGCTTTCTACAACGTTCGGGTGTTTCCATTCACATTTACACGCACGTACACGTTCTTTTAGCTGTGGGAATGTATATTACTATCGGAGTGTTTATCACGTTAATATAAACTTTTGGCGTCAAATTATTTACTCATAAATACATACTAAACCTATGCCTAATTGCGACTTAATAATACAATAACACATTCCTTGATTTTAAATATTTCTTTTTAAAATATTGATAAAAAAAATATGCTTAATTAAATTCTTAAAAATAATCAAAATTATAAAATTAATAGATGAAAATGGGCTGTACCATTACAGACTCTATATGGCATATACATCTATGAATGTTTGTTGCTTGTATATAAAAACAGACCGTTTTTCAGTGTTTCCGAATTCGACCATCTTATGGCACAAGAAACAAAAATAATTATAGATTACTGCAACATCGTTTACTTGTAACGGAAAGGAACCTTGGCTAGGCTGGTTTGTTATTGTTTAACAAATAGCCATATGATATGAAAACTCTGGCCAATATCAAGGACTTTAAAAGTAAAGCGTTTTCCTATCTAAGTAGTATAGAGCCTTATTCTATAAATGAATTTTTGGAGCATAGGGATTGAATCAGTTTTGGTGCGTTATTTTTGTTCATTATGAATTTTAAGTTTTGCTTTGGCGTATGCGTTAGATGTAGTTCTTTCAATAAGCATCTTCTCTGTTTTTCTGTTATGACGTTTTCCTGCAAAGCTGTATCGTTGTTAGTATGAAATAAACTTTATTATCAATATTATTATACATATTTGTGTAATCAATACATAGCGTGTAAAATAACTCGAACCGAACGAATGAGACGATGTAAAAGCCGTCACGAAAAATCACCTTTTTAAGCGAATCTGGCGTAAATGGGGTTAGTTAAACTTCTGAGAGCTTTCTTCGGTTTTTGAATAATTGAAATACTATATCCCACTCTCTGAATAATTGAATACCGTATTGAATTACAGCCCTGCCAGGAATCTTAACCACGCGTCGCGCGCTTGAAAGGAAACGCTGACTGGGGAGCACCGTAAAATGAAAATTATTTTCTTTGAGTCGCCTCTAGTTAGTATGAGAGTCTCAAAGTACGAAATAAATATTGACACAATATTAAAGTACAAATTGGTACGGTTGTACGCAATTTTCTGGTCTTGCAAAATATATCGTTTCCTTTCTCTTCAATTCATTCCATTTCTGTCCATTCGTAAATATAATATACAAGTGTAGAGTGGCACATTTTCGTGGATTTTTCCCCGATGTATTCAACTCGGAAGTAAGTTCTTCGTCCATTTTATAGTCGAGATGTTAAAGGGACACTCTGCAGGGAATTTCGTTGACGTTCTTGTCGGTATATGCCTTGATGACATATTTTGAGTCCGTGTGATGGCAGGAAAGCCCTTAGGTAAATGTAGTTTGTAGAATGTGTGTTTCTCAAATAATAATAAATGTATTTAGGACAGATAGTATTTATTGCTTAATGCCAATGTTTCATAAAGATCGATAAATAAATCTGTTAGGTACATGTTATATTTCAATTTAGAGGGAGTGTGTTCGTTGTACCAATCTTTCTGCATCAGCGGAAAAATGCGCAGGCATTTGCCTTCTTTTTATAATAAAGAAATATAGTTTTATTTAAGACATAATAAGTTATATAAATATTTTTTTGTACCAGTAGTAAAAAATCATAGCATTTTTACACATAACACAGCGCCACGAAATGACATTTCACGACCTGGAACTAATAAGAGGTAAATAATGAGGCTATTATTGACCTAGGGAAATAATGAAAACAAATAAAGGGAATGCCGCAACCATGTAATCGCAGTAGCATGTATGTATGTCAAGTTGTCAACCGTCAAATTCACTGCAGTTTATTTTTATTTAGATTTATACCACAAATCATACTCTTAAAACTTATAAATGCTCGACCTCTAAGGTAAAATAACTAACAGTATTTTAACAATAGCAAAATATGTATGACAGAAGTATAATTGGAAAAAATATCCTAACAGGTAACTATTATAGATGTAAAGATATTTTACTTTCTTTACATAAAACTGTATTTTAAGGTTATGTAACAACATAATATGGAAACAATATAACACGTAACTATTACAGATGTAAAGAATTTTAATTTATTTATAAAAATTGATAGTGCAATTATGGCATGTCAAATTTATTGATGGTTCAATTCTGATTCAGAGCTGTAGGCACATTAATGACAGTATTGTTAATTGTGTTAATTCCATAAGTATTTACGATATCTTCAGTTGAAATAGAGCCTGATTGTACTGCTGATGTTGATGGAATTTGGTTCATATCGTGTGTAAGTAGATGTAGGTAGACCTTGTAACATATATGCTATATTTTTTTTTTATTTCTAGGGAATCTTCGATATAACTTTCAGCTACACTAGATTTCCAACCACCATGTACCATGTTTTAACTGAAGGATATTACTACCATTGACAGCTAAAAGTGTAGCCTAGGTTCTACGAAGGGCAATTTCTTTTGGCATCTGTCCTATTGTGTTATGTCCAATGTCTTATCTAGTACATTTACCATTACATACACTAATAAAGAATTTTGCTATATCTGGAATTGGTCTAATTTTTAAATAGTTTTTAATTATTTTGATCCAAAGTGGCTCCATTATTACAAACTTTAGAGACGAACCATTTTTGCTATTGCAGATGTGAATAATAATTAAATCGGCTTTCATGATGACATCAGAAATTAATAAATTACACAGCTCATCACTTCGGCATGCACCAGCAACACCAATTACAAGAGCAGTCTACAGGGTTATAAATTGTCAATAATTTTGAAGTATTAATATATAAACATACTACCTTAGTTGCAATGTAACATGTATCGGGTGCCTCAGTAAGGAATTTTATAATTTCCTCTAGTAAATACTAATGACTTTTTGGGCTTATAATTTTCATTTTATCTTTTTAAAAAGGCAACTAATTTAAAATATTTTGATATGTTAATATTCTCTGTTAAGCCAAGTGTAGCTTTCAATATTGAATAATGGGTCCATAAAGTCGAGGCTTTTTAATGTTGTGTGTTTAATGGAAGTATGTTTTGAGAAGTTATTACTGTATTTTTGGAATTACACGATTTTTTAAATTCTGTATATGTTTTTATGTATAAGTGTTTAGATATATGCGGAAGCAATCTCGCGCATTGCAGGTGGTGTAATCTAAACTCTTCAGATATTATAGATGGAATGAAAAATAATCTAATAAATACCTACTTGACTTTTACTTTCAGCATTTATGTCAAAACTTATTTGTCAACATCAAAATATAGCCTACTTATTTGTTTATATGAAGTTTTATTACAAGGGAATTCTTACATGTATGAGTAAATTTATTCATAATTATTAAGGTTTCAAGATCCAATTAGACTACTGGTACAAAAAATAGTATACATACTGCGGTTGGGAAGACTATTATTGCCCTTGTGGCTTAAATTCCTCGGCGCTTTGCGCCTCGGAATTTAATCTCGCCACTCGGGCAATAATAGTCATCTTCTCAACCTTGGTATGTAATATACTATTAGTATGCATGCATCATAAACCAATCAAAACACACCCGCATAAGCGTGCATAATCGGGCCTTTATCGTACGGCGTGCGTATAAAGGTTGCTTGGTAACAGCCAATCCCAAGCGTGTAATAGTCCATTGAAATGTCAGGAAATGTCAAATGACATATAGGTACATGTCACTCGATAATATGTATTGGAATTATTGATTTGGTTTATTTGGTTTGTACTGCATTTAATATCGTATAACACATTATTATTTTATTGTAAACTATCAAATTAATCAACAATTATGGTCAATTTTATTTCAAAACATGTAACATGAACGGGAAAATTATTTTAAATGAATATTAAACGTACAATTTTGATTATTCGTTATTGTTAAGTGAGTTGCAGCATTGCTTATTTGTGTATTTTCAACGTTCTTATCAGTGTTAACAAATGTGTCAGATCCAATATTGCCTCCTTTCTGAACAGCTCCAGCAATTAATTTTGAAACGCCTAATTTGTTTGTGATAGACTCTTCAATATACCCACTCGCTGTCGATGAGGATTTCCAACCCACTTGGCGTTTCAACTCATCGACATTCATCCCTCCATTAGCCATAATCGCGGCAGATGTTCGTCTGAAGGCATGACCTGTGTATTTATGAGCGTTTATGAAATTTAGATAACGTGCTATAATGGAAGGGCACTTTCCAAAGGTATTAATCCCAACAACTTGTTTTATACATACTCCTTGAGAATATTTTAAGAAAACTCGATCTGTACTGATATGCTTTGGACGTAGTGCAAGATATTTATTAAATATCTCGGCATACTTTATGTTGGAATTATCTACTACAGCAAACGTCCGGCCTTTTTCTGTTTTTGACGGACGAATACAAATTATCAGGGCAGAACCTTCTTTTCTTATATCACTCATAACCAGATTACACATTTCGTTTCTTCTGCAACTACCAAACACTCGACAAATTGCTACAACTTTTAAAAATAAAAATATATTATCTGGAGCCTGACTAAAAAACTTGCATAAATCTTCTTCCGTAAAAACCAAAGATTTTTTAGCTTCTTGACCTTTGCCCACTCCTTTCATAAAGGCATGGAGTTTGTGATAAGATGCTAAATCGATTCTGTTTTTAACCGTTAGCATAGCTTGCAGTTTGGAATGAATGCACCAAAGTGACGAAGCTTTATAAATTCTGGACATTTCCAATATATACGCTAACATTACTAATTCATCAATATGTTCAGTCTGTTTCTGCTCCATCCATAATAATAATTTTTCGTACTCTTTATAATATAAATGCTTGGACTTTGCAGGTATTAAACTTAATTCAGCTTCAGCAGCTAGTTTTTGAATTTCTGTCGACATTATTAATACAACAATGATGTTTAATAATTAAGTGAAATGTCAAATGACATAATATAGAGACACATGTCACTCGATAAAATGTATTGAAATTATTGATTTGATTTCTTATAATTAAAATTATTGTTGCATTTATACTAAAAAATATCGTATGACACAGTGCATAATTAGCTTTTAAAGCACTCGTTACTCGTGCTTTAAAAGCTTGATTATGCACTAGTGTCATAATATACTATTGTCGTTAGTCTTATGATAAATTAAATACCAGTGTATTCTTATATGCTTCTAAGCACTCAGTGGAGCTACTATCAAGATGGGAACGAATCCTAAGGAAAGATATCTGGAGGCAGAAAATATGGAATGCCCTGATCTAAATAGAACTATAGCGAAGAAGAAGAGGAAGAAGTATTTTTATATAGCACTTTGTTTTATTTTGTGTCATTAGTATTTACACTAGCATATATACACCAATTGGGCAAATTACTCTGAGGAGCTATTTGGGGCAGTTCATCTTAAACCTGATTTCAGTGCCGTGTAACGGTTGGTTTTCTTTTGCAACAGAAGTAGGGTTTATACACATATACAGATAATTTGGTGTGAATTAAACATATTCTAAAATGCGACATTTGCACATTATCTGTCTTGTCAGTAGTTCCGAATAAACTTTTTAGGCGTTTGGGGCAATTCTTCCTCAGATTGATTACCGTGCGTGTATCCTAAGGGACATGCAATGCGTAAGAGCACTGACGTGGGCCTAAAGGCACGACAGGCTGCAGGAAATGCTTTTATATAGAAACATCATTCGTGTCACTCATCTTACAGCAGGAATAAGAAATCCCTGATATAATGTGGGGATTGTGTTGTTTTTTTATTTTGCAACAGAAGTAAGGTTTATACAGATATGCAGTTAATTCGGTATTACTTTTAAGTATATTCAAAATGCGATATTTGCACATATATGTCTTAATAGTCTACGACTGCACTTTTCGATTGTTTAGGGCAATTAATCATCAATCCAGTTACCGTGCTTGTATAATAAGGGCCATGCACATGCTATGTTGCATAAGAGCACTGACATGGGCCTAAAGGCGGGACCGGCTGCAGACAATGCTTTTAGATGACAACATCATTCGTGTCCCTCATTTTTACTGCAAGATGAAGAAGCCCTTGATATAATGTGGATAATGTTTTTTTTTATTTTGCAGCAGTAGTAGGGTTTATACATATATGCAATTAATTTGATGTCAGTTAAGCATAATTCTAAAATGCTACATTTGCACATATCTCTCTTGACAACAGCTGCGAATGCACTTTTCAAGTGTTCGGGACAATTAATCCTCAACCAGATTTCCGTGCCTGATTCCTGAGGGATATGCTCATGCATTGGTGCGTAAGAGCACTGAAGGGGCTCCAAGACGGGCCAGGCTTGCAGGCTATGCTTTTAGATGGAAACATCATTCGTGTCACTCATCTCACAGCAGGAATAACAAGTTCTTGATACTATGTGGAAATTGTGTTGTTTTTTCCTTTGCAACAGCAGTACGGTTTAATAATAATAATAATAATTATATTGTTGTTGACAATTGTGCTGACTGTGTCAAACTGCTGAACTTTAACATAATCGAAAAATGGTGTAATCTAAATTTAATTTCTTTAAATGTGGAGAAATTGTTTCTTAAACAAGAAGCTTCAATGCATTACTATATCAATTGTTGTTAGAAAGTTTGTAATCCAGGATTTAGGAGTTTTCTTCGATGATAAGCTAACTTTCACGCAACATATATCCACAATTTGTTCTTCAGCCTCTAAATCTCTATGATTTCTTTTGATATCATATCGTAGTTAAACAGTGTTAAAGAATTATATTACACCCTAGTGCGCAGCAAGTTGAAATATGCATGCGTAGTCTGGTATCCAACATTATTTACATCAGCAAATTTCGATAGAACGCCTCTAAAGGAGGTTCTTAAAATATTTGTCATATAAATTAAATTGAATGGTATCGACCTTTACTTGATGTGAATCCATGATATCCAATTAAATTAAAATAAAACACCAATATGAAGTTTTAATATTTCCACTAATTTATACACATTACAGCCGTTTCACACAGTCAATTTTTCAAGCGATGACTATAAACTAATATTACATACAAACATCGATATTTATATCAGGTGTAGCGAAACACCCGTAGTGTGTTTTATTAAATTAGTGTTAATCTCAAAACTTCATACTGGTGTTTTCTTTCAATTTAATTGGATATAAATTAAATGGCACCTACCCTGGCCATAATGCTAAATAATTATGTTTATTATCATACCATGATTTTCAATCTTTGTCGTGTCACCGTGACTCTGACAGTGCGAAATTTCTTTTAAACTTGTTAACAAGCAGAACTGATACTCTTTCACTACTTGCTCAAATAAACTTTAACGTGCTGGCGAGAACCAACATACTAGTTAAATCTCCTGTCTCTCACATGTCGGCTAATTATAACAAATTATACAGAGATATGTTTTAAATGTTTAATATTTAAGTAAATTGGTAACACTTCTTTGTTTTATGTTCTATAAATGGTTTGTACTGTTGGAAAATAAAGAGTATTATTATGTATTATTATTATAATATAATAAGCGATTTATAACAATGTTCGCTCATATATATCTTCATATCAGCATGGTTTCTTACCTGGCATGTCTACCGTGACGAATCTAGTCACGCTTACACAATATATATCAGATCATTTGGATGGTCGCAACCAAGTTTCACACTGACTTTTCTAGTGCTTTTGACATGGTTGATCATGGAATTCTACTTAGGAAATTGTCTTCCTTTGGTATGAGCTCTTCGTTCATACATTTGATGCAGTCCTACTTGCACAATAGGATCAATTATGTTTTATATTCTGGTTATGCGTCTAGGACATATATCTCTAGCTCGGGTGTACCACAGGGATCTAACTTGGGACCACTTCTTTTTACTCTTTTCATTGATGATCTATTAACTCTATTAACTTCCCCTGTTTTGTGTTATGCTAATGATTTGAAGATTTATTCCAGTATTTCATCGCAAGATGATTCACTATTATTGCAGAAAGATCTTGATGTTCTTTACCAGAGGTGCATTGACAATAGGTTGGTTCTCAATATTCCTAAATGTTGTTGTATGACCTTTACCAAGAAATTGACGAGTCTTGTATTTCACTATGACATTCACGGACAATCTCTAACTAAAGTAGATCTTGTCAGGGACTTGGGTGTGTTGTTTGATTCTCGTCTTTCCTTCAATGACCATATCTCGTCTTCATGTCTTGCTACGTCCAAAACCTTGGGATTCCTGATGCGTAGCTCTAGATACTTCGATGATACTTCTGTCCTTAAGACTTTATATTATTCGTTTGTAGTAATCAAACTTGAATATTGCGCTTTTGCTTGGTCTCCTAATTATATTAGCTATCAATTGTCTTTAGAAAAGATACAGCGTCGCTTCTTAAAGTATATTTCTTTTAAGATACAAGGTGTTTATCCTCCTGGTGGCACAGACTACCATCATCTTCTGCAGAGTCATGACATGCGGTCTCTTGCTGCACGCAGAGACTTATATGCTGCTCGGTTTGTCTGGAAGCTTATGAACAATAAACTTGATAGCTCTATGTTACTATCTTGCCTTAACTTCTTTGTCCCTAGAGCATCTTCACGTTTTTCGGAGACTTTTACTATGCCGAATCCACGGACGAATACTCTCTTACATTCACCGTTTTACAATATGTCGCGATTATGGAATACTCTGTATGACGATATATTTAATGACACAGTTAGTAACTTTAGGAAGCAGTTGTAGTTCTGATTTTCAATCGTATATCTACCCTTTGTCAGTTGCTAGTTGCTCTCGCTTTCGTGTTTCTTTACATGTAGCATACTCACATCAAATTCATTTAATTTTTTGTTTCTTTATTATTATTGTTATTATTTTTGTTATTATGTATTAGTATTTAATAATTTATGTATTTGTTATATTTGCTTTTGTACTGCACTCATATAATTTTTATCCTGTAAATGCTTGATGTTGGGCAATAAATATTATTATTATTATTATCCACACCAAATATCCTTATTGCTTGTACCCCTGAGATATAAGAGACACAACACACCACTGGGTTAGGAAAGAGTGACCTAAGAGAGAAAACATGTACGTTGGAGAATAGAATATCATTGACGACCCTTAGTTGAATGAGAGAAAAGCATACCGAAAAGGTTCTCGGCAAACTCAAAGCTAATATGCATAAAAAAACTGCAGAAATTAGGGCCCTATAAGTGTTCTACCAACAATATCCAAAGTGTTTGAACGCATCGTGAAGACTAAGTAAATACATTAAAGAGAACGTCTATCGAAGTCCAGAACAGCATAGCATGGCTTCAGAAGGAAGCGCTCAACAACAAGTGGCATCTTACGCGTGTTAGGGCATTTCACATGGCTTTTGACGAGGGTAAGTATGCAGAGACGAATATGCTAGATTTTGACTCGGTTAGCCAAGAGATATTATCAAACAAATCTCAGCAGAACCTTTACAACTACTAAAATCCTACCTTTCGAATATAGTTCAAATAATAGAATGGAGATACACTAGATCTTAGCCCTCGGACATGAGATGTTGTGTGTCGCAGGGTTCAATATTTGGTCCCCTGCTTTTCGTTATTTATGTGAACGATTTTCCATTAAACATTCAAGAGGAAAACATATGTTTATATGCAGACGGACACGTCTTTACTAGTCCAAGGAGCAGATTTAGAAATAATTAGTAGAAAATCCAAGAGAGCCGTTCAAGATGCAGAAATGCAAATAAAGTGAAGGTGAATAAGGAAAAACAGGAAAGTGTACTATTTTACACAAAAAATGCTAGCAGTTCTGAAGGAGCGAAGTTGCTGGGCGTGACCGTTGAGGTGAGACCAACACATCGATGACCTAGCGAGGAAGTTATCTTCTGCCCTGTTCGGTATAAGTAGACTTAAACATATAACAACCGAGGAAAGAGCTAAACTTTCATATTTTTTATACTTTCACACATGTCTGTGCTACGAAATGCTCTCGGGGCGGGGGGGGGGGCGACAGATATACATAGAATCTTCACTCTACAAAAAGGGGTCATAAGATTGCTATGTAACTTGAAGCATAACGAAAGTTGTAGAACTCACTTTAAGAAAGAAGATATATTAACACTACTTTCTATGCCATCTATGCTAACACTATTTATCTATTCCATCAGAACAAAGAGGCATTTCTCATAAATGGAGATCGTCATCAACATTCTACACAAACACGACAGGAAATTAGAGCACAGTACCACAGAGTAACATGCTCACAGCTATCTTTAAATTATTGGGGAAGTAGCCAGTATAACAGGTTACCCGAAAAAGTAAAAAAAAAACTGTCTGCAAGCAAGAAGAAAACCAGAATTATGCTGATGAACATGGAATGTTACAGTGTCCAGGAATATCAACCTAACCAACCGCAGATTGTCTGAAATATTTGAGTTGTTTATAATGTTTAATATACGTTTACTTGTTTAATTAATTTTTATTTTGTTTAATGTTTATAGACTTTGTCTCCCATGACTAATAATTTTTTGGTTTGTTTATATGTTTATCGCCAACCGTCAGTAAAGTGATGCGTTACCATAGCGTTTTACGGAGGTAAAGAAACACTTTATCGTACTGTACAATAAAGTACTTTATTTCCTCTTGTCTTGTTAGATACCAATTACAGTCGTCTAGACTACCTAAGTAGACGACTCTTTACAGGAACGGTTCCTGTAAAGGGTTGCCATGGCGTCTGTAATAACCGACTAATCGACTATACCTCGTACATTAAGAACATTTAATATAATTTAACGAGGATAAGCATTTCCGCAATACTTGCTAACAGAAGTGCATATTTAAGCTTTTCTACGATGCCCATATACGGTAATACACGGACAATGTTAATGCACCCGTGACGTCAGTAATTTAAATAGGTTAATATTGCAATATGTTATAAATAGTAGTGTAAGTTAGTTTTAAGGCATTCACGTTAGATTCACGATTATTATTGATTAACGTTCAGATAATGTATTGACTTTCAATCCGAACATGTACATTAATATATACATATAGTTAGTTAGTTAACGTGATGTGTTTTAATTAGAAACCCTTTTAACAAATTCCCTATCTCGATCCGATTCGCGAGAGCTAATCGAGATGACGATCGAGTAAAGGTAAGCCCTAGGACCAGGCTTATCACATGGCGATCCAATGCCAGTCCATTAAAGGCATATAAAAATGGAAAGATGGAACGAACCACCAAAGAATAGAATATAGAAGGGAAAAAACGAACAAAGAAGAAAGAAAAATGGGTAATCACAATCTCCGTAAGTCGCTGCTGTGCCGCCGAACAATCCTTCACAAGCAAAAAATTCATGAAGGCCGTCAACACAACAATAGGAAAAGAAATAGGCAGAAGCCAAAATAAAGTATGAGCTAATGCCAGTCCCAGAACAATCCCGGAAACTACAGTACAGGTACTCACTAGAAATTTAAGAAAATACAATCTTAACAATAACTAATTCTAAGTATGAGCAGTTAAATAATTATAAGAAAAATATTATAAAACTTAGGGAATTATTTAATAAAGGGATACATAGACAAAAAGTAATCGACGACACGAAAGAGTGCGTCAAAGATATATACAAATATATAAATATATATTATATGAAATGATAGTATTTTAGGTTCTAGGTTAAGTAATAGAGGTAAGGATACAAGTGTTATAGAAATAATGGCGGAAAAATTTGATTTAAAAACCGCTGCAAGTTTGTTGCCTGTAATGAACGACAAACAAGATGTCACAAAGCTGCTGATTGACTCGATTAAGTTGTACGATTCTCTGTTAGATGCAAACGGTAAGAAAACTTTAACCCAATACGTATTAAAAACTAGGTTAACGGAAAAGGCCAAAATCAGATTGAATCGGGATTATGATAGCAACGACAACCTAATAGCTGACCTGAAAAAACATTTCATTACTACAAAATCGTTTACCGCTCTTGCAACCCAACTTAATAACGCGAAACAAGGGGGAAAATCAATCGAAGACTTCGGGCAAACAGTAGAAGATCTTTTCACGAATTTAACAATCGCACAAGCCGGAGACGACAACACGCTAACAGAAAAATTGCGCGACATAAACGAGAAAATAGCCATAAATACATTTGCCAACGGGATAAGAAATAATGATTTAAGAACATTAGTAAAAGCTCGCAATCACGACAAACTAAGCACCGCGATACAACATGCATCAGAGGAACAACTCAATGTTGCAGAAAACTCGCAAGTATTTCACATGCGGGGAAACACACGCCGACTGCGGGGTAATTCCCTAAATTTTCAATCACGCGTACCGTATACCTCTCCACATAACACTTGTCCACAACGTCATTTTTCACTTAGCAACAATTTTAAACATAATAACACCATACACCCGCAATCAAATACCTTCAGACAGTACGGTAGAGGAAATAACAACAATAACAGAGGAAATTATAATAATAGACCTAATAACAGGAATTTCAATCGACGATATCTACAAAACACGTTTTCATATAACGTAGAAAATAAAACCCACCATAGTCAAGTAGGGAACAAAAATCAGTTTTTCGTTCCTAAGGGAAATCGACTCCAAACCGTAACAAATTTTAATCTTAACGGACTTACATATATTCATATTAAATATAATAACAAAATTTTAAATTTCTTAATCGATACAGGTGCGTCATCGACTATTTTTTTCAAAGATTACATTTCACATAGCGAACATATAGATGACTCAGCGAATGTCACGATAAACGGTATAGCTGGTAAGACACATTCTTTAGGATCAGCGAATATAGAAATACATATAGGCGATGTAAAGGTAGGTCACGAATTTTTAATAATAAGCACTTTTATTAATGACATACACGGAATCATAGGTTCAGATTTCTTAGCGAAACACCGAGCAAAAATAAATTACGAAACATTTGACGTTTCATTTCAGATAAACAACCAACAGGTAAAAGTAAATTTACAGTCGAACTACGACAAATCCTTAACAATCCCAGCAAGATGCGAATTAGTCACACATTGTACGGTTAACATTGAAGGAAATTGCGTTATCGAAGCCGGAGAAATTGCACAAGGTATTTTTATAGCCGGAACAATAGTGTCATCAAAAAATAACAAGATACCTATCCGCATATTAAATACGCGAGAAAACGATATCAAATTAAAAAACTTCACACCGACTTTAACAAGTCTAGACGACTACGATATATGTACATTTAACGGTCCCAAATATAAATCAGTCGACCGCGTAGACACAATTTTGCGATCAGTTAATAAAAAACATTTAAATAACGAGGAAGATATCGCCTTGCAAAAAGTTCTTGCGAAGTACGCAGACGTATTCCATTTAGAAACGGATAAATTAACTTTTACAAACATTTATAAAGAAAAGATTCGTTTAAATAAAACCGCGAAGCCAACATATGTCAAACCTTACAGACTGCCGCATGCCCAAAAACCAGAAATAGACAGACAAATCGGAAAACTTTCGTCAGACGGTATAATAGAAAAAGCCAAATCAGCTTGGTCATCACCAATTTTATTAGTACCAAAGAAAAAAGACAATCAAGGTAATCAAAAATGGAGATTAGTTATAGATTATCGGTTATTAAACAAACAAATAGAAGACGACAAATTCCCTTTGCCTTCTATAAACGAAATTTTAGACTCACTGTCAGGAGCAGTGTATTTTTCACATTTAGATTTAGCACAGGGGTACCACCAAATAGAACTGGATACAGAAAGCCGCCCATACACAGCTTTCACCACAGACAAAGCTCAGTTCCAGCTCACACGCCTACCCATGGGATTAAAAATAAGCAGCAGTGCTTTCACACGCGCCATGACAATAGCTATGACAGGTTTGAATTACGAAAATTGTTTCATTTATTTAGATGATTTAATAGTATTTGGAAATAGCTTAATAAATCACAATCAAAATTTAGTAAAGGTTTTAGAAAGGTTAAGAAAGGTTAATTTAAAGCTTAATCCATACAAATGCGATTTTCTAAAAAAAGAAATATTATATCTCGGTCACGTTATATCATCCGAAGGAGTATCACCAGACCCTTCCAAAATTATCACACTGAAAAATTATCCAGTACCAAAAGATGCGAAGGAAACGAAACGCTTCGTCGCATTTGCAAACTATTACAGACGTTTTATTCCAAACTTTGCAAAAATCGCTTCTCCTTTAAATAATTTATCAAGGAAAAATACACCTTTCATTTGGTCAGATCAATGCCAAAAATCATTCGAAACTCTAAAATTAGTTTTACAAACACCTCCCATATTGCAGTATCCAAATTTCGAAGACGGGAACACATTCATTTTAAAAACAGACGCATCAGGATATTCAATCGGTGCCGTTCTATCAAACAAAGACGACAAGCCAGTCTCATACGCAAGTCGCACATTAAATAAGGCAGAAAGGCATTACTGCACAATCGAAAAAGAGCTTCTAGCCATATGCTGGGCTGTAAAACACTTCAGACCCTTCCTATACGGAAAGAAGTTCGAGATCTACACAGATCATCGGCCACTCGTCTACCTTTTCGGTATGACGAACCCTTCTAGTCGTTTAACAAAATTTAGATTAACCCTAGAAGAATACGACTTTGTTGTAAAATACATCAAAGGCTCTGAAAATACGGTAGCAGACGCTTTATCGCGAATACAGATAGATTCAGAAGATTTAAAGAATGTCAGTAAAGATGCATGCAACAGTATTTTTGTCACGACACGTGCACAGTCGAGGCAAGAGGCTTTTGAAGGCATCTCTACAAAAGACACAACAACAAGTACTACTACAACCGGAATTGATCACCCGGGTGTCGTGGAACTATTGAAAAAACCTAAAGAATCCGTCGAACTCAGAATAGTAAGTAACAATGACTTCAATGACATGAAAAATAATGACACATGCATGTATGAATTAAATTCAAGTTATAAATCAAAATCAATGTTATATAATGATAAATCAAAAATCATTTTCATTGACGAGTATGCAATTACAGTGAAGAGAGCATTTCGTGCAACACTTGAGCAACTCGAAAATATTTGCGCAAAATACAACATATACGAAATATGTATAATTAAAGATAGTTCTTTAAACAGTCAGTTCATAAAGAAACTAATTCCATGGAATAAAGAAAAAATCAAAAACTTAAAAGTTAAAATAAATGTCATTAACGGAGCTCAAAGAATTGATAATAAAGAAGTCAAACAATTAATTTTAAACGATTACCATATGTTACCTACAGGAGGACATAGCGGAATAAACCGTATGTTCAACAACATAAAGAGATTTTATTATTGGCCACAACTAAAGAAAGACGTAGAATCATTCGTAAAACGCTGTAACGATTGTCAAAGACATAAATATTCTATACCTAATAAAGAACCAATCATTGTCACCACGACCGCAACACATTCTTTTCAAAAAGTTTTTTTAGATTTAGTAGGTCCTATACACCAAGACATAGAGGAAAATAAATACGTTTTATCCTTACAATGCGAACTCACAAAATTCGTAGAAGTGTATCCACTCAAAAATAAAGAAGCTCTAACTGTAGCCAAAGCTTTCGTAGAAAATTTCATCTTACGGTACGGAATTCCTGATCAAATAGTATCTGATCAAGGAACCGAATTTATGTCGCACGTTTTAAAAGAAATATGCAACATATTAGGCATAAAACAACTAAAATCAACCGCGTACCATCACGAAACATTAGGGTCATTAGAAAACACACATAAAAATCTAGGAGCATACCTCCGAATACAACTTGCTAAACACACAGACAACTGGTCCACATGGATACCATTCTGGAGCTTTGCATTCAACAACACGGTTCATACAGAAACTAAATACACTCCACACGAGTTAGTGTTCGGAAAACATAACCCTTTACCTACTTCAATAATAAGCTTAATAGAACCTTTGTACAATTTCGACAACTATGCAACCGAATTAAAATACAGACTACAATCGGCATGTACAGAGGCTCGAAACAATTTAATCGATTCAAAAACAAGCAGAAAAGAAGCTCTCGACAAAAACAGAGCAAGTGTTCATTATAAAATTGGAGACAAAGTAGTTTTACAAAATGAATCAGGAAACAAATTGCAAGAATTATATAAGGGTCCCTTTGAAATTGTAAACATTAACGATCCCCCAAATGTTACTCTAAATATAGACAATAAGTTAGTTATAGTTCACAAAAATAGAATTAAGAAATTTAACGATTAAGAATATGAATTCTATGTATATAATAAAATTAATATTACTTCTTGTAAGTGTAATACAAAGAAAATATATGGACTTCGTCATAATTTTCTTTTTCCCGCCCGCGAAAGGTGTAATAACCGACTAATCGACTATACCTCGTACATTAAGAACATTTAATATAATTTAACGAGGATAAGCATTTCCGCAATACTTGCTAACAGAAGTGCATATTTAAGCTTTTCTACGATGCCCATATACGGTAATACACGGACAATGTTAATGCACCCGTGACGTCAGTAATTTAAATAGGTTAATATTGCAATATGTTATAAATAGTAGTGTAAGTTAGTTTTAAGGCATTCACGTTAGATTCACGATTATTATTGATTAACGTTCAGATAATGTATTGACTTTCAATCCGAACATGTACATTAATATATACATATAGTTAGTTAGTTAACGTGATGTGTTTTAATTAGAAACCCTTTTAACAAATTCCCTATCTCGATCCGATTCGCGAGAGCTAATCGAGATGACGATCGAGTAAAGGTAAGCCCTAGGACCAGGCTTATCACACGTCTTTACAGGCCCTTTCTGTCTGTCAAGACCTTTCAAAAAAAAAACATTTATAATAAATACTTCCTTTAATATTGTAGAATTTTTAACGTTCACAATTCTTATTTATTTATAATAATTTATAATTTAATTAATAAAATATGTTATTAATGTTTACAAGAATAAAAGTTAACAGTACACTTCGATTCGGGATGAAAATTAAATGTTGCGCCAGGAACAGTCAAGTGGCTAGTACTTTGCAGCTGATCGTTATAATTATTCGAATTATGTATATCTAAAGTTTCAGATGCAGATGCACTCTTAACTGTTCTGTCTCCTTGTATCATTTTAGCAATTTTAATTTTGTTTGTAACAGACTCTGCCATGTAACTTTCAGCGACAGACGATGACTTCCAAGAGCCATGGCGTTTTAAGGTTAACACATCAGCACCTGCATCTGCTAAAATGGTCGCTGAAGACCGGCGAAAACAATGGCCAGTGTAGCTTTCAGGATTTTCCAATCCCAAGAACGATGCTATGACACTCGGGAACTTGCCAAAACTTTTAATTCCTACCGGTTGTACGGTACATTTTCCATGACGGTAGGAGATAAAAAAGCGATTGTGATCAACATGGCACGGTCTTAATGATGCATATTGACGGTAGAGTTCCAAACAATTCAAACCTTCTCCATCGGCAACAATAGTGAACTTTCTGGGCACATGGGTTTTCGAATCAGGAATTTCAATAACAATATACTCTCCTTTGTCCTTAATATCGTTAACTCGCATCTTATACAATTCCTCACGACGGCACCCTCCATTTACACCAAATACTGTTGCCACCTGTGTGTAGAGTAAGATATTTTTAGATAACTACGCCGATAAGTTATCGAAACATACCTTTATCATTAAATATCTGTCATTTGGTGCTTCTGTCAAAAACCTATCAATATCTTGTCTGCTCAAATTTCTAGACTTTTTCGGTTGATAACCCAATGACTTCTTTTTTAAAAAGCTGGTTACTTTAGTAAATTTTCCAATATCAACGTTCTCGTACACTAACAACGTGGTCTTCAGCATAGACATAAAAGCCCACAGTGACGATGGTTTGTACTTAAGTGACTAATAAAAGGAATATAATCAGATGTGTTGGCATACAAACGTAATTTTTATTTACCTTTTCATAAATAAAGCTCATAATTAAATTTTCATTAACACCTTTGATTCCTTTCTCTTTTCGCCATTCACTGAAAACCCTAAATTGCTTCTCATACCGTTCTTTGGATTTTTTAGGTATTAGGCAGGCATTGGCTGCGTTTACCGTATCTTCAATTTCTTTGCAAACAGCAGTAAAATCTCCCCGAAAGTCTTCATCCGCGATTAAGTCCATTACAATAACACTTTTTTTACAAAGAGCGACAAAGGGTTTTATTTTTGTAATTTTAATTACAAAACATACGAATCTCCTTGGTTACCATCACAGCAAACTAATTTTTCTACAGTGCAGACTGGCTTCGTATTACTGTATCATTTATTTATATTTATCTATTTCTACAAGAGGAAATAAAACGTTGTACGCAGCTCGCTTGCAATTAGTCTTTACTGGGCTCACCGGGTTATGGGACTCGCTCCTTCGTCGCTCGCCCCACAATCTTCCCGGCTCACCCGTAAAGACTAATTTACTAAGCTTGCCACGTAAATAACTATTACCTGCCGCTCATATCTGTCAGCGTAGCCATGACTGATGACTTTAAAAATAAATCGTTTGTCACTGTCATAAGTTATTATATCTTTATTTCTTAAATTAACAATTTTCACGGTTGGCGATAAAATTTTGTATGCACCACGTCAGTAAAGTACCTTTACCGAACTCGTCTGTTACTCGCCGCGCTCGCTTCACTCGCTTGGCTCGTAAATCAGACTCGTTCGATAAAGTATCACTTTACTGACTTGTTACATAAATAACTATTATACTATTTAGTTTGATTAAGCTAAATATATTATTATTATACAATGTAGATATACGTATATCTACAGTTGCCCAATTAGTAGTTGTACTACGGAGGGCAACATTACCTTGCGATGTCGCACTTGGGTAACAGATGTCGCTGAGAATCTCTCATGGCTTTTGGTACGTAAGTTGACAATATCAGGTTTTCTAAGCTTTTGAGGGATTGTGATCAAACACGTTCGTGCACTGATGAGACCAATGTAAGATCGAAACAGCTGTCTGCATGTTGTTTGTTCGCAATACCGGCTTAGGGTAGATATGCATTCATACATTTATTCATATACTAAATTTTTTTTTTGTATATGTATACTTGCGTGATATTATTATTATTATTACTGTTGAATCTTCCTGGTTTGAAAGACGTGATTCGTTTTTCTTTCACATGGATCTTCTTGGTTTAGAAGTAGCAAAATAACTCATCACTGATTTTACGTTACATACAACTTTATTTACAATTAAATAAAATAACAATGCGAATAAATGTAGGCTTCTTGCATTGGGCAATTTGAGCCGTACATGATAGCTAAACGAACTGCTAACAAGTTGAGTTTCGATGATAGACTGTTTTCAATAATTTTCTGTTACAACAAACTCAGTATTTCGAGTGGGGTGGTAAGTTTGCAAAACCGTACCTCCTCTATTGTTGTTTGGAAAAACCCAACACTAAGGGGTTGCAATAGTTTTATTTAATGTCTTCGGAAGGAGCAAATAACAATACACTTCTCAAATATAAATATATGAGCCCTGCTGTGCGTTTACGAGTTTCTTCAATCTATAATTCTGAAATCCGGCAAATGTTTATGTATTTTTAAGTACTACGACGGCATAATGCTAATAAATGAAATAAAATAACATACTGTAACGAAACCAGTAGACATCCGGGCGACAACAGAAGTAAGGCACACTTCCGAGCGACAATAAAAAGAGGTTGTAAATCATCTCGCCGCGACTGGTAAACATAATAAAGCAATAAATCATCCATTTGCGTTGTACTGCAAAGAGACAGAATGTCTCTTGTATGTTCTACAAAAATCGAGAAGAACACTGGCGTTTATCTGGTGTGTTCCAGATGTTTCGAACGCGTATATAAAAAGGCAGTTGCACCGATGGATGAAAAATTCGGGATTAAGAAGTTCCTTAAGTAGTCTCGTGCGGAACAGTAAAATAAAGAAATAAATATTTCCTTCAATGGTAGTCGCTCAGTAAAGATAAATATATGAAATAAATATAGTAGTGTTATATAAATAGAAGTGATATAAATACGGTAGTGTGATATAAATATACGGACATTAGTAATAGAAATAAATACATGTGTTAATTTTAATTTATTAATAGTAATTTTAAGTGTAATACGTTAGTTTTATATTTTATATTGTAATTAATTTTAAGTGTATAAATATACAGACAGTTTTAAATAAATAATTGCACGAGTTGTTTATTGCGAACCCGAAAACGTTACAATACAATAGAGAAGTTTCTAAGAAAGAGATTATTAGGAGACTGATGTCCCTTTCCGTCTTTCCAGATATAATTAAAAGTATATACTATTTTACGATTATGAGAACTAATGACATAAATGTAAGCACTTATACAGAGAAATATACATGTTCTAATTAATTCTACTTTTGTAAAACAAAGCATATTGAAATTAAAACTAAACATATATACGTTTTACATAGAGCAGAGAATATTACTTCATAAAACAAAACGATAAAAGAAAAATAATAATAATAAACATCATTAACAATTACTATGTTGTACTTGTAAATGGGATATTTACAACTTTCAAATTTCTTGATGGGCTGTGAAAGATTTCACCAGGAAATTAAAACTATGGAGGACCACTACCAAGAAAGATGGGATACACACATAATGTTAGAAAGGAAATTTCTGAAGCGGTCAGTGAATAGTTGATTTCATCGATGACCTCGACTCCAAAATAACTACAGGCTTGTACTATTATTATGTACCTACTTGCTCTGGATGTTGCGGTACGCCGCACATACAAATACGTAGTATTTCATCGACAAATATATTCAAACTTTTGCTCAAGACAATAATGTAATTTTGCAAACGTACTAGAGACAAATTTTCAATATTTCTTTGTACGTACTCTCTCTTCTTGTTTCGTGCACTGTCTTTGCTGTCAGTGTCATATCGTGTCCCATATTACTAGAATTTACCGCTGAACGTTCCTAACGGTCGATGCCGCAAGTTTAGAAAATATAGAGGTGACAGTCCAATAAACGTTGCACAATTTCCAGTACCGCATGCGACTTGTACTCTATTTTCTCTGTTTTCTTTCCTATTTCCTTTTTCCCATTCTTTCAACGCTCGAGACCGGTTATTAAACGTCAAAAGATATATGAATTTTGTTCGAACGTTTTAATTGCACCCTTAGTGCTTTTCGGTTTTCACGTGGGTGTTCGTCAATGGATACACTTTGTTTTCGATGTGGTTTCCAATGGTTACTCGTTTGTTTTACACTTATTATTTTTAATGGATTTAGTCCAAAAGTTGTAGACGGAATAATAAAAAAAAATACACGTTTCCCATTACTCTGCAGTTACTTTTCGTAAAATAATAAATAAGGTAAAAAACAGCATAAAAGGCATTGTTGTATTAATATTACACCATCGGGATTGTGTTGCCTGTACCTTATGCGGGACGGAACTATATGAATAATACATTATTTCATTGGAATTTTTGATAGCAGGAAAAATTTAAATCTTCGCCGATAATTTTTTCAGGAAGGTAATAAAGTCTTAATATATATGTAGTAGATCGACAGGGGTACACTACAGTTATATACGAACCTAGTGCGGGTAGAATATGTTTCCCATGAAAGCATTTTTAAAGCACGAGCGATTGAAAGGAGCGAATGGCTTTAATTGCGCTATTGAGCGGAAGATGTCTTCACGCAAGTAGTTTGTACAATATTTTTGTACGAGCATCAACTTAAAAAATCTTTCTTTTAATACATTAAAATTCAGAGCGAACATAAACGCAAGTAGGCAATGATCATTGCTTCAAATATAGTCTCTGCTGTTGTGCGTTTACGTATGCAGAATATTCAGACCTTTAGGAATCAATTTTATACTTGCCTACGTGAACCAATAGGTACAATTTTGGATGCTTTTTGGAAAACGTCAGTTTGTGGTGAACACAAATAAATTACTATTAATGCGATTTATTGAACTTTCAGATGTACCAGTTAAGACAGAAATATTATTATAACACAGTCAACAGAAAATTAGTCACTTCTAGTCAGAGTATGTGATAGTAGAAATATATTGAGCAAACTTTATCTAATACTGCATGAATGCCATTTGTAAAATTACATTTCTATTGTTACTGAAAACAATTGAATACCTACATAACTAAATAAGATGTTACGTGTAAATTAGTTAAATATAGAAACAATGCTTCCTTTGATATTTCGTCGCCTGAATGCAGAAGTAGTATATGTCACAAAATGCAAATTTTGTGACATATACTACTTCTGCAAAATTTAATTTACATAACGCAGGCACGTCATTTGTGTTTAACACTGTGAAGTAAGAAATATAGAAAAGTATGGACATAGGATACTAAGACACGTTGACTTAGAATAGTTCTGAGTAAAAAGCACGAACGTGGGGGTTATCCAGATGTTTAGAGTTCGAATACTTCTGCAAGTAAGAAAATAGGTTATAAGGTATTATATGGCATCAAAATCACAAAATCGCAACTTTTGGACTTAGACTAGTTCTGTATTCAAGCGACGATTTATACCTTTGCAACAATTTGCTAGTTTTTTTTAAGTGAACAATTTATCTGCAATACCTATCTATGTCTGATAATCCGCATAATCCTCCCGAGATTCAGAAAGCTGCAAATGTGATGTCATTTATAGAAAATGTGTACAATGGTGTAAAAATAGAGATATCAGGAATTATACTGAAAATTGTTAATTGAAATATTTTCAAACCTTTTCCAGCAAAAAGTTATTGTAGCCAACCTATTCAGTGTTGATATCTTGTTTAATTATTCACAAGAATATCAGTATATCTAACACCAGTGTGCGTAAAAAAAAGTTTGATTGCAAAAGCGCCAATTCTCACATCTTTTAATAAAGTACATGCCTAATTAGTTCAAGTTTATTTATGCATTATTAAATATTACGTTCAACCTTCAACTTCCCTATGCCTCTTCGGATGTGGATGTCCAGGACTCTTTCCAGCCTTGTGATGGCCTCCCCTGATTCCTTTTTCCGGCAGGGTTATTTATCTCAGCCCCTCTCACAAGCCTCTTGTCGTCCATTCTGTTTATGTGTTTATTCCAATATTTTCTTCGTTGTCACATACAATCTGCCTACCATGAGTAGAAACAAAGAAGAAAGAAATATTAAGTTTCAATTTATGTAGTATTAATAATGGATATTGCTGAAGCAGGCCGCCGGGCAGAGTTATGTAAAATGTCCATTGATGATATCGAATTCAAAGCAGATGTTATGATTGTGACTGTGCCAGAAACAAAGAATAATGTGTGAGTAGGGTACTTACGCCGATTCTGGACCCCCCCCACCCAGCTCCCCCTCACCCCCCCTCGCCCTAGTGGCGCCCTCTGCCAACCCAACTGATGTGGCGCCCCCTCGCGGCCTCCAACCCAACTAAAAATTGCAGATTTCATCATTACCAACCCAACTAAAAATTGCAGATTTCATCATTACCAACCCAACTGATGTGGTGCCCCCTCGCGGCCTCCAACCCAACTAAAAATTGCAGATTTCATCATTACCAACCCAACTAAAAATGGCAGATTTCATCATTACCAACCCAACTAAAAATTGCAGATTTCATCATTACCAACCCAACTGATGTGGTGCCCTCTGACGGCCACTAACCAAACTAAGAAATGGCAGATTTCATCATTACCAACCCAAATACCATGACGCCCTCTCACAGCCACTAACCAAGAAATGGCATCTCCCATCACTATCAACCCAACTAATGTAGCATCCTCTCACGGTCACTAGCCAAACTAAGGTGACGTCAGACAAATGGCGGACCATCAAGATGGTCTTTGTTTCTAGAGAATTCCTGAATAAATTACCAGGCTTGCTATCGCGCTTCTCAATGTACTTTAAACAGGTCTAAACATGTTTCCAGCGGAAACCGCAACGGCTGTCTGCTTCTGTGATAGCCGCATGCTTGAAATGTATATCTTACTTATAAAATAAAATAAAACAAACAATATATTTTTTAAGAAAAAAACAATTTATTTATTATTATTTATAAATTAACAATATTATTTTAAATTAACAATATCTCCAAGCTTCATACCATCAAGATGGTCGATAAAAATATAAACTTTACATCTAAGATCGGCATACCATTTCAAAATTATAAAATAAATATACAGTATGCTACTGGACGAGATAGCAACCAAGTATGAATATACAGGACGCTTCAAAGGTAGGGATTTTTAGAAAAGCAAGATGGCGAATCCAAGATGGCTGCCAAAAATCTAATAAACTAAGGTGACGTCAGGCGAAATAGCCGACTACCAATATGATCGATAAAAATATAAACTGTACATCTAAGATCGGCATACCATTTCAAAATTATAAAATAAATATACAGTATGCTACTGGACGAGATAGCAACCAAGTATGAATATACAGGACGTTTCAAAGGTACGGATTTTTAGAAAAGCAAGATGGCGAATCCAAGATGGCTGCCAAAAATCTAATAAACTAAGGTGACGTCAGGCGAAATAGCCGACTACCAATATGATCGATAAAAATATAAACTGTACATCTAAGATCGGCATACCATTTCAAAATTATAAAATAAATATACAGTATGCTACTGGACGAGATAGCAACCAAGTATGAATATACAGGACGTTTCAAAGGTAGGGATTTTTAGAAAAGCAAGATGGCGAATCCAAGATAGCTACCAAAAATCTAATAAACTAAGGTGACGTCAGGCGAAATGGCCGACTATCAATATGATCGATCAAAATATAAACTCAACTTCTATAAAATACCCAACTCCGTATCACACATCACAACAACAACCCAACACCAGATCAACTTTGGAAGATACATCTAGCTCAAACCCAACATACTTTCAAACACCACCACCGAGGATTTACATCTGACATCAGCATACCATCTCAAAATCATAAAATAAATATACAGTATGATACTGGATAACATAGCAACCAAGTATGAATATACAGGACGTTTCAAAGGTAGGGATTTTAGAAAAGCAAGATGGCGAATCCAAGATGGCCACCAAAAAATCTAATAAACTAAGGTGACGTCAGGCGAAATGGCTGACTATCAATATGATCGATCAAAATATAAACTCAACTTCTATAAAATACCCAACTCCGTATCACGCATCACAACAACAACCCAACATAGTTTCAAAACGCCACAACACCAGATCAACTTAGGAAGATACATCTAGCTCAAACCCAACATACTTTCAAACACCACCACCGAGGATTTATATTTGACATCAGCATACCATCTCAAAATCATAAAATAAATATACAGTATGATACTGGATAACATAGCAACCAAGTATGAATATACAGGACGTTTCAAAGTAGGGATTTTTAGAAAAGCAAGATGGCCGCCAAAAATCTAATAAACTTCGGTGGCATCAGGCATCAATCTATTAAAACCACTATCAAATCATTCTCTTTAAAAGCCATCATTCCAAAACAATACATTCAAATCATACATTCAGTGATAGACACATAAATGAAATGTATTTGTGCAGCCTAACAGTTCAAAAAGCTTGATATCGAGCTTACCAGCATATTTCTAACAGATCTAAACACGTTTTCTAATGGAAACCACAACGTTTGATCGCTATCAACACCTCTATGGTAGTAGCCTTATTTAATATATCTATATCATAAAATAAAAAGGAACAACATATTTTAAGAAAAACAATTTATTAAAAAATAATAACCACATTTTGTAGGTGAATTATAGCTAATATGTAGCATATCAATCATAGGGAAAAAACATTAAACGAATTACAACGATAAACAATTATGACATATAAATCCATAGGTAAAAGATATATAGCAATCAAAACCCTTCCTATATCTACCTCTCTTCATAGAAGACCTAGATATTTAATACCACATACATAAATACATAGACACTCTAATCCTCATATGAATAAATTGATAGACTTATAATAATTATTTTCATCCATAAGTATACATACATACTTTTATATATATCACTACAAGAAATAAGTCGACACCGCTGTGATAGTCACCTTATTTAATATATCTATATTATAAAATAAAAAGGAACAACATATTTTTAAGAAAACAATTTATTAAAAATAAAACAACTACACACATCAAACAAACCTCAACCATACTTTCAATTTCACAAATATCAAAATTTAAACAAAACAATCAAATGCAAAGGCAAGGAATGTTCTCGAGATGATCCATATAGTGCAATATAACAATGCAGTAAAACGATAGAGCTGAGATACATGGTCTATCAAAATTTTTATTACCCACTCTTTCAGCAATCAAAACTTTTTGACAAAACACTATACATATGAAAAATAGACATAGCATTAAATATTTCCATTTTAGAGATACCCCAGTTTAATCCCAATTTTAAATAACATAAATTCTTAAATTGATTTAGTTAACTTTCTTATAATATTTAAAAAAGGTTGAAAAAGAAAACATACTAAGTCCCACAACAGATAAAATATGTACTATCTTTTTACACTTCATGTTTAGTACTGTCATTAGAAGAAATATGCCTGAGGTGCAGCTTTTAATATGAAATTTAGGGATTTTTACACAAAAACATAGTTTACGCCTAATAAAACTAATTTTGAAACACAATGTACACATAGTATTAAAAAAAAGATGATAAAAACATTAAACAAGGTACGCTTCACACGAAACATTATTATAAATTACATTTTAAAAACATGGAATTCTATTTTATTTGGATGACATTGTATTTACAAATAGTTTTTATATCATTACAAGAAATATGCTTTTCATTAAATATTAACCACTGAACAACAGCAGTATACACAAAAAAACTTGATAGTCACCTTATTTAATATATCTATATTATAAAATAAAAAGGAACAACATATTTTTAAGAAAACAATTTATTAAAAATAAAACAACTACACACATCAAACAAACCTCAACCATACTTTCAATTTCACAAATATCAAAATTTAAACAAAACAATCAAATGCAAAGGCAAGGAATGTTCTCGAGATGATCCATATAGTGCAATATAACAATGCAGTAAAACGATAGAGCTGAGATACATGGTCTATCAAAATTTTTATTACCCACTCTTTCAGCAATCAAAACTTTTTGACAAAACACTATACATATGAAAAATAGACATAGCATTAAATATTTCCATTTTAGAGATACCCCAGTTTAATCCCAATTTTAAATAACATAAATTCTTAAATTGATTTAGTTAACTTTCTTATAATATTTAAAAAAAGGTTGAAAAAGAAAACATACTAAGTCCCACAACAGATAAAATATGTACTATCTTTTTACACTTCATGTTTAGTACTGTAATTAGAAGAAATATGCCTGAGGTACAGCTTTTAATATGAAATTTAGGGGTTTTTTACACAAAAACATAGTTTATATATAGTATACACAAAAAAACTAATATAAAGACAGTATTAACGTTCTAACCAAAAGATTTGCAAAATAATAAATATATACTTGTTCATCGCTTAAAAACAATTGAAAAATTGATGTTTGCCAAGCTATTTATCAATATTTAAGAGTTAAAAATTATCATCATTTTTACATTCACAGATACACCATGTTTAATATCAATTTGAATTAACATAAATTCATAAAATGAGTCCATCTTTTCACACATCATGCATTTTTGTACAACAGCGAATGTATTACATTTTAAAGCACTTTATAATTTGAGAAAAATAGCAAAACCTATCACGAAACATTATTATAAATTCTATTTTATTTGGATGACATTGTATTTACAAATAGTTTTTATATCATTACAAGAAATATACTTTTCATTAAATATTAACCACTGAACAACAGTAGTATACACATTCCAGACCGTTATACATCTTGATATCAAACACCATCTCCGACAAGCTTCTGAACCAACCCAGACTCACTGAAAGACAAAACACAATTCCATCTTAGTTCAATACCTATATTTTTCAAGAATTTTGCTACAAGATTATATGGTGAGATAGGGGGTGATGGCTAAGCCTAAACGGACACATAGTTTTCAATATGTGATAAAGTTTTATTCATCATACACTTAATATAAACTAATGGCCCACCCCCAGAAAATGATATATTAAAACTAAGAAAAATATGCTATTAAAACATAAACATACCATACAGATTTGCAAACATATTTTTAAACACCCACGCTCAATCATATTAATAAAATCCACTTCATTAAAACGCATGCTACATTTAATAAATGGGATCTAAAACAAATAATTAAAATCTGCGACTCTTGAGTGGTTTAATACCTGCACACGTTTGTCATTGTAAGATATACGCGTACAAGAATGACTAATATATTTGAAAAATGCTAACTAAATTATAACACCATCATTCAAAAAGTATGCATCAGCAGGATATCACTAATCAAACCCCTAAATACAGATAATCCATATTAAAAACATTATAATATTAAGGAATACATTTTTTTCAACATACCTAATGTGCGTAACATATGGGACAAAGTATGGGGGGGGAACACCAAACTTATACGCTCGTTACACCGCCCACACCTCACTATTCATATTCTATAAAAAGAAAAATACATACTGAATTAATATTCTACATACCAAGATGGCGAATCCAAGATGGCCACCAAAAAATCTAATAAACTAAGGTGACGTCAGGCGAAATGGCTGACTATCAATATGATCGATCAAAATATAAACTCAACTTCTATAAAATACCCAACTCCGTATCACGCATCACAACAACAACCCAACATAGTTTCAAAACGCCACAACACCAGATCAACTTAGGAAGATACATCTAGCTCAAACCCAACATACTTTCAAACACCACCACCGAGGATTTATATTTGACATCAGCATACCATCTCAAAATCATAAAATAAATATACAGTATGATACTGGATAACATAGCAACCAAGTATGAATATACAGGACGTTTCAAAGTAGGGATTTTTAGAAAAGCAAGATGGCCGCCAAAAATCTAATAAACTTCGGTGGCATCAGGCATCAATCTATTAAAACCACTATCAAATCATTCTCTTTAAAAGCCATCATTCCAAAACAATACATTCAAATCATACATTCAGTGATAGACACATAAATGAAATGTATTTGTGCAGCCTAACAGTTCAAAAAGCTTGATATCGAGCTTACCAGCATATTTCTAACAGATCTAAACACGTTTTCTAATGGAAACCACAACGTTTGATCGCTATCAACACCTCTATGGTAGTAGCCTTATTTAATATATCTATATCATAAAATAAAAAGGAACAACATATTTTAAGAAAAACAATTTATTAAAAAATAATAACCACATTTTGTAGGTGAATTATAGCTAATATGTAGCATATCAATCATAGGGAAAAAACATTAAACGAATTACAACGATAAACAATTATGACATATAAATCCATAGGTAAAAGATATATAGCAATCAAAACCCTTCCTATATCTACCTCTCTTCATAGAAGACCTAGATATTTAATACCACATACATAAATACATAGACACTCTAATCCTCATATGAATAAATTGATAGACTTATAATAATTATTTTCATCCATAAGTATACATACATACTTTTATATATATCACTACAAGAAATAAGTCGACACCGCTGTGATAGTCACCTTATTTAATATATCTATATTATAAAATAAAAAGGAACAACATATTTTTAAGAAAACAATTTATTAAAAATAAAACAACTACACACATCAAACAAACCTCAACCATACTTTCAATTTCACAAATATCAAAATTTAAACAAAACAATCAAATGCAAAGGCAAGGAATGTTCTCGAGATGATCCATATAGTGCAATATAACAATGCAGTAAAACGATAGAGCTGAGATACATGGTCTATCAAAATTTTTATTACCCACTCTTTCAGCAATCAAAACTTTTTGACAAAACACTATACATATGAAAAATAGACATAGCATTAAATATTTCCATTTTAGAGATACCCCAGTTTAATCCCAATTTTAAATAACATAAATTCTTAAATTGATTTAGTTAACTTTCTTATAATATTTAAAAAAGGTTGAAAAAGAAAACATACTAAGTCCCACAACAGATAAAATATGTACTATCTTTTTACACTTCATGTTTAGTACTGTCATTAGAAGAAATATGCCTGAGGTGCAGCTTTTAATATGAAATTTAGGGATTTTTACACAAAAACATAGTTTACGCCTAATAAAACTAATTTTGAAACACAATGTACACATAGTATTAAAAAAAAGATGATAAAAACATTAAACAAGGTACGCTTCACACGAAACATTATTATAAATTACATTTTAAAAACATGGAATTCTATTTTATTTGGATGACATTGTATTTACAAATAGTTTTTATATCATTACAAGAAATATGCTTTTCATTAAATATTAACCACTGAACAACAGCAGTATACACAAAAAAACTTGATAGTCACCTTATTTAATATATCTATATTATAAAATAAAAAGGAACAACATATTTTTAAGAAAACAATTTATTAAAAATAAAACAACTACACACATCAAACAAACCTCAACCATACTTTCAATTTCACAAATATCAAAATTTAAACAAAACAATCAAATGCAAAGGCAAGGAATGTTCTCGAGATGATCCATATAGTGCAATATAACAATGCAGTAAAACGATAGAGCTGAGATACATGGTCTATCAAAATTTTTATTACCCACTCTTTCAGCAATCAAAACTTTTTGACAAAACACTATACATATGAAAAATAGACATAGCATTAAATATTTCCATTTTAGAGATACCCCAGTTTAATCCCAATTTTAAATAACATAAATTCTTAAATTGATTTAGTTAACTTTCTTATAATATTTAAAAAAAGGTTGAAAAAGAAAACATACTAAGTCCCACAACAGATAAAATATGTACTATCTTTTTACACTTCATGTTTAGTACTGTAATTAGAAGAAATATGCCTGAGGTACAGCTTTTAATATGAAATTTAGGGGTTTTTTACACAAAAACATAGTTTATCACTAATAAAACTAATTTTGAAACACAATGTGCACATAGTATTAAAAAAGAGAATAAAAACATTAAACAAGGTACGCTTCACACGAAACATTATTATAAATTACATTTTAAAAACATGGAATTCTATTTTATTTGGATGACATTGTATTTACAAATAGTTTTTATATCATTACAAGAAATATGCTTTTCATTAAATATTAACCACTGAACAACAGCAGTATACACAAAAAAACTAATATAAAGACAGTATTAACGTTCTAACCAAAAGATTTGCAAAATAATAAATATATACTTGTTCATCGCTTAAAAACAATTGAAAAATTGATGTTTGCCAAGCTATTTATCAATATTTAAGAGTTAAAAATTATCATCATTTTTACATTCACAGATACACCATGTTTAATATCAATTTGAATTAACATAAATTCATAAAATGAGTCCATCTTTTCACACATCATGCATTTTTGTACAACAGCGAATGTATTACATTTTAAAGCACTTTATAATTTGAGAAAAATAGCAAAACCTATCACGAAACATTATTATAAATTCTATTTTATTTGGATGACATTGTATTTACAAATAGTTTTTATATCATTACAAGAAATATACTTTTCATTAAATATTAACCACTGAACAACAGTAGTATACACATTCCAGACCGTTATACATCTTGATATCAAACACCATCTCCGACAAGCTTCTGAACCAACCCAGACTCACTGAAAGACAAAACACAATTCCATCTTAGTTCAATACCTATATTTTTCAAGAATTTTGCTACAAGATTATATGGTGAGATAGGGGGTGATGGCTAAGCCTAAACGGACACATAGTTTTCAATATGTGATAAAGTTTTATTCATCATACACTTAATATAAACTAATGGCCCACCCCCAGAAAATGATATATTAAAACTAAGAAAAATATGCTATTAAAACATAAACATACCATACAGATTTGCAAACATATTTTTAAACACCCACGCTCAATCATATTAATAAAATCCACTTCATTAAAACGCATGCTACATTTAATAAATGGGATCTAAAACAAATAATTAAAATCTGCGACTCTTGAGTGGTTTAATACCTGCACACGTTTGTCATTGTAAGATATACGCGTACAAGAATGACTAATATATTTGAAAAATGCTAACTAAATTATAACACCATCATTCAAAAAGTATGCATCAGCAGGATATCACTAATCAAACCCCTAAATACAGATAATCCATATTAAAAACATTATAATATTAAGGAATACATTTTTTTCAACATACCTAATGTGCGTAACATATGGGACAAAGTATGGGGGGGGAACACCAAACTTATACGCTCGTTACACCGCCCACACCTCACTATTCATATTCTATAAAAAGAAAAATACATACTGAATTAATATTCTACATACCCTGTGCATAAATCTCACCTATCATGGTGAAATTAACCACAAAATGGCTAAAGATCCTATATCGATATATTTCGCGCAGGGGAGCTGAATAATGGCATATAGTGCACCAAATATCATTACCTCCATTTGTTATCCCAACCAAACCGCTCACAATCACACATATATTAATAGGGGCCACCATTTGATGAACCCCATGGCCGTCGTCACGGTGTACGTCAATAAGAATCTGACTAGGGGCACCAGAATAATAACCATTATCGCTATCAATACTTGGCAGTGTAATAATTGAATTCGACGACTCAGAGGAATTATGATCAGCCATTATCTTAAACAAAATTAAACATTATTAATTTCCGCCCGCACTGTCTTTAAACAACAAAATTTATTTGATATTAAAATACAACTCACAAAAATAAAACGCAATTAATGCTCAACAATAAAAGACACAGGGAAAGAAAACACACAACAAAGTCAAAAAAAACAAAAAGACACTTCTACACACACTAAGAAAAACTAGTATAAACTGATCCACCAATCCGTTGCGCATATATTTATAAAAAATGAATAACAACCCCACACACTTACTTAACTGAAAAGAAAAAGCTCCCACGGTAAAAAGAATCTTCGCAACATTAAAATAGATTTTTATCATCCCCATTAAAATCAACAACAGCCAACACAATTAAGAGAAGAACCCTTTTAAACGATCACAGCAATTAAAAAAAAGCAAATTATCAACCATAAACGAAACTCTATACACAAATACCATATTAGTATTATTAATTTAAAGTTGGGTGTAGAATGAACTAACTATAATATATTTACACCTATATTATTCTCCATAGTAATTATTACATAATTAAACAAAATCGCTAATAATCTCTGCCGACAAGTATTTCAGATAACAAAACCAACCCCAAAACAATTGAACAAAAAGAGATTCTCATTCAAGTGTGAAAGACTTCGTGTGTGGCAAAACAAGATCTACCTAATTAGGATGCCATTTGAAAAATGCCATTGCTATCTAGAAAGGAGGCCGAAATAGGTTTTAATACTACACCCATTATTATATACGGGGAATCAGTCAAAAATCGACGTATTAAAATATTATCTCTATATTAATGTTAGCATATTTTTGTTATTCATTCTTATGTGTATTTGTATTAATATTGCACCATTAAGCATTCAATTAATATATTTTAGGTAAATTTCTGCATTATTTTTATACTTAATTTATTCTTCAAGTCTTAAGTTTTATGGAATTTTTGCTTATAAATTAATAGAATTTTGTCCCTGCTTAAGTAGGTACAATTTGTACCGTGTTTTGTTATATGTGGTTTCATCATGAACGAGGGCAATAACAATCAAGACTAAACACCTAGAATTAAATGCTAATTATGTAAAAATGCTTAAAATATTATTGTTATACTTGAAGAAATAGAATTTTTGAATGACGTATCCCTAATAACCAATAAATAGGTAGCATATGCAGGGAAAAATAACAACACATGTGGAAAAAGATTGAACAGACAACTTAAGAACTAACAAGCGGAGAAGTAAAGTCGAGATATTATTTTGATTAAAAATTAAAGCGAAACAATTAGATACAAATTTTAAAAACAAAGTGAACTATGTACTATACAAAAGCAATTAAAACCCGGTATTTAATATTAAATCGTCGTTTACCATCACAGAAAAATAGTGTATTATACAAAGAAAAAAGTATTAGATTTTAGCTCGAGGTAATTTAGGTAAATTTCTGCATTATTTTTATACTTAATTTATTCTTCAAGTCTTAAGTTTTATGAGCAATGTTATAAATTTATGGAATTTTTGCCTATAAATTAATAGAATTTTGTCCCTGCTTAAGTAGGTACAATTTGTACCGTGTTTTGTTATATGTGGTTTCATCATGAACGAGGGCAATAACAATCAAGACTAAACACCTAGAATTAAATGCTAATTATGTAAAAATGCTTAAAATATTATTGTTATACTTGAAGAAATAGAATTTTTGGATGACGTATCCCTAATAACCAATAAATAGGTAGCATATGCAGGGAAAAATACCAACACATGTGGAAAAAGATTGAACAGACAACTTAAGAACTAACAAGCGGAGAACTAAAGTCGAGATATTATTTTGATTAAAAAATTAAAGCGAAACAATTAGATACAAATTTTAAAAACAAAGTGAACTATGTACTATACAAAAGCAATTAAAACCCGGTATTTAATATTAAATCGTCGTTTACCATCACAGAAAAATAGTGTATTATACAAAGAAAAAAGTATTAGATTTTAGCTCGATGTAATAAATTACCTCGAGCTAAAATCTAATTTTTTCTCCTTATAATACACTATTTTTCTGTGATGGTAGACGACGATTTAATATTAAATACCGGGTTTTAATTGCTTTTGTATAGTAAGTTCACTTTGTTTTTAAAATTTGTATCTAATTGTTTCGCTTTAATTTTTTAATCAAAATAATATCTCGACTTTAGTTCTCCGCTTGTTAGTTCTTAAGTTGTCTGTTCAATCTTTTTCCACATGTGTTGGTATTTTTCCCTGCATATGCTACCTATTTATTGGTTATTAGGGATACGTCATTCAAAAATTCTATTTCTTCAAGTATAACAATAATATTTTAAGCATTTTTACATAATTAGCATTTAATTCTAGGTGTTTAGTCTTGATTGTTATTGCCCTCGTTCATGATGAAACCACATATAACAAAACACGGACAAATTGTACCTACTTAAGCAGGGACAAAATTCTATTAATTTATAAGCAAAAATTCCATAAATTTATAACATTGCTCATAAAACTTAAGACTTGAAGAATAAATTAAGTATAAAAATAATGCAGAAATTTACCTAAATTACCTCGAGCTAAAATCTAATACTTTTTTCTTTGTATAATACACTATTTTTCTGTGATGGTAAACGACGATTTAATATTAAATACCGGGTTTTAATTGCTTTTGTATAGTACATAGTTCACTTTGTTTTTAAAATTTGTATCTAATTGTTTCGCTTTAATTTTTAATCAAAATAATATCTCGACTTTAGTTCTCCGCTTGTTAGTTCTTAAGTTGTCTGTTCAATCTTTTTCCACATGTGTTGTTATTTTTCCCTGCATATGCTACCTATTTATTGGTTATTAGGGATACGTCATTCAAAAATTCTATTTCTTCAAGTATAACAATAATATTTTAAGCATTTTTACATAATTAGCATTTAATTCTAGGTGTTTAGTCTTGATTGTTATTGCCCTCGTTCATGATGAAACCACATATAACAAAACACGGTACAAATTGTACCTACTTAAGCAGGGACAAAATTCTATTAATTTATAAGCAAAAATTCCATAAAACTTAAGACTTGAAGAATAAATTAAGTATAAAAATAATGCAGAAATTTACCTAAAATATGTTAATTGAATGCTTAATGGTGCAATATTAATACAAATACACATAAGAATGAATAACAAAAATATGCTAACATTAATATAGAGATAATATTTTAATACGTCGATTTTTGACTGATTCCCCGTATATAATAATGGGTGTAGTATTAAAACCTATTTCGGCCTCCTTTCTAGATAGCAATGGCATTTTTCAAATGGCATCCTAATTAGGTAGATCTTGTTTTGCCACACACGAAGTCTTTCGAACTTGAATGAGAATCTCTTTTTGTTCAATTGTTTTGGGGTTAGTATTGTTATCTGAAATACTTGTCGGCAGAGATTATTAGCGATTTTGTTTAATTATGTAATAATTACTATGGAGAATAATATAGGTGTAAATATATTATAGTTAGTTCATTCTACACCCAACTTTAAATTAATAATACTAATATGGTATTTGTGTATAGAGTTTCGTTTATGGTTGATAATTTGCTTTTTTTTAATTGCTGTGATCGTTTAAAAGGGTTCTTCTCTTAATTGTGTTGGCTGTTGTTGATTTTAATGGGGATGATAAAAATCTATTTTAATGTTGCGAAGATTCTTTTTACCGTGGGAGCTTTTTCTTTTCAGTTAAGTAAGTGTGTGGGGTTGTTATTCATTTTTTATAAATATATGCGCAACGGATTGGTGGATCAGTTTATACTAGTTTTTCTTAGTGTGTGTAGAAGTGTCTTTTTGTTTTTTTTGACTTTGTTGTGTGTTTTCTTTCCCTGTGTCTTTTATTGTTGAGCATTAATTGCGTTTTATTTTTGTGAGTTGTATTTTAATATCAAATAAATTTTGTTGTTTAAAGACAGTGCGGGCGGAAATTAATAATGTTTAATTTTGTTTAAGATAATGGCTGATCATAATTCCTCTGAGTCGTCGAATTCAATTATTACACTGCCAAGTATTGATAGCGATAATGGTTATTATTCTGGTGCCCCTAGTCAGATTCTTATTGACGTACACCGTGACGACGGCCATGGGGTTCATCAAATGGTGGCCCCTATTAATATATGTGTGATTGTGAGCGGTTTTGTTGGGATAACAAATGGAGGTAATGATATTTGGTGCACTATATGCCATTATTCAGCTCCCCTGCGCGAAATATATCGATATAGGATCTTTAGCCATTTTGTGGTTAATTTCACCATGATAGGTGAGATTTATGCACAGGGTATGTAGAATATTAATTCAGTATGTATTTTTCTTTTTATAGAATATGAAATAGTGAGGTGTGGGCGGTGTAACGAGCGTATAAGTTTGGTGTGCCCCCCACATACTTTGTCCCATATGTTACGCACATTAGGTATGTTGAAAAAAAATGTATTCCTTAATATTATAATGTTTTTAATATGGATTATCTGTATTTAGGGGTTTGATTAGTGATATCCTGCTGATGCATACTTTTTGAATGATGGTGTTATAATTTAGTTAGCATTTTTCAAATATATTAGTCATTCTTGTACGCGTATATCTTACAATGACAAACGTGTGCAGGTATTAAACCACTCAAGAGTCGCAGATTTTAATTATTTGTTTTAGATCTCATTTATTAAATGTAGCATGCGTTTTAATGAAGTGGATTTTATTAATATGATTGAGCGTGGGTGTTTAAAAATATGTTTGCAAATCTGTATGGTATGTTTATGTTTTAATAGCATATTTTTCTTAGTTTTAATATATCATTTTCTGGGGGTGGGCCATTAGTTTATATTAAGTGTATGATGAATAAAACTTTATCACATATTGAAAACTATGTGTCCGTTTAGGCTTAGCCATCACCCCCTATCTCACCATATAATCTTGTAGCAAAATTCTTGAAAAATATAGGTATTGAACTAAGATGGAATTGTGTTTTGTCTTTCAGTGAGTCTGGGTTGGTTCAGAAGCTTGTCGGAGATGGTGTTTGATATCAAGATGTATAACGGTCTGGAATGTGTATACTACTGTTGTTCAGTGGTTAATATTTAATGAAAAGTATATTTCTTGTAATGATATAAAAACTATTTGTAAATACAATGTCATCCAAATAAAATAGAATTTATAATAATGTTTCGTGATAGGTTTTGCTATTTTTCTCAAATTATAAAGTGCTTTAAAATGTAATACATTCGCTGTTGTACAAAAATGCATGATGTGTGAAAAGATGGACTCATTTTATGAATTTATGTTAATTCAAATTGATATTAAACATGGTGTATCTGTGAATGTAAAAATGATGATAATTTTTAACTCTTAAATATTGATAAATAGCTTGGCAAACATCAATTTTTCAATTGTTTTTAAGCGATGAACAAGTATATATTTATTATTTTGCAAATCTTTTGGTTAGAACGTTAATACTGTCTTTATATTAGTTTTTTTGTGTATACTGCTGTTGTTCAGTGGTTAATATTTAATGAAAAGCATATTTCTTGTAATGATATAAAAACTATTTGTAAATACAATGTCATCCAAATAAAATAGAAATCCATGTTTTTAAAATGTAATTTATAATAATGTTTCGTGTGAAGCGTACCTTGTTTAATGTTTTTATTCTCTTTTTTAATACTATGTGCACATTGTGTTTCAAAATTAGTTTTATTAGTGATAAACTATGTTTTTGTGTAAAAAACCCCTAAATTTCATATTAAAAGCTGTACCTCAGGCATATTTCTTCTAATGACAGTACTAAACATGAAGTGTAAAAAGATAGTACATATTTTATCTGTTGTGGGACTTAGTATGTTTTCTTTTTCAACCTTTTTTAAATATTATAAGAAAGTTAACTAAATCAATTTAAGAATTTATGTTATTTAAAATTGGGATTAAACTGGGGTATCTCTAAAATGGAAATATTTAATGCTATGTCTATTTTTCATATGTATAGTGTTTTGTCAAAAAGTTTTGATTGCTGAAAGAGTGGGTAATAAAAATTTTGATAGACCATGTATCTCAGCTCTATCGTTTTACTGCATTGTTATATTGCACTATATGGATCATCTCGAGAACATTCCTTGCCTTTGCATTTGATTGTTTTGTTTAAATTTTGATATTTGTGAAATTGAAAGTATGGTTGAGGTTTGTTTGATGTGTGTAGTTGTTTTATTTTTAATAAATTGTTTTCTTAAAAATATGTTGTTCCTTTTTATTTTATAATATAGATATATTAAATAAGGTGACTATCAAGTTTTTTTGTGTATACTGCTGTTGTTCAGTGGTTAATATTTAATGAAAAGCATATTTCTTGTAATGATATAAAAACTATTTGTAAATACAATGTCATCCAAATAAAATAGAATTCCATGTTTTTAAAATGTAATTTATAATAATGTTTCGTGTGAAGCGTACCTTGTTTAATGTTTTTATCATCTTTTTTTTAATACTATGTGTACATTGTGTTTCAAAATTAGTTTTATTAGGCGTAAACTATGTTTTTGTGTAAAAACCCCTAAATTTCATATTAAAAGCTGCACCTCAGGCATATTTCTTCTAATGACAGTACTAAACATGAAGTGTAAAAAGATAGTACATATTTTATCTGTTGTGGGACTTAGTATGTTTTCTTTTTCAACCTTTTTTAAATATTATAAGAAAGTTAACTAAATCAATTTAAGAATTTATGTTATTTAAAATTGGGATTAAACTGGGGTATCTCTAAAATGGAAATATTTAATGCTATGTCTATTTTTCATATGTATAGTGTTTTGTCAAAAAGTTTTGATTGCTGAAAGAGTGGGTAATAAAAATTTTGATAGACCATGTATCTCAGCTCTATCGTTTTACTGCATTGTTATATTGCACTATATGGATCATCTCGAGAACATTCCTTGCCTTTGCATTTGATTGTTTTGTTTAAATTTTGATATTTGTGAAATTGAAAGTATGGTTGAGGTTTGTTTGATGTGTGTAGTTGTTTTATTTTTAATAAATTGTTTTCTTAAAAATATGTTGTTCCTTTTTATTTTATAATATAGATATATTAAATAAGGTGACTATCACAGCGGTGTCGACTTATTTCTTGTAGTGATATATATAAAAGTATGTATGTATACTTATGGATGAAAATAATTATTATAAGTCTATCAATTTATTCATATGAGGATTAGAGTGTCTATGTAGTTATGTATGTGGTATTAAATATCTAGGTCTTCTATGAAGAGAGGTAGATATAGGAAGGGTTTTGATTGCTATATATCTTTTACCTATGGATTTATATGTCATAATTGTTTATCGTTGTAATTCGTTTAATGTTTTTTCCCTATGATTGATATGCTACATATTAGCTATAATTCACCTACAAAATGTGGTTATTATTTTTGAATAAATTGTTTTTCTTAAAATATGTTGTTCCTTTTTATTTTATGATATAGATATATTAAATAAGGCTACTATCATAGAGGTGTTGATAGCGATCAAACGTTGTGGTTTCCATTAGAAAACGTGTTTAGATCTGTTAGAAATATGCTGGTAAGCTCGATATCAAGCTTTTTGAACTGTTAGGCTGCACAAATACATTTCATTTATGTGTCTATCACTGAATGTATGATTTGAATGTATTGTTTTGGAATGATGGCTTTTAAAGAGAATGATTTGATAGTGGTTTTAATAGATTGATGCCTGATGCCACCGAAGTTTATTAGATTTTTGGCGGCCATCTTGCTTTTCTAAAAATCCCTACTTTGAAACGTCCTGTATATTCATACTTGGTTGCTATGTTATCCAGTATCATACTGTATATTTATTTTATGATTTTGAGATGGTATGCTGATGTCAAATATAAATCCTCGGTGGTGGTGTTTGAAAGTATGTTGGGTTTGAGCTAGATGTATCTTCCTAAGTTGATCTGGTGTTGTGGCGTTTTGAAACTATGTTGGGTTATTGTTGTGATGCGTGATACGGAGTTGGGTATTTTATAGAAGTTGAGTTTATATTTTGATCGATCATATTGATAGTCAGCCATTTCGCCTGACGTCACCTTAGTTTATTAGATTTTTTGGTGGCCATCTTGGATTCGCCATCTTGCTTTTCTAAAATCCCTACCTTTGAAACGTCCTGTATATTCATACTTGGTTGCTATGTTATCCAGTATCATACTGTATATTTATTTTATGATTTTGAGATGGTATGCTGATGTCAGATGTAAATCCTCGGTGGTGGTGTTTGAAAGTATGTTGGGTTTGAGCTAGATGTATCTTCCTAAGTTGATCTGGTGTTGGGTTGTTGTTGTGATGTGTGATACGGAGTTGGGTATTTTATAGAAGTTGAGTTTATATTTTGATCGATCATATTGATAGTCGGCCATTTCGCCTGACGTCACCTTAGTTTATTAGATTTTTGGTAGCTATCTTGGATTCGCCATCTTGCTTTTCTAAAAATCCCTACCTTTGAAACGTCCTGTATATTCATACTTGGTTGCTATCTCGTCCAGTAGCATACTGTATATTTATTTTATAATTTAGAAATGGTATGCCGATCTTAGATGTACAGTTTATATTTTTATCGATCATATTGGTAGTCGGCTATTTCGCCTGACGTCACCTTAGTTTATTAGATTTTTGGCAGCCATCTTGGATTCGCCATCTTGGTTTTCTAAAAATCCGTACCTTTGAAACGTCCTGTATATTCATACTTGGTTGCTATCTCGTCCAGTAGCATACTGTATATTTATTTTATAATTTTGAAATGGTATGCCGATCTTAGATGTACAGTTTATATTTTTATCGATCATATTGGTAGTCGGCTATTTCGCCTGACGTCACCTTAGTTTATTAGATTTTTGGCAGCCATCTTCGATTCGCCATCTTGCTTTTCTAAAAATCCCTACCTTTGAAGCGTCCTGTATATTCATACTTGGTTGCTATCTCGTCCAGTAGCATACTGTATATTTATTTTATAATTTTGAAATGGTATGCCGATCTTAGATGTAAAGTTTATATTTTTATCGACCATCTTGATGGTATGAAGCTTGGAGATATTGTTAATTTAAAATAATATTGTTAATTTATAAATAATAATAAATAAATTGTTTTTTTCTTAAAAAATATATTGTTTGTTTTATTTTATTTTATAAGTAAGATATACATTTCAAGCATGCGGCTATCACAGAAGCAGACAGCCGTTGCGGTTTCCGCTGGAAACATGTTTAGACCTGTTTAAAGTACATTGAGAAGCGCGATAGCAAGCCTGGTAATTTATTCAGGAATTCTCTAGAAACAAAGACCATCTTGATGGTCCGCCATTTGTCTGACGTCACCTTAGTTTGGCTAGTGACCGTGAGAGGATGCTACATTAGTTGGGTTGGTAGTGATGGGAGATGCCATTTCTTGGTTAGTGGCTGTGAGAGGGCGTCATGGTATTTGGGTTGGTAATGATGAAATCTGCCATTTCTTAGTTTGGTTAGTGGCCGTCAGAGGGCACCACATCAGTTGGGTTGGTAATGATGAAATCTGCAATTTTTAGTTGGGTTGGTAATGATGAAATCTGCCATTTTTAGTTGGGTTGGTAATGATGAAATCTGCAATTTTTAGTTGGGTTGGAAGCCGCGAGGGGGCGCCACATCAGTTGGGTTGGTAATGATGAAATCTGCAATTTTTAGTTGGGTTGGTAATGATGAAATCTGCAATTTTTAGTTGGGTTGGAGGCCGCGAGGGGGCGCCACATCAGTTGGGTTGGCAGAGGGCGCCACTAGGGCGAGGGGGGGTGAGTGGGAGCTGGGTGGGGGGGGGAGGAGGGTCCAGAATCGGCGTAAGTACCCTACTTGTGTGTTTTGACTTTGCTGTGATCGAGGTTGCATAGCGCAATTTTCTACGTTTAAAAAGCACCGGCTAACATTCAATTCATTTGTCCCTGTATGTTACATGTTAAATATTTTTAAATATGTGTTAATTCAAATTATATTTCCAATCCTAAATAAATTACGTTTAAAATCTTCAACATTAAAATCTGCGTCGCATATATTATTCCGTTTTAAAATATTCGATTTAAAATATTTAGTTTATGAAAGACTCTTTGTTCGAAATTAAGATTGGCGACGTATGCTTTTTTTGTCTGTCTAAAGTTATCTAAATAGTTCTCACAGTTCATTGTGTGCAGGAATTGCGTATTATGTATTTTCTAGTAACGTGATCCGTCTGATTGACGCCTATAGTTCTCTAGAATGTTCTTCTCCCACCTCCGAGATTTGGCGAAGCTCGTCTAAAATGATTCACTATTACAGCACCATGGCATCATTATTACATCTTTATTTTCACTTCAGTAAGTAACAATAATTAGTTAAGTGGTGGTTAAATAAGTATTACCTGCCGGCGTCGAGTCATTAGCCCTGCGATGAAGATATTCGTGGAAACAATTTGTTAATATCCTAAGTATGTGGATACACCGGTCAGTGTGATTTTAAACTCAATGTCCAAATAACAAATTGTGGGAGTATTGTTACAATTATTTTGCTGTATTTTATCTCTGAATTGAGAATTTTAGTTTTATCGTTTGAATACTTAAATTATTTCGGATTAAATAAATCATCCTTCTCTTAAATTAATGTTATCGATTCCTTCTGCCATCTAGGAGATAGGAGAGAATTTCATAAGATTCCTATTGCCGTGCGATCTGCCTTATCTCAGGTGTGTAATGTATACCTTTGCTGGCGGGTAGATGGCGCACGATGTTTTATTTAATAGTTTGGGTATTTTAAATTAGTTTCTAATTAGTTTTGGGAGTTTCTTTTGGGTCAGAGTTATGTGACATTTTAATGATAATTATTTTCCACTTTTGTATTGTCATTTGAATCTACATTTATGTCGTATGTTAAAATATCAGGTTAGGTCGCTCTGTTATTAGTTCAAATGTTCGTTGTTACGCTTAAGGTCGGTGATTGACAAGTTAGAACCTTTCTCTTTTGATCGTCGACTGTCTTAGAAGAAGCATTTAAAACATCACAAGAGCAGATGCAATTTTCTTTAGTCACTACTTGAGAAATGTTAGATTGTTGAATTATATCGTATGTAATCGCTAGCACAAGGCGGATGTTATGATATTTCTCAAGCGTTAATGTGAATTTGGCGTTATGGTTATAAACTTGCTGAGGATATTGTTTGTCGTGGCTTAAGAATTGTTTAACTGCTGTAAGTATAATTTTCACATGTCTGGCCGATCTTAATTGTGCTGTTTCTATATTCAATTATAGCTGCTAGTGCATGGCAAAAATTTCATTAGAGCACTTTTCGTTGGGTAAAGTTTTGGAACCACGTGCCTGATATATTTTATAGTTCCAAGGGGATAGATTGTGTATCCTGCGGTGAAGACATATTTTAAGGTGCAGATTGATGTAATGCTGTAGTCCTCCTACACCGTTTTTCCCGAACATGTCGTTAACCGAGGGTATTTGGAGCAGATTCCTTTGTAACGAGTGTCAATTGTAGAAGGTATCGTGTATTGTAGCTGTGGATGTGGAATTTTAAAGGTACTGTGGTTGTGTTTGATTACCTGTTAATTGCCAATCAGTTTTGGTAATATCAAGTCAATTCCGAGTACTATCGGACTGTTAATTGTAACTTTCTCGGCCTATCTAATCGTTCAAGTCATCGTAATTTCATTATTTAACTGCATATTGGCCTGAGTGCCTTATAATTTGAATTTATTAAATTAACGTAGTTTTATTAACAACAGTGACTCCAGTTGGGGGTTACTTTGTCAATTTTGGAGACGTTACGTAGCCTTTTTTTTTGGATTTAGAATTTTGGACAAATTTTGGATGTGTATTGGCGTTGCAGCCTCACATATGTATGGTATAAATCTATTGCTTGTTATTTAATATAACTAGTCACCTTTTAAATTTATTATTGTGGAATTTTGTAAGGAATTATTGAGTTTAATGTTGATCACATACTCTTATGTAAAGCACAGTTAACTAGCGCTAATATTTTTAGTATTAGATACCTTATAACTTAGAGTCTGCACTCTTCTGTCGAACAGATTGTCGGTTGCCTCTGTTATACAGAGTGTTTGATTTGGAGTGTTGATGTGTTGCAATTTCCGGTCAAACTGTTCGACTTTGGAGAGACTATTCGGCAAGCTGCCTTATATTTATATGCTTCTGTAAGAGTATTGTCAGGTAATTAATTTAACTTTAAGGTTGTCTCATGTGTTTCCTTTTTTTAATTTCTTTAATTTTGTAATTATATGTCATTGGTAATTTGAAGTTGTGGATCACCTGGGGTGGCCATTTAAGAATTTGATTCATTCCTTCAGAAATTTAAATACTTGCAACTGGGTTGCGCTTATGTAATTCAAATTTCAATGTTTTTTTTGTTTCCTTTTAAATATTTCATTGAACTCAATTTATAACGAGCTACGTACAACGTATGACTTATGTTATTAGTTAGCAATAGCTGTTTTGTTCTGATTATTTGGGTCTTGGAACATTTTGGGTGTTTACATTTAGAATGAACCTGTTGTTAAGTTTGAATGACTGTGTGTTGGTCTTATTTTTCTTATCACCTGGGGAATCTTATATTGGATCTTGTCCGGGGTCTGAATATCTGTTGGGCTCAGCATATTTTAACGGATAGGCGCCCTGACAACGTAACATTCGACTTAGTACTGTGTTCGAACTCGCCCTAATTCTGACTGTAGCTGGAGGCGGTGCTGACTCCCATATTGAACATCGACCCTTGGGAAGTACGAAGGTAAGACCTGAGTGTTTTATAAGTTGGCGATTATTTAATAGACAACCGTCTTCCTGTATTCAAATAGAAGGTTAGTTACCGTGGTGGTGTCTTACTTCCTACCTTCTTGGAATTTTGTTACCGAGTCTGTTTAGGGCCTTTTGCCATTTGATATTTTAAACACAAGAAGGTAGCAGTATTTATCGCCCTTCAATTCACGGCATAGTTCCGGATTTAGGAGACATCTCATTGATACCATTGACACAGCGCCCGTTAAACAACATCGAAAGGAGGTAGAGCGGCAGAAATAGAGCCGTACGGGGGATATGTGATTTCCAGGTGTTTGAGTCTTTATTACCTGTACTTTTGAAAGCAGGAGAATAGTACGACATCTAATTTGTCATCAATATTAAAAGTTAGATATTTGTTGTTTAATAACGTTAAATAAAACTGTGCGCAAGGCATGATCATTAAGAACCTTTGTATTGTCCAAATTTGTATATGTTCATTAAGTCTTTGTGTTTGTCTAAATTTGTATCCGTTTATTGTATCTGTGTGTGTTGTAATAGTCACTATTATTTTCTTTTTGTTTTGTTGTATTATGGTCAAATTATTTTGAATATATTAAATATTTGTAAAGTTTCTAATATTTGTAGTATTGAGTCTATAGAAATTTTAAGGTAAATGGTGCACCATATCTGATCAATTAGTTCCACCATATTTGATTAATTATATTTACTGAATTTGACCAATTAATTTTATCAGTTTGTTTATTTGTTGAATCTGTATTTATTGTTTTTATTTATGTACCGTCTCTTTAAAATTCAGCTTTCTTTGTTTCTGTAAAGAATTTAAATTTAGTGTAAATTGAGTCATTTTTAACAACTAACGTTAAAGTTATATTCAACAATCATTTATATTTTGGCTTCAATATTTCGTTTGTGTAATACTTGAATTGATATTATTATTGTAATATAACTAAATTTTATATTTCAAATTTCTTTCGTTTTTATTTAGTAAATTGTTATTGTTTTTATTAATTTGTTTTCTTGAGGTAGGCCTAGTATTAGTTAGTGCAAGTTCCCATTTTAATTGTGCAATACTTTAACAACAGTGACCCCCGCCTTTATTATTATAAAATGGGTGGCGCAATTGCTTCTAAAATACAAAGAACTATGAAACACAGTAAATATAAGGTTTTCCTTAACTTAGCGTATTGGTAAATGTGTCAATTTATTTTCTAAACCCAATTGGGAAAATTCCTTCGAAAATTATTGAATACCTTGTCAATACACAGATCTGTGCTTCGGCACAACTTCCGCCATTCTTATTGCAAAAAATAGAGGGAATTTGTTGATCCTCAAAAGACGTTGGCGTGCTTCGACATTGGCTGAGAGTTATGTAGAAAACTCCCTCCATTGTAGTAGCATAATTGCTGATTAAATAATAAAACCAGGACCGTCTTCTGTGACTACATGTTGTGACAAACTAGTGCAACAATGACATAATCTGTGACTGCAACTGACACATCAGAATTTATATGTGTTGCAATCTTTATTAGTTGGAAACCAAGCTGCTCCAGAAACTTCAAAATTTTACAATATTTGTGTTCAATAATATTTGTAATAGTTGTGGATCTTTCCAAAATATAAGTATTCCAGAATAATGTTATTAGTATCATACCTAACCTAATATTGATTAGGTACGTAATTAATTTAAGCATTTCATGTACAGTTCTGTGCAATAAAGTGGCGTACATGTCTTATTGCTAATTTTGTCAATGTGAAAATGACTTATTTTATCCTGTATTTGAAACGCTAAATAATGCCTTCGTTATTGACATTAGCTGTCAAAATGATTGGTTCTAATTATCTTTTATCTTGATGATTATTTTATTTGAAATTATCGTTTGTAAAGGTATTAATATTAAATAAAATTTATTATATTATATAATTGTTTAATATTCAACAAGCAAAATAAAATACAAATAAAAATAAATACAAAAACAAAATACATACTGCCATTTTCTTCAACGCCTTTATTTAACCGATGGGCATTGAATTAATTAATTTTCATCTACCACTAATTCTTCCCATGCCATTTCTATAGTATCCCAAAGATGATTCACATTTAGAATGCAAATATTGTGGGTGTCTATTTTCTTAATTAATAAACCACATATATTCTCAATAGGGTTCAGATCTGGGCTGTTAGCCGACCACGGCAATGTTTCGATATTATCATTACCAAGGCATGTTTTAACAATATTAGACGTGTGCACAGAACAATTGCCATTTTGAAAACAAAATTTCGGGATATTATTGTCGAATAGAAGGCAGTACTGCGTTTTCTAGAATATGGATATAGTTTTCAGCATTTAACCGCTCGTCTATTTTAAAGCAAACACCTAGCTCTTCATACCTGCACCAAGCCCAAACATTTACATTGAAACGTCCACTTTTCGTACCGGATATATATACCAGAAAGCAGCAATCAATCGACTTCCGTCATAAAGGAAAAATAATGACGTCTGCATTGCCAATTTCATAACAACGAACATAATTACTTTATATATTACTAAATTTAGAATTTCATTGGTATAGAATATATTATATGTATATAATAATAATTACAGGATTATTTTAATTATTAATATTAATTAAAAATGATAATGTTGGCGTTATTTTAGCCAGTTTTACAAAAAATATTAACATCGGATGTTGGCTTACATGAAACATCGTTTACACGTCGCTAGTGATTTTGAATTTTGAATTCCTTGCTGTCATTTTTGACAGTATTGTTTGACAGTATTATAGGATAGGTTTTAGTTGCTGTTGTTTATGTTTGTTATTTTATTGTACTATTATCGTTCAAAATTCTTTTTAGAACTAACGATTCTTAAGTCATTCAGTACTCAGTCAAAGGAGCTTATTAGCTCTTTGATTATTACATACATGCAAACGTAAATTGAATAACTATTACCGCTGACAAGTGTGCGAGAGGTATGTATACATATTTGTTGTAATGACATCAAATAAATATTAATATTATAATTTTAGAGAATTGCACAAGCTTTAAATATTTCCGTTGAATCTGTGAGCAGTATTTTTAAGACATGTAAACAAAATGATGCTCACCGAAGTCCTAAAAAAACGTTTCAGGAAACTGTATGTGATTACTCCTGCATTAAAAGCAACAATACGCGATACGATCTGTATAAAAACGCTAAGTTGCTTATACAACTCATTGAAAATAAAAAGAATATAATGTTAATGGTGTTTTTTAGAACAACACTTTACATGAGCTTTGTTATTATCACTGCTAGGGGAGCATCATACCTTTGATGGCTCTGTTTATTTCTTTTGGTAGAGTACTAGCAGATATTGGTTGCAAATATAAGAAAGACTGTCCATAGAGAATATTAAGGAAAAAACACATGTTCTTCCTCGAACCAATCTTCTATAAAAATATATGAATAATTTACAATCTGAAAGTCCACTGGAATGTGTCTATTTAGATGAGACTTGGATTTTTGAAAATGGCACTGTAACCAGATCATAGCAGGAGGATAGTCATAAGAGTATTTGAAAGTTGACAAGAGGTAATACTCTGCATTTAAATTGACACGTGTCGAGTAATACAAATTTTGCTTTGGTTTTAGGGTTATAGTCATTTATGCAGGTACATGTTATTAACAGTGCCTCTTTAGTATTTTTTCAAATACTAGTAATCCTGATTACCATCGTGAAATATATAGAAACAATTTCTTAAATTAGTTTGAAAATACACTGCTGTGTACGCTAGACGTTATCATAGCATTTATATGATAAATGTCCTAATAATTCTTGAAACAAAGGTCAAATAAGAGAATGGTTAAGAGCCATAATATACCAGATGCAGACAGTTTTACAACTACGATCATATCACTACATATTCAACCCGATAGAGCATATTTGGGGAATATCCAAAATATATTATAGTAAGCACATAGGAGAGCAGGGTTATGAGAAAAATGCAGTTATATGGAATCAGACCCAGAAATGAGGACACCTGAAATTTAGACGAATACTCTTAGATACACTAGCAGTTAAATCAGACAATGATGGCACCGAGAATTGTTGCCTGGCAGATTAATTTATTTAATTGTTACTTATAATTAAATGTATAAGATAAATACATAAGCAGAAAATGTACAGTATATGTTATAATAAATTCGCTACATATACTGATTTAAATTTTGTACTTAATGTTATACCGATTATAAGAAAAAACAAATATAATATATATATATAAATATCTACATTTTGTTACTTGCCTGTAACATTTGGAACTTTCTTTTTGTGTATGTCCTAAGTTGGAGAGGGTTGTCATTAATAATATATTACAAATTTGGATATGACGAGTTAATTTGTGTTAAGCTGTACCATCCTTTGAAACAAGTTAATTGTAAAGTATGGCATTAATATAAATTGAAGTTAGGTTTAAAAAGATATTTTAAACAATGAAGAATTATTGAAAAAGTTTGCTTCCTAAAATATACATTTTATATAACCATTGTTTAAGTCTTCAATATTAAGAAATAATCACTAGAAGAAAAGTACGAAGTTTGATTTTTTATTTTTACTATTTATTAAGTGGAATGGTGAATTCAAGATGTAGTTTTATTTCATTATACTCACGGAATATATTGTTTTACTTTATCAAAAAGTATTTAATTTACATTCAGAAAATTTGGTAAATTTTGATGCAAATATAACCTCAAAGTAAACTTCAGAAATCGTAAATTTTATTCGCCGATCACAATACTAACATTGACGTACTACAACTGTTACATCATGGATTTTGATGACGACGGTCGATTGTTTGGTGCTTTCTACCATACCTATATCGTTCATTAAATCGACATTGTTTGTGTTCCCCTGATAATTGCAATTTCCTAACCAGCATAGAACTTTTCAAGTCCAATTCATGTGTTCTTTGAAAAGCTATGTATTGTGAGCCAGGAAAATTTACTGCAATTTTAGCATTTCTAACGGTATCAAACGGGTTTTCTCTTATATATTGTAAAAGTCTTCTTCGCGCGTTGATATTCGGGGACGAGCAGAACTACCTCTTCTATATATGTAATGTTCTTTCCTTCTCCCAGAGTTTCTTAATTTTCGGCACAGTAGATTTACTTATGCAAAATTGCTGTGATACGGCTCTAATTGACCAGTTATCTTCGATTTTCGCTATAATACGAGACTTACTTATCAAATCTAAACATGCAGACATATTGAACATCTCTATCTGTCAGTTAAGTATGACAAATTGAATTGACGCTCTATGACAAATTGAAAATAAAAGTCTTATTTACATAATCGTATATTAAGTGTACGCCAGTTTATTGCACAGAACTGTACATCCTTATAAATCACGTTTCCATAAAATTAAGTTATTATATTCTGACACATGACATTTATTCTTGCCTTCATAATGAACATATCGCGGTTTTTGGTTTCATTACAATTAACTGCCAATATGAATGTCGCTTAAGAGGTCGTCAAAGAGATAGAGTGTCGTGGGTTGAAAATTTTAATATATACATAAAATGAATCGTTAAATATTTAAATTCTGATATCTACTCGCATATTGGTATTATGTACTAAGTTAAACTAAATGGAATTAACAAATATCAAAATAATGTAAATAAAATTGTAGACTAAAAATTACTTACCTCGTATTTTGATTTTTCATACGATTTGCATGGTTACTTCTTTGTTTTGTTGATGTTTTATAATAAGCTAATTTTCGCTTGCCCGTAACACATTTATTCTAAGAATTTTTAGTTTTCTCCTATTTCCCTAACTTTTATTAAAGGAAAATCCAGGGAAGTAGTATTTTATAAATTAAGTTTTATTACATTTAAGAGGGGCGTTTACCAACAAATAGAAACTTATGCAACTTATTTTACTAGCGGGATGGGTAGACGCAATGGGGTGTGAGTAGGTGGAGCTAGACGATATTTGTTTTCGATCACAGCGCTTCGATTTTATTCGCAGATTCTGTCGTGGGTTGAAAATCTTACTATATACACAAAATGAATCGTTAAGTATTTAAATTCTGATATCTACTCGCATATTGGTATTATGTACTTAGTTAAACCAAATGGAATTAACACATATCAAAATAATGTGAATACAATTGTAGACTAAAAATTACTTACCTCATATTTTGATTTTTCATACGATTTGCATGGTTACTTCTTTGTTTTGTTGATGTTTTATAATAAGTCAATTTTCGCTTGCCCATAACTGTTATATTATTATACACTCTAATATTATAGATATATGACATTTCTTTTTAATTACAAACTATCACTCGGATTTAAGTCTGCAATAGCCGACCGATTCCGATAGATTTTCGTCTTCGCCAGGACGGGTAGAGACACCGTAAAGTGGGGATACACGACGCGATAGCTTCGAAAAATCTCGTGTGAAATGTGTGTTACAATGTTTACTGTTTAGTGCTTTTTATCTTCCAAAATAATTACCAAAATTTGATTGTTTTTTATATCGTACATAAAATGTGAAGCTGGCGCGTAGTGGTTGTTCTTTTTCTTTTGTGTATCAGCCTTAGTTAGTAGGCATTCATCAAATGTATGCATTTTTGTGATTATTTCTAAAATACATAACTTTTTTACGAAAATAAATTTACACAAAAACTCACCTTGACATTATAAATGCACACCGTTTGCATGGCTAACCCAAATTTGAGATTATAAAATTACAAAATAAATTTAAAAAACGCAAAACGACGATGCCTTGCAGGGCCATAGTTTTCGATAGGTAAATGCTCTTCCTAAGATAGGCTTTCTTAATGCTCCAAAGCGTCAGTGTTTTTGGTAATTTTAACCGTCGATTCGACTTGGTTATACTCTTTGCTGCTCAAACAATTCCTGCGCAAAATGTCACTTTGTAGGCGGTGAGTACAAACACTAAAATTACTTTCTAAATTTTACAATATTTTAAGAACTACTCAAGATTTTAAGTTGGTAGTTTTACTGATTAATAATCAGTAAAGCTCTCAACTTAAAATCTTAAATAGTGGAGTGCGGTAGTACCACATTCTACAATATAAACTGAAACAAAAATTAGGTGGATGCTACAATAAACGATGTCCAACAGACTATGAGAACATTAAAGAAAAGAAGAACCACCGGAGACAATAATAATAAATGTTTGAAATACGGTGGGGAACATCTCATCAAAGAACTAAGAAAATACTTTTCAGGATGAAAAGTGTCTTTAGAATGGAATTGCTAGCAACACCAATAACCACTATTCAAGAAAGGCAATAAAAACAACCCTGAAATTTCAGAATGATCACTCTGTTAAACACGGCACAGAAGTTGCTAGCAAAAGTGAAAAAGCCAATTGCAATTAATCATTAATGAAGAGCAACATGGATTTCGCCCAAATAGGTCTACTACTGACGCCATACTTTTTATTCGTCAACTAGTCGAAAAAGCGATAGAATTTAGCGCACCAGCCTTTTATGTGTTTTGTAGATTTGCAAAAGGCATTTGATCGGGTGAAAATACACGACCGATAGCTATAATAGAAGACTTACACAAAGATCAAAATAAAAACAAGGAATGGGTTATCTTAGGAAATTAAAAGCAGCACCGGTTCCAACAAGGCGATTCCCTTAGTCCAATACTTTTCAGTCTTATTATAAATAAACTTATAGACAGCGTGGGAAAGATACAAAACGGAGGACAACAATTTGACTATTTTATGTTATGTTGACAATATAGTGCGAATCGTAGATATTGGGGATATCCTACAGTGACTTCCCTATCGATTCACACCAACAGCTGAAAGATTCAACATGAAAATATCCACACAAAAATACAAAATTGCAAGTGATTGCAAAAGATCCTATACGATATAATTTAGAAATATGCAACAAAATTTTCTAATAAGTGATGTCCTTTACGTACCTGGGGGTTGAAGTATCAAGTCAACGGAACAACTACAGAGAAATCAGATAACAGATGAAGAAAGCAGCCCGGGTGTCTGGTTATCTAAGAGATGTCACTTGGAAAAGTAAATACCTATCAACAGAGACCATGTAAAAATATATACATCAATGGTAAGATCAATAATGACATAAGCAGCTGGAACCCAAACCAACACAAGCAGGATTAAACAACTGATGCGAACAACAGAAGTGAATACATAAGAACGGTAGTGGGAAAAACAAGGAGGGATAGCGTTAGGGGCAAAACTATAAGAGAGGAATTTGGAATCGGAGCAGTTGTTAGAATCGTTAGGGGAAGGACAAAAGCATGGAACGAGTATGTCCAGAGGGTACAGGCTAGGTTGATAAAAGTAGCAGGGGTTTTCCACTTCCGCAGAAACGCCACGATAGATTGTTACGTTTACAAAGCAGCGGCGAACATTTAATTCATTCACCCCTGTATATTACTTGTTATAATTTTTATATCTGACTAATTTAAATTAATTCTAAATTATATTTCAAGTTTTAAATAAATTACGTTTTAATCTACAATTAAATTTCATTTCGAAATTAAAATCTGCGTCGCATATAAATATTCGATTTAAAATATTTAGTTTATGAAGGATTCTTTGTTCAAATTTAAGATTGGCGACGTATGCATTTTTTTGTCCGTCTTAAGTTATCTAAATAGTTTCATAGTTTCTTGTTGCATGAAATTGCGTAGGTATTTCGCATTTTCTGGTGGCGTGATCCAACAGCGTCTTTCCGATGCCTAAGTTCTCCCGAACATTCTTCTCTCAACTCCGAGTCTTTAAAAGGGCGAAGCTCGTCTAAATCATTCACTATTACAGCACCATAGCATCACTATTAAATCATAAGTACATTCATTATTACAGTTAGTAAGTACAATTAAACAGTGAGTGGTAGTTGAAATAATCTTAACTCCGGTCCCGGCGTAGGCCAGAGCCCGCTAGTCCTGCGGTGAAAATGTCTATGGGAACGAGATGTTAATGTCCACAGTATGGATACACCTATAGGGTGATTTAAATCTCGATTTCCAAATAACAAATTGTTGGAGTATCTATCGTCCTTCAATTTACGGCGTTAGTCCGGATTTAGAGGACATTTTACCGACAACATCAACTCAGGGCCCGTAAACAACATCGAACGGTAGCGCGGCAGAAATAGGCGTCCGGGACAATCTTCGTTGGCGTACTGGAACACTAAATTTCCAGGTATTTGAGTTTTTATTTCTTGTACTTGGTGTGACAAGAGAACTGTACAACTACCAAGCTGTCAGAAATTTTAAAAGTTAGATATTTGTTCAATAAAGTTAAATATTATTGTGCGCAAGGCACGATCATCAAGAACCTTTGTATATGTTCATTAAGTCTTTGTGTTTGTCTAACGTTGAAACTTTTAAATTTGTGCGTTGTACTAGTCACTATTATCTTCTTTTTTTGTTGTTGTATATATGGTCAAATTATTTTGGAATGCATTAAATATTAGTAAAGTTTTGATATTTGTAATATTGAGTTTATGGAAATTTTAAGGTAAATGGTGCACCATATTTGATCAATTAGTTTACCGAATTTGACCAATTAATTTTATTAGATTGTTTATTTGTCGAACCTGTTCTTATTGTTTCGCTTTTCTGTATGTACCGTCTCTCTAAAGTTTAGTTTTCTTTGTAACCAATTTGTAATTAAACTCATGTGAATTTAGTGTACATTGTATAATTTTTGACAACAACCAAAACTTAAAGTCATACTTATTATTTCAATTTTAGCTTCAATATTTCAATTATTATTATTACTGATGCACTAAATTTTATATTTCAAATTTCTCTTGTTTTTTATTTAATAAATTGTTATTGTTTTTATTAATTTGTTTCCTTTGAGGTAACGACATATTTTAGTATACTTATAAAAGATTTTTTTGCTATATCACGTTTATAACTAAAGAAACATGAGACACAATTAATTATACATGAAACTCCATATACGTAAGTATATTTATTAAATGAAAATTTTCTATTTATATGTTAATAATTATAAATACTGTAAATATATATATATGTGTGTGACAACACAAAAAATATATACCGAAGAACAATGTCATTAGTGCTGTACCTAAAATGTAATGCATTGGAATTTGTTGGCCCGTGTAAGAGATATGTATCAATCCCGTTTGAGCTCTTTCGATAAATACATACGTAAATTTAAAGGTAGAGGTTTCACGTCAAAAAAGAGATATTGAATGTGTAGCTTTCTCGAATCTAAATGTACATCTTGTCAGTTTCTTTACAATATGTAATACCATAGCAAATATTTATCTATATTTTCTCCGGCGATACACAATCCCTTGCGTTCCCCATGGCGTTTAAGTGATTTTGAATGTAAGATGAAATTCCTACACCTGAGGCGCTATTCTAACTTCACACCACTTTGCATTTTCATCTATGCAACATCTACTTAGACTTATTGTGAGACAATGTAATCCGACTTAAACCTTTTGTGTAACTTTCGAGATGTATATTTACAACCCTTAGCATGCATTACATTTTAGACTTATTCTGGCACCAGTTTCACAGCAGTCTCCACTGTATGCCTGCTTGTCTTTTTACTTCGTACGTTTATTATTGCTATTACTTTATAATATTGTCTTATTTTTTCACGACTATTACAAACTTCAAATAATATATAATTTAAAATATGTGTTTAAGTTACGCGAATATAAAATATTTCGCAAAACACGACACTCCAGCATGAGAAAGAGTAACCATTTGTCAGCCTTTGAGAAAAATAACACTGATCTACAACCAAAAAGTGTTAAGAAACCAATCGCTGATTGTGATAGAATTTTGAATGGTGATTTCAGAAAAATAAAGAGAAAAATCCATCACATACAATTTTTTTAAAAATTGAAAATTTTGATTTTTGTAGCTACCAATTCATTACGTTATACAATCTACTAAGTTAAAGGATGAGCATTTAGTGTCGTAAGTGTTTATTACTTGCAAAAACTGGAGATTTGTAGGGCTGTCGCTGTTGTGCGTATAAGAAAACAATTTTTAAATAATAATCTCTGTTCAGGCAGACTTTACTTCAAAATGACTCTTGTTTATCGACACCCTAAATTAAAAATTCCTGACACGCCAGAGGTTATCACGAGGAGAATTCCAAAAGTATCTATTGTGAGCGGAAGTGAGTCAGTTCATGAGTCACTCTCTTTTATTACTTTTGCTTATTCCATATTTTCTGCGCTCTGTTTTTTCTCAAAGTGTTGTATTTGTAGAGGCTACTCACTTTCCGCAGTGGATGAGTATGTTCATTTTTATTGTTTTCATATTTAAAGCTTTAACCTATAAAATTAACTCAAAAGCACAAAGAATTTTCCTTAATTTAACCGATTCCTTTTGTTATATTGGTGGGAAATTTTTATAGTGAAGAAACATGAAAGAAAAATAAGAATATTATACATAACTGACTGATTAAAATTTTTCGCCAGAATATGTAAAATATGCTTTTCCCCATATATTCAAGCCATTCTTTAGAAAGTCCTCAGGTGATTGGGAAAAATGGATGTTATATTTGAAAATAACGTAGCAAGCAATATATAAAATCAGTCATTACATTTGCAAACACTTTTTCATTGCTAAAATGTTGTAGGCGTGTGTAATAAATACAAGCAACCATGTTCGCCTTATTCTTCTACTTCCTTTTATTACGTAAGTGGTAGATATATCTGTTGAGTTTTACCGTTGTTTAATTTCAGATTATTACTTCTGAACCATTCTCCATCCTCTGCAATGGCGTCATCTATTTGACTCCAGCTTGTTGCGTTGTTTATCTCTCAGCAGGAGGGTTGCATTGGAAATGTTCCATACAAAACCATTTACACAAACCACATACAGTAAAGGACCCAGAATGGTACCCTCTGGTACATCTCTAGTGACATGGATTGACTCCGGTGCCTGACCCCGCTACGACACCATTTGCCGGCGATCTTTAAGGTAGAATTCTATTAAATTATTCCCTACTCCCCTAATTCCTGATTCCTGTTTTTTAATAGCGTTGCATAGTTCCACGCAGTCCAATGCCTCCCCAGACCTAAACCGAACGTCATCATCTCCCGTCCATCATTAAAAAAGCACCCGCCACATATTCCAACACCTCGACGATAGCTGTTGATGTGGACCTATTTTCCATTAAACCATGTTGGTTTAATTGAAGGATATTGAACTTCCGGAAACATACTGTTAATCTTCACTTTCTCTAGCTTTTTCAAGACTGCAAGTAGTATAGATATAGATCAATAATTGCTCATCTGCTTTGCGTCAATACCCTTAAATATTGGAACAACTCTGCCCATCTTCAATTCAATAGGAAAACACCCAAACTCGGCATTTACTAAATAGCATTGTAAAAAGTGGGAACAAATTTTGACTTACGTCTTTCAAAAGTTGTATAGACATACCATATATATTTACAGTAGTCTTCTTGTGCAACATGTGCAATTTAAAAGAAAGATGCCAGAGGATGGATTTAAATTATAAAATATCGAAATACAATCGACTCATAACGGGATACTACAAGGATCGATAAGTATTGGGACCACTGTTATTTGTAAATAAAGTAGTATCTATGCTGATGCACATTTTACACAGTATTGAAATTGAAAAAAAGCTGGTGGGTAATGAAGAACATAACACAATGGTTCCAAAACAATTAACTAAAATTAAATGAAGAAGAAACTCAGCGTCTCTGCTTTTTTGCAAGAAATGAACAGTCATCCATTCGATATCTGGGGCTCACGATCAATAATAAATTTGCCTTCTTCTTCTTCTTTCTCTTTTCTTAAAACTTAATCTTGTTTCTTCTGCTCTTCTTAATCTCGTTCAGCCTCAATTCAACCAATGTTTAAAATAGCAAAACTTTTTAGTCGCCTTTGATGAAGTGATGTTTTGATGTAAGCTCTTTCAGCCTCTTCCACTTGTAGGATAAGATCTAAGTATTTATCTTTTGCTAAATTATTAAAATGAGAAGATTTTATATTTTCACTTTCCAACATAATAACAAAATAAGAATAACCCAAAACTTTTAAACGTTCAAAAAATCAATTAATACTGCTTCCCGAATTGCACATACCCAAGTCACAACGGGATTGCGGGTAATGAGAGAATAGACACCTAAAGCATGATAGACATGGCGCTAGACGGGAATTCGCGCGTTAACTGGTCCAAACGTTTTTATTTTGTCACATGCAACAATTTAATCAGTTCGGCCTAGGTCAACTAGTTACGCCTAAAGTATCTAGGCCAAACTAGTTTGTCTTAGATACTAGTTTGTCCTGACACGCGTAGGATAAACCGGTTTGGCCTGAAATCTGGTTTGTCCGGTAACATATACATGTCAGCGTGTTGGTTAAAGTAAAATAATTCTTACAATATATATTTATTTTTTACCCAATAAAAAGAAAACCAATAGGCTCGTTTGAAATGTATCTGAAAACAAAATATTTTCACATTTTAAATAAAATTTCTTTTAATTATTGACGAAACGAACTTTAAGGTAGGTTGCCGTAAATATAGGTTTACATAAGAAAAAATACAATAAAAAAGAATTTTAGTTATTGTTAGTGTAAATAATTTCGAACCGTCAAGTCTGATGTTTTGTAATGTTTTTTACAGTTGTATGTATAAGCAAGTAATAACAAAAAACACACTTGGAATTGTTTCACAAATAAATATAATTAAATACTCGATGTACATTTCGCCTTGCGGCATCGTCAGGAGTTCTCGAGAAACTAAAGTAAAATTGAATACACTGTAACTACCTACTTCTAACAAAAATGTAAATAAAAATGTACAAAAATAGAAAATTATGAAAAGGTACTGGCTTATCTGGAAAGACCGTTTTTACAAGGCTAGGGTTTATTAGCGGTGAATTTATGAGTTCTGTTTGTTCATTAAGAACATTGCCTGGTTGTAAAAGTAAACTTTCTTTTATAAAATAACCTTCTAGAACATTCATTTTTTTACTTTTATTTAAACTATACAGTACTTCTAAATTGTCTATTGAAAATTGATGTCCCGTGTCTAAAACATGGTTAGCTACACTTGAATTTTCATAATTTAATTTAACGGCTCGCATATGTTCTGAGAATCTTAATTTGAAATTACGCCCTGTTTGACCTATATAAAATTTACTACAATCACTACAATTAATTCTGTAAATTCCTGATTTGTTTAGTTTAGGATTCGCTGTTTTATTATTCGTTAATTGACTTTTTAAAGTGTTATTATTATAGAAGGCTATTTCAAAATCCAGTTTCTTTAAAACATTACTAATTTTCATACTTATACTACCTAAATATGGAATTTTAACCCATTGTTTTAATGTCAAGTCTTGGGACGGGGGAAATGCTGATTTTAATGTAATTGATTTGTTCATTCTATTGACTAATTTATCTATTAGAGATGAGTTATAACCATTATTTTGTGCAATTATTTGAATAGCTTTTAATTCTTTATTAAAGTTAAAGTTGTATGTTTTATGACCTTTGAAAGAGATGATAAATACATCGACACATTATAACAGTTATGGTTCAGTAACAATCATTGTCGCCGATGTGACAAATAACATGTGTAATCACAGAGGTTTTGAAGCGGCTATATTCATGCGCTTCTTTTTGTCAATCGACAGGCACATATAAACGATGCCGTGCGAATTTTAGCTTCCTTTTAAATGGCGAAGCCCCATAAGACACTAGGATAAGCTTAATTGTTAATATTGCCATTTAATTTAAATCTCAAGTCATCATGCTTCGTGATGATAATAAGTAATGCACCTGTTAATAATTGTTTTCTAATTTCACAAGCGCTATCTGTAACGCACGTATTTGTAACCTCTAAATGAAACCATGCTAATTGTTATTTCGACTTGTAGGCTTGTATGGAAATCCTTGTTTAATGGAAATCCTTCTTTTGTGAAGAAAAGAGAATCCTTGTATTAAGGAAAATCCTTTGTTGCCATTTAAAGAAAAGTAGTGCAAGTAACAACATAAGCAGAATATATGTAACCAGCAAATGAACCTCTAGATAGGAAATACTTTGTGGAACGAGTTCTTAAAAACAATGTGGCTAGCTGTTAGGCAGAGATGTCAGGCATATGATTTATTATGAAATAGGCGATAACTATTTATTTATTGAATGCGAAGGCTCCAAGATACTGTAGCTAATTAACACCTTTTAGCTTAGTTGTTCGGAGATTCTTGTATTATGGACAGGAACTCCCGAATAACCTATCTTTAGCATCGTTGTTAGCTAGAGCGTTGTTGTATTTTGGAGGCGTTGTAGTTAATTATATCTGTATTAAGTATTAGGCACATTATATCACCTATTGTGAGTTATTTAATAGTCAAAAGATATACTCTGACAGCTGTTTTGAGACGGATCACGTATGTTTAGAATTTTTGAAAACTGAGTTCATTAATTGACTGCCTGTCGACAGTCTGTGTATGTTTGTGTTCTACAGTAGCTGTGTTTTCATTCTTATATATATTTTTTTTACTATTAATTATACATTTGAATTAGAGCTTGTGTGTTTGATTGCTATTGCTATAAGTCCTAATTCTAGTTTTCATGGTTTTGTTTATTTGAAAAGCATGTGGCGCTTATAGACGACCCATGGGCTTTTGCACCCACTAACGAGTTACAGGGCCAACGTTTTTGATTTTTTGCTTTAATTATTAAGCAAGTTCATTGACATATTAAAGTGGCATCGTTTTTATTGGACCAAAACATCTAGTCAATAGCAAGGGGGGTTGCAACGTTAGTAAAATATTTTATACATTTTTAATTAAAAGGAAAACCACATACCCAAGAAAGAAAATAAGTTTAAATAAATATTACTGTTTGTTTGTTTGTTTTATTGTCTTATTCAGCTAACTGTGTGTTTTTAATTTCCTGATATTCTTGCAATAGTAATTACAACGAATAAACAAAAAACACAGTATTTGTGTGAATGTACTCTGTCAAATTTGTATAGTTTCATCCGAATCTCAATATTTGGGGTGGCTCGTATTCATTTCCTATTCTGAGACATGACCATATACAAAAAAAAATAAATTAAATAAACAATAATATTAAGTACTTTAATGTATTTCAACTAAACAAACCGAAAATCAAATAAATATTGTTCGTGTCGATAAAACTAAAGGATTTCTTTCCATTTCAAAGTCAACAACGTGAACAACGTGTATATATGCAAGGTGGAATGATTTATAGGTGGGTCATCCAGACATAAAGGACGATCCCACTCGAGGAAAAGAGGACATCAGAGCAGATCAGAATACAGAATATCTCGTACTCCGAGGGCGGACCACGTGTGCGGCCGTTTTTCGCACTTGACAGAGTTGTATTTAGTTTGGCAGGTTAGGAGAAAAAGGTCCAACGGTGTCCTCTCCTTCTCCTCGCTTGAAAACGACATCAATTTTCCACTTGGCGTGTCGCCATACATCCATACACATAGACAGAAATTGTGGATTTCAAATTTTGCAGCTTGCGGAAAGGAATATATAAGGATCTATACCAAGAAATTTGAATGTAAGGAGATTTGTCTGAGCTCCGTCTACCCTTTGTGCGCTTGTAATTTTCTCACCCCCAACATTTCCACCACGAACGCTAAGGCAAACATTAATTAACAGAAACTTGTGGAGGTGTATGTTTGTTTTGTTTAATTGTGTTTAGAGTATCTCAGACTCGGAATTAAATCCCTTTGAGTTTTAAAGTAGGCCGTCGGCTGCAGAATTTCGACTGTCGAAAAAATGAATTTGTTACTGTTCCCGTTGCTTCAATAGTTACGATGGCCTTAATTAATTACTTCAAATATTATGTCATGCGCTTATAGATAATTAACAAAGAGAACAAGATAAAACAAAGACATTATATCTTGTGGTTCGCGAATTTAATTTTGATCTAATTTTGTTTGCTTTATTGTATAACAATTAGTTTATATATATGGGAAATATGCTACGGCATCATTCTATCTTCATAATTATTTAAATTTATTATCATTTAAAGAAAAATCTATAATTCCTTTTAGCAGGGACAACCAAATTTGCCGAAATCAAATCGGTTGGGCTATTGAAGCCATAAGGATCAGCAATGATGTTCCTGTCACTTCATGGTTAATGGTCGTGGGTGATATACTCCAGATAGAAGGGAGTATCACAAAAAAAAGAGTAGTTTGTACAAACAAAGCTGATCGGAATATAAGAATGAACAACATACCGGATGTCGACCGGATATCGACCGACACCAGTGCGGTGTCGGTCGATATATTTATACCGTTTGAAGGTACAAAAAAACTTTTCAAACAAATATTGTTTAATTCTTAAAACATTGCGTAAAAATACTTGTAGTTTATACAGGTCGTCTCAGAATAGCCGTACTGAGCCTAATATTATTTTTTCAAGAGAAACATCTCTATTTTATTCCATTTTTATATTCTGCTCTAAATGTCTAAATGTCTAAATCTAGCATTTATCGGGTCAAAATAAACACTAATTGTGCAATGTGCGGAATTTAAATTTATAAAATGAAACATGTATAATCACAAGGCGATATTTAAAATGTTGTGATAATATTCTACTATTTCGAGGATTAAAATTAAAGTAAATACAAAAGAAAACCTGACTGTGAGTAAAGGTTCCTCGGTATGGAGATTCTAAGGGGTGAATCTCCCTCGAAGCGGTCACAAAGACAGTAGGGAGGGTCTATTAACCTTCATTCACCGTATGGATGTAAAAATTATTCTTGTAATTTCCAGATTTCCATCCAAATTAAGACATTTGTCAAAATGGCGGCATACGACCAAACAAAAAAACAGCACGTGTCGTTAGACGATCACAGCGGTGCGATACCAGAAAATTTGTGCCATCCACGGGTAGAAGCTAAATAAGACAGACGGAAACGACACGAAAAGCGACAATGAACGTTTAAAAAAAAAGAAATACTAAACTCACCAGTAATTAACTGTCTAATTAGAAATATCCAACAATGTTGAGAACAAAAAGGAAGTAATAGTACCTCTGTCTATTATCTGCTTTAAACATCGTAATTCACAGTAAAAGATAATTAATTAAAACACAAATTAGTGCAGAGAAGTACTTCAGACAATTAATACACTGCTTTACGATAAGACGGTTAAAATGGAAGTGTCTTAAACCTTCCAAGGGGAAAATGGCTTAGCCGTCTGCCTGCTTGAAAGAACCAATCAGAATGTTCCACGCGTAGATTGCTGTTCGGTCGATAAGACAGACACAAATTATTCGTTAGACGACAATTAATTAAATGGATGAAAGGAAAGAACATGTAGAGGATGATTAATAAACCAAAATAGGAAATAATTAACTCCCAAAAATTAAAAAATATTATACAGAACAAATCAATTTCATTGAGCGATAAAAGAGTTATCTACTCCATCATTAAAAATATTAATTAAGCTACAATATTAGAAATAAAAGAAACACTCAATTATACAAGGTAATTAGATAAGGGTAATTCCAAATAAAGATATCGCAACCCCACGGAATATATTTAAAGGTAATCCACAAAAGAAAACAACAGCAATTTAAGGCTTATATAACTACGTGCGGGAATTCCAGATACAAATATACAGTATCGCTCAATGAAATGTGACAAAATTAAATGAACTAAAAATTCTAAAATATTGGTCACTAAAAGGAAACGACATATGGAGTGAAAAAACAAGGTGTAACAAGCAATATCACAAATTTCAGATGGAAAAAACTAATTTTTTTTTAAATGGAATGCATTGTGTTCTTTTGTTATTTTACTCCTAAAGTAAAGCACTTTATTTTTACATATATACCTATCTGCAATAGATTTCGAAATTTTTTTCATTTTCAAAATCGCTTTACAAAAAGCTGCCCAGTCCAGGGCAATAAGTTGTTAACACTATGACGTCCATGATAAAAAATAACATTGATCAAAACATATTATCTTATTACTGTGACTTACATATATACCCTTATACGTAAAACGTATATGTATATATGCATGTGTTTGAGATACACACTAAGTGCCATTGTCGATAATCGAACGCACAGACACCGGTGTCTCGACCTATGAGGTCTCATCAGTGTGCGTGGAGATTCTCGACAATAGCTTCAAGACTTAAATCGCTGCCTATGTCATTTTCTCATGTTAAATGTAGTGAGAGTATCACAGCGACATCTAACACCCAAAAGATGACACGGAAAAAAGTCGATGGCTTCTGACAGCATGTTCTGCTATACAGGGGCCTGTATGTTAATAGTATATCTCGTGTAATAGAGCCTTAGGTGGCGTCACCAAACACATGCATATTATACTAATATGACCGTTAATGCCTATACGTTGGGCACCAAAATACACTAATAATCTCCGTTGTGTATCAACGAACACTAAATTCTTACCCTTATGTAGATATAGTGCTTATGTTTGCATTAATCTTACGTAATTTGATATAATTAATTTATAAATGTACAATTTAAATTTTTATTGTCTATATTTTTAACTTTGTACAATGTTTATTGTACCTTACTGTAACTAAAATTCCCAGTGGTCTATTTTTATGGCTATGTTCGCTCCAATTATATTACAAGTGGTGGGAAAACGTATTCACAAAACTATAAAGTTGGTTATGTTATTTTCTTCCGGCATTTATTTACTTAACAAAAAAAAATTGTTTGAGTATTATTAATTAGCTCAGTTCGAACATGTGAGACTCTAGGAAAACAATCTCAGGCTTAGTAAGTTATTATGGGTTGGAAAATACTTTAGATATAAGGAAAACACAGTGTAATTTCTAAAATCCAATGACTATATTGCAAAGAAACATATATAAAATTTCCACGTAACAATTTAATTAAAATTGAACAGCATTTTATAAATGGACAACGAAGCTATCCATGGAAAGAAATTAATAACAAAATTACTGGATTCGACATAACTCAAGGTAGGTATATAATTATAATACTATGTTCACAAAATGACTAACTAAAATATGATACGTATAGATAACGAAAATTAATTCCTAAGATTTATGAAATATTCGAAGTTAAATAATTTTTTAAACCTTTTGTTTAATGTATGATAATTATGATGATACAATTATAATAGCATATTCTTACAACATTGATACAAAACTATCTTTCCTATTAACAATATGCTTTCTAAACTCTTATTCTGATTCAATATTTTTTTATTACTGACTTTGATAATTAATATTGAGATCTCAATAAAACTATAATGTTTTATAATTATTTTAAGTACTTAACTTGTATTATTTTCTAGTCTAATGGTGTGTCTTGAATCCTTTCCGTCTTGTTTCCCACGTTGATAAGTGTAGAGTCGTCTCAGGATGTAAAAGTTCCCAAAATCCTCGGAAAATCACTTTCACAGTTCGTTTAAATTATTTTCTGTAGGTAAGCTTCTTTATATGATTTTAATTTTCAACATTAGAGTTCATTTTCACTGTTGTAGACAGGTGTGTACATAAATTACGTCTTTTAAGACTTTATAATCGAATAAATTTTAGTACCAATAGGTTTGATTTATCGATGGAATATATTAACAATTTTACACACACTAAGGTATTATTTTTAAACCTTTTTACAATACTTTTACTTAAAAATTATAGACGCGTCTTTTTAAGCGTCCTTTCTCTTCAAAACTTAATTTCTAATCCCTTTGTTTTTTAAATTTCAATACTACCTTTATTTTCGAAATGTAACTTGTATATTGAGTTGTCTACATTTAAGGTACATAATATAAATAATTTATTATGATATTTAAAATGTTATTATAAATTTCTTTCTCTTGATTTTTGAGAAATTAATTATTTTAGAATTTATTACATACTTTTTTACAATTTACCCTTATTTCTGTGGATAATGCTATTAACTTGTATATGAAGTTGCATATTCTTAAGTTACTCTGAATTGGCAATTTCAACTTCTGATATTTCATTAGGCTTATGTGTTACTTTACATACACATATCATGATAATATATACATATACGTTTTACATATAAAGGTATATATGTAAGTCACAGTAATTATTTACTGCTTGATGTTAGTTTTAACATCCATGTGTTCACATTTTTCATTTTCGTTTTGATATTATCCTATTATTATTATTAGTGAAACATAAGATATTAAGTTATAACATATGCTGCTCAAATACTAATGAAACGAAACAAATACTTTTTATTCTAATCAAGAAATAGTAAGAAAATTAAGCAAAAATAGTACTGAGCAATGGCCATATAAACCAGATACAGTGAATTGTGTAATGACTTCCAAAGTTACACAAAACTACTATTAAATGACACTCACTAGACTAGGCTTTCAATATGTCCACCATTTTGTTCTTGACAGGCAGTAAACCTGCGAATAAAATTTTGATGCGCCCTTTGAAGCATATTTTTATCAATAGATTCAAATACACGCCTTATTCTAAACTTACCCAATAAGAATTTACTTATAGAGCAAATACTGCACTAAGCAATTTGACAATTTATAATTTTGATGTGTGGTATTTGTTATCCATGGCCATCTTAGTTTTAACAACTTATTGCCATGGAGTGGACAGCTTTTTGTAAAGCAATTTTGCAAATAAAAAAAACTCGAAATCTGTTAACTAAAAATAAAGTGCTTTACTTTAGGTGTAAAATAACATGAAAAAAACAATATATATTCCATTTAAAAAAAATTAGTTTAGTCCATCTGAAATTTGTGATATTGCTTTCCCTTTCCTGAACACTGAATACAAAAAATTTCAATTCTGGGATCAAACATAAGTAAGACATGACTTAGAACTTAGTACCTGCAGGTGCACTTATTAGAGAAAATGTTAAATATTTCAGAAAGTAATACGGTTAGGTATAGACAACGGTATATGAAAAGCATGTCGATTTTGTAGAAAAATGTAAATATGGAATAAAATATAGGGTGTTTCGTTTAAAAAAATAATATTTGTATAAGCTAAAGTATTTTTAGGTAATGCCCCTTTAAGAATTAAACAACATTTGTTTGAAAAGTTTTTTGTACCTTCAAACGGTATAGAGATATCGACCGACATCGTGCTATTGGTACACCCGGTATATGTTGTTCATTCTTATATTGTTATAATTAATTTTTGATCAAAAATTCCATTTACAAGAGTAATACTTCAGATAATTCCCCAAAATTCCACAAAAATTACATTAACAAATAGAAGCATACAATAAAAAAAAACAATCTACGCCAACAGCTTGAACGAACAGCTGATCAAAACACCCATTAACTTCGGAGGTAGTAGGCCTTTTCTAAGGAAAACACATACAATAATTATTAGAACTTTTAAACTTCCAAAGATTAAAGGAAGCAAAACATGCTGAAACTGAAAATAGTCTTCAAATTAACCCTTAACTACTACAAGTAGGGTCACCGTGACCCAGACCCATGTCGACACTTGTCAATACAGTGAAACGCGGCACTGTTATTCATCCAGCGCTTTAGTATTCTCCTAGCAGCAGTCGAAAACATTATGAATAAGATTATTTTCTAAAAAAGTTTATCGGAAGTATAGTAAATGACCAGTTACTCAGGCAAATTGACCCCAGGAATAGTGTGGTGAATGTAAATCAATTAAGGTGAGTTTTGCGTAGAAAAATTTTATACGCTTTTTACAATATCTGTATCTTATTTTCAGTAAGTAATCGATCTAGACTTTCTGATATAGAACTGTTAAAAATTGTAGAAAGTGATAAATTTTGGGTAGATATTGAGGAGTCTGCACAAACTAGAACAAACAAACTGCTGCCAGAAAGTGATAAGTTGAATGCATGCGCCAGCATTTTGGACTGTGGCGAAGAAAGTGATAAAAATGAAGACGATGAAGAACTATACAGTGACGACTGCTCTGGCAGTGAAGAAGAATGGCAACCTAACATCGAGGAATACTATGAGAGTAATGAAAAATCAGAGAGTGAGGAATATGCCAAAAATAACGATGTCTATGACGTCAATTCAAAAGCAAAAAGGCAATATGTGCAGTCAGAAAATTTTGAAGATGAAAATCAACTGCTAGAAGAAGCCAAAACTTCATCACATCGTAATTCTTGGTATGGCACTGGATCAGAAGTGTGCCAACAACAGCACTTCTAGAAGAATTAGAAGAGGGCCTATGAACCTTACACGCATTTTGAATGTTTGAGGTATAAATAGTATAGTTATTTGTCAATTCGCTAAGCAGAGTAAAGAAATCTTTCGATATGATTTCCTAAAAATACTTGGAAGTCAATTATGCACACCATATAAACAAAGCAGGTATACAACTTCTTTATCTCGTAGTTTGAAGACAATAATTTCAACCATGTTTGGAGATGCAATTATAAAACGTTCAGAATCTCAACAAAAGACTGTGACATCCAAAAGAAAAAGATGTGCAATATGTTCTGTGAAAAATACTAGTGTGTTCCAGATGTGCTAGAAATATTAATAATAATATTTTTCTGAAAATATATTTTGAAATCATACTTTTTTTCTATATCAAAAGGGAATCGTATGGTAGTACTTAAGGGTTAAATAAACAAAGGAATAATAAGTACTTGCCCTTACGCAGTTTGGTGAACTAGGTTACGGTCCAGGCTCTAAGCACGTGTTCCAATGATGCCTATCATACTAAATTCCTGTAGAAGTAACAATATTCAAAAGTTCATAATAAAATATTTAGAACTAAGCATCTATTCACAAATGGATAAGATAATTTAAATTAAGTGTTCCTTATAGCACAATGAAATCAATTAATAATGCATGTAAACTGTCTGTAATACCAATTGCAAATGTACGGTAGTATACCCCCAAGTCGACAGACTAAAATGATCAGCCAATATAAGTAATGCGGTAAACGTCAGACCACGTAAAAATCAAAATTTTAACGTAAAAAATTGCTAAAAATGGAAATGAAAATTTTGTAGCAATAAATAATCATTAACGGAAAGAAATTGCATAATTAACTAAAGAAGTTACGATTAAGTAAATAGGCCTTAGCGACCGGCAAAGATGCCACCACTACTACTGCACAATAAGAACAAAAGCATTACCTTAAATCTTAATACAAGAAATTCCTAAATAAAAATAAAAGCGGAAAACACTATTAATTTTAGTAAGAACAAATTAACCCTAACAGAAATAATTTTAATCTAAAATTAGCCGTATATTCAAGGTTTAAAGAGTATTTTATTTTAATCTCAAGTAACTCTCATAAATCATGATTTGTGTTACGGCTTTTTCATACCGAAAAGAGGGCAAAATAGCCCTCATTTAACGACCAGACTTAGTTCGCGTATGGTTATGCAAAAATCTCTCTCAAGAAATAGTTTAATATTGGAAATCCCTTTGATCGCGACTGGCTAATGTCCAAAGGTTATGCCCCTTTGCGAAAATAGTATTAGTTAAGGTAAATCACTTTAATAGGCTAGTTTAGGACGCAACTTATTGAAACTAAAGCCCTGGAAAAATCTTCCTATCATTGAGAAAATTAGGGTAATTTAAATTTAGTGTAGAACCAGTAAAACCAAAGATCTTCCACACAATACCAAATTTTATGGAAATCCTAAATTATGAATAGATTTCAAGATAGGGTCAAAAATTTATAATGTAGTAAATCGACAGTATGTGTAGTTAATAAATAACTAGCGATGTCCGACGCGCGTTGCTACGCCCAAAAGAAACACATCGGAATAAAAAAAAAACGCAATTTTGAAAAATTATGATTTTTTAAAATTATTAGTTCTATCTGCAACAAACTTCACAGGAACACTCTCCAGACTATGCTAAAGTTTTCTTGAAAATGTAATCAGAATCGGTTCAACTGTAGAGCAATAGTAGGCACGTATATCTGACTCATTGGTCATTATCAGTACGGTGTAGCCAAGGAATAAGCTGGGATAACCTTGCAGATGTAGAAGTCATGTAATAAACATATAATAACATTGCATCTTTGGTATTTTTATTGATGTGTGTTCATGCACTTGTTTTTGCACAATATACATATTTCAATTTAGTGAGTTGCTGCTTTAACAGACAAGTGCTGACATTGTATATGTAATATTATTTCCGTAGGTCTATTTTAAGTCCTAGTTCAAATAGTTGTAAATATATTTGAAAGTAGGTTATATGATTAGATAATAGAAATGTTATGCTGTTGGATGTACATGTCTCAATTTAGTGGGTTATTGCATTATTGTATTAAAGGATAAATGCGTACAATTAATATGTAATATTAGTTTCGTATGTCTACTTTTAAGTTCAATTTGTTATATGTAAAAGAATATGTAAAATTTAAAGCAATTGCTAATAAACGTATGTTATTATTATTATAATGTAAGAATACACGGATGACATTCAGGTGACAGACCGCCATTTGTAGCTTCCGTTAGAAAACTGGGTTTTGAGGACAACGACCAACACCGCCACAAGTAAGACTTTGTCAACCTGCGTGACATCCGAACCCAAGAAAGATTATCAAAAAAGAAATTATCGCAAAGAAGTAAAAAAACGAGAAAAAGAAGGAAATTGTGTAAATTCCGTTGTAGAGCAACCATAGAGACGTGTTTTTGACTCATTCGTCATCATCAGTATGGTGTAGCCAATATAATATAGGATAACCTTTGAGATGTAAGCTCACTACGATTGTTCTACAGCGGAATTTACCCAATATCATTGTATTTTGAGTTTTTTTATGTATCCGCGATATTTCTTCTTTGAATATCATTCCTGGGTTCTGATGGCACGCAGGTTGACAATGTGTTCTTCGTGGCGATGTTGGTTGTTGTCTTCAAAACTGAGGATTTTTGACTGAAGCTGCAAATGGCTGTCTGGCACCTGATGGTTTTTTCGAGAATGCTGCATCTCCAAGGTTATCCTACCTATTCCTTGACTACACGGTACTGATGATGACCAATGAGTCAGAAACACGTGTCTACACTGGTTTTACTGAATAAAACGTCTGAATTCAGCGTTTGAAATCTTGAATGCGATACGTTAGATATCTATTAGAATGTTGCTTAAAAATTAAGGATGAAAAAGCACAGTTTAATGTTGATATTGAGTGTCTTAAGAAATTGAAAGGTTTTGGTTTTCCCTAGTTCAGATGAACTTAGCTAATATTGTAATTTAGAGATGGATTTTTCGGTGTAAGTTTTTGTCGTTAAGGATGTATGTGTGTTGTGTTGTAATTCCTGCTAATTATTATTATCTCGTTTCCGGTACTATAGAAGGCAAATGTAATGAGTCAAATCAGTTGCTACTGAGATGTAAAAAAAAACCGTCCCATACAAATAAATAATATATTTTTCGACAGAAGCAAGCAAAACCAACGCCAATGTGGAATATCCGCATTTCACTCTCTAGGAGGCATATCATTTGGAGTAACGAGCGGCCACTAGAATAATCGTTCCTTTTATTAATTTCCCGAGTAAATACATGGAATTCTTCAAGTTGACGATGCCCTATCAAGCGAGGCAAGTAGCTTTCTTATGTATTAAGAAAATAAATGTACCTCTTACGGGCATAAAGGAGGTCATTTACTACGGCGCTACTTAAATCAAGTGTAACGCGCTTTTTTGCTTACAGCTCCGCATCCGGCAGTGCGGAAGAAAGAAAAGCTCCTCGGGGCTATTTTACCGTTCCGGGAAATACTCATTTTTACCCATAAAAAGGGGTGATTATTTACTATCGATAACAGAGCAGGGTGATTAGAAATCTTAACAATGGAAAAAGGTTTGATTATGATTAAGAATAATGATTACGATTTGTGTGTACCAAAAGTAAACCAATTATTTCTTCTCGTTCAAATACATTTAGAGAAGGAATTGTAAATGAAAATCAATTTTTCACAATTCTAGCTTATAAAAAAGTACTATAAAGCCATTGGTTTTTATAGTACTCTAAGTTTTGTACTCGGAACTAAGTTTTGATATAATTTTCTATTATGTATTTTGTTGATAATTTATATGCCAATTTACAAAACAATTATTGCATTAATAATGGCATAAATTAATTAATTCAACTTTCAAGTAATTTTTTTTGTGGATTTAAATGCCCGTTATGCGAGTGGTATCACCTATATGAGGTTCTTCCCTTTATCATTCTTGTTTCTAATCATTTTCATTCATTTCCTTCGTTTTCATTATTATCTGGATGCTTCTAGCAAGGTTCTCCAATTTTTACTATAATTGCCTTGATTAGTTTGTTTTATACTTTAGTGGAAGCTTTGCTTCTTTTCATGGTCTATCATTTACATAGTACCGCGTGTCTGTTTAAGCTCGGCCACCGGCCATATCTCGGTAACCGTTTATCGGACAACCTCGCGGAAAAGATCTTGATAGTAAAATGGATGACGGGAATTACAACAAAAATATTTTTAAGTTTCCAAAATTATCGCAAGGGGGCGCAATTCTCAAGATGAATTACAAATTCGATAATTTTTCATTAAATTCTAGATTATGCTAGACTAAAAAATTTACTACCAAAATTTTTAGACTTTTTATACAACTTTCATTTGAAGCTTTTTGATCTAACTCCCATACGAAGGGGAGAGTGGAGGGGGTATGTCTGCGTACAAAAGTAGGTATAACTTTGGTTTGCCCTAACGGATTTTAATGTTTCTGAGCTCATTAGATAGAGAATTTTACAAGGAATTGAAGGCTATGTAGCACGAATTTACGTGGTTGTCAAAGAAAATAACAGGGGGCGCTGTTCTCAATATATGTATATTTCTTGTTTTTTCTTTAATATTTCAAATGGAACGGTATATTTTTAATATCGTAATATTGAAGCACATAAAAAACTGAAGAGAATGTTGGAAATCGGAAGTTCCTACCTTTTTTGTTGACGAAGATATAGTCATACGAAGACAATCCAGAAAAATAAAACTCTTTAAATATAAATTTTTTATTTATTGGGAGTAATAATTTTATTTTAATTTTAATAGGGTCTCTAGACAGTGTATAGTACGTTTTCACTTGAAATTTAATCATACTCTTCGCTAAATGTATTTATTTCAATCTTTTTATCGATTTTTTAATTCATTGCATATGTTACGTCAGATTCTCCTTTTAAATGTTTTTAAATACTCTAGCTATTATTTTTTAAATATCATTTCTTATCCTTTCCAACATTGAAATAAAATAATAATAGTGAACAGTGTAATTTGGATTTTTTTTTAAAATTTTCATCAAACAACATGGCCACAGTGATACTAAATTACATTATGATGAGATTTCCAAGGTAGACCATAAAAATCGAAATGCAAAGATATTAGTGTCACTTGCAGTTAAACTTTTTATACGTATTTAGCAAATTAAGCATTTTTGGACACCTACACATAATTATTAAGTTTGTAAAATGTTGTATTCTAACGTTGAAGCTTATAACATGATCAGAATGTATTTTCAATGCTTTGAAAATGCATTCTTGCTTCGGGGAAATATTCCCTAAATTGTAACGAAAGAAGCATTATTGAGTTTTTATTCACCTTGCCAGATGTTCGTGATGTTTATTTATGGGGCAGAATAAAAGACAAACATAGTTTATCACAAAAAGCCAAGTACTACAATTGCTGCCTCCGAAATGGAAGTAACTCTGCTCTCTACTAATCGACAAGCAAACGTGTATTGAAAATGAAGGTGAACACTTTGAACATTTATTAAGTTGAAGTTTTTCTTGTTTTTTTTTGTAGTTTCTGATTTAAATATATTTTCTTTTCCTTTATATTACTTGGTCAATATATTTTCTTATTTATGTTTAGGTATATAATAGATTCTTTTATTTACTTTCATTTCAGGCGGGGATGATTTAGATATCAATTTGAGTATATACCCTCTCGTTACTAATGAGTATGTAAATGATTTGATTATAACTAATGCATTATGTTATATTGTTTTTTTTCTCGTTATTGTCTACTTAGTTCATGAGTTAAGGAAATTATTTTTGCTGTTTTCCTATAATTAAATCTACCTATATCAGTTGGGTGATAAAGATATATTATTATTATTATTATTATTATTATTTTATTTCAATGTCTAAAAAGGCAAAATAGCTAGAGAAGTTGAAAACATTTAAGATGAGAGTCTAATGTAACATATACAAAAATTAAAAAATCGAGGAGAAGATGGAAATAAATACATTTATGGAAGACTATGATGAAAATTCAAGTGAAAGCGAACTATACACTGTCTAGTGACACTTAAAATTAAAATAAAGTTATTACTCACAATAAATAAATAAATTTATATTAAAAATTGTTTATTTTTTTTGGATTGTCTTCGTATGACTATATCTTCGTCAAGAAAAAAGGTAGCTACTACGATATTAAAACTATACCGTTCCATTTGAAATTTTAAGGAAAAAATAATAAATATACATACATTGAGAACAGCGCCCCCTGTTATTTTCTTTGACAACCAAGTTATTTCGTGCTACATATTCTTCAATTCTTTGTAAAATTCTCTATCTAATGAGCCCAAAAACATTAAAATCCGTTGAGGCAAACCAAAGTTATACCTACTTTTGTACGCAGACATACCCCCTTCCACTCTCCCCTTCGAATGGGAGTTAGATCAAAAAGTTTCAAATGAAAGTTGTACAAAACGTCTAAAAATTTTGCTAGTAATTTTTTAAGCTATCTTAATCTAGAATTTAATGAAAAATTATCGAATTTTTAATTCATCTTGAGAATTACGCCCCCTTGCGATCATTTTGGAAACTTAAAAATATTTTTGTTGTGATTCCCGTCATCCATTTTACTATCAATATTTTTTCCACGAGGTTGTACGAGAAACGGTTGCCGAGATATGGCCGGTGGCCGAGCTTTAACAGACACCCGGTATATACAACGTATCTGCCGAAGTATCCGTTTTGTTATAAATTTTACATCTTTTAGTCCATTTCCACACAGATTGTTAAATGTATATCGTGTACCTCTCTGCGTGTCAGCTAATTAATTATCTCAAAAATAAACGCGTTAATTGATAACGATATTTTACTGAATATTTATGGGTCAATTAACGCCTATGCAGGTAGGCTGCGTTGTTTACTCTTAACTTTTTAACTCTAGAATCTACCTAAACGCTCTAGAGGTCGCTCATGTTTCGTTTACATATATTACTTCCTTGCTGTCCAAATACATTAGTGATTTATTGCAAAGTACTTAATTAATCCAATGCTTTGTGTGAGAGAGAAGAATATACGTAGTTCTTTGCTGGTACTTCTTTGTTGGAGAAAAAAACGGTGAGTTTAATAGGTTTTTATTAATTATACACAAATTTAAAATGAAATTGAACAATTTACAGAAATACAAATTAAGATGTAAATTTAGAATTTAAATTTATTATTTAACAACGTAAATAAAAGAAATTACGGCAGTTTTTCTAAATGAATAAACATCATACCGGATTGCTATATGCAATGAATGTTTGACGGCTTTCGATCGGTATACGTATATATGTATGTTCGATAAAATGATTTCGCAGAGTACTTAACGTTGATTTCTAAGGAAAAAAATTATTTGATATACATTAAAATAACAGACTTTACGGGAAATGAAAAATAAATATAGGATAAAGACTAATGCTACAAATAATCATGTGAATGTATAGACCATTTTTTCAGGGGCTACGGGAATGACGAGTGCGTCTTCGTACATAATTACAATGAGCGGCTGCGGGATTAATTACTTGCACGTTACAAATAATTTGGAAACGGAAACTGGATTTCTCGTGCGTAAAAGCACCACAAGTAGGTCGGCCTTGCACTCCTTGAAGTGTCAGGAATAAATGACAATTTTTACATATAAAATTCTTTCCTATATAGGCATATTCAGGCTTAAATAATACATTAAAACAGTAATTTTAGTAAAATACACGACATAATCACGTGTAACTGCTTTCATTGAACGTCTACGTCACACACAGCGATAGATACGTTTACAGCCACGAATACCGTCGTAAAGCCATTATCTATTAAAATGATATTTAATATATTTACGCATGATTTAAAAAAAATCATAAGTGAGAGAACTGCGTTTTCACAAAAATATGGAATCTTTTAAGCTAGAATCAAAGTTATTGCGTAATATATAATATTACGATATTTTTCATTACATTTTTTGCTTTCTCTCCGGTTATGCCAGACTAGCACCCCAAATGGAATTATGGAGTTTACTGTATAGCATTAAATGTTTCATTTTTTCTGGCTTGTGATATTTGTCATAATCCTGCTTAATTCATTTATGCCCATAGTTGCGATAAAGCAACGTCGACAAAAAATTTCTTACGAAGACACGTTACTATTTGTAATACCCAATAATTGGTACTTCATTAATATTTGTTTGTAAATTATTATACAATTTTCCTATATAGATATTTGCCTTTCCAGAAAATAATGAAAACGAATTAAAGCAGTTTTTTTTTTTGGATACAATCTCATATTCCTATAAATTCTCTAAACAAACATTTTCTGCATTTCTTAAAATGTCACTCAGGTGTCAAAGACACTTCAAATATACAGTGTATGACAAAAAAAGAATTCTTTCGGAAAATGTTTACTTAGGCTTTAAAATATAACATTGCGAAAACGCAAATTGGGAAGCAGCAAGATGTAATATTTATTTACTGATTTATTTTTATGTATGTGTTTGTCACATTACAAAAATAGTAAAAGTAGTTTTATTATGCACTAGAATATTAATAGATTTTATTATTATTAATCTGAAATTTATAGAAACCATATGCAATAATTACATAAATGTGGGTGTGATACAATGACTCTTTAAAGTTAAATATTGGGATAATCCTAAAAGACCTTTGAGTTTGAGAGGACTGGAAGCAATTGTTGAACCCATTGATACAACAAAGAGCTTCAAATGAAAGTGAAAACATAAAACACATTACCGCTGCTCTTCATGGAAAACCTGTATATGAATTTTTCAAAGAAATATTTGATGAAAATGTGCAGTCTATTATTACAAATTCTATCAAACATGCGAGCGATCAAAATCGACATTAATCTATTGCCCCAAAATATTTACTTTCCAGAAAGAATTGTGTTAAAAAGTGTCATTATTGTTGTAAATTCTAAATTCTAAATATTAAAGGAAAAACATTAAAGATTCGTATTTTTAGAAAAGTTGGGAACACCTGGGTTCGTTACATGTAAATCTATGATTTAGATGCAATATAAGAAATCTGAATATTAAACCCTTTTTCCATTCCTCGTTAGCCCCTTCAGCTGTCGTTATTGCTAATACCCTCAGATACCTAAATATCTTGAATTGCGGTTTGCAATGCCTCGATGTTAATTCAATAACAGCCATTGACAAAATTAATGGATTTATGTAAAAGCTCTACTTACAGAAAACTCAATCAACGAAAAGAATTTTTATTAATGTCAGTGCATTCACAACTTATAGAAGATTTAGCTAAATGCAATATGGTAAGTTCTGAGCAAGTTTTTAACACGTGCAATTTAAAACCATAGCTTCGTGGATATTTTTCAAATGAAATTCAAATTAATCTAAGTTGTAGGTTTTTCACGGCTGCTATTGATACCTTGCTCTTTTCTGGATTAAGATCACGTTGTAGTGTTTGCTTCTTCTGCCGACGTATCGTCCAGTCTCCTAAGGAAGTGGACTGGGTTTGAGATACTGAATATTATTGAATCTTTTTTGGATAGTTTTCTTCAAGAAGCTAAAATACAGACAAACATGAATGAAAATCTTCTCAGAACTTAAAAGACTGCTAGAATACCCGAAGTGGTAAACATAGCTCTTAAATGTATTTCATCGAAGAGTGCTATTAAACAAAAGTGAGAAAATATCTGCAAATTGAAAATGATATATTATTATATTATTGTTTGTGTATCAAATAGCAAATTAGCAAACCCAGATTCAAAAAGCTAATGTCTGAGAAAGAAGCACTTTCATCGTATTAAAATGTATTACTTATTTAACTAAATTTCTAAGTATATTTTTAAGACGTTAAATTTTATTTACGATGCAAGAGATAAAACTAAATTGGAATAATTTATTTTTGTTGTATTTTGGAAATCTTTTCTTGCCCCCTCCCGCCCAGTTTTCCTTAACGGGAGTCCCCTGGGGGTCGCATCCCATACTTTCGAAATCATTGTATCACATTACACCCGTGCCTTCAAAATCTTACCTCATTAAAGTAGGCTGTTTTTTTAAGTTGGTGGTTTATGTTGGTGTACATGCTAAGCTTTTGAAAACTTCAAATTCTGACAGTTGTTATACGTAAATTCAAATTATAGACGCTTATATTTTTTAAATTATTTTATTATAATGTTAGAATTACAACATAAAATATTTATTATTGAAAGTTACTACAGAACTGGTAAAAAATTAGGAAATAAAAATTGGGTTTAAGCCATTAATGAGTGCTTATAGGATTTCCGGCAACACTTTGCTAATCTGCCAGCTACTTACGCACAACTGCAAAAACATATTCGTGCTTGTGTTATTAAATTTGGTGAAACAGGGGCAGTAACTCCTAAATCTAGCGGTCGAGCACCCAGAAAACGAACAGCAGAGTGTATAGAGGATATTCAACATCGAGTGGACAACTCACTCAAAAAAAAATCAATTACAAAACTCCCTCAAGAAATTCAGTTGTCAGTGGGGATATGTCATGCCATTTAAAAAAAGTTGTTTGCATATAAAATTGAATCAGTTTCGGAACTCAAACTACTAGATTTTGGTACGAGAACACAGTACTGTCGATGGTTTTTGAATAATATAAATAATAATGACATTCTCGACCTAGCCTCATCTGAAAAGAAGAGGCTAGGTTTCATCTTTCAGAACAAGCAAAATATATTACATCTACGTTATATCCACAGAAAATTGGCGTTTGGCTAGCAGATTCAAGAAGAAGAATTACTGAGCCTATATTTTTTAAGGAAACCATAACAGCTGAAAGATATAGAAAAGAATTATTACGACTTTTTGTTAATGAACTCCATGATGTTGAGCTTACGGAAGCAAGATTTATTAATTTTCCTCCAAGATCGCCGAATTTGACAATTCTAGACTATTTCATTTTTCCATATTTAAAGAATACCATTTTCAAGACCAGACATTACACAATCGAAGAGCTTCATAAAGCTATTGTGAATTCTTGTACTGACATAACTCAAGAAATCCTAATAAATGGATTTGAAAGCATGAAGCGTAGAGTTCAACTTTATCTTCAAAATAATGGTCAACATTTCCAACATCTGTTTTAGTATTATTTTCCTTTAATTTTGACTATTGTAATAATTTTTTTTTCAAAAACTAAAGTACCGATTATTACACACATTTGTGTGACATAACCAAACTATAAAAATATGTGCCTGTGCCAGATTACGTGCACTGTTTACAACCATTAAAAAAAAGCATGGTAGTCTCTAACGAAGAAGAACAGATACCATGATTAAACAACATTACTTTTCAAGGCACTCCATAGTTTTTACCTTGCAACCTTGTCAAAAGCTTTCTACTAGTCTATAAAGCACATGTACTTTCGCTAACACAAAAAACTAGGACAGCTTTGTTTTGGCTATGTAAAACCGACGGAAATCAATAGCTAACGTCAGTTAATTGAAAATTATTTGAAGGTGTCATCAGTCAGTTTGATTAATAAGGCGAGAATAATTATGGTGGAAACTAGTTACATTCAGTTGCACGTCATACTATATCCATGACGACTCGCCTTTTATATGTTGCCGGATATATTTTTATTTCTGTTAGTGACATTTGATTTAACCAAAGAAAAAAATTATTCACAATACAATAATTGTACAGTAATTGAAATGCTCTAAGACTTCAGTCTTTCTCAACTTACTTATTATATTGATTTAGATTGTCGAAAAACGTTAAATGTCTCATTAAGTGTCTATAATATAATTTAAAATAAGCAATACTTACGCTATTCACATTAAATTTAACACATGATTATAGGAAAGTTTGTAAAAAGCCTCGACTGTTTACAGAAACTTTTCGGCATTATATTCAATGGACGCAAATAAATAATAAATACACTTCTAAGAAACACTGTTTTTAAACAATTTATATCAGAGCAAAAATAAACATGAAAAATTTGACAGGAAGAATATACACAACGCACGTCTTTTTGACAGATATGACTTATCTGTCAACACCGAATTGAAGTATTAGTCTATTAAAAATATGTAATAAAGAAATTTAATATTGAAACGGAAATTATGTGTTTATTTGCCATGAATGGGTATATTACGATCAATTTATAATTCTTCTATTTAAGCTAATGAAATAAATGCCCTCAAGTATAATTTAACATAGTAACTGTGTTAGTTTCTCTAATACAGTTATGACAACATGTAAACGTCATCGATGACGTGCAACTGAACTTAACGCGTCTCCAGTATACTTGCAGAGAAAATGGTATGACAATGAGGCAAATTACCAATGCCTTTGGTATTAACAAAAACACTGTTACATCCATAATACAACGATGGGAAGAACAAGGCGATTGTACCAGGAAAGTTGGTTCCGGAAGACGAAGAGTAACAACCAGGATAATGCCTTAACTGATTATTCGCGGCAAAATCTCTTTGCTACGGCCCGTAAGGCTGCAAATGAAACACATTTTCCGGCATGCACGATGACGATTAGTCGCAGAATTTGCGAAACGGATTTACGAAGCAGAGTAGCTGCTAGGAAAATTCATTTGACAAATCTTGGGAAACAAACGCGTTTATTATTTGCTCTTAATAACACTTATCGAGAACCAGTTTTGAGAAAACGTCGTATTCACCAGCCAAAAAGTATTCCAGTCTACCCACAACGGACTTATTAGGGTTTATCGTCATACAAATTTGAAATTCGATGAAGCATATTCGCAAAAGTACAATAGATCTTGACGGTTCTCTGTTGATGTGTGGGGATGGATCAGTTTTCGGGGTATTGGTGTCTGCTGCAGAATTGTTGGAAGTTTCATTGCTAGAACTATTTAGATATTTTAGAGAACACCATTGTACGAGAACTACACCCCACCAATAATTTTGTGTTGTTGCAAGATAACTGTCCTATGGAATGTAGCTGCGTGGTTCCGAGCTCAGAATATTGAACTAATCCCATGGTCTGCACATAGACTTGATCTCGACCCCAGTGAAAAAGCTGGGGGTTGTATGATAGAAAAACTCCAGGAAAGAAATCGTCAGCCGTAAGCTGCAGAAGAACTTTGGCAGCAATTTGAGGGCATGTGGAATACATTAAACAAGATCAGAATTTAATAAGGCCTTTTATATATTCCATGCCTCGTCGTTTGCAATCTGTTATCGACAAAAGCGGAGGAATGACTAAATATTAATTTTTTTATTTTTTGCTTTTGTTAATTGTATTTTTGACATTAAAAATTAAATTACATAACCTCATATTATTTTATGTGACAGAAGTGCCAAAAGTCTGAATAACATTAGCACAATAAGCAAAATTCATGGCTGTTTGAAATAATATTTGTCCTAGTTTTTTATATTGCCGATAGTATATTTCGTCATTGTATGACAGAAATTTATCTTTTACATTTCTGATAATAAATATATGGTCTTTTGTGCCTGTGTCCAAGTCGAAATCCTCTTTGCGCTCCAAGAATTTTTTCTTCTAATGTTCCTCTTAATATTTTCTCTAACAAAGTTTTATATACTTTACAAGGGGCAGAAAGCAATGATATTCCCCGGTGATAGTAAAAATAATAGCTAATATTAGAATAAACAAAGGAAATAGAATACTCTAAATTTTAAATTTCTTTAAATGCTAACTTTTTCACGAGCAATACTTTTTCTTTACTCGTAGTAAAAATCAGCTAAAGCTACGATAACGTCAGATAAATACTTTCACGAAACACGTATTTAATCGAAATAATGCCACTTTAAATGCGATGAAAATATATACGCAAAGCGATCACCAGAAAAACGATATTTTGATCGTTCACGTAACACTGAACTATTTGCATTGCAACTTCAGCGAAAGCACAGAGCGAAAGAAACGTAGGAACAGGGAGGAATGACGAAAATAGGTAGACGATTTGGAAAATTCTTTGGGTTTTATTTTGCAGAAAAGGTGTAGGGAACAAACGCCGTCCTGTCGGCTGAAGTGGAAACTAATGACATAGAAAATGGAATCACTTTCGGATCCATTTGTTTCACAGTAGATGTGCCAGATCCGATTGCTGTAGGTCCTGTCGAAAATTAAAGTCGGATCTTTTCTGATTACGTCACGCGCCTTCAGATATGCTCAGAGTTGGCAAGAATTGTAGTTCTTGCATTGTAAGTACTTCGTACAAATCGTAAATCGAAATCGATTGGAAAGTTTACATTAAAAATTAGGGTGAATTTGCTGTTTTTATGTAGATTTTGTATAATGTTTTTTGAATGATACTGAAAAGTTTGGAGAAAGTATGACATAACTTTTAATTTCAAACGCATTATAAGCTTCTAGTAGTTTTTAAAAAGGACGTACTAATAAGACATGCCTGTATTTAATAATTTTGCAAACGACCAAACTTAATTATTTTTAAAATATATTAACATAAAGGCGATAGAATTCAAAAATAGGGACTCTGTTCATTATGAGAAATATAGTTCTGGTGAAATTTAATGAATTGCTTGTAAATATAGGGAAAGCTTTTTATATATTTGAAATTAACAAAATTCGCTGTCTGTTAAATTTAAATTTTTTTATATGAAATAGGCGGTAAATAATATTCAAAACAGCAGTAAAGTGCTCCGAAATCGACAGTAAAGTAAATCATTATTATACGATTTTGGTGTATGTTGGCTTGCATAAGTAGTATCTAGTTGACAACTGACAACGGAACGTGGTAAACGTCTATTTTTGTTATATGGGGAGTTTTGAACAATTCGTAAAAGTTATCCCTGAAATTTTAAACATAGAGTAGATTCTGACAATTATTACCAGATAACAAATGACATTTAATAATTAATACAAATCATAGACTTTAATTAGAACGTACGATTTTTTGTTCAAGACCTACTTAACTTTTCTTACTTAATTAATTTTTCGCATGATATAATAATAATAATAGTTTATTGGACAGATTATACAACAAAATAAAAAACAATATACGGTGTAGTGATAAAGTTTGGAACAAAATTCGTTAACGTGTTCTATAATGTCTTTCGACAAAATTCTTTTTTGAATGACGTCACTGGTGTTTACACAGTGACGTGATCATATTTTCTAAATGATAACCTTCACTGTCTTCTTCAGTTCTTAATAGAAAAATTGGTACCTTATATAACATTTTTTTTGAATCATTGACACATTTACAAAGTAAAAATTATTTTAATAAAAATTTTAATTCAAACGAACTCAACTGGGAAATGTTTAAGTCATCTAAATGTAAAAACCCAATTTAAATTTTAAGTTAAGAACAAGAAGTGGCAATTTAATTGAAAGGGAAAGAATAGATAATAATAATAATAATAATACTTTATTTGTCATAGGTTTATAATAAACATAGACATCGACAGTACATAATACATATATATATATATATATATATAAAGAAATATGACAAACATTATATTATATAAAAAAAACGCAATCATACAAGATAAATTATATAACAAAGGCAATATTGTTAAGAGACTGATCAAAAACTGGTGTTAAAAAATTCAGTCAACGTGTAACAAGAATTCCGCCGGGGATGGTGCTTGAGAACCGCTTTCAATCTCTATATAGTTTAGTTTAGTTTATATGTCGTAAATTTCACAGAAATGTGGACATTGTCAGTAACAATAATAATACAATACAATATACAATAGTATATAATACAGAAAAAACAAAAAAACATGTCAAAATTTGTGAGCCACTGTGGCTACCCCGCCAAAAGTTTATCAGTGAGTAATATTCACCCAGAAACTAATATCTTATGATCCATCTGAGCATGTCAATTTTAGTACTATAGAACTCGTTTATATTATATTCAAATTAAATTATATACTATAAAGTAAAAATAAAAATGCAAAATCTGGAACTGTTAAAATAAAACATAACACGAACAATTACATTTAAAATACGGTCAAATATTCATCGATACTATAGAAGCACCCTGTCAAACTTAACTTAACTTAATCTCCAATACTTTTAGTATAAAAAATTTTTCAAAATTCGGACCGGAAGTAACACTTTTATCGCTTAGCGATTTTTTGCAAATATGTCGTAAATAAATGCATTTTATATATATTTGTCAAGAGTACAAAAGTATTTAGAGCTAGATTTGCAATATTTCTTTGTGTACATAAAATTTCAAAATTCAGATCAGAAGTATAACTTTTACTCTTACCGAGTAGCACTTTTTTTCGAATATCTTGCAAAGTATGCATTCTATAGAAATGTATTAAGAGAATAGAAGAACTTAGAATAGGATTTTGAATAATTTTTGAATGAAACAATTATCAAAATTCTATAATTTGAAACGCTCATACGCATAAGAAAGTAGTGTGGTGGCCACACCTCATTTTTTTATTAAATTTGAACGAGTTCATATTTTGTAAACGAAACATAAAATCTCGTAGATAAAAATCCAGGGCAGAGTCAAAATCTTTAATCTAATAAAATACGTTCTGCACGAATTGCGTTGATTCAGATTTTCAGTTATTCCAATAGACCGTTTCTGCAAGCGTCACAGGACATCCCCCACTGAATAACCCCGTACTTCAGCAGAGGGTAAAAGCACCCGAAGTAAAAATCCATCAGTATACCCCTGTTACAGTGGTATTGCAAATTCTTTAATGCATAACACAGTTTTGCTAGTTTAGAGGATATCACGTTAATATGCACATCCCACTTCAATCCACCAGATATTTTAATAATGGTTGGATATGGCGATAGGCATAAGCGAAAGGAAAGCGATAAATCTAAAGCAATAATTGTTTAGGGTTCGTTCTGGCGTGATCATATATTACGTCAAAGTTCACAATATGTTACTCTCGTTTTAATTATCAGTTACATTAAACAACATCAGGTAAATGGCCAGTCACAATGCAGGAGTAAAATGAACATGATAGCAGTGATAAATTTATCAACAAAACTTGTACACCACCAGATCTGAAGAAAACTGCGAAAGAAGCCGTAGCGCATTTATTACCTCAAAAGTCTGGTAGACTTTATGAAAAACAATACTAAGCATTCTCATTATGGTGCAAAGGTTCGTTTGGTATTCGGTGTTGCTAGTGCATGCTGCATGGCTAAATTAAAAAGAATGACAACAACTGTTGTCCAAGACAAGGAAAACTAATAGTTACAGTCTGGACTCAAAAAAAGGAAAATATAGAACCTGTACAATCACCAACAAAAAGTGTGGAAAATTGAACTCCATCCAGTTGTACAGAAAACATGTTGCTTTGAGACTCTCATGCCCCCCCCCCAATTCTCAGTTTGTATTTTATCGATTATGCAAGTGCTCCATGCAATCAGTGAGTATTCATATTTTTGAAAAATTCCACCTTTCTAAAACTATCCGAGACGAAGAGTTTTATTTCAGAGAAACTCTGCCTTCCTTCTGGCTGACACTGGGTTCGACCTCTTCATGCTGAAACAACACCACATTTGGAAAAGCACAAGCTACGCAGAGGGTTACTTCCAGTCTTCAATTTCTAAGAAGCAAGAAATTACGATGGAAAACCTTCAAGGATTAAGCACCGAAACATGTTCTTCATTATCCTTATGCAGCAGCGGTTTAACTTTCATCAATTCAAAAAGAACAAAGCTTCTTAATATTGTCAACAATAATAATTGTATCGTCACAATTATCATTTAACAGTAAAATAGGTATTTCTTTTGCCTTATTACAAACGATTTCATATAAAGTTTAATGTGCAACTCATAGTGGTTACTTGTCTCAGTTTCGCATGGGTAATAGTCGTGTTAATGATGTGGTAATAATAAGTTAGGTTGTTAACTTTATGGGAAAAACTCAACACTCTGCAGTTGTAGACATTCAGACTTAGCCTTAGCCTTAGCCTATTAACCTTCGGATGACCAATCTTTTTTTCTGGCGTAGGCGACCAAGCGGGGTCAAAATTGACCCCATTTATTTTATAGCTAAAATTTATTCAAATAAGAAACTTTTGATGGTTTATGTTTTTAGAATGTTTTATTAATAATATTACAAAATTACATAAAATAATAATCAACAAAAAAAAAAATTCTTCGAAATGGAAAATGAAAAATTCTAATCAAAAAATTATGGGTGAATCAGTTTTTAATCCTACAGTTATTGCATATTATGGTTTGTTTGGTGACAGAATGCACTTGGCACACAAAATATCTGCAATTGTCGCATCTAGTCGATGTTTTTCGATCTGAAGTACGGCTACACATTTTGCACCTGCCACGCTTGGGTTGAATTTGCCTCACATTTTGCTCTTCATCAGATGCTTGGACTTCGCATCCTGCAGTTTCGTCAGTTTCAAGCACCATATTGATTGCTATTTGGACATGTTTGTGTAATCCTTGAAGCGATCGTAATTTTATGAGAGGTGTAACTAACTCAAGGCCTAATTTTTGGAGAAACAGCCTCCTTCTGAATGACTTTCCTATTTCGTAGTCACAGTATTTATCAACATACAGCACAAAAGCATTTATTCCTGCAATGTCAATAAAATTGAAAAATAAAACTAACGGCCATCGTTTTGTATTAGGATGGCAGGAATATTCCTTGACCATTTTATCTAGGGTATCAACCGCCCCCTTTTGGTCATTGTAGTCGAGAATAACTTGAGGTTTATAAGATCTCTGTTCACCTGACACATTCAATTCATAATGTTGTGTGCTAAGCAACAGAACACTTCTGTTCTTTTTTGGTACATAAGAAACTAGAATTGCATCTTTAGTGTACAGAATTTCACTAGAATGTTCTGGACGAGTTTTTGAGGGAATAAATTCTTTCGGTATCTCTTTGCGATTTTTCCTTATTGTTCCTGTTAGAGTTTTGTTCTGGTCCAGAAGCTCCTGTGATAGCTGCAGCGATGTAAAGAAATTATCCGTGGTTACGCCATATCCGTTGCCCAATCCATTTACTAAATCTAAAACGACTCTTTTACCTAAAAAAAAAAATTATTATACAATATTAGCGGCTTGTAAGTAAATTTATGTTTATACCCTGCTCTTTTTCTGGTGTGTTGTTTGGCATTCCTATATACACTTGTAGATTCCAGCAATATGAATATGTTGAATCGCACAGGGCCCAAACTTTGACACCATACTTATCAGATTTTGATTTGATATATACTCTGAACGGACACCTTCCTCTAAAAGGTACTAGCTGCTCATCGATACAAACTCCAGCATTAGGAGTGTAAGACTTCTTGCAGTTTGAAGCAAAAGTGTCATGAATATAACGAATAGCTGCCAATTTATCAACTTCACGTCTCTCTGGTCGGGTTTCTAAATCGTCAAACCGTATGAATCTAAGTAAAGATTTCATTCTGTTGCGAGACATTGTGGCACAAAAAATTGGTCTTTGAAACGATGGATATTTAGTACTCCATAATTCTAATATTGGCTCGTGATTTGCTTTGAAGGAGCCAGCAAGAATAAGTAACCCAAAGAAAGCATTTATTTCTACCTTGTCAACGGGCTTCCAATCGTCTCCTAAAATTGTGTAAGCCCTTCTATTTGTTTCTTGAATGACGACATCCACAATTTCATCAGACATGAATAGATGGAAAGCTTCTGCTGCTGTTGTGAAGTTCCCACCGTAGGCAGTCCTGCCAGGCTTTTCGCAAAGGATATTTCTAGAGGGTCGTCTGCTCAATCTAGGTTTGATTTTGCTCCATATTGTACCATCTCTCGCTTGCAAGGTATCACTTGTGTTACCATCATCCTCAGCTGAATCACTTGAATTTGAACTTTCATCATCCGACGGAATATCTTCCAACACTTGATTTTCGTTTTCAGACACATTTTCGTCGTCAATATCATCGAAAAAGTCGCTTTCGTTAGCTATAGCCTCTAACTCTGGCGTGGTAAGATATTTTCGGGCCATCACAAAACTGTTACTGACCGAGACAAACTTACAAATTTAATGCACAGCAATTGAGGTTATGTTTGATGACACATTTAGCGCGCGGATTTTAAAAATAATCTTAAATTATAATTGTAGAAAAATGGTGCGCCGATGACCAAGAGGGGTCATTTTAGACCCCAAGGTGTCAACAAATTTTTTTTGACAAAATTAGTTACTCGATCAAGATAAAAATCAAACACATAAGAAAACTCGCCAAGAAAGTCGATTAAAAAAATAATGGTAACATTAGTACAAATATTGCAAAAAATTTCGATGAACAACGGTGTCTGGGGTCAAAATTGACCCCCCTTGGTCTTCCGAAGGTTAAGAATACACCAACGATGAACAAGATCAATTTGTTCTTGAAATGAGAAGCAATCATCACTGCTCTTAATTGTAGCATATACCTTTAAGTCGTCAGCAATAACAATTTGTAGCAATTCAACTGTGAGGACAAGTCGTTGACAATTACTAAAAATAAACGAGGATCCAAATCCTACCCTTGAGAAACTGCAGAAAACCAAGAGAAATGAAGGGATGTGTGACCTTGTATGTTATACAGGGGTTTTCATCTAACCCGTTCGTTAGAACATTGCTATGTTAACGCCTCAGGACAGTTTTGAAAATTTGTAGCACGTAATGTTGATACTTGGTCTGTTAATATAAAATATTTACACTCATTAACCCCTTTTGATTATACAGGAAGTCATAGCCAACTTTGATTTTTTAAATGGAATGTTATATTTTTTATTGCTTTTTTAGATTCCTTGTAGAGTGCTTTAACACATTTAATTAGGTTATATTTTGTGAATAATTAACAGGTTTTGAATTATTTCGTTTTTTTTGTTAAATTTTTTGTTTTTTCAATGCACTATTTAAAACCACATATCTAAGGCGTGTTTAAATAGAATTACGTTATATTTCTACTGCAAACAGGGAAAGGTATAAGATTATGAGTAATGTCTAAATATTTAATAAATCTCATACAGGGTGTTCGAAATTTATCGATTATTTATGTCATCTTAAATTTTTTAAATCGTTTTTTTTTATGGAAAAGCCTGTATATGAGCACGCCCTAGTAATTAGATGAATATCTTGCATCATACAGATATAGATTTCCCTATGCCTATCTCTCACAGTTTTAGAGATATTAATGATTATTTTCTAAATTGAGCATTATTAGCAATAAACTGTGAAAAAAAATCTAAATAGTTTTGGAATTACACCAATTGTTTTTGATCCATCAAACTTTGTGCGAGAAGGTTAAAAAAAGAAAATAAATAGCAAAACTTAGAATGGCTTTAATATCATTTGAAATAACAAAGATAACCATAACAATCTAAAATGTGAATAAAATCAACTTATTAAAAACAAATAATGCGTTCAGAATGATATTCACAAATGTTCAAAATGATCTCCGTTCCGTTCTAAACAAATCATAATTCTTCTTCTTAACTCTGTAGTAGTTGCTTTTCTTACTTGCTCAGCGTTCAAGTTTCGAAAACCGTCTCTTACTCTAGCTATAAGCTGTTCCTTGTTTTGCACGGGAGACGCATAAACCTCATTTTTTATTTGACTCCATAAATAAAAATCAAGGGGAGTCGGATCGGGGGATCTAGGTGGCCATAGCGAGGGTCCATTGCGGCCAATCCACCTATCCTCAAAGATATTTGTTTATTCCCGATATACCTCATGTAAAGAGTGAGCGGGTGCTCCATCCATTTGAAACCAACATGCCGTATGAGATTGTGTGGTAGGTTATTCAAAAATTGCAGTACTATTTCTCTTAACAACTGTAGATACCGGACGCTCGTTAAATTCTCATTATAAATTTCGTATTCAACGCGGTTATTTACAATCATTGCAAAAACGTTGAAGCTAAAAGTGTCTTGAAAATTTGCTTCTGTAATGGCATGTGGATTTTGTTGTGCCCAATGATGACAATTTCTTCTATTAACTACCTGTTCCTTCACGATTAAATTTCGATTCATCTGTCCAGATAATTTTTGATAAAAAATTAGGATCTTTTTGTGTTTTAGTTATAATAAACTCGCAAAACTGAATTCTTCTATCTTGGTCTCCCGGACGAAAAGCCTGAACAGTTTGAAATGAATAAGGGTGCGCCGTGTTTTTCTTTAAATCCTATGTATAGATGTGCATGAAATTCCTACATCTGCAGATGCCGCCGGTATAGAACTGGTTGGATGTGCATGAAAATACCCCAAAACAACGATTTCATTACCATCGTCGCCCGTAATCGGTTTTGGAACAGTCTTCTTGACTTGAATACCAAAACGAATGAAACTTGTCTCTATTCGTTTAAATTTAGTTTTATTCATTGCTGGTAAATGTGGGTATCCTTCTTTAAAAAGTCGGCGACCAGTTCTATCAATTATTTGAAGAGATTCACCATAAATCTAGAATAAATTTAAAATATCTCTATTAGAATAATTATTGAATTCGTCTTGCATATTTGTGAACAACTTAAAACCAGTTAGAAACGAAATGAACTACCTTTCAATTTACTGTTCAAGGCTTACTACTACGATTTTTCTTGAAAATGCTCAATTTAGAAAATAATCATTAATATCTCTAAAACTGTGAGAGATAGGCATAAGGAAATCTATATCTGTATGATGCAAGATATTCATCTACTTACTAGGGCGTGCTCATCTACAGGCTATTCCATTTAAAAACCCCGATTTTTCTTAAATTAGAGATTACACAAATAATCGATAAATTTCGAACATCCTGTATGAGATATATTAAATATTTAGACATTACTCATAATCTTATTACCTTTCCCTGTTTGCAGTAGAAATATGACGTAATTCTATTCAAATACGCCTTAGATATTTGGTTTTAAAAACTGCATTGAAAAAACAAAAAATTTGACAAAAATCAAAATAATTCAAAAACGGTTAATTATTCACAAAATAAAACCTAATTAAATGTGTTACAGCACTCTACAAGGAATCTAAAAAAGCAATAAAAAATATAACATTCCATTTAAAAAATCAAAGTTGGCTATGACTTCCTGTATAACCAAAAGTGCTTAAAGAGTGTAAATATTTTATATTAACAGACCAAGTATCAACATTACGTGCTACAAATTTTCAAAACTGTTCTAAGGCGTTAACATAGAAAAGTTCTAATGAACGGGTTAGGTGAAAAACCCTGTATAGTGTTTGTGATTGGTAAGAATATAATAAATGAAATTAGCGATAGATGAAATCCTATAACATCGAATTTGACAAAAAGCATGTTGTCATGCTGTTGTCATATCAGTATAAATGACATCAACTTGGATATTATTATTGCGGTTATCTGAGATATACATTTATCTCACTTTTTTTTAGTTTATTATTCTTTTCATATTTTTCATATTAATTGTCATCTTCTTGCTTATTACTATTCATCCATTTAAGCCATCTATACACCTTTATATAATGTTACATTCTGACTCTATATTTTCTTCGAATTGCTCATTAAGGTCTATACGATATCAATATTGCTAATTCTTTTGGTTGAATGTAAATTTATCATTCCATCATATTTCTGTGGGTCTAGTGACTGAAACATACACTTCAATATTAAGTTACCATCAAATATTTTCCCTGTGTATCATCACGTACCCAACAATGTCTTTTATGGAACGTAAAACTTAACGATAATTGAAAAATATGCGCCCGAAAGAAATGCAAGCAGAGAAGTCTTGAGCAGGTAATGATAATGTCTGGCGTTGATGTATTCAAGGGAAATTGATCGATGATTTCCATTACTGCAGACGGGCAACGGTTTTAGGAAAATATACGGTCGTATGAGCAGGGGTATAATGTATTTTATGTCGCGAAGATATATGAAGAAAGTACTCGGTCTGTCGCCTTAGATATACCTTATTCGTAAATGTATATATAAGAGTTTATGCATGTATGTGTATGATGAAACAGGGAGCAAGTGAGATGTAATACTGCTTCGTACGTTAGTACAATTATTTTCCGTGCCCTCAGGGGTGACGTCTAAATATAGCAAATGTAAATGTAGCACCTCGGCAAATAATTCTAGCTTTTAAAATCGGTGACATCGATGGTGAAATCCCATCTAGAATTCCCAAGTTGGTGTTGAATCTAGGAAAATTAAAGTGGGAAAAGGGAAAAGCTGATAGAAAATATTTTAGTATATAGTAAATTAATTACAGAAAAGCGTTTATGTATATTGCGATTACTTTCAAATATTATATTATAGGTACTTAATATTATTAGTATGTACACTATTTAAAAAGTTCCGATTTTACATTACAAATGTACTCACACACGGTGCTATTTGGGTGATAGAAGTAGGTAGGAAGGTAGGTAAGTATAATTTACTTAAGAAGCAATTTTACGCAGACACTACCATAAGCTATTTATATACATCAATATTGGTTATTACTTTCTTATACGTAGTATAAGGAAGTATTGTGATGATGAACATTTTCTACCTCGAGATTTTTGCAGATGTCCACGTTTTGAGGTCCCCTGATACCAAAAAAGTGGTTTTTAAAAAATGTCTGTGTGTGTGTCTGTGTGTGTCTGTCTGTGTGTGTGTGACCACGATAGCGGTCAAACCGCTGTAGATATCAATTCCAAATTTTGTATTTACGAATATAATCTCCCTCTTGAGAACTGATTAGATTTTGAGCAAAATCGGCAGACCGGAAGTAGTAGTTTACTTCAGTGAAAAAATCGAATTTTGCAAATATTTTGTCAATTACTAAGTGTAAACAAATTTATAAAGAATTCAAATGTACTCAAAATTAAATTTGAGAAAAATTGTTTTAATAAAGTTTTTCGAAATTCCTACCGGAAGTAGGTCTTTTACTCTTATCGAAAATCAGTTTTTTGCGAATATCTCGCAAGTCATGCTTTCTAGGCAAGTACATTAAGAGTATAAAAGTATTTAGAACATACTTTTAAATATCTTTTGTATAAAAAAAATTTCAAAATTCAGACCGGAAGTACCACTTTTACTCTTATCGAATAGCGATTTTTTGCAAATATGTCGTAAATTATGCATTCTATATATATTTATGAAGAGTACAAAAGTATTTAGAGTTGGATTTGGAATATTTTTTGTATAAATGAAATTTCAAAATTCGGACCGGAAGTAACACTTTCATACGTATAAGAAAGTCGTTTGGTGGCCACACCTCATTTCTTTAAGCATCGTTTGAGGTTTTATAATTGTTAATAAAATTATTCCGCTTGAGATTATCGTTAGTGAGCCAAATATGTGTTAGTAATTTGTCCGCAGTTAGTTTATCCTCCAGAGGGCGCCTTTGACATCTTTCTTCCGATATGTTCTGGAATGAAAGTTTTCCTACTACGTCTTCCTTTTTCGTTCCGCTTCTGGTTGGAGCAACATCTTCCGATGCAAAAGTAGTGCAATTTTCTCCACCAGCCTTGTACAAATAAATTGAGTATTTAGTATTTAGTATTATCGTCGAAAAACCACGTTTGAGAGTGGGATGAATTAATTTGTCAAGAGCACGTTTTTATTTATCGAACTGGATCTTGTTTTAAGGATGAAATTTTGCTTGAGAACTTGTTGCGCTATTGTAAGTATTCGATGTTTCATTAGTTCTAATTGTGTATTTTCTTATTTTCGCCCTTTTAGTTTGAGGTTCTTGTACAGTAATCAACAGCCGAACTAGCAGCCGTTGCATTTGAACCACGTGTTGCATGTTTTTTCTTTGGGAAGATCTTCGTAGCTCCGAGGATAATTTTCAAGGTGATGAACCTTAGCTTTCGCCTTCTGGATGTGTCCTGTAACCCTAAACACTGAGGAAATTACTTGAGGTTGTACCTAGCAAAAACTTTGTGTCAATTGGTTGTTGAAATGTGTGTACTAAACCAGGTATTTCTGAATTAGCTTTATCGTTTTTTTTTAAATGTACCACGTGGGCTTAGCACACTATCGATCAAGTCATTTAAGCATAGACACCTGTGTGTGCCAGATATTTTTATTCGGAGCCTTCCGATTATTTAGATACTGCTTCCTCTATCAAACTTCAGTTTCATTCATCGTAACTTTATAATTATAATTTTGGGCCACTTAGGCTACTGCTAAATTTCAATTCAGTCACATAACGTTCAAATCTAGTGTTTATTTCAATCTCCTTGTAGGGATTATGAGTGATTTTTGCTTGATTTGCTGTCAAATTTTCACAAATATTTTTAATTCATTGAGATTCAATGAGCTACTTTAATCGGCCAAAATGTGTATTTCTTTTGTACGAATTATATTCGTTGATGTATTATTTAAGGTTATTGTTCTTGTAAGGCGAAGATATCTACGCTACTACCAATACCATCTGAGATATAGAGTCTAGTCGTCATTCAGCTTGGCATATCGCCCGTGATATACAGGGTGTTTCATATATTTAGTGTTATCATGTTGCAATTTAGCGACCTAGCTGTTCGACAACTAAAGGCATAGCAATTATAGATTTGATTCACCTTTGGTAATTTATCTCATATTTTTGATATAGTTTTTTTATTTAATTTTTAAACAAATTTGGTAACTATTTCAGTGTCTTGTAGCAATGTAATATATTTTTTTGGAGACTCCTTCTTTTAAGTTTGGGAACGAATCAATAAATCTGGTATTAAATTTGTAAGTGTGTGTGTTTGGTTTTACCAATTATTTCCCCTGGGGGTTTTAACATTGAACCTTGTCCCGAGTTTAAATATCAGGTTGGTGGACAATAGATATACGAAGGACTGGCGCCTAGTCAACTTATAACCTTCGATTTGAACAGTGTTTCGAACCTACGCTTCGCGACTGCAGCTGGAGGCACTGCTGTTTGACCATATTTGACATCGACCCTTGGGACGAGAGAAAGGTAAGACTATAGGTGTCGTATAAGTTGGAAGTGATATAAATAGACAAGCGTCTCTGGGTATCTTGAATATAGCTATTAGTCTCTGAAATAGAAGGTTGGTTATCGCGGTGGCGCTATACTCTCTGCCTCCTTGTATTATAGAACAAGAGGGTAGCAATTTCTCCTCAGTCATTGGGGAAATTAATATCAGAGACCTTCCATTATTTCGATTTTTGTAATCACTACTTTTGGTTTTCCATAAACAAGTATAACTTTTGTACAGTTCCATAAAGTCTGCCATAAAGGCTTTTGAAAAGTGTTTTAAATCTGAAAACAAACATAACAGTGTCTCGCGTCACTGTACTCGAAATGTATGCGAATGAAGCGTGATACTTGGTCACGCACCGACAAACTTGTATGTACAAACATGCTTGTGCGTTGATTTATTCCGACCAAACTCGAAAACTTGTATGACGTACATGTTGCGATTTTTTCGCCACACACTGGTAAAAATCAACGCGCAAGCATGTATAACACACATACATGACGCACATGTATGCTGGTCTATGGGCACCTTTACAGGTATTAAAAAATAACATTATCCCTCGTCAATATACATATTGACCTAATTTGTCAAGGACTCAAACTAAATTTTATTTTACCTTAAAAACACTAAATCTATTCAATACACGTATAACCAATAAATTTCCTGTCAATTGAAGGTAGCTTATTTATCTTTTAAGTATGTACAAAATGCCAAAATAGAAGCAGAAATTTAAATTTGCATATATTTGTTCCTAAGCAAGTAGATATATACATACAAAAATAGTCGAGTTTAACTCTATGCGCATTGTGTAAATTTTTCAATCGACATGCTGAATGCAGCGCGGCCAAGTATTTAACTATTTATGATGCAAGTTTTGGCTTGTTAGCTCAGCAGGAACCGGTGCCGTTCTGAATATAAACACTCACCTTAAGACTCCTAAATCTCCTACGGGACCATAAAATATGCAGCGCCAGACATGTTAAACAAGAAACCCTTCGAAAACACTTGTGTCCGCGAAAGAAATATTGTGGAAATAAAGGGCGACAATTAGAATGGTTACGGTTGGGAATTACCAATTACACAAGCGCTCTTGAATAATATTTTATTTACGACGTAGTTGGTTGTATTAAAGGAAAGGTATTGAAGAAAATACGTATATTAAAAAATAGAAATTTATGTTTTCTCGTATAAGTGGCGTACTGGTATTTTCAAAATGTATTTATAATGACCTTAAATTAAAATATAATGTAGTAACCCTGAGTGTAATAAAATACCTAAGTAAAATCAAACTATAAAATTATCATTTACTTATAATATCTCTTAATTACACCCTGAGTTAGACATTTTACTTCTTATTACGTCACACGTTGGGTAAGCCAATAAATTATAGTAGAATGTTTTCAATATAATCCTTACTGGTATATAAGTTAATATTTATATGCCCTAACTAACTCAGTCGTTAAAATTTATAATACGTGAATATTCTTTTCTTAAATAAAAAAAAACATATACACTTCTTTATCAAGGTATTTCTAATATCATAAATCATATATTTACTATAAACAAATTTAATTCTTTATTATTTGTACTTTCATATTATCATTAATTAAATAAAACTTAGTCCGGACCTGTCACTTTTATATTAACTAAGAAAGATTATTGTCCAAGTACTTTTCACTATATAAGTTGGTAGCCCGTAACTAAAACGATATTACCGCTACACATGTGAACTAACTTTGATAATTCTACTAAATATTTTATTCAATCGATATCTAAAATCTTTATATTCAGTTTAATCTCAAGACTACACCTTTAATTATCTCACAATCTGGTAAGTTATTTTTTAACTGTTACCATATCATCCCTATAAATTAATCTGTTTGTTTACTTTTATTTTTAGGAGGTCAAATAACCATGAATGCAGAATGTTTACCTATCCAAAATACATCTACGAAATGAAAATCAAAAATGGTTGAGTAACTATAAATATAATATATGGCAGTGAAATAACATACAATAAACATGTATTTGATGAAAATGCCAGTATTTTAACAATTACTTATTTAAACTTGTCCAATATCTTGGTACTTATATATGTGGTTATGATAAGAATAGAAGTTATAACCCTATTTTTATTTTTGAAGGTAGGTTAAATTAATGCATGTACTAAAACTTTTAAGATGTATACCCTTGATTTCTAATACAAATAGTACTATGTAGCTGTTATTTATGGTTCAGTATTTAATTTCTGATACATTTAGTCATTTAATTTTAATCTATTAGGTGCCAATTCATTGAATTAAAGAGATTTTCATATAAATAGTAACAATTATGATAAATGATACAACCTTATTTTACATATGTGTAACTTCTTATTAAGGAGTTCCTTTTAATTTACTGATTCTTGTCTCTTTGTAGAATCGGATGAACTGGAATCCCACAATAGAACAGCTGTTTGTGCTTCGGAAAAATAATAACAAGTGTTCGAACTGGATATTCCACTGGATATGCACGTACTTGGATCCTATTATTCGGAGTCTTCGTCCCAGGAAAATCTTCAATACCTATGGTCTCTCAATAGTTAAACTTGTAATATGCCTACCTCGGCTGGATTTTTTTACTGGATATACACTTCTTATATTCCTATTATTCGGTGACTGCGCTCCAGAATATTTTCGGAATGAACTTCCTGCAATGGATATGCACTTCTCCTTTTCCTTTCGAACTGTGACTTGCTTCAAGAATTCTCCAATAAATTAAATCCTTTTATGGTAAGTACCTTCTATTTATTTTTATGCCTTATATTCACTCTAATCTTCTTAGCTATTCCAAATCACTTTATACTGCCTACGTTACAGTAATCATGTACTAACACTGAGTTTAAATTTATAATTTACGTAACACAGTATTAGAATATTAATTTTCTATACTCAATATGTTATTCATACACTTTTATACATGAAAATACGGCTTAAATTCTTCGTACCGAATTTTCATCAACTCCCTTCTCAGAATTTTTTAAGAAGCCTTCTTTTATTTACTCTGATTACCTTAGTGATAATTTATATATTTGAATTGACCAATCTCTATTCAACACCTCTTATTTATTCAAAATACATTCTATTATTTTAATATTCTCTTGTATGCCTTTCTATATTTCAATACTCATATTTTAACAATTTTAACCATGAATTTATAAATGTATTTTCGTATTCAAAACAATTTTAAAACATACTATATCAAAAATTCTGTAAATGTCAAAATCTGTCAACCATTGACTTTTCCTCTAATTAAATTAAGGCGGGAATTTTTTATCTATTTTGACGTTACATTTAAACAAAGTTTCCCTTTTAAAATCAATTCTCATCATTTAAGACAATTGAACAAGTTCTTACAATTTTATATTACATAACAAACACTCAATTAATATCAAAATCTCTATTTTACAGTTTTTGGTATCATTTGCTGAACTATGGACCTTAACCAAAAGACTTTACTACTATATCAATTCAACAATTGTAAATATTAATACTAGGATAATAAACACTTTTCTTCATAATACTATTTCTATTTATAAGTTTCTTAAACTTTTAACATCAAAATAAATTTCATATCATAACCATATATAAATATTGATGGTAGGTAACTAGTACTACCTCAATAAATATCGTAAAGCTAAGAATCCTGTATCAGTTTTTAAAATTTAATAAAGTTGGTTGGTTCATACAAAAATAATTGAAAGTTTTTGTTAAACACTTCTACGTCTATGCGATGTCTTCAGTAAAGTCTAGGATCTCGCAATGCGTTTTTCCATTATTATTCATCATATTCAAAAACTATGTTCCACAATATTGTGGTGCTCAAATATGCCTGTACGAAGCCGACGCTTTCATTTTAACTAACTGAATGGGAAGAAATAAAATTCAAAGTAAAACAAATAAATATCGGCTATAGAAGAATCAGAGCAACAGTTCGGTGTGAATAAACTTAAACCTAATCAAAAAAACACATAAATTCGTCTTCACAACTAAACAAAATAGGGAAATTCATTGGAATTACTTTGGATGATTTTTAAACATTAGTCTGCCTATGGTGAGACTGGTGGACTTGCATGAACAATTAAAACAATATTTTATCGTAGTGGCTTTAAGCAATCATATTTGCGCTTTAGGTACGGTAAATCGACCAATGAATGATCAAACAAGACATATTGCTAATTTGAGTTTAGATTACAGCATTAGAGTTATAGTCTAATCAAATCTAACAATACGCTTAGTAAATCCCATTGTTTACAATTTTAAACAACCTGTAAAAACCATAAGTTAATTGCAGTATTTACCTTTTAATTACATTACACAGAAGTGACGAATCACCAGTAAAAGAACATGAAAACGCAGTTGATGAAAAATAATATTCCAGTGAATGAAAATTTGTTTTTGTATAAAAAAGTAGAATATATAACGCCTACCTAGTACTGTAAATAGAATTATTGAAAGTTATATTTCATAACCCATCCCGGATATCATTTCCAGGTGGTTATCCGGCTGTAGAAAAATGAAAAGGAAGAAATTTTCTTAACAATTTGATTTTTGGCGCACCAAATTTGGTCTGAAATTTTTTAATTCTTTTATAACACTCACTTCGAAGCCTTGATTATCAACGTTTTTTACAATACCTTGGTAATTTATATACTCTTTATATCGTTCTCTTAAAAACTGCTTATTCTGCATTGTTCTAAGTATATGTTTCTTTGGTTATTGCTCTTTTTCCTCATTAATTTCTTCTTTCTTTCACTTTACGTCTTTTCTTCCATCTTTTTGACATGCTTTTGTGGTCTTTCCTGGACCTTCGATCTTCTCTTCCGTATTTCTATTCTGTTTCTTTTTGCTTTTTTCTCTAGTTTCTTTTTTGTCTTATATTATCCTCTTTTTCGTTCGATCTTCCCTTCTGTATTTTTATTTTGTTTCATTTTACTTTTTTCTCTAGTTTTTTTCCCTTATATTATCCTCTTTTTCGTTTTTTTACTTACGCGTCTATAGAAGAACCAAGGCAAGAACAACAAAACCTTGATTTTTGGCGTAGCAAATTTGGTCTGGAATATCTGGCCACTTCCAGTATTTCTTTATTTTTTCCATTACACTTACTTTGTAGTCTACATCGTCAATGCTTTTTACAATACCTTGGTAATTTTTAGTCTGATACTCACAATAGCATATTTTCCCGCGGTGATTTTTTCGTTTGAAAACTCCTCATATGTTTCCTTGAAAACTTGTCTTTCGGCATTGTTCTATATGTTTATTTGGTTGTTGTTGTTCTTTACCATTAATTTTTTCTTTCTTCCACTCCACATTTCTCTATTCCATTCTTTTTTTCCATGCTTTTTTGGTCCCTCTTTCTTCTCTTCCGTATTTGTATTTTGTTTCTTATTTCTTCTTTCTCTAGTTTTTTCTTTCTTATATTCTCCTCTTTATCGTCTTTTCACTTTCTAGTAGTAGGAGTACGTATAAGGAAGTATTTTGATAACGAAAATTTTCGACCACATGGTTTTTGCGGATGTCCAAGTTTTGAAGTCCCCTGAGACTGACAAAGTGTTTTTTGAAAAACCCGCCCGTATGTTTGTGACCACGATAGTGACCAAACGACTACTGCTATCAACCTCATATTTACGAGTATAATCTTCCTGAAATCTGACTAGATTTTCAGCAAAATCGGTAGATCGAAACTGGTAGTTTACTTCAATAAAAAAATCAAAAATTACTAATATTTCGGCAACTACTTCGGTTAGACAGGTTTCTAAAGAATACAAAAATACTTAAATTTGAATTTTAGGAAGATTTTGTAGTTTTTCGAAATTCCTACCGGAAGCAGGTTTTTTGTCTTAGCAAAAACCAGTTTTTTGCAAATATTTCGCAAATTATGCATTCTTTATAAATTTATTATATGTGCAAAAACATTTAGACTTAGATTTGGAAAAATGTTTGTAATAAAGAAATTCTAAAATTTGGACTACTATTATCAAATAGCCCTTCTTTGCAAATATCTCTCCAATTTTGCGTTTTATACAGATTTATTAAGAACACCAAAGAATTTAGAGCTGCATTTAAATTAATTTTTGTTAAAAAAGGATTACAAAATTTGTGTCGGAAGTAACTCTTTTACTATTATCGAATAGCAACTTTTTGCAAATATTTTTCAATTTATGCATTCTATAGAGATTTATTAAGAGAATAAAAGTACTTTGAGCTGGATTAGGGATAACTTCTATATAAAAAGGTTTTTAAAATTCGGACCGGAAGTAACACTTTTACAAAGAAATTTATTTAATTGAGAAGAGACATACAGAATTTAAAACTTAACTTGGAACCACTTTTGTATATACATTTCGAAACGCACATACATATAAGAATGTCGTATGGTTCCTACACCTTCTTTTTTGTCTTACTTTTGTTGCAAATATTATCAATACCCTTCAATACATTCCTTGAATCTTTCGAAGCCTTCATTATTTTTGATTGAAAATAATCCTTTTTTTTCCAATAATTTATTTATGCTCCGTCTCAACCCCATTACGCAGTCCACGTGTTATGGCAATTGATTTTGTGGTTGCCAAATCATCTCATTGTATAATGTCGATACATTTCCGGTTCATTATCTGACATTCTTTGTAAACCAATATGACTGTAGTCATTCAATTGATGCCTACTACAAATTAATGGTAATACGAAACACTAAAAGGAAAGAATATATGGGAAGATGGATTAGTTAAAACAGGATATTTCTAATAATATATTCCTTTGGGATTGTTATGTAGAAATTTATTTAAAATCTAACTGAATAGGTATACAATTTTTTTCGTTACTGAATATTGATATCTTCTCTACTATCCACTATAAATTTAGACAAAGACAAAGTTAATTACAAATCTATTTTTCATAAAAATACTTTTCCATTTATATAAGCAACTTAAATAATACATACTTATTAGAAGAATAACAAGCACCACACATACACATAAACTTTTATTTTTTCATATGTTACATGACTTATATAGTTTTATTGAATATTAATATGTTAATTAACATTCCATTTTACATTTAAAGACACAAGTCCCTCACAAATTCATTTTTCAAATATATACTTTCCCATTTAAAAGAACTAGTTTATAATAGGTACATAATACTAAATTTAAATAATTTAAAATTAGTTTTGACTGTTATAATAAATACATAATAACATTTATGAAATAACTAACCATGACCATTAAAAAGGAGTACACATTGTTTTATTTTTCTTCAATCACTTAAAGAATCTTGATCTAATGATGAATGTGTGATATTAATTATAAAGTCTTCAACATCGTCTTACAAGTTATCTACTATCCACATTTTGCTTTTTATGTCTTTTACGTGGCCAATGTAATTCTGTCAGTTATTTATTGTTACATTCTGATAACCTTCCACAATTAATTGTTCAATATCTCTTTGTTTGAATGTCGAATTGTGCATTTTAACGTAGTGCTTAATTGTGCCCACACCATCCCAAATGGGTTTAATTCGCAATGAGAAGGTGAAAGCTGAAGAACATAATGCCCTTTATTCTTTACAAATTCATCAATTTTGTTTCTGTCATACCGACACCTAACTTTTGACGCACAAGTCAGTAAATCTCTTTTTAACATCTTATTATCTAGTGGTATTCAATAATTTGTTCTGTTCTCCATGCTAATGTTGGAACATTTTCTAATTTTCTCCTATAATATGAGGCATTATCAAGAACAACAACCGAGTTCTCTGGTATATTTGGAATCAATTTACTCCTGAACCAATATGCATCTGCATCCATTTCGCTATGAACATCAGCAGTATTTTTCTTACAGAGAAATGTACATTCAGCACCAACAACAAAACCTTGCTCGCCTCCAGCACGAAGTAATGCAAATCGATGCCCAAGACTTGCTGATTTTAACCAGTGCTGAATCCTTGTGTAAAAGCTTGTCGACTGCTTTGAACAGTAGTGTCAGTCCATTTCTTATTTACTGAGGGTCCTGCATCATGTATTGTTATCATATGAATAAAGTCGATCATTTATTTGTACATCTTTTCTTTTGTTTGCTTTCTTCGAACTTGATAGTTGACCAATTTGCTTTTTCCACTTTACATTCTATATGGTACGCACTGAACAACATAAAGCTTTACTTGCTTCTTGAATAGCAGAAGTCACGTTCATGGATGTATTAAAATGAACATTTACATTCATAATCATCTGCTTTTCCTTACGACTAAAATTTTCTCACTTCTGTCGCTTTCGGTCTGCGAGCTCCATAATGACAGTGAATACTGCAATAATATATATATATATATATATATATATATATCCTACTATCATTAGCGCGTCCGTACATTGTAAATTTCCATTCAATAGAGCGTCCGCCTACATAAAGCGCCCGTATATGGACGCTCTATGCACTTTCCGTGTAAAACTTCGTTGACAGACTTACATGGTGATATAATGCTGTTTAACAAAATTTCGGAAGACACTATTTTGTCGACAATATGCATGTAATATAACCATTTTGCGTATACTATTAGTTCAGGGTATTTCTACGCGAGGCGCTGCATCGCGTGCCGTATATTTTGAAATATACACATGTCTTTTATATTCTCGATAATCGAGCGTCCGGACAATTTGGCAACGCGAACAGAATAATTCGTAAAGGACACTGGTCTTTATGGTAGATATGTATATGTATACGTAAACATGCATGTATCATAAACTAAGGTGTTTTTTTACTTTTTTTTTCGTCGTATAAAGAGGTATTGTGATGAGGAAAATTTTCGACCTCGAGATTTTTGCAGATGTCCACGTTTTGAAGTCACCTGATACCGAAAAACTGGTTTATATATAATGAAAGTTATAAAAGCGAAAAATTCTACTTTAATACTTTATAATAATAATTTTTGTAGACAACCAACAAATATTGTTGGCAAAAATGAAGTAAATTCTTATATACAGACATGACCATAAAAGTCTAATTAACCAGGTAAAAATTTAAAATTAGTGATATAATATTTTCGTTGAATGCAATAAGTCGAATCTGTGGAACGTGAGTGAGAGGTAGCGGAGCATCTGGTGGGTTATCTCGTCAGGCGCTGGTTGAATGTAAATTTAGCAAGTGTCTAGAAAGCAGTTTTGTTCCATTTTTATGTTATAATTATTTCTTTTAAATAATTGAGTGTTCTGTTATAACTAACTAACTGAGTATACTTTGAAAGCCATGTTTTGTACCTATGTGTAACAGTGGTTATAAATCCAAGAAGGAAAAAATTTAATTATTTAAAATTCCCGGGGACAAGCTTAACAAATGGCAAAAAGAATCCTTGTACTGAATAAGAACTTACCTAAAAAGACTATGTGTATGGAAATAAGTTTAATGCAAATTATATTATTTGCGAATTAAAGAGTTTACATAGTTAGGTAATTAGGTCATTTAGTTTAAAAACCTATAGTTTAGTAATGTTATTAAATATGTTTTACGATGGCGTTTATAGTTGATAAATGTTTAAGCTATAATAAACGATTATTGCAGATTCAACTTCATACAAACAAATTAAGAGTTAGTGCAATAAAAACAATTTATCCAAACTGCCTATCTCAACGGAAAGTAAAAAAATGAGGTGTGGCCACCACACCACTTTCTTATACGTATAAGCGTTTCAAACTATACAATTTTAAAAATTTTTTATACAAAACTTATTCAAAATCCTATTCTAAGTACTTTCATACTCTGAATAAATCGCTATAGAATGCATACTTTGCAAGATATTCGAAAAAAAGTGCTATTCGCTAAGAGTAAAAGTGCCACTTCCGGTCCGAATTTTGAAATTTCATGTACACAAAAAATATTGCAAATTCAACTCTAAATACTTTTGTACTCCTCATAAATATATAAAGAATGCATAATTTACGACATATCTGCAAAAAATCGATCATACTGATCACAATACTTCCTTATACTACGTATAAGAAAGTAAAACGACAAACAATTGTTACACACTATTCAATTCCAAAAACATAGAACAAAGGTAGATATGGACGATAAAGTAGATGATCCGGAGCCAGTGAGTGGATAGCCCATTATTGTTAAACGTATATCAAGTTTTCAAAGTAAAAAAATGAGGTGTGGCCACCACACGACTTCCTTATACGTATGAAAGTGTTACTTCCGGTCCGAATATTGAAATTTCATTTATACAAAAAATATTCCAAATCCAACTCTAAATACTTTTGTACTCTTCATAAATATATATAGAATGCATAATTTACGACATATTTGCAAAAAATCGTTATTCGGTAAGAGTAAAAGTGTTAGTTCCGGTCCGAATTTTGATTTTTTCTTTTATACAAAAGGTATTGAAAATTAAGTTCTAAATACATACTTTTATACTCGTAACGTACCTGTCTAAAAAGCATGACTAGCAAAATATTTGCAAAAAACCGATTTTCGATAGGAGTAAAAAACCTACTTCCGGTATGAATTTCGAAAAATTCTTCTCAAACTTAATTTTAAGTACATATGAATTCTTTACAAATTTGTCTAAACTTAGTAGTTGACAAAATATTGGCAAAATCCGATTTTTTCACCGAAGTAAACTACTACTTCCGGTCTGTCGATTTTGCTGAAAATCTAATCAGTTCTCAAGAGGGAGATTATACTACTAAATGCAAAATTTGGAATAGATTGCTATAGCGGTTTGACCGCTATCGTGGTTATACACAGACAGACACACAGACACTCGGACATTTTTTAGAAACCACTTTTTTGGTATCAGGGGACTTCAAAACGTGGACATCTGCAAAAATCTCGAGGTCGAAAATTTTCATCATCACAATACTCTCTTATACTACGTACAAGAAAGTAAAAATTGTTGGTTTAGAATTCTGATTGATCCTAATAATTATCACTCATTGACGTTTTCCCTGTAGAAACGCAGGTTGTTTCTGTAAAACAACGTGTATCAAAAATTAGGGAAAAATCCAAATTTCTTGGCATTGCAGTCGAACTGGATTTTTCATATAGTGGGACAAATTATAATCTTTTTTTTTGAGTTAACTACAATAAAGGACAACGTTGTAATGAAGAAAAAATGAGGTGTGGCCACCACACGACTTTCTTATACGTATGAGCGTTTCAAATTATAGAATTTTAAGAACTTTTTTATACAAAAATTATTCAAAATCCTATTCTCAGTACTTCCATTCTCTTAATAAATCTCTATAGAATGCATACTTTGCAAGATATTATAAAAAAAGTGTTACTCGCTAAGAGTAAAAGTGCTACTTCCAGCCCGAATTTTGAAATTCTTTTTTTACAAAAGATATTTAAAATTATCTTTTAAATACCTTTATACTTCTATTGTACCTGCCTAGAATGTATGGTTTGCGAGATTTTCGCAAAAAAATGATTTTCGATAAGAGTAAAAGACCTACTTCAGTAGGTAGGAATTTCGAAAAACTTTTTTAACACAATTTTTCTCAAATTTAATTTTGATTACATTTGATTTCTTTATAGATTTGTTTAAACTTAGTAATTGACGAAATATTTGCAAAATTCGATTTTTTCACTGAAGTAAACTACTACTTCCGAGCTACCGATTTTACTGAAAAACTAATCAGATTTCAAGAGGGAGATTACACACGTAAATACAACATTTGGAATAGATATCTACAGCGGTTTAACCGATATCTTGGTCACACACAAACATTTTTTAAAAACCATCTTTTCGGTATCAGGGGAATTCAAAACGTGGACATCTGCAAAAAGCTCGAGGTCGAAAATCTTCGTCATCACAATACTTCCTTATACTACGTATAAGAAAGTAAAAGTCAGTCACTTCTGTCTGTGTTAAAATTCTTCGACCGCTATCGTGGTCACACATGCACAGACACAGAGAGAGAGAAAGAGAGAAGAGAGAGGGAGAGAGAGAGAGAGAGACCTATTTTAAAAACCACTTTTTTGGAATCAGGGGACTTCAAAACGTGGACATCTGCAAAAATCTCCAGGTCGAAAATTTTCGTCATCACAATACTTCCTTATACCACGTATAAGACAGTAAAATTACCATTTCTGAACAATTTATATCTCCCCATTTTTTTTAAAAACATATTCTCATTAAAGACCTTCCTTATGGTGGAAACACAAACTCTACAGAAAAGTTGCAAAATTTGATTATAGCTTTTACTTTCTTACACGTAGTTGTGTATTGTGATGTTGACCATTTTCTACCTCGAGATTTTTGCAGATGTCCACGTTTTGAAGTCCCCTGATTCCGAAAAAGTGGTTTTTAAAATATGTCTGTGTGTCTGTCTCTCTCTGTGTGACCACGATAGCGATCAAACCGCTATAGGTATCAATTCCAAATTTTGTATTTACAGGTATAATCTTGACATCTGATTAGATTTTCAGTAAAATCGACAGACCGGAAATAGTAGTTTACTTCAGTGAAAAAATCGAATAACTACAATACAATAACTACTAAGTTTAAACAAATTTATAAAGAATTCATTTGTACTTAAAATTAAAATTAAGACAATTTTATTTAAAACATTTTTCGAAATTCCTACCGGAAGTAGGTCTTTTACTCCTACCAAAAATCACTTTTTTGCGAATATTTCGCAAGACATGCCTTTTTGACAGGTACATACGTTACGGGTATAAAAGTATTTAAAACATAATTTTCAATATCTTCTGTATAAAAAAAATTCAAAATTCAGACCGGAAGGACCACTTTTACTCTTATTAAGTAGGGATTTTTTGCAAATATGTCGTAAATTATGCATTCTAAATATATTTATCAAGAGTACAAAAGTATTTATTGCTAGATTTGCAATATTTTTTGTGTAAAAAATTCTTAAAATTGTGTAGTTTGAAACGCTCATACGTATAAAAAAGTCATGTGGTGGCCACATCTCATTTTTTTCTTTTACTATTGCATAGGCATAATAAAATTTATTCATACAACTGGTCGTCAGATAAATTAGTTTAACCCTGCAGTCGACGCGCGGATCACATATGTGCTCCACGAAAACGATTTCTACCACTACTTTTACAATAGTGATTGTCGGGTTGCCTACACTTCAGTACCTTCCTAGCAACATCTGATCTTTTATTTCAGCACGTTACCGCTTCTCTCTCTGTACAGTTGTGTTCTTGAAGTTGATTTTGTCACAATTGTGCTCCACGCGTCGAATAGCGTGACTATTATTTTTGATACTACGTTATAGTTTTGGTGAGTTTGTTTTATTGAAATCTGGCTGTAGAGTTATTTTTATGTATTTATTAGGATTGATAATGTCTGAAAGAAAAAGAATAAAAGTTGACGATCCAAAGTTTGAGGCGGTGGCACTAGAATGGTTGAAGGAAGTTGAAGATCAGGAAGATCTTTCTGTTGAAGATGCTGATGCTGATGCCAGAGGAAAGTGAAGCATCTGACGAAGCTACAGATGCTGAGGACTTGTGCTCAGAGTACGATTCTTCTTCACAGCAAGAACTAGATTCAGACGACGATTCCGAAGTAGCGGAAAATGAGACTCCAGTTGCATACTACGTAGGCAAGGATACTATTACCAAGTGGAAAACGGTGTGTCCTCCTCTGAACTCAAGAACACGGGTCGCTAATATTGTCCTACGATTACCTGGACCAAAAAACGAAGCAAAAAATGCCAAAAGAGAATTTGAATGCCTGCAACTGTTTTTAGATGATAAAATAATAGATACAATAACACAGTCTACCAACGTGTATATCAATAATATTAGAATCAAATACGCGCGTCTTAGAGATTGTAAAGTAACAGATAATGAGGAAGTTAAAGCATTAATAGGTATTCTATATCTTGCAGGAGTTTTAAAATCTGGACGCCAAAATATTTTGCAGATGTGGGACAACAGTAAGGGCACAGGTGTTGAAGCAATATATCTGACAATGTCTGTATCTCGCTTTCGTTTTCTAATGAAATGTATTAGATTTGATAATATTACAACTAGAAATCAAAGAAAAGAATTGGACAAATTAGCTCCCATAAGAGACGTTTTCGAAATGTTTATCCAGAATTTTCAGAAAAACTATACACCATCTCAGTATTTGACAGTAGATGAGCAACTAGTTGCATTTAGGGGCAAATGCCCTTTTAGACAATACATACCCAGTAAACCTGCAAAGTATGGGATAAAGATTTTTGCACTAGTTGACACAAAGAATGCCTACACACATAATATGGAAATATATTGTGGTAGGCAGCCCGAGGGACAATACAAAGTTGAGTGGACTGGTGCGCATGTCGTCAAAAGAATGGTGAAACATATTGAAGGCACAGGTAGAAATATTACAACTGACAATTATTTTACAAGCGTTCCATTAGCCATGGAATTACTAGAAAAAAAGCTGACTATTATAGGGACGATTCGTAAAAATAAGACCCAACTGCCGCCAGAATTTGTAGTCGGAAAAAGTAGACAATTAAATAGTTCTTTATTTGGTTTTTACCAGGGAAAATGCACTTTGGTCTCGGATTGCCCAAAAAAGAATAAAGTTGTACTGGCTTTATCAACAATGCATCACGACATGGCTATTGATGAGGATACTGGAGAGCAGCGGAAGCCGGAAATAATTACTGATTATAATAGAACTAAATTTGGTGTTGATTTAGTAGATCAGCTCTGCACTCAATATGACGTGTCCAGGAATTCTCGTCGTTGGCCTCTTACAGTATTTTTTGATCTTTTAAATATTTCTGCTGTAAATGCTTATGGTATTTATAAACTTAATAATGTATCAACAAAAATCACAAGAAGAAATTTTTTGCAGGAGGTAGCGTTCCATCTAATAAGACCTGTCATGTTCAAACGGTTCCAAAATCCCCACATATCACCCCAAATAAAGCAACGCATAGGATTTTTACTAAAAATCAGTAACGCAATTCCAAAAGAAATAGAAAACCGTAACTCAACCACTAGACGTTGCCATTTGTGTGGAAGAGCGAGAAACAAAACCACGAGAAAATCTTGCAGTAACTGTAATCGGTGGACCTGTCCGGCACATCTGAAACTAATTTGCATGAACTGCGCAGATGAAGAACAACATTCCATTGTGTCAAATGAAGATTGTTAGAAGAACATAGCTAAGCTTTAGTCATTTTAGTTCATTGATTTTGTTCCTTGTTTAATGTTTAGTTTAAATGTCCAGCATAATCATTTTGTTTTGACAATTACTAAAAGGTCGTTTAATTATAAACACAAACATGTTTTTTTAATGTAAATATTGTTTTTTATATAGATAACTACTGTTTTAATAAATTTTGTGCAATATACTTGTGGTAATATCAATTTTAGTATTAAAACATTAATGGATTACAATTGTGCTCCATGCGTCTAATGGTGTTAAAAAATCCGGCGCGTCGACTGCAGGGTTAAATCAGAAAATGTATGTTTCAAATATTAATAAAAAGACTAAATATGTAATTATTAATTGCGAAGAACGCCTATATAAAAATGTTAAATATTTAGAACTGAATATTATATCTATATTTCAAATCTTTCTGAATATAGAATTTTGTGTTTAGCGAGTCTTTATTTTGAAGGAATATTCTTCTCTATGTATGAATCAAAAAAAAAAAACAAACAGAAACTACTGTGATCTGTTCTGAACAATATAACCCACTATGTCGCCGAATGTAGATAAATGTGTTCATTGTATTCAATTGCTAAGATATGCAGTACATATATTTTTATAAAGTAAGCATGTAGACACATTGTGACAACATTGCTGGACTCTCTAATATCTACCAAATGTAATGTAATATACCCGATGGAAGTCACAATAGCGAAGAAGTGAAAGTTAAATGGTATATTACAGGCGCTTCATGCACGAGAAAATAAAAGGGCGCTACTTCGTCAAAAAAGTGAAATGAAACTAACTTTTTTTTATCTGATATTTAATTTCGTGATAATACTATACCTGTTTTGATCAAAAACACAAAGTATATGCAAAATATTAACGAACTAATTAACTTTTCGAAGGCGGACGCTACATTCATGAGTTCCGTAAGGACGCTATATTGTTAGTAGGATTTATATATATATTGATGTAGGTAGAGTTGGTAGAGTTGCCTATTTTGAATTATTAAGGTTACACTTTGAGGTAATAAGAGTTGCCTATTTTAAAACTATTAAGGATGAGTTAATCTAAGTTTTGAATTTTCTTTGATTATGACAGAAATAGTTAAATTTGCAAATATTAATTAAGCTGGTTGTATTTTTGAAAGAATTGTGTATATTGAATTAAAGGAAATTTTATAGTTACATGGCTAAATAGAAAATTAATACTATTGGAAATGAGGTATATTCTCTATGCATATGTACCAATAATCTGTAAAGAAAATTTTATATTAGTATTGTAATTGTTTAGAAATGTATTTTAGCATTGTGAAAAATTTGTTCAAGTAATATTTATGATGAGAATAGGATAAAAAGTTTTTAGAATATGAAAACAAATCGATAAAGATTTGATAAGAAATTGCCGCCTTAAATTGTATTTTGGATGTGACAGTAATTGTCAATGTGACAGATTTTTATAACAATAATGAAGCAAAGTTTAAAAATGGTAATTAATGTGTAAAAAACTTTATTAAATTCGTGAAATATTTTATTTTGATAGTAACCTTGAATTATATAAGGTATTTATAAAAGTATTACATATCTATAATTTGTATTGATCTTGAGTTTAATGTGGAATGAATTTATTGGTTCAAAAAGAATTGGGTAATATCACTAAGGTAATTTTCAAAATAAATAAGAGAGAATTTTTTGAATTCAAATAAGGTGTGGATGTGATTATCGGGAAATTAATCATTTTCTCAGATAATTACATTATAACAGTGCTAAAATAATTAGAGAGTGATAGAATACACGAATAAACATATAGATAATTGAAGCAAAAGTGAATTGTAAAAATTTAAAAAGAAAAGCTATAATACTATTTAAATATACCAAGTACTCACCAATTTGGATTAAGAGACAAAGGAGGAAACAGGAAATTGTTCTTCTGGATTATTTTGTGTATCCAGAATCTTGAAGTTAATATTGAGATCCAGAAACCAGAGATTACTATCGACTTCTAGAATCCAGAGGTTATTATCGAATTGCAGAATCCAGAGATATTTCAAGAGTTGCAGAGAATTTTCTGATACAGTACGTGTAATAGAAAATAGCAGATTTCTTCTAGAAGGAAACCATTGACATCCAGAATCCATAGGTTACTATCGAGTTGCAGAATCCATAGGTATACCATCCGGAACGTAGGATTTATAGCTACAAGTAAAACATATTAAGTACATGAAAGAATTCGAGTGACAACTGGACATATATTTTGAAAGGTCGTATAAAGTCTTGTAGTATACTAAGAATTTTAGGTAGTAAATGAAAAGACAAATATGATATATATTTAATTCTGTATTAAGGTCAAGTAATCATAAAATTACTGAATTCAATTATTCAAAGTCAGATAATTAACTATTTCAAAATAATAAATTTCATAATCGTAAACTAGTAAAGTTAGTAAACTTACTAACAATTTCTGTCACATTAAATTACTTACTTGGTAAAAAACGTCGACTTTAAAAGAAACTCATCCTAAATAGTCCTTTATATAAATTGAACAAGTTTTAGGAGTATCAAAAATAGATTTATGATATATAATCCGGATCTTAATGTAAATATGTATATGTGTTTATGGAAAAACGAATATATTGTTCTATTATAGCCAGTGTTCTTTTTATCATCATCAAGGTTATGTAAAGAAGTGACAGATCACATTCCTAAAAGAAATAAAAGAGAAAAATAATAGATTTGGTAATAGAATATTAGGCAGAGTTATAATTACCTAATAAGAAGTTCATGATAATTTATAGTCATCAGATTTATTATATAGAATTTTAGAAGTGTACTTTATTATACTTAAAGTAAACGAAAACAGTTTGGTTTCAATAAGATATAGAGTACCAGTGAATTCAGAATACCAACTACAAAACATAAAAATACTGTTACAAGTAAAAATTGCTACTGAAGTATCCAGGACTGGATTAAGTGCATCAAGTAGGTGTTTAATACAAATAATTTAAAAAGTGAGTCTCATGTTCTTATTGTTTAAAAATATAGACAGTAGATATTATAAAATTATTCTGAACTAGTACGAGGCATCTTAAAATAATTACAATAGTACTAAAAATATAATACTTACCCTGAGTTAAAAAAAATATAGAACGTAACATTTTTATAATTCAAAAATTTTATTATTGAGTTGCTAATTTGTGGGATATCTTAAGAAAGCTAGTATATCCACTTTAGTACAATATATATATATATAAAGAAAAGAAATATTGCGGATTATAGAATAATAAAGTATAGAATTTCATGGGGTAACTCCGCTCAAAATGCAACTGCGGACACGTGTTTCGAACTACTTGGTTCTCGTCAGCGCAGTGTAGCCAAGGAATAGGATGGGATAACCTTGGAGCTGAAAAACATCAATCAGAGACATACACAAGGGACAGCCTACCAATTGAGGCTTCAGCTAGAGTGTCCTCGATACTGAGAATGAATCTAACGTCGCCGCGAGGTAGACATTGTCCACCTGCAAGCCATCTGAACCCACAGGATAACAATAAAGAAAAGAAATATTGCGGATTATAGAATAATAATAATGGCTACACTGCGCTGACGAGAACCAAGTTGTTCGAAACACGTGTCCGCAGTTGCATTTTGAGCGGAGTTACACCATGAAATTCTATACTTTATTATTCTATAATCAGCAATATTTCTTTTCTTTATTGTTATCCTGTGGGTTCAGATGGCTTGCAGGTGGACAATGCCTACCTCGCGGCGACGTTAGATTCATTCTCAGTATCGAGGACACTCTAGCTGAAGCCTCAATTGGTAGGCTGTCCCTTGTGTATGTCTCTGATTGATGTTTTTCAGCTCCAAAGTTATCCCATCCTATTCCTTGGCTACACTGCGCTGACGAGAACCAAGTAGTTCGAAACACGTGTCCGCAGTTGCATTTTGAGCGGAGTTACCCCATGAAATTCTATACTTTATTTATATATATATATATATATATATATATAGATTATCACGTTTATCAGAATTATAGATAAAGGTATGTATACTTACTTCTAAATGCTTGAAAAAGATAATATGCGTTCTAAAAAGAACAATCTAACAGAAATTACATAAAGACAATGTATACACACTACAGCAAAAACTGACAATTGACAGCAACGATTACCCATAACAGTCATATACTTTGCATAATAGAATTTGCAACAAGGCAACCGGATATAAAGATGGGGTTATTAAGAGATTACTAAAGACAATAAGAGATGAAGTACCCCTATTAAACTTGTACTACATAAAGGGGTTGATCATATTTTGATATTTATATTTTTATTTACAACCATACGCGTAATGTTGGCATGCCTGACTTTTTAACAGTTTGGAAGTTCGACTTTGTTCACGTTTATTTCCCGCACTCTATTACTCGCCTCATTTCCCAATATCAATGTCAATTACAAAACTGTCAGCAACGTTTATAGAAATTTAATAACGCATTTCTCTTGTTTCCAATTTGCATTGAGTTAGTTGAAAGAAGAAATGCCAAGTCTAAGCGAGCTGTTGTCACTTTATAGAAATATGCCAACATATCAATTCGAAGTACAATATATATATATAAACATGCATTCAAATAAAAAGACTAAAATAAAAAATCCTTTGTATTGGTAAGTTATTTAAATCGTTCATAGTTTCACAACAAATTTTACTTACATAGTCCATATAGTCAATGCAATGTTAGAAAAGTTGGCTTTTACCTGCGCTTTCATGATATTTCTAGAAAGTTATTACTACATCGCCTTCGCTGGCGTTACAGCGTGGAATCTTTAAAAAGACCTGGGTATTTACTTGCCTTTTTAACTCTTTTAAAATACGTAAGTACTGGAAGAGAGGGAGGATAAGTTTTTCCAAAGCCCACGGGACAGTGAGCAATCAAAAAGTTACGGATAACACAGTTCACCAGTTCAAGCACTTTGGCAAACTACACTATGGATGTGTCAAATTGATGCCCCGAAGCGAGGAAAGACGTCCCTTGTGAATCGATGCGGTATCATTTTTAACTGTAATGGTTTTTCAGTCGTCCCTCTTTAGTTTTTCTTTTTCTCCTAGATTTTACAAGTGATATCGACAGCGGACCTCATATTTACGTAACACTAGTACGTATTACTAGAAAAAAGCTATAGATTTTTGCAGGATTTTCGTAGTCTTCGTATTAAGGAAAGAAACCTATATATTTATTTATCTAAACAAAATTTTCAATAGTTTTCCTTTTTTGATTGTTTTTGATTTAAGTCATTATGCGATTCTTTAAATTGGAAGGTGTTAACTTAGTTTATTAATTCTATAATGCATTGTGTGGAACACGTCAGTACAAAATGTGCAAAAAACAAATAATATTCACATAAAAAGTAGTTAACATTCAGCATTATACGAAATCTAACCCTTACATATAAATATACTTAAGTACATCTCTAAAAATCTATATTTATAACTAAGCAGAGTCATGCATATGTCTCAGAGAATTAGCCTTCTGCTAATCTGAGATTTAAACATTTCTGCAAGACATGTGGGTTACGCAATGTCGCATCTTACTAGCTCAGATAACTAGATCGTATCTCACCTCAGGAGTGTGTTTAGATAGGTCTGATACATAAAATGAAATACAAGAAATGCTTTTACACAAATATTTATTATAATTAATTAATAACCTAAATACAGAGATAAACACAGATCTATCCAAATTATATACAATATTACAATTCAGTAATACGAATAATCTACAAAATTTCCTTAAAGGTATACAAGTATCGACATTTGTTTAAAACAAAATGCAAATAAAAATTATGAACAATAATAAAATATAAATGAATATGATCCACTTGTATGTGTTGAATTCAAAACGTCATACTCAAAATAATTTATTTCTGGTGATGACTCATACCAAGTACTGTCATAATAAAAGAGTAATATGAGAGGCGTATTAGAATTCAGACTTATTAATCCTATCCAAATGTATTTTCTCACTTTTGGATAACATTTCCGAAACGATTTCACGCTAATGTGTCAATCAAGCCTCCGTTTTATGAGTTCATTATAGAAAACTCACAAACACATCATTGATTCACAACACTACCTATCAAGACTCCTAATACGCAAGATGAATGATTAAAGAAGGAGAAAGTTTTGAAAAAGTGTTCTAATGTGCATTAAAACGTGGACTCTGTGTTGATATAAATTCCATTCAAATACATTTTCTCACTTCTAAATGATATTTTCAAACACAGGATGCATGCAAGAGAATCAATTAGGGCGCCATTCTATAAGTCCATTTTTGTGAACTTACTGGACACATTCTTAATTCAAAGCTCAACATGTCAAATCTTAATGCACAAACACAAAAAAGAACTTTCTAAATTTCAAATAAATGTGCTAATCTTTTAATATACCTATATGAATTACCACCCACAAAACAAACCACTGTATAGTTCACACATTCACTAAAACGTTATTAACACAAAAAAAAATATTTATGCAAAATACATCAGCTTCACATATAGTTGCTCAAATTCTTCCAGCATCCCTTTTAAAACTATTCAACATTTTTATTCTTATTTACAAACTATTAAATCTACAAGGAATTATAACTAAACAATAAAATTTCATTTTAATTCGTGCAACACACAAAAAAAACGTTAGGTGTCTTTCCCGGTGGTTTAAAATTAGTCTAATTAAAAAATTCTTTGTTTTGAGAACAATTTAATTAGACTAATTATAAACCACCGGAATATTTACCATAGCATTTAGCGTATAGCCATCATGCATTGAAAAATACATTTTTCGGCTTCTCTCAAAATTATTTCACTACGTAAACTTTGCTTAAATTTAATATTTTTATTTGAAAAATATTCTAACTTCATACATGTTCAAAGTCAAATCGTTGTAAGTGCATTAACTAATATAGGTACGTATACAAAATAAAGAAAATCTTAACATTAAAATATGAAAATGTATGATATAAAATTTTGACAGTTGATGCGCTTTAAAAAACACCAATATATCAAAAACGAAATATTTCAAGATTATAAAATTTAATGTAACGCTAATGATATTTAGAATTTCAAGACGTAACAGAACATGCTTAATAAATCTTTCTTTTCGAGTGCGAAGTGACAGATCTCAAATAAGAATGTTTTATGTAAACAGTAACTGTATAAATTAAAAATACACTTATTAGTTCTTGTATGTATAACACAAGGGTTTCAAAGACCATGAAAATGGTCATGTGTGGTTTAAAAAGCTGCAAAAGAAAAATGCAGTGTCAATATTGTTACTAGCTTTCTGAAAATCGAGGTATTACTTGAGAAAATATGGTTGAAAAGTCCGAGAGAATGTGAGGCAGACCACAGATCTTTGCAGTGCGAGCCCGATAAGAAAAATATCCGTCGTAGACAACGCTTTCATATGCTACTAAAGGAACTCCTAAAAAGGAAATTAGAAAAAATATTAGTACACCATAAGAAAAAGTATACAGCAAATGATGAAAAAGTAATGCATTCATATACGTATACAATGAAGGGTTATAATGAGAAAGGAAAGAAAAATATACTTACTGAAGATGGGATATAACAAGTTGGTGAAAAACAATAATAACAAACAGTTCGAGCCGTCGCCATTAGTATGTAGCTGTCAAAGATGATGTACACATATTGGTGCAAGTATGACAACCTGAAGAAAACGAAAAAGTAAGATTTTATCACGAACGGTTTAAAATCAATGCCAACCTAAAATTTAATTAGATAACAGAGGCGCTAGAGATTACCGATAGTCAATTGTTTTCAGTATATAAAGCGAAAAGAAGAATAGACTTGTCGGAGATGAACATTATAATTCAATCAGTAAAGACGTTAATTTTCTGAAAGTATAAAAAAATTTTGAAAGCGAAAGTGAGAGTAGAAGCTTATATGCACTATTTATGATCTCACGATTTAAGAATCTATATTAAGAATTCGAATTTTATTTCCATTTTGATTAGTTTAATTTTTAAGATGGAGGACATCAATAAGAATTAATTTGATAAAATGTACGATGATATGAAGTAAGTTATAAGATAAAATAATTCAATTTAGATATACTTAATGGTGCTAAACGTGCTGAAGGTACTATGTGAAAATATTTGCCTTTAGTAAGTCGTTAGGCATCATTAATTATTATATAGTCATTTAATTTAGTAATTCAAATAATATAAATACGAATAAGCGGGGATGTTCTTGATGGGCAGGTGCTAAACTGCTAGAGGTACATTGTCAGAATGTTTACAGCTAGCAATTAGTATAGGCCAGTTTTCAGAGCATTCACGTTGCTAGATTCTAGTTTACCAAGGCACTATGTGAAAATGTATGTTTTTGGTGAAATAGAATCGGCTTCGTATTAATAAACAAATTATCAAGAATTAATAATTTTTCTTTATTTAAAGGAACAAGATAATTATTCTTTCAACTATTGTTATAAATAAATAAGTATTTCACAAGCATTATAACTCTAAAGTGAATATAAATGCTTTCCTGTTCTTTTTCTTTGTAAAACATATATATATATATATGTTCTCTTTCAGGTTTCCGCGGGTAGTAGTATGTGTTGTCACTGGATTCCGGGTTTTCTTCCGCGTTTCCACTGCTTGGTCTTTGGAAAGACCGATGCTGGTTTCTTGACGACGTTTCGGCAAAATCACACTTGCCATCTTCAGGTCTGCGATAACTGTCTGCTTCTGCTTCTTGTTATTCGTAAACTGACGTTTTCGGGATTCGGATGGTGGTTATATACTTCGTTAGCGTGTCGGTTGGTTGCCCTTGGACGAGTGTGTGCATGGTTCCGTGTCGTTGGGCTCGTGTTTGGAGTGTGACGGCTGGTTTGCGATGTAGAAGTATTAGTTGTAGTTTGGTGCTGGTTTCCATGCTGGAAGCATGGAAACCAGCACTAACAAGAACAGATACCGACAAAGAACACCAAACTAATACTTCTACATCGCAAACCAGCCGTCACACTCCAAACACGAGCCCAACGACACGGAACCATGCACACACTCGTCCAAGGGCAACCAACCGACACGCTAACGAAGTATATAACCACCATCCGAATCCCGAAAACGTCAGTTTACGAATAACAAGAAGCAGAAGCAGACAGTTATCGCAGACCTGAAGATGGCAAGTGTGATTTTGCCGAAACGTCGTCAAGAAACCAGCATCGGTCTTTCCAAAGACCAAGCAGTGGAAACGCGGAAGAAAACCCGGAATCCAGTGACAACATATATATAAATATATATATAGATCTAATGTGGAAATGTTATTAATGATCGTCAAATCTTTACCAAAATATAAATATAATTTTTATATGAGATTTAGATACTTTGTTTAATTTTGACCTTATCCTAAATAAAACGAAATAAGAGGTGTACCAGAATATAAGAAGCAAATCACTGCAAGAACTCATAAGAACATAAATAAAAATTTTATGCTGTTAGGAATAAGTTTATAAATAGACTATTCTAATTTTTGTTATTCATAAGCATTGTTGCATCAACAGCAATATGCTTTATACAAACAAATCGACAATTGAATTTTGCTTTTGACTAATTCATAAAAATAGCAGAATTAATTACTCATGTTCTGTCATATACTCAATTTTTTATTTGCTTACCATTATCATTAAATAGCATGATATCAGTATTTCCTAAGATCGACAGCTGTCTGGTTTTCACAATAAATGCAGATATATCTTAAAACAAAGGGAAATAGACAAATAGTATCATACACAAACTTATATTGATACTATTCGAGGCATTCAAGAAAATAATAGTATACAACATTTTCTATTTGATGATTGCGAGCATAAAAGTAATCTGTAGTACTAAAAATACTTCTTGTATTTTGCTTAATAACAGTTATTTCCAATAATGTCACATTAATGTTACATCCTGTATATAATTTCAAAATAATCCTTGTCTTAAATAGTTTACCTATCCATTCAATTTTGGTTTTCGTTGGTGAAGAAACTTATTTTACCCATGTACCGGTGTTTCTAGGAATTTAGGAGAAATAAAGCTTTATATTATAAAGAAATAAGAACACAGAAAGTATTAGTGATATGAAAACCATAATATTTAGTCTGAAAAGCAAAGTAGTAACTTCTTACTTTTACTGCTCAAAGTGCTTTATTGCTAAATTCAAGATATATTCAATAGAAAGTTTAAGTACCTATAAGTTTATATTGAGAAAACATAAAGTAATTCAATGTTAAAATATATTATACCCGCCGGTCTTATATTCATTTTGGCAAAAAAAAAATATACTTATTTCAAAAGTTTTGACTTTCGCAACTTTCAAACCGACGGTAATTACATTTCGAAAAGTTTACCGGTTCAATTCCGAACTTTTAATGAAAAATATTTTTATATCAAGGCAAGAGGCTTTATATATTATCGAAAAGTAAATTAAAAAAATTCCTAATTTAGTTGTAGCATTATCCATATAATTAAATACCTACAGTGCAGTATTTTCATATGTTTTGAAATTTAAATTTACTTCTATTTGACTCAAATAGGAAACATAGCGGTAATACAGATTTTAATATTATTACATCTTGGCTTTAGCGACCCTTTTTCCAATACTATGTGTCAACGATTAAAATAAAATAAATAACGTTAACCAATAATAACAGAACTACAAGACAAACCAACTTAAAATTGATTCTTTTTGTACATGTAAAATATATAAAAATGCCTTCTTTTCTTAGCCGTTTGACACAACTATGTAAAAAACAGTACGGCCTTAAAAAAGCATACCAACATTACAAAACGTAAGTTTAAATTTGATGAAACCTAAATTTTATGTAAGTAATAATAAAATTAGCAGCTTTATAGAACATACAGATAAAGAAGCATGATAATGCAGTAAATGACTGGACAGAAATTAATAATTTGCCAGTAACATATCATTCCATAATTTAAGAGGATATATTGAGTCTATTGTCTAGGATACACCAATGTCATTTCTTCTGTACCATATATTTGCCGCCAATATATTTGTCAAATATATGTTACAGTTTTATTAATGGTGATTTAATGTTTCAATTAGTTAGGTTATGTTAATTAATTTAAAAAGATAATATCTATATTATCAACCATTTTAACTTCTTAATTTGTTTTTGAGTTCATTTTTCTAGCCGCTAAACCAAGATAGGAAACTGTTGAAATATAGTAGGCGCCATCAATTCTCGGCCTGACAGGCTTATACAGGTTAAAACTTGCTCAAACTCCGCCACGTCATGCATGCACATACGCGAGGTGTACACTATAAATATGACGGTTCTAAGCCTTGTAGTTCTTTGTAACCAGCCAACCAATGTGACTAGCGCACGAAAATGTCTGAAGTAACGAAAATTGAGTACCGCGCGGTCATTAAATTTTTAGCAAAAGAAGGGCATTCACCTTATCAAATTAAACAACGTTTAGACGGCGTTTACGGTGATTCATCTCCTTCGTATTCAACTGTAAAAAAATGGGCAAAATGTTTCCGTTTGGGACAAGAATCTCTGGAAAATGCTGACCGGTCGGGTCGATCAATTGAAGTGATAACGCCTCAATATATCTCAATTATTGAACATTTAGTGCTAGAAGATCGCCGTTTGAAAGTGAAGGAATTAGCAGTGATAACAAATGTTTCCGAAACATGTGTTCGCCGAATTCTCCATGATCATTTGGGTATGAAGAAAATTATTCCTAGATGGGTACCGCGACCTCTTTCTGCTGTCCAATGTGAACGTCGAGTCCAATGTGCGCAGTCGTTTTTAAACTTGTGTGGAGACGACGCAAAACCGATTTTGGAGTCCATTGTCACAGGGGATGAACCAATGGTTCTATTTTACGATCGTCTATCGAAAACGGGGTCCATGAAATGGCGGCGACCTGACGAACGTCGTCCCAGAAAGGCGGAAGTCGTTCAATCAACGAAAAAGGTGATGGCCACAATATTCTGGGATTGTGAGGGAATTTTGCTAATTGACTTTAAAGAGCGCAATACAAGTGTGCACGGCACATATTATGCGTCTTTACTGCATAAATTAAGGGACAGTATTCGTGCAGAACGGCGAGGAAAATTGACAAAAGGTGTGCGATTATTGTACGACAATGCTCCCGTCCATACTGCCATCATTTCACAGGCTGCCATCCGCGAATGCGGATTTCAAGAATTGGAACATCCACCGTATAGTCCGGATATGGCTTCTCGATATTTTTTTTGTTTTCTAATTTAAAAAAAGACCTCAGTAGTTTGAGACATTGAGTTGCAAGCAGCTGTTATAGAGCATTTTGACGGAAAAACTTGAGATTATTTTTACAAGGGTATCGAATTATTAATTAATCGTTCTAATAAATGTAGAAGTTAGGGGAGATTACATTGAAAAATAAATATTCTTATATTGTTCCAAGTTCCTTTTGTGTATCAGGCCGAGAATTTATGGCGCCTACCTCGTATATATAAAATATATAAAACCATTATTTTATAGTACAATAGTTTGTATATTTTATTTCTTTTGTTACTTTTTTTCTTATTCTTGTAATAAAATGTTGTCAGCAACCCATATTACTTGCACGTTTTGAAAATTAACTAACTAAATTTTAAATTCTATTCCTAACTTATACAGGATGTCCCAGGGGAGCGGTAGGGTCCATTATTGGTATCTAATAATGTAGATAGCGAATAATTTTTAATACAAAAATTGTAGATAATCATAAGCTCTACAATTTAAAAATATTTTCATTTATACAGAGTGTTCGACAACGACGAACCAACGCAAACTTATGTTTTTTTTAATAGAATGCTATGCATTTTTTACATTTTATGATAGCCCTTGAAGGGCTGATTAAACTGACATCAACTTGTGTTTCTCGATTTTCAACTGTTTCTGGGATATGGCGATTTTTCGTTAAAAGTTGTAAAATATTTAAAAAGTTGCTATGAGATAACGATTGATGATGAAATACCTATTATGGGCTCAATTAGTAGAAATGTCCTTTCAGTACGTGAAATTAGTGTTTATTTCGGCATATCTATGCATGTTCTTTAGAATTACATACCATTCGCAAAAGTTAAAAATTCTAAAAGAAATTGAATGGAAAACCCTGTATATTTATGTCATTGAAAAGTACTTAAAATTTACTAATTAAAGATATTTACTTTCTTCCTGGCGTGGGCGATATTGCAAAAGTTATAGTACCTACCTATATTATATCTAAATAAACGCGATTACGACTTCAAAATATGAGTTGCCATGACTTACACTACGACTATAACTAAAATTAATCGAAAAGAGTTACTTCTATTTTCCTTTTACAAATAAGTAATTTTTATTAAAATTTTAAAACTCGTGAAAAGTTTGGAAGTTTATGAATTTAATAATATAAAAAATATTGCAGACGCTGTGTGTCAAAAATGTTTAAACGTTAAACCAAGATGCGCAAAAAGTTGTTTTGTTATGCGATCAAGAAAATCCTCATACAAGCGTGCGGAAACTTTTTAGAGTTCTTGATGTTAGCAAAAACTTTATTAAGAAAACCTTAAAGACGATTTTTTAATTTGTTATATGATAACTTATAATTACTGTGCTGCTTGAAAATAGAAACTTATATGTTCTTCAAGATATTGCGAAAGTTATAGAAGTTTTCAATAATGTACATTTAAATACTTGTATAAACGGTTTGCTTTCCAAATGAAATTATAAATCTAAGTATGACTTCCTTAATTTTAAAGTAATTTAATATTTAGTCTAAGTATAACGATAAACACTTTTATGACAGAGCGACTGCGATATTTTAACTATTGTTAATTCATGAACTTCCAAACTTTTCATTTTATCAGTTTTAAAATATTAATAAAAATTACTTATTTGTAAAAAGAAAATATCGGAAGTAACTCCTTTCGATTAATTATTAATTATTTTTTAATTATGCTGTGTGTAATTAAGTCAATACAACTCATATTTTTAAATCGTAATCGGGTTTATTCAGATATAATATCCTATAACTTTTGCAATATCACGCACAGGCAGTAGAAAGTATATACTTTTAATTAGTAAATTTTAAGTACTTTTCAAAGACATATAAAGTATACAGGGTGTTCCATTTAATTTTTTTTGAATTTTTAACTTTAGCGAATGGTATGTAATTCTAAATAATATATGTAGATATGTCGAAATAAACATTAATTTCATGTACTGAAAAGATATCTCTACTAATTGAGCCCATCATAGGTATTTCATCATCAATCGTTATTTCAAAGCAACTTTTCAAATGTTGTACAATATTTAACGAAAAATCGCCATATCTCAGAAACAGTTGAAAATCGACAAATACAAGTTATGTCAGTTTAATTAAGGACTATCATAATATGTAAAAAAAATGCAGAGCATTCCATTTAAAAAAGCATAAGTTTGTGTTGGTTCGTCGTTGTCGAAGACTCTATACAAATAAAAATATTTTTAAATTGTAGAGCTCATGATTATCTACAATTTATGTATTAAAAATTATTCGGAATCTACATTATTGGATACCAATAATGGACTTAACCTTCCGCTGAGACACCCGGTATAGTAATTATAACTTAAAACTAAATATACTTCAAATGAATCTCTACTTAATCTAGTTTTCATACCTAAAGATTAATATTGCTTTTAATAAATATTTTTTTCTGTGACGGGAAAAAAGTTTGACATTTTATCTTTCTTGACAGGTAACAAAATGTCACTTTTTTCAACCCGGGCAGAAAGTGCCCACTTTCTGCCCGGGGAAGAAAGTGCTCACTTTCTGCCCGGTTAAATTGACAGATATTTGAATAATTTACAGGTTTCCATAGCAACGCAGGTGTAATGTCACTTCAAATGTCACATCGATTGATTTTCTGACTTTTATATATAGTATTAACGTGTTTTTTTTTCAATATTAAATCGTCGTTTTCCCATCACAGAAAAAAATTGTGTATTAAACACGGGAAAAAATTAGATTATAGCTCTCGCTATTTTATCTCCCTACCTCGAGCTAAAATCTAATACTTTTTTCCCTTGTATAATAATAGTATATTACATACCGAGGTGCAAAGTGTTTCATTACTGTCGAGAGATTAAGTAGTTAACCGAGACGCGAAGCGTCGAGGTTAACTTTATCTCGAGACAGGAATGAAACTTTTCACCGAGGTCTGTATACTATTTTATTTACAACCATAATTATTATATTTATTTGTGATAAAAATTCCGGTAACAGTTTTGACATATTGAGTTGTCAGATTTGTGTTGTTCTAGCGTAAACGTCAAATAAATATACGTCAGTTTTTTTCGGTGAATAGATTATAAAAGAAATGTTGAGTAATAGTAAAGCCTTCAAGGACTGCACTCCACTTGAACTGAGGGAAACTGCCCTACTGTAGCAATCCAGATATCTTGGCTCGAATATAGGACAAGAAATCACTATTTCATAATATCAGCAATAGCAGGGCGGCCTATCTACTTGGATTCAAGCTTCCAATAATTCTAGTGTAACAATTAATTTTATTTACACCCATACAATTAATAATTATTTGTGATAAAAATTCCGATAAGGTTTTGACATATCGAGTTGACAGTTTTGTGATTGACATTGAGGTTAAGAAACGAGAGCAGTAATAGAGGGCGGGAAGTAAATGAGGGCAGTAATAAGAGGGCGGGAAGTAAACGTGAACAAAGTCACACTTCCCAACTTTTAAAAAGTCAGAAATGCCAACATTACGCGTATGGTTGTAAATAAATAACTATTAATAGTATATTATGTATCAAGTTTAATAAACGCCATTTTAGTCACGGGTTCCATACTATACATTTTCTACGACCACAAATAATCAATATTATACAAAATTTTGGAGGAAACGCATTACATTCAATTGTACGTCATACTAGATCCATGACGACTTGTCTTGTTTATGTTGCCGGACCTGTATTTATTCCTATCAGTGACATTTGATATAACCAAAAAAAAATATTCACAATACAATAACTATAGTGTAATAATAATTGAAATGCTCTAAGATTTCAATCTTTCTCAACTTCCGTCTTTCGTAACGTATGTAATCAAAGCAAAAATAAAAACGAAAACTTGACAGGAAAATATACACAACACACGCCGTTTTGACAGATACTATTTATTTGCCAACACCGAATTAAACAATTAGTTTATTAAAAATATGTAATACAGAAATTTTATATTGAACAGGAAATTATGTGTTTTTTTGCCATGAATGCGTATATTACGATCAATTTATACATTTTCTATTTAAACTAATAGAATAAAAGCCCTCAAATATAATTTAACAAAGAAACTTTTTAGATTATTTAATACAGTTATAACAATATCTGAACGTCATCAATGACGTACAATTGAATATAACACCTCTTCTCTATACTTGTGTGTTGTCTCACCATGTCACATTCTTTTTACAGATTGATGACAAGTGTCAACCATCTTGATTAAATTTCACATGATTTTTGCACTTAAAAAAACCTAGAGCTAACTTCAGCCCGTGACTAAAGTGCCCGTTGCTAAGTTCAGCCCGTGACTAAAGTGCACGAAGCCACAGCATGTAAAGATGTGTATAGAAGGTTACTTAGCGACATGGAAACCTATGCGATAAATGGCATTTTAAACACGGGAGCAGAAAAATACATTTAATTCTATTTAGTTACAAGAAGGATGATCCTAAACGAGCTTTAATGGAACTACCACAAATTGTATTATAACGTGTTACATTCTTGCAAGAATATGTTCGTATGAAACATGAAAATGTTCGCCAGTTTGTGTTCCTTGATGAAACCTGGGTTTTCCAAGATGGAACAATTCGTAAATCTTGGCAAAATGAATCTATAGAAACCACAAAAGCTTCAAAAGTAGCTGGAAAAAGGTACATTATATTTCTAAGAATAACATATTCTTATCTTATGTATATTTATTATATTATCTTGTTTTAGATATATTGTATTACATGCAGGTAGTTCTAATGGATTTATTCCTGGAGCAGACCTAATATTTCCGACAAATAGTCAGTATTTAGATTGTCACAGTGATATGAACAGAGACAACTTTTTATACTGGTTTGAACACCAACTTCTTATAAGTTTAAAAGAGCCGTCCATAATCGTTTTGGATAATGCCAGTTACCACAGTACTGTTAAAAATAAAAGTCCAACATCATCTGCCACTAAAAATGAAATTCAGACATGGCTCACCAATAATAACATTGACTATGACGGAGCTGCTTTAAAAATACAATTACTGGATTTAGTTAAACGGTTAGTACATATATATTTAATTATTTTATTCAATAATTTCGTTTATATCTTTACGTAAAGGCATAAACCACCAACTATATATGAAACCGATGATTTAGCAGAGAAGTATGGGCACATAGTTCTTCGACTTCCACCCCACCATTGTATATTTAACCCCATAGAACTAGTGTGGGGAATAACAAAAACATACTATAACAATCACATTGGAAAATATGGTAGAAAAGTGGACGAATTCATAAAACTGTGGAAAGAGGCATTAACACAAGTAACCCCAGACATTTGGGCAAATAGCGTTAACCACTGTGCAACTGAAATTCAAAAATGGTGGGATAGAGAAGTAGGTTTTGAGAGACAAGATATATTACCTTTTATAGTTAATGTAAATGATTCCGATTCAGAAGACAATGTTAAAGGATGAAGAAAACTAGCATTTCAACTTAATATTATTTTCTTTTTCTCATATGCTTATCGCAATGTTACGAGTTTTTTAATCACTAATATGTATAATAATATATAGATTTTGTGTATATTATTTTTGTGAATGTAGTCTAAAATAAATAAACTCACATGTATTTAGAATTTGTTTATATTTTTTGTAGACATAGTCGAATAATTTAAAGCATATTAATAGTATTTGCTAATATTTTAAAATGTCAACCTAGTCCTAACCACAGATTATTTTCAAAGTACAGCTTGCTCAAGGCAACGTTATTTGTCAACACTGTTATGACATCACAGTGACGTTTCATGACGTGTATCGCCTGTTTGGGTAATTGACCTATACCAATATATACACATATTTAATATTATTTTAGTAATTCTGTATTATTTTTTTTAATATCTACTGCAATCTTCAGATATCATCATCGACCTTTAATTTATCACGGAAATTTGAACAAACACTTAAGTAATTAATTAACGAGAAAATCTTTTTCCACTGCACGATCGCGTTTACACCTTCATTAATATTGTCTTGATGAGAATTAGCATAATACTGGCACTGTGTAACTAAAAAGCATAGAAAAGCCAACAAATTGTAGACATTTTCAATTTGAAGTCTTATAAATTCAAGTCGGAACTAAGCCTCCCTCGATTTAGACATGCTTTACTATAATCCCATATATTTCAATTACTTTAAACCCGTCCTGAAAAAAAAAAGGTCGTTTTTAGACGATCGACCCTAGAATGGCCTATCTATCCGGACCATCGGACAATTTTTTGTTCTTTTGCCTCCGACATCCGGAGCCCAACTATGCCACTTACCTGCAGATTTTCGAGGGGGAAAAATCGCAAAGACCTTCCTATTGATCAGGACTAACTTTTTCGTTTTTAACGACTCTCAATCTAAGACCCTGCTGGCGTTCAGCCCTCGCGATTCGTCTAAGTAATCCTCTTTCACAAATGTCTTTGGCGAGTTATAAATGTACCTAGTACGCCTCGCGTCTTATTAATATCTTACCAGCGTCTACAGTCTTCGATGCTTTTACTGTTATGTGCATTAAATGGAGTAAAATATTTCGAAAAATAAAAATTACGAATTATATGCAATTTTTACTTAAAACACCTATACGCAATGTTGGTATGGTATATTGAACATGCAAGTTCAGACATTTAAATTCTCAATTTTGTTCGTATGCCTAATCATTATTACGAAATACATAGTCTTAATATTTCGGAGTCATGGTGAGGTTCATATGAATCCTTTTCAATAACATTCTTGATTTTAATTACATTAATCGTATGATAGTGATAATTGTAAGGTACACCATTGTTTGTTTGTAATAAAACTGTAGGCATTTTCAAAGCACGACATGCTTTATAATAGACTTTTGTCCGTCACAGTATAAATTGTCGAATAAAATTGTATTAATGCTTTTTATGTGATTTTGGCATTAATGGGTTCGATAATTTAATACAAATATTCTAATATATGTTTAATTTATCTAAAGTCAATTAGTAAAGAGAAAGAGGATGTTTTTGTTAATTTTCTAAATACATTTTTGCACGTGATAATATCGTGCGTTTGAGTAGAGTTCTTGCTTCTTACGCGTGATATTACGGAAAAACACTGATTTTATCTATTATTTGTGCAAGTCCGGGCCTATATAAGACGATGACTTTGTTAACAAAATCAGAGATATCCTGGCAGTCAAGAGAATTCTCACCAAACTCTCTGGCAGTCTAGGCAGTACCTAGTACCTATCCCTTAGTCTTTCTGGCAGTCTGGAGGGGCAGTCCGTAAGTTGTTTTGTTACCAGGCAGACGTGGTAAGAAAAGAATTCCGTCCTGTAAGTCCTGAGTAAATCTTTATATGATTATTCCGTTCATTTAAAATAATCATGTCAGATAGATTTGATTAACTTCAAATGTACCAAAGTAAATTTTAGGTTCACGTAGGATTTCAAAGAAATATATTATTCTCGTCGAATATCTCTTCAATAATACGAACAATAAGCACCAGATGATGCATTAACGTTTTTGCTAGACTTGTGTAAAAATATCACCTTTCTCGAAGTAAATATCATGTATATATATATATATATATATATAATATATTACAATTCTTTGCCAAAATATACAAATGTATTGAAAAATTCAAAAGATTCTTGGTAGTAGTGGCATACAATGAAGTAAAAGTAATAACAATATGACAACTGGTTGTCAATTAGAAACAATGACAAATATAAAATGCAAATCACAATGTATAATTGAAAGTGTAATCAAATAAGCAATAGGACAGTCGGGACTACTTATATGGTCACATCAAAAGGCTTGGGATTTACCACAAACTGTTCAGTCAATGCAATTATACAAATAACAACGACGCAACTATGTAATGAAAAATTAAGAGTAGAACTGTTGATATTATATTAATATAGTATGTAAAATCAGTCATGTATAAATGTAAATGAAAGCAAATAAGCATAGGACAATCGCCATTACCCATGTAATCCTGTCAAATCGGATTAGGTTCACCTAAACATGTACAATCTGATTGAAATACATAGACAATCAACGATGCAACTATGTATGTGTTAAGATGTATTTGTAGCTACAGACATATATGTTTCTACCTGGATTGACATTTTAAGGTAATACTATATAATTTTTATTCAACACATATTAATGCTTTAACATACACCTTCTTTGTTATGCTGCACTGACGAAACCAAACTAGGTAGAAACATATATGTCTGTAGCTACAAATACATCTTATCACATACATAGTTGCATCGTTGATTGTCTATGTATTTCAATCAGATTGTACATCTTTAAGTGAACCTAATCCGATTTGATAGGATTACATGGGCAATGGCGATTGTCCTATGCTTATTTGCTTTCATTTACATTTATACATGACTGATTTTACATTCTATATTAATATAATATCAACAGTTCTACTCTTAATTTTTCATTACATAGTTGCGTCGTTGTTATTTGTATAATTGCATTGACTGAACAGTTTGTGGTAAATCCCAAGCCTTTTGATGTGACCATATAAGTAGTCCCGACTGTCGTATTGCTTATTTGATTACACTTTCAATTATACATTGTGATTTGCATTTTATATTTGTCATTGTTTCTAATTGACAACCAGTTGTCATATTGTTATTACTTTTACTTCATTGTATGCCACTACTACCAAGAATCTTTTGAATTTTTCAATACATTTATATATATACAGTGATGTGCAAATGTATGGAACCAAGTAAATATCTCTGGAGTTTCTAGAGATGTAGAAATTAAATTTGGTGGGTAGATATTACACTATATTTTGTATTTAGTTCGAATGTTTTTATCGCAATTCAACTTCCAGTTTAACCGGAAGTAATGTCAGCTTGAAATTTTTAAATAGAACACCCTGTATATTATTTTAGTTTTGAATAGAACACTTTATTGCGAGTACAAAAATAATGGGTTCGATATGTTTTATTTCATGGCCAACCGTGATATTAACAAAGAGTGATTTTTGTTACAATGCTAAGATCTAGTATTTTGCGAGTGTAAATCACAAATGTAACAATAACATTAAATACCAAAACTGAAATTGAGTACAACAGTACTTAAATTACTGAAAAGGGCGCTAAACATAGTAAAATAAAACATGACTACGACAAAGCGTTAGGATACCGTTAGTGTATTAAATGTTCAAACTGAGCACCATTTACCTCTTGACAGTAGGCCAGTCTATTTTTAAATGCCATTGTAACATTGGCCTTTGTTTCTGGTGGAATTCTTTGAATCTCTTGAGTTATTCTCTCAGCTAATTCTTGCAAATTATCTGGTCGATTAAAATAAACTTTGGACTTCAAAAAACCCCATAGATAATAGTCCAGTGGATTAAGGTCTGGTGATCGAGGAGGCCATTCTATAGCACCTCTTCTTCCAATCCACCTATTAGGAAATGTCCTGTTTAAACGATCTCGAACAATGCGAGCGTAATGAGGTGGTGCCCCATCTTGCTGAAACCAGATATTATTTGGCAGTTGTCCATTTTCCTCCAGCGCCGGAATTATTTGTGCATCCAAAAGTTCTAAATACATGTTCCCGTTCAAATTTCCTTCTAAAAAGAAAGACCCAATAATTCTGTTATTGTAAATACCGGCCCAAACGTTCAGTTTTTGAGAGTGTTGCGTATGAGCTTCTTGTACCCAGTAAGGATTATTTTGGGACCAGTAACGGCAGTTGTGTCGATTAACTGTACCCTTCAAACAAAAAGTTGCTTCATCAGAAAACACTACATTTTGTACAAAATTATCGTCACGGTTACAAATATCCATAACTGATTCACAAAATTCTAGCCGTCTGTTGAAGTCGTCGTCGGAAAGTTCTTGAACAAGGCGAATTTTGTACGGGTAATATCTTTCTCGTTTTAATATCCTCCCTACTGAACGACGGCTAATTTCGTGCATATTGGCCAGTTCAGTAGTAGACAAATTATGATTTTCCTCTAAAGATATAGCAATATTTTGAGCTACTTCTTCATTTGTAGCAGTATTTATACGTCCACTTTTTCTTAAATTTCCGACGGTGCCATTTGTATTGTACCTTTGCAAAGTCTTTGTAACTATCGAACGTGTTATTTGCCTATTCGGATGAATATTGTTAAAAAGGTCACAAACTTCTTGATGCGTTCTTCTTCTGTCGCCAAATCCAATCATCATTAGTATTTCAATTCTTTCTCTTTCGCTTAAATGAGCCATTTTTGCGTTAAAACTAAAATACTACTTATTTTGACAATAACTGTCACTGCTACAATTATTACATGGACTACCAGATATTATTACATTTTCATTCAAAAATATTTTTTTTTGTTAATATCGCGGTTGGCCATGAAATAAAACATATCGAACCCATTATTTTTGTACTCGCAATAAAGTGTTCTATTCAAAACTAAAATAATATACAGGGTGTTCTATTTAAAAATTTCAAGCTGACATTACTTCCGGTTAAACTGGAAGTTGAATTGCGATAAAAACATTCGAACTAAATACAAAATATAGTGTAATATCTACCCACCAAATTTAATTTCTACATCTCTAGAAACTCCAGAGATATTTACTTGGTTCCATACATTTGCACATCACTGTATATATATATATATATATATATTAATTTAATATGTATTTAATATGCATTAAACACATATATCAAATTCTTAGCCGTATCTGTTAATACATATGAAACACACACATATATCTATATACGTGCGAGTAGATTTCTTGAAAATTTGCGGCTTATATTAAATTGAAAATTACTTGCTTTCTTTAATCTTGCTAAGATCACTTCAGTTTGTATAAATACAAATCGAAAATAATAGGGAAAAGGTCTGATTTCATTATCGGACTGACGAGCATTTGGGCGAAACTAACATTGTTAGTCTTCGATAATGAAATTACTCTTTTCCCTAAGTTCATTAATTAACTTAAAGAAAGCAAGTAATTTTCAATTTAATATAAGCCGCAAATTTTCAAGAAATCTACTCGCACGTATATAGATATATGTGTGTGTTTCATATGTATTAACAGATACGGCTAAGAATTTGATATATGTGTTTAATGCATATTAAATACATATTAAATTAATACAATTATCCTGAATGAAATAAGGATTTTCATTAATACCGACGTTACGTATACAATATGTGTTTCAAGTCGGTAGGAGGCAAAACATATAAATATGTTTCCTCTGTATCATAGAGTGAATTAAGTAATTAATTCTCTCATGCTTGCTAAGATCACTTCAGTTTGTATAAATACAAATCGAAAATAATAGGGAAAAGGTCTGATTTCATTATCGGACTGACGAGCATTTGGGCGAAACTAACATTGTTAGTCTTCGATAATGAAATTACTCTTTTCCCTAAGTTCATTAATTAACTTAAAGAAAGCAAGTAATTTTCAATTTAATATAAGCCGCAAATTTTCAAGAAATCTACTCGCACGTATATAGATATATGTGTGTGTTTCATATGTATATATATATATATATATATATATATATATATGTTCTCTTTCAGGTTTCCGCGGGTAGTAGTATGTGTTGTCACTGGATTCCGGGTTTTCTTCCGCGTTATTACGTCTTTACGGGGAGAAGACTTTACACCAAACCAAGACCTTCGAAAAACTAAGAACAAGAAGAAGCAAACTGCTTTGTGACCTGATTTTTCTACAACGTTGCCGAGAGGAAAACATAGTGCCACAGACATTGAAACTGAAGTTCAACAGAAACACCAGACAAACCAAGAACATTCTGAAGAAAGCAAGTATGGCGCTACTGAGGGAATCCATCCATGAGACTAGAAAAATGTTGGATGATACCAACAAACAATTACTGCAACTACATCTGAACCTCAGCAACATTATCCACCCGATAATTTGGAGAATACTGGACCAGCTCAGTGAATTCCGTTCCGAGACAAATACCGATTGGACAAAAGCAAAACAAATAAAGAAGTTCAACCACCTGCAAGCAGAACAAAAACCCAGAGACACCAGAGTAGAGAACAAACCACTCAAAGTGGTATACAACTTATCCATCCATGGATTGGACGCAGCATCCCACAATGTTTTGGCTAAAGGATTTAACTACGCAATAGCTCCTGCCCGCATACCAGTAGAAGAAATAATTTGTGGAGTAGAAGCAACTATAGCTGGGATTGACAAGAATACGGCCGAGACTATCCGCCATGATGTATCGCAAATATTAAGGACAGCCAAACCACCAAAGAAAAACCTATCACATGAAGAATTCCTGGCATTGAAACAACTAAGGGAAAACGAAAACATTATTATTCTACCAGCCGATAAAGGAAATGCTACTGTGGTAATGAACACAACCGACTACGACGCCAAAATAAGAACCCTCTTGGAGGATCCAGCATACCAACCAATCTCCACGGATCCAACAACATACCTGGAGAAAACAACCAAAACTAAAATCAAGGAGAGTCCCATCGACAAGGAAATCCAGACAGCACTCATTCCAAGGGAGAAGTCATCAAGATGCCCCAAATTCTACGGCTTACCTAAAGTCCACAAGGAAGGTGCACTCCTAAGACCCATAGTCAGCTCCATTGGATCACCTGTTTAACAATTGGCTAGATACCTAGCCCAACAACTACAACCTCATGTCGAAGAAGCCGAATCTTACGTCAAGAACGCAAGCCACTTCATCGATCTATTGAGACAAGAAAAAGTAGAACCAGAATGGTTATTAGTAAGCTTCGACGTAGTATCACTGTTTACCAATATACCAGTTGCCGAAGCTCTAGAGACCATCGAACGAATATACCAACCCCCAGTGCACATAATGAACTTGGTGAAACACTGTCTGACAAACACATACTTTATCTACGAAGATCAGCGCTATAGACAAATAGAAGGCGCCCCTATGGGTTCTCCACTATCACCAGTAATAGCAAACCTTTTTATGGAAAACTTAGAAAAAACAGCACTAAGGACGGCCACCCACAAACCCAAACTCTGGCTACGCTACGTCGATGACACTTTCGTGATCTGGACACATGGAAAGGACCACCTCGACATCTTCCTGGAACATTTAAACAAAACCCATCCAAAAATAAAAATTTACGATGGAAATAGAATCGAACAACGAATTACCATTCCTCGACGTTTTGGTCAAGAAGAAAGAAAATGGGAACTTAAGTCACACGGTATACCGAAAATCCACCCATACAGACAGATATCTGAACGCTCAGTCTCACCACCACCCAGCTCAGTTACAATCAGTAGTGAAAACCCTAGTGACAAGATCGCAGAGATTAGCAGACAAAGATAACATCACCCAAGAAATGGACAAACTCCACAAGGCACTCCAGCAGAATGGTTTCAGTGAATCTGCTATCAAAAGAGCATCCAAGCCGAAACCAACAACACCACAAGAGGAAAAAGAAACACCAACTGCCAAAACCTACTTACCCTATGTGAAAGGCACCACCGATAGAATATCCAAAATCCTACGAAGACACAACATTGAAACAACATTCAAAGCACACAGAAAAATCAGTACAGTCCTTCGAAACCCTAAAACAAAAATACCTTTAGAAAACCAAGGAGTTTATGAAATTCCGTGCCTCAACTGTGAAAAAACTTACATTGGACAAACGAACAGAAGGGTAAACGCAAGAAGAGACGAACACAAAAATTCCGTAAGAAAAGACGAGAAAACTTCATCTCTGGCTCAACATGTAAAAGAGACATCCCACACGATAGACTTCAGTAACACCAAGCTATTAGCGAACATCGAACATACTAAAACCAGAATCATCAGGGAAGCCATCGAAATTGAAAAACATCCGAATAATCTGAATTCACGAGATGATACCCAGAGGTTACCAACAGCATGGAAACCAGCACTAACAAGAACAAATACCAACAAAGAACACCAAACTAATACTTCTACATCGCAAACCAGCCGTCACACTCGAAACACGAGCCCAACGACACGGAACCATGCACACACTCGTCCAAGGGCAACCAAACGACACGCTAACGAAGTATATAACCACCATCCGAATCCCGAAAACATCAGTTTACGAATAACAAGAAGCAGAAGCAGACAGTTATCGCAGACCTGAAGATGGCAAGTGTGATTTTGCCGAAACGTCGTCAAGAAACCAGCATCGGTCTTTCCAAAGACCAAGCAGTGGAAACGCGGAAGAAAACCCGGAATCCAGTGACAACACATATATATATATATATATATATATATCGGGTTACAACGTTTTACGTCTTCCGATTTCTAATCGCCATTCCCCTCTGTTCATCCACATGCCCTCCTCCAGATCCGTCTCTCGAATTTCCTTATCCACTCCGTCTCTCCAGCTTCTGCGCGGTCTTCCGCGTTTTCGGTTTCCTTGGGGGTTCCAGTTTAGTACTTTCTTTGGGATTCTGTGTTCTGGCATTCTTTGGACGTGCCCATACCATGTTAGCTGTTTAGTTATAATGTCATCAATAATGTCGTGTTGTATTCCCATTTCTTGTCTGATGGTTTCATTTGGGACTCTATCTCTTCTGGATTTTCCTGCCGCTCTTCTCCAGAAGTCCATTTCTGTGGCTTTTATCTTTCTTTTTGTTTTTTCTTTTATCGGCCACACCTCCGATCTATATGTTATTATGCTTTTCACGATGGAGTTGTAAATACTTTTTTTATTTTCTTTTGTAATGATCTTGTCCCATAGAATACTGTTCAGCATGGAAGTAGCTCTTCTTCCCTGTACGTTTCTGTCCGATATTGTCCCATCCTTAGCTATTTTCATTCCTAGGTATTTGTATGTATTGCAATGTTTGATGATCTGTCCCGTTGATAGATGTAGGTCTTCTTGCTGTCCTCCTATGCACATATACTCCGTTTTTGTAATGTTGACATCCAGGCCCCATTTTCTGTATTCCTCGATGAGCTTTCGACTCATATATTCGATGTCATCTATATCTTGTGCAATAACTACTTGGTCATCCGCGAAAGAGAGGGTATATACTGTCGTGTCGGCATCCACCGGCATTCCCATACTATTGCATTTCCGTTTCCATGTCTTTAGTGCATATTCCAAGTATATTTCGAATAGTGTCGGAGATATACAGCAACCCTGTTTAAGACCCTTGGTTATTGTGAATCCAGATGTTAATCCTTCGTTGGTTTTGACTCTGGATGTGGAGCCCGCGTATAAAGACCTCACAGCTTTTATTATTTCCATGTTTATGTTGCTATGTTGAAGAGCCTCCCATAGTTTTACTAAAGACACACTGTCGTAGGCCTTTTTCAGATCTACGTACAGGAGATGTACCTCTTGATTTCGTGCTGCTTTCTTTTCTAAAATTTGAGTTAGCGTAAACAGGTGGTCGACTGTGGATTTTCCTGCTCTGAAGCCTGCTTGTTCTTCTGCCTCCATAACGGCATATTCTTTCTCTATCCTGTTCTTTAAGATTTTCCCATAAACTCTACTTATAGCGCTTGTAACGGCTATTCCTCGATAATTGTCGCAGTTACTCTTGCCGCCTTTTTTGAATATCGTCGATAGGTATGATATCTTCCATTCCATGGGTAGCTCGTGCCTGTTAAGGCATCTTTGGAATAAATTTCTTAATAGCCCGTATAGCTTATCTGTGCCGTATTTTAACAGTTCATTAGTAATATTACCTGATCCTGGGGCTCTTCCGTTTTTTAAGTTTTTACAGACTTCTTTAACCTCCGCCACAGTTATTCTAATTGGGGATCCTTGTATAAATATGCTCTGGTTTTCGTTTTGGATGTCTTTAAATTGAGGTCTGTCTTCTGTCAATATCTCTTCAAAGTACTTGTTCCATGTTTCAGGTATTATAGGTGAGATTATGTCCTTCGTTTGTCCTCCTCTCATACTTTTGAGGAGCCTCCAACTTTCTGTACTCTTCCTTCCTCCAATGTATGTATTGAGTCTTGAACACGTCCTTTCCCATTGATTATTCTTCTTTTCACATATTCTCTTCCGTACTCTCTTTTGTGATTCTTTGTATTTTTCCTTGTCTTCCATAGCTTTCGAACTTAAATATACGTGGTACCTTTTCCTTTTTTCTTCTATTTCGTATTCAATTTCTTCGTCCCACCAGTATGATTTTTTCTGTTTTCCTCGTTTTTCTTCGTAACCCAATGCTTCCTCTGCCGCTGAGTGTATGCCCCTCTTTATATATTCGTATTCTTCTTCTATGTTTGTGAATTCTGCAAAAAAAAAAAAAAAAAAGGTTAAATAACAAACGAAGAAACTCCAAAAAGATTTAAAGTCAACAGCCTCGAACACGAAAGTACATAAATACTATACAACTCTAGACTTGACAGCAAAATTCAGAATGCAGAAATATCATGTATATAATATCTTAACTCACAAAATAATTATGACCGTATATTTTAATATTCAATGTTTGAATATTCCGCTAAATGTTTGTTGACATACTGCGAATATTTTTTTCAGTAAATGTAAAGTTGTTTTTTTCAATATATGAGTTATTGTTGCTTTTGTATATAACAAATACTTTATGATCTTCTTGTAAATATATGTACTAAATTTGTGTAATTGAATTTCTGTTTTATATGTAAATAAAAGATTGACATAGTAAGATTTCTTTTACCCTTAATGCTAGAAGGTAATATAAAATGAATATTGAAGTAATAAACATGCTAAAACATACCGAACCAGAATTTTCTTCTCCGTAAACTGAACAAGCCCGTATTACACATTTACTAGATACTTAAAACACTTGATTTTATCATTACACATATTGTTTTAAGTTTAATATCTAATTATCTGTCAAATATAGACAGTGAAGGTGGACGAATACCAACTGTAGATTTAATGGACGACAATACCACTCTGATGTTAAATATCCCTAAGACTGTACAAGACGTTTAGTTATCCGTTGATAGATGGGAGCACTTCAATTTGGCAATTAGCATTATTAATTATTTAAGTATTTAACAATTTAAAGAGGGTTTCATGTCGCAGCTTAAGAGTTGCACTTGAACACATTAGAATATGCATCATTGATATGATATTCCATTTATATAACTCTTAACACCTTCCAATATTAATATGGTGTTGGAAGGAGTGGTCCCTAATGCAGGAACTAGGAAAATAATAGCGTTAGCAGGTCAAGAAGGCGCAATATCTAGCAACAAAAAAAATTAAAGGCGTATGCATTTCTCAAGGATCCATGACCGGTCCACTATTGTATGTACTATATTTGAATGAGCTTTACTATTTCTTGGCGACACAACTATATTTATAGCATCCAATAGAAATACTAACGTGGCCGCATTACCTAACGAAAGGTGTAACCTCGACTTGTATTGCAGCGGGAATGATTTGCATTTATACCAATGCAAAGCAATATTCGTCAATTTTAATATACGAATAAAAATAAATGAAAAATCTTGTTTTTATTCCCTATTCTAATCTGATGCCATAAAAACGGTGTTCATCGAAAATTTTAGAAAGTTTTAGAAATATATATCACTATGGGCAAAATAAATAAAATGAAATTGCAACGATCCATTCTTGAACAAGAATCTATTTAAATATTTTATTTCGAATTTTCTCCTTGAATGTATCGGGTGGCACGGTACGTTTATTGATTGAATCTAAGAAAAGATGTCACCTTTTTTTCTCTGCTGAAGTTGGAGGTCTGAATAGTATGGTGCATTGTCCATAACTATTACTGAATTATCTGGTAAGTTTGGTACAACTTTTTTTTTAAAACATTCATTTCATCATGATAATCTTCGTTCTTGGTTTTTGATTTAAATAACTGTAAACTATTTTGAATTAAACCCACAGTACCTCCATAATGAGCGGTGATCCGTCTTTGCCAGGCTCCACCCCCCCCCCCCCCCGGTGTTCGTCAAAACCTTGCCAGCACATTGAAACCGTATGATTTTTATGTAAATAGCTTTAATCTAGATATACTACATACTCTTATTTTCACCAATATCATACAGTTCCATCAAATATTTTTTATTTGACTTACATTCTTTATATTTAAATCCAATGTCACATAACATCTTTCATAATGTTTCTTTGGAGGCTTTGAATCGGGTTTTCTTTACCATATATCCATGCAGAACATTAGAGTTGGTACAGTCTTATCAACTGAGTATAGCGAATGAACTTTATTGCGAAGTAAACATCTATAACAGGGAATTTTTTTTTGTAAATACCCATTTATTTATTTATACCTACCTGCATCGTCTAAAATAGTACGAGGAAGCCGTTTAACAAGATTCCTTCTCACAATATCCACTGATGATGAGGATGATGGTTGTGGTTGTTCCTCTGGTGGAGATGCTTCATTTTTAGTACCAAAGCTTTATTTAATTCGGCGAATTGTTTTGTCGGCTTTGCCTGTCATTCCTGACACACGACTTATAACTTGGTCGACGGAAAATGCATATGCTTTTACCGCCTTTTAGTTTTCATCAATGTAAGAAAATTATGGAGTATTCTGAACACTTCGCTCTGGTTGGCTTTTTGCATACTCATATTTATAATATGTCTAAAAATATATTATTAACATAGAAGAAGTAGCAGTATAACTAAAATAAGTTTTACTAATCTAAAATTCGGACGAAATAATATGAAGTTGCACAGCATATGGGTCAGGGAGCTGAGGAGTAAGGTGGTTTTGGTAATAGTTAACATTTTTCCGCCAGTCAAATTGGTTTGGTTGAACTCTAGCTTGATGATAAATTAAAATTTTCAAAAGCCTTTCATAAAATAAACAACTTGTAAATATGCCCATATTCTTGTCACCGTTGTTGTCTTCACATTTCTTGTGTTTGTATTTTTTATTTTATTGTCAATAAATACATTTATTATTGTTGCGTTTTCGGGTTCGAAATAAACAACTCGTGCAATTATTTATTTAAAATAGTCTGTATATGTATATACTTAAAATTATATAACAATATAAAAATATAAAAGCTAACGTAACACACTTAAATTACTATTAATCAATTAAAATTAACGCTTGTATTTATTTAGTTCTATTACTAATATCTCTGTCCGTATTTATGTAACAGTTCTATTTATATAAGACGGCACTACTATATTTATTTATTTGGCTACCACTATTTATTTCTTCGCACTCGATCCCGCAATGAATCCCGTAATGAATCAATCCGCCTTATATACGTATGTGAAAACATCTCGAAGCATTCTCATAAACTCCATCTCTCTCTCGAATGTCTGTAGAATATTCCTAGACATTCTGTCTCCGCTGGACTATGCCGTACAGCGTGGAGATTGATTTATGGTGGTGTGTAAATAAGAGCGTTTTTATACGTCGGGCCGAGATGATTTATGGTCTCTTTTTGTGCGTGTGACAATTTCGTTTTTATCGCGCCGAGAGATCTGATTCTTTTATTTAATGTAAACTCATTTCGATACATTATTATTAGTATAAGATAAACTTCCTAAAACTTTGAAAGCAGGTCACCTTGTATAAACAACTACTAAAGTCTTTTAAAGGAGGGATTATTATATTTCTGATTCAAAGTTGTAATGTAGACATATTCACGAAACACAAATCTCAATGTTAGTAAAAATAGAAACTTCAACATGAAACTTTTTGTTTACGTTATCTACCTCTCCCGTAAATGTGCTTTTCCTGCTTAGTCCGTATTTTAACAGTATACTTCTGACGAAATCGCTGTTGCTCGTTTTGTAGAGCTTACATAATATGATGTAAATATTCATCTTTCGTAAACTTTACAATGTAAACAAATAATTAGTAAGAAATATTTTTGATATAAACATACTCTCTGGTTTTAAAAGTTAATCCTCCCGTAGAATAATTTTACCCTTACGATAAATACGTATAATGTACATCATGGACCACTTGAATGTTAACATTAATATTGACTTGAGTATATTTAAAATGAATGAGAGGAAAATCATAATAGAAAAGAACAAATTATACATTACATTTTGTAAGATATTATTTACATTGTTTCAACAATATAAAAAAATGATACATGGAAATGAAGAGTATAAATAACATAACTTATAATGCAGCATGTGTATATAGCTACGCAAACAAAAAATCAATACAAAAACAACAAATACCTTTATTGAAATTTAAAACACAAACAATTTATGCTATGCATATCTACTTGTGCTTATAGAGATCGACTTAATAAAACTCTCCAATACTATAAATATTTCTGGATAGCAACAAGTAGTAGATATTAATACTGAAACTGTTCCTTATTTGCTGTTTGATCTTTGATGATAAGCAACGGTATAATTTATTGCATGAAAGTTTGTGTGAGCTCTGGTGATTCAATGGTATGATATGATAATTTACCTAATTTTTGTAGTACAATTGTGATTGCTAGAATCAAAGGAGTTTCCAGCAGAACTATGGATGTAGGTACACCAAATTATTGATCAAACAGGATGGTAGGGTAAGTATCCTTGCGACAGGCTCGCTCTTTTTTGACTCGTTAATTGTTAATTAATAAACTTTAATTGCCGCGTTAAATGGTGCTCCCATCTACACATAATATTAGACAACTAAGTATCCTATTCACTGTTAGGAAATGTCAACGTTAGAGCGGCCTTTATTATCGATCAAAACTACGATTGGCAATCATCCACCTCTACTATCTATATTTGACAGTTGATTAGTTTTTAAGCATGAAAGAATGAAAACAAAATGCATTATAATAATAATCGGTGTTTTTAGTGCCTAGTGAATGTGAATTGCCAACAATAAATGCTCTTTTATGGATTTGCTCAGATTCGGAGCAAAGTCAAAGGTAATGTACTATTTAGCATTTTTATTCTATATTATTTTTTGCTTAGCATAAAGAGAAAACGTAATATTCAATGTCAGCTCTTAAACTACATATAAGACATACCTAGTAATTACTCATGTTTACATATATATTTACGAGACATAATTCATGAAAAAGAAAGTCAGATATACTTGTTGCTTCCAAAAGTAATTAAAATCCATATATTAACATTAACCTCACATTTGGTTAAATCTTATCTACACGTGACAATAAATAAGTAACGGTGTATTCAATCATCTGTTAATAAATCATTCTGTCGTGAACATTCATTTAATAAAATACAAGATACATACTATTTCTGTTTACGGTGAGAAAGATGGTATTTATACAAGTTTGGCAAAAAAAAAGAAAACATCAAGCAAGTACATGTGTTCGTGCGTATGATATTGTTAAAGGAAAACTTCAACAAGAGCAATGTATTCAATTATTATGTGAAATAAAATTACTTTAGTACATGAGAAATAAAAATTACTTTATCGGACATGACCATAATAATTAGCGCAGAAACGGAATAACAAACTTATTACCACGTAAAGACTGTTAACAAGTTTATTACGGGACGGGAGGACTTACGGGAGACAAGAGAGTGCTTCCACGAAATGCCTGAAAGAACTAGGGTTGTTCTTCCACGAGCTGCCTGAAAGAACTAGGTGAATTCTCCGACGTACTGTCTGAGGGAACTAGGGGTGTTCTTCCACGAGCTGTCTAAAAGAACTAGGTGAATTCTCCCACGAACTGAATGAAGGAACTGATTACTCTAATAAAATCGTGGCTTTATATATCCCTAGACTCGCATAAATAATGGTTTAAAACAGTATTTTTGACGTGAAACATACGAAGTATCACGTGCAAAATGCAGGTATAATATTAACAAAAATATCATCTCTCTCATTTCTAATTGACAAACATAAACATTATATACGGTAGATATTTATAAGAATATTCGCATAGAATTATCGAACCTATTAAGCTAAAATTAAATAAAAACATTAATACATATTAAATTGATAATTTCTACAAGTCTGTTACATCCTGAGCTTTTTAAAGTAGGTTCTGCGGCATGAGCAAAGTCTCCACAAGCAGTGTTCCTAGTACTGCGTTTGTGTTTATTCGAAATTTAATATTGAGAGAGAGAGAGAGAGATATTTAAAAAAAAACCTTTTTTGTATGAGGAGACATAATAACCTGGACATCTGCGAAAAAATCTCGAGGTCAAAAATTTTCAATACAACACTTTTTTATACTATGTATAAGAAAGTAAAAGGACTAGAAACAACGACGAAGCCAATTGTCTATAACGCAATAGGCGCTACAAGTGTAACTGAATAGACATAAAACCAACTCAAACTAGCGGAAACAACCAAGGACAAAATGAGAAAACAAAAATAAGGAAAATAACAAAGTAAGAGGTAATATTATTGAAACTAGAAATGGTACAATTAAATTGGTTCAGCCACGTGATGAGGATAGACATTCAATGGGATTAAAAAAAGGGACTGACTTGGTAGAGGAGAATTGTGGAGAAAAGAAGCGAAAATACTACGAAAGATAAAGATGCTAGCGAGGGACGGTGAAGAATGAAAAAAATGTTGAGTCATTGAAAGCATAAATCTGACAACCTTGAGGGTAATAAGATATTTATGATAAAGATGGAGAAGAATGTATCCATTTTTATTCGTTGAAATCTTTTACCTATTTTAAATACTTTGTTCATTAAAAATAACGTGTTGTTATTGCTTTGCTGTTGTATACGCATACCTTAAATAATATTCACTCTATGCTCATGTTAAATTTATATCGGACCTAAGAATATTGGACAGAAACGAAATTGGGGGAAAGTTGTTTAAAACGAACACAATTGCATATATTTACACAAAATGAAATATTCATCACTTATGCGAACTTCCCCTTTCCTATAATTTATTATATAGGAGAACGACCCTAAGAACAAAGAGGTTTCGATCCCGTTGGTTTACAGATTCGATATTCGGAACGAGAACGAGCAGATTTAATCAATGCAATTCTCGGGGAAGGAATAAATGCATAAGAAATTGGTCCGCGGTGTCAGATTACGCTTTCCTTAAATCGGATTCCTGTTTACGAGAATTAAGAAAAGCGACGTCTTCGACATTCCCGTTGGTTTCCCTTGCTTTTATGCTTCCTCCAGTTTCCTTTACCGCTATCTGTTACGTTCCCGGGGCGCAGGAGGGGATCGATTGATGGTTACGCGCCTGCTGATGATGTAGACGCAGCTTGGTTGCGTGCCTTTTGTGTCCCATTTGCAGACTTATTGCTCCCGCAACGACACTTTGGAGATGGTGAAATATCAGTGATCGGAATACATTAGATTCGAGATATATCTCTTCCTTATATCGAATAAGTAGAAGGAGATAGGCTTAAAACACGCGTACATATTTTTAATATACCGGGTCATACAAACAATAAGGGCAAAAATATGCTAATGTGTTTTTCATTATGAGCGCCGCGTTTTGAGCTTAAAATTTCTTTCAATTTCCAGCCCTTTTGTCATTGTTGCTTTGCCAGTCAATACATACCATTTCACCATAAAACGATACGAGCTTCAAAAAAGTTTACAAGTTATTTAGGTAATTTATAAAAAATTCTCATTCGGTCAAGTTTACTAGTTTAGAGTATTACAGTTAATTGCTCGTTAATCTCAGGTAGTGCATTTAACGTTCTAAGGTTATAATTTTGCAAATAAGATGATATGATTTCCTTAAAAGCTGTTAAACAAAAATTAGTCAGTTTAATTTTGTTGATCATTAGTCTTATAGAATTGAACAAATGTATCGTCAACGCAATTTAAGTGAACATGAAGCAGCGCAAACCATAGCTCTGTTTAATAACTGTCATAACCAGCGTTATATGGCTAATTTGTTAGGCGTTAAAGAGTCAACAATAAGTCAGATGGTTAAATGTTTTAATGAACTCGTGACTTCTCTAGAGCAAGAGGACAGGATCGTAAAATATCTACAAAAGAAGTAGATAATTGATTTCTTGGACAAATTGCCTTAAGGACGGGACTATCAACCGGTTTCGCGTTACGCAGAGCTCTAGCTAAAGCTCGAAATGTATAGATTTTTGGAAGAACAGGCAGGTTTGGTAAAGCAGGATTAAAGAGTGGAAGACCAGCAACTGCACGACTGCTCACCAGGCAACATAGAGTTGCCAGATAGCGTTTTGCTAGAATTCATGCAAACTGGACAATTGACGACTAAAAACAAGTTTTATTTTCGGATGAAACATGTCAGTCTGAAGTCATCAGATGGACGTGAGCGTGTTTGGAGAAGACCACATGAGAGGTTTGCTGACTGCAATATCTCTCCAAGAGTTCTGTTTGGTGGTGGGTCAATAATGTTCTTGGAAACAATTTGTTTTGACGCTCGCACGGAGTTGGTACCTATATCCACAGGAGATCAATGAAAGCAAACTTTTATATTGAGAATATTGTATAAGATCATGTTGTGCCATTTGCCCCATTTATCAGCGCCAACTTCGTTTTTATGCAAAATAACGATCGACTACACGTTGCTGTAGACGTAATGCAATTTGTTTTGACGCTCGCATAGAGTTGATACCTATGCACAGGAGATCAATGAATGCAAACTTTTATATCGAATATATTCTAGAAGAGCATGTTGTGTCATTTGCCCCATTTGTCAGCGCCAATTTCGTCTTTATGCAATATAACGCTCGATTACACGTTGCTGTAGACGTCAGGTTATGGAGTGGCTACTTAAAAGATCGGATATAAAAGCCACAGAGCATCTGTGTGATGCACTTAAACGGGTAGTTAGACGCCATATATCTGCTCCTAGAACCCTTACGGAACTTGAAGAAACTGTAGTTGCTAAATGGAAGAATATTCCTTAAGCTTCCATTTGCAATTTAATTAGTAGTATGCCTAGACGAATGGAAGTAGTTATAAGAGCAGGCGGAGGCAATACCAGATATTATTTTTATAACTTTCAAGTTAAATTTAGTTTTTGAAGAACTTCTTATAATTTTTAAATGTTCGCTGTGCCTTCAAGTTTAGATATTACTGTATCGTTTTTGTTGACAATTCATGCGTTCTAATTTCAATAATAAAGATTTTTGGCGAATTTTGTTACTTACTATAAGTGAAGCGTTAATTGGTCCAGGAGTTTAGATAATCTTGAATTTTGGTCGTTTTTGTGGATTTCCATAGATTTTCTTGGATGTCCATGGATTTTTATGGATATCCGTGAATTTATATGGATTTCTTTGTACGAAAAAGTAGCGAATGCGATGAACAGACGCGTTGGTTCTTGGCACTGCGGAGGAATTCAGAGATGAATTCTTTATAAACAAACAAACTATAGTGCTGGTAGTGCATTTAAAAGTGTTATTGGCACAATTTGCTGTATACTTATACACCGAGTACGCATATCAATGAAAGAGTTAGCCTAACCTCGAAAAGGTTACAGAAAAGGACCTATACTCGGCCTTATGTTACTTCTAGAGATAAAGGAAGCATATCAATTACAGTTTATGTTTTTATTCAGAATGGACCTGGAGCCTCTCTTTGAGGCAAGAAAAGACTGCTTATGCGAGGCTGAAGCGACTCTCAAGACTTCCTATTCTTTTCCGTCCAGGCCTGTCCGACTTAAGTCCACAGTTTGCACCGCAGTCAATAAGGTTTGTGCTAAATCTGTGTTGCTTATGATATCCGCTCCAGTACTTTTGGTCCCAAAGCTGTATAGGTACTTGGATACTGGGTGTTTCTTGAGCCTATTTGAATCCATATTCGATTGTAATTTAAATTTTGCTTACTCTAAGAAACTACTATTGCTAATATCAAATTTCTTCAAAAAAAAATACGGGAAGATATATCTGGATCTGAGACAGTACTTCGGACTGAATAAGGAACATTAAGCAAATCAGAATATAGCTCTTAAACCTCGAGTACTTTATCTACGAATTTTACTTCAAACTTGACCAATGGAAATAAACAATTGCCTCAAACGGTGAAAAACTGGTTCAAGTGCAAATGTACCAGCGACAAGCAATGGCAGTAATTGAAAGGGAAAATCCGAATCTTACAAATGACATTTTGATGGCATTACATAGATAATAATTTGTAAGAGGTTTAATAAAATTTTAGCAAATGAAATTCCAGTCTCCATAATTCTGTCCAGATAACTTAAACACAGACCTCCATACTGCCTTATTGGCAATTTAAAAATTTAAAATTATCGTGGGTATTCATGGATTTCCTTGAATGTCTAAAGATTTTCAAGGATGTCTATGGATTTCCTTGGATTTACATAAATCTTCAGAGATTTCCATTGATGTATATACGTATTTTATGTGATTTGTGAATAAGCAAAATTGCCATATCTGATCTGAAAATTATCCCTAAGTAATACATAAAAATCATCACATCCAAGTGGAGTCAGTGTAAGTACATTGACTCTTAGGCAAGCATTTTATTCAAGCGGAGTCTTTAGATGTTTTTTTTAAATAGTCTTAACGGTACTCGCATAGCTCTCTGTGTTATGTGGAATTGTATGGCCTAAATATGATACCCTTGGACGACATGTGGTTTTAGCAAAACGGTACCACTTGTCATACTGATGTTGTAGCAATTCATTTAATGAAAGAAGGGCTTGGTAAACTGATTATGTCAATAAATGGACCAGTTAATTACAGATCTTGGTCTTCCGATTTAAAATATAATTTTTTTATTCCATAGTGCTATGATGAGTCGCTAGGTTAACCAATAAATTAGTATATACATTTAGGCAAGTTTGTGTGAAAACATAATAGAAAATTTCGATCAATGGGTTAATTTTCCAGGACTTTTGCCGAGAAAATTTAACTAACGTGTCCCTTCAACAATAGTAGTAAATGTAGTTTAAACAAGAATAAAGATTGTACTTAAATTCTTAGACAATTGTGCTTTATTGTATAATTCAAATCGGCACTTTTAAGGAAATATTTTTTATTTCCCGTTTTATTATGCTACTAATTTTCTGCTACCGAGCATTTGGTAGAAGCAACACCTAAATAGAATGATATATTATTTAAGCCCTGTAGTCATTCTATTAGAATATTCCGATTGTTTGCTGAGAAAAAAGGTCAGCATCCGCAGTTATCTTGTGTTTTACGGCACTGCACAAGTTGGATTCACGATATAGAATAAATCTAACCACGACGCCACAACATTAGCGCTTAATCTTAAAAAAAAAAAACATGCATATAATTCGAAAAAGTCGAAAAGATTGCTATTCTTTTGTCGTAAGCAAAGGAAAGTATGGTGCTTCAAAAACCATCGTCTTATAGTACTGAAGCTTTCGTGCTTCGATGTTACAATGCCTTGCCTCAGTATACTTCTCAAATCTCACCATGGAGGAAGCACCTTTGTCAATCAAAAATACAGGATAACTTGCCGCCGCTATGCTCGTTGCGAGGAAGGGGTGGTTTGATGGTATCTCTTGGAACGAACATCAAAATTGTTGCCACCTCTCATTAACTTAATTGAAGATCTCCCTAATAGTATTAATCACCTGGGAGAAAGATAAGATGTCTAAGGTGTTGAACCACAAATCAGAATCACAACAATTATACTGTTTATCTAAAGATTGTGAATTGATCAATGTAACAGTATGAACCGTGAAATGACTTCCCAGTATAAATATATAAAATAAGCTGTATAGACTGACATGAAAAAAGTATGTACAATAATTAAATCTGAGCCATAAGCATCCATAATTTTCGTTGATTACTTCTTGGTGTTAGAGTATAGCCTTATTAAAAGAGTATAGCCTTATTAAAAGACATCCAGCTTAAGATGATTATTGCATATGAATGTTCTAAAGCGCCAAAAAATATTTTTGCGTACTAAATAGCGTGCCTTGTATAGTATAGACTTCTTGTTAATATTTCTACTCGACAATCCGAAATTTTCCTCTTCTACAAACAGTCAGCTATTTTGTTACTCAAAATTCGTCTTTTCTGATACACTTTAGATTGAAATACAGATTACAGTTGATTACATGTATTCCTACGATAGAAGTACAGAACTTCAGTGAAATACATATTATAAGTATAATGTAGTTTACTTTATCAAAATATGTTATTTTCTATTTTATAACAATTATTTTGTTGTAATTTAGAGTAAGTTATAGTCTTGTAAATTTATTTCCGCTGTAAAGTAAATAAATTGGAAAATGCTTTATTATAAATGAATCGCGTAGGTATAAGAAACAGAAACTTTTCGAATAATCCTAGATTTTGAGCGAATGTAAGTTACTTTAACTTCCTAAAGTTCGGGGAGAGAAACTTTCAAAGAATCTTTGTCTTTTGGCTATCTAGTTTCAGCGGGAAACTACGTACGCGGAGAAGACGTTATTCGCTAGTGTTTTCTAAAGTTTGCTTTAAAAGATCTATATGAACTACGAGAAAGCGGATGTGGTTGTTACATTTTTTTAGTTTTATATTTTTAAATTTGTCAAATCCGAGATCGTGGTTTACTTGGCTATGATAATATAATCTACTACACATATATATATTTTTATAATATAATAGATATTTTCTTTGGGAATGGCGGCATGATTGCTGCCACCTATCATGCCGCTATTCCCAAAGAAAATATCTATTATATTATTGAATTTACGGCAAAGAAAAATCCAATTATAATTATTATTTCTTCTTTAAGGTTCTTTTTATTTAAAAGAAAAACTTTTCTGTTTATCGGCCCTGTAATTATATTAAATTAAATTCTTTGTTTATTCGGTAGCGGTCTGTTATTTACTGCATTCTCTTTTCAAAGAAACGAAATAATTTGATTAAGAGAGATTAAATGTCGAGACACTATTAAGCTTATTTTTATTGTTCTTTGAAAAATGAATATAGTAAATAACAGGTCTACCCTAACAAACAATTTAATTCTATATACATATATACAGGTGGCTGATAAAAAACGCCCCAAGCCGTAGCTCCGTTATTTACTATCCGATTTTAAAAAACGAAATATCAAATAAAATGGTTAAGTAAATACTATCAATTGGCGTAATCATAATATTATTAGGAACAAAAAGTTTGAACATGCGATAGTTAATTTCTTTTTAAATGGCAACGAATATTTTTAATTAATGTTTCGGATAAATAATGTTTTCCTAATTTTGATGATGTATAACACGTCAATTTTTCAACATAAGTTTCAACTGTGCCGTGGATAGCAATAAAATGCATAAAGTAATAAGTACTGTCAATTAGTATGTAAATGTTAATAAATACTGTCATTTGTGTATCGGTGTGATATTAGTTCAACGTTCTGATTCTTTCTGTGATTTTAATTCATCATTATCATGGATAGCAATCAACTAACTGACATGTTGCAAGTATACTTTGAATGTAATCGAAATAGTGCTGAAGCTGTGAGACTCTACAGTTATCGTTATCCGACAAGAGAAGTTCCAGACCGTCGTAAACTCGGAAGAATCGAACAAAATCTAAGAAAATATGGAGCCTTCAAAATGCCAAAGAGTAAGAGTCGACAGTTTAAGGAAAATACAGAATTGGACGTTCTTTTAAGAAGGAAATATTTCTATTAGCGACAGAAGCGGCAAACATGCGAACAGCCTCACAAAATAGATACAGAAACCTGGGATCTAGTAAATGATTCTTTGGCACAATTACCACACAAGGAATCTCATTACAACCGGTCTAAATCCAAAAGGAAGTATTTTGAGAATCCTGCTTTAAATGTCAAAATACTCTTTACCGGATTTCAGCAGTATTTTTTTCAAAAAACCAGGCGTACGCTAAGCTTGAAATGCTCTGCCTTCCATGGATGGTTTCGAGAAAATTCCGAGTATTCTTTCCGGAGCCCGCGATCAGACATTTGTGACTTTTGTGAAGAAAATAAAATACAGCTGAAACTATACCCAAATGATCCATGCAAAATAAGCCAAGCGCTACATGAAAGAAAAGTGTAAGCATACAAAAACATCAAAAAAAAAAATTATAGAAAATAGTAAAAAAGATAAGTCAACTTTAGTTATCGAGTTCAATTACGCACAAAACTTGCCTTTGCCAAAACTTATTGTTTCGCAACAGTTTTACAAACGACTTCTGTGACTGTACGTTTTTAATGTGCACTGTCATAATGATGATACAAATTTGTTTTATTGCTTTATTGAACACGAAGCAAAGAAGAACTCGAATTCGGTAATCTCATTTGTTAATCATTTCTTGAGAGATGTGATTAGTCGAGAACCGAACATAAAAAATATTGTACTTCTCTCAGATGCTGCCGGGGGACAAAATAAGAATATGAATATGATAGATCATGTGGTTTGCAAAATCACAAAGTCTTAACATTCGACACATTTACCTGTCCGTGGCCACTCGTATTGAGTTTGCGATTGAAATTTTGGTCTTTATGGCAAGCTCTTGAAACGACTGGAAACGATAAAAACTCCGGGCGTTTATTTTCAAATCATGCGACAGTGTGGGCAAAAACCAACGGCGTTCAAGGTTATTGAAGGTGGTGCAACGCTAATTAATGACTCGGACAAGGGTTAGAAAGGCTTTTTGAAACAGTCCACAAAATTTAAAACAACGGCTTTTACGTTAAGAAAATATTGCCAGCTAAAATATACTTCTTCTGGTACTTTGTGTGCAGCAGATGATATAGCGGTTTTTCTGCACCCTTTTATTTTTGGATTACAAAGAAAAAAGAAAATTTGGAAGTACACTTAAAGGCGGCTTCTCCAAATTGTATTAATCCCGATAAAATGCAAAAGATAAAAGATTTAATGAAATATTTAGAGCAAGATGAGTTAGAGTGGTATGAAAAAATGTGTTTAAGGAGCCAGAAAACTTAACACCTACTGAATAAAATAATTATGAAAATAGCGATAGTGATTTAGAATATTAACTTGATGTTTAGTACTTTTTTTCACTTTCATATGAAGTAAAATAATACAAAACAACCGAGTTTTAAGTATTTTTACCAAGTCTCTGGAAAAAGGGAACTTTTTCATTTTTTGTTTTTAACGATTTCAAATATTTTGCGCAAAAAGTGATTACTTTTTTAATATTATTATTAATAAAAAAATTAGTTTTAAATGAACAAAATCAAAATACATACAGATTACTTAATGATACTATAGCTTTGATTCTTAATATAATTTAATTAGTAATAACTTAAAATGACAATTTTGTAAAAGTGCCCTTTTTCCATCCAACTCCTCAATTATACTTTATTACTGCAATGATGATTTATTTCTTTAATGCAATTTTTACTTCCCACACTAGTGCGGGAAAGTCAATTTCCTTCACTCAAATGCATGCGCGAAATGACATGTTTTGATAAGCGAGTATAAAATAGTTATTTACGAACCAGGTGCGGGAAGACTATTTTCCCGCATGAGCGCACTTTGAAAACACGAGCGACCGAAGGAAAGCGAGTGCCTTTAATTGCGCGAATGCGTGGAAATATCTTCATGCAAGTGGTTTGTACAATATTTTTGTACGAGCATAATTTAAAAAATATTATTGATTCAAGTGATTAGTATTAGGTATGATACCTAAAATAGATTACCTAATTAATTTGAGCACTCACATTTAAATTTAGTTTAAGTTATTATATTCTTGCTTACGACGTTTTTAGTCTTATATTTAAGTGAATTCATCGCTTTTTGGGTTAATTACAATTAACTGCCAATTTCAATGTTACTTGAGAAATAGTCAAATAGATGGCGCCACAAATTTATTGGAAGAATTTTTAATTATTAATCCTATTTCCCCAACTTTTAGTGAATAATAGTCGAGAGAAGTAGTATTTTATTGACTAAATTTTATTACTATCAAGTTAAATTTTTTTTATATATCCCAAAGAGCCAGTGTTGTTTTCAATTTTTACAGTCGCCTCGACCGCGAAATACTCCTTGCTGGTTGAGAGATGCATGCGCCAAATGTCACTTTACAGGCGGTGAGTACAAAAATTATGCTTTCATATCTTATCTGAACTACTTTGGTGAACACTGTGGACAAATATAAAATTTTTGGGGTATTATGATGAGCGCAAGACTGTACTACACCAATTATTCGATCAACACACACTTTCCTAGCTATACCGTACCGATGAGGTCTAACGAGTCTGAAAAACGTGTTTACGGTTGCACTAACCACTGAAGTTTCTCATAATGTATTTTTTATTTACACATTTCTAGGTTATCATCTATATTATATCTATATTTTGTCACTAGTGAGTCAGTTAATGCATAATTGGGCACTGACTACCACGTCGCGAAGTTTCCAATACCCAATAAAACTTGTGATACGTATCTCTATACTACGTGAATTTAAAACTGAAATTTTTACGATGAATACCAGATACCAAAATGATCAAGAAAAGCTTTAGTATTGCTCATTCGACTCGCATTTAGGTTCCAATATAGTTAAATAGGAGAAGAAAACAGAGATTTTTGTCTATTTCAGGTCTTAAAAGATTGCCTACCAGCTAAATATAATAATCTGTAGTAGGTACCATATGAAGATAGTATTTCACTTATGTTGTGGAGTACTAGGAAACAAAAATAAGTACATTCGATAATAGGATTTTCCAAAATAATAACTGTCGTCTTCACGTGACCCACTAATGAGATATATAGAAGCGGGAATAATTATTAAAAGTGAATACATTTCATATTAAACGACTCGGATCTTGTTTTGTACATCTGTATTTACAACAGCAATTTTCTACACGTAAAAATAAGTGTATATGTAATAACACCTTGCTTTCGATTATACAATCTGATATTATTTAATTTAGTACAAACACGCTAATGTAATGACAAGAGTACGTAGTTTGTACAAAGTAATTACTTATTAGTTATGAAACACAGAAACGATATTGTAACATTAACAATCGCCGACATACATATATTCATTTTTAAAAATGATATTTTTATCTTGCACACATACGTAATACATAATGAATACTTAATGAACGTACCAGGTACATACACGCAGCAACGCATGATGAATTTTCAACATGTTAAGTGGTATTCTCTTTAGGTTTTGATCGATCGAGATAAGACTTTTAATTCTGCATGTAATATTGTTATCTAGGTTATAAATAAGTCCCTTTTTTTATATATAATATATAACTATTATGACGTTGATAAGCGACATGAAAAGCAAGTTGCACTTAATCAATTTTTTTGACAACTAAATCCAGGTAGCACGAATATTAATTAAATACTTCTTCACTAAAGCGCTGATTATAATGCTACAAATATCGCAACTCGGAACAACTGGTCATTGAACGATTCCATCAAAACGCTATGTTTTATAAAAATCTAATTATTCGGACATCAATGCCTTATCTACGACTCTTAGATATTTTAAAATAAAATTAAAAGCTCCTTCATCGTTGCAAAAACAAGGCTTGGAACATTTTTCAATACTTCTTGGCATGATAGCTAAGTATTCATAAAGAAGTCTAATACTTCAAAACAAAAATAGTTTACTGGAATTTTCTTAATACTAGCTGCTCGTAGCCTGCCGTTGCTCGACCACGTTCTACAGAAAAATTAAAACTTGCTTTGTGTTTACTGCCATTGACCGATATAAAATTTTTGTTTATTCTATAGCTAAACAACGAATCAATGATATTTATATTATATAATAATCAATCTATCACCCCAATGCCTTTGGATACTCAATATGTAAAATCTATTATTGACCACTTCGAACAGTCCTTAAAATTATTAACAGATAAATATAATGAACAGATATCTAATTTAGTTCGTGAAAACAATAAGGAGCTAACAACAAACATTGACAAATTAGAACAATACTCTCGACGAAAAAACATACGAATCTTTGGTGTAAAAGAACAGGATAAAGAAAACGTCCTACACAAAGTTCAGGAGGTTTTTGCTAATATGAATGTGAATATCAATGAAGGTCACATTGATCGTTGTCATCGTACAGGTAAATCTGTAAATACTAAAGACGGCCTTGACGTTAAATGTCCTCCTAGAGGTATTATTGTTAAATTCACAAATTACTATAAAAGAAAGGAAGTTTTGGATTGTAAAAAAAGGTTGAAAGGTTCCGGGATAATAATTAAAGAAGATCTCACAAGCACCAGATTAACTACACTAAAGGCGGCGGAGCAGGTCTTTGATAGGCGGAAAGTATGGACTTACGATGGAAATATCTTTGCCGAAAAGAATGGCTTCCGGGTGCCTGTTGCGGATATTAGCGATTTAAATAAGTTTAAATAGGACACTGACCGACTCATGTACGTACATTTCATTTTGTTCTTCTGCTATTTGCATAACTTTAAATAAGTGTTTTGCTCTTTGTTTGTTTATTGCTTGTTTAATATTTAGTTACATAATTTTGAGTTGATTTATTAGTTTATATAGCTTCCTTACATTTACGTTAATTTTCTGCATCTTAATATACATATATCAAATTATTTATTATTTATTATTAAGTTTCATTGATCTTGTTTTGGTTGCTAAGTTACTATGGTTTCTTATCTATGATACAGGTTGTTTTGTTTAGTTTTATGCAATCTGTTATATTGAACTTGTAATTCTTGCTATCTACTGCATCTATTCCATTTACTAATAGTATACATAGTTTGTAATTCATTTAGCTCCTTCTTGATATATAATTAGTTGTTAATGAGTAATTTACGGTGTGTTCACATAAACGCCAGGTCCCTTGTTAGTTCGTACGCAGAAATTAAAATTTTTATCTTAGACAATGATTGTGATATTGTGGCTGTTTCTGAGACGTGGTTGAGCTCTGCGATACCTTCTATGCTCGTAAATATTGATGGTTATACTTTTGTAAGACATGATAGGGAGGGTCGTGGGGGTGGTGTTGGTTTTTATATACACAATCGTCTCAGTTTCTGTTTGATTGATGTGTGCGGTAACATTGAGCAGTTATGGCTTACTTTAAAACTCTGTAAAACTGTTATCTGTGTTGGGGTGTTATATCGAGCACCTAGATTTGATGCGGCTGCATTTATTGATGCTTTTGAGGATATCCTGTCTGAGTTATCGGTTGCCTATGATCATGTTGTTTGTTTTGGCGACTTTAATTTTAATTTACTGGATCCGGACAACCATGATGCGATTGAGTTCAGTAATTTATTGGAAATTTTTGGGTTTAGGCAGGTGGTCGACCAGCCGACTCGTGTTACCTACTCATCGTCTACATTGCTTGATTTGGCTCTTATCCGTGGTGATGATATTATCGCTGACTGTGTGGTTGTACATTGCCCTAGCATATCGGATCATGATTTGGTTCAGTGTGACTTGTCTATTCACGTGCCTGCTCGCGAGACATGTACTAGATCCTTCCGCGACTTAAAAAATATAGATTATCCTGCTTTTACATCATACTTACGTGCGATACCTTGGCATATTGTTTATGATATCCATGATATTGACGGTAAGGTAGACTTTGTTAATGAATCTATTTTGCATGTACTAGATATTTTTGCCCCTGTTAGGGTTTCGCATTTTACTAAGCCTCGTACTCCTTGGATGACAGAGTATGTTAGAATACTAATGGGTGTCAGGGATAAGGCCTTGCAGAGATTCAAACGGTCAAAAGACCCTGCTCACTGGGCGTATTACAAACAGATACGTAATTTTACAACTTTTACTGTCCGGCGGGAAAAGAACCTCTACTTTGATTCCTTGCTGTCTGCAAATAATACACAGAAATTGTGGAGGAATCTCAGTCGGCTCAACATTGCGGGTGGGAGCGGGGCTTTGAGGCTGCCACAGTCTCTTTCTGATCCTGATGAACTGAATAGTTTTTTTCTTGATTTACCCACGCATAATAACTGTAGTACAGATTTGCTTGCTTATTACAACACGAATACTTCTGTACAAGTCACCGCTGAATTTTCTTTTGCTCCGGTGGATGAGCATAAAATATTTTTGATACTCACCAGTGTTAAAACAGGGTGCATTGGGGCTGATGAGCTGGGGGTTGATGCTCTGAGGCTTTGTATTCCTTTCCTGTTACCAATATTTACATATCTAATCAATTTCTGTCTGAGTTGCTCCGTTTTCCGTCTGTCTGGAAGAAAGCTTTAGTGACTCCTGTGCCTAAGGTTTGTGCCCCTAAGGAGTTTAAAGACGTACGTCCTATTAGTGTGCTGCCTGTATTGCCCAAGGTTTTTGAGAGGGTTGTGGGTCAGCAGCTGGGGGAATATCTCGAGACGAATAATATTTTGCCGCAATTGCAGTCTGGCTTTCGGAAGCGTCATGGCTGTGTCACTGCCCTGCTGAAGGTTACTGATGATATTATGGCTAATTTGGATAATGGTAGGGTTACTAAACTAGTTTTGTTGAATTTCAGTAGAGCTTTCGACACTATTGATCATGAATTACTTATTCTACATTTTATTGGCCTGGGGAGAGGTGCGGTGGATTTGTTGAGTAATTATATATCCTTCAGGAAACAATCGGTAAGGATGAATAATAGTTTCTCTGCCTACAAAAATGTGCGCTCTGGTGTACCGCAGGGTTCGGTTTTGGGTCCTCTGCTGTTCTCTATCTACTCTTCTCAGCTGCATACTTCAGTGCGTCATGCCCAGTTCCACTGTTATGCTGATGATACGCAGGTCTATATATCTTGTCGGCCAGATGAGATTGTGCAGACCTGCGAAGTACTGTGTGCTGACCTCGATAGGCTTGCGGATCTGTCCGAACGTCATTCCTTATATCTGAATCCTTCGAAGTCTACTGCTATGCTTTTTGTAGGTAGGAACGTTAGGATTAATATTAATGATGTTATAGTTAGGATTCGTGGTGTTGATGTTGGGTTAGTGGATGAGTCAAAGAACTTGGGGTTGATAGTGGATCACAGGCTAAACTTTAATGCGCATGTCTCCAAGTGCATTCAACGAGGATACAATGGTTTAAGGTTGATTTATCCACATCGGAAGGTCCTTAATAAAACAATAAAAACAATGCTATGTGAATCTCTGGTTTAACACAGGTAAATTATGGGGATGTTATATATGGTCCTTGTTTACGTCAGAGAGATGTTTATCGTGTGCAAAAGCTGCAAAACTCGTGTTTGCGCTTTATTTTTGGCATTAGGAAATATGACCGCATTACTCATAAGTTGAGAGAGGTCCGCTGGCTTAATATGGAACAACGCAGATATTTGCATAGTGCTTGTTTATTTCACAATATTATTATAACTCGCTCCCCTACATATCTTTATAACAAAATTACATTCAGAACTGATGTTCATAATTTAAATTTGAGATTTAGGGGCCTGCTGACGCCGCCAATTCATAAACTTACCCTTTACAGTAAGTCGTTCAGCTGCAATATTGTAAAAATTTACAACTCCCTACCCAGTTCTTTAAAAAGTATGGCGCCTGCTTCATTTAAAGTTAACTTGAAGCGACACCTGCTCCAATTGTTGTGACCTGTGCGTTTGTGTGTCCACCTATCTTCATTCTGTCATTTATTCAGATTTGTATTTATTAGGTTATTAATATTATTAATACATTTATTATTTTGTTGTTATGCTTTGAGTTGCTATTTCTAATGCATGACTATACTTGTATCTAGTTTAGTGTTTTTGTGTGTATGCCTGTGTTATAATTAGTATTTATTCTCGCTATGATTTGTTAGGTTAAGTTTATGGTTAAGTTGAACAGCAATAGCTGAACTTCGCCATTTGGCACATATATATGTATATATGTTTTGTGTCAATAAAGTTTATTATTATTATTATTATTATTATATTCATACACTCTATTACTTGAGAATATTCTAAATAGAAATAAATTAATTGATCAGAGACTATGGTCGTCGTGGCGTCACCAATTAATGAGATACAAATTTAGACAATCACAAAAACTTTTGATGATCGTGCCTTGCGCACAATAATATTTAACTTTACCAAACAAATATCTAATTTTTAAAATTTCTGACAGCCTGGTAGTTGTACAGTTATCTTGCTACACGAAGTACAAGAAATAAAAACTCAAATACCTGGAAATCTAGAGTTCCAGTACGCCATCGAAGATTGTCCCGGACGCCCATTTCTGCCGCGCTACCGTTCGATGTTATTAACGGCCCTGAGTTGATGTTGTCGGTGAAGATATCCTCTAATCCGGACCAACGCCGTAAATTGAAGGACGATAGTTACTCCAACAATTTATTATTTGGAAATCGAAATTTAGATCACCCTCATCGGTGTATCCATACTGTGGACATTAACACCTCGTTTCCAGGACATCTTCACCGCAGTACTAGCGGACTCTGGCCGACACCGGGACAGGAGTTAAGAGTTATTCAACTACCACTCACTGTTTAATTGTACTGTACTAACTGAGATGTAACAAATTAATCCAATAATGAATGTAATACTGATGTTGTAATAGTATTTTGGACGTGCTTCGCCCTTTTAAAGACTCGGAAGTGGGAGAAGAACATTCCCGAGAATTTAGGCGTCGGAAAGACGCTGTTGGAACATGCCACCAGAAAATTCCATACAACAAGAAACTATGAGAACTATTTAGATAACTTAGATGGACAAAAAATGCATACGTCGCCAATCTTAAATTTGAACAAAATTTGAATTAATATTGATTTAAAAATATTTAACAAGTATTATACAGGGGTGAATGAATTAAACATTGAACGCGTCCTTTTAAACGTAACAACTCAGTCGGTGATCTGTATAGCGATGCCGACAGTGTGTGTGTGTATAACACGACGACTGTGTGTGTTTTATTTCTCATAAAAATTCATTTAATTTCAAATAATGACAATTTTTTAATATTAACCTAAAAAATTTGGAAAATAAAATTATCACAACTTTCCACACAACATAAGGAACACACAAAATTTCATTAAAATCGATTATATTTATATATTGTTATGGCCCGTCTGTATATGTGAAAAATGCTAAGAAAGCATTAAACATTATGTCGAGAGTATCTGCATGGACTAGTTGTAGGGATTTGTTCAAGAAGCACAAGATTATGACGCTGCCGTGCGTCTATATTTGTCGGCTGCTGGTATATGCTGCAGAAAACTTTAACAAATGGCCGAAATTAAATAAGAATATCTTCTGCACTCAAAATGCTTGCACGCCCAAGATTCCTAAACACAGAGTTTTAGTGAAAATAATCCCAGATATCTGGCCATTAAATTATACAGTGCGTTCGTGATGAAAGGAACAAATTCGTTTAAAATTCAAGTAATTATTTTGCAGAAAAACGCTCGGACAGGTCGATTAGTATTTTTAGTTGTGAATTTTTTGACATAAGAAAATTATACACAGGTTGTCTAAAGAAGAACATATGCAGCAATCATTGTTTTTTTTTTTTAAATGGAACATATTGTATATTATGCCATATTTGAATTGTATGGTAAATTCTCAACACTTTTTACATAACATACCATATCCCCAAAATCAGCGGTTTTCGGAATAATGACGTTTGAAATGTGATAAATTAAAAAAAATACATGAAAATCGATTAATTTGAAGTAGAGTTTCTTGTTGAAGATAAAATTTGCAATACCAGGTTGTTTTTGTTGGCTTTTAAAAAAATGTTCAAGGTGTGTATTTTAATTTATCACAAAACTCATTATTCCGAAAACCGCTGATTTTGGGGATATGGTATGTTACACAAAAATGTGTTTAGTGTGTTTAGAATTCACCCAAAATTTAAAAATGGCATAATATAGAGGGTGTTCCATTTAAAAAAACCAATGATTGCTGCATATGTTCTTCTTTAGACAGCCTGTATATAATTTTCTTATGTCAAAAAATTCTAAACTAAAAATACTAATCGATCTGTCCGCGCGTTTTTCTGCAAAATAATTACCTGAATATTAAACGAATTTGTTCCTTTCATCATGAACGCACTGTATAATAAATTGATATTTTGACTTTTATGTATATATGTATCGATGTACTTCATATTTTATTTTATATTTACCATATTTGTGACATTTCCCATACTCTTTTTGAGTCGACTTGGAATAAAGAGTATTATTACTATTATTATTATATTTGGTATATAATGCATGTTTAATTAATTATATATGTATATTATACGAACTTACCATGAAAAAAATAATATAATCCCCCATATTGAACGTATATCCTTAATCATTTAAAAAAAAATAAAAATTCGATGGAAGTTACAGGTAGCAAATATAAAGCAGACTAGAATTACTAAAAGACAAAAAAGTGAATAAATCAGGTAAAAGGGTATCACTAAGAAGTTAGTGACATTTAACGTAAGGTACACATTTTTATGTTAGAATGTATGACTATAGTAGTTACCCCATATATGCCCATTATAGCTGTGTTATTTTTTTGTTTGTTTATTCTTGTATAAACTGACTTATTTTAAGTATAAAAAAGACTTGTAGGACCAATAAACTTAAAATTTATTTTTCAAAATACAAAAAAAAAAGAACGCCCTAAATGGAGGACGTTGGGCAAATAAGTGACATAAACTACATATACACAAATCTGTAGATAGTGCATGATAACTCACAAACTTACATGTAAACCTTTGTTGCATTTTCTACATCTTGTACTGGTTTCTGAATGACAAAAAGGACATTTTATTTGTTTTTCTTGAGGTATTACAAAATGGTCTGTTTGATCAAAACGAATATCTATTCCTTGATAACGCCCAGGTTTGCTTTTTGTTTTGTTGTAATAGTGTCACAGCAATTATTTTTCTAAATTTTAGCTCTTCTAACACACGACCAGTTTTCCGGTGTATTTGCCATGCTATGCTACAGCTATGTCTATACAATGAGCAATTAGAAAAAATACCACTTTTTGCCTCTTATAGATACCCTTTACAAAGAGATGTTTTGATCACTTCTGTCCACACCACCCATATTTGCGTTATATAACTCTATTATTGCTTTACCTGCAGTAGACAAAATAGCGAAAATTATTCATAGACATATTGTTTTATTTACCTGCATATTTCTTCAAGTGTGAAGAGTATTTATCCCTGCTGAATTCAAACACAAAGTTACTATAATGTTGCCGTGCCACTTTATAACGATTATGTCATTATCAACCAATTTTCTATAGTCGTAGGTAATTCAAGTAAAGGTACTGTAAAAAAAGTTGTCAAAAAATAAGTGCATTTGAACATCAGGCCATTTTTGTGTCAAAATGTCTGAGTATTCTAGAATAACAGATGGGTTTTCCCAGTTTAGCATATTTTGTGCTAATGTGGGTGGAAGTTCCTTGGTACGGCTGAAACCTGCTGATATAGCTCAATCTTGTTGCATCAACCCATAGTTTAAAGCTATGTCTAATGGGCTTGGCATGAATGAATTGCTAGTAGCCATGGCGCCCAAAATAGGACACTGTCAATGCATTTCCTGACAAATGCTGTATTCTATAAATTTTGCACTTTTGCAAATTTTTCTTTTGTAGTGTCTAAAGTCGTATTATCAACAACATGAGAATGAGACAAAATGTTTTCAAACTTGTGTCGAGATAAAGCCCCAGACACATGTGAGTATCGGTTTCATTTTCCCAAAACATGCGTCTTCGAGGAAGCCGAACATATCCACAATAAAATTCCAATGAAAGTTTTTAGTTCGGACTTTTCTATTGAGACCAACAAATTTTGTTGTTGTATGTCGCGGTTAGATTCTGTAATTATCAGGTTGAAAATTTTTTCATCACAAGAAGAACGAATAATATCGAAGGACTTTCTTGTTCAAAATTTGAAGTGTTGATGCCAGAAAACTCTGTTTCATTTATTGGTAAGTCCTGCTGTATCCACTCGTAGTGTTTTTTCTTCATGCGACGATTTTTTTTGGGCCGATGGAGTTTTAGTTTTTCTTCTTATCAGCATTTGCAAAAGAATATCTTCCGACGAATAATCCTGATCACTAACAAGAGTGCTTAAACGTAAATTGATTTTTGCAGAGGCACGAAGTTGGGCTCCCGGTAAATTATTTATATAGACTAAATCCTCGTCTCCCGAATCTTCGTCCGTATGGTTTCCTGAAGTACTTTCTGGAGAAAAAATTGTTAATTGTTAATTAATCTTTGTTATTTTCTCTATAGTTTATGATTATCAGATGAATAATTGTTTATATGTAAAACGAAATAAAAAAAACACTTACCTTGCAAAGCGTATCCCATAATCGGTCATTTCTAAAAACACGTATATTCATAGTCAGTAAACTTTAAAAAAGTACTTTTTAACTCGGATCAATGCATTTGTCTCTTCCTAGAACTGCCTGGATGCGGGGAATTGTTTTCTGAATGCACGAAAAACAACTTAGTTGGTTTGAACAACTCACACAAATGAGCAACACGAACCCTGTAAAAGAAATATGGGAGGCCAGCTGGAACAAGAGGAGAAACAGAGGTAGACTATGAAAAGTATGGAATCAGGAGATAGCGCAGCTGCTGGCGGACCGGGGAAGTACCTGGAACGATACTCGAAAAATACCCAAAGAACGGCAAAGGAGAGTATGGATAAGTAAGTAAGTACAGCAGACCGATTTTCATGTGGCCGGTGGGAGAATTTGTACGTGCGTCTAGTAAGAGTCAGTGTTAGATAGAGACAGTATTCGGAAAAATGAAATGCAAACTCTTTGTGCGAGTCGTGCATTGGGACGTACTAAGGGATAAATTCAGAAAATCACATTGTTGAACATGTTTATAATGGTTTGTATTTCACTAAATTAAGGCAAATAGAAGTAAACTAAAACGCATAGTTTTATGTAACATGTTTAATTAAAATGTCTTACGTTACCTACTAGCTAATAGCGTACTAACATCACATTAAGGGGATGACTGAATAAGATTGTTAGCTACACTTAACGGTAGAAAGGCTTAGGATTAAGTAAAACTAATTTGGATAATTAACTGAATTATTGGCAAATAATGTTTATGCTAATCTCTTTCTCATTATAATCACATTGTAAACTTTCTATATGTACAAAAGAACAGTATATTCTTCAACGAGTGTAGGCGAGTGTTGTAATAACATTATTTAATAGTCGTGGAGAAAAGAATATTATTAATACTAATATTATTGGAAATAACAATGAAAATAATAATTACAATAAGAAATAATACATAAATACTCAAAAATAATTATAGGAGAAAACAATAATGAACAATAACTAAGTTTCAAAAAAATTACGGTAAATTATACATATAATTATATAAAAAGTTACACAGAATCACTATCACTGACTTCCTCTTCGCTCTCCGATTCAGAGTCTTCACTCAAATTAATAATGAACTGGTCTGTAACTTCGTCTATGAGAGGTTCCCCTTCCAAAAACTTTTGCTCCCACTTTATCACGTGGTCACAACATTTATTCCATTCAGCAGCACTAAATTCATCAAAAAAGTTATCACATAACTGTTGAACATATCTAATAGTGAATGATACATTTTTTTGTGCCACATATTGTTTAAGAAATGCCCATACTAACACAATCGGATTTAAATCTGGCTGGTATGGCGGTAATCGCAAAACACTATGGCCACGTTGTGTTAACATTTCATCTATCTCGAACGTTTTAAATGTTGGCTTATGTACTTTAATAATATTATATAAATCGGGCTTGAGCATGTTATTGTCGAAGTAAATATCTTTAGACCTTAACCAGTCTATCATAACTGATTTCCTGCTATTAGAATTCGGTGGTTTATCTTTTTGGACATTATGATAAGGAGCATTATCAATTACTAGGACAGAGTTTGGAGGCAGATTTGGAATTAATTTTTTGTAATTTTCATAATTCATCTCGTGATGATAATCTCCCGTTGTGGTATTAGACTTAAAAATCAATTTAGCATTTGGAATGAATCCCGTCGTCTCGCAGCCAGCATGAACAATAATTAGTCTTAAACCTTTTGATATAGGCCTTGCTAATCCTTCATTGGAATTGTCACTCCAACAAGTAGCCACGGTGTGAGAACTGTCGAAGTAAGTTTCATCCATATATATACCTATAATCTGTCTTTTTTCATTTCTGTAGCTTTGAATGGTACGCAAATAAGACACTCTTAACTGACGAATGTCGTGCTTTTCCATTAACAACTTTCTGTTGGTTTTTGTTTTTCTCCAACGAAAGCCCATATCTTTTACTACTTTCCTAAGAGAATCTATTCCTCCAGTGTATCCTGTTTCTTTAAATTTTCTTAGAATGTTTGGCATCGTAGGCACAATTTTGTCAACAGTAAAGGTATTTAAAATTGTTCTACGCAGCACACCTTTATTTGCATCGTCTAAGTCGGTTTTGGGCTTGGCTTTTTTTTATTTCTCTATGGCGATGTAAAAGATGAACGGGCACCTGCGTTTATTTCACTTTTTTCTTTAACAATCCGTCTAATACTTCTCTCAGAAACACCCGTTGCGGCAATAACGCGTTCATATAACGGATTCAGTGGAATTTTGAGTACCCCTGAAGTTTTTTCTTCTTGCATATATTTAAATACATTTGAGATCACTTCACGAGTTTGACTGTGTAAAACACTTTTATTTAATTTACTTTTAAACTCCATTACTCACTACCTTAATACGGCACTGCACTACTCTGTTTATCGCTTAAAACGATGTAAAGCACTGAATGCCAGAGGTTCCCCTACCTATGAATTTCGTGCGTATCTCGAGGGCGGTACTTCTAACCGGCCACATGAAAATCGGTCTGCTTTAAATATTAGTATATTCTTTTTGTGTACATAATAGATACTCGTAAACAGATGCAAAAGTTTGAGAATGTCTTAATAAGTAATAAAATATCGGGTCGCTATATGATTCACAGATCTATACAAACGATTGACTTCTACCTGGTCGCAATGGGACTAGATTGGCATGACTGCCGTTAAGAGCGTATATAAAACTCTTCACATATATATGTATCAAAATAACTCTCCAATTCACAACAAATAAATTAGGCATTAATAATTACATGATTACAATAATATGTCTTTACAAAAATATAACATTGCATAAAAAAAGAAAGTGAAATATTGGTATGCACAATCACATGTAAGAAGCAGGGAAAATTAGTAATTTTAATTTAATGAAAGAACCTCTACAATCAACACAATATCCTTTGACTTATTGCAGTTTTTAAGTACTTAAGCCTGAAGAAACAATTATTCTAATTCTTTTGTAGCTATGTTTCTTATTTCATTTGTGTTATATTAAGGTCAGTAACCTTTTTCAAAATACTTTAATATTTACAACTATCATAAACCAGAACTAATATTTAAATTCTGCAAGCAAACGAAAACTCAAAAGAATGCGGCGGTTTTATTACATTTTATAATAATAATTATTATTAGTATTTTTTGATAACACCCTGTATCCTAATAATCTTCGATCTAATGAAATAAATATAAACTACCTAAAGTAACATTACGTATCACATACGCAGGTAATTCAAAATCAATGAAACTATTACATAGTACATTAACGGCATCAATCAGATGTAGGTTAATAGAGAACAAACTACGTTTGAAAACCATTTAGTTAATGCAGTATTAGATTACAACAATAGTCTACATTCAAGCACTAAATTTACTCTTTTGAAAGTAATTAACGGTCATTTGGGAACAAATCTACCATTTGATTTAAATAAAGAACAAATACCACAATAGTGTATTTAAAGTAGAGCCGATCAAGAAAAGGCAATCAATAAACAAGGTTAAAACTCAGTAGAAAATGTCAAAGTAAAAGCTTGTAATAAAATTATGGCAAACAGACACGAAATAGAAAATATCGTAGAAGAACAGAAAACTTATACACGTTAAAGATTGAAAGAAAAGTTTAAACCAAAGTTCACTAAAGAAAAGGTAAAACGAGTCAATCCTAAAACAAGTGAAACGCAAAAAGGAAGTAAATTGTCAAAAGAAGTAATTAAAAGAAAAGGAAATTCACTGAGGAACCTTTCCTACAAGCTGAAAATCGCCTGATCTTCCTTACGCAGAGGACATTAATTTTCCAAATATAAGTGAAGCAAATTAGTCATTATATTGCACCATATACCTAGATTAAAAAATGTTAGGTTAATACAAGGAAAACATGATTTTATTTATAAAATAAACGCCGTGTAAATTAATTATTTAAAGGAAGAGATTCAGTTAGTAAAAACAACTTTTATTAATAAAACAAAACCAAACCCAATTGCAGGTTGTTCTCTGACAACAATATATCAGTCGTTTTTACACAAGGATAACATCATAATCAAATTAAATCAACTTATTCAATGAAGTAAACCAGGATTTGCATAGAATATATCTTGCTCAGCTGTGTCTTTAAACTTCACACAGGCATTTGATAAAGTCTGGTATGAGGGTCTGTGTTATAAACTTAGAAATGTATTTCGATACCCAATACACGATTTTTCAGAGTATTATTTAACAAATACATACTTATAGTTCAGTTAAGACATGATGACACTTGCGTGGATGACGATTTTATGACAATAAAAGAAAACGCAGCATGAAACGTGAGAGATAGACATAGATTTTGGTACATATGGGTTAAGGATCGACTGGAAAACATTAGTACTTATTTAATTTCATTGCATTTTGTGTATTGTCGTGTATTGCTTCGATACCGATGTTTTAAATGCACATAATACATATTTTAGCCACGCCTCGGGCATCCTGGGTGCCATCAGATATTAACCGAGTTATACTTTGTCGAAGATAGCAATGAAATTTCGGAGTTACAATCAATCCAATCAATCCAATATTGTCTGAGGTACGCCAAGGTAGTGTCCTTGGTCCCACTTTATATATAATATATACAGCTGACATGCCTAAGATCAAAATAACAAATTCAGCTACTTTTGCTGATAACACAGAGGTATTATCTTCCGATCAAAACCCAGATACGGCATCAGCACATTTACAAGGACACATTAATGGAATCCAAAAATGGTTGGAAAATTGGAGAATAAAAACTAAAATAAATCAATTTACATAACATTCATAACAAAAAGGAAAGTCCTGAAGTAAAATTAAATGGCCAAAATTTGAAACATGCTGTAAAATACCTTAGCATGCACGTGGACAGCAAGTTAAACTGGCGGAAGCATATATTTACAGAAAGAAAACAGCTTGGAGTACAACTCGTTTTACTGGATGTTAGGTGAAAAATGAAACATATCAATTAGCAACAAACTCCTAATGTACTAAAGCCTATATAGTCGTACGGTATACAACTTTGGGAAAGAGCAAGCGATTCTAATATTGAAATACTATCCACACAAAGTGCTACGCTTAATAGTTAGTGCACCGTGGTATGCCCCAAACATAGTCATTCAACAAGATCTACAAGTCCTACCATCAATGAAGCGTGAAATTTCAAAGTACAATCAGAAATACAGTAAAAGGGTCAAAGTGCATCCCAACCTTCTGGTCAAATCAATTATGGAAAAAACGACTAACCAATGCGTGTGAAACGCTTCAAACCCACTAACTTGCTTTCTAGATTTAGTCAGTAAATATAGCTTAGTTGTCATGTTAGAATTTTTTTTATTATTATTGAGCATAGTCATATAGGATATTTGTCTAGTTGATCAATAGGGAGAAATTCATTGGATTTGCTTCCCTCCATGACCATTGAAATAAAAAAATACTTAATATCTGATTTTAGGACAGATTTTATGTAAATAGAGGATAAATTATAATAAAAAAAAATTCGGTAATTGGACAGCGTTATGCATAGTTTGAGCAGGCGCTAAATTGTAGTTTACAGGTTCTTACACCAAAAACCTGTAAACTTTACTGGCTCATTAAAAACGAGTTATTATTAGTTCGAACTAATTTGTGGTTTGGTAGAAAAACATACCGTCAGAAATATTTGAATAAAAGCAGTATTATAAAATAGTTTAGCTGAAACACCTAAAAACGCCGTTTTGTCAAGTTTTGCCTTTTGTGCAATTTAAGAATGTTCGTAAGTTTTGCATGACATACCCATGTGGCATAACTGTCGTTTAGTCAAGTTAGGCAAATCAGTTTTATGTTAATTAATTTCAATTTTAATAAATAAAATAATGAGGTGTGGCCACCACACTTATGCGTATGACTTTCAAATTATAGAATTTTAGAATTTTTTAATATAAAAATTATTCAAAACCTATTATAAATACTTCTACTCTCTTAATAAATCCCTCTAGAATGCATACTTTGCGAGATATTCGAAAGAAATTACTATTCGCTAAGAGTAAAAGTGTTACTTCCGGTCCGAATTTTAAAACTTCGTTTATACAAAATATATTCCAAATCTAACTCTAAATACTTTTATACTCTTGATAAATATATATAGAATGCTCAATTTACGAGATATTTGCAAAAATCGCTATTCGGTAAGAGTAAAAGTGTTAGTTTCGGTCCGAATTTTGAATTTTTTTTATACAAAAGGTATTGAAAAGTAAGTTCTAAATACTTTTATACTCGTAACGTACCTGCCTAAAAAGCATGACTTGCAAAATATTTACAAAAAACTTATTTTCTCTAAGAATAAAAGACCTATTTCCGGTAGGAAATTCGAAAAACTTTTTTAATAAAATTGTTTTCAATTTTAATTTTAAGTACATATGAATTCTTTATAAATTTGTTTGAACTTAGTAGTTGACGAAATATTGACAAAATTCGATTTTTTCACTGAAGTAAACTACTACTTCCGGTCTGCCGATTTTACTGAAAATCTAATCAGTTCTCAAGAGGGAGATTATACTAGTAAATGCAAAAGTTAGAATTGATAGCTCTAGCGGTTTGACCGCTATCGTGGTCACACACAGACACACTGTCACACACACAAATACACACAGAGAGAGAGACATTTTCTAAAAACCACTTTTTTGGTATCAGTGGACTTCAAAACATGGACATCTGCAAAAATCTCGAGATCGAAAATTATCATCATCACAATACTTCCTTATACCTACTACGTATAAGAAAGTAAAACTATAAAGTATTTTTTTTATAAAAATTCAACAAAATCAACCATATATTTGAATACAAAAGAATAATCTTGTATGGCGAAATCGATGTGCCCGTCAAACCTGTCTAAATCCTCTTCAATACTAGGATCTCCACCAAATTTTTATAAAACTGTTCAGCATCCTTTAGACTTCAATATAATAAACACTTTAGGTCTTAAACTTTAGTGAGTGAGAGAAAGCTTGTTGTGCGAGAAAGACAGGAGACCGGCTTCGTTCTCATCCCTACTCTGTGCTGTTTACGGGGTGAGAAGTGACACCGGTAGACGCCTGGCGGGAATAACTGATCGAGTGGTAACTGATCAATTATCGACCGCCGAGAGTAGAAAGTACTAATATCGCTATAAAAAATAGGGGTTGGTGGTGGAAGGGTGAAAGTTTAGGGTTGTATGTATTTTTTAATGCCAAATCATAAAAAAAAATACAAAATTTTGTCCTAAAAACAAAAAAAACTTTTTGGGGTGGACCACCCTTATCGCTTAGGGGTATGAAAAATAGTTTACGTCCTATTCTTAGACCTGCTGAATATACACACAAAATTTCATAAGAATCGGTCACGCCGTTTCGGAGAAGTTTTGTGACAAACACTGTGACACGAGAATTTAATATATTTGATATAATCATATGGCATACAGTATACCCAATAATATTTTTTCAAGATTTTTAGTTGATTTTTTTTTTTGTAAATGAATTCGGACTTCATTAAATAACTTGAACATTATGCAATTCTTCTTAAATAACGTATGTGCAGAGAACTGTGTGGAATCCACTAAATGACAGTGTTTAATAATAAATCAGAATTTTCGGGTGGAAAAAATGGGTTTTTGCGGAGACAGCCGAAATACCCCCAAGTTTCATCTAGGGCTTGAGCTCGAACGTTGCGTCGGAGAAAAGGCCTACTTGTGCAATTTGTAGGAAATTTTACGTACTTTCATTTTCGATAGAAAGTTTATTTACGAAAGGTTGATAGTTCAAAATATCGTCAAACAATTAACTTTTACCTTTTTTTGAATTATTTTCAATGTTGCATCACGAAAATTTCAGCATCCCAAAAAGTATGTCGAATAGAAGAAATTAAAAGTGTCCCACAACATTCCTGGTAAAAACACCATTTCACTAGATTAAAATGAATATGAAGTAAACTACTAAGTTAGAAAGTGGCTACGGTGTTTAATAAACTATACTATTTTTAGATAGCTATGCTTCATGTTTCGACATTTATTATATCTAGCGAAATCACTACTTACTTGTTTTCAGAATTCTCTCTATAAAAAGAAAGATCTGATATCGTAAAAGAGTTTCATGTATGTAACGGGTTTGTAATAGTGACAAGGGTAAAATTGTGTTGTCAGCTGGGGTTCGCTTTGTCCCAAATCATGTTGGACGGCAGGTGTTAGACATGCTATATATAAGATGAGTTTCAACTTTCAAGTGTAATATTAAAAAAAATGCTAAATTAGGTTTGATGTGTGCCATAAAAGTTTTTAATAGAGAATATTAACAGTTGGTGGGGATCCGTAAAATTTATTCAGAAATAAAAGCATGATATTTATTATTATTAGAATAATTTTAAATTTCTGAATGTTAGTAATTAGGTATGTCATAATAATCGAAGGAATAAAGACCGACTTCAACACTTTTCCAGAATCCGCAAAGATCTTATGAGGTGGGTCGTGATGATTAATACATTTCATGAGATTGTTTGCAATCGTGTTTGAAGTTTTGTTAGAAATTACATAAGCTCGTCAGTATTTTAAAGAAATATCGATAAGGAGTTGTTCAAAAAGACTTTTAGGTGTTTTACTATTGTGTGTGGGTCACACATAATAGATGCCACACAGTGTGGCATCTAACATAATTTGATGATCTGCTTATTTAGTATTTTTACTGTATAAGGAATTTACCACGTTACCGTTGCTTTAATGAATAGTATTTTTATCGTCATTAATTCCGTCTTTATTTTGATTGATAATTTGTCCAGCTTAATTTTCTCTTTGTATTTTACTTAATATTTCATGTAATTAACCTTTTAAATCTAGAATTCTATGGCAAAATTTATGAAATTTAAACATAAGCATTTTCAAGTATCCATGTAATTTTAGTTCTTTAAAATAATGTATAATTATTTATTGTAAAAGTATTACTTGCTCTTTTTATTTCTAATTTTTTATTTTCAACAATATCAGGGTAATATGTGTACAACTGTAGGTTTTGTCATTAACACGGTTCTCTCTGTATATATAAGTAACTTTATTGGTGAGTTTATTATTATAAAGTGGGATGGGTTAAGGCAAGAAGCAAATAGGAAGTTGAAGAACGAAGTAACACCAGGGAATCTAATAGGAACGATGTTAAGTTGTAGAGAGCATTAGGTTATACTACATCAGATCATTGACTCTTATGAAAGCAAAGGAAGAAGAAGAAAGAAAACTGCAGAACGAACAGTATAGACACAAGGCCAGGGTAACTGACTACTCAGCGATTTCGTGATATTGATATCATTGTATGATGGTTCCACGAATTGCGCTATGGGGAATAGGATGGTTTTTGCGGGCAAGCGGTACGTTTTAGACTGTCCTTCATAAAGGATTTCCACCTAACAAAAAACAATATCGAAAAATTTGCAGTTATAGTTATACACAAAGATAAGTAATCCCATGTTATACAGATATCACATCAATGATATTCCTCTTACAAGAAAGGATATAGTTAGTGATCAGGGTGTTCTTTTTGATAATCAATTATCCTCCTCAGAACACGTTAATTCTATATGCCGTGCATTATCCAGATCTCTGGGATTGTTGAGTAGATCGTGCCATGGCTTTCTGTATGGTATCCCACTTATACTTACCAGCAGTTAGCGATTGAGGGTGTACAGAAGCTTTTTTTGAAATATTTATCATAAAATACGGATGTTAGCATGTGTGCTTTTTGTTCTTTGTAGATGTTTGTAACAAGTAACAAACATGTTTGCACATGTTTGTTACTTTAAAGGCTTATATTTCGACAATTAAATACGATTTGGTTCCATTTTCTTTTGTAACCAACTTCAAGAAAATAAAATTAGCGTGCGATAAAGTAATACTTTATGCAACCAAAACGGGTGTCGTAAAGTGAACTTTATAGCAACGGAATAGAAAAAGAATGTCTTTGTCAGTGCATGTAATACAATGTGGTTTCAAAATGATGATTTTGCAGCGTATTACGCATGTGAAGTGAGAAATTATTTAAGCCAAAGTTGTTCACAGAGATGAACGGCCGTCTTAATTTCATTTTGTGACCGTCCAGGTCATCGAATTAAAATCCACTAGACGTTTACTACTGGTTACATAAAGAAGACGGTTTGTGCAACACCAATAAAGATTGTAAATGAATTGAGACATTTTCTAATAAATTCGCACAACAGGCAAATGTTGCAGGAAGTGCAAGACAGGTTGAAAAATATGCCTGCTTTCTATTGTTTGATTTTTATTTGAGTTTGGTTTAATTCTTAATAAAAACATATCACTTTACTTTAAATGGTTTAATTCAAATTCGTAATTATTGAAATAATTTCACAGAGAGCTTCTTTTGCAGTAAAACAGAATAAATTAAGTCAATCACAGAAAATGTTTAAAACTACATTAAAAGAGTAGCTTGGTCATTATTTCTACAGAATAAAGAGTCTGAGTAAAACGAAATTATTATATATGTCCATATTTGAAAAACCAGCAAAGTAATATTTTAAAATTCAGATCAGTTATGAGCCTAATGGATGACGCTGACTTTCAGGACAGCATTTATAAGAACAATAATGTACGCTAACATACCCTTTTAATGTTTTAATTAATTACCAAACCCCAAGCTTTTCTTTTGATTGTTAAGTACGGATGCTAGTGTGATTGCCTAATCACGTGGAGTACACTGTTTTTGATCGTGGCAGCTTTCGATCTTCGTCACTTTATACATACTTCGGTGCAGATAACCTATAATTCTATTTTGACACTTCGTGTTGCGTGCGCTTTTTACGGGTAACTCAAAACAAGAAATATTCTCATACAATTTCTTTACTCCTCTCTTGTCTTGCTTAAATGTCAACGAAATAACAACAACAAAAGTTAATGAAAACAAGTTTTATTTATAAATCGCATCAACAAATATATATTAAAAAATCACAAAGAGGTAGACGTAGAGTAAATCTGACATAATTAATAATAATTATCGATATTGCACGCGTCGGTCAATGCTTTTATTAATTTTCGAACGTTAAGTAAAAAAAAAGTATCACCCATGGAGATTTTCTTGTCGTTACATAATTTAAATAATATCGCATGTAGGAGGTTTGTCATGGGTTTGGGTTGGAAGATGCAGGTCTGTATTATAACAGCTCTTGTACGGACGGGTTCCTAATCAACAGGTCAATAATCGGCAACCGATTAGACGGGAAAATGCAAGTCTATTAAGACAACATTGGTACGGGCGGATTTTTAATCAACAGGTCAATTAGTGACAGCTAATTAGGTGCGAAGAACGAGCTGTAAAGCAATATTCCTAAAAATACGAAGGTCCACGCATATACCTCACTTCACTAGCTCAGTTAATAGTAGGTACCTATCTCTACTTATCTTTTATCTCAGGGGCAGAATTATTCTTTCTCCAAAGGATTGTACTCTTAAGTTTTCAACAGGTCAGATACATTAAATAAAAAGACAGAAGTATCTTACAATATAATTTATTAAACATACTACGGGAAATAAGGTAATTAAAAAAAAATTATTCACAAAGGAAACGAATTATTCTAAATAATTTATTTACAAGCCACCATGCAGGACCTTAGCATCTAATAATGTGTATAAACTAAGGTATAAATTAAAATCATATATAACACACAGGTACGTGCTTAGTTTAAATTTTTTGTGCAATCAACAAAACAAAAAATTTCTCATAATTAATCCATAATGTGTAACGACTTATATTGGTTATTATTATGAAATAAAATATTATTCTTATTATTGTGCATACATTGGAAAGTGAACTTTGCTTTGTTTCTAATCCTTTCCAAATGCCTTTTCTTACTTCTAGACAACATTCCTAAAGCAAATTCACGTTAAAGAGTCAGTCAAGGCCACATCCTTTAACTCACTGAATGCACCCTTAACTCACGTAAAAACGTGTCCAATCTCTAATGTTTACAAGAAGGACTGAAAATCATTCACAATTTAATTAAAAGAAAACTGAATTTCAAGTGTTTAGATATGTATTAAAATGCTGACTTTGTGTTGGTATTAATTTTACTCAAACGCCTTTTCTCGCTTCTGAATGATATCCTTATCACAAATTCATGTCAGGGAATCAATAAGGGTTCCATTCTACAAGTTCATTAATTACATAACTTGTTTAACGCATCCCTAATACATAGAGTCCCAATATGTCAGATTTCAATGCACAAACACAGAAAATCAAAAAGAAAATCATAAACTCTAAACAATTAAATATAAATTTATTAACTTTATTAACTTTTAATATAAGTCACCACACAAAAACTATACAAACTCCCTTAGCTCTTCATATAAAGGATTAAACTCGCCCATATTCACTTTTAATTGCTTTATTTTATAAATTGGATTTAGGTCGGGGTGATACGGTGGAAGTCTCAAAACTGTGAGTCCATTGCGTTGTAAAATTTCTTTGAATTTACACGTTAGCACACCCTTATAGCGTTTGATTAGCTGGTATAGTTGTGGCTTTAAAATTCTATTGTCAAAAGGAATATTTTTAACATTAACCATTCGATCATTATATTTTTCTTACTAATACTTATTGTGGATTGTGATACGGCGCATTATCAATTACGACGGAGTTTGTGAGCAAGCTTGGTATAAGTTTCTGTTCTATCCACCTGCCATAATTTTCTGCTTTCATATCCAAATGGTAATCACCACTTTTTACGATTGAGTTCAAAATGAATTAGTCGTTAGGGATAAAGCCCATGTTGCCTCCTCCGTGCACGATTATTAGTCTGGGTCCTTTAGATATGTTCTTGAAAAGGCCTTTTGCACTTTCATCACACCACATCTTGGAAGATTTATGACTACTGTGAATGTAAGTCTCATCTATATATACAATGGATCGATTTGTCTCACGAAGATGTTTAATCTTTTGCAAGTAATCAATTCTTAATGCTCGTATATCTAATCGCTCTATCAATACTTTCTTATTACTCTGTGTACATCGAATCTTGAATCCCAAATCTATTAACATTCTTCTTAATGATGTGTTTGATTCTTTCCATTCCAATTCATCGTCCAGCTTTTGGCATAGAGCTGAAACCATAACTCGTTGCTCGTCTGTAAAATTGGCCACACGTTAGTGGGACCATGGGGTCATTTCTACATTTTTGAATATAAAAACGCTTGTTAATAGAAAACATTTATACATAAAATATAAATTTCACGAAGTTAAACACGGTTTTATACCCATTGGAGTCGTTTTTGACACTGTGCGCCTAGGTTTAATAATAATTTTATAACGATTCGAGAACTACTACAAGCAGCAAATCCGAATAAACCTACTATTGCGCAATACGAAACTACATCTAAAGTAACCTTTATCAGTGCAATAACAATTCCGCGCGAGTACCCTGTTTATTCGTTTCGATAATCCCCAATATTCAGATATAGATATGTTCGTGACAGAAAAGAAAAATAGCCCGTGGACTGTTCAAGCGAAATTTTAATCAACGCCATACAATACCGCAATTTTCTATCAAAACTGTCCGAAAATGTGGACACAATGGTGTATATATCTGCAGTGGAGCGGCGCTTATCAGTTTTATCTGACCGCAGGATCGATAAGGCTTGGAGAGAAAAGAAATCGGCCGACCAGTCAGGTCGTCCAAGCACCACTCGTACCGCTCGCATTCGAAATTCTCTCCATTCACTTCCCGTTCGAGAGATCAGTTGTTTACCGATGTATTGTTGTCGACTGGTCGACAATAGTTGACTATATATGCACGCACACAACCACAAATATCGGTAACTGAAACATAATCCAAAAAAAGGAAACAATGTTATCAGAAATGAATCTTTTCTGTCATTTTATTTTGTATCTGGATTTGTGTTGCATTGGCTGGCATTATTTTTTTTCGAGGGGATGGTAACAATCGTATTTCATAGTGTCCGATGCAACTAACTGCACATCACATGTATTTTAGAGAACATTCCGTAATGGTCGTGTTTTGGACTCAAATAAAACCCGATAAAAACTACAGCTTGTCATGTTTTGTTTGCCTTATCTGTATGTACGTTACAAATATTATATAGCATTTCTGGTTTATTTTTGTTGAAGGTTTAAAATAGAACTGTATAAAAGTTTTAATAGGAGCATGATATATCTGTAAATAATATTTTTGTAACATAACAATGATTTACAATTTACAGTTATTACATTGGCTCACATGAAAATTCGGTTTATCCGTTCCAGCGGGAAGACTGGATTATACAGGGTCCCACTTCAATTTTTCCACAGAAACTAATGATTTTTGTAATAGTGTAACTTTGTGTTAGCGAAAAACTGTAATATAATTCTTTTGTATTATGAGTGGTTGAGTTGAACAGCACATGCTCTGGTGAATAAAGACCATTATTGCCTTCTTGGTTTCTGGGTAGAAGTCGCGTAGTCGTCTCTGCTTTTATTGGCGACGTTTCGTCTACTATCTTAAGAAACATCTTCAGGGCTTTTACTGCTGCGATTACCTGAAACGGACTGGCGTGTCTTAGCAGGGTGTGGTTTATATTGTATTTAGTGTTACGATTCAGTGAAGAGTGTGTTATGGTTGAGTTGAGTTTGTATGATGGACTTCCAAATGTAATGGAGGTAGTAACTGTAACGTATGACCTTCTAGGTTAGGTTTTCTTTAAGAATAAAACGACATGCTCCTAGTTCAGCGTTATACATACTGCCTTTATTTACATGTAAACGATACAGATGTTGCACATAACGTACATATATCACATCCCCAAATCTTTAAAGAACATTCAAATATCTTACAAATAAAAACATAGATATTACAAATTAATTCAGTTGCATTATTTACTTAAAGATCCAATATTTTTGGTTTCTTAAGGGGTCTACCTGAAAAACTATGTGTAATTTGTTGAGCATTAGTGGGTGTGTCACACTCACTATGTGTTTGATCTGAATCTAATTTATTTATCAATTCAACATCATCATCGATATTTTCTTTTTCAGGCATGGGCACCAGAAATTGTCTATTTCTTGCGATTTCCATGTTTCCATCCTTTAGCTATACAGCATATGTTCTATCCCCGACCTTTGAAGTTATAATTCCTTTTCTTATACCTTTCTTATCCTTAGTATATTTTGTTTGTTTTCAAGTTCCTTCAACATACTGTTACCCCTGTCGTAATAGGATTTTCGTAGACACTGCTTCTTATATAATTCTTCTTTTATTTGTTTCAAGTTATGGATATGAGGTTTCAAATTTTTATCACTACTTGAAACATTTGTTCTTAAGGTTCTTGACATTAATAGTTGTGCAGGAGATGGAATTTGAGCACTTATAGGAGTGTTTCTTAACTGTAATAAGACTAAATACATATCCTTTTGTTAGTTTGTATGGCTTTCTTGTACGTTTGAATATTTCTGTCACTCAAGCCATTTGATCTAGGGTTCTCTGGACTAGATTTAATACTTGCAAAATTCCATTCATTTGCGAAGGCTTCAAATTCATGAGATGTGTATTGCACTCCACCATCTGAGTAAAATATTTTGGGTATTCCATGTCTAGCGAATATCGATTTCAAAAGTTTTATAACATTATTGCTATCTCATTAGTGCTATCTCTGGATACTTGCTAAAATAGTCAACAACAATTAAGTATTTCTTCCCATGGTAAATTTGGAATATTCTGAGGTATCATAGGTTCTCTTCTATGATCTTTAAATCCCAAGCATTTTTCATAATTGCTCACTAAGTTCACAATGTGTGCATTCATATTTGACCAATGTAGGGATTAACGTGCTAGGCTTTTACATTTGGACATACCTTGGTGACTATAATGAATTCTATTTAACATTTCTTTCCACGTATTTTCTGGTAGAATTATTTTATTGTTCAACATTAAGATTCCTTTTGCACAAGTGATTTCATGTCTCAATTTATGATAATATTTTAAAGTGTTCGACAAATTGCCTAACTCTATTGGCCAATCTGTTTTAATATAAGACTTAAATAAACTTAAATCTTGGTCTTTGTTTGTTTCTTTCACTATTTCTGTGAATTTATCATCTCTTGCATTGAACTGTAATTTTACTAAGCATAAGTGTGATTCTTATTCATTATCCGGTCCTTAATACTGGTTTTTCTGTAGCTCTAGAAAGTGTATCAGCAATATACAATTCCTTTCCCCTTTTGTAATACACTTCAAAATCGTATTTTTGTAATTTAAATAACATTCTCTGTAATCTTGGAGGTGTATTAATTAATGGCTTGTTTATGATTGAAATTAGAGGCTTATGATCAGTTTTTATTGCTATTTTTGATCCATATATGTAGTTATAAAACTTTTCACACGCTACTAAAATCCCTAATAATTCTTTCTCTATTTGAGCATAGTTCATTTGTGTTAACGTTAGTGCTTTAGAAATATATGCAACAGATTGTTTGTTTTGTAATAATACAGGGCCAATTGATTCTTTGGAACAATCTACCGAAATTGTACTTTTTTCATTCACATCAAAGAGTCTTAATATTGAAGCAATAGTTATAGCTGCTTTAATATTATTAAATGCATCTTCGTGTTTGTGTTCCCAACTGAACTTTGTATCTTTTAGAATCAATTCTCTTAATGGTAGAGGTGGATCGTTCGCGAACGAACCGGTTCAATGAACCGCATCCCAGCAGGGAACCGAGGGAGCCGATTCACTAAATTTCAATAAACCGGATCTCGGCTCACTTGGGTCGCGAACCGAGAGAGCCGATTGATAATGAATCGGATCTCGGCTCACTTGCTCAGTCACTTTATCCGGTTCGGTCGTGAACGTATCAAAACCAAAAAGGAACCTACTGTACGACTGGCTGCCGAGTATCGACTGAATAATTTGGAAATTATAGTCGCAGGATGGATTGAAAAATAAAAATTGATATTATATAACAGGTAGGGTACGCACTACTCACTAAAATATTTATTTTTGTACAACATAACAGCATATTGTATAAATATATAAAATGAATATACTGAACTGAATATCAAAATGTAAAAATAACTAAACAGCTTACGTATAAATCTAAATTCTACATTGATAATTTACAAATTATAATTTAAAAAAATGATTTGTGATGTTTTCGCGGTTGTTAATCGATTTCTCCTGTCAGTAATAATGTTCCAGATTTACCTACTAAAAATGCGCTCGCATGGAACAGATATAGCCAAGACACATAAACGGTTTTTTACTATTTCCTTAATTCTGGGATAGACATCTTTTCTTTGATGCCACCATTTTAGTGGATCTTGTTGTGTATTGATTATCGGTTTATTTAAGTATTTATCAAATTCAATTCTTTTACCTGGTCTATGTCGGTCAAAGACGCATAACAGTACTTATTTGTTATTTATATAGTTCTCAAAAATATTCCTTTGGATAATAAAAAAAAAATGTAATTTATTAGTTGTCTGTGAGTTACAAAATTCTTACAAATATTTTTATTACACCTGCATCATAATCATAATTGCCATTTAATAATGCTATGAAAATTATGAAATGCTCTAGTTCTAACTACTTTATGTTCGAATGGCATTCTCTTCAATAATTATAAATACCAAATAAATGTATAATTTAGTTTTACAAATATTTTGCTTAATTTGTGTACAACAATCTGATAATTTGTCAAATTTGTGTGCATTATAGCTTCAAATAAATTGTTTCTCAAACATTTGTATAATTAGTGTGCGAGCAGCCTAAATTATCATCTCGGTTCGTTTGAGCCGACGACGGCGCCGAGTATTACATGTCCTACACGTACCTGGAACGGTATGCTATTAGGGATTCATACGGTTCAAATGAACCTGTTCCGGGACCCGGCTCACAATGAGGAGCTGAACCGAGTGAGCCGGGTCAATGAAATGAACCGTTTTGCCCACCTCTACTTAATGGTAAAGTTAGATTAGACCACTTTTTTATATGTTTTGATAAATATGTAATCATACCCAACAATCTTTGAATATCTTTTTTTACATTCAGGTGTCTTGAAAGTTTGAATTGCATTTACTTTGTCATCATCTACTGTTTGACCATATTCATTAAATTTGAATCCCAATAATTTAATCTCGTTTGTGCCAAATTGATATTTATCAAAATTAAACTTAACATTATTCAGTCTTGCTAATGTCAAACCCTTTCTTAATTTTGTATCATGATCTTCTTTAGAAGTACCAAATACTATAATATCATCTATGTATGTTTGTACACCTTCTATATCAAATACTTGATTAAACCGTTTGTGAAACACTTCACTTGCTGACTTTAATCCATATGGTAATCTAAGAAATTTATACCTTGCAAAACGTGTCTTAAAAGTACTTAAATCAGAACTAGCATTATCCAGTGGAATACTCCAAAATGCATTGGACGCATCTAATTTACTAAAGGTTTTTTGATCTTATAATTTTGGTGCTATTTCATCTATTGTAGGTAGATGACAATGCTTCCTTTTAATAGCTTTGTGGGTCTTAGGTCAATGCAAACACGTAAAGAATTACCTTTTGGTTTCTTCACTACTACTAACGAGTTTACCCAATCTGTAGGTTAGCTGTTATCAAATTCACATTCTAAATATTCTTTGACTCTACAGAAAATATTCGTTTTAAGAGATTTAATTTCTTACAGGTAGGTAATCCTATTATTTATGGGACATTATCCCTCACAACATAAAATGTTAATATACAAGTTTTATTGTTATAAACACATTCTAAATTATACCTACCCAAAACATTTATATTTTGATTAGTAAAAGTTGTTAACTTAGAATTTGCTTTGTATATTTCACAAGTACAATTTAACAGTCTTAATTTATTTAATGAGATAATGTTTGCCATCGCTCCTGTGTCCAATCTAAATGAAATAGTCTTATTGTTAATTTCAAATTCTATATCAAAATCATTATCAACAAAGTTTTCATTATTAATTGTGCATGTTTTGTTAACTGTACCAAAAAAAATCACTATCTGATGCATCTGAATCTTCTTCTTCTATATATTTAATTTTATTCTGACTATATAGACTCTAGCATAATGACCTATTTTTTGACATAAATTACACTTAGCTTTAATTGCTCTCCATTTTCCTTCTTCGTGTTGTGAACCACACCTTCTGCATTCCTTGGAACCACTTTTTCCTCTTGTTGATTTATCACGATGGTAGTTAAAAGTAGATTTCTTCTTTTCTCTTGACCATTTCATGTTAAGGCTGCGTTTGATAAGGTTTTGGCGGGAGAGAAATGTACCCAAAAAATACCATTTTTATTTCCATTTTTTCAGGCGTAAGAAATCAAAGCATGAAAATTTTATGCATTAAGCATGAAGATAAAGTTTAAACGAAGTGAACGGTAGTATTCTTTTTCAAATTAAATTAATATATAAGCCGTAAATAAAATGGGAAGACAGTGGTTTTGCAAGTACTACAAAAAGTGTCTACATTTAAAAATTACACAGTAAATTTATATGTAATATAGCAAGTACACTCGGTATTTATATTTGGTAGATAAAATTGGTAACAGTAGCTAAATATATGTGTAATTTTTAAAGTGATCCATGAAATAAAATTTGTAACATTTTTGTAAGCAATTACATACATTTACAGGTACCTGTTACATTTGCATCGCTTTACAGTGTAGCACTTATGGAATAGATGGCGTTAATATCTTGAAATTATTTAGATGTTAATTGCATGTTATATAATAATTTAAGTATCATTATAATTTAAAATTATAATTAACAGCAATTCGTGCGGCTACTAATTATAAAATTTAGTATGTTACGAGTTATTTAAAAATACCCAATAGACAATGAACAGTTGGTATCACAGGTTGGCACCATAAACCATAAAAAGTAACTACATAGTAGTACATAGTTTAATTTGTGATTTTAATCAAATTGTAATCTTTTAAAATATGGAGTTTTTTATTATCTTTAATTGAAAGATGCCTATCCTTTTACTAGAGAGATGAATTATGCAAATCAATTAAACTTGGCTGCTTTTAATGCCGATAAAAGCCTAATAGCTGTTTTATATGGCATAGTTATACCGCAAGATCAAAAATTATGTTGATAAAGGTTTGCCATGGAATGTAAAACGTCCGTCTTAGATATTCTTTTGAGATAGTTCTGATAAATTATCAGGTTAACTGTCATACTGACATTTGACTGACATAAAATTTGTAAATATATGTTTATTTAAAATGATTTACATGTTTAAATAACATAACACGAAAATTATCCAAACATAAACGCTTACTGTATTCCCAGATACCATTAACTAGCACACATGTTCTAAAATACGCTTCAATCTTGTAAGTTTTGTGTCCTGTGGTGTACACCATAATTGAAAACCTACAAGATGTCAGAGAAAATATAATGACAAATATTAATGACAGTGTGACAATGATATAACAGACATTAACAGACAAACGTTTTACATTCCATGGCAAAGCTTTATCAATAAAATTTTTGATCTCGCGGACACTCGCGGTACTTCCTTGTTAAATTTCCTTAGGTAGGAACCAATACACTCTGTTAAAAATAGTACCGTTTTGGCGTGATATTTGAATTAAAAATTGGGCTTTCAACGTACCTATGACCAACTAATGCCTTAAAATATGTAGAATTTCTCTTATTCAAACTTACAAAAAAAATCCATTCTAAAAACTGCCCAGGAGCTAAAATACAAAATAGAAATAAAACAAAGACTCTAAATTCAAACTATATATCAAATCAAGCGTATATTTAGCAGGTAAAACATATTTATTAGAATGCTGAACTAATGGGTACGTTATGAAGACAATAATATGACTATATTTCTGTTTTGCATATTATTATTATTATTAGACATGATTAACAAAGATATGATATCGCATAGATGCAGTTGCGTGTACGAAACGTATCAAGTAACAGAAAAAGTTTTATTTTGCATAACGCAAACACACTGCTCTTTAACATTGTGATAGAGTTGGTTGTTACTTGTTGGAATTCCATTTTAATAAAATGCACAAAAACACTTGAAATAAAACAAGGTGTTTCAAATTTCCAAAAATTGTATTAACAAAAATACGACTAGTTTCGCACACACTGTGGGCATTTTTGTTAATACAATTTTTGGAAATTTGAAACACCTTGTTTTATTTCAAGTGTTTTTGTGCATTTTATTACACTGCTCTTTATTTATTGTATAGTTTTGTATGAAATAAGAAACTCGAATGGATGAGTATCACTTACCTTTAGCATTTAAAAATATGTTTAAGGATAACTAAATTTATAAATAAAAAAAATATATAAAAAGTAATTGAATTTAAATTTTTACAAATAAATTCAATTGAATGGTTAAAGTTCGCGCGTCTTTCTCCGTTCAGCATGAAAGTTGACAAGTAAGTATTCATTAGATTCATACGTATACAATCAAATTGCAAAGAAAGTATGCACGGACAAAATTTTCGTATGTAGGTAGAAATTCAATAAAAAATGTCCTTGAAATGTTTTACGATCGTTTCTTTAGAATGTTTAGAATTGTTATAGTGGCGCCATCTAATTATTGCTAGTAGTACTTAAGAAACATGAAAAGCTTAGATTTGAACCGAAATGGATTTAGCATAATTGAAACGCACCCTTAAGTACTCTGATTTCTTTCGAATTTCGTCCCATTGCTATCGCCTGAATCTGGGATGCCTCGATGCTTTTTCATATCTGTATTGCCTTTTCCAATGTGATGTCATCATTTTCCAGCAGTCTTTGTCGGATTTTTTCATCAGTTACTCCAAATGTGATGCAAGTTTTCGTTAAGCTGTCTTCTAATGCACCTAGTTCACAACGTTTAGCTCTACTTATCGTTTCTGTTATGAATTAATCAACGGATTTTTCTGGTTGCTGTTTTGCCATAAATAATTTGTACCTTTCATGTGCCAAGTTACTTTTAGGTTTAAAAGGACTTTCATATTTATCAATTAAAGGATTTAATTTGTCTTTGTCATCTGTCTGAAAACTAAATGTGTTATATATTTTAGAACATTCCTCTACGATTACATGTAATAATTGTGCACATTGTGTAGCTTCACTCTTCTTGTTTAATTCTGTTGATTGTAAATAATTACAAAATCGTTTCTTGAAGAATAGCCAATATTCATACGAATTTCCGGACATGTGCATTTGGAAATGCCAGAACTAAATTTTCCATTATCCATATTCATCAGTGATAATCTCGCACTTCTTCCCTTTTTTCTTGGTTCAATATTTATCGTAGTTATTTCATATATCCTTGATTTTATTTCATTTATATGGTCTTTCTCTATTTTCTTTTTATTTTTTAGGGTTTCGGCACCATGTAACGTATGGCCTTCTAGGTTAGGTTTTCTTTAAGAATAAAACAACATGCTCCTAGTTCAGCGTTATACATACTGCCTTTATTGACATGTAAACGATACAGATCTCGCACATAACGTAGATATATCACAGTAACCTCCGTCTCGTCGGTTGACCATAGTTTGCGCCTATATAGAAAACTGCGGCAAGGTCTTGATTCTAAATCTAGAAATAGGGTGCTCCTTCATCACACTAGGTGATATATTTTTCAAAAAAACATGGAGTAAGCGGCGCATATCTTGTCGACGGTATCAACTCCGCCTTTTGTGGTATTATAATCTAAGATAATCTGAGGTTTGCTGGTGGCGGGTTCAATCTCATCGTCATCATGTAATGTGGATAATAGAATTACGGCCTTATTTTTTCGTGGTACATAAGATACGAGTGTTTTGTCTTTCTGAAATCCAAATACTAAAGATACAGTTTTTCGGTTTTTTTTTTGTGGCTGGAACTCGTGCAGAATTTCAGCTCTATTCTTCTTCTATGTACTCAGAAGCGTGATCTTTTTCGCAACCAATTCGTCAGCTAATGGTATGCTTGTATACCCAAAGATTATAAACCTACAAAGGATTGCTCATTCCCTATGCTGTAACGTTAGCATATCCCCCCTCACGGCGCGCACTGCGGTGACGTCACAACTGGACCATGCTCTTCAAATCGTAACGTTTCCAGTGTTTTTAGTACATAGGCGTGTGTTGCACGTGCCAAATTAATGAGATTGTTTTGCTTTATTTTATGATTTAAATCTATATTTCGCGATTGACTTTGTGTTTTTATTGTGTTAGTAATAAAACCACTCTTTATTAAAATTTTCAATTAATTTAATTTTATTGATAGGTAGTGAAAACCACGTGAAAACATAAGCGCTATGCCGGGTCGTAGATGCGCCGTATTTGGTTGCAACAATAGCAGAGTTGTAACCAAAGCAAAAAATGAAAGTGTCATTTACCATGAATTTCCTCGCGCAAATAATTTGGTCTCCACAACTATAAAAAAAGAATGGATTCGACGATGCCAAAGAGCCGATAAATTCAATCCCAACACAAGCCAAATTTGTTCTGTGCACTTTACGTCTAATGATTACGAAAGGGATTTACAGAATGAACTATTAGGTAAATATAAAAAAAATACATATTAAGAATGGCATTACAGATTACTTAATTTAGGATTACCAGTAAGAAGAAAACTGAAGAAGACAGCAGTCCCAACAGTAAATTTACCTCTTGAAAAGAAAGAAAAAAATCAGACACAACAAATACAAAGAAGCGAAAGACTTTTAAAGAGACAGAAGCAAAAAGAAGTTGAGGATATTTTGAAAACTAGTATACCATCTGATATTAACCCCCAGGCTTCAACTTCACAGGTTTGTGATGAGCATCTCTCTCAAGAAATAATGTCAAGAACATCTGAAGAAAAGCGTTCACATGAAATAAAATATGACAATAATGAATTACTGACAAAATATAATGAACTTGAAAAGCAACATAAGCTATTGAAGAACAGCAGTGGGAAAAAAATAAAATTATTGAATGACCAATTACGCCATTACAAAAGTAAATGTCAACAACTGTGCCAAAATAAGAAAGAAGAAACAGACGCTGTAAAAAAAATGTTTACCAAAAATCAAATGAACATGTTATTAAATAGGAGGAAACGAGTCAACTGGACTTCCGAAGAAGCTGCATCAGCTTTTACTCTACGGTATTATAGTAAGAAGGCATATCTGTATGTTAAAGATAAACTTCACTTTCCCCTTCCTGGTTTATCTTCTCTCAGAAGATGGGCAAGTAAATTGAAGATTACTAATGGAATTTTAACAAGCGTTTTGGAATTTATGCAATTAGCAGGAGAATCCATGAATGATTTTGAAAAAACAGTAGTGTTATGTTTTGATGAAGTAAAAGTACAAAATATCGTAGAATATGACGTTGGAAATGATAGAATTTTGGGTCCACATAATTATATGCAGTGTATTATGGCACGGGGCTTGTTTTCAAATTGGAAACAGCCTATTTTTCTTGATTTTGATCAGAGAATGACTTCGAATATTTTATTCTCTATTATAGACAAATTGTCTGAAAAGGGTTTTAAAGTGGTAGCAATAGTTAGTGACTGCGGCAGTACAAATGTTGGTTTATGGAAAGACTTAGGAATAGACATTAACAACACATCTTTCAAACATCCCGCTACCAACAGAGATATATTTGTCTTTGCAGATATTCCACATCTCCTGAAATTAATTAGAAATTGGTTACTGGATACCGGCTTTCAATTAAAAGATGGAAGTTTGATAAATAAGAATCCATTGGAGGAACTATTGAAAGTGACAGACACAGAACTCAATGTCTGTTACAAAATTTCAAAAAAACACTTGGAATGCAATGGACCTCAAAGACAGAATGTTCGTTTGGCTGCGGAATTGTTATCAGAAACGACTGCAAAAGCTCTTGCTCGTTATAAACCAGGTAATGATCCTCTTCTTGCTGTAAATGTAGCTACTTTCATTAGCGATATAAACCAATGGTTTGACATATTTAATAGTTACGCACCTCGTAATAAATTAGCGTCCAAAAATGCTTTTGGAATCAATTTAGAAAGTCAGGTAGCACATTTGGACAAAATTATCGATTTAATAGAAAATATGAAACCCATTGGTAAAACAAGTATACAGACATTTCAAAAAGGAATAATTATATCTACAAAATCATTAAAAGGTCTTTTTAATTCAATGAAAGAAGAATTTAATGCTGCCTATATATGCACACACAGACTAAACCAGGACTGTTTAGAAAACTTTTTTTTCCAACTAAGAAGTAGAGGAGGAGCAGATGATCATCCATCGCCGTTAAATGCACTGTACAGAATTCGTATGATTATTTTAGGGAAGAACCCTGGCATTCTTAGTAGCCATGTGAATACTGAAGAGGCGGAGCCTCAGGAATATTTATCAGCAAAAGTCTTTGAACAAGCTGAGATAGCATTAAATCCTTCAGATAATAATTTAGTCGAAATTAACTTATCTATATCCTCTTCTTCTTCAACTTCTTCCAACGATTCAAGTAATTTAGAGACTGCCAACGATGCTCTAGAGTATATTGCTGGATATATCGCAAAGAAATTCAAAGATAAATATCCTGATCTGGGCGATTATACACACCAATTATTACTCACGGAACATCAGTATAATTTACCCTCATGGGTTGAACACTTATCGTATGGAGGCTTAATTAAACCTAAGAGGTCATGGCTCCAAAAAGTAAAAAAAATGAATAAATATTTTCTCAAGTACCATGGACCTCAACTTGAGAAAAAACACTCGGTTACCAAACAGCTGAGTAACTTTATTTATCAGAAGGAAAACATCCCTTTAGATTTAGTTCAAAATTTTATAAAACTTAGAACAATTATTAAAATAAATTATGAAAATATTAAGCAAGAAGAAAAAAAAATCAAAAACAGAAAAAGAAAAATTGTGGCTTCTGAAAGAAAGACCGCAAAGAAATTTAAAAAAATTGTCTCTTAAGTTTAGTTAAAATTTAAATAAAAATTTAGTTTTTATTTTATCCATTTTTTTACCAGTACCCAAGATTTACTGAAAATACTGATTAATTATTTTAATAATCTACTATTTATTTTAAATATTGCAATGCTATGAAATCTGTGAAAAGCGTAAGACATTATATTTCAACTATTTCGTAGGTCCGGTGACTACGTCACTGCCGAGTATGACCGATCACGTCCGAAGCTGATTGAGCAATCCTTTGTAGGTTTATAATCTTTGTGTATACCAACTATCGACAGTCAAATTTCTAACCAAGTTTTCTATAGGCGCTACAAGACGCTTAGCAATGTGTGATAGAGTGTTTGAAATAGCAAATGATCCCTCCGGTTGCTTCCTGCAATATATTTCGAGAGTAGAAGTATAAGAACATTTGGCGTCGTATAAAGCAAACATTTTTACGCCATATTTTACAGGTTTACTATGCCCTCGAAAAGGATGCAACATTTCGTCAATTATAGTAGATGTATTCTGCCAAGTTGAAGGACGACCTGCAATTGCGCAGAAAGTCGCCAAAAAAATCTCGAATCGCTGCTAGCTTGTGAAATTTTCTAGTTTCAGCTCTTGTTGTTTTGCAACCTCAAGTAACGAGTAATGAACAGGCACGATTTGTTGCTCATTACAGCTTTTGCAATTTCAATTCGAGTCCCGTCAGTTGCAAAGATTTCTTTTACATTTGTGTGATGGCACTTTTTTATTCCTAACAAATACAACAAGCCCAAGCAAACAAATAACTCTATGGTAATGTTATTACAATCGCGTTTTCTAGAATATTCGTGAGTTTTCAGATGATCAATGTATATGTTGGTGTACTTCAGTATGCTGTCGATCATAGCAACCTCTACACTCTTGAAAAAGGCATTTTTCTCATCAACTATACATCGAAAACGTTGCGTAATGCCCGCAGGTTCTTTGCAAATATTGACTTTTTCTGAACTTAATGGTTTAATTTTTTCCTATGAAATATTCTTCAGAAGCATCTTCTTCAGTTTCTGAATCTCCCAACGAGTATACTTGCTCTGAATCACTGCTTTCGAGATCTTCAACAACTTCTTCTTCTGAAAATCACTGTCACTAGAAGGTGCAAAATTTTCATCATCATCGTCGGACTCATCAAAGAAATTTTCTGCTAGAGTCTCTAGTTCTTTTTGCGATAGCGGTCTTTTTGTCATAATTACGTTATCGAAGTTCTAGAACGGAAATATAATGCAGTCGTCAATAAACGATGAAACACTTACTTACATGGGCACGCGCTTGTCGTAAAAATTACGACGACAGCAAATATTATTTTTTTGCGAACAAGATTTGACAAGTTCAGACACAACCGCTGTTGCTGACACTCAAGGACAAACTGATCTAAGAATACAAGCGAGCTCACATAGGTCAAATCATGGTACAAGGAAACAAGGTATGCTCTTGCGCATCTCTGGATGACAAGCATTTGAAGTCTAGTAATACTAGTTCAATAAAGTTGTAAATTCACAGGACACTATTTCAATAAAGTCCTTTTTATCACAAATGAAAATTTTGTAATGTAAAAAATAATGATAGGAATAATCTTAAAAGTAAGAAATATATAGAGAGCATAATGTTAGTTTGTTGACAAATGAATTGAAGGCTGCTGGGGTGTAGGGATGGTAATAAAGTTGATTATAAATTATATAAATTTGTAAATTAATTTTTTAAATAAAACTTACCTCCTTTTTAATTTTGCTTTAGAAAAATAAATTTATTTAAAAATAAATGCGTTACATTTTATAGTAGCCAAAAAATATTAAATACTTTAATTATTAATCTTTAACTAGAGGACTTAATTATTTTTAATTTTCAATACATAATACAATTCAAATAAAAACTAATTTTACTTGGAGTGTGTAAATTCTTCAACAAAAAGATTTTTGCAGTAATTACAGTTTACGTAAAAAACAAATTTAATAGGTAGGAATATTTATATGTAATTAGTAATTAACAATGTTTTATTTTTATAAGTTCTTCGTATCATTTGCAATATAATAATAATATGTGAAAATCTCTCATTATGCTTATACTTATAATACGTTTGAGTCATTTTATCTGTACGGTTTAATAAACAAACAATAAAATTATTTGGAAAATTAGGGTGAATTCAGAAGGACTAAAATACAGATTTTTACTAGCTTAAAAATGTTTTATTTTTCTTGTTTTCATTTTCAAACATGCTAAACTTAATTTTTCATTAATAGTTTTCAATCTAATATACGTTTGGGGTTCGAACAAAAGCTAAAATCACTTCTTTCTTAATACAAACTTAATACAAACTAAAACAATGTCCTACACTAAAATAAAAACTTTCGACTATAAGCATATATTAATCCGGACATATCACAAAATAACCAAAACATAAACATAAATGGCGCCTCTATCAACTATGACGCGCATTCGACCTGCGCGGAGTGGACGAGTTTAGGTTTTCGGAAGAGCATACATTGTTTCCTTGTACCATGAGTCAAATAAGGAGTAAGGGGTAAGCGATTTAGTAAATTTGTGGTAAATTTTACGACAGCGCGCCCGCTGAAAGATTAAGATCTTTTTAAAGGACCTATCCTTTTGTAAAATATATGGATACATAAGCGTTAAAATATTTTTCTGGTAGGCTAGGAAGTCCAAAAATAAGAAAAAAATTATTTACGAACAATTTTGCTGAAGAAAGAAAATTCAGCATTTAACATAAATTCAGATTAACATAAATTCTGACCGTTCAATGTAAGTCGACCAAGAAGTAGGTACGGATTTCATTCATACGTATAAAATGCAAATCGAGACTGGCAAAGATCACCTGAATAGACAGTGTACTTATTTCATTAGAACTATTTCTAGATTTAGTTGGATAAAAGCATTAAATTAAAACTTTTGTATATTTGACATTTAGAATAAGTTCTAGTACCTATGTTCTCAGAACTGTTTCTAATATGTTTTAATATCAAAAATGCTGTCTATAACAGCTCTGTCAATATATAATTCAACTTATTTTCACGGTCTGTAATAAAATTCTACTTGAAACTGCAGCACATGAGATACTTACATCATATAGTATTTCCAATATCTCTGCAAATGCAGCAGCAACCTTTATTTCACTATATTTCGTTACTGTATCCAAGTGAAGTGCCCAACGGTGTACCGCCCGAGACGTAATCTCGAAGAAGAAACTTACCGCATTCTTATCGTGTTGCGTCTTTTGTCTGTACTCGGCTTTGGACGTGCGCTGTTAGTTTACCAAGAATTTATGACACGAAATGTCGGAAGATTTAGGAGAGATCGTGCCGATTTTTAAATTTAGCGAACACTCTGTGGTAAAGAAGGAAAACTACATGGATAAAAAAGAGAAAAAATGGACCGAAAAAAAGTCAGGAAATAAAACACTTTGAAGACAGTCGTGAGGAATTTATGGTCTGATGTATTTAAAATATTATATTTCTAATGATATATAGCCTGAAATGTAAAATAATGTAAAAAAATCATTTTTAAAGAGTTATCTGTACTTATACAGGGTAATTCTTAATATATGCGACAAACTTTAGGAGCTGATTCCTGGGGTTATTTTGATCATAAAAGTTCATAAGAACATATGTCCAAAACCGCTTAGTTCAGAAGTTATACAATGTTTAATAGAAAGTTAAAATAATAAATGGTTTTATTATAAACCCACGGAAAATGTCGATGAACTAAGAAATCGTATTATAGCAGCTTTTGAAACAATTCGAAATACCCCTGGTATTTTTGAACGGACTCGCCAGTCAATACGACGGAGGATAGCAGCTTGTAGTACAGTTGGGGGCGGTCAATTTCAACAATTACTATAAGTTAATTTTGTTTTACTAATTATTTTGTTAATTTATAATAAAACCATTTATTATTTTAACTTTCTATTAAACATTGTATAACTTCTGAACTAAGCGGTTTTGGACATATGTTCTTATGAACTTTTATGATCAAAATAACCCCAGGAATCAGCTCCTAAAGTTTGTCGCATAAACTAGGAATCACCCTGTATATAGGGTAAAACACGCAATTGTTGACACTAGGCGATTAATTTGCACTAGCTTCATTTGTCATGCATTTATGTTAAGACTTCTTAAGATTCATTAGGAAATGGGATGTGCAGAACATGTCAGCTCTCTTCTTGTTACTAATGTGCCTGTGTAACTTATGTGGTTTAAAATGGCCAAAATAAGTATGTGCAAATTGTCTCGTGTCCCATAAGAAGGTAAGAATTACGTTTTGTGTTAAGAAAATCGAGTTTGATATTTAATGTTAAAAAGCTCAAATTCGTTTATAATTATTTTGAGCAATGTGCTAATACGAATATTAAAATAACTGTCTAGTATATTATTGTGACAATTTTGGCTCTGTAGGAGTTTGGTTAACGTTATAATTATAGGTGCTTACAAATCACATGTGATTACATCAATTTTCCAATGATTAGAACCCGTGTCAATAATTAGAAGTTCACAAAATCGGCATCAGCCAAAGGTTGGCATAGATATTTAATATAATTTTATCTTAATTCGGATGCCGAGAGTACAGAAATCAATAACATGCCATAAAAATATTCCGAGCATTTATTGCAAACGGCACTGAAAGAAGTTAGAGGTGGCATTCCGAAAAAAAATTCCTAGATCAACTATTCAATTTAGGCATGCTCCTAAGTTTGCAAAAGCTGAACATGGGCGCAAACAAACCTCCAAGGGATAAAAAGAACCAAATTGGACTTTGGGTAGTCAGAAAAAAGGGTTCATAAGACGGCAAGTGGACTTTCAATAGAAGCTTTCATCGACACCGATAATCAAACAAACCCATTTAAGAACAACATGCCAGGGAATAAATGGTTCGAACTTTCTTGAAGCGACGTCCATTACTAACGGAATGTACATCAGATGGAGTCACTTCAGTTTTGGCAACGATATCTGGACAAGATAGTAGAGAGTGATATTATGAAGTTGTATAATATTTCTCCCAAACAAATTATCTTGCCATCCTAGACCTCAAAGTCCTGTTTTCAATGAAGATGAGGTGTGTTTTTTATTTTGTCCAAATAAGTGAAAGGTTATAGCGCCAAAGGGATGCAAGAGCGCTTATGAGGTGGATCAAGGTGATACTAAGCAAAACTTGAGAGTTATGTTAATTTTTCAGTGGCTGGAACTTTCACTCCTCCTTTAATTATATATCCAAACAAGCAATTGTCAAAACTCATTATAGAAAGTGTTACTGAAGATTTAGGAATAAGTATCTGATAATGGGATGAAGTCAGAAATATTAAAACAACTATCTAGTATTATTGTGATCATTTTGGTTATGTAAGGATTTGATTAACGTTATATTTAGAGATAGTAACAAATGGCAGATGGTTACAATAATTTGCCAACGATTAGCACCAGTGCTAGTAATTAGAAATTTTCGAAATCGCTTTTAGCCAAATATTGGTATACGTAATTAATATAAGCTTTTCTTAATGCAGATGCCAAAAGTATGTGAATAAAGAACATACCATAAAAATATTCCGAGGATTTATTGCAAAGGGCACTGAAAGAAGTTAGAGACGGCATTCCGAAAAAAAAATCCTAGAGCAACTCTTCAATTTAGGCTTGGTCCTAGCTTTACAAAAGTTGAACATGAGCGCAAGGCAATCTCATAAAAGATGAAAAGAACCAAATTGGACTTCGGATAGTCAGAAAAAGGGATTCTCAAGACGGAACATGGGCTTCTAATAAAAGCTTTTATCGACGCCGATAATCAAACAAACCCATTTAAGGACAACATGCCGGAATAAGTGGTTCAAACTTTTTTGAAGCAACATCCATTACTAACGGAATGTACCTCAGAAGGAGACAATTATTTTGCCATTCTAGATCAGAAAGCTATAGTTTTCAATGCAGATGATTTCTTTTTTAATTTTGATCGAAACAGGGTAAGGTTACAGCACCAAAGGGATGCATGAACGCTTATGAAGTGGATAAAGGTGATGCAAAGCAGAACTTGACTGTCATGTTTAACTTCTTAGTGGTGGAAGCTGTCATTCTGTTACCACTGACTTCTCGCAAACACAGAACGACGCTGTTCGACACGCTCTCTAGGTCAAGTGCTGGTTAATCAGGAAGAATGTTTAAATAAAATATCAGTTGTCAAGTGACATTTGTCTAATTTAAACGTTTTGTAACATTTTATTTTTATTAATAAGTAGTAGATGTGATTCGCCGGTTCTAGATCCACACTCCATCCAAAATGTTTCGAACAGCTTTGAACTGCAATCCAAGTGCTTCAAAACAAGTAATATACAGAGCTCTTCAAAACCTATATCAAGCGTCTAAATCCCATTGTAAGCTGTATATTATTATTATGTTCAAAGCATCTTGGGTGGAGTGTGGATCTAGAACTGGCGAATCCTATCTACTGTAAGTGTTTATTAGTACGTACTCTATGTAATATAATAGAAAGTGTGTTGGGATTTGGCAAAATCATATAATAAACAATCTGCAATCTGCAATCTGCAATCTTGCTACCAAACTTTTATTCATTTCTACATGACATGATTCAGCATTTATCTATTCTTATGGGCAGATCATAGTATATACCATTCACACACTTCATCAAGGTTAGTTTGTAGTTTTTAACTGTTATATAGATTGTTTACGTAAGAGCCAGTAATATCATTAATAAGAATGTTAAAATATAATAGACTCAGAATGGATCCATGATGTACTAATAAATCAAAGTATTGAAGAAATGTGTCCAAAATGTGAATTTGTTTTACCAGAAAAATTTAAGGAAAGAGTGGATGAATTATGTAATACTAGAACAAATAAATATTAGAGATGATAAATGTAAGGTAGCAGTATTTACGAAACGCGAGGAAGACTGGAATGAATACAAATTAATTAGAAATAAAGTAGTTCAAATGATTAAAGAACGGAAAGAAGAGTATTTGAAAACAGCACTTGATCAAAACAGAAACAACTCATAAGAACTGTGGAAGAATCTTAAAATGGTATTACCAACAAGTAAAGAAACAAATAGTACAAGCATTATTTTTGATAATGAAGAAATAGAGAATGATAGGGAAATTGTTGAAAAATTTAATGAGTACTTTGTAACAAGCATAGATACACTAGTCGATGGGGTACAAAGACAAAATATTGACAGTGAAAATGAAGTTTTGCGTGACATACCGCAGCATCCGGAATTTTGTAAATTTGAAAATGTAACTATGAAAGAAATTAAAGATGTAATTAAATCTCTAAAAGGTACAGGAGACGTTGCTGGTGATGGTATAACAAGCAGAGTTTTAAAGGACATTTGTTTGGTGTCAGCAAATATAATACTAGACATAATAAATACATCAATGCAGTCAGGGGTATTTCCTAAATACTGGAAAATATCATATATAGTACCTGTCCCAAAAGTCAATGGGACGAAACTGTGTGAAGAATACAGACCTATGAATACAGTGCCATCATACGAAATAGTGTTGGAAATGTGCGTTAAAAAACAAATTGATAGTTATTGTGATACAAACAGTATAATATCATTGAACCAGTCAGGTTTCAAGAAATCACACTCATGTGAAACAGTTTTGGTCAATATTTGTGATAATTGGTCGAGGGAAATGGACAGTGGCAAAATGGTGCTGGCTGTGTTTTTGGATTTCCGAAGAGCTTTTGAGACCATCGACCGACAATTACTACTGAAGAAATTGGAAGTCATCGGATTCAAAGGCATAGCTCTGGAATGGTGTCGTTCATACAAGACTGACAGATACCAAAGTGTAAAGTTTAATGGGACAACATCAGGTGTGCGTCCTACTAAATATGGTGTTTCACAAGGAACAATATTAGGACCGTTACTTTTTAATTTATATGTTAATGACATTATGCTAAGGACCAAAAACAGCAAATTACATTTGTTTGCTGATGACTCAATGTTGTATGTCAGTGGAAATGATTTAAATGACATGAAGGACAAAATAAATGAAGACTTGTCTTTATTATATAAATGGTTATGTGCCAATAGTTTAAGTATTAATATAAGTAAATCTAAATTTATAATCATTGGTAGTGCATATAAATTAAACACAATTAATTATGACAATATTAATATAAAAATAGATAATAATTATTTAGAAAGAGTAAATAGTATAAAATATTTAGGGATAATTATAGATCAGCATTTAAATTTTATAGAAAATACAAAGCATATTCTAAATAAAATGTCTAAAAAAGTAGGTTTTTTAAGTAGAATAGGTCAAAATATGTCTACATATATTAAACTGTATATATATAAATCGCTAATTTCGATACACATTGAATATTGCTCAAGTATCCTCTTTAAGTTAAATAATTACGAAACTCAGCAAATGCAAAAAATACAAAATAGGGCTATGAGAACAATTTTAAAGTGTAACAAATATACACAAGTTACATTAATGCTGAGTACATTGAAATTAATGAATGTGCGACAAAGAGTAACATACAAAACACTGTTATTCATTTACAAGAGTAAACAAGGTGTTACGCCATCGTATATTAGTCAGAAGTTGATTTATATATATGACACACATAAATATAATACACGAATCATCAATGATTTCTTTATAGAAAAAGTAAATAGGTTATCAACGGCTTATAATGTTTTTGTTAATGGGCTTAAAATGTTTAACAGCCTCCCGTATGACATAAAACACTGTAATAACTTAAATAGGTTTAAGAGACAACTGTCATTATATATTTTAGGGAAATTTATATAAATAATGTAAGTGTATGTAAATAGCGTATTGCTAATAAAGATATATTATTATTATTACTCCTGAAGATGCAGTAATGTAGTTAGATGGAAAACCATCAAATTAAACAAATTGTGTACGCAGTGCAAAATAGGATCTAAAAAATTAAAGAAAATTCTGTAAGATCCCAATTGTTTATAGCTTATACAACAGGATATAATGATTTAATCGGTCAAAAGCTCTAGTCTGAGGAGCATTGTTGACGCCAGACGCGGTAAACTGGATGACAGAAAGAAGATTGGTGATTGTTGAACGGCCCTGTTTGAGATTGGAATATGCCTCCTTAGTGTGGAATCCCTTCTATGATATAATATATTCTACTGCTCTTAAAGATATTCAGTGCCGTTTCCTGAAATATTTGTATTTGAAAATTGATGATATGTATCCCGCCATCGCCATTCAGTGAAATGTCGCGGCGTTTTTAATCGGACAGTTTGAAAAATAGGCGAATTGTGACACCTTTTATACTTTTATCAAACATATTTAATGGCAGAATAATTCATGCACTTGAATTATTCAGTATTTACTTACCTACACCGCGCACTAATATCCTGAGATATTCACCACTGTACTACATGTGTAACATGTGTAGAAGATATTTCAAAAAATATCGGCATTGGCATAATTACAATCTATAGTATGTATAAAATACAACAAACATTAAACTTTTAAACCCAAAACTTGGGGACAATTTCCAGATAAATTCAATGAATACTTAGGTATATGAAAGTTAAGACCTGATCGAGTGTCGATCGAAAATGAATGTGATTATTTGGTCGAAACTCTTGCTTATTCTACGTACATAATTGAAAACTTCGTATATATGTATAGCAGGCACGGGAAGAATATTGCCTTGCTTGAAATAAGGCCCACATGATTGTCTAGAACCAATTCCAGCCAAACAACATGTTATTATAACTGTTTTTGTGCAAAAAAGAAATACATTATTAGTGGCACAAGATGAACCCCAAACAGTAGAGTGAATAATAATAGTAAAATGAAATGATATCAAGGAATTAAAGTCAATTATAGTTTTCAAATTACGTATCTGATAGCAACTCGACTTTAATTTATTTATACTATCCCGGCAGTGAACATCCCAACACAGTGTTTTATCCATATTTATACCGAAAAACTACACTAACACGTTCTATTTCCTTATCTTGAATAAATAAATGTAAATCCAACTGAGCCTTACTTTGTGTTTTATGAAAGCCCATAATTTTTTTCTTGTCATTATTTAGATATAACTTATTATTAGCAAATCAAATGGTCCATGTTTTGTAAAAGAATATTTGACTATCGTTTAGTTTCAGAGATATTTAAAGTCGAGACGACAGCGACAGTATCATCAGCATACAAAGTTCTTTCGAAACTTTCCGAATATCTGCAATGTCATGAATAAAAATCAGAAAAAGAACTGGGCCTAAAACACTGATCTGAGCACTCCTCTCTCTACTGGCTAGGTAGACGTTTTTATATTTCTAACACAACTCTCAACCGTATCCCTTATCCTTACCAGTTGAAATCTATCACACAGGTAGGACTCAAACCACTGCGAAACAACACCTCGAATTCCGTACCACTCCAGTTTATCAAGCAAAATATCGTGATCATCACAGTCAAAGGAACGGCTTTAATCGCAAAAAATTCCTACTGAATGTTTTGCCTGTCCAAAGTCTTATTAATGTACTCATACAGAGCATGTATTCCTGTTAAATTTAAATGATTAGCACGATAACCATGTTGTTGACTTATTAAAATTTTATTTTTATCCAAATGTGAGAATAATCTATCCAAAATGACAAATTCAAAAACTTCAAAAAAAACAGGAGAAGTCGCTAAAAGACGATAATTGATCATATCTAATCCAGGGCCTATTTTGTATAACGGCAGAACACAAGCAGTTTTTTTAGGAAATTCCCCCGTCTCAAATGATAAATTTACCATAAACATTAGAGGCTTAATTAGTAATTCTGAAATATTTTTATTAATCTGCCTGGTACTTCAGCCATACCTGCAGATGATGTATTTTTTAATTTGTTGAACAATTGTTTCATCACAAACTCATTGAGAGGTAAAGCACGCATACTACGGGCAACATGAACACCACCACCATTAAACTATCATTACTAACTGCAATACCGCGACACAGGTTCACGTACAGTTTCAATAAAATACCCATTGATAACCTCAATAACTTTTTCAGGAAGTTTGCCATAAATACTCAAAACAAATTTATCATAATCCCATACCCCCTCCGAAAATTAACTTGTAGCGCCCCAGGCAACTTATATCTGATTAGAAGATTATTCAATCAATAGCTATTAAAACTTTTTTTTTTACATATTATGTATGCACTTTGTTCTCTTTTCCAATTATTCAATTTTCATGTGTATAATTTTTGTAGCTCCTAATCTGTAATTAGATCTTTGTCTGTAGATTAGTGTAAATAAAAGAATAAATAAATAAATATTTTACTTAAAGTTATTTATTTACCTTACAAAAAGAATCCTAAATAATACGAATATTACAACATGTAACTAAAAAAGTATGAGGCTTTCGTAAAAACTGGGATTTAATTAGAGATATTTTTGTCAACTGGATTACCTTAAACTTAGCAGTAAAAGAAAATTTTTATTTCTAAAATCTCCAAAAATAAATCATCGACGAAAGTCAATATCATAAAATAATATCTCAAGTAAAACGTAAAAGTTCATCTATAAATTAACTTGGCATAGCTCCAGAATAATTTTTATCCGGGTTATTAAGGAAATAAACACAAAATATCTTCACATACAATTTATTATCAATGAAATGTGCCAGTACAAAAATATATTACGTCTAATACATAAGTTTTACCGAAAAACAGGAAATTGAGGTGAGTATGTTTTCAACATTTCTTTTTATTTTTAGAACTGTATTTTGTATATATAAACAAAGAGCTTTTAACAACGTTCGTATAAATTTTTGAATTTATACTACAAAAACAATTGTTAGGAATTTACTATTTACTATTCTGTTCATTCAATATTTAGGTCAAACAATATTTTTCTTTATACGATGTTACTTGTCTTTGTTAGGAACAAATTAATATATCGCAATTAATTTATTTTAACTTGATCTTAATAATAAATATGATGGTGAATAAGATATTTATTTATTCAAAATATTCTTACAGCGTATGTAAATATCCTAAAATTATACAACCAAGCAGAGATGCACAAAGAAAGTCATATTGCAATGATTATTTTCAGTTCGTTTATATGTTTAGGATGTGTCTTAATATAAAATACAAGGCAAAGGCAAACAAAAGTCCATAAATCGTGGATTTGAGAGGATTTCGTCCATATTTTGTTTGAACTTGGTATTGTAATAACGTGAAACAAAAAATTATTTAAAATGTTGTATTCCTTAATACGCCAATAGGAAATATGTAATCTTTGATTGTAATACAGTTAATTAAAATATCCGAAATAATTCTTATATGGGTCATTAAGGAAATAAACGCAAAATATCTTAATCCATGATTTATTATCAATGAAATATAACCGAAAAAAAATTATTTTCTCTAATACACTTGTCCTATCAAAAAACAGAAACTTGAGGCATATGTTTGCATTGTTTTCTTTTATCTTTAAAGCTGATATTTGTGTCTGTAAACAAAAAGCTTTTAACGACGTTAATGTGGATTTTCTTTTTGAAATATTTAGTAAAAAACATTCATTAAAAATTAACTGTTTACTATTTTGTTCATTCAATATTTAGGTCGAGTAATATTTTTATTTTCTATTTGTGAAAGCATGCGTTTAAATATAAAAACGTGGTCAGATATTAATGTAACGATATAAAAGATACCTATATATAAATTCTACTTATATTTTAATAACACCATCTCATACAAGTTGGGACCGGTTTTTCCAATTTCGATTAAAATACTCAGTTAACTAACCATTGGTTAAGCCTAATAATTGATTATCTCTAACCGATACACATACGCGTATTTTTCCAATCTAGGCGGTCAAAAGTCATTTTCAAAAAACCCAAAATCAAATCAGAGAGCAGTAGGAAACCTTTTTGCCCTCTTATAGGCTATGCACGCGCTATAGCTTTAGCTGAAAGTTTACCGTCGCGTCAGGTGCACCTATCTGTCACGGTTTGTCAAGTGTAGACACTTCAGTTAAAACGTATTTTTTAAGTTCAGTGATTTTTTTCATAAATACAGTTATGGATCTGGACACAGCAGGTAAGAACCACAATGCCACAATGTTGATGTAATTGTATTGTTTTATTAGTTAATGTATTAATATTATGGCTGTTTAAAAAGAATCTAAATTTTTTGAGTTTACAACCACATTTCAGTATGTTAAGTAAGTTTTGTTGTACTTCAGGATGCGTCCCAGCAATTATTCTTAATGTTAATGAAATATAGGGGTTCGTACAATATAACAATGATCAAATAGGGCGCATCCTGACGCACTTTCTCGATCTATCGGCCATCAAACATAATAATGAAGAAATTACAAATATTCAATTCAACATTTAAATTATTTTTGTAGAATATTCATATTATTTCAGAGTCATCCAGTGGATCAGGCAGAGGAGTTAGTAACCCGTAAATCTTTGTACGATAAAATGCAAAGGCAAAACTTACCCAATTTTGAAGAACAATTAAAATATTTGGTGACTTATCATTTGTCATGCGAAGACTACTCTAATGATGAGATAAAGGATCTTGAGGCATAAAATTTCCTATATAAAATCTGAATTCAAGCAGAGGTGGAAGCAAGCTAATAAAATAGAAACAAGATTCCTTCCAAATAATGACGAATGGTTGCAGAAAACATTTGTAATACCGACAGTGCAGCAGCGAAGATCAGGTCAACCATCAAAATCGTTCACACAATTGAGTGAAAGTAGTAAAAGAAGAAAAACAGAAGAAATTCGTAGTACGACAGATGATGACGTGTTAATGCATGCTGCGCATTTTAAATTACAAACTTCTAGAAAAAGAGGAGCTTCGAATATAATGAAACAAGTTATATGTTCTCCAAAGCGAGCTACGAAGTTAAAAAAGGCGTACAAAAAAAGTCAAGAGGACAATGAAAAACAACTAACGCCTTTGTTAGCTCTTTCAATGTTCGTGGATGCTGATATGCCTCAAAGACAATACGAGATAATTTGAAGCACAAATAAAAACAGTTACCCCAGTTATAGCCTGCAACAGAAACTCACTGATATTCGCGAAGAGAATGTTTTAAAGTGACTGAAACGTGCGTTGAAGCAAATTTAAAAGCCCTACTAGACCACACCGTTGCAAGATTATTAACATATTTGAAGGACGTTATTTATAACTTAAGTCCAGAAGAACGTAATACATTACAACTGATTTGTAAGTGGGGTTGTGATGGGTCCTAACAGGCGCAATTTAAAAAGAAGATCCGAATTAATGCCACTAATTCAAATATTTTTCAAAGTAGTCTTGTACCCCTTCGATTAGTTTATGATAAACAAACAGTAATATGGCAGAACCCATACCCATCTTCACAGCGATACTGTCGTCCAATAAGAATAAATTTTGTAGAAGAAACTGTGGATATTACACAAAAGGAAATACAACACGTAAAATGAGCTATCAGTTTATTACAAAACAATTTATTCACACTGGAAGACAAGTGTTATTCTGTGAAACATATCGTGGCACTTACAATGGTAGATGCGAAAGTGTGTAATTCCAGTACACAAACAACATCAACCATGAGATTTACTGGTACAACCTCGAAGGAATTTAACGGTTTAACCATCAAAAAAGATGTTTATGTCAATGCCCTTTCGTTTGGTTTATCAATATTGCACGCAAGGATTCATCTGTTCGAAAGAAAATTACGCCTCTCATATATTAACTCGCTGTAAAAATAAGTGGCAACTAAGAACAGATGCTGACAACGCTATTGTTATGAAGAGAAAAGAAGAAATTCAGACAAGAAACGGGTTTGATTGTTGATGTACCGAAAGCTAGATTTGGCAACATTAATGATAGTAATACCAGCTGAAGATTTTTCAGTAATCCAGAATTAACTGCGAAAATCACTGGTGTTAATTTTAATTTGATCAAATTAAAGTAATCGTTGAAGTGATATCAAGTGGTCACAGGGTCCACTTACAGAAGTTTACAGATTATTGCATTAAAACTGGAAAACTGTACATCACTCTTTATCTATGGCATCCTATATGACTCCCACGATGCACAAAATTCTTGTTCACGGGGCAACTGTGATAGAAAAAGCATTGTCGCCAATAGGGTTGCTCTCCGAAGAAGCTGTTGAAATACAGAATAAACATTTCATATTAAACGAATAAAACACTTGGTTATATTGTTTCACTTAATGACAGATTTATTGCACTCTGACACGTGTTTCGACCTCTCGGTCATTAACGAAGAGTTTACAGACTTAAACTAAACTAAGAAAGTTACCAATACCTATTTATATGTGTGGGCTAGTGTCTTAAGTACAGTGTCAATAATGGGGGTGTTTATGAAGTCCAGTTGTCCACTGTACTTAAGACACTAGCCCACACATATAAATAGGTATTGGTAACTTTCTTAGTTTAGTTTAAGTCTGTAAACTCTTCGTTAATGACCGAGAGGTCGAAACACGTGTCAGAGTGCAATAAATCTGTCATTAAGTGAAACAATATAACCAAGTGTTTTATTCGTTTAATATTCATAATGTTTCACCAAGAACCAACCGTAGATTCTATTAATTTTATAAGCATTTCAGGCTGTACAGGTAGAATTTTGCAAGAAAATTTTGTGGGGAGACATGTAATAAACAGGTATTTATTGAGCTCAGACCCCTTAATACAAGCTTGAGATCAACCCCCAAAAAGAGGACGATTCCCTTTACAAAAGGTGCAATTGAATTATTAATTCCAGCTGATCCTCGCTCTGACAACAAACACTTCGATTCAAAAAACTAAAATAATGATTTTATTACGTTTTGTTACAAAAATACATTTTTTTGGGTATACGTTAATAGTTTTTTTTTAATTAAAAGGTCGCAAAGCACTCTTATATAGCTTAAGCTGATTGATACATATATTAAGAATATTGAAATGGAAATAGAAATATTGGCCGCTTAGATTGGCAAAATACCCCAATGTGCGGTGCAGCGTTTTTCAAAGCGAAGACACCGTTTATCTAAACAATAGTTAATAATTTATTGTACAAAGTTGGCAACAAATGGACTAGCATACTGGATAAGTTATACGAGCGTGGATCCTTTTGCTCGACCCAACTCAAAATAAAAACTTGGCAATATCTTACTTTTATTTTTCAACATAGTCTCCGTTAAGGTTAACACACTCTTTCCATCGATGTTGTAGCATTTATAATGCTTCTTGAAAGATATCACATGACATCATTATACGACGGAAATCGATCACCACGCAAGTGTTCTTTAAGTTTTGGAAACAGTCTGCTCAACTAATTCGAAGACTGCTTGAGCTATTGCAGCTATTGCAATACCGGACCTGTGACTGGGTGTGTTTTCTGATGTAAAAGAAAAACTTTGCGCAAACTCCTTCGTCGTTTTTCTTTGATCAAGTCACGTAATAACCACCTGTAATTCTTCCCTCCATCTGCAGGAAATCTACTAAAACTACGCCTTCAACATCCCAAAATATGGTTAGCATGACCTTCCCTGCTGAAGGTTGCATCTTGAATTTTTCTGCGGTGGTAAACCATGATGTGAGCACTCCTTGCTCTATAATTAGGTTTCTACACCATCGTGCTAGATCCAAGACTCATTCATTGTTACTAATCTTACAATAAAACAAAAATTTCTTATCTATACCGCGTTAAAAGACAACTGCAAATGTCCTTCAGAGTTTGCTTGTGTACAGCTAACATTCGTGGTGCCCATCTTGCAAAAATTTTTTTCATATTCTATTCTGCAGAAATTATATTATATACCCCATCGTATGAGAGACCAGCATCTTCAAGTATTTGTCTAATAATCAAACGTCGATTTTGCAGCACTAGATCAAGAACGTTTCTAAGAGTTTTTTGGATAGTGACAGTTGTGGGCGCTCCACTTGCATGTTCGTCTGTGTCATTATGATACAGCAGATTCCCCTAATGTATCCACTAGATCTTGATGAATTTGAGTTGGGGTCATCTCTTTTAAACGCAAGTATTTAATCACTACTCTTTGCTCGACACGATCCACTTTGATACTGATATGTGACTCTCTTGACCTCGCGCGTCTACTGTAGGCACGCCTAAAACGGTTCAGTGAAGCTTGTAGCGTTAGTCTATCCATTGACTACAGGTTACAATGCGACGTGAAGATAATAATTCTTTAAGTTTATAAATTGTTCAAGGAGGAACAAAGGGATCGACTCTCGTATGTTCCGTTTACCAAACTATACAATGATATATATTTGATATACCAAGTAATTATATATATTATACTATTCTTTAAGGTAGTATGAAATATATAATTATTTATTACTATTTTATTTTATTTTAAACGTATGATTTAATCTTTAAAAGGGTTTAAAACTTATTTTTAAAGCTAATTGTGAATTTGTTCAATAACTATTTTACCACACTGTATCTCAAAATATCTGAGATATGATTCTACCTAATTTCATTGTACTTAAACAGAATTAGGTGGGAATTTTGTGAACTGCAAACACCTAAAAGTTGGGTTATGTATTTTTACCGGCAAAATTACTTATAAGAATATTATGAAAGTCATCTCAGGGTGTTATGTTTCTTAGTTTGTGGAAAATTACCTTCGTATAAAGAAACAACTGTGAACAATAGTAAATAAATATATTGGAAATTAAGTACATTGACCTACATAAATTAGGTTATAATCAAATCATCATCCTACAACTAAACTGTTAGTGAAAATGTTAATTATTTGAATTGTTTACAAATAAACATCAGGAACAAATAATCATAAAGATATGTAATTTCAATTATTCCAAATAACTTTGATTCTTGATTAAAATATCTGTGAATCTCAACATATCTTTAATAAATAAATCTCAGACCAGACAATTGAATTTAATTGAAAACATACTTTAAATACTAGGTGTGAAAACTCCTATATGACACTACTATTTATATTAAATTATGATGAAAGTTAAAATAGGATAACTCTTACAATTATAAACATACTTAACGTTGAATTAATTATAGTAATTGTCTTGCAATTATGGTTTTTAATAATTCTGCTTCTTAAATTCTCAATATTAATATATATGTAATTACTTAACTCGAGTTTTATATTTATGTTTGTTTGTTTAGTGGCCAATTCTTTCCGAGTTGTGTATCTGGTACATTCCTGTCTTCTTGTGAGCTTCTTCGTCCGGGAACTGGTATCTTGGTGTGAATTTTCCAATTTGGACAGCTTATCCCTCGAGTACTACGTTTTGGTTGTCTTTATTCAGGTAAATAAATTAATTTTAATACTTCAATTCAAATATTTAATTTTCTTGTTTTCTTGCAGGTAGTAGAGTTCAGTTTATTCAATGAAAGTCCTGTATTTTGACACACTTGAATTCTCGTAGAAAAATCGTAGTAGATTTATATAAGCACACAGGTATTTAATAATGTTCTTAATTAAAATGTATTTTTACTTAACATTGTAAGAGCGTGAAAAAACTTTTTTTTATTATTCCCATTTGTTTTTGTGTTCACTTGACCATCAATGGTTATTGTGATTTTTTCTTTAAAATTGATTTGTATATTAAGTTGCCTAATTTTTTTGAGTGGCTAACTAAGATATTTTTCTAGTATTGATTACATGTTGATATTATCTAATTTTCCCGTAATTTTGGGAATTTATTAACTTCTGATATCTTTTATAATTCCTTATATATTCAAATATATTTACTATATTAATCTTTGTGTCTTAAGTTGCATAGTTTTGAGTTTACTCTAAATTAAATTTATAAATATTGATTCTATCTTTTATTCTTATACACATGACTTTAATATATAAATATCGTTATAATATATACATTTAAAAATAGACTAGTTTTCTTGGCAGTAACGGCAAATGATCCATTTTCTAAGTGGATGTAAATATTTTATTTTATTTTAACCTTTCTGCTCTGTTTTCAGCCTTTTTCAAAAAAATTTTCATTTAATTTTTTATTTTTCTGACATTTCAATTTTGTTGGGAACATCATTAACTTCTACTAGCACATTGATACTGTACAGTTTTTTTATACGTTTTAAAATCACTTTCTCTCTTTTCCCTTCCTCTGTGCAACTCAAAAACACCATCTGAATTTGATTTTTAACAGGAAAATATTAATTGCGTTTTGCAACGAAAAAAAAAAGAGAAAGTGATTTTAAAATGTATAAAAAAAACTGCAGTACCAATGTCCTAGTAGAAGTTAATGTCCCAACAAAATTGAAATGTAAGAAAAATGAAAAAAACAAACAAAAAACTTTTTGAGAAAGGCTCAAAAACAGAACGGAAACGTTAAAATACAATAAATTATTTTACATCCACTTAATTTAAAATATTTTGTCGTACATATTTCGTATCTTATTATAAGAATTTTGCAATAACATTTTCTACTTGGACTTTGAAAGGCTTCGCTTTATCTGCTGTCAATTGTTTTTTCCTTTTAATGGCATAATTATTTGTTATTTGAGATATTCCAAATTTAATCGACATAATTTTCCTTTAAATACTTCATACATAGTTATTATTTTAGTTTTATCATATTTGAATGTTCAACCGTTATGTTATGTTATTTAATTTATGTCTGATGTACCGTGAATTTCTATTTTCACGCATATATAAACATTACATTTACACACATATAGATCACTATAATTCTACCTCTATATAACCTTTTGACTATCAATAATGAACGGTTCTTATCTTTGCTGAATTTAATACTTTATTTTCAAAAATAATTTTTAAATATCGCTATTGGAATATTTAGTTTCGGATTGTATCAATCTCGAACTAAGTTTATTTTTACAAATGTCAAAACACCCTAATTATTTCTAAAATTATGTATATAGTTATTTTTAATACTGTTTTCTTTCACATGCAGGTTCTACGAACCTCAAATACATTTTAAAAATAACAATAATTAACTATTAGTTATAACAGATTATCCATGAGCAATAATTTTATTGTATTTGTTACATATATTACTATTAAGTATTGTTTATTATATTACATAAAAATAATTAGTTACTATATATTAATATGCTACTAATACAAACAAGTTGAAAATGAAAAGTGTGAACACATGGATGTTAAAACTAACATCAAGCAGTAAATAATTACTGTGTCTTACATATATACCTTTATACGTAAAACGTATATGTATACATATACGTATATTATATACATATACGTTTTACGTATAAAGGTATATATGTAAGACACAGTAATTATTTACTGCTTGATGTTAGTTTTAACATACATGTGTTCACACTTTTCATTTTCGTTTTGATTGGTGACGCCACCTAAGGCTCTATTACACGAGATACACTATTAACATACAGGCCTCTGTATAGCAGAACATGCTGTCAGAAGCCATCGCTTTTTTCCGTGTCATCTTTTGGGTGTTAGATGTCGCTGTGATACTCTCACTGCATTTAACATGCAAAAATGACATAGGCAGCGATTTAAGTCTTGAAGCTATTGTCGAGAATCTCCACGTACACTGATGAGACCTCATAGGTCGAAACACCAGTGTCTGTGCGTTCGATTATCGGCAATGGCACTTAATGTATGTGTGTATCTCAAACACATGCATATATACATATACGTTTTACGTATAAAGGTATATATGTAAGACACAGTAATTACAAACAAGTTATTAAGTATAAATAGAATGCTTTCGTCAAGAGAGAATGAAAATGTTATTCGATCTGAATATTGAATAAACAAAATAGTAAATAGTAAATTGCCTTATTATATTATATTTGTGCATAATGGCTGTTGTAATCGCTCATATAATACTACACTATTTAAACATATATATTGCAAAAGTTAAGTTTGTAACAATAATTACATAAAGGTTACCATAAACATCTTCTATATTCACACTAAAATAATGTAGAATTTAGCAAATGTGGTACAATGCCACAAATATAGAATTGAAGTCTACGGCTTACCGAGATGCAACATATATTTCTTTCTTATCGAATATGACAATATTAATATAGAAATATGTGTTTAAAATTTTAGTTATTATCATATGACTTTCTGAAATTTATTTACAATTAATTTATTAATCAGCTTACGGAAACACTCCTACTGGTAATAATGTTAGATCCATATTACTAGACATTATAATTGCTCGCAAATAATCCATATCACTTGTACTAACATCCCAACCACTGAGCTGACCCATAACTCTTAAACTCCGACAGTGCGCCATCAGCAGTTCCACCGACGTGACTGTAAGATACCTGGCCGAAGAAAACCACAACTCTTCTAAACACAAAAACTCACTGTCCGCACATAACCTAAAAATGTCACCGTCCGTCATCGCTATCAAATCCCCGACGACTATTCTTTTCAAAAACGGAGTGTTCATCAATAAATAACGCAAAACGTTCCCGCTAACATCACAGTAGAGAATTTCCACGGTCTGCAAATTCATGAAATAGTTATCCGGTTGCAGACAGGAAAGGTCCATTTTGAAAAACTCGAGGGTTTGCAGTTCGGGGGCGTACATGCAAACTTGACTGACGTCGATGCGGTTCTCCTTAATTAAATTCAACTTTAACACTTGCAACTTCCCGCCTGACTGCGCCAGGTAACAAATTAGATCTTTATATTCCGGTCTCGATGATTTCAGGGAGTTTAAGTTTTTCAAGCGACCCAAACCGCAAAGAACTCCATCTTGGGGACTGTTCAAGTGTATGCTCTGCAATTTAGGGCATAAATGTACGATCGCTTCTAACATTTCTTTATCGGTGTCAGTATCGTGTATGTATAACAGCTTCGTTTTGTAATCGGGTCTCCTCCTGTACAATTTCAATAAAGCACTGCCGGCAAAAGAATAAATTTTTAACACGTTTAAGTTTGGAAATTGCATTATGACATCAGCCATGACATCGCTGGAATCCCCGTCTTGACAAATTTCTTTTTTGCCGTACATACCAATATGTAGTACCTTCACAGAGTCGGATTTCAACATTCTCAAGCCGTTTTGCGTAAAGGCACATTCACCGGATATATCCAATACTGATAACTTCGATAAATTTATGGTTACTTTTAATACTAAATCGTCGGGGATGTGCGGCATTATAAGCACTCTTAAATACTTTAATTTCTTTAATAAATTGCTTAATAAAATGGGATGTTCACGTACCCAAACGCCTTTTAAATTTAAGTGTTGTAAATTAGAACACTTCTCCCTTAAAATCTCCAATATCTTCTCATAATAACTGTGAGGAAATATGCCAGTATCGATTCGCCTAACATCTTCTCTCAGGAGCACTTGTAAACAACTAAACCGCGTTGACGCATCGAGATTCTCAGTGTTCAATATTAATTTTAATAAGTCTTGTATAACCTCGTACGTAGCTTCGAGTAAATATTTATATACAATCGTGTAGTTTTTGCCCTCATCGTCAGACAGAACGTGTATAAGAATATTGGAAAAGTATTTCAAACATTGGAAATTCAATGGAAGCACTTCGTTTTTCGGCGACATATCTCGACTGACGGGAAATGCTTGATTATAATAACAATAACATGCATACTGACCTCCGGGATGGATTTTAAAAATAGATTTGGGAAGATTGCCATCCGCCAAGATCCGAACGGTTTCCCGAAATAGTTTTGGCTTTCTCAATGTCGCCTTTGTCCTCGTGTCAATCAATAAATGCTTATGTTCGATATTATATGCCGATAGATTTATGTTCAGTTTAATTCGTAGTTCTTTTTTAATGCGCCACACGTTTTATTGCGTTTTATGACTGGTTCTTACTTTGATCAGAGTTACTTTATGACAGACTTTATTAAACCATCAATTATCTCATAAATTCGCCCAGAGAAATTGAAAAGCATGTTTAAACCGCAAGTTATGACAATAAAATATTGAATTTTGTAAGATAATGTAGCAGTTATTAAATATAAAAAATAATATGCTTAGTTCAGGTCTTAGTTTAACTGCTAATAATGTTATGAATTTAATATAAAAAAAATGAGGTATGGCCACCACACGATTTTCTTATACGTGTGTGCGTGTCAAATTATACAAAAGTTGTTCTAAATTAAGATTTAAATACTTTAATCTTCTGAAAAAATAAACAAAACCTTACTGCACTACTTCTTAATAAATCTCTATAGAATACACAGTTGGCGAAATATTCGAAAGAAAGTGCTACTCGCTTAGAGTAAAAGTATTACTTCCGGTCTGAATTTTGAAATTTTTTTTATACAAAAAATATTTCATATGTAGCTCTAAATATATTTGTGGCCTTGATAAATATATATAGAATGCATAATTTACGAGATATTTGCAAAAATCGCTATTCGATAAGAGTAAAAGTGTTACTTCCGGCCAGAATTTTGAATTTTTTTTATACAAAAGATATTGAAAATTAAGTTGTAAATACTTGTATACTCGTAATGTATCCGTCTAAAAAGTATGACTTGCGAAATATTTGCAAAAAACTGATCTTCGATAAGAGTTAAAGACCCACTTCCGGTAGGAATTTCAAAAACTTTCATAACAAAATTTTTCTCAAATTTAATTTAGAGTACATATGGATTCTTTAAAAATTTGTTTAAACTTAGTACTTGACAAAGTATTGGCAAAATTTTTTCACTGAAGTAAACTTCTACTTCCGGTATGTCGATTTTATTGAAAATCTAATCAGATCTCAAGAAGGAGATTATACTCGTAAATACAAAATTTGGAATTGATATCTACAGCGGTTTGACCGGTATCGTGGTCACACACACAGAGGCAGACAGACAGACACACACACAGAGAGACATTTTTTAAAAACAACTTTTTTGGTACCGGGGACTTCAAAACGTGGACATCTGCAAAAATCTCGAGGTCGAAAATTTTCATCATCACAATACTTCCTTATACGACGCATAAGAAAGTAATAAATTATTATATTATATCGGGTGTCATAACGAAGTGGTAAAACCCATATTGGTATCTAACAGCAGGTTTAAACTACGACGGAGCAAAGAAATAATGTAAACACCACGCAATTATTGAATAGCACTATTCATATGGTGAACTGCAACATCTGTTTACGCCCGAGAATGAGAGCAAAAAAAGTCCATTTAACTCTTAAATTTCCTACCTTCATCGGCGTAGATAGGAGCGTGAGGGGTTTTTAAAATTTATTATATTTCGTAAGATAAATAAAGTAAGGAAAGTTAACTCGATTTGAGCAACAAAATTTCAATAGTGCGCCCGTGGACGATTAGTCATCAATCTTTCGTGTCCGCTCTGTAATCATGAGCTCCACGATTTAAAAATATTTTCATTTATACAGAGTGTTCGAGAACTACTAAAAAACTCAAACTTTTGTTTTTTAATGTAATATTTTTACGTTTTAAGTTAACCGCTTGAGAGCTGATTAAACTGATATCAGTTTGTATTAGTCGATTTTCAACTATTTCTGAGATATGGAGATTCTTTATCATTAATTAAGCAACTTCAAAAAATTTACATCAAATAACGATTAATGAAGCTAGAACAGAATACTGTTGCACTTTGTTTTCGGAGCCCCTCTATATTCTCTAAAATTATTTAGCAATGCCCTAAGTTTTATTTTGTTGCATTGAATTGTAATATTTGTTTTCGTATTCTAGGTACCTTGTAAAATTTATCTGCCTGTCATACATATTATGTTGCTGAATTAATTTAATTTCCTTTGTTTGTTTTTTTTGTCCTAAGGATCGCAGTACTTATTTAATTTCCGTGCCACTAGTCTTTTTACGACTATTGAGGATTATTAAATTTTATATTTTGGTATTGGGGTATACAAAGCCCTTTTTCGTTCTCAACCGGTATAATAGAATTGCCGTATATATATTTGCACTTTTCCATCGAATTATCGTCTATTTAGTGCTGCTTTAAGTTTTCTGTAAGTTCTCTATTATTTCATTAATTAATTAGTTGTTTCTAGTACTTTTGGTTTTAATATGTTTAACTCCCATTACCGTCTCCTTCGAAAGGACTATTTTTGTCATTGGCTGCAATTATAAGTACTTTTCATTAAATATTTCAAACTTTTAAAATGAGAAAATTGATAAATCAGGAATTATGCATAGTTTGAAAATATCGCAGTTAGAGTGTATGAAGAATTTGTCAAAACGCCAAACTTATGGTTATTACTTTAGTTAAAAAAACAGATAGTCTATATAAGTACATAAAATTGCTTTATTGAAAAATATGTATCCTAAAAAGTATGGTGTAGTTTTCTATTTTAAAGAAACACAGCATCATAGTTATTGTTATAAATAATATTGGTTATTTTAATACAGCGTGCCCCTAATTTAATATTTATATAAAAATATATAGGTACAATATAAAAAAGTACACTTGATATAAAGTATGATAAATAAAACTAATAAATATTAGTATTGCCGTCTTCTTCTTCTGTATATTCTTTATGCCAGTAAATAATTCATCTCTTTTAGTAAAAATTACATATTTTTTTAAATAGAAAATATTATAAGCAACTTTTTTCGAGTACCTACTTTAAGGTGTGTATGTGTAATGCAAGCGACATGTCATAATCGGGCTTATTCAGATATAACATTTTATAACGTTCGCCGTATCGGCCACAATCAAAATAAACATAAAATTCATGTATTGAAATGATATCTATACTAATTGAGCTTATATTAGATTTAGTTTTTGATTGGTAATGTTTAATCAAAGCTCTTCAGTTGTTTGAGTTTCTTTTAAAAAATAGAGGTAACCCAATGGAGTGAGGACTTAAGCGGCCAACTAACATCGACTCTTCGAGAAATTAGTCGATCGCCAATTCTCGCTTTTAAAAAATGCAGTATTTTGATCCGCTGTACGGCAAGTGACCCCCCTTCTGTTGAAACCTTATGCTGTAGACATCCATACCCTTCAATTCATTAAAAAAAAAACAATACTGTTTTTATTGTCCTGTATCGATCTCAACTAAATAATATTTGCATCACCAGCTTTATTTTGGAAAAATGAGGACCAATAACGGTTTCCGTCCAAAAACTACTTAACATGAATTTAATATAAAAAAAATGAGGTATGGCCACCACACGATTTTCTTATACGTGTGTGCGTGTCAAATTATACAAAAGTTGTTCTAAATTAAGATTTAAATACTTTAATCTTCTGAAAAAATAAACAAAACCTTACTGCACTACTTCTTAATAAATCTCTATAGAATAAACAGTTGGCGAAATATTCGAAAGAAAGTGCTACTCGCTTAGAGTAAAAGTATTACTTCAGGTCTGAATTTTGAAATTTTTTTTTATACAAAAAATATTTCATATGTAGCTCTAAATATATTTGTGGTGTTGATAAATATATATAGAATGCATAATTTACGAGATATTTGCAAAAATCGCTATTCGATAAGAGTAAAGGTGTTACTTCCGGCCAGAATTTTGAAATATTTTTATACAAAAGATATTGAAAATTAAGTTGTAAATACTTGTATACTCGTAATGTATCCGTCTAAAAAGTATGACTTGCGAAATATTTGCAAAAAACTGATCTTCGATAAGAGTTAAAGACCCACTTCCGGTAGGAATTTCAAAAACTTTCATAACAAAATTTTTCTCAAATTTAATTTATAGTACATATGGATTCCTTAAAAATTTGTTTGAACTTAGTAGTTGACAAAGTATTGGCAAAATTCGATTCTTTCACTGAAGTAAACTTCTACTTCCGGTCTGTCGATTTTATTGAAAATCTAATCAGATCTCAAGAAGGAGATTATACTCGTAAATACAAAATTTGGAATTGATATCTACAGCGGTTTGACCGGTATCGTGGTCACACACACAGAGGCAGACAGACAGACACACACACAGAGACATTTTTTAAAAACCACTTTTTTGGTACCGGGGACTTCAAAACGTGGACATCTGCAAAAATCTCGAGGTCGAAAATTTTCATCATCACAATACTTCCTTATACGACGCATAAGAAAGTAATAAATTATTATATTATATCGGGTGTCATAACGAAGTGGTAAAACCCATATTGGTATCTAACAGCAGGTTTAAACTACGACGGAGCAAAGAAATAATGTAAACACCACGCAATTATTGAATAGCACTATTCATATGGTGAACTGCAACATCTGTTTACGCCCGAGAATGAGAGCAAAAAAAGTCCATTTAACTCTTAAATTTCCTACCTTCATCGGCGTAGATAGGAGCGTGAGGGGTTTTTAAAATTTATTATATTTCGTAAGATAAATAAAGTAAGGAAAGTTAACTCGATTTGAGCAACAAAATTTCAATAGTGCGCCCGTGGACGATTAGTCATCAATCTTTCGTGTCCGCTCTGTAATCATGAGCTCCACGATTTAAAAATATTTTCATTTATACAGAGTGTTCGAGAACTACTAAAAAACTCAAACTTTTGTTTTTTAATGTAATATTTTTACGTTTTAAGTTAACCGCTTGAGAGCTGATTAAACTGATATCAGTTTGTATTAGTCGATTTTCAACTATTTCTGAGATATGGAGATTCTTTATCATTAATTAAGCAACTTCAAAAAATTTACATCAAATAACGATTAATGAAGCTAGAACAGAATACTGTTGCACTTTGTTTTCGGAGCCCCTCTATATTCTCTAAAATTATTTAGCAATGCCCTAAGTTTTATTTTGTTGCATTGAATTGTAATATTTGTTTTCGTATTCTAGGTACCTTGTAAAATTTATCTGCCTGTCATACATATTATGTTGCTGAATTAATTTAATTTCCTTTGTTTGTTTTTTTTGTCCTAAGGATCGCAGTACTTATTTAATTTCCGTGCCACTAGTCTTTTTACGACTATTGAGGATTATTAAATTTTATATTTTGGTATTGGGGTATACAAAGCCCTTTTTCGTTCTCAAGCGGTATAATAGAATTGCCGTATATATATTTGCACTTTTCCATCGAATTATCGTCTATTTAGTGCTGCTTTAAGTTTTCTGTAAGTTCTCTATTATTTCATTAATTAATTAGTTGTTTCTAGTACTTTTGGTTTTAATATGTTTAACTCCCATTACCGTCTCCTTCGAAAGGACTATTTTTGTCATTGGCTGCAATTATAAGTACTTTTCATTAAATATTTCAAACTTTTAAAATGAGAAAATTGATAAATCAGGAATTATGCATAGTTTGAAAATATCGCAGTTAGAGTGTATGAAGAATTTGTCAAAACGCCAAACTTATGGTTATTACTTTAGTTAAAAAAACAGATAGTCTATATAAGTACATAAAATTGCTTTATTGAAAAATATGTATCCTAAAAAGTATGGTGTAGTTTTCTATTTTAAAGAAACACAGCATCATAGTTATTGTTATAAATAATATTGGTTATTTTAATACAGCGTGCCCCTAATTTAATATTTATATAAAAATATATACAATATAAAAAAGTACATTTGATATAAAGTATGATAAATAAAACTAATAAATATTAGTATTGCCTTCTTCTTCTTCTGTATATTCTTTATGCCAGTAAATAATTCATCTCTTTTAGTAAAAATTACATATTTTATTAAATAGAAAATATTATAAGCAACTTTTTTCGAGTACCTTCTTTAAGGTGTGTATGTGTAATGCAAGCGACATGTCATAATCAGGCTTATTCAAATATAACATTTTATAACGTTTGCCGTATCGGCCACAATCAAAATAAACATAAAATTCATGTATTGAAATAATATCTATACTAATTGAGCTTATATTATATTTAGTTTTTGATTGGTAATGTTAAATCAAAGCTCTTCAGTTGTTTGAGTTTCTTTTAAAAAATAGAGGTAACCCAATGGAGTGAGGACTTAAGCGGCCAACTAACATCGACTCTTCGAGAAATTAGTCGATCGCCAATTCTCGCTTTTAAAAAATGCAGTATTTTGATCCGCTGTACGGCAAGTGACCCCTTCTGTTGAAACCTTATGCTGTAGACATCCATACCCTTCAATTCATTAAAAAAAAAACAATACTGTTTTTATTGTCCTGTATCGATCTCAACTAAATAATATTTGCATCACCAGCTTTATTTTGGAAAAATGAGGACCAATAACGGTTTCCGTCCAAAAACTACTTAACATGAATTTAATATAAAAAAAATGAGGTATGGCCACCACACGATTTTCTTATACGTGTGTGCGTGTCAAATTATACAAAAGTTGTTCTAAATTAAGATTTAAATACTTTAATCTTCTGAAAAAATAAACAAAACCTTACTGCACTACTTCTTAATAAATCTCTATAGAATAAACAGTTGGCGAAATATTCGAAAGAAAGTGCTACTCGCTTAGAGTAAAAGTATTACTTCAGGTCTGAATTTTGAAATTTTTTTTTATACAAAAAATATTTCATATGTAGCTCTAAATATATTTGTGGTGTTGATAAATATATATAGAATGCATAATTTACGAGATATTTGCAAAAATCGCTATTCGATAAGAGTAAAGGTGTTACTTCCGGCCAGAATTTTGAAATATTTTTATACAAAAGATATTGAAAATTAAGTTGTAAATACTTGTATACTCGTAATGTATCCGTCTAAAAAGTATGACTTGCGAAATATTTGCAAAAAACTGATCTTCGATAAGAGTTAAAGACCCACTTCCGGTAGGAATTTCAAAAACTTTCATAACAAAATTTTTCTCAAATTTAATTTATAGTACATATGGATTCCTTAAAAATTTGTTTGAACTTAGTAGTTGACAAAGTATTGGCAAAATTCGATTCTTTCACTGAAGTAAACTTCTACTTCCGGTCTGTCGATTTTATTGAAAATCTAATCAGATCTCAAGAAGGAGATTATACTCGTAAATACAAAATTTGGAATTGATATCTACAGCGGTTTGACCGGTATCGTGGTCACACACACAGAGGCAGACAGACAGACACACACACAGACATTTTTTAAAAACCACTTTTTTTGGTACCGGGGACTTCAAAACGTGGACATCTGCAAAAATCTCGAGGTCGAAAATTTTCATCATCACAATACTTCCATATACTACGCATAAGAAAGTAATAAATTATTATATTATATCGGGTGTCATAACGAAGTGGTAAAACCCATATTGGTATCTAACAGCAGGTTTAAACTACGACGGAGCAAAGAAATAATGTAAACAGCACGCAATTATTGAATAGCACTATTCATATGGTGAACTGCAACATCTGTTTACGCCCGAGAATGAGAGCAAAAAAAGTTCATTTAACTCTTAAATTTCCTACCTTCATCGGCGTAGATAGGAGCGTGAGGGGTTTTTAAAATTTATTATATTTCGTAAGATAAATAAAGTAAGGAAAGTTAACTCGATTTGAGCAACAAAATTTCAATAGTGCGCCCGTGGACGATTAGTCATCAACCTTTCGTGTCCGCTCTGTAATCATGAGCTCCACGATTTAAAAATATTTTCATTTATACAGAGTGTTCGAGAACTACTAAAAAACTCAAACTTTTGTTTTTTAATGTAATATTTTTACGTTTTAAGTTAACCGCTTGAGAGCTGATTAAACTGATATCAGTTTGTATTAGTCGATTTTCAACTATTTATGAGATATATAGATTCTTTATCAATAATTAAGCAACTTCAAAAAATTTACATCAAATAACGATTAATGAAGCTAGAACAGAATACTGTTGCACTTTGTTTTCGGAGCTCCTCTATATTCTCTAAAATTATTTAGCAATGCCCTAAGTTTTATTTTGTTGCATTGAATTGTAATATTTGTTTTCGTATTCTAGGTACCTTGTAAAATTTATCTGCCTGTCATACATATTATGTTGCTGAATTAATTTAATTTCCTTTGTTTGTTTTTTTGTCTTAAGGATCGCAGTACTTATTTAATTTCCGTGCCACTAGTCTTTTTACGACTATTGAGGATTACTAAATTTTATATTTTGGTATTGGGGTATACAAAGCCCTTTTTCGTTCTCAAGCGGTATAATAGAATTGCCGTATATATATTTGCACTTTTCCATCGAATAATCGTCTATTTAGTGCTGCTTTAAGTTGTCTGTAAGTTCTCTATTATTCCATTAATTAATTAGTTGTTTCTAGTACTTTTGGTTTTAATATGTTTAACTCCCATTACCGTCTCCTTCGAAAGGACTATTTTTGTCATTGGCTGCAATTATAAGTACTTTTCATTAAATATTTCAAACTTTTAAAATGAGAAAATTGATAAATCAGGAATTATGCATAGTTTGAAAATATCGCAGTTAGAGTGTATGAAGAATTTGTCAAAACGCCAACTTATGGTTATTACTTTAGTTAAAAAAACAGATAGTCCATATAAGTACATAAAATTACTTTATTGAAAAATATGTATCCTGAAAAGTATGGTGTAGTTTTCTATTTTAAAGAAACACAGCATCATAGTTATTATTATAAATAATATTGGTTATTTTAATACAGCGTGCCCCTAATTTAATATTTATATAAAAATATATAGGTACAATATAAAAAAGTACACTTGATATAAAGTATGATAAATAAAACTAATAAATATTAGTATTGCCGTCTTCTTCTTCTGTATATTCTTTATGCCAGTAAATAATTCATCTCTTTTAGTAAAAATTACATATTTTTTTAAATAGAAAATATTATAAGCAACTTTTTTCGAGTACCTACTTTAAGGTGTGTATGTGTAATGCAAGCGACATGTCATAATCGGGCTTATTCAGATATAACATTTTATAACGTTCGCCGTATCGGCCACAATCAAAATAAACATAAAATTCATGTATTGAAATGATATCTATACTAATTGAGCTTATATTAGATTTAGTTTTTGATTGGTAATGTTTAATCAAAGCTCTTCAGTTGTTTGAGTTTCTTTTAAAAAATAGAGGTAACCCAATGGAGTGAGGACTTAAGCGGCCAACTAACATCGACTCTTCGAGAAATTAGTCGATCGCCAATTCTCGCTTTTAAAAAATGCAGTATTTTGATCCGCTGTACGGCAAGTGACCCCTTCTGTTGAAACCTTATGCTGTAGACATCCATACCCTTCAATTCATTTAAAAAAACTATACTGTTTTTATTGTCCTGTATCGATCTCAACTAAATAATATTTGCATCGCCAGCTTTATTTTGGAAAAATGAGGACCAATAACGGTTTCCGCCCAAAAACTACTTAACACCTTTCTGAATATAGTCGTTTCCCCAGTATTTCCTTTAAATTTTCCTCGTCCCATATTTTGTAATTATACTTGTTTAAATCCACCAGTTTCGAAATGAAATTTATTACTAAAGATTATTTTTAATGAAATTGAAACGCCTTCTTTATAACACCCAATTAACAAACATAAGAAGTGACACAAGGTCGTTTGGTTTTAATCCTTGATTTAATTGTATTTTATGAACCTTCAAATGAAGATCTTTCTTTAAAATGCCATGCAGGCTTGATATATTAATGGTGACCTGCTGTGATCTTTTGTGAACTGACATTTTTTGATTTTCATATTTTTTTCTGGTCCATGTCTTGTCTGTTATCACTTGTTAGAAGAAGAAATTATCAACTACACTCCAGAATATAATAGAATCACACCAGAAAATCCAGAACATTAAAAGAAGAACTGAACTGCCCATGGATAAATAAGAACATAGTCAGTGAAATCAGGAAGAGAAATGATTTATATAAAAATCATATTAAACACCACAGAAACGAAGAAATCTATAACAGATACAAAGATCAGAGAAAACACACAAAATATGTTATAGAAAACACCAGGAAAGAATATTACCTAAAGCAATTCAAGAAATATAAATCAGAACCGAAAAAGACATGGAACTTAATTAGAAAAGAAGTCAGCCAAAATCAAAGTAATAACAAAAATATAAGCGAAATACATCCTTACTATCTACACTGAACAAAATCTTAGAGAAAAGCTTACAAATTCAATTGTCTGATCATCTAACAATGAATAAAATTATGGACTAGAACCAATATGCTTTCGAGAAGAACTCCGGTACAGCATCTGCAACAACAGATTTTATAAATGAAATTAAAGAAAAAGTGGAAAAGGGAAACATAGTAACAGCACTATACATTAGTGTTGGGCGAGTTAGGGGAATACGTGACTTTTGCAATGCGACTAGACAGGCTCGTGTTTTGTCGGTTCTCGGGGCCTACCGGTTTCCCCGAGAGCCGACAAAACACGAGCCTGTCTAGTCGCATTGAAAATGTAACGTATTCCCCTAACTCGCCCAACACTACTATACATCTACATGAAGAAAGCATTCGATACAATATCCAAAATCAAACTTATTGAAAAATTGCAGAGCATAGGTATAAAAAATACAGAGCAAAAAATAATTGAAACTTATCTAATGAATCGTCATAACTTTATCAGATGATAAAGACGATTTTCTTCCCGAAATGAGTACTCCAACTGCTTCTGATTTTAAAAAAGCATTTCCTATTTTGTTAATGAGTTTTCACTGTAAATATGCGTTCTTCCGCGGACAATTTCTCCGTGATAACCAAACGACAACTAATCACAAAGCTTTAACTTAAAAATTTTCACGCTAGAGAAACTGTCAATGAAGATAATAGTGAATGACGGCCAATTTAAGTCGAACTATTATATTTGGACACCCATTATAAACAAGCTGTGTATAATTAAAATTAAATTTATTATGATACTCCAGTTTTCCTTTTCTATACAGTTTTCTGTTAAATCGATAACAAACATATTTCTCATTTCTCTCAGTCTTACATGGATGCGGTGTATAATATAAAGAAATTTAATAATGTAATTATATAAAAATTGAAAACTGTCCAGACCAAGCATATCAAAAGCGCCTTCTTTTATATTAAAGGAGCTATATGAAACGCGAAAATGTCTAGTAATTATTATTTATATTTGGTGTCTTATTGCATATACGTACGCATGCGAAAACTTCCACTGGATTTTAATAAAGATTCAATTCCAAGTCAGCTGTTATTTTTGACGCGCAATTCTTGGCAAGTGGATTGATCGCATACGTTCGTGAAAGTTTATGTGTACTCTGTTATAGAAGTTCAAGATCAATCTATTCTTATGCCAAGAGAAAACTTAAGTATTAGTGAGTTTTAGTCTCCCGCCATTAAATCGATTTTTATAATTGAGTAGCATGAAGATAATTAAAAGTTTATCATAAAACGATTGCAAATTAAAAGGGATAAATATTAAAATTCGTTTACGTATAATATATTTGAGACTGTTGATCTATACTACAAACAGCAGAAAACAAGTAAATTTTGCTAACAGTTAGATAAATAGTGTTATGTACAGAAAATATCAAAATGAGACCAATCGGTTTATTTATATAGAAATGTAAACTTTAGTAATTTAAGATAGGATACAATTAATATAGAAAGAAATTCTTTAAAAGTTGAACAATTATTATTTAATATAATACATAATAAAGATGTCCACTACATTTGTTTTATTCCAATACAACCCTAGTAATACCATGTATCAAGATTTATTAAAGTGTAAGTTGACAATGAAAGCAAATCATAACAATAGAAATGTTAGTACAAAAGAATTCTAATTTATGAATAACATCATACAGAGAAATACAAGCATACATTTATATATAAAGTAAAAAAGACACATAAACAAGCTGAAATTTAAAGAAAAAGATGGGAGACCATTGAACATTAAGCAAGAGAAAAGAAGAAAGACACTTCAGTGATTATTTCTTGCCCAGACATTGCACTAAGTAAATATTGAATTATAATTAATTTGAATTGAAAGGTAATAAATTTGTAATATATTGTAAAATTGAATATTTTATAATTCTATTAAATCATTCTTTTAAGTAACATTAAAAATAAATAAGTAGAAAAATATCTGGCAACTGATATCAATGTATGAGTAAATACTTTGAAGAAATATAATTCACTTGTTAATAGACAAAGAAACTAAAATAATGACTTTAACTTAGAAGAACAAATATGGGAAAATAAATTTAAAAACCAGCAGGCACTTCTAAAGAATAATAATAAATGTCTTTATTGGAACAAGAAAAATAAACAGGTAGGGTAATTACATAATGTTAAAAATAAAGGATAAGTACACAATTTTTTTTTTGAGACGACCCCAAGGTGACATTCAGTGGTATGCATCTCCAAAAGAGAAAGAAGCATTACTCCTGTTCTTCCGGCTAAACTTTGAAAACAATTATAATTATTTATTTATACAAAATTGCCTAAACTAAATCATTATATAAAAATACTGGAATATAACTAATGATAAAACTAAATACTATTCTACGAGGCGCGGCAGAGTAATTCGACAAACACGTGAGAACTTAGAAAAGAAAATTTTAAATCACGTATTATATCAACACCAGGCACTATACCAGTGCTAGGCATTACATCACATACACATCCGGCAACAAGTCAATCCCCTATAACAAAAAAATAGATTTTTAAGGCACTACTGTCTAGACCTGAAAAGTAACACTCAAATCTTTTAAGTTGTTTGTTGGGAAGATTACTGTATGACTTATATACGTGGTAGGAGAAGGAACGCCTAAAAAACGCTGTTTTATGTAGGTAGGTCAAAATTAGATTTTTATGACATATGTTTAAATTGTGCGAACTGAATAACACAAGTTTCAGGCAACTATTTTGAGCCCTCTTTATACAATCAGAAGTAGCGATGTCAACCGCAGAATGATATACCGCACACAATAGTTGAATTGTGAAAGTACAAAATGTTCACACAATCGCCTATTAAGATCCCGCAAAAAGTATAACCTGTGAGGGAAAATCATTCTTAAATTTGCTTAAGTATTTATTATATAACGTGCAATTTGAAATCTGTGCGTAAATATAAAATCAATAGTCCAACCGATATTACGTGCTTCAGTAACAATTGGGAGTTCTTGCTCATTAACTTCAATTCTGACAACGAACCACCCTTGGCCAAATATTAAAACCTATGATTTATCAGGGTTCAATTTGAGATAATGACCTACTGCAACTTTATGAACAAAACGTAGTAAGATCGGCATTTACCATTACAACAGACTCCTGTCACTCACTTGGTGGAAAAGAATAAAATATTTGGATGTCATCGTCATAAACATGAACATTGCTGTGCTTCACGGATTTCACCAAGCAGGATGAATAAATGGAAAAGAGTAGGGGCCCGAAAATAGATCACTGCGGAACTCCACAAGCCACACTACCTAAGTCAGACAAAATGTTGTTGTGTACACGTTGACGGCGACCCATAAGATAGTTTATTAGTAGAGAGCGGAATCGAGCGAGCTAAACTACCACGGAGCCACAGCCGTGAAAAGAAATAATGTAAACAACTGCGTGTTGTTTACATTATATCTGAATAGCACTAATTCATAGGGCGAACTGTAACATCTGTTTACTCCAGAGAATCAGAGAAAAAACTGCCATAAAATAAGGAATTTTATGAATAAAATCCTTTCTTCATCGGCGTAGGTACAAGGGTGACGAGTTTTTAAAATTTATTATATTTACCTTATATTTCGCAATATAATATGTATGTTTCAATAACATACGCGTACATTTTTAGTTATCATTTATTTAGATCTAGAACGTTGTTTATGTTACTTTTTCTGAGATAAAAATTAATTGTCAGTGATTCCGAAATTTATTGCAAAGTCTGTAAAATATCGTCACTTAGCTTTGCTAAAACATACACAGAAATAGTTTTCATGCAGAGAATTTCGATAGTTTACAAAATTTCGTTACATGTCTAAATGACGATGCTCGAAGTATTTCTGAGTGCAAGGAACTAACACAAATCCCAAATTTAAAAAATCAGTTGTTATTCCTTCAGGAACACTTTGGAAATTTGCCTAAACTAATGACATATTTTGAAAATCGAATCTCAAATTAAAAAATGAGGTGTGGCCACCACACGACTTTCTTATATGTATGAGCGTTTCAAACTATACTATATTTTTTTACACAAAAATTATTCAAAATCCTATTCTAAGTACTTCTGTTCTCTTAATACGAGGTGTGGCAGAAAAGTAATGAGACTGATTTTTTATTTGCAAAAGTTTTTATTTTTTCAAACATCAATGTTATCCCCTTCAAAGTAGTTCCTATGGACAGCTACACACCGATGGAAACGTTGTTCCCACTGTTGGTAGCAGCACTGGAAGTCTTCAATCGGTATGGTCTTCAGCATGTCCGTTACACTCTTTTGGATGTTTTCTAAAGTTCCGAAATGAAGTCCTTTGAGGTCATTTTTCAGTTTAGGAAAAAGGAAGAAGTCACACGGACTGTGGTCAGGTGAATAAGGGGGCTGGGGAACCACAGGAATGCCTTTTGAGGTCAAAAATTCTGTTATGGAGAGGGCAGTGTGACATGGGGCGATGTCATGATGGAGCATCCATTTGTTTGCAATGTCTGGTCTCACGCGAATGACCCTTTTTAATTGTTCACTCAACATTCTTATTGCTAAACGACGGTCTGATATCACAAGAGTGTTCACACGTTCGATGTTTTCATTGGTTTTCGAAGTTGAAGGCCTCATTGAACGGTGTTCATCTTCAACGTGTTTTCTGCCTTCCAAAAATGATTTGTGCCAGCGAAAAACTTGAGCTCGGGATAAAGAATGTTCCCCGTAGGCCTGTTTTAGCTTTTCAAACGTCAGACTTGCCGATTCTCCAAGCTTAACACAAAATTTAATGGCACAACGTTGCTCCAAATTCCGCTGTTCCATTTTCCGTGACGAACAACCACAACACAACTTCGCTAATATCAGTCACAAAAATCACGTGCTTCACGGACAGAGTTGACACTCGCACTGAGCTATGGGAGGGTACTGATATACGTGCTCTATCAAGAACAACAGCGCAGCGTTGCCAGATAGCTTGCAGTGTTGCCAGTCTCATTACTTTTCTGCCACACCTCGTAAATCGCTATAGAATACATACTTAGCAAGATATTCGAAAAAAGGACTACTCCCTAAGAGTAAAAGTGTTACTTCCGGTCCGAATTTTGAAATTTCATATATTCAAAAAATATTGCAAATCTAGCACTAAATACTTTTGTATTCTTGATAAATACATATAGAATGCATAATTTACGACATATTCGCAAAAAATCGCTATTCGATAAGAGTAAAAGTGGTAATTCCGGTCTGAATTTTCAAATTGTTTTTATGCAAAAGATATTGAAAATTACGTTTTAAATACTTTTATACCCGTAACGTACCTGTCTAAAAAGCATGACATGCGAAATATTCGCAAAAAACTGATTTTCGATAGGAGTAAAAGACCTACGTCCGGTACCAGCTTCGAAAAACTGTTTAAATAAAATTGTTCTCAATTTTAATTTCAAGTACATGTGAATTCTTTATAAATTTGTTTAAATTTAGTAGTTGACGAAGTATTGGCAAAATTTAATTTTTTCACTGAAGTAAACTGCTACTTCCGGTCTACTGATTTTACTGAAAAACTACTCAGATCTCAAGAGGGAGATTAGACACGTAAATACAAAATTTGGAATTGATATCTACAGCGGTTATCGTGGTCACATAGAGACACACAGACATTTTTTAAAAACATCTTTTTCGGTATCAGGGGACTTCAAAACGTGGACATCTGCAAAAATCTCGAAGTCGAAAATTTCACATTACTTCCTTATACTACGTATAAGAAAGTAAAAATGGATTAACCACATTAGATGTGGCTATTAATAATTTCAAGTGACTTAGACGCAGTTTTTAATAGAAATCCAGGTTTAATAACATTGCGGCAATTGTGTATGCTAAATACGCTGAAATAAAAGAATATTTCCATTACGTAAATATAACCAGTTGCGATGTAGAAAAGACGTTTTCTATCTACAAGGATGTACTTAATTCAAAGAGAACAAATCTTACAGAAGAGAAAATGAACAAATAGTAGGGTATTTTGTATTTTATAATCACCAGCCACTTGTTATTCAATTATATAAATAAAATTAAAACCTCTTTAAAAATACAACATTTCAATAGCGCGCCCATGGGCGATGAGTCATGACTCGCTCCATTCCGCTCCCTATTTATTAGCAAGGCGAATGACGCAGGTCCCAAATCTACGAGTCTGCAGTCGCTTGCAAAATGCATCGATGTTCGTATTAGACAGCGTTCTGTAATTGAATTCTTGAAGACAGAAGGTAAAACGCCCATTCACATTAATAAAAGACTGAAAAATGTAATATGATATATTTAATTTGATCGATTTATGTGTTTCGTGCCGTCCCATCAGTGCATTAGCGTGGTTCATTTTGGTGGTTCTATAAAAAAATTTTAAACAATTAATGTACAGTAAGAATGCATAAGGTAAGAATTCATCATAGACAAAATACTGTTATTTTAAAATCTTTGTACATACAAAAAAAATAAAAAATCACAACTGCTCGGAAATTGTAATTTTTTTTGGGATAACGAATTTAAAGAGTATGCAGAATGCAGTGTTTACGCATGTTTGTATGAATAATATTTTTTTTGTACCAGTAGTAAAAAATCATAGCATTTTTACACATAACAAAGCGCCACGAAATGACATTTCACGACCTGGAACTAATAAGAGGTAAATAATGAGGCCATTATTGACCTAGGGAAATAATGAAAACAAATAAAACGAATGCCGCAACCATGCAATCGCAGTAGTATGTATGTTAAGTTGTCCACCGTCAAAATTTTTATTTAGATCTATACCACAAATCATACATACCTAAAATCTAAAACTTTTAAATGCTCGACCTTTAAGTTAAAATAATTAACTGTATTTTAGGTTAACAAAAGCAGAATATGTTTCATAGTATAATTGGAAACAATATCCTAACCCGTAACTATTATAGATGTAAAGAAGGTAAGTAAATAAATAACTTTTATTTTAGGTTATGTAACTAACAAAATATGTATAATATGGAAATAATATAACACGTAACTATTACAGATGTGAAGAATTATTTACTTTATTTATAAAAATTGATAGTGCAATTGTGGCATGTCAAATTTATTGATGGTTCAATTCTATTTGAAAAACCAGGATTTTGCAGATCTGTGGGCACATTAATGAGGAGTATTATTAATTGAGTTAATTTCATGAGTATTTACGATATCTTCAGTCGAAGTAGATCCTGATTGTACTGCTGATGTTGATGGAATTTGATTCATATCGAAAATTCCTGTATATATTGCAGGTGTGGGTGCGTAAGTAGATGTAGGTAGACCTTGTAACATACATGCTATATTTTTTTTATTTACTAGGGAATCTTCGATATAACCTTCAGCTACACTAGAAGATTTCCAACCACCATGTTGTTTTAACTGAAGGATATTACCACCATTGACAGCTAAAAGTGTAGCCGAGGTTCTACGGAAACTATAACCTGTATATAACTGTGGATTTTGTAAATTTAAGTAAAGAGCAATTTTTTTTGGCATCTGTCCTACTGTGTTATGTCCAATGTGTTGTCTAGTACATTTACCGTTACGTACACTAATAAAGAATTTTGCTATATCTGGAATTGGTCTAATTTTTAAATAGTTTTTAATTATTCTGATCCAAAGTGGCTCCATTATTACAAACTTTCGAGACGAACCATTTTTGCTATTGCGGATGTGAATAATAATTAAATCATCTTTCATGATGACATCAGCAATTAATAAATTACACAGCTCATCACTTCGGCATGCACCAGCAACACCAATTACAAGAGCAGTCTACAAGGTTATATATTGTCAATAATTTCAAAGTATTAATATATAAACATACTACCTTAGTTGCAATGTAACATGTGTCGGGTGCCTCAGTAAGGAATTTTATAATTTCCTCTTGAGTAAATACTAATGATTTTTTGGGCTTATAATTTTCATTTTTTCTTTTTAAAAAGGCAACTAATTTAAAATATTTTGATATGTTAATATCCTCTTTTAGGCCAAGTGTAGCTTTCAACATCGAATAATGCGCCCATAAAGTTGAGGCTTGAAAATAAGCCAGAAGTACATTTTCAGAAGTTACTACTGTATTTTTGCTATTACACCATTTTTTAAATTCTGTATACGTTTTCATATATAAATGTTTGGATTTATGCGGAAGCAAGTTCTCAACTGCGTGTTCTGCAATCTCGCGCATTTCAGGTGGTGTACATCTAAATACTTCAGACATTATAAACGGAATGAAAAATAATTTAATAAATACTTGACTTTTAGTTTCAGTATTTATGTCAAAACTTATTTGTCAACATCAAAATATAGCCTACTTATTTCTTTATATGAAGTTTTATTACAAGAGCATTTTTACATATATGAGTAAATTTATTCATAATTATTAAGGTTTCAAGATCCAATTAGACTACTGGTACAAAAAATAGTATACATACTACGGTTGAGAAGACTATTATTGCCCTTGTGGCTTAAATTCCTCGGCGCTGTGCGCCTCGGAATTTAATCTCGCCACTCGGGCAATAATAGTCATCTTCTCAACCTTGGTATGTAATATACTATTATTGCTTATTATCTGTTGATTCATGGCAGACTTGGCTGTCAAGAAGTGCCAAGAACTGAGAAAAAAGATTTTTATCTACGACTGTTAAATCATACATTCATTTTTTACGTCTCCATAGATCCACAATTCTATTCATATTTCGCGCTCCTGGAACATGGTTTATAGAATTAGGAATGCAATTCACAAAGAAAACATCATGCTCAATATAGACTACATTATATGTATGCTCGTTAAATAGTATACTATTTCAGAAACTATGGCAATACGATGGTATGATTTGTTTGTCATGTGGTGTCAGCAAATACAGCTGGAAGAGAAAAACGCTTCTGTTTTGAATTTTGCATTGGATAGGCTTAATTTACACGAATCTCCGAACAATGAGAGATGTGTTTTTTGGCCTCTTATTGTCGTCCGGTTCCTATATTTCATCTCTATCGCATTGTGTAGATGAACGTTCCAATAGAAAAAAACTCAGATAAAGCTGTTCTTAAATTGCTCAAAGAGCCTCACTTGCCCGATTTTTTTTCAAAGGGTGACAATGACGTGAATGATGTGATAATGATGCTGACGAAGAAGGAAAAGATGAAGAAGAGGGAGACAATGGTAGCAACTAGGACAGTTTGCGTTCGGTTGATATATTTTTTTTACAATACGATTAGAAATAAGTATGCTCTTTCTGTTAAAAATATTTATAAAAATGAGTTAAACTAAACCTCATATGGTTATGAATGTGGATCTCTTAAATATCACGAAACCGTTTTAAAAACTAAAATGAGTGACAACTAAAACATTTCAAAAATATCATTTAAAGGAAAATTAAATGGTCAGATGTAGGCTATAAAATGAAAAAATGCTTAAGTGTTATGAATAAAAATTATTCATAACACTTAACCGTTTTAAGGTCTTAAGGCAAATCAAAAATGAAGAAGCAATCTGTCCACAATGCTTCATATTTTATTATATTTCGTTTATATTTTGTTTTATAGTCTACTTTCACTCATTTTATTAGGTGTATCACTCATTCTAATTGTCCAAAAGTAAAGGCCAATTAACTCGTGCTTTTTTTAAGACACTCGGTATATATTACATATATTGAAGATATTTACAATTTCAATGTGAATAACAAATTGCATGTGCTCTTGCTCAATAAAGAGTGTGTGATCGCGATTGTTCAACAAGTGGGGTGCGAGTATTTAAAGGTAGAAAAACAATAGCCTCACAACACACATCTGCTCGGGCCGCTAAAAGCTCATCATGGGATTCACTTTGAAGATGAGGAGGCCGCTAAAACATCTGTGCGTCAATGGTTTACGAAGCAGCACAGTGCTTTTTACCACACTGGGATACATGCCCTTGTTAAAAGATGGACCAGAACTGTGGAAATTGACAATGAAAAGTGACAAATCATTCATCAATATTGTGGTTTTCAACCGATGTAATTGAATTTTAATTTATTGACCATTAAAATGAGAAATAAATAGGAGGCATTAGTTATTGACCGATCCTCGTATATATTGCAATATGAATCTAAGAAGATTATGGTTTACCGTCTCAAACGCCTTGCTGAAATCAAGCATAGAAAAAGTACTTTTTGCTGATCTGAGATCGGTGATAGTAGCCAACGCTGTCGTATTGGTAAAACCCTATAGAGAACCTGTAATGTCATTTATTGTTTTCGAATAATTGTTTCTTCAAAACCTTGTCAAGTACTTTAGATATGCAAGGCTAAACGCTCATAGGTCTGAAATCCCTGTACTCCCTAGGATTGTGAACCTTGGGCAGCGGCCTTATTATGGCTTCCTTCCATATGGACTTTTTTCCTTAGGAATGCTGAATTATTGCAAAAGTTTCCGTTGCAGTATGGCCATGGCGGAAGGAAAACATGATAGCACACCGTTCCTCAAAGTTCGTGGCACTCATTTTAAGAACTCATTCAAAAATTGTTTCAAAAAAATCGCTGTGAATAACCAAATGACTGTAGCGAGTCAAAACTCGTACTGAAAGTGTATCAGATGTTTGCTTACCGCACCTTCGAGTCCCATGTCCCAAGTGTTGCCAGATCGAACGCTACGTTGCCTGTCTCATTACATAATTTATACACCTCATGTATATTTTTCCAGCAATTTAACTTCTTGTAATAAGCTAGTTAGTTGATAGTTTTGGTCAATTAGTTGTACACAATCTTGTCAACTTAAAGGTCACGAGTTTAATTTGTAACAACAGAATTCAAAAATATATTTGACAAAATTCTATAAGCTGCTACCGTGATTCGTAAGGCACGCACGATATATCGGTGGTACACATATCATGTAAGAATTTTCGCTAAAAACAACTTACTCAGAAGTTATACGGTATTTTAATGTATTTATTTATATTAAAGATTTTTTTATTTTGAATGACTTTCCGCATATCTGCCATATCAATTAAGTTTTCAAATCTCATTCCTTACAGTAAAATCTACCCTGCCAGTTTATTGGTAGCGTCCTAAAAGGAAGTGTACATTTAAAATTGCGTTTCTTGCAATACATAAAACGGATTTAGCCTCTCAAGACCATTTTAACTTTTCTTTGAAGCGTCTTCATGAATAGCATGAAACAAAGATATAAAATATATACAATATATATATATCTCGCTCGGGATAATAACGAACAAAGGCAAAAATCAGCATGAACATTTTCAGCATATTTGTAAATTTACAAATGCAAAATGAAACAGACGAACAGACAAACAAAACAATATGTAATATGGGATGTAGCACTGAGGTTGAAGAGGAGCATGTCGTGTACCCTATCTCATCAGATAAATCCCCAGCCATTTGCGCTGCGCCATCCCGAAAGCTCGTTCTTGTTTATTAAAACGAATGTCGTTTCATTTGCGCTCCCGTCGTCTCTGTCGAAGAAACGGAGGTCCAGGGGAAATAATTTATATCACTTGAACTGTGACGCAGTCGCCGGGTTTCCATTAGAGATCTTCGAAGGACCACGAATGCAATTTTCTTTGGTTTGCATCCGGTTTTAGAGAGATTACCTGCACATTCGCGAGGGTAATGAATGGTTGGCAGTTACTTTATAGTAGGAAAACTAAAAATGTAAAGGATACGTTACAATGAATAATTTGTCAGGTGTTCTTTATGCATATAATATATAACTACTGGCTGAATAGATTTATTTCTGAAAAACAATTTTCAAATTATTTTGAGTATCTACGTATCTACTTATGAAATATCATAAAATCATGTCAGTATTTAATCTGGCAATATATACATTTATCCATGTAAATTGAAAGGAAACGTAATATCCTTTAAAAGAATAGATCATCTTGAAACATATACATCGTAAAGCACTTTAGTATAATGCATTGAATACATCTTTTATTTGTTTATTTTTAAATTTGTTTAGAAAATCTATAAATGGGATACCATTTTGAAAGGAAACATGTCAATCTTAAATATAAATAACACTGATTTACTCTCAAGAACAGTACGGCATTCAATATGAATAATATCTAGCACTCAACTACGTACTAAAGAGATTGGTGATATGCTGAACACTTCTAATTTTGCAAAATTATATTTTTTGATATTAATTTTATTCTGCCCCTAACAGCACGGAGACATACTAAAGACGTCTTAAAGATGCCATGTGCAGACATTCAAGACATCTTGCAGATGTCCTGTTTACGCCTTGCGTCGTCTTTAAGACATCTTTAAGATATCGAATGTTACAAAAAACAACGTCGTAAAGACGTATTAATATGACATTTTAAAGACGTATTTATATGACATCCTAAAGACGTATTTATATGACATCTTAAAGACGTACCTATTTTTAAACCTCTTTTCTATGAATTGAAAAGCTCATTATGAGAAAAAGATTTATTATGTGCCATTATCAAATACAATAAATTAAGTGCGTTTTAATATCATACTTCTTCGATCTGCGGCTCTTCTCAACCACGCCTGGATAGCAACTTCAGCCACTTTTGAAGTCTTACCTAGACCCGACTGCTCGACAGACCCTGAAAAAGCAACACTATTTTGGGAAAATTTTAAAGCAATGGTTCAATGGCAATTTATACAGACAGCTGGATATTTGCAAGATACAATTTTTTTTTATAACTTACTTAATAAAACTCTGGCAATATTAAGCTTATTGAAAGGCCTTTTTCCTTTGCGACCGAGCCAGCGGTACTTCAGAGTTTGCTCATTTGATAGCACCAAAGTCAAAATTCTTTTGATAATATCATAAACTGAGGAACCTCCTATTTTGGACAGTTCGCCAACCTAGAAAAAAATATGTTAATTTTTCATGTCGAATAACTTCTGCTAAATGTAGTATTATTTTTAATTTTTACTTTTACTAACACTGTATAAAAAACTGCTGAATTGACTGGTATTGGTTGCTAAAAATAACTGTCAATAACAGTTTCAAAAAAATTTGTCTATAAACAGTTGCAATTGGACAAGTTTATTTAAAAATCATAAAAGTAGACTTACACAATTTTGAAAATTTCCCTCATTGCCCAATTGGTTTTCTAAAAGGTCAAACTCTTCGTCGGCATTAATGGGAAAATTAATTCCTGGAGATTTAAACAAACTATACTCAGTTGTTGTTGGTGACTTGGGGAGGAGATTTTGGGCCAACTGTCCCTTAATCTCTTTAATTTCATATAAAGTGTCAGTCATAAGCCCTCTCAAAATATGGATTTGCTGGAGTATTACCCTAAAGTTTTTATCTGAAATACCACAATTAAACGGAATTAAATAAGAAAATGTAACTAGTACATTATTATATTGATAACAATATTTACAATAAAAAATATACTTATCATAATTAAATACCTGCTTTCTCATTGCATTTGTCACACTGCTCGCTCTGCTTAACTTCTGAAACAGGTGACACTTCATTGGTACCTTCTGATTCTTCAGTACTGACATTTTCTTGGTTTTAAAGTGGCATCTTTTTTTGCAAAATAGAAGTCTCTTTTAACTTGGAGGTATCTAGAAACAAAAAAAAATACATTGGTTACTTTATTGTAGTGAACGTTAAAATAGAAAGATAAATTATTAAGTTATATATATTGCTCACCCAATTTTTGTTTGAAATTCTTTATTGTTGGGAGAGTGTGTAGATTAATAAGGCATTCATCCAAGGAACCATCTGATGACTCATCACTAGATATGAGCCTCTGAGTCCGCTTTGGTTTTCTGCAGGAAGATTAGAACTGGAGCTGCTGGTCTCAAAGTTTTCTTCTTCATAAACTGAATTAGCGGAAGATAAGTTCTCTAGGATAGCCCTCTTTGCACGCATATAATATTTATTTAATGTTATACGACGCTTCATATTTTGTAGTATGTTTTATGTGTCTGATTATGTATAAATTATACCTGTGCAACCCAAGTCAAAAAGAGAAGTTTAACAGTTATTTTTCCACACTTTTTAGAACAAGCAGAAAACTCGGGTAAAATCACGCCAAACTATCACACCACAATTCACAATGTCTTATAGCATAGCCGCCATTACATACTATCATTCGCGCTGAAATAATCCCGCACGTGTACTGTGTACTGTTAAAACCGTTTAACCGTTATATAACCAAATTATAAATCTACCTCTATTTTCTTTGTTATAAATTAAATAAACACTATCACTCAAAGAAAATATCACCAAACAGCAAACAGCTCATACATGACAAAGAAAATACACAGGCACAGAACACGAAAAAAAATTAGAAATGTAAAAGTAAACTCCACGTTAAACGATAGGCGCAAAGGCGGGAAATTTAAATGGAGTTTTATGGCAAATTTAAAATAAAATTAATAATTTAACTTTGTTCAACGTTTTTATGATGTTTTCTTCATATCTAAATAATTCTGAGTTTTCAGAAAGATTTAGATATGCAGAAACTCTTAACAAAGTTTATTATTTTGAAAAATAAATTATTACATTGGTTAAAAATAGACATTTTTCAGGGTATATTATAAACAAATTTAATAGCTAATAGAAATCGACTTATATAATATTTATTCGGCTTAGGTATTAATTAAAATTTAAATAGTTAATTTTACAAAAAATATATTTATTAAATAAGAAAATAGGTAGGAGACATATTTTATGAAGTTTTGAATGCATTTTTTCTATAATGTCAGGAAGATTGGTAAAGGCGTTAGAAAAACGTCTTAAAGACATCCATTTGAGTAAACTTTAAGATGTCTTTTGAAAGATGTATTAAAGATGTCGTTTTTAGGTCTTCAGACATTCAGGCGTAGTATGGACATAAACACGACGTCTTTGAGATGTGGTGTGCTGTATGGGGCATGACCAAAAAAAAAACGAACCACCATGCAAACCTGATTAAATTTTGTACACACGTTTATGGTGTTGAAAGTAATAAATGATATAAAGAACAGATAAAAAACAATAACATTTATAACGATTTTTGGCGACTTTCAACGAAAAAATTCGATTTTATTCTGCTTATTATTAATCGGTTTAATTGTGTTTTCTCATTTGTGACAGTCTATACCTGTCATTTAGTGTAATGAAATGCCAAGAGTTCGACGACAACCGAATTATCGCCAGCTAAGCGATTTTGAAAGGGGTCGCATCATTGGACTACATGAGGCAGGTATTGCATTTCGTGAAATCGCCAGGCGGATGCAAAGATATGTTCACGGGTTGTTACCTCTTACGGTCGAGTCCAGACAGTTTTTTAAATCGTGACTCAGCCCGCTAGATGTCCTTTCCTTGGACATATACGGTCGATCGCTAAAACAGTTAGCGTATATACTTACCAAGTTGTTTTGCATTCTTGTCTTTTTGCGTGGTATGGCTTGTTCAAGTCATATTTGTGTTCATCATTTATTGTTTTACTTTAATCAATTGTTGTATGTTGTATTTCATTGCTTTTATCATAAAGTTATATTTCACTGTTTGGCAGTTAATAAGGTACCTAAGTAATAATGGCTTTCTTTTATTGTTTGTGTCATGTCATAACAACAATAAAAGCATGAAAATGCGTATGTTTCCAAAGGATGCAAATGTAAGTTATTAAATTAATAGAATTGTAAGATAACTTTTTTATTTAAAATGGTATAATATATTTAATTATTCAAATTATGGATGCAAGCTATAGAAAATCCGAAGCTAGAATTGCAAGCACTTACTGAACTCCGAAAGAACTATTGAGTATGTGTTATACATTTTGCTGAGCAAGATAGACGCCATAGTGCAAATTTGAAGAAACATATTGTTCCATCTCTACATTTGCTATATACCGTTGAAGGTATGATTTTATTCTATTGTGTTGCTGTATAAAACAAAATCAAATGTTGATATAAGTAATTTCAAATGTGTGATGCATGATACGGGAAAGACTTTTATAAAATTACTTATTCAATTTTATTTATTTACCTACACAAAAAACATTAACAAAATATTGAAAGGTAAAACACTCACAGTGAATCCAACAGACCCACTGAAATTACTTGTGCGAGAACAATATATTAAACAGAACAAGTTATTTATAAAAATTCATAGAAAAATTAAGAATACCTGATTATCTACATAATTTGTTTTATATTATTATTACTTATACACATGTATGTATTTGTACATCTATCAGATATTTGTAATAAAGAAACTTCCTCATTTCTGACATGTTTTTCTATAAGATTTTCTTTTTTATTATTTCTTTCTAGATTTATTTATCATAAAAGTTGTACAATATAATGAGAAATAATTTTTGAATTTGAATTTCTGTTTGATATTAAAATATATTGTACTATTGTGATGGGTGAAAATAAATTAAAAAGAGAGCATTCTTGTGTTGCAAACAAATTGAATGTGTTAATTTTCATCCGACTTAAAGATGTGCATTAAAGCGAGGTGAAAATGAACACATTTAATTTGTTTGCATCCGAAAACAATAATTACATATTTCAAAATTTGAATAGGTATATGAGAGTAATACGTGACTCAGCCCGCAAGAGGACAGTTCCGTAAGTACTCAATTTTTATACATTATGTTTCCCATCTATTTGTGTACAAAACCATGAATATATTATTTTCCATTCGTGGCATCTTACTTTTAAATGTCTCAATTTTGATTTTTGATTGCACATACTGTGGATTTGGCAATCCCGTACTTTTTAGACAAATATGTTACACTACTTACATTCTCCAGACTTTTAAAAATTTCAAATTTTTCGAGTAAACTTAGCACTTTCTGCTTCATTTTTATTGTAAACACAAAAATACTCAAGCACAGTATGCCTACATCAACAGAATTAAAAATGACTAAAATAAAGTACATACATATATATTTCTGTGACCCTTGCAAATTGATAACGTAATGAAATCATTAAAACTCTTTATCCTTAAAGTTATGAGGGTTCAAGCACATATCCCAGACAATTAGTCTTATGCTACTTTGGGATCTTATTATTTCTGCAAAAATGTGGGTTAGGCAATTTCGCAAACAGAAACATCTTATAATATAATTTATTAAACATACTAAATCAAACAAATATATTATAATATACCCGGAAGGCGTTAAATAAATAAGTATTGATAATTGAAACTTAATCTTTGAGAATAATTTCTAACGACAAAAATTCCGGGGTTAATCTATTTCCTTTAGGCTAGCTCAGATGGACTCTCGTTAATACAGTCTATTTTTTTTTTAAATGCTCAGCTAATAAACAATGTTCTGACAAATCGTTTCAATCCTTAAACGCAAGTGAAAGCGCGTTATTTATTTGAACTTCGCGGGATTTTTGGGTATATGATAGATTGGTCTTTCGAGACAGGTGGTGGAACCACGACGCTTGAATTAGCACGAACAAGGTTCAAGTTGCAGGTGATCGTGAATTCTTTCGGTTGAAATAAGAGTTTAGTGTTCTAAAATTACATTGAAAACTGTGATTGTTTTTGATAAATGGTATAAATCTCAGGGGTTCATTGGCTTCGATATTATGTGTCTACAATTACCTGGTTCTTACTATTCCTACTGGCGATGTATGATCCTCCTGTGCAGTCTCGATGATCTAACCTCCTGTAAATCTTATGTACATCGCTTTGATGTAGATGCAATATCTGTGCTTGTGTTTAATTCTATCTCCAATGAGTGTTGACAGAATAATTGATGGATGCAAACAACCTTATATGGTGCATAACAATTTAATTTATTCAACAAAACATATGATACATACACTGCAAATTACTGATAACAGTTATTAAATGGAATGATCCTTATTCGGATTGACATGGATAAAGTATCGTCAGATATGTACATACGGCAAAATAGATAGTATTCCTCATATTTAAGGCAAGATGATGGCATTTCTAACATAACCCTATTTGATATAGGTGAAATTTGACAGGCTATTAACTTTTATATACAGAAACTAATACATCGTTGATCTGGTGAACTAAGTGAATGGAAAAAAATGTGCTGTGACTTTCTTATATGTAAGTATTGAATATTTACTTTTAGGAAATTAACTTCTGAATGAATTAAAGGAAATGTTTGTTAAATTGTTTACTTGAGAAGCGATTACTTTGAATGAAAGATGTTACAATAATAAAAAAAAAACATGTTGAAACATAGTTGAGATGACTCATATTAAATTGACAAAAGTACCTGTACAACGATTGACACCTTTATTCTGAGTGCAGGTATTCTTCGGATATGGCCTCTTCGGTAAGCGACAGTTATGGTTCCGTACGGCTACTGATTATCCTGGTGCGGGCTTCGTTGAGCGAGCGGCGACTTAAGGGCAAGTGACAGCTATCTTGTTCATAGACATCGGACTTCTTTCAGGTGAGTATTTTCTTTTGAATTTTTGTTGGTTAATGTAATTTTTGACTAACCCTTTGGTTTCTCCCTTGTTGTTTGACTATTCTTGTCTGGATATTTTAGTATCTCAGGAACTAATATGTGCTTTCCCTTTTATTTAGACGCAGACAACGTATATTTCCGGCCTTGGGGTAATCGGCGGGAACAATCGTCACTGGTTGGTTCACTTGATGCGTTAGACGCAAGGTCACACGGACTTTTAAATTGTCACGAACTGATAACACTATTTTTTTTAACTGGTGAATTAATAATCGAATATGATAATGATCAATGACCAAATAATTAATGATCTAATGATGAATGAATGACCCCGGCTTGATGCCGTTCGGTCCTTCTTATATGTTTCTCTGTTATCGTTCTCGTTGCCTTAGTAACTTGTAAAATCATATTTTTCTTTGCCATATTTTGAAGAAATGTATTTTTGACATTTAACAAAGTCATATTTATAATATATAAAAATAAATCATCTTTCTTTTAAACAAATAAAATTACTTTAATGAGTTTTCCTTTGGAAAATCACTTTTTACGTTGAAAAGGTTTAATTTGCGCTTCTCTCAGTCATTTGTTTAATGACGTAATGGATACCTAATTAAATTATTATTTAATCGAATTTTACGATTATTATGCCTTATATGAAAATACTACTCTTACACTTTCTAGTTTAAATTACATACTTTAAATAATCACCCTTCATTCCTGCATCAGCTTCATTTATAGTCACAAATTGTGGGGTTAATTTTAAAATTGAATTCCAGAAATAGTTTCTTAATTTATTTATACTTTCTTGCTATAATCTTAATCTAAGGACCTTTCTTTACCTTCTGATATTTTTCATTTCACGCACTTAGTCTGTAAATGGTATTTTTAAGAGGTTTTTCCATGCATACATTTCAACTGTCAAATTGTACAAAGATATTTATTTAATTGCTGACTTTAAATTGTTTATATGTCAATACTGATTATATCAACAAGAATTAGCATCACTGATCTTTGCATTTTATGCGTTGGATTCTAATTTATTGCTTTTATGCATAATTATTTCTTAAAAATGATCATAATTCGTTCAAGATGGCGAATTATGATTAACTTCTGCAAAGATGCTTAGATTAACTATGTGACTCTTAATAGATTTTGACTCCGTATAATGATTTCAAATTAACATTTGGTTCATTGGGTATTTGTTGCTAGTGATTAACATTAGTTCATTTAGGTCTTAAAGTGCGTATTTTTAATTATAATAAAGCCATGTATGTGAGGTAATTTAAAAATGCCTAAAATGATGCTTCTGCCCTATATAATCTTGCCTTATTCCATGCCCTGTCGGTATTATATATCCTTTGTTTACAAGAATTCACCTTTTAATTTGGTATCATTTTCAATAGAATTCTGTGGCTTATTTTTGTCTAAACTTTAAATTAAAACTGTCCATTTGTAATGGATATTTGTGCTTTATTAGCTTGGTTGATTCATATTATAAATTCTCTGTTATCAGTAATTGTGCTTTAAACTAAACCTATTTTAACCATTAAACTATTCTTATTTAGAATGCTAAGATACTTCAAGTAATTATTTTTAATTTTAACGTATTTACATATTATGTCAGTTGGGGTTCCTGATCTGTTTCATATAGGGGTAAATTTACATTTGGGGCAGTATGTTAAATTTTAACTGTAGTTCTAGACTTATAGTGTTTTCATTGAGCAATATTAAGAACTTTAGCATTGAAATTTTAGGGAATTTTAAAAATATCCTTCGCTGTACGAGGGTTGTTTGTTATGTATTACCAATGTACGACTGGTTGCGTTTTATATGACAAGCATTGTATACAGAGGTAGTTATACGATTATTGAGTGGTATTGAGGAGGCTCAAGACCACCTCAATATATATACATATAACGATAAAAAATATATTCACAATAAATCCAATAAACCACTTTTATGTTATGATAAAAAAAACTAAAGCTCTAATAATGTAATTATAATAAAAAAAATTAAAATATCCTATCTAACGCACTTGTATGTATTTAATTTATAATTATGGTGCAATCAACAAAAGAAAATTGTATCTCTTATAAATCAAAATTTATAGAATGTAGTGACTTACACCAGATGTGTTAAATGAAATGAAATAAATCCTATCGGTTATGATTGTATGCGCATTAGATAATGGACTTCGTTCTGATATTAATACTGTCCAAATGCCTTTTCTCGCTTCTAGACAATATTTCCAAAACAAATTCACGTCAATTGGTCAATCAGAGTTCCATTCTATGAGTTCATATTTTAACTCATTGAACACACCCCTAGCGCAATAACGCGTCCAGCCTCTAATGTTATATACAAAAAAAGCCTCAAATTCAAGTGCTTAATTGTGCATCAAAATGCGGACTCTGCGCTGATGTTAATTTCACTCTTCTAAATGAGATTCTCATCACTAATTCGTGTCATAGGATCAATCAGGGCTCCATACTACGAGTTAATTAATTTTATATCTTGTTGTACACATCCTCAATTCACGTATGGAATAGGTCAGACCTCAATGCGCAAGCACAATATATATATATATATATATATATATATATATATATAAATAAAAGGAATTATCGCGGATGGAAATAAACGAGGTTGGAACAATTTTTCTTTTGTTTAAAGTTAATGAATTATATACATATATATATATATATATATAGGAAAGAGAAAAATATTGGGTAAATTCCGCTGTAGAGCAACCGTAGACACGTGTTTCTGACTCATTGGTCGTCATCGGTACGGTGTAGCCAAGGAATAAGGTGGGATAACCTTGGAGATGTAATACATCTCCAAGGTTATCCCACCTTATTCCTTGGCTACACCGTACCGATGTAATACATCTCCAAGGTTATCCCACCTTATTCCTTGGCTACACCGTACCGATGACGACCAATGAGTCAGAAACACGTGTCTACGGTAGCTCTACAGCGGAATTTACCCAATATTTTTCTCTTTCCTATATATATATATATATGTATATAATTCATTAACTTTAAACAAAAGAAAAATTGTTCCAACCTCGTTTATTTCCAATATAAATCACCACACCTAAATGATTAAACACTTTATACATTAAATAAATAATAAAAAAAAACACATATAAACTACCTCAGTTCTTCATATAGTTTATTAAATGCTTCCACTTCCCAATTAAATCTTATTATCTTTCACAATATTAATTCTACAAAAAAAATACGCATAAATAAAAATGTAATTCTGATTATTCTACATATAACCAAACATCGCGAGTCTGTATTTTATATACAAAATAAAATAAATTTTTCATACTATCCTAAACAAAAACTATTAGAAATTCCAAAATGTTTTACTATAACACGTAGCGTATGACCATCGTCTTTTAAAATAAAAACATTTTGGTTCCTCAGTATTATTGTTCTATCGCCTAATTATATGTGAAATACATTTATTTGATTTGAAACTTATTAAAGTCCCTTTCAATATTTCTTTAAAATGTTTACAAGTTCAAATTTATTAAACATTTTTCAAAGTCCCTTTTAGTATTTATTTAAATTTTTACAAGTTCAACTTCAATTTATTAATACAGACACATAATGTTTATTTTATATTTAAAGCGGTTTTCACCGGCCGTCAATCTCCCCCAAAATCATTGTCCACGACCTTTCATAATAATTATTTTAAACAAAAAATTCGATCATGCTCCAAACTGACTTTTGTTCCTCTCTTAAAGATGCGCCCCTAGTGGCTAGTCTACACATAACTTACTTGAAAAATGTAAACCAATAAATGCATCTTAAATATTGACGTGTTTATGTCACTTCAATACAACAAAATTCAAAGAAATACCAGTACATAAGTGTGATAAATACTGAGTTATGGACACCTCCACTTTTAACAAAGTAAATACCCTAATATCCTAATAGTTATTACGTTATTTACAGTATAAAACTTAAGTATTTACTGCCATTGATTTATAAGGTTATAGATCTCTGTATTACTGATATTGTGATTTCGAAACCATTTTCTTATGTTCGGATACTTGATTCTAATTTTTCTTGTTTTATTTTTCATAGGAAATAAACGAAACATGTTCGTAGTTGTTGACTGCATCTGGCGAAGGAATTTTGTTTACTTCGGGCCTTTCCATATATTAAATTAGAGTGAACTCTAAATGAACAAATAGATATATGACACTCTCCGTTTTCCTCTTTAAATTTGTAATTTTATGTAATTATATACTAAATAGCGGCAGATCACGCCCCACTTCTTCCTGTAAAATTTCTAATTATATATAATTAGGGCCCAATTAATGTTAGCTTTAGTATTTCATCCACCTCATGAAGTGTAGTGTAGCGTGCAGCGAAACAACATTGGAGAGGTTATTATAAATAAAATTTTGAAACACTCAAACCCAGTGCTGTTATTTGTTAATTCGTATAATATTTACAATAGAACATTACATATGTAATGTACAGCGTGTTACATATTATCATATTACTGCTATTAGTATGCTAATTACATTATTAAGTTCAGTCTTGGAATGTAACTCTGACTTCCTATTCCGATACTGATAACAATAAACCAGGAAACATGTACGAGTAATAATTTCCTCGTAAAAACAAGGAACAGGATTAGTATTGTAACAGTTAAGAATACCTGTTATATGATTCAGTAACAATCATTGGTACCTGTGTGACAAGTAGCATATGTGATAACGGAGGTTAAAGACAGCTTGCTATATTCATGCGGGTATTTTTGTAAATTGACAAGCATATAAATATGAGGTAGATAAATTTTGGCTTCCTTTTAAAAGTGAGCCTCATAAGATTCTAGGGTAAGTTTAATGATTATTTAACGTTGAATTAAAATCTCAAGTCATCATGTTTATTAATGATAATAAGGAATGCACCTTTTGATAATTGTTTCTAATTTTACAAGTGCTATTTGCAACGTTTGTATTCTTAACCTCAAATAAAAACACATGCTAATTGTACACTTGACTTCTAGGCCTTTTAAGGAAAATTCTTTGAAAGGAAATCTTTTTAAAAGGAAAAACATTGTAAGTGGTAACTTATATGTAACCAGCAAATCAACATCTAGATGAGAAATAAATTAAGGAACGATTTCTTTAAAATAACGTGACAAGCTGTTAGAGAAAGAATGCAGACATATGGTTTTAGTATGATATAAACGACAACATTTCGATATGTGCGACAGGCTGCAGTATGTATATGTGTAAAGATTGCAAGATATTAGACAAGCATCCGGATACCATGGCATGTGCAGTATGCTAGTGGATAAGAAGTATCGTAACCTCAATACGTGCAAGAAGTCATAGTTTGTTGTGCAAGAATATCAACTCCTTCAGAATCAATTGCAGTTCTGCGCCAGTAACAAGAAGATTAATAAACAACAATCTACATATTTCAACGAGACATTCTCCTATGCAAAATTTATAAAATAAGTAGTTTTGCTGTAGTTTGTGTATCGGATGCAAAGGCTCCAAGATAATTTAACTATTAACACCTTTTAGCTTAGTTGTATACAAAGGACATTGTTGTTGTTCGGAGGTTCATTGTATTGGTGTGTTCAATGCAATAACTACAGAATAATTTGACTATTAACATCTCATAGCTTTGTTGTATGCAAAAGCATTGTTGTATTTTGGAGGCATTGTAGTTCATTATATTTCTATTAGGTGATGCACACCTTATGTAGAATATTTATAAGTCGACAGAGAAAATTCTAACAGCTGTTACGAGCCAGATCACGTATATTTACTATTTTGAAATATATGTTCATGTGACTGCCTTTTGACAGTCTGTGTGTGTTTATGTTATACACTAGCTGTGTTTTCAATCATATATACTTTTTTACTATTAATTATACAATTAAATTAGATCTTGTGCGATTTATTGCTGTCGCTATAAGTCCAATCCTTGTTTTCATGTTTTTGGTAAATAAAACATGTGGCGCTTATAACCCATGACCTTTTGCACCGACTAACGAGTTACAGGGTCAACATTTTTGATTTTCGTTTTAATTATTAAGCGAGTTCAATTACATATTAGAATGACATCCTATTGAACCAAAACACCTAGTCAATGATATAGGGATGGTTGCAGTATATTTGATGCAAGAAGCCACTTGATGACGTAAGTTTCTATCGCTCCAAATTTATTAAAATGTTGTCCTGTTGTGTCGTTTGTTTGGAGTAACAATAAACAATGTGCTTCAGGTAGTCGGTTATAGCACCAAAAACTTTATTTTAAGAGTTAATTATTGGGATAGATAGCTGGCTTCTGAACTAATCGATATATCTAACTATTTTGCATATAATAGAATGTATAACTCATTTTTGACGTAATTGGTGTTCAGACGCTTATTGCGCCAACACCTTCATCTGCAACTCGGAGTTTATATTGAGACATATATAATAATCACTAAGTAACACTTAACTAAAGTTTGTAAGCGTTTAATTAGAAAAGTTTCTATGCGAGATCCTGTACACAATACATTATGTTGTTAATGCAACGGTAAATTCTTCTTTTCTCACTTACACCCTGCAGGCAGGACGTAATGTACAGTAACATGAAAATATCGTATTTCATACAGAAACATTTCATTTTAAGATATTAAATCGATAGTGTTTAAGGTGTGCAGACGTAGCAGGAGCATTTACTGCAGCAATGAAATGTAAACTGTTGACTCCGGAAGCTTTTATAAAAGCGAGTATGAAAATATAATTCCGTGAGAACCGGAACAGTTGTATATACATGCTGGATCGTCCATGTTGTGTTGACATAAAGTTTAATGTACAAGACTGGAACTTTGTCAACTTTGACGGCTTAATACCCGACCCTGTCACTGGATTCTTTGATGAAGGGGACTTTGTAAATAGATGCTCTTTCGCAGATGATGGATTTTTTTATTCGATTTTCATCTGTAGCGCATTGCAAGTATGTTTTTGATTAAAAAATATATTGTGATATCTAGATTTTTAGGAAAAGGCTTTTCAAAAATATAGATATACAAAGTTTAATTGAAAATGCACGAGTTTTTAAACGTAGACTAGAGGATGTAATTGTGATAATAGTTTGGGTAGTTTTGAGCAGCTAAAATGCCACAGCAAATTATTTAGCTTTCTGTCACGGCACTGTAGAATTGAAGGCAATTAAAAAGACAGCTGTAAATGTCACGTCTTAGTTTTAATCATAAACAAATCGAAAACTATTAACTTTAACTAATAATTACTCTCAATAAAAAAATATTTATGTTTTAATGCAAAATTCAAAATTGAACTTATACAGATTGTCGTAGTTAAAAGTTAATATGCATCTTCAAATACACACACATAAACATGTACCTATGTATATGTATACAACACCGGTGGTGTGGGGAGATAGTGGGGAGATCGAGAGCCCAGACATGGCATTCGTTCCGTAACTTTAGAGCGTGAACGTACATACATTGTATCTGAGCAAATTCGCAAATATTAATACCACTGAAGGAAATAGAGCGATTGATTTGGATAGCTTAAGAGAACAAATTCTTAACGCCATACAAATGATTACTCCTGAAATGCTATCGAATGTACGAAATGGGTTTTATAATCGTTTAGGGTACTGCTTGATGCAAGAGGGACAGACATTTGAACATCTTCAACATTAAATTTTGTATAGTTCATTTAATATTTTGTTTCGTTTTAAATGTGAGAATTTTATTTAATTTTTTTATAAGAATTTTATTTTAGTTACAAATTTTAGAGTTTTGTTTCAGTTCAATGTTAATACATCAGTTACCAAAATATTATACAAAAGCCGTAAAGAGCGTAGCAATTCCTTAAAGCAAACGTCTGCATACTACCTTTCAACGTTTTGCACTAAAGCCTAGGTACCCCGGTGTCCCGATATATGAACTCATCTGTACTCCCCTACTATCGTACCCCTCCATTTCATGTTTGCATGCACATGTGTGCGTGTTTGTGTTTTCCTATATCTACTTTTATTTCAGTCAAACGGTATACAGTATGACCACATTTTCATGCTCACCACTGGTATGTCAGTTATTAGGAGAGATATAGCAAAGGTTAAATGGGGAATTTCTAGCAAAATGCAATGCTCGCAACAAATCCCATTTGATATTCATTCGAACTTTTTTCATTTATGAGATATTTAAAAAAAAACAATATTTTCCGATTTCAATTTTTCTCAATAACTCGATAACGCCTAATGCGATCGCTTTTAAATTCTAACATTGTTGAGACACGTTTTCAAAACAAAATTTTTGGTGTTAACAGTAAGCCCCCATTTTTCATTTGTTTCCAAGTCGTTGGCGCTTCTTGGTTTTCGTATTGCGGTCATGTTGGATTATCGGTTAGTTAGATAATCCTTCAAAATTGCTTTTCAATAATGTACAACATGCCTAACAAATCTTTATTTATACGAGCGATATGAACATGTAAAACAAATTTCACTCTAATACGAAATTAAAAGTTCAGATTTACTTAAGAGGGGCGTTTACCTATCGAAAATTAAGGCATCGCCGTTTCGTGTTTTTTAAACTCATTTTGTAATTTTAGAATCTCAAACTTGGGTTAGTGATGCAAAAGGCATAAATTTATAATGTCAAGGTCAGCTTTTGTACTAATTTATTTTCTTAAGAAAGGTATGTGTTTTAGAAATAACCACAAAAATGCATGAATTTGATTAATGTCTACTAACTAAGGCTGGTACACAAAAGAAAAAAAAACGACCTCTACGCGCCAGCTGCACATTTGATGTACGATATAAAGAAAAAAATCAAATTTTTGTAATTATTTTTAAAGATAAAAAACATTAAACAGGAAACCTTGTCACACCCATTTTACACGAGATTTTTCGCGTCGTCTATCCCCACTTTACGATATCTCTACCGGTCCTAGCGAAGACGAAAATTTATCGGAATCGGTCGGCTATTGCAGATTTAAATGCGAGCGACAGTTTAATTACAAACTGTCGCTGGCATTTAAATGTCATATATACCTATAATATTCGAGTGTATAATAATATAACAGTTATGGGCAAGCGAAAATTGGCTCATTATAAAACATCAACAACATCAACAGTTCCGTAAGTACTCATTCTTAATACATTATGTTTCCCATCTATAGTATTCCTTCATCTATGACAGAATCTGTGAATAAAACCGTAGCGCTGTTACAAACGAATATCGTCTAACTCCACCTACTCTCACCCCCTTGCGTCTACCCGTCCCGCGAGTAATATAAGTTGCATAAGTTTCTATTTGTTGGTAAACGCCACTCTTAAACAAAGTGTTCAGTATGGCGACCATTCTGCTACACACACTTTTGATGCCTTGTTTTAACAGAGTTACAAACTCTACGTAGTATGTTTTCATTTAATGATCTTAGCACATCCATTACTCGTTGTTCTAAAATTTCTCGATTCTCTGGTGGTTCAAAATAAAATACTTCGTTTTTAGTGACACCCCAACAAAAATAAAAGTCAAGGGGGTAAAATCGGGCAACCTCGCAGGCCATTGTACTGGTCCCTTATTTGAAATAACTCTCTCATTGAAATGTTTTTCTCAAAAAATGTAAATGCTAAATTCTAATCTTCGCTGATAGTCATTATCGCTTAAACCCTATATAATTGTTGGTTTGTATGGGTGGTATTTCTATTTCTTCAACGTTCTATAAACACTAGATTTCGGAATTGTACATTATTGAAAAGCTATTTTTAAGGACTATCTAACTAATTAAGAATCCAATATGGCCGCCATAAGAAAACAAATGATAGCTCTAAGAACTTGGAAACAGATGAAATTCGGGGGTTACTGTTAACACAAAAAAATTGTCTTAAAAAAGTGTCTCAGTAATGTTAGAGTTTAAAAGCGATCGCATTAGGCGTTAATATTGGTTTTTTTAAAATAATAAGTTCGAATGAATTTGAAATGAGATTTTTTGCGAACATTCAATTTTGCGAAATATTCCCTATTTAACGTTTGCCCTATCTCTTTTAATAACCGATATACCAATGGTGAGCATCGAAACGTGAACAGACTGTGTAGGCTGTTCGACATAAAGAAATACATTTTTTAGCCAATGATTTATGGATGATTATGATTGTGATGTGATTAGAAACATAAGCAACATTGTTGTTCTGGAACAACAATTCGACAAATCTATTAGACTAAAATAGCATTTTCTGTGATACCTTTTGTTTGAGTTTTTTATGTACACTGCTTCTTGGATGTAGTATACTAGATTGCGTCTATTGAGCCAAACAAGTGTATAGCATTCACACCAACATTAGAGTGAGATAGAAATAATACTAGCAATAATTACTTATATAAAATATGCGTTAAATTGCAATAAATCAACGCCGCAGGTAATATACTTACCTGGTTGTTACCTTCTAGGTATGAGGTGAGGTGTATATCAAAAAATAATATTAGCGGCATCAAGCGAAAAAGAAAAAATATTGCTGAATTTTAAACAAATATTAAAGAAATATTGATATTTATTAATTAAACACTATTCGGAAAAGTTGGTATCCGGACAATGCGAGTATAATCTTCCTCTTGAGATCTGATTAGATTTTCAGTAAAATCGGCAGACCGTAGTAGTTTACTTCTGTGAAATAATCGAATTTTGCCATTATTTCGTCAACTACTAAGTTTAAACAAATTTATAACGAATTCATATGTTTTTAAAATTAAATTTGGAAAGAATTTTATTGTGAAAATTTTTCGTTATTCCAACCGGAAGTAGATCTTTTACTCTTATCGAAAATCAGTTATTTGCCAATATTTTGCTTTTAGGCAGGTGCGTTATGATTATAAAAGAACTTAATTTTCAATATCTTTAGTATAAAAAAAATATCAAAATTCGGACCGGAAGTAACACTTTTACTCTTATCGAATAGCGATTTTTTCCAAATATGTCGTAAGTTATGCATTCTATATATATTTATGAAGAGTAGAAAAGTATTTAGAGATGGATTTGGAATATTTTTTGTATAAATAAAATTTCAAAATTCGCACGGAAAGTAACACTTTTAATCTTAGCGAGTAGCACTTTTTTGCAAATATCTCGCAAAGTATGCATTCTATAGAGATTTATTAAGACATTAGAAGTATTTATAATAAGACTTTGAATAATCTTTATGTAAAAAAATTCTTAAAATTTGAACTTAAAGTAACACAAGATATAATTTAGAACAATTGTGTATAATTTGAAACGCTCATACGTATAAGAAAGTCGTATGGTGGCCACACCTCATATTTTAGTTCTACATTAATATCTGTTCCTGGGGTGTTATACTATTGTTGCGAGAACTGGAAATAAAACATAGTATTATTATTTAATCAAGAATAAAATAACTGTTAATTTCCATGACTAATGATCTCTGTTTGATTAATTTTTGAGTGTTGCTTATCGCACTATTTTCTGTCATTGGGGTAAATCAGTTTGGAAAGTCAAATTTTGAACTACTGCTTTATTGCGTTTGATTTGTTACGTTCTAAGTTGGGTGAAAAGCAAAACAGATTAAGATTGAAATCTTAATTATGCTTGGTTGTGGTGAGAAACGGCGTTATCAGACTTCCGTCTGAGAACGGTGCTTTATTTAGTAATAAATATCGTGATAAAAATATTACCCAATCAGCAGTTAACAAAACAGAATTGCCCCCCGCTGCGCCGCCACTGGTTTGGATGTGAAGGTATAATTTATGTCGATAAATGAGAATTTCAAAATAAAAATTAACTTGTCCAAGGAAAATTGACAAAAAGTAGTGAAAATGGTTTTACGAATGTTATGCCTTAGTTTACACTCGCATTGTGTGTACTTTTTTTTAATGATTATATCCTTGAAACACAGGAGGTACATACGCGTATACATTTAGGGCAGATTAATATAATACACTGTAGTGATTCAAAGGAAGTTTAATTAGTAAATGTCAAATGTGGAGTAGCAATTACGCTAACATATTCTATGTGTTTTGTTATCCTTAGTAGGTAGAACAAAGATTACTACAAATTGATCAATTTGCGTTTCCTGTTAGATTAAGAAGTGTTTAATTTCAGCAAGTTGTTTTCAGTTACTTAATTCCATATTTGGGATAATTCGCACTCTAATTTACAATTTAGACATATTACGACACCTTATGATGTATTTACCCATATAGTATTTCACTAGCCGACAATTTTAATTTTTTCAAATAACTGTTGTATAAATGGGTTTACAGTTCTTACAGTCTTTAATTGAGCGCATAACCAAAAACGAATATTTCCACCACGTCTAGTATTAAAGTTATAATCATACTCCGCTAGTAGATAAACAATAATATTGTATTTAAAAAAAAATTATACAGAAGTTATAAAAAGAAATGGATACTGTTCCTCCTTTTTTTTGTGTTTCTTATATCATATCAGCATTCCATCATTATGTTGCATTTCCAGCGAGTGACGCTGTATACTTGCCTTGTACAATTCCGTGCATATTAGATTACGCCTTGAATAATCTTTTGTTATTATTGAAATACGTATAAATATTTTCTGTGGAATGTAGAATTTTCTTTTAATTTTCGAATGAGTTGCACATTTCCTTTCGAATTATTTTTAAATGTTATTGGGAATAATTAGGTTGTTTTCTTTTGTTAATTACCTCGTGTAGTTGAGTGGCTTTCTTTCATTTTTAATTACATATTATGGTTTTATTTTCTTTAATTTGCAGCGCTGGCGTCATCTCGTGTGGGCGAGGGTAATGTCAGTAGATGTTGTTTATGAATGTCTGTTCATTAAAAAAAAAAAATACCTTATTTGGATCCGGTATTAATTGTTTTCTATGGAGGAGGCCTTATAGAAAACCGATGCCCCATGAGGACCAAATACATTGTTAAGTTACGTATCTTTAATTATTTTTATGTGTAAATCTTTTGATCTGTTTTGCTTAATTAATTTTCGTTAGAATATATTGTGCTTTTATCTGTAAATTCACTTTTATTTCATTTACGTTTTGAGTAGCTATCCAATTTAATTGTTAGATAATTTCCGTTAGGACCGTAGCCTAAATTTTGTAGTTTAAAATTAATTTTTGGTACTCAGAAGTGTTATAGCTGACTAATTATTCGTTCTATTTTCAAAATTATTCATTTAGAGCATGTAAGGACTATAGGGGCTTAAATGTGATGCGGGATCTCGTTCTGACATAATTTCTTTTGTAAGTTAATTAATAACTCATTATACATTCTAATTTCTTAGTTTAATTAAATTTTAGTCAATTGGTTAGTTTCAAATTTAAATCAATTTTCAATTTTTAAGTACGTTTATGCATCTTTTTACGTGATTAAACTTTTTTTTAATTGTTGAATATTTTCAAATTTAATTTAATTAAATTGTTAAGCGCATTTATTTATTTATTTATTGGCGTGGCATAAATATTTCAAATTTAAATAGTTTTTTTATGTTTAACTTGTATTATATACAGGGTGATCCACCCATTTGTGGAATTTTATAATTTTCATGTTGCATCTTGGCATTTTATAATTCCAAAACTGTTATAGTAAACTTGATATTGTTGTTCATATCGTGTATGAATGTCTTGCTATACCTAGTGTATCCAATTTTATTTTCGCTGTCGGAATAAGTAACTTATTGGAGTGGGCCTGATTTAGAATGACAGCTGGCGCCTAATAGTCATCCACCTTCAGTAATCTGAGTGACCCATCCCCTAAAATCGAGAGTTAGAGACACAGGCTCCACCCCATCTTCCAACGCACACTAGGGAAGTAAGGTAAGGCAGGTTGAAGGTGACACACAATAAATTTAATTGGACGAGGCTACAGGTGTAAAACTCCGACAAACGTGCACGTCTCTAATTTTCGACGGATGACATTTTGCTAATTGCCGCTTTCTGCCAGGACAATCCTGAGGAGAAACGGGGGTAGCAATACGTACAAAAATCTTAACATAACAAATGATTAAGTGTCTAATTAGTATCAAGAATACAAAAAATTGCTGATATATCAAAGTGTTGCATAAATAGTTATTTCTTCCTTTCATGTTGCCTTTGTAAAATGAACTGAATTTTTCGTGACGATTCTTTAAAAGAGAGATTCTTGTAGTAGAATGTAAAATATTCCATTCTTCTAATGGAGATCCCAAAATTTGTGATTTTTCTTTGGTTAAATCCAAATCCCGCACCAAAGCATTCAGATCTGATTGAGTAACGAGATGTGGTTTGGCAGAAGAAACATAAGTCAGATTACTTGAAAACGATCCATTCAAAACATCGTTTATATCTTTCTCGTCTGTGAAATTTGCAGAAGAATTTGAATGCATTGGAGTTGGAAGCTCACCATCAGTTCTTTTCAAAGGTTTGCTTACAGATGGAATGACTGGATACATTACTTTGTGTTTATTTCTGTTTGGAAACCCTACAATTCTTACAAGGCAGAAGTAACAATCCGTGACGTAATCTGCTGTTTCACGCCACATCATTGGCCTTTCTGACAGGACTTCAGATAAATTCTTGTTTTTCTTCCACTGAATTAATATTTAATTGACATAACACGAAATGCTGCATATATGTGGGAATTAATTGACTTATTGGCTTCTTTTGCAATTTTGTAACATATAATCCATAAATATAACAAAAAACTGTTTGAAGAATTGTACAGCTTCTTGCACGGTTTTCCATTCTTGAAAATCGTACGCAACACAACTTGTGGAACACTGCTTCAAAATTTCTTAACTAAGGGACAATTCAGTGACATTTCGACATATCGACATTTTAATATATTCCGCGATGACTAATATATTATAATTCTCTACCGCTCTCTGGAATGCGTGACGTCTTATCCATTGTAATTGCCGCTGCCCTTCAGGGTATAGTCGCAAACATGCTCGAGCTTGTTACAATATTTTTTTAATTTTTAATTTTATGTTAATCTTACTGAAGCAGATACAAATTTTATTTTGGAAGTGTGACGTGATAGCCCATGTTACAATACAGTTTTCATGTTTAAAACAATGCAAAATACTAAAATTTTAGACTGATAAGTCAGTTTTAAATTTCGTGTCGGCTAGTCTATTAATCACTTTACTAACTTAGTACATAAGTAACTATTATAAACAGCGTTTTCTAAATGTTTATTCGTGAATGTCCATATGAAGTTGTACACTATGTCTCCTCTTTGCAGAGAGTTCTAGCTGATGAAAATTCAGTTAAAGATGTTTGTGATTCATAGGAAGATTGCACCTTTAATAAATGTTTTTACAAGTCGCTAGCTAATCCAAACATCTTATAAATGAATTTCTGTTAACTCTCTATAATATTATCTATAAGATTACTAACGAATCGTAACATTTTTAAAAATAAATCTCTTAACATTCAATAATAAAGCTATTTCAGCTTCCATTGAAGTTATTAGTACGTACACGACAGCGATGTAAGATACACATATAGAAGTTTAATAATTTTTGCTCTATTTATGCTAGCAACAAAGTAGAAGTTTTTTTCTCGTTCAATCTGATAGCTTTGTCAGAATTTACGACGCCAGCGATGGATGTATACGGACATTATCGCCGAAACGCTAAAATATCACGGAGGAAATGTCTGTTGTTTGAAATACTTTCGGATGAAATTCGTGCGAGATTATTGTTTCCGGGTGTGTGAGCGATGAGCTGAAATTTTGACGTGAAGTAACTGCGAGCCGACAGCGAAATGATGTACGATTGTTTGACCAGCCGAAAAAAGAAAAAAAGAAACGCGCTTCAGATAAATTTGGCAAATCGTTGAATTAGATACGTAAATAATTTGAAGGCCTTTTGTGCCTGAAATTATGGTAACCAGAAATGTGCATGTTTATAATCGATGTTGTTGTGTAATTTAAATATATCTAGTGATAACAAAATAGAAAATAATAGTCGATTTAATTTATTACTTTGACAAGTCAATTATAATTAATGTTACTACTTTCTACCAATAACAAAATGCACATTTTAAGTTAATATTGAGTTTATTTTTAAATTAATTTAAATAATATAAATTAATTAATTAATACGTATCTAATTTTTTAATATTTGCTGATGCAAATGCTAACATTTTATTGTTTTAGTACAGTGCTTCCATTACATAATTTAAAATCGTCTCTATACAGCCATCAGGGGATTGATATATTATACATATTCGTATGAAACTACATGACAAGTACAAGAAAAGAAACATACATAAACTGTATTACAAAAGTAGAAATATATTTAGAAGGGCCATAACTGCAGGGGCCCTTTAAAACGCTGCACCATTTGGTCTAGGATGTAGGAAAATACTTGCAGAATAAAAAATTGTTTATATATTAATAGTATGCCATACAAAAATCTGGAGTTTTGAACAGGTAACCACAACACTCAAAATCTAGTTCAATATATAAGAGGCTTTTACTTTCTTATAATAGTATATTACTTTCTTATACGTAGTATAAGGAAGTATTGTGATGACGAAAATTTTCGTACACGAGATTTTTGCAGATGTCCACGTTTTGAAGTCTCCTAATGCCGAAAAAGTGGTTCTGTGTATCTGTGTGTGACCACGATAGCGGTAGTAGCTGATTAGTTTTTCAGTAAAATTGGTAGACCGGAAGTAGTAGTTTACTTCATTGAAAAAATTGAATTTTGCCAATATTTTGTCAATTACTAAGTTTAAAGAAATTTATAAAGAATTCAAATGTACTCAAAATTAAATTTGAGAAAAATTGTATTAAAAAAGTTTTTTGAAACTCCTACCGGAAGTAGGTCTTTTACACTTATTGAAAATAAGTTTTTTGCGAATATTTCGCAAGTCATGCTTTCTAGGCAGGTACATTACAAGTATAAAAGTATTTAAAGCATAATTTAAAATATCTTTTGTATAAAAAAAATTCAAAATTCAAACCGGAAGTACCACTTTTACTTTTATCAAATAACGATTTTTTGCAAATATATCGTAAATTATGTATGCTATATATATTTATCAAGAGTACGAAGGTATTTAGAACTGGATTTGCAATTTCTTTTGTATACATGAAATTTCAAAATTCGGACCGGAAGTAACACTTACTTTTATCGATTTGCACTTTTTTTTCAAGTAACTGGCAAAGGATGCATTCTATAGAATTTATTAAGAGAATAGAAGTATTTATAATAGGATTTTGAATAATTTTTGTATTAAAAAATTCTATAACTTGAAACGCCCATTCGTATAAGAAGGTCGTGGGTGGCCACACCTCATTTTTTTTCTTTCTTATACGTAGCGTAAAGAAGTATTGTAATGATGAAAATGTTCGATTTCGAAATTTTTGCAGATGTTCGCGTTTAGAAGTCCCCTGAAACAGAAAAAGTGATTTTTAAAAAGTCTCTTTCTATGTCGCTCTCTCTGTGTGTTTGACCAGGATAGCGGTCAAACGGATATAGCTATCAATTCCAAATTTTCTATTTACGAGTATAATCTCCATCTTAAGATCTGATTAGATTTTCAGTATATTGGTAGACCGGAAGTAGTTATTTACTTCAGTGAAAATATCTAATTTTGCCAATATTTCGTCCACTACTACGTATAAACAAATTTATAAAGAATACAAATGTTCATAAAATTAAATTTTGGAATAATTTTATTTAAACAGTTCCTACCGGAAGTAGGTCCTTTACTCTTATCAAAAATCAGTTTTTTTGCGAATATCTTGCAAGTCCTGTTTTTGCAGGCACATTACGAGTATAATTATTTAAAACATAAATTTCAATATCTTGTCTATAAACATAATTTCAAAATTCAGTCCGGAAGTAACACTTTTAGTCTTATCGAATAGGGATTTTTTGCAAATATGTCGTAAATTATGCGTTCTATATATATTAATCAATAATACAAAAGTATTTAGAGTTAGATTTGCAATATTTTCTATATACATGTAAAGTCAAAATTCGGGCCGGAAGTAACACTTTTAATCTTAGCGAGAAGTTTTTTTTTTAATATTTTGCAATACAAGTAGTCGTCTACGTAGACAGATCGTCTGCGTAGACGACTAGTATACTGGCTAGAGATAGGAGAAAAAAATGAACAAGTAGCAAAGTAAAGAGTCATTATAAACAATCAAGATAAAAACAAATACATGGAAATAAGCAATGGAAATAGAAATTCAATAGCCAAGGTATTAAAAATAGGAAACTACGAGTTTGAAATAGAAGAGAACTTTATGTACCAGATCTAGGAGTAATAACTAGCAGTATTGTCCTTTTTTCGAATTGTTTCGATCTTTACTTGATGTAAATCCAATTGGATTACTATTGTCCAGTAAATCAGATCAATTTTTATATATTTATGATTTTGTTATTGTATTTTCGAAATACTTTTACATAAATTTTACAATAACACAAAAATTTCAATATAATTCTATAATTAAATAAAAGAATACATACGTACATATATTAAATATGTATGTGCTTAAGTATAGCAGAAAAAGTTATGTCAAACATTGCATTCAATCCTAATAATGAGGAGATTTTAAATATCTGTCCTAAAAATCACTTTTGTATAATTGTATTGTATTGATATAATTTCTTCACTTTTATGAGAGCAAATCATAAAATTTTAAATTTTTGGCAATTTATTAATTTGAATACATATATACATTCTTATAGTGCATGTATGTTTATTTGTATACTTCGCTATGTAATTATTTGTTTACATATATCAATATGCGATGTGTGTATGAAATACGCAAATAAAGTTTTATTATTATTATTACTTCTTAAATGTGTAACTGAAATAAGGAAAGCTTGTTATAGTGAAATGAACGTAAGAAACGGCATAGAATTACTATCAATATCATTAACTTACCAAATGCGAATGTAGATTAAATTCGGTAGTTTTAAAGAACTGTTTAATTAACAATAACGCGAGCACAAAATAAAATAATAAGAAAACTGAAAAATCAATTACATTCGCAAATGCAATTCCGTTAACGATCTAAGAATATTATTAAGTAACAAGTTTTAGAAGTTAGCCCTTTATATAAAATCTCGTGTTCGTTTTCATCGTTTCTTTTTTCCCTTGCCTTCCTGGGAGGAATTATAAATTTCTAAGTTTCGGGGTAGTTTCCGCTTGGTCCCGAAAGGCAAATTAGCTAGGCAATTAGTCAAACCCAAAAACTCGGTCGATCGGAAGAAAATACTTTAATCTGAAATCGGTGAACAGCCCGGGTAAACTCTTTGCATGTGTATTTGTGTGAGTTTGTTTCTTTTTTTACGACTACGAATGTTATTGATGTAATAACGCTTAAGGTAGAGGATATTTATTATTCCTAAAAATTTGCAAAGTTTTCCGAAGTTGAGAACTTTACTAATCGCTATACGACATGAATAAATTTTGCTCCTTTAAGGGTGAATTCAAGATCACATTGAATTTTTAGGTATTTTCCTTGCTTTATCTGAGATATCATTTTATCTGACACTAATAATTATATCTGAGAATTATGTGCACCTAATGTATGACTGAATATGATAAACCCTCGCCGCTAGGAGGGGCAAATATGGCGCTTCGCAAATCGATCGTCTAATATTTCTTAAACTCATGTGCAACGATCTTTATACAGGGTGAGTCAACTACGCGGGTAAGGCCGATTGTGCCTTTACGAGTAAAGATATTTCGAAGCGGTTTTTTTCTTGTGGTAGCTGTTCATTAGGGGCACATTTTAAAAATATTTTGTATTATACAGAGTGTTCCATAACTTGGTGGCTAACCATAGTTATAGTTTTTTAAAAGGAACATCCTATATATTATTGCATTTTTGAATTCCGCGTATAATTTTTAGTCAAAAAGTTGTAAGCTAGTATAGGCCTAAAGTGTAAAGTTTTTGACTTATTCCCGTTTTTCTGAAAAATTCAATGTTTGTATAAAATTATATTTCTCGAAAACGACGTATTAGATGGACAAAATTGTTTGCAATGTTGTTTACAATAAGAGGTCCTAATAGAAGTATGTTTTATTTTTTTACAGTTACTAACTGAATGTGCAGGAAACTGGATTAAAATTAGATGACACGTTTTTGTATAAAAGTCAATTTTTTTAAATAGAATACCCTGTATATCAGTTCACTTTTGAATTGTTTATTAAATTTCGTGTCAGAAACATGTAAGACGTTAATACAGTAAAAGTGACTATTACAGAGTTATTGTTGTTTTTTGATATGCTTTTGTTAATTTTTGCAAAAAAGTCAATTTTTTCAAATGGAACACCCTGTATATTATTTCATTTTTGAATTTCCTATTAAATTTCACATCAAAAACATCTAAGACGTTAATACTTTAAAAGTAACTATTATTGAGCTATTGTCTCTTTTTAATATAATTTTGTCAGTTTTGTGGTTTAATTAATATAGTACCTATAGTACTGACAAAATTATTTCAAAAAGAGACAATAGCTCAGTAATTGTCACTTTTATAGTATTAACGTCTGACATGTTTTTGATGTGAAATTTAATATGAAATTCAAAAATGAAATAATATACAGGATGTTCCATTTGAAAAAAAATACTTTTTTGCAAAAACTAACAAATTTTGGGTGGTTGTTCAGGATATAGGGGGACAATGAATAGTGTATTTCATACCGCCCCATCGGGTCACCCGCCGCCGCCGGCCACCCCCACTCCAATATTTTAAATGACACCCTGTATTTTTTTTTTGGTGGTTTTGAAAGAACACAATTTTCTTGATATTCCTATGTGAAAAAACTAGTAACACACATTATGACATTTATGAGATATTTAAATTTAAAAGTTTCAGATATCAGAAATTATTAACTCCGAAAAATCATAAGTTAGTCATGGAAATAGTTTGCTTTAAATTAGAATTGTCAAAATTGTGACTTTTGTGTTTCATTAATATTAATACTTGTAAAATTGTTCTTAAAGTTTCGGCTTTTTCGCTGAAATGGTTTCTACTCTTGAAGAGAGAACTGAAATAGTGATTTTGTATGGGATTGCAAACAAAAATTATTCCCAAGCGGCGACGTTATTCAATGAAAACCATCCAAACAGAAACGTATCTGTTGCTTATGTCAGAACGCTAATAGAAAAATTTTTGCAAACTGGATCTGTAAATAATAAAAAACGGAATACGAATAATTGTGGTGTACTAAATGAAGCTATGCAACTAGCAGTTCTTGGGCATATTAATTTAGACCCAGAGCTTTCGTTGAGAAAATTATCCGAAGTTTCGGGAGTGCCAAAATCAACCTGCCATAAGATATTAAAATTAAACAAAATGCACCCTTATAAAATTCAACTTCACCAAGAGTTGGGTGACAGTGATTTCGACAGAAGAGTCGAATTTTGTGAAATAATGACAGATATGATTCGGCAAAATGGAAATGTTTTGCGAAGTATTTGCTTTAGTGATGAAAGTTGCTTTTACTTAAATGGTCTTGTGAATAGACACAACTGGCGATATTGGAGCGACGTAAAACCCCATTTTTTCCGAGAAGGCAACACACAATATCCCCAAAAAATTAATGTATGGGTGGAATTCTTAATAACCAAGTAATTGGCCCGATATTCTTCCAGGAAAATTTAAATGGACCTAAGTACTTACAATTTTTGGAAGAGCTAATACATCCTCTTATCATACAGTGTCTAGAAGAAAACTTGAATGAAATAGAGGAGGAGCAATTATATTTTCAACAAGATGGAGCTGGGCCACATTACTGTTTAGACGTTAGGAATTATTTGGATAATATTTTCCCAGTACATTGGATTGGACGTAGGGGCTCTATTGAATGGCCAGCTCGCTCCCCCGATTTAACTCCCCTAGATTTCTTTTTGTGGGGACATTTGAAGTCTGTTGTTTATAAGACACCGCCACAATCAATAGCTGATTTACGTAATAGAATAACAGAGGAATGTCGAAATTTAACGCCACAAGTGTTCGAAAATGTTAGAAATGCTTTTGAAAATAGACTTTATTTATGTTTAAATGTAAACGGTGAACAATTTGAGCATTTAATTTAACCAAAATGTTGTGAATAAATCTTGTTTTAAGTATTTCCATGACTAACTTATGATTTTTGGGAGTTAATAATTTCTGATATCTAAAACTTTTAAATTTAAATATCTCATAAATGTCATAATGTGTGTTACTAGTTTTTTCACATAGGAATATCAAGAAAATTGTGTTCTTTCAAAACCACCAAAAAAAATACAGGGTGTCATTTAAAATATTGGAGTGGGGGTGGCCGGCGGCGGCGGGTGACCCGATGGGGCGGTATGAAATACACTATTCATTGTCCCCCTATATCCTGAACAACCACCCAAAATTTCAAGTTTTTGTCTTCAAAAACACCAGAAATAATTCAATATAAAGTTTTCGTGTGGACACCCGGTATAGGTTATCACGTTAATCAGAATTATAGATCTAGGTATGCATACTTACTTTTAAATGCTTGAAAAAGATTATATGCTTGCTAAAAAGAACGATTTAACAGGAATTATATATAGATAAATTCAAGACAATATAAAAGTTTACACACTACGGCAAACACTGACAATTGACAGCAACGATTACTCATATACCCATCATATATTGCATAATAGAACTTGCAACAAGGCAACCGGATATAAAGATGTCGTTATTAAGAGACTACTAAAGATAATAAGAGATGCAATATCCCTATTAAACCTGTACTGTATAATAGGGTTGAGACGGACTATAAATAATCACATTCATTGACGGATTGTCAATTTTAAACGCGAGAAAGGCTACAAGCTTGGGTTAGTTTAGGTATTGACCGTGCATTTATTTGACTGATCACCTGAGAATATAAGCCAAGTGATAAAACGGGAATGATGTTTTCGTTTCCTTTCAATAACTTCTGCCAAACAGTTACATGGGCGCTAATGAGCAGACACCATTTGAATATGTAATGGTCAAAAAATGAAGAAATGTTCAAGAATTCAAGTCGGGTTTTTTGGATTGATAAAATGTGACACTTATTAGATGTTTATTGTTATTACCAATTATTAATGCTATATCGTTCTTTTCTATATGATGACGGCACAGAATAAAATATCTCTCATCCTTCTCTTTAGATTACTATGAATTGTCAAAGATAATATAACGAGATCTTGACAAATAGTCGACTATTTCATTGTGATCAATTTTTCGAGTGTGCGCTACGGCCAATTTGACGAGACCAAAATTGGCATTAATAATTTGACTAGAGCACGAGAGCTTTAGCTCGAGGGCTTTAGTCTTTAATTATTAATGCCAATTTTGGTTAAGTCAAATTAGGAGGCACACGAGAAAAATTGAAACAATGTAATAGTCGACTACTTATCAAGCTCGAGCTATATTTGTTAAGATTATTTCCTAAACCAGTTGTCAAATCGATGTGATTATCAATAATTTCATCCGAAACATCGCTAAATCTCTTTTTGTCGGACATTTTCATCTATTTGACACGTATGCCACTTAATGAAAAAATACCTACTTGATTTGTTACCTACATTTGAATAGTCGATTTGTAATAGTCGCTGATATCAAGAACCGGTACCTTTCATTGGTTAATTTCAACTTCAGTTTTGATTGTGATTGGACAAAATTTAAATTTGACAGGTGAAGGAAATAATCAAAGGTAATATAACGAGAGCTTGACAAATAGTCGACTATTTCATTGTGATCAATTTTTCGAGTGTGCGCTACGGTCAATTTGACGAGACCAAAATTGGCATTAATAATTTGACTAGAGCACGAGAGCTTTAGCTCGAGGGCTTTAGTCTTTAATTATTAATGCCAATTTTGGTTAAGTCAAATTAGGAGGCACACGAGAAAAATTGAAACAATGTAATAGTCGACTACTTATCAAGCTCGAGCTATATTTGTTAAGATTATTTCCTAAACCAAGTTTCATAATAAAAAATGAGTTGTCAAATCGATGTGATTATCAATAATTTCATCCGAAACATCGCTAAATCTCTTTTTGTCGGACATTTTCATCTATTTGACACGTTTGCCACTTAATGAAAAAATACATACCTGATTTGTTACCTACATTTGAATAGTCGATTTGTAATAGTCGCTGATATCAAGAACCGGTACCTTTCATTGGTTAATTTCAACTTCAGTTTTGATTGTGATTGGACAAAATTTAAATTTGACAGGTGAAGGAAATAATCAATAAAATTAGTCTTAATGAAAAGAAAATTATTAAATACATTTGCCACATTTACTTATGTCAACAGTGACCTACAACTTTACAATTAGGTATCGCAGAGATTTGAAGTTTATAGGAACAAATAAACGTTAACTAACTATTGCCGCAATGACTGTTTGTGTTTAAATTAGACGTATATTCAGGGCGTGTCAAAAGTTTAGAAAATCGGACGTTGTATTATGGCAATGCTGGCGTTTTTCAGGAAATTATAATAAAGCTGTGAGCGGATGGGAAAGATGCGGATTCAAGTTAGAGGAGATTGACAAAGTTAGCTAGTTATTTATAAATAAAATGAATGTAACTTATTATAATTTTGAAGTATCACGCGATCATTTAAATTCTAAATTATAGCAGGCGGGATTTTTTTTATTAGGTTGACCAGAAGGTCAATTATTGATTAATTAATATTTAGAAACGTCACTTTGACAATTCAAATTGTAAATTAGTACTTATATACCAACTTAATTTAAATTTCACAGCCTGCTCTAATTTAGAATTTAAATGATCGCGCGGTACTAGTAACTCAGTACCTACTAAGATGAAGTTCTTTTTGAAACACGTTGTATATTTGACTAACGCGCTTGTGTCTCCCATCGTTTGATATTTATGTGCATTCTCGCTGCCAACCGATATGTGTTCTTTACGTTTTTGACGTATTATTTCGGATACGTTTACGGTTTTATTGATACCACATTGGCTAGCAATACTGTTTTTTAATGAAGCGCCGCTTTGGAATGCTGGCAGTTGGATTACCAGAATGTCACCTATTGAATAGAAGAAACACTGTTTTAGAAGTTTATAAAAGGGCTTTTATGCGTCTTTACTATTCTAAAATATATTTTATTATTTTAACTATATTGCACAAATTATCAATCTGGCAAGGACATCCCATATTTAACATTCATAATATATCTTATTACGTTTCTTACGTTTATTCTAAGTTTTCAGTGAATTATATTCATCTAAACGTTGCAAATGAGCGCCCTTAACATCTCTTCATCGCTTCATAATGTGTCTCTCATTATGCTTGCTGCCATAAATTAACGCTAACGGGTGAATAATAACTACTTCTGCTTCTAACTGGTACCGGCGGTAAACGCAGACGATTGAGTCTGACGCATGAATTTGAGCAAAACCACGATCCAATAAAGTTCCAGGGTCGTCCCTGGATGTTCAACTTGCGCGCACGCCTTGACGGGCGCGAATACAAATCTACATCTGCCACTCGCAATCATAATTAACTTGCTAATTTTCCGTTGTTCGTGCGCCTTGCGTGAGATCTAATACCTACCTAATCGAGAATAGTTGTAACTTCAGCTACATTCAGAGAAGGTGATAACAATTAATCTGGGTTGAGACTTCGAGAGATGAAAATAGGCGTTGATTTAGAAAGAAAGTTTTATGAATTTGTTTGCGCTGAATATTTCAAAGTGTAAAACGAAAGAAATACTTTTTTTTATGTAAAAATGACAACAGAATAAATTATTCATAATAAAGGGTGACTCACAATAACATTCTATTTTAAAAATCAAATAGCCCTTTGGTGTGTGATCGTTTTAATAAATTAAACGTAGAAATATAATTACTATTATCTGGAAATTAGATCTTAAAAACAATTTCGTCTAAATATTGCCCTGCAGTCACGAAAAATTTGAAAATTGTTCGTTTACAGAAATAAATACAATGTAGGTCAAAGGATCACTTAATAACTACTGCATGTTACTTACATAAAATTAAAAAATGAACAAAATAAGCAATGACTACTAAAACTCACACGGTATATTAACATATGAAAATTTGAATATACCCACAGAGTGAACATTAACCAGTGAAAAGAAATAAATTCACATAATGAACATTAAGGTAGAATTCACTCTTTATACAATCCAAAAGAAAATTAAATATATTACACCTTAAAGTCAAAATTCCAAATTCACTCTGTATATTTCAAAATAAAATTAAATATATTACATATTAAAGTCGAAGTTCCTAATTCACCCTGTATATTTCAAAATAAAATTAAATGCATTTTAGAGTGGAAGTCAAAGTATCAAAATTAAAAGCACCCAAAAAGGGTAAACTTTTACACAATAATGACGTTATCTGACGATTCACCAAACTTATTAATTACTAAATTAAACAAACAACTGTCACCTTATACTGGTGGGGATACGCTGCCTAAGTAGCTGTAACCGTAATCAGAAGGGCCAACTGCACCCGTTGTCCAGTAGGAAGGGGAAATGTAGCTATCTCCAGCGTGAAGAAAGGTTAAACCATGAGATACCTTCAAAATTTAAAACATCAGCGGAATTTTACGCCTACGTACATTTTTACGTCTAGGAAATTTTTCGTCTATTTTCCCTAAATAGAGACAATAATTTTAGCTCTAACAAAAATGTAGAAAGAGAAAAAAATCGCTCATTAAGAGTTCCCAAATTTTAAAAAAGGATAATTAAATACTGTCTAATTAATTGCTCTGATATTCTCCAAATCATGAAATCAAGTCTTCGAAAAATGTCGAACCCACGGGCCATTAGTCACACATATCTGGCATGGCCGCTATACGGAAAATTATGCTCCGAAACTAATCAATACCTAGGCACAATTCTTCCCAGTTGCATTACATTCAATAAGTATCCGCCACTAAAGCGATGATAATGGATGATTACCATATTCAACCAAAACATATATCGTCGGTGAGCTACTAATACCTCCTATTTGCATTTTAAGCGAAAATGAGACTAATATACCATAACCTGTAAAATTTTCTTGCGGATCGAATGGAAATAGCGCCGAAATGATAAAAAATTCAGAAATGTACATAATCTATGTATTCTAATACCTCCTATTTCAAACTGCTTTTATACTGCGCATGGCAATATCTCCTATTTGAAACCGTAATGGCAGTTTACTGTTAGAGTTTGACTGTGACTGTTTCTGCTAAGGTAAGTACCAACAAAATGACTTTTTGAACTTAATTGGTTATTGGCCTGGAGGTTAAAATATGCACATTAGCTACTGTAACATTTTAGTCTGCTTTTTGTGAAGTTTTTGAGATGCTATCTAATGTAATCACTGCGAAAAGCACTTAAATTAATTGTTGTTCAGATAGGTGATATTACTTTCAAACAGTTCGGGTAACTTCTGTTTTGTTGCTTGAAGATAGATGTTATTAGATAAAAAAAAAATAGTACATAACTAAGAAGTAACAATTAAAATCTCCGTTTTTGATTTTTCGTAGTGTGTAATTTAGTTTTTTTGATTGCAGAATTTTAAATAATGTCTAATAGAACACAGAAACTATTAGAATTAGCTGCAAAAGTACTTAACAATGAAAAAAAACTCGAAGTCGACAACACCGTTACTGAAACTGAAATGGTGAATGAACCAGAAGCTGGAGTAGTTGTTCATCAACATCAGTTGATAGATTTAGACTCACTGGATATAGAATCTGTGCCCATCATTTTTGACTTCAATCATACACAGGAACTTGAATTTCCCAACTGTGATAGACTTGATGTCAATAGTAATAAAGAATCAAATGAGACTACGAAAGACTGTGATATTAGTCGTTCCTTCACTTCATTTTCAAATGAGTGCCATAATGTTAATGCTACAAACACTGACTGTGATAATGTGAGTCACTGCCTCACTTCACTTTCTAATGAATACGATAATATGATTAACAAAGAAGAAAACGTCACACAACACAACATATTATTATTATCAAGCATCGATAATTTTGCTGTTCAAAACAAATGTGAAGCCGGTACATCTAAAGAAACTGATGAAGATGATGCAGATTATATTTCCGAAACTGACATTCCTGAAACTGATTCTTCTTCTGAAGGTGAGTACGTTACTGAGACCGAAAACGAATATGGAAATATGAACGAAGGCCGAAAAAGATGCAAGAATGGTCATCCAGAAAAGTGGAAAAAAAATAGAACAAAGAAGATGAGAATGACAGGACAGGCGTATTTAGGTTACACTCGCTCAAGAGAAGGAAAAGTGAAACATGATACAATGAGAAGTGCCAGAAAACTTGGACCACGTTGTGCGTCAAAAAAATGTGAAATATCAAAGGTCAGATTCTGCAGCAAATTTTCAGAGGATACAAGAAACAAAATATTCTCAGAATTTTGGAAAAACATTACGTGGGATCAAAGAAAAGTATTTGTTTCATCTCATGTTTCTCGAATTGGCACTAAAAGGTGTACAAAAAGTAGCGATGAAAACTCTAGGAGACTTGGAACCTTCGTATATACTCTAAATGATGGTGAGAACACCTGGACTGTATGCAGAGAAATGTTTCTGAATACACTTGCTCTAAAACCTTTTACAGTCCAGAGTTGGGTTAAGAATTCAGTGCTAGCAATGCATACCGGAAAAGAAAAATTGAACCAGTCACGCAGAGAAAATAGCTATAGTGTCCGAAAATCTTTATCTTATGATATTCCTTTAAAAGAATTTTTTGATCAGTTGGCAAAAGTACCTTCACACTATGTACGCAGGGACTCCACAAAGTTTTTTTTGGATGAGGAAATAAAATCATTATCAAATCTTTATGAAATTTACAAGAACTATTGTACGGAAAAAGGATTGCCTATTTCATGCAGAAAAATATTCGAAAGAAAGTTTCATCAAGAGAACTTGGCGGTATTTCGCCCCAAAAAAGATTTGTGTGATCTATGTTGCGAACATAAAGTCCAAAATGTAGAAGAAAGGGTTTGGAAAAAACACATTTTGAACAAGGATCAAGCAAGATACGAAAAAGCTAGAGACAAACAAAAAGCCCAGAATAACGAACTTATTCTGCTCACAATGGACTTGCAGGCAGTGAAGGTTGCACCTTACCTTAATGCTAGCAATCTTTATTTTAAAACGAAACTTTGCTGCCATAATTTTACCATCTTTGATTGTGGCACCAGCGACGCAACGTGCTACTGGTTCACTGAAATTGATTCTTCATTGTGTGCCTCAACCTTCGTTTCTTGCTTGTTAGACTACTTAGAACGTCACTGCTTACAAAGAAAATTACCAATTGTAATATTTTCGGACGGATGCACGTACCAGAATCGGAACTGCATTATGTCAAATGCGTTGTTAAATTTTTCGATGTTACATGACGTAACAATAACACAAAAGTTCTTAGAACGGGGTCACACTCAGATGGAGTGTGACTCCGTTCATAGTTGTGTCGAGAGAAAATTGAAAAACCGAATTATTCAGTTACCCAGTGATTACCTGAAAGCAACACTAGAAGCACGAAGAAAGCCAAAGCCCTATGAAGCTTTAATGGTTGATCATACTTTCTTCAAAGATTTTTCTAAAAGTCAATTTCTGCGATACTCATCAATCAGACCGGGTAAAAAAGTGGACGATCCGACAGTAACTGATTTAAAACAAATAAAATATACTCCTAACGGTATAATTGAAGTAAAAACTTCGTTTGAAGATGGTGAATGGTCATTGTTGCCAATTCGAGCGAAAATAGTTGCCCCTATAACAAATTACCCAAGTCTCAATTCAAACAAGTTACCGGTTTCAGACAAGAAGTTCAAGCATTTGCAGAGTTTAAAAAGCGTATTAACATCTGATTGTCATGCTTTTTACGATACTATCCCGCATTAATATGCCTTCAGAGTGAATAGTTTCTTTTTCCCATGTTTTCCACTTTAGCTTTTAAATTTGTTTATAATGTTTATAAAGTTATGTTCCATGTTCTGTTGCTTTGTATTTGAAAATGTATTAAAAAATATTTTATGAAATTATACAAAGTTCAAAAAATCTATCAACTACCAAATTTTGTTTTGTTTCCTTGTCATGTAGAGAACACAATATTATTGAAAAGAAAAATGTTTATTGTGCAACAATACCAACTATGTGACATTCATCAAAAGAGAAATATCTCCTAAGTGCATGCAATTATGTATTTTTAAGTATTTCTTAACTGAATATCAATCGGCTATTCCATATTTCAATTGAAAGCGTTAAATAAAAAAAAATCTGCTTATAAGTAAGAAATAAACATTTAAATAAGTTTTTTTGTGTCTCCTGTAAAGTTCGAAATTTGTAGATAGATGGTATTAGTAGCTCACCGAAGATATCATGTAAATGCACTCGAAGAATGACAAATCAAAAGTGTGACCGGAGTCGACGGCGAGACATTCAACAACGGCCGCGGGTAAAAGTGGGGGAAGGAGAACAACAATTCAAATAAAAAGGTTAATAAGACGCAGTTAATAAATTAAAATTTCAATCTAAAAATATTAATATTAATAGAGATAAATGTGAACAGAAAATAAATGCTTATAAGTAGGAAAACGTAAATATCATTGTGTATTTTTATGTCTAAAATAAATAGATTTTAAATGAGAGATACAAGTTACAAATTATTTCCAACGCTCCAAGATCAGAATAAATACAATGCCGAATTTATTCACTATGTTATTTTCTTTGGACAACGAAGCTGAATGTATCAAGGGGCATGCTCTCAAATAAGTCCTGGTGATAGCATCACTGCTATTAAATTATTATTGATATGCTGCATAACCAAAGGGTACAGGGTGAGGGGAGGGAAGATAAGCAAACACAAGCTGGCCTTCGCTTCCGGAGTCCGGAACGTAGACTGGGCGATGAGGGGCGATATCGGCAAATAAGACAGTAAATTCACCCTTTATTTACTGAGGAAAACCATTTCCGCAATAACACACATACATATATATATATATACATACACCCTCATTCAAATGTCTTTCGTGAAGAATAGAATTTACTCAAGTCAACATAAGTACGAATTTGTTGTACAATATGGCGTGAATTAATTTATTTAATAGCATCTGTGTTATTTGCTTTCCTTTGTATGTAGTATCATTGTATCCGAGAGATAGTTTAGGCGTATTCATTATATGAATTGGTTTTGTACATCAATTGCATATTATTCCTTTCACATTATAAAGACTATTTTCTCTTTTGATCAAGTAAGCAGAATTTCAATTACTTTATTCGCAGGCGTGATTGAATAAAATTCAAAGAAATATTTTATAAGGATAAACATACAGGCACTTGTATCCTCTTATACTGACCGAATTGAATAACATTCTGTTCAAGTTATCATATATATTGCTACGTATTTCACAATATCGAGATATATATTTTATGGCAATATGAAAATGTAAATGACTTTCTTTAATATCTTAATAAACATACTTAGACTTAAAAGCTAGAAATTATTCTAATTAAGTTCAAATATATGCCTGTATATGTAGATTACGGTTTCCGGGTTGAAATTGCGTCAAGTTTGACGTAAATGCCGACGTTTCGTCCACTGTTGCAAAGATATCTTCAGAGATCTAAGTAGGTGTTAAATACGTAGCAGCTTGACGAATAAAGACTTCTTGATATTCCAATTTTATTAAAACTCTTCTTCAATAACTGATAAAATTAATATACGTATATAATTAACATTTGAAAAGATTATGTTTTTAACATAAATCGTTGATGAGTGATTTTAGAATGTTCATGGCTGCTTACGGGATAGGTAATTACTTACTCGATAATTTTATATTTTACTAATGACTGGGTTTCAATAATGATTACAGCTTTTCTTTAATCGCCTAATAATTGGTTTCCTGGACACGAACCCGTCAAAATTAGGTCAAACGGCGTGGAGAAAAATAGTGCACTTTTTCATAATACAATAAATATTGGATTGTGGTATTTTTCCACTTCTAAATTAACTTTACTGAGGACACTACTGAAAATGCTGTACAGGCTTTAATGGCGACTAAGAGTTTTTTGATTAGATTTGTATTGTTATTTTCCAAGGGTATCTTTTCATTGTGTTTGTTTATATTTTATAATGCTTGTTTTATGGTGTGCAACCAGATGTGCATGTTTGTACGAGGTAGGCGCCATAAATTCTCGGCCTGATATACAAAAAAGAAACTTGGAACAATGCAGGAATTTTTATTTTTCAATGTAATCTCCCCTAACTTCTATACAATTATTAGAAAGATTAATTAATAATTCGATACCCTTGTAAAAATTATCTGAAGTTTTTTCGTCAAAATGTTCTATAATAGCTGCTTGCAACTCACTGTTGTCCTTAAAACTACGTCCACTAAAGTCTTTCTTTAAATTAGAAAACAAAACAACATCACAAGGAGCCATATCCGGACTATACGGTGAATGTTCCAATTCTTGAAAGTCCCATTCGCGGATGGCAGCTTGTTAAATGGCATCAGTATGGAAGGAAGCATTGTCGTGCAATAATAATCGCATACCTTTTGTCAATTTTCCACGGCGTTTTGCACGAATACCGTTCACGTTGTGGAGCAGAAAGAAGTCGTGGTACCCATCTAGCACTAATTTTATTCATACCCAAATAGTCATGAGAATTCGGCCAACACTTGTTTCGGAAATGCTTGTTATCACTGCTAATTCCTTCACTTTCAAACGGCGATCTTCTAGCACTAAATGTTTAATAATTGAAATTTGTTGAGGCGTTATCACTTCAATTGGTCGACCCGACCGATCAGCATCTTCCAAGGATTCTTGTCCCAAACGGAAACATTTTGCCCACTTTTTTTTACAGTTTAATACGAAGCAGATGAATCACCGTAAACGCCGTCTAAACGTTGTTTAATGTTATAAGGTGTATGCCCTTCTTTTGTTAAAAATTTAATGACCGCGCGGTACTCAATTGTCGTTAGTTCAGACATTTTCGTGCGCTAGTCACGTTGGTTGGCTGATTACTAAAACTACTAGGCTTCGAACCGTCATATTTATAGTGTACACCTCGCGTATGTGCATGCATGACGTGACGGAGTTTGAACATGTTTGAACCTGTATAAGTCTGTCAGACCGAGAATTTATGGCGCCTACCTCGTATTTAGGGTTAATTATTATTAAAAATTTAATTTTAATTATGATTTATGATCATTTCTTTACAGACAGAAGTGTAAACGATAACTAACAGACAATTGAAAATTAAGACAAAAATATTTTTCATTTAAATTACTGTTTTTAAAGTTTATTTTTCTTCGTCGAGTAATTTCATTATAATTTTTCTATTGTGTAAAATATTATTCATGATTTTTTTTTAAATGAAATTATCTTGTAAATTAATGTTGTATTGAAGGACTTAATACGAATTTAATTACTTTTAATGTGATACCAAATATGGAAAAATGTCATTTATTGAAACCACCTTATTTACATATTTATAAATTAGTTTCTTGTGGACTATTCAATAACGACAGACATCGATTTGCGTCCGTAAAGTGCCTCGTTATGATATTATTATTCATCCATCATTTATAATGGCAGATTAAATTTTATATAATTGTTATTTGTTTTTATTATAAAGCTTTATTTTATGTAAGAAGATCATACATATATACGTATATACAAACATACACATGTGTGTTATACATAATCATGAAGTAGAGGATTGATTAAAAATAGTAAAGAAAGCAAGTCATTTAAGTAGATTCCTTGGGAGATTTTTGATTTATCAAAAACGACATCAAAGTTTATTAAAAGGCAGACAATGCCTTATTATGTATTTAAAGACAAACGAGGGATAAAATATAGAAATATGCAAACACGAATCTTGTAATTAAAAGTGAAAATGTAATCATTTAGGCATTGAAGAACAGGTGCTATTATCCACATAGTTTTATCATAAATCTTTATAGACAATTTTATAATAAAGAAAATTGACCCAACAAACTCATTTCAACATACTATGAGGGAGACTATTAAGGATATTTCCTCATTCTCTGATTATGAAAAACAAACTTTGTCTGTTATGAACCCTCAAGCTCCTAAGTTATGCGCTTTAATTAAACTTCATAAAGAAAACTTTCCTATTAGACCGGTTGTGTCATTTGTATCAGCGCCGTCGGTTAAGGTGTCCAAAAAACTAATTGATGTTTTACAACTTCATTGCAATTTTAAACCTAAATATAGTATACAAAATTCATACGAACTAATAGATAAAATCAAACAGGTTAACCTTCCACATAATAGTAAATTTCTTTCTTTTGATGTATGTACAGAATCTGTTCCCTTCTATCCCACCTCAGGATGTTTTAAAACTAGTAGAGGATTGTTTAACAAAAAACAATGTTCATTTTATCATTAAACAAGATATTTTAGAATTGTTAAAGTCATTTTTAAACCAAAATTACTGTACTTTGAATAACTTATACTATGTGTCCAAAAATGTTTTAATAATGGGTAACCCTCTAAACCCCCTTTTAGCTGAAATATTTATGAACAATTTAGAAGAGAAAATTCACGAACTCCCATTGTCTAAAAAAATTATCTATTGGTACAAATATGTAGACGATATCTATCTGCTTCCAGGAACAGATAGACAACTAGACCAATCACATATTAACAACCTACACCCTAACATTAAGTTTACCATTGACAAAGAAGTAAACCAAGCTATCCACTTTTTAGATTTAACGATTTCAAAGAATAATAACAAGCACGCCTTTGCAATTTACCATAAACCATCGCATACGAACACGATTATTCATAGTAACTCTACTCATCCTTACTCTCATAAAATGGCTTCGTTCAGTTCGTTAATTCATAGACTTATTAATGTTCCTTTATTTAAAGATAATTATAATATAGAATTCAATTACATCAAGTAAATAGCCTACAACAATGGTTATAACTCAGACATTATTCACAATATGTATTCAATAAACATTGTTACAAGAAAGCTATTAATTTAGTATGTCCTACAGAGAAAGTTGATACAAATAATAAATATAGCACAATAACTTATACGGGGAATTTTGCATACAAAATTTCAAAAATCCTTTCTAAGAATAACTATAACATAGCCCTCACAACTAACAATTCGTTAAATTCAATTATTAAAAACAATAAACAAAAAACAGACAAAAATAATAAGTTAGGAGTTTATAAACTAGTCTGTATTTCTTGCCCTAAATTTTGTATTGGCCAGGCAGGTAGATCTTTTCTAAAAGAATTAAGGAACACGAACGAAGCTATATTAATAATAAAGATGATTCACATTATGCTATACATTTGAGAGAGGAAACTCATAACTTTAATCATAATTTTGAAATTTTACACACAGTCTTTGATTATGTATACTATAGATATACAACTGAAGGTTAGTTCGGGTAGGTAGCCAACAGAGGGGTTCGGCAGTAGGATGTGCCCATTCATGAATTTCTCTCGCTAAATTTGTTATAGTAAAAGCAGTCTTCTCGTAGATAAGTGATGTGAGTGTGTATGTTAAATGTTATTCCGAAATACATATTGCAAGACGATGTAAGGAAGAAATGCCATTTTTCTTATATATTTTATCTTATAATTGACAATGATATTCCAGTACAAGCAGAAAAAGGTTCAAAGTACTAACCTTTAATAAAATCTTTGCTTGGTTAGGAATTAGTTTGTTTGTATAACTTGTTGGGTATGTACTATCCTCAACAATAATTGATGATTATTCATCCAGGCTTGCATCATGGCAGTTGTTGTTAGGATTCACGCCTGGATAAAATAAAAATAACTAGAACCATAATAAAATAAGTAATGTCAAAGTTGAGTACATTTAAGTGTGTATCTAATTACCTTTTACGAAGTGATATACCTTACTTCAATGAGTATGATGGCTAAAATTCTACATATATAACACAATAAAATCCATAAACATTTCAAACAATTGCAATTAAACGTGGGTAAAAGAAAAATTAAGTAGACAAGTAAACTAGTTTTGTTTGATAACCCCAAGGTCACTTCAATTATTAGAAAGTACTATTATTGAAAGCAATTTTTAAAATCGCAGGTAAATACAAATTGAAGAAACGTCCATATACAGCCTACGTGTAGGCAGTACTTACTATATTGATAATTACCAAGAATGTAAATGTATAATAAAAGTTGCTGCGACTTCCCTGATGAGATGAGGTATTGTGGGTGTAAAAGCAGGATTAATTATAACACTTCTGCAGTAAGAAGGATAGTGTTTCTATTATAATAATAAATTTATTATATCAATAACAAGATTTACATACAGTTTACACAATAGCACATTCAAGCAAAAATTGCGTCAACACAGGTAATCAAAGGGCTAGTAGTATGTCATTGACATTGTAGAATGCTTCTTGAAGGAGAAAGTCCTTCATTTTCTCTTTAGATACGAAAGTAGAAAGATGTCTACACATAACTTTGATTTTGTTAAATAATTACCAGTGACGATGTTGAACTGAAGTGGCTTTTGTCCTATGTAATGCGGGATGTGCAGCAAATGGTTATAAGTGGTGGAGACTTCTGTAATCTCACTACTAGTCATCAGGTTTCAAAGCCCTCCTTAGTTGTTGCAGAATATGTATCTAGGCTAATGGACTTATCATAAGCTCTATGAAGAGAGGTTTGCAGTGGATAGTTTGTGAAACACAGACAATTGCACGAACAGCCTTCTTCTGCAGGATAAACACCTTTTCTACATAGGCCTAATTACCCCATATTGGTTAAACATTGTTGATATGTGATTTGATAGTCCATAGTATGTCGTTATTCCAGTAGACTATCAGTTATAAATCTGGTACGTCTAATTACATAAGTAGCAGACGACAAGTGTTTGATTAATTCATCTATCTGCGGCTTGCATGTTAATCTTGTGTCTAGTCTAATATCAAGGAATTTTCATTTCATAGAATATATGTTTAATCTATGTATACTAGTAAAGTAAATTGTCTCACATTTATCCTGTTTAAGTTATAAACGATTGGCTGTGAACCATTTAAATGTCTAAATTCTGAAGATACCAAAACCTTAAAATAATGTGGTGTTTATAATGCATTTTCTTTGTAAAACGTACTACATTACTGGTTGAATACCTCACATAAACCAGTCAAGTTGATAAAATCATGCAAAGCAACTTAATAAATGTTGTGGTTCGGATAGCTTTTAATTACTTTTTCTTCTTTTACATAATATATTTAGTCATACGAAATATATAAAAGACTGTTTTAGACATACCTGTTGAACACAAAGAAAATAATGAGAATAATCCAAACTCTGAACCCGAAACAGACTGACATTTCATGTAGGTATTTAATAAAAATACTGGCTTTTTAATACCGTTTTCTTGTTTAGATTTATTGTTTTAAAAAACATGAATACGTTTTTTAAAAAGCCTTTCGTATGATATTTTTTTATTATGTTATAAAAGGGTAATTGTGAGTATAATAAGGGAAAAAATAGTAATCCTACGATTCTTCAATAAAACATTTACTTAAAGCTACTTTATCATAGTAATAGCTATATAGGTTATGTTGATATGTAATTCAAGTGCAATCGATGTGTAAAGCAAATCAAACAAAATATACTCTTATGTAAAATTTAATAGAAAATATAATATATTTACATTTTTTATAAACTTCCGGATTAAATTGTGAGAGTGGGGTTGAGAATATTTCATTGGCTGATCAGTTTCATTCATGGATATTAATCCATTTGAAAGATATCACAGGACGACACTTTACTACATAAAAAATATTTACAGTTTTCTCTAGGTTGTATAATTATCGTATTAATAAACAAGGAAATAGTAAATAGATCTCAGAAATTAAATTTGTTAGAAACTATGGAAAGTTTAAAACATAAAAATACATAACTTTTACTTAATAATCAAATATAAGTTGGGATTTCTCCACTATTAAATATATTCCTCAAGTAAACGTTTACTGGTTTTCCCGTAGTGACATGTTACTGGATATTTGTAAATACTCCGGGGTAGGTCATTTTATTTTATCAATAAAGTGGGAATTTAAGTGATTTTTACTGTCAGTTTTATTTACTTTCAACATTATAAATTTCCATCAAGTACAGGCTACATCGATCCAAACTTTATAGACATATGCAAATTAATTTCTAATCGGATTACTAACTAGTGTAACTTCATATATATACCTACGATGTTAATACATATCTCACATATAATATATGCATGTATAGATAAAAGCATGTCTCATACAATAAATCCGCAAATTCTGAACTAAATTTTAGCGAATTTACTCGACTACCTCACACCGCGCGGCCCTCAGGCTCAACCTAATCAAGTTATTAACGCTCGGTAAGAGTTACGTGTGATTTACGTGAAGAACTGCCTGGAACAAAACGCGCACTGACGCGTATTTCAGAGGTTAGTGGGAGTTGGGAGCGGCACAAAAAAAAAACAACGAGAGTCGCACAGACCGAGCATTCGAGCTCGAATTGCTCGAATTATTATTACGCCGGCATGATATACGATCGCGGCATGCACAAACAAATAAATAACATCAGAGCATGTTGGAGATATCCGTGCAAATTCAATGATTGTAACAGCGATCCAGTTTCGTCTGTAAATCATGCGAAGGGTGATAGGGAACGAGCGACTGGTAAAATATACACGGAGTTACACAGAAAGGGTGAGAGACGCAAAGGAAAGAGTGAAATGAAACAAGATTATGATAGAAAGATAGATAATAACATGCTAGTACGACCCTGCGCTTAAATTTCATTTTATATTCGGGGACTACTTAAAAGTCTTCCGTTATTTCTTTACTTTCTATTCTGTTGTTTATGATACAGTATATAAGATTTCATACACAATATTGAAAGTAACATTCTTAGTAACTCATTAAGAAAAACATCTTATTCTGGCACAAGAGCGTTGATGATATTTTAATAGGTTTCACCAGTACTTCTAGACAACTGAATACTCGCTTATTAATCATTACATATAAGTATTGAATTCACACAAGAAAGAGAAGTAAATAGTGTAATAAATTTTACTTTCTTGTACGTTGTATAAGGAAGTATTGTAAACAGACTTGGAGGTTTGACAAGTTTTGACCTACGCATGAACACAAGTCTGTAGATGAGGCCATGGTTCCATACGTTGGACACCATGGCTGCAAAAAAATTATCAAAGGTAAATCGTTGAGGTGCGGCTACAAGTTTTGTGTTGGCGCCTTGTTGTACAGATATGTGGTTTGGTTTGAGCTATATCAAGGTGCCAAATCTGAAATAAAGGTTTTATAGAATAGATTTGTGGCTTAGGGCTTTCGGTAATTCTCAAATACCTTGATGTTTTAACCATTCGTAAGCATCTTCCATATCACTTATACTTTGTAATTTATACACAACATTGTCTTTGATAGATATTCTTATCGTCGGAGAATAAATGCAAGTGCCACAATATGAAAAAATTGATTGAATGGTTGTCCATTAGAGTCTGATACAAATTTGAAGAAAAACCGCGGATTGCATAACTACAAAACAACGGGGAATAACTAAACTATTATTGTAAAATGGAGAGATAATAGCCTTGTGCATATGGCATCTAATTACACCATTACACCAAGTTTCACGATTTTCACGGAAAGAAAAAGCATATCATGGTAGACCAAATTAAGCTCAGCAACCGTTATAACTACAGGGCGGACGTTCCAGGTTTAAACTACGACGGAGCAAAGAAATAAAGTAAACAACATTCAGTTACTGAATAGCACTATACATATGGTAAACTGCAACTAAATTTCCTATCTTCATCGGCGTAGATAGGAGCGTGCGGGGTTTTTAAAATTTATTATATTTCGTAAGATAAATAAAGTACGGAAAGTTTACTCGATTTGAACTACAAAATAAACAAATAATAACGTATTTTGTATTTTATAGATTACCACCCACTTGTTATTGAATTATATAAATAAAATTAAACACTTTTCAGAAATACAAAATTTCAATAGTGCGCCCGTGGGCGATGAGTCATCATCTTTTCGTGTCCGCCCTGTAGTAATAATTACAGAGCGGAAGTACCAGGTTTAAACTACGATGGAGCAAAGAAATAATGTAAACAGCACGCAGTTACTGAATAGCACTATTCATATGGTGAACTGCAACATCTGTTTACACCCGAGAATGAGAGCAAACAAAGTCCATTTAACTCGGACATTTCCTTTCTTCATCGGAGTAGATAGGAGGGTGAGGGGTTTTTAAAATTTATTATTTTTCGTCAGTATAATGCATATAATAGTCCGTGTTGATTGAAGCGATCAACACAGACATTGCAAAACAAAATGCCTGGCAACTCCATAAATTGCATGGAAGCAACATGGATCACCTAACTTTTATAGTTCTGGTTTATTAAAATCTTTTTACAATAAATATGTAAGTCTTGTCAATAGTTAATACAATATATAACTAAAAAAGAAGTATGCAGATGCAATTTGCTACATTACAACATTAAGTAACAAAAACCAAAACATAATACGAACAAAATACATTGCAACTATTACAATGAAGAAAAATATTCCTCCATGGGGTAACAGTTTAAATCATACAACAATTTTAGGCCCATATCTAATCTCTGAAACTACAGACGATAGTTTTTATTATAACTTGCCTGGATTTTTAAAAACGTAAACACATAATTCATATACAGGGTGATTTACCGGGAACTGAATCGATCAATTACGAAAAACCTTTAGCAAGGAATGATCTGAAATTTTGACACTATACTAAAGTCGATGGGGGCCATTCGACTAAAATATTTTCAAGATGGCGGTACTTCGGGCTATGGCGGAAGTAGACACCAACTTCTTAATTTTAAATAGAATACCTTGTATATTGTGAGGTTTTTAGATTCTACGTGAAATTCTAAATATATCATGTATAATGTCATATATCTAAGTGTAACCCTGTTTGACTTATTGAAATTCTTATGTTAAATTTGACGTTTGCAGGCAGAAAATCGATAGCACTTTTTCCATATAAAGATGAATTTATTATTTAATTTGAAGTAAATTTTCTTAAATAGGTAGATGGTCTAATTAAATACTATTTGTATAAAATTGTTACAATTATTAATACAGAGCGTGCGAATTATACGCCTGAAAACGAATTTGGAAAAATTGCCGAAAGACAATTTTTTTAAATGGGAAGCGGCATCTTTTATAATTTTATCTTATTATGCATTAAAAATAAGGATCACTTTGTATAAATATGTCTATTATAAAAATTGGTAGTTTTCGAAATATTCGCAAGTTAGTGTTTTTATCTTGTACAATACATACTGTTTGTATTAGTTCCCTTTTCATTAGTTAGCCATGACAATGTTTACAAAATTATATATTGTCATTTGTTGAAGAAAAGTCTTTTACCTTATCATAATTTCAATAGGCCATGCCGGGGCGCTTAAATTATACAAACGATGATTATTTAAATTTATTTATTATTTATAGGGAATGTAGTAAAATTATGTCAAGAACATGTGATACATTTGCATTACATTATTATCGTTATTAAAACCTGGTTTATTTCCCTGAATCTTTGCCCTCACGGATCCAAAGTTTCTGAAGTTTCCTATAATCGTTTAACGGTATTGGTAGGTGGTTTCCGTTTTTGCGGATATCGAGTTGCAAATGTATCATATGTTCTTGACATAACTTTATTACATTCCCCATAAATAATAAATAAATTTAAATAATCATCGTTTGTATAATTTAAACGCCCCGGCATAACTTTTCTTCAACGAATGACAATTTAAAATTTTGTAAACACTGTCATGGCTGACTTGAAAAGGAACTAATGCAAACAGTATGTATTATAGAAGATAAGAACACTAACTTGCCAATACTTCGAAAACTACCCATTTTTATAATAGACTTATTTATACAAAGTGATCCTTAGTTTTAATGCAGAATAAGATAAAAGTTGCTGCTTCCCATTTAAAAAAATTGTCTTTTGGCAAGTTTTCCAAACTCGTTTTCAGGTGTATAATTCGCACACTCTGTATTAATAATTGTAACAATTTTATATAAATAGTATTTAATTAGACCATCTATTTGAGAGAATTTACTTCAAATTAAATAATAAATTCATCTTTATATGGAAGAAGTGCTATTGATTTTCTGCCTGCAAACGTCAAATTTAACATAAGAATTTCAATAAGTCAAAAAGGGTTACACTTAGATATATAACATTATACATGAAATATATTTAGAATTTCACGTAGAATCTAAAAACCTGACATTATACAGGGTATTCTATTTAAAATTAGGAAGTTGGCTCCTACTTCCGGCATAGCCCGAAGTGCCGCCATCTTGAATATATTTTAGTCGAATGGCCCCCATCGACTTTAGTATAAATTCAAAATTTCAGATCATTCCTGACTACATTTTTTATACAATCGATCGATTCAATTCCCGGTGAACCAGCCTGTATATAGGTATAAACTAGTTAAGGAAAAAATCCTAAATTCCTTAAAGATCTCTCGACAACTTTGCCTTGATGTAACTGCTGCAATTATTCTTATAATTCGCCTCTGGGACCTAAACACGTTCCCCAAAGAGACAGAGTTACCGTAAAAGATTATTCATTATCTAATCCTTCATTCAACAATAGCATGGTATGACCCGACTAACCAATCCCGGGACAAAATATACTTTAAATTTCGAAACAAGTACACCAATGAACCCAAGAAAGCTGTCAATTGTTTGCAATGGAACTTCCAATTTAGATGTTGATTAAAATCCAAGCCCAAGAACTTAGCAGAAGCATACTTCTCCAAGTGCTCTATTATCAACTTGCAAATTCAATAAGGGCGCACTCTTCTGGTAATTATGCATAATCGTCGTTTTTAGTTCAGTAAATTAGTAGACATAAAATAAAAAAAAAATACTTCATTGTCGTTTATTTTCCTTTTATCCTTTGAAAAGGACAACACTTTGTGATTATTACTAAAATTGAGGTGTGGCCACCACGCGACTTTCTCATACGTATGAGCGTTTCAAACTATACAATTTTAAGAACTTTTTTATACAAAAACTATTTAAAATCCTATTCTAAGTACTTTCATTCTCTTAATAAATCGCTATAGAATGCATACTTTGCAAGATATTCGAAAAAAAGTGCTACTCCCTAAGAGAAAAATTTTACTTCCGGTCCGAATTTTGAAATTTCATGTATACAAGAGTGTATTACATACCGAGATGGAAAGTATTTCATTACTGTTGAGAGATTAAGTAGATAACCGAGACGCGAAGCGTCGAGGATAACTTTACCTCGAGACAGGAATGAAACTTTTCACCGAGGTTTGTATACTATTTTATTTACAACCATAATTGTTATACACTTCTCCGCAAAATTTAGGGATAATGAATTTTTTTTTAAAGAACCTTTTTTTTTGGCAAAATTAATGAAGGAATTTTATTTGCCAAATACTCTTTTTTTTTTTTTGTACAAATCTGCTTTTTAAAGTGTTCATTTTTCTAAAAAGATATGAATTTATTGAAATTATTATGCTGGTGTCAATTTTGATTATTTTATCTAATAAAAATTTAAACGTCATTAAATATACACTTAAATCAAGCCATGAACGGTAACAGGAAGTATCGTCATTTATCGGAAGTTGAAGTTGTAAAATTGAACCTACAAAATGCAGCTCGTGTGGCAGTCAGCGCAGATACCATTCGAAGAAGGTTGACTGATGTTGGTCTAAAACCGTACCGACCTGCTACTGAGCCAGTGTTAACGGCTGCCCACCGAAGAGCTCAATTAGTATTTGCTTAAACGCACTCCCATTGGAAAATTGAAAACTGGAGACACGTTTTGTTTACGGATGAGTCCAGGTTCTGCCTTTCAACTAATGACCATCGTGATAGGTGTGGAGAAGACAAGGTGAACGATTTGCACAGTGTGCCAAACGAGAAGAGGAAAAGTTTGGTGGTAGATCAGTTATGGTGTTGGGTGGCATAATTCTTGAAGACCGTACAAACATTTATGTCATAAATACGGGAACAACGAATGCCATAAGATATCGGGATGAAGTGATAGTTCCAATTGTTGAACCATTTGGTGTTCTACATGGGCCAGAAATTGTATTCATGCATGATAATGCTCGACCACACATTGCCCACATTGTAAGGCAAGAGCTGGTTGCCGCCAATATCATTGTTTTAGAGTGGTCAGCGCGAAGCCCAGATCTTAACCCCATTGAACATCTCTGGGACAATTTTGGGAGACAGATTAAAGCTCTGGAACATCCTTTTAGGGCATTACAAAAACTGTCAATAAGATTGCAGGAAATTTGAGCAGCAGTTCCTCAAGAAGAGATTGCTACACTATTTCGAAGTATGCCAGAAAAATGAGGGCTTGCATAAAAGCGAGGGGTGGTCACACCCTTTACTAACTTTTAATGTTGATTTTTTAATCTTTATTCATTTACTCGTCAATGTGTTGGTTCCTTGTTTATAGTATATTGTTGAAATTAGTTTACGAATTATTGAAATAAATAATCACAAAGTTGATTATATTTCATTGGTTGACTTCGCAGATATTTCTTGGCGAAACATTTTGTAATAACTTAATTAATTATTCGAACATAAACGCTTGGCTCAGTTTCACAACTTCTTTATTAGATACACTAACAATTGTTTCGGCTATGAGGCCATTATCAAAGAGTTATCTAGAACTAAACTTATTCTACTTAAGGCTTAACTTATATACCTGTGTTCATTATGGGTGGGAGGATATGGATAATTGATATTTAAAATTACATCGATATAGGGGGTATTTACAAATTCTAATTGTGTGTTTGTGATAACTCGATTTTGTTTATGGGCTTTTTTAATTTCAAAAATCTCTAATATATTTAACTTTTTACTTTTTACTACATTATGAATGAGGTTACAGCTATTTACATCTGGTACGTGGTTGTTCTCTATACAATGTTCTGAAAATCCAATATAGTGTTAAACACACTGGATTTGCAGAACATTTTTTTTTAAATGTCCCAAAGTGCCAGTGTTTTTTTTCAATTTTTACAGTCGCCTCAACCGGGAAAACGTATTTCTCAGTCGAGCTAGACAAGCGCCAAATGTCACTTTACAGGCGGTGAGTACAAAAATTTAGTTTTAAATACTTTTATACCCGTAACGTACCTGTCTAAAAAGCATGACTTTCGAAATATTCGCAAAAAACTGATTATTCTCAATTTTAATTTTAAGTACATATGAATTCTTTATAAATTTGTTTAAACTTAGTAGTTGACGAAATATTGGCAAAATTAGATTTTTTCGCAGAAGTAAACTACTACTTCCGGTCTACGGATTCTACTGAAAAACTAATCAGATCTCAAAAGGGAGAATGTGCACAGAGAGAGAGAGAGAGAGAGAGAGAGAGGGGGGGGGGGGGAGAGAGATTTTTTAAAAACCACTTTTTTGGTATCAGGGGACATCAAACCGTGGACATCTGCAAAAATCTCGAGGTCGAAAATTTTCGTCATCACAATACGTCCTTATACTACGTATAAGAAAGTAAAAGCAGGGTTTTGTTAAATATTTTTTATTTCATCAGTGAGCCTAAATTGTTAAAAAACATATTTTAGACAAAAAAGTGTTGTATATCTGGGTTAATCTGAACTAATTCGCTTTACGTAGATGTTTCTTTTAAATTCAAAAAGGGACTATCGACACATTCCCATATACCAATTAGAATATTCATGTTTCACGGAAGTGGAGGTGCTTTTTCGTCCCTTCTTGTGAATTAAACTAATAAATTAGACACGTTTCGTTGCTGCAACAAACCCAAAAGCACGTTCTTCCAGCTCTAATACAGGGAGCAAGGTGCGAATTAGCGGGAACGATCGCGGGTACAGGACTTGCCCGTGGGAAAGGATAACACGCCAGGACCAAGACAGCACGCCTGCGTCAGGATACACAGCTCTCGCCTGAAATACTACTAACGCAACGGCAAGGACTTCAGTGGCACTCCGCAACCGGAATCAGGACAACATATAAACACGGAATTTTACACGGAGCTCTAGCAGAAAGTTGGCGCTAACACAAAGCAAAAATTTACGCACACGTTCTGGTGACCAGAAAGAACTTTCGCGGCAACGCGAGTGTGTTTTGTTATTATAGACGTTAATCGATTGTTTTGCAGGGGTATCGGTCGGCAGGATTTATTTATTATACTCGTGCACTTTTCACAGGGTTGAGATATACATATATATATATACGATCGCAAAGACGTTTTATTGCTGACTTTGTAAGTTAGAAATAACCACTTGTTACCCAACTCAGCATCTTGAACTCTACTGCGGATGTTTGATAGCAAATACAGTCATGTGTGAATAAAGCGGAAGACGTTTACCGGGCTTTAAAAGATGTTTTGAGTGTCCACTTTTAAACTGTGTTTATTTTATAAAACGGCTAACTTTTATAAATACATTTGATCAAACTATGTAAAGCACAGAAGTAACATAGTTATTTAGTGAAAATGTTCGTTGCCAAGTTTTCGATGTTCATGTTTATGTTCGTTGCGGGCGCAAGAAATATACACATGTTCCAAGGTAAGTTTATTCAAGAAAAAGTTTAAAGAAAATGTTAAGTACCTACACTCAATAAACAAAATAATTAAGATATAAGTATTTCAAAGTTGGAACAATCTTGTTTCTATATAAATTAAAATATGTTTTTTTTAAACATTTATCCTTTATTGTATACAGTTCGATGATTATATAAAACTGTTTATAAATGTTTTTATATGTGGGGTTTTCTCTTAATTGATTTTATAGCAGAAACAAATGTGAGACCATTTATTGCATTCTTATTGATTATTATTATTGCATAAAACATGGATAAATGAACCACATTGTTGGTACAATAAGTGAATAACCAGCGAGTTTAACTTTTGTTATCACAGTTATTTCAACTTCTGAAGTTTAAATTAATATTGTCTTTGAGTTTTGGGGGAAAACATATAGGGTAAACTACCCAGTGATTGGCCTCCCATTCTAATAATTAGATCTAAAGGCTCTTTATATTTCACCAACCTACAGAATGAGAACTGTGCCTAACGTTTTTGATAAGTAATAGATCCACATTTTTCAAAAACATGTTGTTTTTACTTATTTGTTAGTATATTTTGCAGTATTAATTAATCTGGTCTGTGGAAACCCTCCAACGATTGGACTCTCGATTTTCCAATTATTGGCCACTGAATGCAAGCAAGCAAGAAAAAATAAGTTGGTGTTTTTTTTTAGTTTAGAATAAACTTTATTTTACTAGAAAGTAGTTTCGAAACTAAACACCTTTTTTTATTTATATTATTTGTAGGTACCTAGGTATTTTTGATTTGTTAAACAAGTTTGACACGCAAATATATTAGAGTTCGATTTGTGCAAGTTTAACCGTTCAATGCATAAGTCATGTTAAACACCTCTGAATGAATTACATTTTACTCAATGGTTATGATATCTCACATATTTAGTGCAAGAGTGACACAACCCGCTGAAAAATTTCTGGTTTATGAAAGTAAAAGCAGATTTGACTTCTGAATCGTTCTCGCAAAAGAGTCATTTCTTCATCTTTTCAATGTTCTCTTCTTCATGCCTAGCCCTTCTTGGTTTGCTTCCTTTTCATAATTGCACACAATCTTTTCAGATAAGCATTCTTGCAAGTCACTTTCTGATAAAATCGTACTCCTTTTTTCATAACTGTTCTTGTAGTCTAGAAGGTTATCTTGATTTTCTTTTCCATAATGTACATAATTTTTTTCAATTATTTTGTCATCAACTTCTGCTAGGATCCTCATCTAATCTTCTATTCTGTTATATTTTTCAATGACGTTTGATCCATCATTTTGATTATCATTTATTACGCAGTCTGTCAAACTCTTGTCTAAATTGTTTTGAATAATTTCCGCTCCAACTTTTTCTTTTCCTATTTTCTCAGTACTCTTTTGTTCCAGCGGCTTTTCATATGTAGAGACCCCCGTCTGTATTTTTTGGCAGACATTAGAAGCTATCTGCTTTTTGACATTCTTGCTTTTTTTAGTATCTTTAGCCTTCTTTTTCTCAATTTGTTTTTCAAGTCTCAACTTCTTTCTCTCTTCCTTTTCAAGTAGTTTCCGTTTTTTTTGTTTCCTCTTCTTCTGCTTTCTTCTTAAGCCATTGGGTAGATGTAATCGCAAAAGGTATTTTTTCAGTTGCTCTTTTACCTTTCCTTATAGGTGTTTTAGCGTACCAAAATGTTTTGTCTAGAGAAATTGAAAAGTCTTGAACAGTTTCGTTCGCTTTTACGCCTGTTTCAGAATCGTTTAAATATTTTTGGTTTTCTGTTTTCGATATCGTAGCCTGTGTATCGGTTTGACTTATTCGAGGGTCTACAGTATCAAGCTGATTTAAAGTAGTTTCATCTGTCAGAAACACAATAGTAATATCATTTATATTAAGCGAATTCCAGTTATTTTCTTCGTAAGTCGGAATTTCTTTCAACTCCTCGATTATAACATTTTCTGTTAACGGTTGAGTCTACTTAGGTTATTTAAAAGCCTCATTACGTTCCTCTTTGAATGGAGCAAATTCTTTCCATAGCTTATAAAGAAGACATTGCTCGTTTGGATCATTTTCATACTCTTGTTCATGCATGGTAAATTCATCCAATAACTCACAACCAACAATATTTGCGAAACATTTGTAGCTCAAATATGTACAATTACTGTTTTCACTAGTTGGATCAGGCGCTTTATTTTGACCTCCGAGACATTTAGAAAAATCTAAAGCATATGGATTCCAAGGATAAAGTCCGGAAGCTCGAAATCCGTTTTTAATTGTTTCAATTTTAGCAGAGCCATCTACAACAACTTTGAGAACAGGAGCGAAATGCTCCTTGGTCAGAGTTTCTAACGGATGGGTTCTTCTCCACTCAACAACCGCTTTTTTCCACCCATTTTTTATCGGCTTGAATGCTGCAACGTTCGCGGGTTCGTGTAGCATTCGGGTGCAGACACACTAAAATTATTTGAAGTTTTACACATAAAGAACTAAGTTTGTATGAGAAATGTGTACAGGGATCATCTAGGAAGAGAATTACGGGGAAACTCGTACCTATGTTCTTTAAATAAGGATATAAAAGTTTTCTATGTAGTCACTCAAAACGTCCATTTTCATCCACCCTGTATCTGAAAGACCGATTCCCCATCCTGGAGGCACGGACTTTGCGATATTTGTGGGGAGCCTTTTATATGGATATACGATCATTGGTGGCGTTACTTGACCAGAAGCCGTAAAAGTGAACATTACTGTTATGTAGCTTTAGAAGAAGCATGCTCCACCTCATAAGAATTTCGTGCTCCACTTTATTGTTCTTAGGGCATAAGTGGGGGCACGTTTCATCGGGTTCATTACTCTGTTTTGATCGTCCAATATTTTTTTAAATCCATTTGATATCAAGTAATCTATTTCCGCAAACCATTTTTAAATATTTGAGATGATACGTTTGTACTTTCTGCTGTCACAGCTTCTGATGTACGCTCCGAAACTTCTGGATTCCTACGAAGAAAAGCTCGATACCATATCTCGCCAGGGCGATTGTTATCAAATGGGTTCTTTCTTGGACTTTGCTCCAGAAATTCTCTCACCGATTCTAGGACATCTTCTTTACGGCGGGGAAATCCACGTTTGCAATTTTCAAACTTTCAGGTGACCAAAATTTACTCTCCTTCATTGGAGAGGCTTGTGTTAGGGCCAAAGGCTGGTTTTACATAATTATAAATTTTTCTAATCTGCAAAGTAGCTCTCGGAATTTTGTATTGTCTTGAAACCACTCTTAAGGGTTTTCATTTTCAATTTCTTCAAGAGCTTTTTGTACATCGTTGTCTGTGTATTTCTTATAATATTTTTCACCCGGAACAATTGCATTGTCTTCAACCATATATATAATAGTACTATATCGCGTGTAGACAAGGAAAACTTCACTCCAACATTGTGAAATAAAACATATGGTGCTATGCCGTTTAAGAGTCGCATTGTCCAAACTGCGCATGCGTTACAAAAAATTTTTCAAATTTAGGTCTGTTTGTTTATCACATAGATTTATTACTATAAATATTTGATTAAAGTTTGTACATCGTCAAACAAGCATGAATAGTTTTAAAATCGACAAACCTCTTTATAATTAATAATTGTGTCTTGTTAAATGTGGAAAAAGAATTTAATTTCCCTTAATGAATGAAGAAATATCGTCGTGGCATCATGGGCAAATCATAGACAAACAAACGATCATACCGCAGAAATATATTTGTCAAAAATTGTACGAATTGTGGTTATGTTATAGTAAAAATTGTAAACTAATTAACTAAAATTCGCAGTCAGTTCAATTGCATTGCAATTGTGTTTCTTTGAAGATAGAAAGAAAAACACATCTATAGGTACAATAATTTGTTATATAATAACAGCACTAAAATTATTCAACTCAACATGCAAGAATAATAAAGGATTATATAATGTAGTATTCTTGTATTCTAGAATTACTGTCATCTACATCGGAGAAATGTACATAAATAACACAGTAAATTGTATTTGAATTAGGTAATTGTATTACTATGTTACATATTAAAATATTTGAATTGCTCATATGTAATAAATAGGCTTTTATTAAACCTTACAGAGTTGCACACCCATCTTTTTGCCATGACATTCTAATTTTTTTGGTATATGTCTAATAGAACATACATGTGTTCATAGAAAGTTGAAGAATTTTGATATGTCCACCAGGGAATCCACAGATCCCATATGATATGAGATAATAATATGCCGAAATTGGGTATTTTGAGAAGAGATTGGGCCGGTTATTGGAATTTATGCTATGATGCATCACTGATGCTGAAAATAACTTGAAGGATGAACATTTATAAGATAGTGACGTGTTTTTTTTTAATTTGTACTTTGCTAAATATGTATCGTAATTTCTGTCACTAAATTATAATCAAACACATATAAAATGTATTTTATATTTAAATTTACAATAAAATATGTTTTAGTTTAAAACAACTTGTAGATGGTACAGTATAAAGATAATATTCATTTTGGAATCTGCCAAGACAATGTGTGATGAGTTCTTCTGAACTTTTCCCAACATTGTGGAAGTAAATACTGCAGTGTTATGAACGGCAAGGTAGGCACGGCATCAAACGGTATTCCTGTTTTTATGATATTGTTACATTCTCTAATTTTTTTTTATCATTTTATAAATTTGTATGTATCTATTAATTCATACAAATATTTATATTTCATAATAATTTTTTGTTGTTTTAATTCCAAGAAAGTATAAACAAAATAAATTTCCGAACATAAATAAAATTTAATTTTTTACTTCGTAAGTAGAAATTGAACTTTGATGCAATTATTGAATCAAATACAACTTCAACATACCTTTTTTACAAGCAATAATATAAATTATTTGCAAGTCTGATTTCTACTCATCTCAGTCTATGAGACATACACATCAAGAAAAATGTATTGATTATGAATGTGCTATTAGATACACTACAGAAATTCAAGTGTATCAGAGTAATTTGTTTGTTTATATTCTTTGCTAGCATGTGGGCGTAAATTAGGCTTCATCACGTTTTTATTTTCATTAATGGCTTAATCATTCTAAATTAAAAAAAAAGTTAACAACAATAAAAATTATATTCAATCACAAAAATGTAATGCTGATTAATTCCACAACTTTTTCTAAAACATTTATGTTTCAGTGTACATCTCGACATACAATTAAATAAAGAAAGACAACAGGAATGTAATTAGTTCTTTACATTGTTGATTACGCGACATTATATTGAATAATGTACGTAGACAAATTGTTATTCTTATATATAGTCAAAATACTAAATACAGTAATTTAAGTAATTTTATTTGAATTCTTAAGCTTAAAATACATAGCAAAACTATATGTCGAAATATAATATAATCTGACTTATATAACATACCTGAATCTATTCGATTGTGTATGTAAAACATTAATTTATGCGTTTTCTGTAAATCAAAATGAAAGAAGCAGTATATATATTCAATAATTTCACATACACCAATAAGCATATACAAATCAATGTACACAAGATTTTCTGTTCAAAATCTTTTCAATAAGACGAAATGAAACGATCGGTATTTACATTTAATAATATAATTTCACATATACTAATAACCACGTACAAATCAATGTATTAGTTGTAAGTTCACAAGTTTTTCTGTTCAAAATCTTTTCTGTTAATCAAAATGAAAAGATCGGTATTTACATTTAATAATATAATTTCACATATTCCAGTAAGTACGTATAAATCAACGCAGAAGTTACAACTTCACAAGTTTTTCTGTTAATAATTCACTGGAATCAGGCTTCATATCGTTTATTTATTCTACCGCGTATTTTTTCGGTAATTCTACAAATTCACCGATGAACTAAACTTGCACAAAACTGAATTCAATAAAAAAAAACAACCTTGCGAATGCTTTCAGTAATATCATAGTTATAGATGTCAATTTAAATCAGAGGTTATAATTATGTTTATCGACGACTAAACAATAAAGTATGTATTATATTAATCAATATTGGCCAATAATAACACTCATAATAGCCGTAGGGAATAATGAAATGCGACCAGTGAATAATGGGCCATAACGTTACCATTATTCACTGCATTCCGCCAATAAGAACATATAATGGGCCATAACGTTACCATTATTCACTGCATTCCGCCAATAAGAACATAACGTTCCTAACGTTGTCATAGTAACGATAGACAAGTCCGGCCATTTTACTGACTGCCTAACCATCAAACGTCATATTGATATAGTAATCTGACATTTTCGTTTACTTATTTTGATTTTTTTTAGTAATTTTCAGTTAGTCGTCGATAAAGTAGTGTATACTAACTCGCAATAATGACTATTATTCCCTCGAGCTGAGTTACTCCCTCGCCGCTTACGCGGCTCGGGAGTAAATTCAGCTCTCGGGAATAATAACTGTCATTATTGACTCGTTGTATAAACTACTATTTCTGTTTATCTGTCATTTCGTAAATTTCAAAATGGACAGTTTGAGTTGACGCATGCGCAGAACACGCAAGGCGGCCAATTCTATCTCTCTTAGTTGGGACGAAAAATTACACATTATCAAGATACAACACACGCAATATAGTAGTATTATATATATGTCTTCAACTAAAAATACGTAAGTTTTAGTGTTTGTCCTGTAATGAAATTTAGTTATTGGCCCCGGCTAGAACTAAATGTGATGCAATTATTTACCAGATTTTCTAACAATAACATTATCCTACATGAGGCACTAGAACGCAAACCGTAACATTAATTTATTGCGATCAGTTAAAAAATTCAGAGATTGGCCATGCGTCCAATAACTAAATAATACGTGCAACATAATGTTCAGTGGTTGGCCTCCAGATTGTATAGAGGATTTTAGGTTATAATGCACCATCATATCAGAATTGCATCAAATATATTATTAGAAAGGCACCAAATTCATTTCCTTAATAATAAACTTGTTTGTTCGCGTCACTACCTCCTAGAACATTACCTATTTGTGAAAATGACGGAAGAATTCCTAGACCGTTTGGCACCAGATGTAAGTAGTGTTGCCGGATTTTGCAGATCTTCACAGATACAAGATTAATTTGACAAATTTCTACCCAATTTGTGTTTTAGTGGAACGGCCAATAACTGGACGCTAAACAGAAAGAGGCCAATCACTGGGTGGTTTACCCTAACAATGCAAAATATACAGCGTGATTCGTCTGAATAAATTAATGAATAGTTCATTGATCATCGAAAAAGCTACGTGATATATCAGGACGTCTCGTAGGTACCGAGAGCTTTGTCTGTAATGATATTTCTTATTGTAGGGGCTTGAATGTACCAAACGGATTTGCAGAATACTTTCAAGCAATTTATTTGTATAATCTTGAGTTTGGCGATATATCTCGTAGGCATGTGAATGTATCAGCAATATTGATTATTTATTTAATTTGGCACAATCTCTGAGTTATACAAATGTTATTTATTTGTTTGTACCGTTTCGCGGAACCAGATACATATACAGTGAAATAGTATTCGATCTTAATAGCCACATTTGCGATATTATCGAATCTTAATACAATATTAAATTCGTGGAGGTAAATAGTATTATAGACGAGAGTGACATGAGTGGATAGGGTCTACATATGAAACATTCAGGGAAGAGTAAAGTATTGGAGTATATTGTAAATACAATCAGAAATAGAACAAGTGATCCTTATCTGAATTACGCTAATTTGATCACTTGACAACAACAGCTTGATATTCAGTAACAATTTATAATTTTATTTTGTTTTATTTCTTTATTTTACTTAAATTATTTATATTAATTATTATAAAGTTAATGTGTTATATTAAAGTTTATTTTAATAAAGATTGAGAACTCATTCTCTTTGGCTTTCTTTTTCTACTGTTAGATGGTGTTACATAAGATACAATATTTTGAGTAAAACAGATTCAATTTCAGCAATGAAATTCGAAGTTATCTTACGGCCATAATATTGCGCAAGAATAGCGAAATTCAGTTGGCCATGGGCAGCGTAATCAGTTACGCCACCTTTTGGAGAGTTAGTAAATGCACACGTATTTGCAGTTGCCAAATCATAGTAGCCCAGCTGCTGTGGGTTTAACGATGCCTTTCGTTGTTGCGCTTGTGCCACACATATCGCTGGCATTTCGTCATGTGTATTTTGTACGCAAGTGGACGTATATGCGAGTGGTCTAAGTTTACGGGCATTATGTACAACACGATCGTCCACTGACGAGATCTATGTAATATCGAAACACGTGTCTGTACGTTGTCGTTCCAAATACTAATTCGTTATGTATATTTTAGGTGATTTAGTAGCATTGGAGCTTTATTTTAGTCTTACTTATTACATTTTAAAAACATTTAATTTTTGGCAAAAATAAATTTGAAAAGATTCAGTTAATATAAGAAGAGAAAAGAAATAATCCAGAAAACTAATAAAATTATATCCAGAAAAGTTGTGCTTCACCGCTAGGTCATTTCCCGATTTGTGTTATAGATTACAAAAATTGGTACTGAAGTTTAACTTAATTCCTTTTCAATTTCATTAATTTTGTTTAATTCTGTTCATTATAGATACTAAAACAAAAATACAAAGTGATTCATAATGCTGCTGTTAATTCAGCGTAAGCGTATCTTTAGAAATAATAACACGTAGACCAGTGCCGTAATGAAAGTAGATACCAATGCTGTGGATGTGTAAACGTTGGCCTCTTAATTATTCAACAGCTTGGTAAGTATCTAATGAACAGTTCATCTGTAAGTGGTCCTCGAAATTGAACTGACCCAGAGTTCAACAATCGTATTTATATATGTTTGCACATAGATGAGACGGACGCAGTATTATTACAGGTTTCGGGCTCCCAACAGATGTCATAACTTCACACTATATCTCATGCAGAATCCAACAACTATTAGTACGTCGGACTGTTTGCAATTCTGTACTATTAAACATTTGCGCGCAAGCTGCTCCATAATAAACCCCCTAATCTAACTGAACCTGTTTGGTTATAATCAAAACTATTCTAATTTACATAATATACGAATACTTAAATGTCATGGAAATGTAACCCTTGTTATGGTTTTCTGTGAATATAACTGGATCGTTTCATAGAATAAAAGGAGTCAAATTAAATGGTTTATATACAGGGCGAGTCATTTCCGTGGATAAAGAAGACTGCCTTCATTAAACGTTTTTTTCCCTACGAAAGCGGCATATCACACTTATAATTTTTTTAAATTGAACACACCTTGTTTATTACTGCATTTTTGTATTCCTTGTCCAGAAAGTAAAAACATAGTATTGGCTTAAAGTTCAAAGTTTTCGATATATTCACATTACTCTAGAAATTCAATGGTTTTAAAAAATTAAATTTTCCGAAAAATAGATATTACAGAGCCATAAGTTTTTGTACTGTACTTCATAATAAATGCCAGCATATTTAATTTTTTCCTGTTATCATTATCAATGGGATATGTTGAAAATTAGATAAACTTCATAGTACACATTTTTTGCTAAATGATTTTTGTATATCATTTATATTTTAAATTTCCAATAATAGAATTATCTAAACATTAATGAAATAAACATTATTATTTCTCAGCTCTGAAATAAAATGTAAGTTGCCATCTTCAGTAGAAATCTGTATAAAAACAAAAAAAGAGTGTTAAACGTAGTGTTTTTGGCTTGTAATGAACTACGTCGTTAACCCAAAAGAAAACTCCTTGATTAATGCTAATCCGTAATTAATACTAGTATTTTTCCGTATATAGCAAGGCATTTCTTTTTCATAAACGTTTTGGTTTTGTAAAATTGTAAATAATTTAAATTAATTATTTAAATGTACATAGTTCCATAGATTTAGTGATTTATCGTAATATTTGCATTTTTGATCAGTATATATTTTATGGAAAATTTCATTAATAATACGTCATACGTGGCTACGTGATAAACGGATGGTCCGCGCTAGCAATGGTGGCGTTGTACGCATGGACTTTTGGTCTCTGCCGCGTGGTTCGAGCGTTATAAAAGGGCGAGAATTTGTATATTAAAATTAATTCTTTATCGTGTTCCGTTCTAGTTACATACTCTGAGAAACAGTCCTTTCCCGGATTCGCTTCTAGCTTTTATGCTCTGTCGAATCAAATCCTTTGCCAAGTTCTTTTCTAGCTAAAATGCCCTGTGGAACTTGGCTCCAGAATCGTTTAATTGGAACTAGCTACAGGCTCTGGCGCAATTAAAATTCTTCCGCTAAAATAAAAATTTCTCTGTATTACCGACTAACAATATTTACGAATCTTGACAAGTTCTTTCATTTCTACACTGAACAATTATAATTAATATTTTACACGATTGAGGTTATTGTTGCGACAATTGTATCATTATAAATCATAACCGTAAAGGATCTAGTATATTTCATCCATCCCGATGTTGTAAATATATAATATATTTAATTAAGGAAGTCAGATCGTTTGGTTAGACGAGAATCACATACATGTATGCGTACGCAGGTCGTACTATGATTTTCAAGTGACAGGCGGCACGAGAAATTCTACAATATTGACCAAATTTTTGTTTACATGATTTTAGCTATTAAATCTGTACATTATATTATATTTCGTTGTAAATTCAATGTACATATTCGTTGATGTGGGATAATAAAATATATTTATGCAAGTTTGTGAATAAAACTATACGAATTTTATCTGAAAGCATTTGTTTATTTTTGACTTATTCTCAGTTTTTTTTTCTTTTGACATCCTTTAAAGAAAGCACGATAATTAAAGTAAAAGAAAGTACATACCGTTTGAAGGAGGATCCAATCTACGATTGTGTTAACCGCAGGTAAATTTAAACTCACTTTTCTTCCACATTTCCACTGTATTTCACAACCGGGAGCTTCTTCTTCTTCTTAATGTGTTTTGTAGTTAGGCCTTAGGCCTTTTACTAATAGTCTGTTTTGGCTACATCTTTACTTTGAAGAATTGGTTATGTACTCTTTAGAGGATTTATTGTATGAGAGCGAGCCGGGGCCGTTTGTGCGGGAGGTAATCCTGTGGATCGTATTTCATCTCCGGGGTGAGGGAGATGTTTGTGTTTTCATCCATCCTATGGTAGAAATCTGACGTGAGCTTTCTGATATGAGTTTCAATTGTTGGTGTGTTTGTTTCTCTATGGATTTGGTTGTTTCGAAGAAACCATGGTGCCTTCAGTACCATTCTCAGTGAGGTGTTCTGAATACGCTGAATTGCTTGGATGTTTGTCGGGGCGGCGTTCAGCCAGATTTAGGCGGCGTACAACATCATCGGTCTTAATATTTGTGTGTATATGCGGAGTTTCATCTTGCTGGCTAATATGCTGGCTGCTCCCAGGAGAGGCCATAGTCTTCCTGTGGCTATTCTGGTCTTTTTGCAGACATTTCGTAAGTGGTTTGAATAACTAAGTCTGCGGTCAAGTGTAACACCGAGGTATTTGACCTGTGGAGTCCATGGGACTTGCTCGTGGTTTATGTATAGATTACCAGTTATTGGTTTGATTTTCCGTCGGAAAACTATGGCCTGTGATTTTTCGCCATTGATGGCTATTCGCCAGTTGTGGCACCAAGCAGTTATTTTATTAACGGCGTCTTGAAGATTTCTGAGGGCTATGTTGGGGTTAATAGAAGAAGATAGGATGGTAGTGTCATCGGCATATGTGGCGAGGAGTGTGTTTGAAGTCTTGGGGATGCCAGAAGTGAAAATGGCATATAGGTGAGGGGAGAGAGCTGATCCTTGAGGAACTCCTGCTGTCATGATTCTGGAGGTTGAAAGTTCGTTGTGAATTTTTATGGTGAATGTTCTGCGGTGAAGGTATGAGGAGATGATACGTATTAGATGTTCAGGGTATTGTTTTGCGATCATTTTATATATAAGTGCTTGGTGCCACACCCTATCAAATGCTTTAGATATATCGAGGAATACGGCAGTTGTTAAATTGTTTTTGTAAAATGCATCGTGTAGGTGTTGCGTAACTCTGGCGAGTTGAGTAGTGGTAGAGTGGTATTTTCGGAAGCCGTGCTGATCATTTGTGATAACGTTGTGGGAGGTGGAGTGTTCTGTGATTTTAGATAAAATGATTTTGTCTGCAACTTTGCTCAGCGAAGAGAGAAGGCTGATTGGTCTGAAGTTTACTGGTTTGGAGTGGTCCTTGCCCGGTTTTGGTAACATGATTATGTTTGCTTGTTTCCAGGACTTTGGATAAGTCTGCAGTTTGAAAATTGAGCTTATGATCGCTAGAAGATACATGATGGCTTTGAATGGAAGATTTTGGAGCATTCTGTTGGAGATCTTATCGGAACCCGGGGCTTTTCGTAGTTTGAGATTTTTGATGACTGTGGAGATATCCTTGGGAGAGACAAAATCTACGGTCGGGTTCTACAACCGGGAGGTAACGCGTGTTTCGACATTGGACAGAAGGAATAGCGCAATCGCATTCGTTGCAAGCAAGTCAGGCGCAAGTGCGTCCAGTGGCCAAGTGCTACATTGCGGGCAGCGGTCGTCCAGCCGTCGGCGATCGCTGCGGGCAGTATTTTGAGTGGTCATTCATTAGCGCTGATTTTATTCTAGACACCCAAGAGCGTCGCGACGAAGCACCGTTGCAGGCTAAGGTGTAACCTTCAAAGATATGCTCGTCACTAAATCACCAGCGGGATAAAACTGATTTCTTAACAAACATTATATATACTCCTAAATCTAGCGAGACTATAACGGGACCGTAAAGCGTGACAGACTAATCACCGAAAATTACAATAATACGTACAAACTGGACTCGGGTATCGGTCCATTGTCCGAATTCATTAACTTAAATCTATTTCTAAGTATATTAATACTTTCGTAACTGTCTAATTCTCTAAAATTATTTACAGTTTTAACTAATGTAAAACTATCTGTAGGCATGCCGATGCCGTGGCCTATGTCGAAAATATGTCGTGCTCACTTGATTATTCCGGTCTGTTGTATCTGACATGTGCAATGTGTTCTTTGTAGCGAGTTGAAATTGAACGCCTAGTTTGCCCTACATATTTTTGATTACAATATTTACGGGTTATATCATAAATACCAGATTTTTGATTAACCCCAACATTTACCATTCCCTAAAAGTGATTTTAATGAATTGCCCGATTTAAACGCGATTTGAAGATCCTGTTCTTTAAAAATGCTGTTCAAATTTCGCGTGACTGAATGATTCGGCAAAGAAACATAAGTCCCCGAATTTCTTGAGGTACCAAACATGTAGTATTCTAAACTTGTTTCTTAAATTTATGAATCGAAACTAATGTACTTCGCGATCTTTTTAATTAAACTAAGTTCTTTTTCATATTTCTCTTTTGTAAACGGAAAACTTAACAACCGATGGAAAACAAAATTATAAGAAGCCATCTTTTGCAGAAAACTCTGATTTGAATCCGCTGTTATAAACTTGTTGTCGTTGGTTTCATTTCGGAAGATATCTATTTCTATGATATTATTATTCTTTATAACCAAACCATCTAAAAATGGTAGTTGATCATTGTTTTCCTTTATATTGTGAAATTAATTGTAGTGAATTTCGAGTTTAATTCAAATAAGAAATCATCCAAATCACAAAAGTTAGTATTAAAAAACGCGAAAATATAGTCAACTTAGCTAATCCACACTTTATGAAAATAATTAGAGCTCCTTTTAAATTCAGTTTCAAAGTGACTCGTAAATAAATTCGCTATAAATCGGGACAAGCTGTTACCCATTGCTGTACCCTGTCGTTGTTCGTAGAAGTTGCGTTCAAACTGAAAGCAGTTCTGCGACATGCAAAGAGATGTCAACATCAAGTATTCATCTATTTTTACGCGTTCAATTTTATTCTTAATCAACAAATCCTTTAAATATTTCAATGTTTCTGGAATCGGTACTGAGGGAAACAATGAACTTACTTCAATGTAATTAAAATTTTACCCTGTTCCAGCTTATGATCTTTAACTTTTTGAATAAATTCTAACGAATTTTTAACTGAGAAACTATCTAGTTTTTCGGGTAAATTTCTAAATTCGTTCACTAACCATTTCGAAATCAGGTATATCGGTGAGTTGATACCTGAAACAATAGGTGTCGTCGAATTGCCTGGCTTATGAATTTCAGGTAAACAATATAATCTAGGTGCAAATGGATTGCTTACATTTAAACGAAATTTAAGGGAAGAAGTTATTAGATATGGACGCCTTACAACAGACCGGAAAAAATCAAGGGTTGCTCGACATATTTTCGACCCCAGGCCACGGTATGCCTACAAATAGGCTTAGATTTGTTAAAACTGTGAATAATTTTAGAGAATTAGACGAAACGACAAATTTTGACGTACCTAACTTTCTCAGAAAAAAGAATTTAATAGTTTTATTATTGAAAACAAAAAGTAAAATTTATGCCATTAAACGTTGAATTTCTAAAAACATTATCCACAAGATGATTGCCATTCAAACGTATGCCTTCCTGGAAGCGAAAGTTGAGATTTTGCATGGCACTTTCAACACTTCCGTCAGAATTGCAGCGATTTCTTCTCGTTTTTAACTGAAGGATTGCCGTTAGGCGTGTGGTGTACACTTTGTTTTTGAGGAGTATCCACAAGAAAAAATCACACAGAGACAAATATGGAGATCTTGAATGTCGACAAACCGTGAAATTACGTGGTTACCAAAGTCAAAGTCAAACTATTGCCATTGAGGCTCTTGTCGTATGGGGCATGGCTTCTTGTTGAAACCAAAGATTTTGAAGATCAGGAAAGTTTTGAAGTTCTTCTGCTATAAAAGTGTTGAATATATGAATATGGTTCAGACGTCACTGAAGTTGCATTCCCTCTCTCATCTTCAAAGAAGTAAGGGCCAATTAAGCCTCGTATTGAAACAGCAAACCAAACTATAACGTTTTGGGAGTTTAATAGTCATTCCTGCATTTGACAAAAATTTAACTGCAACGAATCGAGCACAGACAGGAGCACACTAAATTTGTGCGCCAGCTCATATCGGATCTGCCGTATCCCTCTCCACCACCGCTACGTCCTTTATACCGCTAAACCCTCACAAAATCAACGTAGTCCCGCGCACGTGCTCCGTCAATGCGATCTATAGAAAGGAACGTCGTTTCGATTGTCTGCGTTATATTTTGCGAATATATTAAGATCGAGTAATACATTTTATTAGTTTGTAATCGAGGATTTGTTTATATTATTAGTTTGTAATCAAGGATTTGTTTATGGGGTTCACGTGCTCATGTGCTCCTATATAGAAACCGCCACTGCAGGTACCGCTTATTTAAGAAAAATATTAAACTGAAAGGATTGCAGCCTATTGATGTATTTTTTGAATTTAAATGGTCTCTTGGTACTGTTTCGATTCTGGGTTTTTTGCTATAACCAAAAGAGTTATAGAAAATAGAGAAAAGTCAATTTGGATATTTTTATATCATGATGGCAGATTCAAGAATGTCTGAAAAGAGAAGTTTCCGAAGTGTTCGGAGACTAGTTGGTTTCATCAATGACCTTTTTCTTTATATTTATATCCAATAATATTTGTATAATATAATAACAAAAATGCCGCATATGTTTTTTTATTTGATCCAGAGATTTAACTTAATATAGTGTAGCGTATATTTCACTAAAATGTTATATCTTAGAAATTTGAGCTTCTAGGCGTAAAGAAACGAGATGTTTAAATTCGGGGCATCAAATTCATATAAAATCTACTCCAATTAACTGAATATATGTATATCTCTCCATACAAAAAGTACAATTACTTTTACTTACTGTTAATTGAAATCAATATTAGGGTTAACTACAGTTGTGTTAACCCTTGCGTGTACTATTGATTATATCGAAATTTTATTAGTATTTGTCTGAGAAGCTGCTAGATAGCTGCGTAGATATGCGAGTGATGTGAGACAATTGTAATAATTGGGGCTTTTAGTAAACCAAATCGTTGTTGCAGGATCTTGTTTTGCGTTAAGTGGTAGTGATAAGGTAATCAGCACTACGTACATAAACTGTCCTATTATATACCTTTAAGGGTCTTATAGATCGGAAATATAATATTGGTTGCATAGCACATAATTTAATAAGCCAAGGATGTCCGAGTACTTATTACACATAAGGAATATATAATAAATATTTGAAATAATATCTCAATATCTAAGTGAATAAAAATTAATTTATGGCCAAATATTTACACATTTGTAACCGCGGGAAAGATTTTCACCAGAATAACAATTCATTGTAAAGTGGGTTGCCTAATTTTAATTTATTTTATATTCCTTTAAAACAAAGTAAAGAATAGTTGAACGAAAAGTAATTGCAGAGCGGAGTAGCTTTTTATTCAATTTATAACGTGAACCCAAGCAAACAAATGTGTGGTCACAGGCAATAAAGGAATATGTCAAAATGGGTCATTTTTTAATAGACAGGTTTTTATGTCTGCGGTCATAATTTTGAGAATATTATCGCTTTTAAAGGCTCCATTACATTCTAGTATTGTTTTCAAAACCAAATTAGTACAGCATTACTGTGAAAAAGAAGTAAATCTTCTTAGATTATTGATTATATTTTCACTTATCTCTTTAGTGCACAAAAAATGACAAGATGTTTCAGCAATAAGGAGTTAAGTACACTAATACCCTTTTTGCACACTTTAATAATACTCTTCTTCAAAAAATCTGTTGAATAATAATTTCAAAATAAGCATCAATAACATATTTGAACCTTTATTTTAAACTAAAAGTAAAATGTTGAACTTGAACAATGTTTGAAAATAATGTTAAAACATGAGTGACAAAAAAAACATTAATTAAGCAATTTATTTTTTGGCAACAAAATCAGTTTTTCGTCTTTATTCGCCTTCATCACATGACCTGTCTAAATCTGGGTCAATTTCAGTCATATTCTGTGTAGGCAGGTTCGCATAAAAATCTCTATCGTCAGGACCAATTTTATCAAAAAGAGATACCAAATTTTCCTTTTTCTTGACTGAGATAGGCACTGGTTGCTTGTAAGGACGTGGCAGTTCATAATTTACTGGAATTTCTAAATGTTTTTTCTTAGGTAATTCATTCGCTTGCAATCGGTGAAATTGTCAAGAGTAGTTTTGTATTGAAACAAACCAAAATCTTTACCAAATCGTAGCCATTTTATGTTTCGAAAGTTGTTCTTGATCGCAATCGAATTTTTTCTTTTGTAAATATTTCTTGAACAAATCTGGAAAATCGAGAAAATGTTCTTGCGCCATTACTTTTACCTCAAATCTATTATTTTTAGCTGCAGTCTTAACTAATTGAAACCAATCCCTTAGAAGTTGAATAGGAAAAGGGCTGCGTTTACTTTTCCTTTCGATAAGAGAATGGTCCGAATCACATTCCATGTGAGTGTGTCCCGCAATTAGTTCATGTGGTTTTTGTCCGTTTCACATTGTGCTAAATGAAGGAATGCAAATTAATAGGTTGTACATTAGTTTGAAAAAAATTAATCAAAATATAGTAGCGTACGTACCACTCGAAGTACCACAAGATTTATTAATTGCTACATCAGTATTATAGTACTCATATACTAGTGAATTCTCTTGATGTCTGTTATCTATAAACATTAATTTTATATTAATTTTATTTCACTCGATAGTTAAAGAAACTTATACTTTCAATAGGCAGCTTAAACTCAGCACGGCATGAAGGTATACTTTCGATTATATGCCTTTGTGCTATAAACATTTTTGAAGTTAGATCTTCAGCTTTTTAGTGTAAATTTTACTTACATTCTTTTTCCTGGCACATTTTCAACATCACTAGTGCTCTCGAATTAGGTAACATGATTGTCTTTCTATGGGTACACAAACTTAACCGAAATTATTTTATTAATAATAATAATGATTATTATAACCAAGACCAACTTCACAAGAAGAATACAAATGCGACGTTAACAATACCGCAATAGCTTGAATTCGCGCTAAACGCTTTTTGCTAAACGGATATAAGAATACTTAATTCTTGCATTCTATTTGCCAAAAAGGATATATGTACACTTAAATCTTTTCAGCTCATCAACAGATTTAAATTTTAGAAATATTGTGAATGCTAAAAGGATCTAAGTATACATACACCTTTTTTGCAGGAGTTATTTGACAGGAATTCAAGAAGAAGTCGACATATTCCTTTACAGCTGATTGAAATCTTACAAATCCACAACATTCTTGGAATTTTTAGGATATAAGTGCACATATTCCTTATCAAGACCCTCTGTTTTTCCTTCTTCTAATCGTCACAGACTTATTTCCTTACGTCAGATGATGCATTTGTACTTTAGGAATATAAATTCCAAAAAAAAACTATTTAGAGATAAGTCGACTTAATCCCTTATTGCCTGTGACTACAGGAATCTCCTCCGACGGACTTTTGAGAAAACTTGTTTTTAATATTTTGACATATTAATTAATTTTCTTCAATTTGCTAATTTTTTTCTAAATTTGATTATTCAGCGGGGTGGATTACTAAATTCTTCATAAGCTGACATTGAAGGGTTTTCTCCAAATTTAAAATCAACAAAAATATCTAGCATCAAAGATCTGCTATTTTTCCATTATTCACAGATCCACTGTATAGTACCCTTAAGGTTTGCTATTTATATTACCGAAAATACAACCTACGTATTTCATATAACATAATTAATACTTTTAGACCTAGTTTTACAGTGTCATATTCATTAGAAGCTTTTATATCAGTTATTTACTTTATCGGTGAAAAAAATCGACGAATGAAAAATATCACTACCAATTTCCTGTAGTCCGGAAAACCTGAAAAACGTAACAACGATCCGAGCGGACTGATTATTCCGGCAAAATCCGAAACCGAAGAATGCCGTCCTCGTTTATTTTAGCGGCCCCAATTCTTTATCTGCACGGACATCTACACATTTCCTACTCTAATTTCCATTCCTAATTTACATAACAAGTGCAACCAACGAGCTTCGACGAGACATCCGCATTTCGAAAGGGTGGTAATCGCCTTAACCTAACTCCCGCGTCCACTTTACACCCGCCATTCTATTCAAATTTTCCTAATAAAGGAATAGACTTTTAACAAATCCAATACCGCAGAGCTAATATGAAGAGAAGGTAATTCTTATTTAAATTTCAAAACGAAAAAAGGCCATTATAAAGTCATCTTTGAATTTATAACACAATATATTATTTAAGTTGGGTTTTTGTAATACGTGGATGGATCAGAAAATAGAGTAAACTGGTTCACTAAAGCACAAGAAAAGAACATTTTAAATACACTTATCCAATATCAGTAACCACATTTTGTAAAACTTTTTTCATTTTTGATAAGTAAAGGATTTATAAAATGATTACCGTTTTTAGTGTAACGCGATCAATGCGCGACAATTAGCTGACGTCATTATTTTCTCCCGTGTAAATTATATTGTGTGAATGTAAGAGAGTGTTTCTAAATTTTAATAAAGAGTGCCTATATAAATTGTTTTTTTTTAGTGATATGTATGATGTGTGAAATGTGTTCAAATGATTTACTATAGTTTAACACAGAAAATACTTGTATTTTCAGATTTATAGATAATACAACATTGTGTTTACAACAAACAATGGCTGTTTTTCCTGAAATATTTTATTTGTAATTTAATGTTTTCACATTTTGATTCTTCAAAAAACCATGAAATTATAATTATCAAAGAATTTTACTGAACTTGTATATGTAAAACCTTTATCAAAATAACTTTCTATGCTAGAGAGAATTTAAATATTGTTACTTTCCTTGAAGTATATTGCCTTGTATTATTGATATAGTTAAAGTTGCAAGTTCATAAAGATTTTCAACAGAATAATGAAGAAAATATATTGTTTGTTGTAAACAGAAAGATATATTGTCTATAAAACTAAAGATACAAGTATTTTATGTGCTAAACTACAATGAATCGTTGGAATACATTTCAAATATAATAACTATCACCAAAAAACATCAATTTATGTACACAATTTTTGCAAAAATTACTTTGAAATAGTATCTTCTTTAACTCCATATATTTTACACGCGATAAAAAGAAATATCCAGTTTGTTTGAATAGTGAACCTGTTACGTTTAAAAAGCAGCGGCGAACATTAATTCATTTATCCCTGTATATTACATGTTAAATATTTTTAGTTCCGTATTAATTCAAACTGTATTTCACATTCTAAATAAATTACGTTTTAAAATTTTTCAGCATTAAAATCTGCGTCGCATATATTATTCCGTTTTAAAATATTCAATTTAAAATATTTAGTTTATGAAGGACTCTTTGTTCGAATATAAGATTGGCGAAGTATGCATTTTTTGTCCACCTAATTTATCTAAATGTTCTCATAGTTTGTTTATGGAAATTTCTAGTGACGTGATCCAACAGCGTCTTTCCGACGCCTAGATTTTTCTAGAATGTCATGTCTTGCCCCTCTGCACCTCCCGAGTCTTTATAAGGGCGAAGCTCATCTAAAATAATTCACTATTACAGCACCCACTATTACAACATTCATTATTGCATCAGTATTACATTAATTTTAGTTCAGTAAAATTAAACAGTGACTGGTAATTGAATAAATCTTAACTCCGGTCCCGGCGTCGGCCTGAGTCGCTAGCCCTGCGATAATGTCCATGGGAACTAGATGTTATTATCAAGTATGGATACACCGATCAGGGTGATTTAATTTTCGATTTCCCAATAATAATTTTTGGAGTATCAATCGTCCATCAATTCACTGCGATGGCCGGATCTAGGGGACATCTCATCGATACCATCAACATAGGGCCCGCTAAACACCATCAGTAGCGGTAGCAGAGATAGGCGTCCGGGAACAATCTTTGTTGACGTACGGAAACATCACATTACCAGGTATTTGAGTTTATATTCTTGTACTACGTGTAACAAGATATTTGTACAACTACCAGGCTGAAATTTTAAAAGTTATTTGTTTGTTTAATAAAGTTAAAAATTATTGTGCACAAGGCACGATCATCAAGAGTCCTTGTATTTGTTTAAATTTGTTATGTTCATTAAATCTTTGTATTTTTGTCTAAATTTGTATTATTATCCTTTTAATACGGAGGTGGATGACTGAGTGAATATCCTTAAAAGGTGCCACTTGTTGTATTTTTAAAAATGATGTTAGTTTTAAAAATGCTGTATTAGCTAGCTCTAATGGTGAATTACGTAAAAGGAAAGAAACACAAAATATATAATAAGAAAATAAAACAAATGTAGGATTATTATATTTATTTTCCTGTAAAAGAATTTTAATTAGTACATAAAAGAAGAGATAAAAAAAATTAAGGAAAATAAAACAACAAAAGTGTCCTTAAGTTCTTTAATTAATTATTACTAAATAAAACACAATAACACAAATATTGGTTCACGTAAGGAGTAGGTGAGATAGAAAGGAAGAGTGTGAGAGGGAACGAGTGGGTCGTTCGAATGATTGTTAGTTAGGCAGGTATTATCGGTCGAAGTTAAGGGGGTCGATAATCTCACACCGTAAATGATTTTTAGATATATTTTGAGAATGTATAAAGTAAAATTTAATGTAGCGGTTGTAAGAGAAAATTTAGAATTAAAGTAATAGATAAGGATGAGGAATACTTTACTTTTGTGGTGTCCTTGTTGTCCTAGGGTCCCGTAAGTCTGGAGTCGAGCGTTGATTAATCGGCGAATCAAAATAGGGGTCTGACGAGTACGCGAACGATTAAACAAACACGCGAAAGGGGTCGCGGATTGTACTTGACTTTGTTATGTTGAAGTACTAGGGGCACTAAAACAAACGTGACTTAGAACTGGGAGGGACGCGAACTTGGAACGATGTAAAGCTGTGGATGCGTAAGAGGGAAGAAATTAAGAGAGAGATCTTTTTTCAGGTTGTGACTTATATAGGGTCGCGGTAAAAGAAACGGGAGACGGCAGGGTAGGGATGGTAAGGCGCGAACTGTTTTTAAGAGAATAAGAGAACATAATTCGCGGGACAATCAATCAATAAATACAGGAAAAAAAAACATTATAATCAGATTCGTTATTAAATATAGAAAAGAATGATACCTGACTCAAGGCAGTTTGTCTAAGAAATTACTGCAGGTATGTACGTTTGTGGGGCACCTACATAACAGGTAGTAAAAGACATTACGAAAGATGAGTCACAATAGGGTTCTTTCTATAGTATTATGAGTATTTAATGCGATTGTAAAGCAGTGATGAAGAAATACATTACACCTTATATTAAGACAATTAAATAAGAACAAATATTGAATAACTCGTAAATCTTTGATCGGAGAGTTATAGGTTTCGAATGGGAAACAAAAGGGCGATTAAGACACATCGTGACGGGGGATCTGTTGTCGTCTGATAATTAGATCGCGAGAAAATTAATAATTAAGAAACTGCAATGTTAAGTATTTTGTGTTCAAAATAAGCGAAAAGGCTTCATTTAGGTAAACGGTTAGGGATGACCTTCTGAGAAAGGACCGTTCAAACGTGACCTTAACAAAGCAATTTTTAATTTAGAAATCTCTCCTGTCGTAAAGCCAAAGTTGTTGATGTACGGAAGAAGCGATGAGTAATTCTTTAGGCGCGAAAATGTATTACATGACTAAAATAGATAAATTAATAATAGAAAAAAAATCGAATTAAAGAAATTACGCGCTTCTTTTGTACATGAGGTTGTTAACAGTATATGTTCTTTGAAATTTGTGTGTGCGTTGTAATAGTCAATATTATTTTCTTTTTGTTTTATTGTTTCTCTGGTCAAATTATTTTGAATATGTTAAATATTTGTAGAGTCTTTAGTATTTGTAATATCAAGTTTATAGAAATTTCAAGATAAATGGTGCACCATATTTGGTTAATTAGTTTTGCTGAATTTGACCAATTAATTTTATTTTATTTGTCAAACCTGTTCTTATTGTTTCACTTTTCTGTATATACCGTCTCTCCAAAATTTAGTTTTCTTTGTTTTTGGTATTAATAACTATTAGATTTAAATAAGATTAGTGGAAGTTATGTAAATTTTCAACAATAAAAATTCGACCTATTTGTTTATTAAATAATCATTCATATTGGTGAAGTCAAATTTTAGATTTTATAATTATTTTCATTCATGTACTAAATTTACTCTAACCATTTTTCTCGTGTTTTTATTAAATAATTTGTTATTGTTTTTATTAATTTGTTTTCTTGAGGTAGGCCTAGTATTAGTTAGTACAATTTCCCATTTTAATTGTGCAATACTTTAACAACAGTGATCCCACCTTTATTATCATAAAATGGGTGGCGCAACGGGTATTAGTTAACATCTGTGAGTAACCTCACGCTCTCATTAATAAACTGAGCTAGGTGTACAGGGTGGGTCACAGATATAATAACATCAATGGTTCTACTTCGAGAGCAACATCTGGGTATATTCTTAATCATAAGCGATTAATAATTATTTATTAAGATAAGTGAATGTACTGCTTCACACAAACCTCTTGCACCCTGAATTTAATTTATTTCTATTAGGGGGTTTTCCCCAAAAGTAATAAACCTTGACCTAGGATAATAGTGGCGTCAACAGAAAATACCTGCATTAACAAAATATAAAATTTAGCTCCCTTTTTATAAAATAAATAATTCTTTTGATCTTGCAACTAATATATGAGATAGTCAACTCATACTTCTATGTTATATGTGAAGGCAAACAGTTATAGCTTCACGTTTAAGGCGGTCATGCTCCGTTTTTAAAAAGACTCGATGACAAGAATAATAAAGTTCTGAAAGAGATAGAGAATTAGGGCTGTCATTTACCCCAGTGCATCTGACGTGCCATGCAAATTATAGTTGACGTGTTGCCAGAAAATATCATTCGGGATAGAGATGCTATTGTTACCTGTGTCCAATGTTTACATTACTTTGCTCGGGCACTTAAACTACACTGATATTCGGAAAGGAAAGTGTGTATTCAATCTCATAAAGCATATAATATACATTTGAATGAATAGGTAATTCATTCGGATCGAGGTCGCCACACACGTTTCTTTATAGATATAAAAAAAAAACGGATATCTAAAGATATTTGAATTTTACCACAAGCCCAGGATTTGCATCTATGTATTTCTTATATAAATAAGTTAACCCGTAACCGATGAGGTGCGATTTTTGTCACGTCGAGTGTGAGGTGGAAGCCCTCAGACTCCCGATTAAATTTATTTTTTTGATTTTAATACGAATTAGTATCTGTTTAAATTAAATATTATGGCATAGTCTGGAATCTACTTAAACTATTTATGTTTAGTCAGCTATTAATTTTATTACAAACATCTACATTTGGTGAAAAATCCCAGGAGCGTACATTAGGGATGCGCGATATATCGTTTTTAAAAAAATATCGATATTTTCTTTTCGATAATCGAGATTAAAATCGATATTTTTTTATTCAATAATATCGACTGATATCGATTTTTTATTCGATAATATCGTTTAATCAAAAATGCCATTTTTCCAAATTTCATGCATTTATTTCACATTAATAGACAAAAGAACCTGTTCACATTATACAGAATTTATTATATTTTTAAGAAAAAAATGAGGTGTGGCCACCACACGACTTTCTTTTACGTATGAGCGTTTCAAACTATACAATTTTAAGAATTTTTTTATACAAAAATTATTCAAAATCCTATTCTAAGTACTTTCATTCTCTTAATAAATCGCTATAGAATGCATACTTTGCAAGATATTCGAAAAAGAGTGCTACTTCCGGTCCGAATTTTGAAATTTCATATATACAAAAACTATCCAGTTCTAAATACTTTTGTACTCTTGACAAATATATATAGAATGCATAACTTATGGAATATTTGCAAAAAATCGCTATTCGGTAAGAGTAAAAGTGGTACTTCCGATCCGAATTTTGAAATTTTTTTTATACAAAAGATATTTAAAATTATAATTTAAATACTTTTATACTCGTAATGTACCTGCCTAGAAAGCATGACTTGCGAGATATTCGCAAAAAACTCATTTTCGATAAGAGTAAAAGACCTACTTCCGGTTGCAATTTCGAAAAACCTTTTTAAGACAATTTGTCTCAAATATAATTTTGAGTACATTTGAATTCTCTATAAATTTGTTTAAACTTTGTAATTGACGAAATATTTGCAAAATTCAATTTTTTTACTGAAGTAAACTACTACATCCAGTCTACCGATTTTACTGAAAAACTAATCAGTTCTCAAGAGGGAGATTATACACGTAAATACAAAATTTGGAATAGATATCTACAGCGGTTTGACCATCGTGGTCACAGACAGACACACAAACATTTTTTAAAAACCACTTTTTTGGTATCAGGGGACTTCAAAACGTGTACATCTGCAAAAATCTCGAGGTCGAAAATTTTCGTCATCACAATACTTCCTTATACTACGTATAAGAAAGTAAAAAGTTAATAATTTGGAAAATGCTTATTGGGATGTTTACTATTTCATGTTTCATTTCATAGATTTTACATTTCGTATAGTTCGCCTTTATGGGGCGTTATCTTCCCATTAAACGTTTTTCAAATTTCCCACAGTATTATTTAGTAACTACGACATTTACATGTTAACTTCCCTATTTATAATATATGAGTGGTCATTTTCAGTTTTAATGTTGATGTTACTAAATAATATTGTGGGAAATTTGAAAAATGTTTACTGGGTTAATATTTGTGTTTCTGTATTTGTTTTATACCACTTATATTTTCATTGAAATTTTTTAAATTTTGGAATAAATATATACAGGTGAGTCATCAGTAGCCGCGTCTTCGATTGGTCTTTTGTGTTTTAAATAAAAGAAAAAACAATAAGTGGAAGATCCATGGTTGCTTGTGGCGCATATTGTAAAAATACTTTAAGCTCTGACGCACTTCCGGTTTCACCGGAAATGCACGGAACTTAAGTTTTTTAAATGACTCACCCTATATATTTTTGGAGATTCTTGTACTGCTTTAAATTGTCTGTTCCACTGTTTTTTCTGCTACATTTCCCGTTGTTGTTTGAATACATTTTTAAATGTTATTATAAAGATCAGAACTGTCCAAAATTTATTTTTAATTAAAAGTGTCACACATACATGTATCGGCCAGACATATTAAAAAATAATGACGGTATCATCTATGGTCAGAGAAACTATGTTTTCCATAATTATACAAGAAAAAAATACATAATAAATAACAATCATATTTATTTATTAACATAGGAAATTGGCATTCTACAAATTAATGAATAGAACAGAATAAAGTTGCAGAATTAGTGACATAAAGAACTGTATATAGCAGAATATCAGAATAATATAATAAACTTGAAAAAGCTAAAAAATAGGAAATATAAGAGGATAACAAACAATACATAACGCCATAAGAAAGCCAAGACGTGATTATTTATAGTCAGAGTAAAACTAAAATTTAAAATCACTTAAATTTTGTCCGTATAAAGTAGTTCCTTATATCTGATATATATTCTGTTATTTTTTCTACTGACGTAAATCACGAATAGGCATTTTCTTTGGATACTGGGGATCAACCAATTCAGGTAGAAAACATCTGTAAAAGAAAGTCACCAACTGCTCCTTCATATTCGCATCCCAGAAATTATCGTCCCTCATGATTTTTTGTATACTAATTCCGAAAGGTGTCCATATAACAAACAAGCAGTACTTTCTATTTGTTACATGTAGCTGGCCTTGCACTTGGAAATAATAATTGTCTTTACTTTTTAATGTTATTCGACCATCAACTATCTCCGCAAATTTAATTTTCTTCTCTCGAGCGGCTTCCGTTGGTGAATACGATGCAGCTGCTGACGGGCATTTTATTTCAATAATGCCATCGTCATCTATTAAACCATCCGGCGAAGCAGCTAAAAAATTCAATTTGCCGTCAATAAAAAGACCAATTCGTGTACACGAATTCCATAGCTTTTTTCCAATTCTTTTAGAGTAACAAATTCATGTTCCTGTCCCCAACGTGTTGCTGCAGTCCCGAAAAATTTATTGTACAAAAGACGTTTTATCAAATTTGCGCAATGCGTCGTCTTTTGCATTTTGCATATTGCTCCAAAATTGGACGCAGTCAGTCTTACAGAGCGCTGCTGCCTCCATAATAAGTTAGTGCTTTGCCCTATAGTAGCATGTTGTAACGCGTCACGTTCAGAATCCGATTTTTCAATTGAAGTCAAAATTTCTTTTTCTTTTATATCGTACTGCTCTTTTGTTAATGTGACAACCATTTCTATTTCTGTGTCACCATAATTGCTGTCAGCAGGTACTATCGGTTCCCTTTTTTTCTTGTTTTTACATGCAAATAACTTTTTACTGCATTTTTTCCAAGCTCTTACTCTTTTCTAGCTAGTCATAAACTTTTTTGTGTGTTTTCCTGGACTTCTGTATACAGCTTTTTTATGAATAACGCGCGGTAAATCACCCGGTTCCAAGTTGAATGCAATTGAAGCGGCTTCGCATCGAGTTTGATATGATCGTCGTCCGCTGAAATTTACTCTTTTCCCGCCAACAAATTTTTCTGAAATCCGGCTAATGTTTATGAATTTTTTTGTACTACAACGGCATGATGTTAATAAAAGCAAGAAAATAAGTGGTAATTTAGACAAGGCATTTACTGATTTTCTAGAACGGACAATAGAAAAGTTTCTGAGAAAGGGATTACATGAGGAGTCTTCCCAGATTTAATTTTAAATATTCATTATTTTACGATTATGAAGTAATAAAATGACTGTAAGCACTTATACAGAGAAATATACATGTTCTAATTAATTGTGCCTTTGTAAAATAAAGCAAATTGAGATTAAAACTAAACATATATACGTTTTACATAGAACATAGACTATTACTTTATAAAAACCAATAAAACAAAAATAATAATGATAAACGTCCTTAACAACTATAAAAAATGGCGAACAAATTACATGAATTAAAATTATTTTTAATTCATTAACAATATTATGAGCAATACAACATGAGCGACATGCGTACATAAACCACATTGTATAAAACGTTACACGCCGTTGCAAGCCGGCGACTGAATAAATTGAAGAAAACGGAGTTTTGCCAACAGGAAAATTATTTTTGCAGTGTAGATTCACCAAAATCGTTCTTCCGACCAACTGGCGCCTTGCTCTGCGATCGGCTTACGAATATTGCTTTAAGCGCCTGGAATATAGGCAATGTGTATCAAGAAACATACGTTCTTATCAACGTGATTAAGACAAAACGGTTAGCTTTAATGATGTACTAAAAAGTGTATATTAAAGGTAAAAGACGTATGAAGGTACCCACAGGCAGTTTTTGCCATTAAAGACAAACATTACACCTTAAAGTATACGATAAATATAAGCATTTTTAAAATGTTATTATTCAGTAGCATTTTTTATATACAAATTTTTTCTTTCTTTAGGTACTTCAATTTAAGCTTAATTAACAAATTACTCCTTGTTTCAATCGATTCTATACAATGGTTACTACACAATATCGTCGATACGAAACGCTTGCAAATTGGCCTCAGCATTACCCCCTTAACGATTCTTCACTCCATAGCAATCACTTTTGGTGTCACTATACAGGGTGTAACAAAATAAGTGTAAAACATTTCAGGGGGTGATTCCTTAGCGAAAAAGAGATAGGGTCTTTCATATAAAAAAACTTCAATGGAGCATCCCTTGTTAAGATACAGCCCCATAAAGGGGTACATAAAATTTGTTTTACAATTTTTCTCACAAACACTAAAAATGTAATTTATTTCCAGTGTAACCTTTTGTCTGATTATTTGTTTACCATTTAAAAATCCATTTCCAATACCTTGTTTCATTCGAAACAAAAAATGTCTCTTGAATTTTTTGCCCAAAAGTAATCAGTTCGCTGCAAAAAATTATTTTACGAACAACTACAGACATACATCGTCATAAAACGAAAATGTAAAACTAATTTATTTAGTAGGCCGCTAGTAGTGGTATCACGCTGTCAGTTTGTAAATTTTTGAAATTGAATTAATAATTAATTGTGTGTCGTTGTTTTGTTCGTAATATGGTTCATTCGAGAAAAGAACGCAGGATTGTGGTCGCCATCGAGAAGTTAGAACAACACATCTTGAAGAAGCAGTACTTAATTTGGTTGAAGAACAACCTACTAGCAGTACTAGAAAGATTGCTTTCGAGTTAAATGTTGATCATGTGACGGTATTTCGAATTTTAAAGGAACAACTCTTATACCCTTACCATCTGCAACGAGTACAGGCACTGTTACAGCGAGATTTTCCGAACCGTCTTGAATTTTCCAATTGGATGCTGGAAATGATTAGAAGAAATCCTAACTTTCTGAAGACGATCGAATTCACAGACGAATGTACTTTTTCTCGGGACAAGATAATTAATTTTCATAATAACCACATATGGGCTGATGAAAACCCTCACGCTATTGTACAAGCTAACCATTAAGAACACTTTTCTCTTAACGTGTGGCTCGGAGTTATTGGGGATTATTTAATTGTCCCTCATTTTCTACCTCCTCGATTAAATGGTGAGGCATACACTCAATTTTTAAGAGAAGTGCATCCAGTACTGCTGGAGGAAGTTCCTTTGGGCGTCAGAAGGGATATGTTTTTTATGCATGATGGGGCTCCCGCCCATTTTAGTCAAGCAGCACGTCAGCATTTAACCCAAACATATCCAAATCATTGGATAGGTCGAGGAGGACCACAGAATTGGCCCGCTCGATCCCCGGATCTCAATCCTCTCGATTTCTCTACTTGGGGCCATTTACAGACTTTGGTTTATCCTACTCCTGTTCGCGATGTAGAGGACTTAAGAAACCGCATCATCGATGCGTGCAGGGTAATTAGAGAGAATCCAGGAATATTTGAGCGAATACGTGGCTCAATGCGCCGACGTCTAGACGCATGTGTAATGACTGAAGGTGGACATATTGAACATTTACTATGATTTCTACATGTTTTATGTTTTGTTATTAATAAATTAGTTTTGTTTATTCATCTTTAATCACATGTATTTTGATGCAGGTAGTAACTACAAAATAACAATACTAATCCAGTTCGCATTTATGACGATGTATCTCTGTAGTTGTTCGTAAAATAATTTTTTGCTGCGAACTGATTACTTTTGAGCAAAAAATTCAAGAGACATTTTTTGTTTCGAATGAAATAAAGTATTGGAAATAGATTTTTAAATGGTAAACAAATAATCAGACAAAAAGTTACATTGGAAATAAATTACATTTTTAGTGTTTGTGAGAAAAATTGTAAAACAAATTTTATGTGCCCCCTTTATGGGGCTGTATCTTAACAAGGGATGCTCCATTGAAGTTTTTTTATATGAAAGACCCTATCTCTTTTTCGCTAAGGAATCACCCCCTGAAATGTTTTACATTTATTTTGTTACACGCTGTATATGCACAGATTTAAAATTGTTAATTTGTGCCTATTCTAGGTATATCTGTACGCGTCTACATGCATACACCTGTAATTCTATTCACTCTATTATTTTTTCTAATAACGTGAACTCTAGTGGTAATAACATTTCTACAAAGTGAATGCCAAAGAACATACTAGGTGACAGTGCAATTTACTTTTAATATGTTAATCAAAAACCATTTAGTCGATTAGGAATGTCAATTTAGACATTATTTCTGATTTTTCTCCGTCCAAGTTGCAGACGATAGAAGATCAATTGATATAACCTAGGAGAACACATGTTAATTATTTTCATTTCGCTTTTAGGCATTCATGTCGAAGTAAAGATAATCAAGCGGTAGTTATAACAATTAAGCGGCAGTTATGATAGTCGTGTCGTAGTTATGGTACTGCTGTGGTAATTAGGAGGCAATAATGATAATTGTATGGGAACTATATGGAAGTTATATGGCAAGTATATGGTATTAACGCAATTATGCGATTGGATTAAGTACAACAATCTAAAATGATGGAATACATGAGCCGTGGGATCGTGAAGGTAATGTGTGCTCTTGTTGCTACAAGAATCGAGATAATAGATGCCGATTGTAAAAGTCATCAGTGTATGTAGCACGTTGTTATGTCATTGGACCAATTGTACCGACAGAGCTTTGGATGTTTGTGCATATTTTAATACAAGTGTGAAACTAATATTTGTGTGCCAAATAAGAATTGTTCTACTTCAACTCCGTTGTATCCAACCCGCTGTGTTAGTGTGAATGAAAGAACAGTTAATCAGTGAGATCGAAGAAGAATAGAGTGACCTCAACGTTTGAGTGTTTAGATTAGTACTTTTTTTATGTTTTGTATACCTTTTAAATACAAAGGCAATTATTATATGATCGTAGATTAAAACATTTCCATGTGCGAGTTCAGTTTATAGCTTTGTGGCTCTCATGCAAGCTATTATTGCCAGTCTAAGGGTTCTTGCACGTATAAGCTTTAAGGCTGACTTGTAGCCTGGAAGGTAGCCTAGCATAGTAGAATGTAATCACACATTTAAATGTTGCCTTTTATGTATGAAATGAACAGCTCGCTTACATGCTAGCAGTTTAGATCGCTGCTAGATGCAGGTATAGTCGCACCTATTCGTCCAGCGACCAGCGTTTTGAGTGTTTACAAAATGGATGTTGTGAAGTTAATTCAGACTGTGCAAAGTAAACCACAGTTATGGAATCAGGCGCATCCTGATCATTAAAACAGGTTTGTTGTGGGTAAATTATGGGATGAAGTGGCAAAGGAATTACAATTGGATCGTAAGTACACCGTATAATAAATGGTATAGATTATATCAACACATAACCTCAAATGTAGGCAATACTGTCCAAAAGAAATGGAAATATCTCAGAGACTACATGAGACACGAACAATCGAAGTTACCAAAAAAATGTTCTGGGGATGGTGCAACGAGTATTAGGTCATCCTGGCAATACTATGACATGATGCTTTTTCTTAAAGACCAGTTGAAGAATAGAAAGTCGGATGGTAACCTAAAAAGATGTGAAGGCGAAATGGAAGAAACAGATACCGAATCGCATCAGAGTAACGTATCCTCAAATGAAACACAGATCTTTGAAATAGAAAATGCTGAAATAGAAGACTTTACTGAAATGCAGGATACTCCAGACAGTATGTCATTTCCGTCACCGTCAACACCGACATCGGCTTCTCGCGGACAGAATGAAGAATCAATGGACGATGAACCAAGGGTGGTATTAGCAAAGCCAAAACGTAAAACACCAAGAGAAATTTATGGTCGAGCCCTGTTGAACATAGAACAACAAAAATTAGAATATTTAAAAAACAAATCAAGCACGAAAGGAGCGCAAAAGGAAGAACAAAATGACGACAAAATGTTTCTTGACATTTTGTTGCCATACGTGGCAAAAATACCACAAAACAAAAAACTATGTTTCCGCTCGAAGGTGCAAGAACTTGTACAAAAATTTGCATTTGACGAACAACAACAAGAATGGAGTGTACGAGTAGCAGATTCAAATCTACCGCCTCAAGATTTTCTTGCCCAAGGAACATCCAATTATTTTTATTACAGTACTTCATAAGAGTGCTTCTGTTGTATGTAATATAAACATAATTCGCATTTCTAGAAATACACATTTATATTCTATGTATGCTGTACAGTGTTTATTGGTCTATTTATTTGTTCATTACGAACAACATTATTACGACAGACAAAATTTTTAAACGTGTCTCTAATAAATTTTGCAGTACCAGCAGAACGACCAGCACATGGATGGTAGCCTCTGTTCAGCAAATGTGGAACTGATGCCACATCATTTAAGTGACGCTCAAATCCTTCACGGTCAATTATCAAATTTTGTAAAAGGCACACACATTTAACAATTTTATCAGCAACTTTCTCGTCAGTTTCTATGGCTTTAGAAAGAAGTCGCCATTTAGAAGATACTATTCCAAAAGCACATTCAATAGTTTTGCGTGCTCTTGATAACCGTTTATTAAAATACTCGTTTTCGCTAGCAAGGTTAGTCCCACCATAAGGTTTAAGCAAATGGTTTAATAACGGATAAGCTTCATCACCGATAAAAACGTATGGCATGTCAATATCTGTGTCTGGAAAACAGTCACTAGGTGGAATATGTAAATGACCTTTCATTAGAAGTTCGAACATTGCTGATGATCTAAATGTGCCACCATCACTCTGTTTTCCATAACCACCTACGTCGATTATAGTAAATTTGTAATTTGCATCTGCAACCCCTTGCAGTACTATGGAATAAAAATGTTTGTAATTAAAATACATTGTTCCTGAATGCTTTGGACAAATAATACGTATATGTTTTCCGTCAATAGCCCCGAGACAATGTGGAAAATTCCAAATTTCATAAAAGTCTTTAGCAATTTTTTTAAATTGCTCTGTTGTCGGTGTCGGCATATGCAGAAGTTGAACTACTGCCCAAATCAGTTCCACTGTCTCTTTTACAGTTTTTGCAACAGTTGATATACCCATGCGAAATGCAAAAGATAAATGCGTAAACGATGCACCAGTTGCTAAATATCTATAACAAAATAACACGTATATCACAAATCTTTTCTTTAAATATGTAATGGAATATATACTACCGAAAAGTTACTACAAGTCGTTCCTCTTGCAGAATTGGCTGCACATGACAATTACGCCATGTTTTTTGTAACTTGTGACCAATCATGTTTAAAATATAATCGAAAGTTTCACAGCCCATTTGCAGGTATGTGAAAAATCGATCGGGATAATTACGTAATTCTTGAAAAAGGTGATGGTATTCTCCAGATTTCCCCCGTTCTTTATTTATTGGATGCACATGATATTTACGACTTGGATTTTGTAGTAATAACCACTTACTAATACCGTTTTGTAATAAAATTTCTTCCTCATCACTACTAGAAGCCATGATTGCAACTAACCTCAAACTTGAAAATAACATCGTGTATACAGCTTCAACGTAAATCATCCTCGCTGCATCTAGTCTAACCTCTAGTCTACCAGCGAGCATCTAATTGCCCTTCTAGGCTCGTATTTGCAAGTACCCTAAGGCCTTTGTATTTAGCAGTATAATACTGTATTTGCATACCATAAACACACTTATGTAGATGTGATCATAACAAGTAATTGCAGAATATTATTGGGTGCCATTGAATACTTATAAAATTCATAATATTTTATCTATATACCTACTGGTCACCAAAAAGTCAATCGTTTATACACGAGCAGCTCTTACGTATTGATTTAAACTGCAATTAGATATTTAAATCGTGCACATACTGATTACGAATTGTTTTACGGATTACTTTAGTATTACTCAAAATTAATGAGCATTAATTTAGGGGTGTCATTATATGTTGTTATTGGTTTCATTATATTATTATACATTTGAACATTTTGGTATTTACATTCATTATATACTCTATTATTTAAATTTCTTGAATTTAATTGCTGTAGCTCTGAATTTACGCAAAAGCATGTGATGCATTTATGCGAACACGTTTCGCAGAGACTAGCATCTACAGAGGCATTTTTTTTGGTTTAAGTATGTTCAATTACAATTTTGAAGTGTGGTTACCTGATTGGACTAATACCCAAGGTGGTGTCACACAATATCCAAGGTGGTGTCACACAAGCTGTAGTCGGTTTATCATTTTATTTTTATTATATACTATATTAAAGAACGATCTTCACATAGATATTAAACTAAGAAAACCCAGAATAGCTTCGCCATTCATTTGTGTACAGCAATAGTAAAGTTGAACAGGTGGAGAATTTCAAAACTTACTTTCAACTCGTTGCGTTTTAGTTAATCTATAATCCTCCTTTTAATTACATTTTGCTAGAACTAAAATCAGTTTCAATTTGTTTACGTGTAGTTTTTGTCATGCAGGGCGAATGCAGAGAAGCGCCAACGTAAGTCGCGCTACAGGTAGCATTTTATTTTCCAAATAACTCTATGTTAAAAAATATTAAAGAACAAATAATTTTTAGTACAACACTTGTGATGTTTTACGTTTGTGTATATTTTGTTTATCCAAGTTTAGAATTAGGGTGGAATTCTCAGAACACTACGACTCTCAGTACCTAGCAACTAGATGACCCTTTTGATTACGATTTTAGGAGATGTTATGGTTAATGACGTAGAACTGCAATAAAGTTAATTATTAGTAAAGATTTTGTATTTTTTTTAAGGTTGTATTGTGAAATGCTTGCTTTGTTTGCGGACTATCACGGAATAATTGTTTTTGATTAAATTTTTAGTATTCTACACATATTTTTATATATGTTAATAGAATAAAGACATTATTATTTATTATTTATTATTTATATGATATATTGTATATTTATGACTGTTCATGTTTGCAAATATGGGTGCCTTTATAGCATTATTGTTAGATTGAGGTCACACAAGGTGAAAAATTATCCTTGTAAAATATAAAGAGTAAATATATTACCTTTGTTCTTTACTTTTGAAATTATATGCGCATTTATACAAGCAGTTAAGACATAAAAAAACAGTAACAGACTTTTTAAGAAAAGAACCCTTGCCAGTCACTAGTTAGACAAATTTCCTCAAAAAATGTATACAGTTACATTTGAAGGTAACTTAAATTTTATATACGGTGTATATTATACTCCTATTTTGTTTACAGGTCCTAACAAGACAAGTTTCTGGATATACTATACCTATATATGGGGACAGCTAAAAAACAATACACTTTAATTTAGAAGAGATGATCTAAGGTTGTATTGTGAAATGCTTGCTTTGTTTGCGAACTGGCACGGAATAATTGTTTTTGATTAAATATTTAATTAACCCATGTAGCAAGTATCACATAGAAATTTATCTTTTGAAACCTAGAGCGCACATTCAGTTGTCGATACTTCAAGGTGTTTCGCCACCACGGTAACGTTGACGAAAATAATTTTACATTTGACGGTTCACTTAACCTCAAATCTTTTCGTGCGTGGTGAGATAGAAATTAACGGTAAAGGTGATGTGCTCATTAACAGTGTTAAAAGAAAACCAACTTCGGGTAGACTACAGTAATAGATTCGGGAAGGTTATGACCTAGTGAGTACTATTTATTAATAAATTCTTGCTTTCTAGAACTGATTATCAATTTTGAAAATATTAATATTTAGCATCCCCATGTGCTTAGATCGGTGTTTGGCTAAATAAGTATACGGTACGGAAGTTTCACCTCTTGTGTTGGGACAAGCGGTTGAAAGAGAAGGAAAGAACCCCAGGTCTCGGGACCTGATGCTCTACGGGAAAAAACCTTCTACTAGGGGACGGTACTGAAAGACAGGAAGGAAACAAGTTTTCCACTAGGGGCTGACCTGGTTGACTCGAAGGAAACAAGTCTACCACTAGGGGCTGGCCTGGTTGACTCGCAGGAAACAAGTAATATAATTTCGTCGGCTTATATAGACAGCAATTGCGATAAAAACCTCCCACTTTCGAGAAAAGAAAGTGAAACGACCGTTCCGTGTGCAGAAGTGATGTAGCATGCAAGAGAAGGAAAGAACCCCAGGTCTCTGGACCTGATGCTCTACGGGAAAAAAATAATGGTGACAATTTATGTTACCGGCTAGAATGACAATCCATTGATCAAGTTAAAAGTACAAATTGTTAAAGATTAATAGTGAACATATAATTGATATATAGTACTTATCTCCAAGTTCAATATCTTCTTTAAAACTTATATTCTTTTGTAATACTTGTAAACAACATAAGCTGTATAGTCCTATTGTTTAACACGGCATAGAATTTTAAAATGTTAATTTTTACATTCTTAATGTTCTTTGAACTTGAAGAAATGCGAGCTTCAGGCTTCTTAAAGTTTGATTCCTGTTAAAACTGCAATTAAGCAGAGCTTTCAACTACTATGACACAGTGATTCGGCTACGAAATCCTTCGCAAATGTTAAAAAACAAAGCCCTCTGCTCAGCTCATACATTCCTACACCTAGTAAAAAGCTTGCAAGCTTGCTTCACAGGATTGGTTGACTTTCTTAATACAGAGTAATCTATATAATTTAGCCTTCCAATAATTTTTCCAAATGCTATTAGAACATAAGACGACAAACTTTAAATTCTGTGGCCTTAAATATTAATATTTTAATATATTTACGTATCAATGAAATGGTGGTTGAAGTACTCTTTGCGGTTTGATTTACAATTAAAGAAAGTCATCTGCTAAATGTTCAATAGGCAATTTCTTTCATTGTTCGGCGCAGTATAAAGTTCAGCATCCTGAGAATTTTATGTAGTTTCATTGTTAGATAATCTGATGGCAGAGAAATCAACTCCAAATGACGAACACAATACCACGATAAACTTTCATCAATTATTTTGTTTGTTTTGTTTTACATAGTTTATGTTGCATTGCTATTCTCTGCTGAGTTCTTGTGCTTGCTTGTGGTTAGGTACTCTTTTTTGTAAGAAACAATATTTCCACATTGTAAGGATAAATCAGTTTCTGCTGGCTTTATAGAAAAATGATATTATATAATTGAAAATGTAGCTAATTGAACAATTATCCGCTAACAGATTTCTACTACATTGTTTTGAACTCCCTTAATGGTAGTAATTCTTACTCTTACTGAAATCTGTAAAGTGCTTCCTCTTTTCTTGATATTACAAAATGTTCACTGTAATTTCTTAAAAACAATATGGGTTACCAATAGCTAATTTGTATTTCGCAATTTTTCTTTAGATAACATTTTAGATTAACATATTTTGGTATATAGATGTTATGTATATTTAAATGTTCAACATAAAGGTAATGTTCAAAATCATCAATCGCGAATTATTAAGTTATAGATCTTTATTTGCCTGGTTTCGTTGCTGACGTTATTCTCGTAACTTACGAGAGTAGTAATCCTTCCGAAAATGGCCAGATTCCACCCTTAGTTACCAAAAACTAGTATCTAATATGTTGGAGAATTTGAACCCAGACTATTCTAAACACATTACTAAATTTAATATAAAGTATCAAAATGGTAAATATTGTGATGCGTAAACAAAACAAGAAGAATGAGTTTGCCTAAAACTACACGGCGCGGCGGAAGTGTAAACTTCATCAAGGCGAGGTTAATAATACCGTAGATAATACGAAATACACGCATATAATATTCAGTAACGTATTAAATAAAACATATTCGCACATTTATTACATTTGCGCTAGCGTCCGTTTCGTTTGGTCGGTTCGGACGTATGTGTATGTATAAATAGACGATAATAATAATAATAATAATAATAATAATAATAATAATAATAATAATATTTATTGGTCCATTTGGCCTTGGTACACAAGGATTGGATATGTCAATATTAAAAAATACATGTCAATTACAAAATAAGTAACATTAAAATTAAAATCAAAACAAGTTGTAAACAAACGCTCACAGATATATATGTCAAACACCCAGACTACTCGTCCGAATGTGACTCTCGAACTCCTCGATGCTGTAAAAAACACCCTCAAGTAACAGCCCCATCAACTCCCTCTTAAATATTTTCATTGTAGGCGAGCCTTTCACTCTTTCTGGTAAAAGGTTGAACAGGTGACAACCTGCATACGATGGAGATTTCTTAAAGTAAGAGTGAGTTGGTTTACGAGCCCTTATGTGATCCCTTTTTCGCGTCTCGTAATTATGATATCCGCCATTTTTCTGATAATGGTCCCGATTTTTGTAAATATAAGACAACAATCTATAAATATATATTGATGAGACCGTTAAGATCTTATTTTTGGAGAATAAATCTCTGCAGGATGTTTCGCGTGATACATTAAAAATTATCCGAAGGATACGCTTTTGAGCAATAAAGACCCTTTTATATATATAAATACTTGCCTACGGTCCCTCGCTTGGACTGATGGTAACGTATCGGCCTCATAACCGTGCGGTCTCGTGATCGAATCTGTTCTGGGACATGAATTTATTTATTCATTTAAATTTCAATTTAATTGAAATTAAATACCCCTATATGATGATTATTTTTCTTGTTCCCTTAGCCGACTTTACCCGAAGAGCGTTACATATCCGAACGTTGCAGGTCAGTCTTGTTCACTGCCTACAATCAGCGCAACGCGCCTAAAGAAGTTTACACTTCAATAAAAATAAATATTATTGATTAATGTCATTGGTATCATACCTAACCTAAGATAGATTACGTAATTAATTTGAGCATTTCATGTACGTAACTATTACTCACCTTTCCCTAAAATTAAGTTATTATATTCTTACACATGGCAAACATGAGGTATTTATTCTTATATTTATAAATTTATAGTACATTTATTGCGGTTTTTAGTTTAAATACAAACAATTCCGAACTGCCAATATGAATGTCGATGTGGTTCAAATAGATGGCGCTTGAATCTTGCTTAAGGTGTCGCTTAAAACGTCGTCGAATAGATGACGCCACAATTTTTTTGGAAGAATTATTAATTATTACTCCTATTTCCCCAACTTTTAGTGAAGAATAGTGGAGGGAAGTAGTATTTTATAGACTAAATTTTATTACTATCAAGTTAGATTTTTTTTGTCCCAAAGTGCCAGTGTTTTTTTCATTTTATACAGTCGCCTCAACCGGGAAAACGTATTTCCCAGTCGAGCTACACATGCGCCAAATGTCACTTTACAAGCGGTGAGTACAAAAAAACTTTAACGTACTCGAGATTGTCTTGCCTCGGCCGCAAGCATTATTAAGGAGATTTTAGGACGCATGTATATATATAAATAGACGATATAAATACTCGCTTTCTGTCCCGTTCTTGGTCTAATGGTAACGTATCGGCTTCATAACCGTGCGGTCTCGGGATCGAACCTATTCTGGGACATGAATTTATTTATTTATTTAAATTTCAATTTAATTGAAATTAAATAATAATAAAATTGTTCCCTTAGTCGACTCGAGCCGACATTACCCGAACGAGCGTTACATATCCGAGCATTACATATCCGAGCGTGACGGGTCAGTCTTGTTCACTGCCTACAATCAGCGCAACGCGCCTAAAGAAGTTTACACTTCAAAAAAAAAGAAGATAAGCACATTTCAGAAAACAACAGAACCAAAAATGTATCGATTGCCACGTAGTTTGTAAGTGTAATGTTTACAATTGTAACACTGCCCTTATATCGGCTAGTAGTTATAGTCCTACTAGTGACGTCGTCTTTATCATTAATACTTATTTTATAGTAATTTTCTAAAAGTTGTTAAAATCTCCATATCTCAGAGACACTTGAAAGTCGACTATTTTAACAGCTCTTAAATAACCATCATAAAATGTAAAACAAATGCAAAGCATTCCATTTAAAAAATAAATATAAATGTGTGTTGGATATCCATTGTCAAACGCTCTGTATAAGTGAAAATATTTTGAAATTGCAGAGCTAATGATTATTAACAATTATTGTAATAAGAATTGTATGCTGGAGTTCGCTTGTATTTTTCATAAAATATATAATTTATTACAACACCAATAATAAAAAAGTTTTCTTTTGCTATACTTATCCAAGAACATGAAATAGAATTATATAACAAAAAAGTCTAACCTTCCTTAAACATTTGACCTCTTTGATCGATTAGTAATACATTACAGCGAATAAGTCGAAACGAGCTCTTTCGTTTAGATCACCCACATTATTTTCCCGCCCATACAATATTTAATTGTCTTATAGCGTGTCTTATTCTAATTTATATTATAACAGTAGCATGTCGTTGATATCGGTAATACAGATATAGATAATTCAATGTACGTAGATAAATACATTTTTTGTGGGCTAACTTAAATGATCTTAGAACATAGAATAATGTATGTACATTTTACATGTGATTTCATCAAACATATTTACTGTAGCATGGAACAACAAAGTACGTTGTTTTATGTATGTTATTATATATACAGTGTGTCAATAAAGTAAGGAACACCCTAAATATCAGCTTTAAAACATATCTCTAGCAAAAACGCTCAGGCACGTATTTTCTTATTTTTGAAGGGGCATTTTCTTAGATTAAATTGAAGTATACAGTGTTATCAAAAAAGAAGATATGACGTTATCATGTGTTTTTTTAAATGGAATACCCTGTATATTTTTAAGAAAATCAAAAGAGCTTCTCATGAAGATTTCAACGATATATGAGTTGTTGGGGATATCTTTAATATTTACTTGTAGAAATTGAAAATACACTTTTGGTGGAACTACATGATAATTTTTCGTAATTTTAATCTTTGAACGTTGTCATGACAGAATTGTCAGTATGGAAGGTGACGTCTTATCTAATTAGACAGTGACTAACCACCGTTAGTTTGTTTGGCCTTGCTTGTTTTATAATTGCCATTTCTTTTGATAAAAATGGGTCTAAGTGAGAGAGAACGGATTGAGATTCTTATGATGATTGGTTATGGTGACCGAAGAAGGAGTACAGTGGAAGTTTGCGAACTATTTAATGCGGCGCATCCTAATCGGCAACCAATAACTCGCTCAACTGTAAGTAAAATACTTCTAAAGTATGAGGAGTACAGAAATGTTGTAGGGGTCTACCTAAAACTGGGCGACCAAAAGTGGATGATGAAACTAAGTTAAATGTTCTTTTGACAGTGCAAGATAATCCGAATTGTGCTACTCGTCAAACAGCTTTAAACTTTAATTGCAGCCATGAGACTGTTAGAAAAATTTGGCATAAGCAGAAATATCATCCTTATAAAGTGCATCTTGTCCATGAATTGTCGGAAGATGATTTTGATCGCCGTTTGGAGTTTTCAGATAACTTGCAAATACTTTGTGAACGTGATGACATGTTTGCAAGAAACATTTTATTTTCAGATGAGGCAACTTTTCTTTAAACGGAACAGTTAACCTACAAAATTGTAGATACTGGACAGAACATAATCCTCACTGGATGCAGGAAGCTCGAAGTCAACACCCTCAGAAGGTGAACGTCTGGGCTGGAATACTAAAAAATAGGATTTTATGACCTTTCTTTTTTGATGGAAATTTAAATGGGGATATCTATTTGGATTTTTTACAGTTAGAGCTTCTTCCTGCGCTTGTGGAACTTTATCCTGATCCAAATACTCCTGACAGTCCTAGTAATGAAATCTGGTTCCAACAAGATGTGGCACCTCCTCATTATTCTCGACCTATGCGTGACTACCTAAATTTGATTTTTAATAACCGATGGATTGGCAGACGTGGGGTTGTTGAGTGGCCAGCTCGCTCCCCTGACTTAACACCACTAGATTTCTTCCTGGGAGGATACCTAAAAAGCAAAGTTTATGTAAACAGACCTCAAAATATTAATGATTTAAAAGAACGCATACGCCAAGAGATCCGAAGAATCACGCCAGATGTAATCAGCAATGTTCAGAATGAGTTTATTTCTCGCCTAGGCTACTGTCAGATTGTGAACCGGCAGCAATTTTAACATTTACTTAAGTAAATTTTTGTTTTAGATTTAAAAATAAACAAGTTAAACTCTATTGTAATTATTTTATGACGTTGTTCCACCAAAAGTGTTTTTTCAATTTCTACAAGTAAATATTAAAGATATCCCCAACAACTCATATATCGTTGAAATCTTCATGAGAAGCTCTTTTGATTTTCTTAAAAATATACAGGGTATTCCATTTAAAAAAACACATGATAACGTGTCTTCTTTTTTGATAACCCTGTATACTTCAATTTAATCTATGAAAATGCGCCTTCAAAAATAAAAAAATACGTGCCTGAGCGTTTTGCTAGAGATATGTTTTAAAGCTGATATTTAGGGTGTTCCTTACTTTATTGACACACTGTATATATATATTATAATGAATCTAAAAGTCATCTTGTCGTAGCGAGTCCATTGATCAAATATATCAAACTAGTGACAAAAAATAACAAATATGAAAACAAGACCCATTTGTAGTTTCTGTAGGGAGTTATGCAATTTATTCTAAACAACAATCAACTTCACTACTTGGTAGACAATGCTAGACTATGTGTAAATGACGCAAGAGTTACAATATATAAAAAGTTAAGAAAGCGTAAAAGTGTAAAGTAAAAATAAAAATGGAAATTATTAAATATGTAAGCCTGCTATATACACCTGTTTCAAAGTTTTTTGAAGTTATTGTTGTTTCAAATACATAGAGAAATATCAGCTGCTGAGTTAGATTATACAAGAAAACTTTACCAACGTAATTTATCTACTGGACTCCTAGGTCCCATCAGGGATTGAAAGAAATGTTATTATATATGTATTATTTATTGAAAATCAAGCGTATCTGCCCAGTATAACGGAAAAAGATAATTAAAACTGAACGCAGGGGAATTATTTAAACTTTCTAATTTTAACAACTTTCCTGGTGCCGCTGTAAATGTAGGTAACACTTATTTATTTCTTATAGAAAAATGTATAATTGGCGGGACAGACAGCCACTCAATGATTATGAAATTCCGGCTGCAGCTGAAGAAGCAGTATTTGAATTAGAAAATCTATTACTTGACAACAAAACGATAACAGACAACGAGCAAAGTGATGCAGAAGATGAATATTTCGAAACAAACAATATGACAACGGTTTTGCACGAAGAAAATGTAGATAATGAAAATGCAAATTATGAACTGAAGGCAAACACTGAAATGGAAAATAACACTCCCATTTCAGCTCCTCATTTTTCAGAATAAAAAAACAAGCAAAAGAGGAGGAAGGGCAGAAAGTAACAGAAGAAAACGTGGAAAAAGAAAGAGATTACTACCAGCATTCCTTCATACAGCTTGGATGAAAATCCGATTGAAGAACACTTTCAACACTGCTCAACGTACACTGATTGTTTTCTTACAGTGTTGGGGTCATATACTGTAAAAGATATTGGTACCAGTCCAGCTTCTATGTTACTCAATGTGGAAAGACTATGAACTTCAAAGAATATCAACTGTTGGCCTTCCTAGGACTTAAGTTTTTATGGGTTACCATACAGTACCAAGTTATACACACTACTCATGTCATGTGCTGAAGACCTTGGAATAGCAATAGTTAAAAGGGTAATGTTTAGAAGTCGTTTTGAGCACGTTTTGCACTACCTTCATATAAATGACAATTCCACAATACCTCTTAACAACAAAGATAAAATGTACAAGATCAAGCCTTTTGCGGCAACCTTGAATGAACGCTTTCACATTTTAAATAATGGAACTAGGAGAATTACAGTTGAGGAACCCTGATAACCTTAAAGCCCGCGCCACATTGAAGCAGTACAATCCAAAAACATCAAAAGAAGGTACAAACTATTGTGCCTGGGTGACCAAAATGGATATATAAAAACACGGCGTATATTAAAGAAAAAGTGTAGTAGAGCTTCAGGACTTTGGATTTGGGGAAAGAGTCGTTTTGACTTTGATCGAATATTTTTGGGCCACTATTCGGATAACATATTTCGACAATTACTTCACATCAGCCCTTTTACTAGAAAAATTAAGAACTGAAAACACGTTAATATCTGGAACAATCAAGTGTGATTGACTAGGTGTACCATCAAATAATATGAAAGAAAATAAAACCTTTCAGCGAGGTGATTTTTATCCAACTTGGTCAAGCATATTGTATCAATAGGCGGTCCAAAAAATGGTGGCACCATCTACTTTTTCGAAATTCTTGATAATGGCGTTTTCACTACAGTATTTCTAACGATGTTAAACTGGGCAACCGTGGAAAGCACTGGTCAATTTTTAGCGCGAAAAGAGATAGGTGCGAACAGTGTTCATCTGTCGCAGCAGACTCACAACCATATTCAAATTGTTCAAATTGTTCGGTATATCTGTGTGTCAATGACAAGAAAAACTGTTTTACTAGCAGTATGTGGTTTTAGAAGTTCCCACCACTTTTCTCCCTGACGGAATTTGTACGTCCCGTCCCGGCTCCTCAATCCTTAGAAGAGGTTGAGCAAAGAAATTTAAAATAGTTATTTACGAACCAAGTGCGGGAAGACTATTTTCCCGCATGAGCGCACATTGTAAGCACGAGCGACCGCTGGAAGCGAGTGCTTTTAATTGCGCGAATGGGTGAAAGATGTCTTCACGCAAGTGGTTTGTACAATATTTTTTGTACGAACATTAAATTAAAAAAATATTATTGATTAATGTCATTGGTATCATACCTAACCTAAGATAGATTACCTAATTAATTTAAGCATTTCATGTACGTAACTATTACTCGCCTTTCCCTAAAATTAAGTTATTATATTCTTACACAATGCTAACATGAGGTATTTATTCTTATATTTATAAATTTATAGTACATTTATTGCGTTTTTTGGTTTAAATACAAACAATTCCGAACTGCCAATATGAATGTCGATGTGGTACAAATAGATGGCGCTTGAATCTTGCTTAAGATGCCGCTTAAAATATCGTCAAATAGATGGCGCCACAATTTTTTTCGAAGAATTTTTAATTATTACTCCTATTTCCCCAACTTTTAGTGAAGAATAGTGGCGGGAAGTAGTATTTTATAGATTAAATTTTATTACTGCCAAGTTAGATTTTTTTTAAATGTCCCAAAGTGCCAGTGTTTTTTTCAATTTTTACAGTCACCTCAACCGGGAAAACGTATTTGCCAGTCGAGCTACACAAGCGCCAAAAGTCATTTTACAGGAGGTGATTACAAAAAAAAATATTTTATTCTAATTACTCATGCTTTAATTCATATTTGACCTTTTTTCCTTAAGTTTATAAAAAACTTACTCCGAAGAACAACAGTATATACATAAAAAAATATAGATATCAGTCATTACATTGTAAACACTTTTTCATGACTCGAATTTTACAGGCCTATTTTTTTGTCATTTCAAAATACTACCGTGCTTGCGTTTATTTGATTTTGATTATTTACTCTGCGTTTTTCTTTAATAACGACATCCGCATAAATTAAGTATCTGATGGTGCCAGTGTACGGCAGAAACGTACATTTCGTATAACATCAGAGCCCTGCATGAATGGAAACGTCATTCCCACCCGTGTGACATTTGTCCCACGACTTCACCGATAGGTACGAAGATGAATAATTTCAACTAATCAAAACGAAAAATCTCTGACACGTCATAATTGCATATTTGCATGTGTAAGCACTGACGGCAGCTAGGATTTCGATTTATCTCCTTCCCTAGCTGGTTGTATTCATGGGAGAACGGCGGAGAGCGCTGTACAACGAAATGAACGAACGGCCGAACTGTATTGAAGGATTTATGTCCTGGCGAAGTGGAACTAGCGCGATGCTAAATGGATGTTACGGTTTGAAGTATCGTAAATAAGTTGTCGATACTCGTGTATCCCATAGTATAGCTTAAATGGTGAATTATTATAGTGGAAATTACCTAATGTTATCTCGAATACTAATGTCAACACCTTGTCTTTTCTTTACGTCATTTGTTCGCTGTTTTTCTATGAGTATTGTCATGACACAATGTACAAAATCAAGCGATTCAGTTGATCGTTGCAGCAACTTCACTCTTAAATGATATTCCTCTATTACTTTCAATCATAATTTCATTGTCCAAGATGCTGTCAAATAATCAATATGACTGCGTGTCATGAATAATAATTCAATTAAATGTAGTTTACTTGGATATCGTAAATAGAAGCCTTATCATCTATTAAATCATTTAAAATATGTAGTAAGCCACATTTTCCATATAAGGTAACTTTAAATAAACCTTCAGGTACAATTCAGTTTACTTATTAAAACTCTGTGTTTGTAATTAAACACAATTAATATTGAAATTTATTATTATATAACACAACACACAACACAATATAACGATTGATTTGCTTTCATCTAATATTATTGTGTTCCATTATAGCGCAAAATACAGCAGTAATGAGCTGAATGTATTGCAGTAACATTTTAACATTTTCTCGGTGTAAGAGTGGCTAAGTGTTATTAATGTTTTATATGAAAATGTAGTAGAACTTATCGATCAAATTGTACGAAGGTAATGGTTCATAAAAATTAGCTCTCATCATTACATTTCCAACATGTTTAATTTTTTTTTTGTTTCATAATAATGCACAAATATTTAGAAATATATTTTTATTTTCCGAAATTTTTCTAAATATACAATTTTCTGCATTAAGCATAAACGATGAGATACACGCAGTTATGTTAGTATATCGAATGCTTTTTTGTCTCTTGACCATGGTAAAAGGAACAACACATCCAATAATTTTGTCTTTAAATTGTCACACAATGCCTCTGTTTTCACATTATAGGCATAAGAGATATTTACATCTGTCATAGTTATAATGTGGAACGCATCCGGAGTAGGTTTTTCAAATTTGTTTTAATTAAGTTGTTGGTGTTTATCCCAAGGGAGATGCCGATTTGACCAACAAAATAGATTAATTACATCTTCGTAAGTTTCCTAACAGTATTCTACTACGTCAAAAGTCTTTGATGAGAACAAAAATGCATCTCGAAACAAGAATTTCCAGTTAAGAAATCTGTATCTTTTTTCATAAAATTGAATAAAGCCTTGCGAACAGATATATATGAACACACCATTCTGATTAAATAATGATAAAATATGTTAAAATTACTAACGTACCGAGAAAATAGCCCCTTCTATTTCCATGTAAAATTTTGGTGTAAGCACTTCAAATGGGACAGGGAATCCATTCATGATGACCCAAAGTGTGAAAGACTTTTAGAAGCACGAACTGAAGAATCCAAATCTTCAATTTTGTAAAAAATTGAAGATTTGGTGTGATTGACCGCCAAGTAAAAGTTTCAGTTATTGCTAGAGAAATATGAATATCAGAAACGAGTGTTTTTAAAATTCTTCGCGATGATTTGGGAATGAGCGAAGTGTCGGTTCGATGGATTCCTAAGCTGCTCAGTCCCGAATAAAAATCTTGTTGTAGATGACAAATTTTCTGAACAGAATCTCTTTTATCTCAAGATGACTTCTATATCGAATTATTACTGGGTATGAAACCACTGGGGCCCTCTCATAAAACAAGAGTCTATGCACTGCATGGGTTCATAAGGACTCTCCATCGCCAAAGACGGCAAAAACTCAATTTTCTGGTGGAAAAGTGATGGTCACAGTTTTCTGGGAAGCAGAAGGGATTCTCTTAATTGAGCATATACCAGAATGGACTATAATAACGGAAAATGTCGCCCAAGACACAATTAGCAAACTGAAACCGGCTATACCTCCCCAAAAAAAACGAATAATTTTGCTCAGAAAATTCCGCTTCTGCACGACACCTGCAGGGGTGCATAAGGCACGAATTGTTGTTTAAGCAGTAGTCAATTAATGCAGCTTTAAGGAATTACAGTATTCACTCTACAGTCCCGACCGTGTCCCCTTTGACTATTGCCTTTTTCCAAAATTCAAAAACACTTGAAAGTGCGTCAACTTTTATCAAATGAAGACGTGATAAATGCTTATTAAGGAAACTTCCCATTTTGAAAGTACCATAAATAAAACTCAATTTCAGTTCAAATACATATTTATTTATTTTCGGTGTGCGCCGATATTTCGGGGCCGCTCTGCATCGAACATAAGATATACAGCATACATACATGTGAATCGCTCGAGAAGCTATGGGCTCCTACATATACGCACATGCCAGACACTGCCGTCCGTACGTATACATAGGAGGTCTTGCATCGCTTACGGTGTACAGTCGTGTAGTCCTACCGGCAGACAATAAACTCGGCGCTGAGACAGTATACGCCCGAAGCCAGCTCCGCATCAGTATGCTCACAATATTTGTATGTAAAAAATACATTAAGTGACAGTATATTACAAAAGTTAAAAAAGAAAACATACATTACCAAAATATAATAACACATCGAAAAATAAAGAAAAACATTCATATTTAAAGCAAGAAACAGTAATATAAAATAAAATAAAACATGTTAAGTTCTTAACAACACTGTTGGATCGTATTTTGTGGAATTATCAAAAGAATTCTTTGTCGAAGGCATAGCTTTATTAAAAAAAAAACTCTGGAATAAGTGTGTTAGTGTTAATGGCTCTTACGCTAAAAAAACAAGATTTTTTATTTTCTAACTCGTTTCATTCATAGCTAGGTAAATAAGACAAAAAACTCCTCTCGTACTATAGTTATCATAACTACTACTATCATCATAAGTACCGTTTGAACCGCCTTCATTCTTCTGTTAATCTTGTACTTCCACGATCTCTATTACTTTTCCTATTCAGAGACTAGGATTCATACAATTTATTTGAGCAAGACAAAGACGGAGTGATTACATGCGCTGTATTATTTCATACCTACGAGGAAAGAATAGAACAGGAGAGAGTCTCCTTAATAATAATATTTGTCCAAAGTGGTAAGTCAATATGGCCGCTGCAATGCATAGGAGTGCATAAATATTTTGTGTAGGGTATATGTACACTTCGTATGTTCTCGAAAATCTTTTAAAATAGGTTCTTAGTCCAATAATAATTAAAGTAATATCGTGAGTGCATTATTTTTTCAATCCTTTTATTCTTTTTAATATAGTAACATTTATTCTAACTGCGCCTAGAATATGTATGTTACGCAACTGAACACATAATCAAATATACTGGATATATGAAAACTTATTCAAAATACTCATTTTATAAATTATGATTGGTCAATATTGCCATAACTGACCTGCCTTAAAGTGGTAACTTCCGTCTAAATAATACCTATACCCCCACCAGTTTATTATCTCTTCTATTCTATTCTTTCCTCGTAGTTTCATACATTTCCGTTTAGCGTTTTGACAGAGCTTGGCGTTGACATTGACGCTTTGACATTTCTAGAAGTTTGATTTCCTTTCACAATTTGTTTATTTGATGTAAATAAATTGTATTTATTGTTTGTTTTGTACCCACGTTATTTCTTAATAAAGTTCTATTATCATTTCTACTTTGGCATATGTTAAATATAGTACATTAAGAGGGGCGTTTACTAACAAATAGAACCTTATGCAACTTATATTACTCGCGGGACGGGTTGACGCAAGGGGGTGTGAGTAGGTGGAGGTAGACGATATTCGGTTCTGTCACAGCGCTTCGGTTTTATTCACAGATTCTGTCATAGATAAAGGAATACTTTAGATGGGAAACATAATGTATAAAGAATGAGTACTTACGGAACTGTTGATGTTTTATAATAAGCCAATTTTAGCTTGCCCGTAACTTATATTGTTAAACACTCGAATATTATAGGTATATATGATATTTCTTTTTAATTACAAACTGTCACTCTGACTTAAGTCTGCAATAGCCGACCGATTCCGATAGATTTTCGTCTTCGCTAGGACCGGTAGAGATACCGTAAAGTGGGGATAGACGACGCGATTAGCATGGAAAAACCTCATGTAAAATGTGTGTGACAATGTTTACTGTTTAATGTTTTTTATCTTTAAAAATAATTACATAAATTTGATTTTTTCTTTATATCGTACATCAAATGTGCAGCTGGCGCGTAGAGGTCGTTTTTTTTCTTTTGCGTACCAGCCTTAGTTAGTAGACATTAATCAAATTCATGTATTTTGTGGTTAATTCTAAATCACATAACTTTCTTAAGAAAATAAATTAGTACAAAAACTGACCTTGACATTATAAATTTATGGCTTTTGCATCACTAACCCAAATTAGAGATTCTAAGATTACAAAATAAATTTAAAAAAACGCGAAACGGTGATGCCTTAATTTTCGACAGGTAAACGCTCCTCTTAAAAGACTATTGAGTTTATACTACATATTTTTAATGAATGATAAAGTTGATTATCTAATTATACATAACCTAAAATTAGATCGATCAATCTAACCGGAAAACGTAGTTTGTCATCATTATAATTTGCATGTTCATTTTATAGTTTACAGTAATCATCATGATGGCGAAGTATTCATTTGAATCATACAATATTCAAAAATGGCGCAGGGATCATCTTTGCTGAATTCAAGTGTATGTAGCTTAGCTGTAGTACTTGATAAATTGCAGGAAATTTATGTTCGCTATCGAAATTAATCGAATTCCAAAAAAATTGCGTAAAACATTTATTGTTTCACAGGCTGTTTGAGCTGTAGCATCATCTTGTTGAAACTAACCCAAAGCTAGTTCATGTTCTGTTTTACTTATAGCCCACTAAAATACTGACGTTCTAAGGATATAAAGCAGCTCCAACCTAAAAATTATAGATTTAAAATTTTGGGACTTAACTTAAATCAAAAATTTATGTCCTTTAACCCCAAAACGTCCTCAACCGCTAGCAAGAGAAAATAAACAGCAATAGTAGGATGAAGATAAAAGAACTCCAAAATAAGTTTTGTCAAGAAAATAAATAATTTTGATTTTAAAACTCATGTTCTTTTAACAACAGCATGAGATTCAAATTATTCGTGGGAAAACATTATAATTTGATTGAGATCTGAAAAATAACAAATAAAATTGAAAACAAATTAAAATGTGTAGAACCTTCTGTAAATATTTTTTTTAAAAATATATATTTCAATATAATAATAAATAGCCTGAAACTAGTCGTTTCCAAATGATCTTTTCTTTATGTCTTATGATCAGAAACTAAGGGATTATTTAAGTACAAAAGCAAATGGGTCACGAACAACAAATAACCGATTACTTATGTAGTTGGGAGAAAGTTAAATACCGTTAAAAATGAACAGAGGGCGCCGGGCGACGCGCACTGTAGTGGAAAAATCGTTCTTTCTCTTATACTTACCCTTCCAAAAGCAATATTTAAAGTTTAAATCCAGCAGATTATGGTTGGGAATAAATTTCTTTAGAAATGCGCCAGTGTGAAATATCCAGCGATTTGTAACAGGCTAGAGTTGATGTAATATCTTTGGGGTCAATTGCATGGAAATTCTTATAAAGTAACTGATTATTTGAAATGAAAGTTTGTATTTCGGAGTTTACCTAGGAAATGCTTCAAGAAATATTACAACTTGTGTAATATATTATATTAATAATTTACTTGCTTTTACTCCTAAACAAATACAATAACAAGCATGGTGAAACAAATCGTGAAAAACAATTTCAAAAACGTTCCTGAATTAATAAATGATTAATTACATATAAGTAGTTTTTATTGTATATTTTATAATCTTTATGATTTTTTTTTATACCAGGTGTCTGTTTAAGCTCGGCAACAGTTTATCGTACAACCTGTCAGAAAAAATCTTCATAGTAAAATGGACCACGGGAATTTCAACAAAAATACCGATTCCACGATGATCGCAAAGAAGCGCAATTTACAAGATCAATAAAAAATTCCATAATTTTTCATTAAATTCTAAATTAAGATAGATTAAAAATTTTACTAGCACCATTTTCGGACGTATTTATACCATTTTCATTTGACACTTTCTGATCTAACTCCCATACAAAGGGGCGGGTGGAGGGGGGTATGTTTGCGTATAAAAGTCGATATAATTTCAGTTTGCCACTTACATGTCTAATCTTCACAAACTCTAGCTAAAACAAGTATATTTTATAAAACCTTATTGCTGTAAAAAAAAAACTAATCAAACATCTATGCATTAATTTGCATAATTTTGGACGAAGTAAATGTAGGTATAAACGAGAAAGTTTCAAGAAAGCGATTTATATTTAGAGTGTTATCAAAACGTGTATCTTAAATGCGCCACAAGTTCACACTTTAATTTTATACGCAATTTTTCACACTATAGGTAATAAAGCGTAGACTAAATTTAAATATGTATGAAAGAAGTAAGAGTAATAATAACTTTTATTGCATCAGAATTTAAGTTTATTGTTCACAGTCTTAATAATAGCCTGTAAAATCATATCTACAATACGAAACAACTATTGCTCGCAACAAGGGAAACATATGCTTGAGAGTCAAATCACCACAATTTGTTTATATAAATTTCGTTACAATATTCGTACAAAATTTATGACTATTTATTTTTAAAACCGATGTGATTTTTGTCTAAAAAATTGATTTATAAAAAACATGGATGAAATTTTCAAAGCAGCTTGTTCATCTGGAAATATTTGACCTCTTAACAAGATTTCGATACAGGTTAAGTTCTCAATAAGAAAACAGGAAATTTAATGATTAGCAAATCACGGATCGAATAGGGCACGCTTTATCAGGGTAACTCAGCATGGTCTTCTGGAAGTATCTAGTTCTCCTTACACCAAAAATTGACCAAAAAAGGTTCTCCGTCACCAATGAAGGCAAAACAGTTTTATCAGCTGAAAAGGTATGCCAACCGTTTTTGGGATTCTCATGGTATTATCTTGGTCGACTACTTAGAAAAGGGGAAAATAATAAATGGGGAGAATTATAACATTTTGTTGCAACAATTAAGAGACAAAATCAATGAGAAATGCCCTCTTTTGGTAAAGAAGCAGAGCAGGATAACGCATCTGCTCAAAAGTCTGCAATTCCAATGGCAAAAATTCATGAATTAGGATTTCAGTTAGTGCCTCATTTGCTATATTCCCCAGATTTGGCTCCCAGCGATTAACATGTCTTTCCAAACCTGAAAAAATAGTTCGACGGTAAGAGATTTTCGTTTAATTCCGAGGTAATCGCTGCTGTAAATTGCTATTTCGAGGACTCTGATTCATCGACCTGCAACGAAGATATTACTAATTTCGAATACTGTTGGAATATGTGTGTTTAAAGGACAGAAGACTATATTGAAAAATAAAATGTATTTGTTAAAAAATAATGCGTTTTCTTTGTTAGGCCACGTCGTTTCCGAACCACCCTCATATAGATCTTTAAATTGTAATCAGTGATGACACTATCAGTTACAATACTCAAATATTTAATTACTTTAAGCATTAAAGAGCAAATCTACTTGATAAGATCGTGATTTACCCTGCACAATTAGGAGAGATTTACTATGTAATTATTTGAAATTTTAATTTAGAAAATTGATTTCCTTAACTCCTTTTTTTAATTTATTTTACTTTTAGTTGAATATACAGGGTGAGTCATTAGCAGCCACTTCTTTGATTGCTCGTTTGTTTTTTTAAATAAAAGAAAAAACAATTTGTAGGAGATTCATGGTTGCTTGGGGCGGATATTCGAAAAATACTTTAAGCTCTGGCGCACTTCCGGTTTTACCGGAAATGCATGAAATTTAATTTTTTAAATGACTCAGTATATATATTTTTGGATTTTCTAGTACTGTTTTAAATTGTCTATTTAACTGTTTTTTGTTTTTCAAAATTGAGCCATTAGTCTTTGAGTTATTATTTTTTTTTGGAAATTTTGACGAAAACACGTGTTCAGGAAAAAAACTTTTTTCATTGTTTTTAAAAGTAAGGACATTAACTTTGGTGAAACTTGTAGACAAGAAAATTCTGCATCATTTGGTATAAGTTGCACTCAACAATATATCAAAAAACTTTGTTTTTTCAAAGCCTACTTCCTGAAATATTCACATACAAATTATTTTTTTTAAATGGAACATCCTGTATTTTATTATAGCATTTTGTTCCCTCTTTTATTCTCTTTCGTTTTTGTTAACAATGTCCTATACCTATCTTTTGTAATATCTGAGATAATCACTACAGGAGCAATTAACGGTCAAATAAAGAACTACGAGCGCTGTTCTATACACCCAAATATTCCTCCAATAAAGGCTGGAATGCGGTCGACTGCCTGATTCAACTGTTAAAGAAAGTCGGTAAACATTTATGTCAAACTTATAAAAGCATCGCTATTAGTTATCATCCAAATGAATTATTCTTATGAAAAGTTTATAGGTTTGATTGACACTTTGGGTGAATCTGAAAGAAACTCTTTCCTAGCATCCAGACTTTATGCACAGCGATCCCTGGTAGTCAATCGAAGCCAGAAACCTTCGAAAGTATACAGGAATGGTTTGAGTGAACAGAAAGTATTGAATATGAAAGAAAGAGCGGAAAAAGCAATAACTGGCGAGGATAAGATATTTATGGTACTTGCGATTGTATTCGAACACCCCCATACTAGTACTACGAAAATTAGTCGTCAGTTAGATGTAACTCAAATTTGAGAATCCAGAATAATTAGGAAATATGTAATTCATCCGTAGCATATTCATAGACAGGGTTAGATGAAAGACATTTTCAGAATCGCTTACATTTTTGTCAATGGGCAGCAGATAAATTATCCTGGCTTTCTCAATTTTTTGTTCTTTACCGACGAAGCCACCTCTATTAAAGTGGATACGTTCATCGTCATAATTTTCGTTATTATAACACATAAAAACCCCCACTTTATCACACGTGCAAACTTTCAAAATCGTTGGTCATTAAATGTGTGGGGAAGTTACATAATTGGAGGATTTTATTTCTTTGATGAAAATGTTAATGGAGGATAGTATTTTCGCTTTCTACGGACAGGTTTTCCAAATTTTTTGAAGAAATTTTCAAAGATGTTTACTAATTATGTTTTCTAAATGATTCATAAATATGTCGGCAAGTAAAGGACTTAAGGGGTTTCCCTTCCCCCATAATTAGTAAACATCCTTTGTTCAAATATTGCATTTACTGGGTAAGATATGTAGATGACATATTAGTTGCTTTTAACGGTACAGAGAGGCAATTAACATCTTTACATAATTATATTAACACTATTCACCCAAACATCAAATTTACGATGGAAATAGAAGAAAACAAAACTATTAACTTTTTAGATCTCACTATAACACATATAACTAATAAACATGAATTTTCAATTTACCACAAACCTACACATACAGACATAACTATATACGCACGTTCGTTTCATCCCATTACACAAAAATTAGCTGCTTATCAATCAATGCTTCATAGACTAATTAATGTCCCTTTGAGTAAAGAAAACTTTGATTTAGAATTAAACAGAATATACATTATAGCGTTAAATAACGGCTTCTCTATAGATTTAATTAATAATATTTTAGAAAAACTACAGAAATCCAAAACGCTATCTTTAATTTACCCCACAGTAAAAAACAATAGAACGCACAATTATAATTCCATCACATACATTGGTACAATTTCAAACACAGTAGGGAACTTGATTAAAACAAGTAGAGAAGAGACAATTTCATTCAAAACCAACAATTCCTTACAAAACGCAATAAAAAACAATAAAGATAAAACGGACAATAGATTAAACTCAGGGGTGTACAAGTTGACATGCGAAGACTGTAAAAAAGTGTATGTAGGAGAGACAGGAAGGACATTCGATACTAGAATGAAAGAACACGAAAGATGTTATAGGGATAAGAAGACAGACTCAACTTTTGCTAATCATTGCTTAGAACATAATCATAAATTCAATACTAATTTTACAACTTTACATGTTTTAGAAAAAAGTAAAAACCTTAATATGCTAGAAAGTTTAGAAAGTAATAAATGTAATAAATTAGGTATAATATTAAATGATCAACTAGATTTAAATAACTCCCCCCCTACTAAATCTATAATTTAAACATGTCCACCCCCTCTTAGAATGAGATTATGTTTGTAATTTGTATTAATATATATAGGAGCTAATTTGTGTTTTGAAATTGTATTTTCATCCACCTGATGAAGCCACAGTGTGGCGAAACATATGTAGTGTGTTAAACATTATAATAATTTTGAAACTATACGCTTGTGTTTTATTATATATATATAATGGAGTTTCAACATGTATCTCCTTCGTCGATTATTAAGTCAATATATTCTTTTTCCACTCATAATATAATGGATCTTTAAGCGTAGGATCTAACACATCATATTTATTTCCCAATTGTTTTTTCATTTGATTTTTCAATTTGTGAAACACTTTACTGTTCTTTTAGTCTTTCTGAATTTCAATTGCCAAACATAACACTTATTGGATGACATATTTTTTTATTTTATATATGTTGACCTACGCAAATGATTAATCATTCATTTTATACATCGTTGAAATTTAATAATAGTTTCATTATCACAATTTCATGTTTAACAAGTAGAATGTTTTATTTTTCGACACTGCATTTTTGCAGAGCCAGTAAAAATACGTCCTCACTCTACAAATTCTAAACTACTAATACTATTTATATTATTATGTAATTTTGTTTCTAAATCTGAGATAGTGTTTCGTCAAACATCACCTAGCTAATATAATCTATTGTTTACGAATTTCCCGCTCAATCTCGCACGTACACACAGGACACGCTTATGTACAAGCAAGCGTATGTCTATGTGAATAAGATCGTGCAATGCAAACATAGTTCCAAACACATCTTTAATACATAGACGTACAATATACACATACACGCAACTGTAAGTATTTCAAAGGGAAAACTGTTTACACAAACCTGTTCCGTAATTATTCGTTAATTTCCTATACTTTGACGGTAATGATTCAATCAATTTTCCACTCCGATACGCCGGTACAATTAGTACACAAGATACAATAGCGCATATCGATAACCCGTATCCATACCATTACAATTGTAGCCTTATATAAAGGTATTGTTGCATCGCGATTGTACAATCAATGGAAAGACACAATATTCTCGATAATGGCTGGAGTCCTTAGGTATAAACCGTACGAACCTTGCCGGTTAATAACCGCTTCGGCGATTATCGTGCGTGAATGATGCGATTAGCGGGTAACAAAGAGAGATCGGACGGGAGTTCTGTGCGACAATTATGGAAATTATTAAAGGGAAATTATTCGGAATATATCATACGTGAAATCCGCATTTATACGAATGTAATTCAACCTAATCTCTTCGTATACATTTCGCTGCCAGAATTTAGGAGCTTGCATATTTTAATATAAAACGGGGAGTTTTCGTGATGTTGCGAATTTCAAAATGTGTCACAGAGTTTTCTCCCGCTTTAATAAATAAAAAAATTAAATTACTAAATTTAATTAAACTAATCTGTCATCATGACGTAGAGGCTATATGAATTAAATATTTAATAACACAATTCGCGTTTTTATCCTTCTGTGTTACGTGACTCGTTTGTCATTTAGCACATAGGTGGGCATTGTTGTTATATGTCGTTTTTGATAAATAATAAAAGATATTCCAATGATTCCATTTAAATGACTCGCTTTTCTAATTGTCCTTTTCGTTATTTTACAGCCAACTTCACTACAAGGCAGACAATGCTATTATATGCGAGAATGACAAATGAGTGACAATATATACAGAGAGATCGTAAATGCTTGACCGTGCCGCTTTATAGGCATGGTGTAATTGCCGCATATATCATATTCTGAATTATATTTCGTCCTTGCGACATCTATTATTTAACGTATGAACTATTTTCAAGAATTTTTTTAAAATTTACTCGCTTTAATAACTCAAGAAATACATTCAATAATTGAAAATATCTTTATTAAAAATAATTAAATACAAATATCGATATTGCATATAGGTAACATTACATATTTGGAAATATAACTAACATATGTTCAAAATGAGATCCTTCATTTTGTAGTCACACATTTATACGACCTTTAAGAGAACTGAAGACATTTTGAATCATTTCTTCTGTTACACAGTTAACAGCATTTGTAATAGCATTTTGCAGTTCTGGTAATGTATGTAGTGGGGTCTTAAAGAGAGTGTTCTTTAAAATCCAAAGGGGTAAAATTTGGTGATCTAGGAGGAGATCTATTTCTGCTAATCAGTCGGTTATTATTAAAATAGCACCATCCTGCTGAAAATAGTCAAATTGTCATTCATTGTCGTCAAGTTGTTTAATAAATGATTCTAAAAAAAGTATTGCACATCGTTCTGCATTTTCTGTATCATGGAAGAAAATTGGCCCTATTATTCTTCTTCGTGATATTGCACACCAAACACCTATTTTAATAGGATGCATGTCAGTTTCAATAAAAAACATGTGGGTTTACGCATGACCAGTGTAGATAATTTTGGGAATTGACATATCCACTTAGATGAAACCAGGCCTCGTCTGAGAAAAATGTGATGTCCATCAAATTATCATCCGCAAGATTATTATTAAACCACGTACAAAATTGTATGCGTTTCTCAAAGACTGTTGGTAACAATTTCTGTACAACAGATTCTTTATATGGATGTAAGTGTAGTCTTTTAATGACTTTATGGTATGTTCCATAAGATAGTCCTATATGGACATAAAATCAGAATTAATAAATTTTCTGTTTATCAAACAAAGAAATATTTTACCTGTCTGCACTGATAGTTGCATAGCACTTTAATATTTTGCATCCACAGAGGTAAGTTGGGATGTTAACTTACCTCTGTGGATGCAAAATACCAAAGTGCTATGAAAAGATCAGTGTAGAGACTAGACTAATCTGCAACATTTTAATAGTATGGATTCAAAAAACGAGCAGCATTCTTATTTAGCAGAATTAATCACTGTGAAGTACATTTCCAGGTACTTTAGATTTAAAAAAATGGAAATACCTGCTATCAGTACTTATTACTCGGGCAGCTACTGCTTGAATTTTATGATTACTATATTCCAAATTTTTACTTTCGCATCCTGTATTTGCACCGTTTTTTCTTACTTGTTTTTCATTTCTTCTATGCCAGTTGGTTTGATTATTGGCATCATCATTGTTAATTGCGTTCGTTTTGTAGTTTTAATTAGTGTTTAACGCTAAAAACACCGACTGCACTAAAGTACAGCGCCAAGTGTATTTTTGGTTAGAATTTTGTTTCCAAAAAGACATCACATGTCCTGAAATTAGGTATGCTGTTTTTAACTGAACCAATGTGGACCTACGCAATTTTTGCCGAATTAACTAGAATTCCAGGCCCTGTAAATCTGTATATGTGAGGCTTTTAACCCAAAAAATGAAAATATAGCTTGCAAAAAAGCCACAAGGTGCTGCTAACATCTAGATTTTGTCAGTTTTGACATATGCTGTTTTTGAAACATCTCAGTTGTTTTTTATGGTGTTTATAAAAGTTACCTACTACATTTCTATATTCAAAAATGATCTTTACGTTTTTAATGATTCTATAGTAACCAATGATATTTTATATGTGAATTTAAAAATAGTTTTTTTTTTAAATTTTGATATTGATTTTGATGCTTTGTATAATTTTTACATATATTATTCTACGCCATGTGTAGATATATATTTTACGAAATCTTAATTGAATAACATCTGATTCTCTGTCTTACATTACTCATTAGAACAACATCTAATATGTTAAATTTATTTCTTGTCAAATCAGATAGATTATAAAACTGTCACTTCGATAAATACTTTTATGGCCAACCGTCAATAAAGCGATGCGTCACCATAGCGCTTTGCAGAGGTAAACAAACACTTTATCGTACTGTACAAAAAAGTACTTTACCTGCCGCTAATATCTGTCAACACACACACGATTGTATGGCATTAAGCATAAATCGTTTGTCGCTCTCACGAAATGTGATAATTCATTATATCTTTATTTATAAATAAAAATGTTTGTGGTTGGCCATAAATTTTTGTATGCACCCCGTCAGTGAAGTGGCTTTATCGAACTCGCCTGTTACTTGCCTCGCTCGCTTCGCTCATAATCAGACTCGTTCGATAAAGGATTACTTTACTGACTTGGTACATAAATAACTATAATATTAATGTATTGAACAACTTAATTGTCTATATTCATATGCTCACATGCTTAAAGTCATATCAAAATTTCTATTGTTACAGTGTATTTTGATTTGCCCTTAGCTTGGTTAATACTGTTAGATAAATAAATTAATAATATAAATTATCATACCAAATAAACACGTCATGTTATTCCATTCAAATCAGTATATGATTAGTATAATTTCCGTATACTGTTACAGACATATTCATATATTCCGTAATTATAACAATCTAAAATTATCTGCTTAATAGATCCCATTAAGTTCTAACATTTGGCGTTTGCCTCGGACACCTTTCTAGTGAATAGAAGTTCGACTGAAGCTGTTCATCTGAACCAAACCGCCAATGTTTCATAAATTATTCATGAACGACTGAACAATCAAGCAGGCAAAGGGCAAAACACGCCAATGTAAATTGGTTCTTTGCATTGATCGATGTGACCAGCTAAGGGACACCTGTTTGTAACAATGTTTACATAGCGGTGTTGTTTAGTTAGGCACGGTTAATTCGTTTTGCGAAAAGTAGATTTTTTTCTATTAAAGCGTGCTTTATTAAATGCTACGCAAAAAAGAAATGAGGTGTAGTCACCAACACAACTTTCTTAAACGTATATTTATGCGTTCCAATTGTTTTACGAAAGAGTTATTTCAGATTATGTTCTAAATACTTTCATCCACTTAATAAACATGTCATTACAAGTGTAACTTCCGATCCGAATCTTAAAATTCTTCATATACAAGAATTCGAACTCGAAATCTAAATACTTTTGTACTAATAAATCTCTATAGAATGCGTAACTTGTGAGATATTTGCAAAAAAAAACTGCTATTAGATAAGAGTAAAAGTATTGCTTCCTGTCCGATTTTTTTTTTTTTTTGAAGTGAAAACTTCTATGTGCGCGTTGATGCATTGATTGTTGGGCACTGAACGAGACTGAGCCGTCACGCTCGGAATGAAACGCTAGTTCGGGTAAAGTCGGCTCGATGCTCGGCTTTGTATTATAATACTAACTAGCGAAATTTAATTTCAATTAAATTGAAATTTAGAAGAAATACGCGAAATATTGTATTTTTATTTTCTGAAAAATTCTTGTCCGCGTGCAGATGCGAATCCGAGCCGCCCGGGTATAAGGCCGGCACGTTACCATTACACCAGCGCGAGTACTCGTATGAGAATTATAATATTTGTATATATACATGCGTACGTATGAATTTTTGAAGTGAAAACTTGATCAGACCGAGCGAAATGTACTAGAATAATGAATAATGTGATTCTCGACCTCCAGATTTTCGCAGATGGCCATTTTGAAGTCCCTTGATACTGAAAAAGTGGTTTCTAAGAAATCTCTCTCTCTCTCTCTCTCACTCTCACACTCCCCCTCTTTCTCTCTCTCTCTCTCTTCCTCTCTGACCACGAGCGCGGTCAAAAATTCCAAATTTTGTATTTACTAGTATAATCTCGCTCTTGAGGTCTGATTATTCTATACAAATATTATTCCAATTGCAGTTCTAAAAACTTTTATATCCGTAATAAATCCGTATAGAATGCATAATTTGCGATATGTGCAAAAAAAATTGCTATTCGGTAAGATTGAAAGTGTCATCACAATACTAAAACTATTATTACTATTATTGTTACACACCGCGGTTTTAATGCTAATGAAGATGACACCATAGTTATAGAACTACGTATTTTGTTTTTTGTTTTTCAGTCTGGTAAAGGCGTTTTAGTGGTTTTGTTCAAAATTAAGCCACAGACTCCAACGACCACAACATTTTTATAACCCCAGCCTATAAGATTTAGATACTATTGCTTCTATCCTCTATTATGAAAGCCTATAACTTACACTGAACAGACAACTATTTAGATATACTTAAGATTAACTGACAAAATTGTACTGGTGTTTCAATTTCAACGGATGTAATTCTGTTGTTGTGCTAAATAAAGTGTGACTGAATATAGACTTTACTTTAGAAGAACTGTGTTGGCACTGAGGTATGTAAAAGCTGTTCTTCTTATTTATTGACAAGATACTAAACTTTCTAACGTAAAGCACATGTTAGCTGATTATATTTTGATAATGATGACCTTTTCTGTGGGAATTTGTGACCTTGTTCGTGACTACCTTCACATAAGGCAAGAGACTTGTGAATAAAATTATTTGTAAGAATGCCGAGTAAATTCATTCGAAACACCACCAAGGGGCAACGGACTAAGGACAAGTTAGCAACTGGAATAAATGCCATAGGAACAGGAAATAAGTAACATATTGCTGTTACAAGATTTGATATTCCATGTGGAGCAAAAGAAACAAGAAATACATATTATAATAATAATACTTTTATGTCAATAAAGAGATAGTAGCAAATCTAAAAATATTTAAGTGTGAGTTCAAATCAATTAATTTAATCAATTATACAAATAAAGGAATATTGTATTGTATATTGACTGAGAAAAAAATTGTGCATACATGGAAAGAGTAATTTCAACATTATAGTTTATAGTCAACCAATATATATCTATTCTTTTTTTATTATATTAAATATTTAATTATTTTTTTAATCACTGCGTTTGTTATAATCTTTTATCCGAAATCATATCAGAAAAACATCTTAAAGAAAAAGTTCTAAGCCTGAAAGGATAAAGTCCAATATAATAAGTAATAAACGCAATTTTGAAAAGTAAGAAGGGAAATATATACACTGTCTAACCCACAACTAAATAGAATATGCTATATTGGTGTATATAGGGTATAGCCCTATGCAGTGGCATAGGGCTATACCCTATATACACCAATATGTATTCTATATTATACTAAGAGTCTATGGGATGCTAGTGTCTTTTTATTTTCCGTCATATACCAATACAGAAAAATTGGGCCCTTTAATTTATTCATATAGGTTTCTTAAATGTTCAGTCAGTTAGGTATAAGAAGAAATAATTGAAACCTCTACATAGAATAAGACACATATTATTTAAAAAGAAGTAAAAGAAACATAATATAGAATATTACATAAATATATATATAAAACATGACCAACGTAATTTAATAAAATGCCAAAGTATGGTGGAGGCGCCGGAAGATCTTTCATACGAATGCACGAATTAATTTTATCACATTACTCTGGATGGAGTTGCTATCAAATTAATTCTAAATACTGTATATAGGTATATACTTTCAAATGTTGGAATGATATTATATTTTTCTTAAGTAATTGAATTTTGTAGATATTGTACTTATCTAATTGTATTATTTCTGTTTCATGTTTATTATTGAATATCTAACATTTCAACTTTTGAATGCTAAATTGTAGGTTGGTAGTACTGCTTACTAATCCTTGCGGAAGGGTGTATATTTCTTCTTATTTAATCGTATTTTAATTTGAAATCTTCGTTAATACATTAACCCTATGATCAAAAGGACTTGTTGGCAAAAAAAACTACAGTTATTGTCGTCTAGACACACGCAATAGGTTTGTTTAGTTTGATACACACATAAACAAGAATAACGAAAATATTTTATGCAATAAAATATATACACGGTTGGCAATTCTGCAAAGGACAGCTTGTTTGTACGCCTTTACAAAGAGTAACATTATTACAATATTGTCCAGTGTGATCAATAAAAGGAATAAAAGTAGCTGTCGTGATACTATTCTTAAATATATGGAGCTATAATGACGTGATTATTACAAATTTACCCGAAATGTAAAGCCATTAACCCTGTATTAATACAATATTAATCTAAATACCGGACAGTGTCCTTGGTTTCGCTGACTTTTTAGGAAATGATGTCCTCTTCTAAATCCGAACGTACTCAGTCAAACGGTAATAAAACAGCCGGAGAAAGGTAGTTCATTGATTTTCTGTTTAAATCCACAGTCAAGTGGGTTTACTGATAAACAATTAACAGCGAACTAACATGGCCTGCATTTCTGAATGCTCGACATTAGGGCCTCACATCTTGTCACATGTTTTTCAACTCTCGACGCAAATTTATAATTCACTCGCTCGGTGTTTTTTCATAGCTTTTATGAGAGGAAACAAGACACCAACCGACGTGCGATTGTTTCGTTATAATAAGAATATTTCGTGCCAAAATTTAGCATCATTCTGTGACGCTAGGTGGTCTTGTTGCTCAGGAGGCAAACACTGTCTTATGCGAAAGAATGTTTCTTATGTAATATCTGGATACAGCAATCCCAAAAGCATTGCAAAACAGAACATGAATATAATATTACAATATAAAAGTCGGAGAAAATGCAATTACAATAATTAATTAAATCGGCCATAAAAAGAAGGACCCAAAATTAAAATTTTAAATTTTAGAGGAAACACAAAAAAAGCCCAAAGTTTGAAATTTTGGACCATTCTTATGAACTCTTTTTGCGTTTTATAATTATTTATCATACATCTTGCAAAATTAATTGAAAAATCAAAATAATGCAAACGCAAAATAATAATAAAAGACCTAATTCTCTTCGTTCTCATGGTGGCGACAAGTTCCTGATGCAGCGATCATTTGGTAGTAAGTAACTGCTTCAGTTTTTCATAGAAATCAAGCTATGTCTTAAAAGTTCCTTATTTTATCTGCACTAATAGGTAGGTTACTGTTATATAAAGGTACCACTAGAATAGGGATACCTATTACGCCAGGTTTTAAACTGCTACAGTCTTCTGTGCAAAGACCACTTAATTTTAATGATACTTCAATATATGTATTTATTATGTAATTAGGAATTTCACCCTTCCTTCAATAAGAGTTTTCTCAAAGTATGGTTCCTGCAACTTTTAAACAAAATCCTTCATCATTTATTGGTTTACTTGCACAAATTTGAATAATATTCACCCTGTTAATGGAAATTCCACACTTTCTTCTTTTCTTTATATTCTTTACAATAAAATAATACTAAAATGACGATCACGCGGCGAGAAGTTACGTCAAAGATAACAGAAGTAATTCTTGATTTCTAAAAATGTGCCCTATAGGTTAGAGCGTACCACAATATAATAACGCCATTGGTTTAATTCTGAACCCCACAACCGTCTGTGAAAATATAGAGATATTATGCCCTATCAGAAACAAACTTTTCTACATAGTGGTTAAGAACTGATACCTCCTCATTACAATCCCTTCTTATATTTTCTGGCAAATGTATATTATACTTTTAGAAGTTTTTCCAGAATATGCTGACTTGACATATAACCAAAGCTGCCGCTTTTAAAAAGCATCTGATGTCGGAATATGTCGATTTTGTATGTTTTCTTTGAAATCAAAGCACATACTTCCATTTCATGATCTGTTTTTGTTATAGCTGTTTAGTCTTCGCCTTGTGGAATTTCAGTTCAGTTTTATTCTCGGCTTTTACAGCCACGTTGCTCTCTTTGAAATTTTTCTTGGCACGAAGAACAAACATCTGTTCGTGGTCGACCAAAATGTACTATTTTTAAAATATTCTGACATTACACTAGGGTAATATTTTTCCAAAATAGTTCAATATTTTTAAAATAATGACAAATATCTTATTCCTTCACTAGTATGACTACAGTGCTATATCATAAAGTTTCTAAAACGAAGCTGGCATTGTAATAGAAAACATGTGTATCAATTTACCCTGTTATCATACTCATAACACAACCTTAACGTTCGAAAATTATTTGGCAGTCATCGTGACATCAATAAATACGTCATTTGATTTAAAGATACAATTAAACAGCAAGCAGTAGCTCTGATGGTATTCAAGATTTAACTAATTAAAAAAGAGGCAAAATTTAAGCAAGTATTGAAATTGTTGTCAATTATTTTCAATTTCCATGTTTATACGCTTTCTCATGCTGTTAAAGGTATTTTGCATAATTTCGAGGGTTATTAATGCACATTTTCCAGTAATCCTTTGTTGCAGATCTTGCAAATTAGCAACAAGAGTTTTAAATATTCTATTCTTTTGGTGAAGAAACACGAAAAAGTCCATAATTGTCAAACAAGCTGATCGTGGTGGAAATTCAACTTCTGTATGTAAGCTTATAATCCGATCATTAAAAAGCTTAAGAAAAGCAATATTTTCATGTGTTGTGTGTGTCGTTGCACCAACTTGGTGGAAGTAACCATAATGTAATTCATCTTTGCTGTTCATCTTCAGCTGTTCAACAAATCCATTCAAAATGTTTCTATACCTCACATTTAATTGTAAAATTACAAAAAATAGGTCCAACAATTCTGCTAGAAGAAACTTCTAGCCAAACACCAAGTTTTGCAGCACGCAGAATGGATTCAAAAAAAAATAAGATTTTACTACTTGACATAGTATTTTGGGAATTGAAGTACCCCAACAAATGAAAAATTTCAAATTTAGCATGTCATTATCTTGCATTAAATTATTTGGAAACCACTTGCACTAACCACGTCTAGGGTAGTCTACCGGAAAAATAGCCTGATGTGATTGCGTCTTGTAAGTATGCGTGTGTAAGTCTTTGTTTACAATATTCCAGTATGTTCCATAAGAAAGTCCAATCTCTTGAGAAAGACGTTTCAAAGGTGTTTGTGGTTTCTTTCACGATACGTTGACGAACATCATTTATAACTTCTTCCGAAAGAACACTTGGTCCAACAGCACGTGATTAATGGCTCACAAAAATAGTCTCACAAAAAACACCAACACAATTGGAAAGGCAATTATAAACATTTTTAGGAATAACAACTAACTCTGGGAAGTGCTCTCTGAAACCATCCAAACATGTACGCTGGCTGTACACCCACATTCCATCAATTGCACTCCAATTTGAAAATAAGTTCCAATCATGCAGGTTTTTTGTACTGCATTTTAAACAATATTTGAATTTATTCAAACTCGATATTCAAACTTTCTTTCAGCAATTATAACATATTAACTGATAACAATCAATGTCACTGTCAAAATAATTTTCAAAACCGTTAAGAGGGGCGTTTACATATCGAAAACTAAGCCATCGCCGTTTCGCGTTTTTTGAATTTATTTTGTAGTTTTAGAATCTCAAATTTGGGTTAGTGGTGCAAAAGGCATCAATTTATAATGTCAATGTCAGATTTTGTACTAATTTATTTTCTTAAGAAAGTTATGTGTTTTAGAAATAACCACAAATATGCATGAATTTGATTAATATCTACTAACTAAGGTTGGTACACAAAATAAAAGAAACGACCTCTACGCGCCAGCTGCACATTTGATGTACGATATAAAGAAAAAATCAAATTTATGTAATTATTTTTAAAGATAAAAAACATTAAACAGTCTATCGCCACTTTACGGTATCTCTACCGGTTCTGGCGAAGACGAAAATCTATCGGAATCGGTCGGCTATTGCAGACTTAAATGCGAGTGACAGTTTAATTACAAACTGTCACTCATTTAAATGTCATATATACCTATAATATTCGAGTGTATAATAATATAATAGTTACTGGCAAGCGAAAATTGGCTTTTATGAAACATCAACATCATCATTTCCGTAAGTGCTCATTCTTTATACATTATGTTTCCCATCTGTAGTATTCCTTTATATATGACAGAATCTGTGAATAAAACCGAAGCGCTACCTCCACCTACTCACACCCCCTTGCGTCTACCCGTCCCGCGAGTAATATAAGTTGCACTAGGTTCTATTTGTTAGTAAACGCCCCTCTTAAGGGTCCTATATAGTGGATATGTGAATAGTTGAAAAATAGGAGATCTTTGATGCAAGATATTTTTGTTGATTTTCAATTTGGAGAAAACCTTTCAACGTCAACTTATGAAGAATTTAGTAATCTACTCCGCTGAATAATCAAATTTAGAAAAAAATGATCTGATTAAAGAAAATTAATTAATATGTCAAAATATTAATAACAAGTTTTCTCAAAAATCCTTTGTAGCATATTTGTTTGCATTAGTTCACGTTATAAATTGAATAAAAAGCTACCCCGCTCTGCACTTATTTTTCGTTCAACTATTCTTTACTTTGTTTTAAATGAATATAAAACTAATTAAAATTAGGTAAACCACATTACAATGAATTATTATTCTGGTAAAAATCTTTCCCGCGGTTACAAATGTGTAAATATTTGGTCATAAATGAATTTTTATTCGTTTAGATATTGCGTTATTATTTCAAATATTTGTTATATATATTCTCTATGTGTAATAAGTACTCGGACATCCTTGGTTTATTAAATTATGTGCTATGTAACCAATATTACATTTCCGATCCACTATATAGGGACCTTAAGGGTCCTCGCTAGTGGATCTGTCAACAAAGGAAAAGTTGCAGATTTTAGATGGCAGATATTTTTGTTGATTTTAAAGATGGAGAAAACCTTTCAACGTCAACTTATGAAGAATTTAGTAATCTACCCTGCTGAAGTATCAAATTTAGAAAAAATTGATCTGATTAAAGAAAATTAATTAATATGTCAAAATATTAAAAACCATTCTTCTCAAAAATCCTTCGGAGGAGATTTGATTGCTTGGGTTCACGTTATAAATTGAATAGAAAGCTACCCGCATGTGCACTTATTTTTCGTTCAACTATTCTTTACTTTGTTTAAAATGAATATAAAATAAATTAAAATTAGGCAACCCACATTACAATGAATTGTTATTCTGCTATAAATCTTTCCCGCGGTTACAAATGTGTAAATATTTGGTCATAAATGAATTTTTATTCGCTTAGATATTGAATTATTATTTCAAATATTTATTATCTATTCCCTATGTGTAATCAGTACTCGGACATTCTTGGCTTATTAAATTATGTGCTATGCAACCAATATTAAATTTCCGATCCACTATATAGGACCCTTAAGTTATAATCCTGGATTAAGTTCAAATATTTGCAACTTCAACAATGAAAAAGTATTTCATCTGAACAGAGTCAAAAGAAATGAATATGCTGGAAAGGAAAATCAATCAATATTAAAAAATCACCTTTCTGTAGTTTTTGAATTGACACTCTGGTTCATTTTTTTTCGCATTTTAAAGTATACCAATACATAAAAGAATTAAGTTGTATATTTCTTTATCAAATGGAAGGTCACAAAAGGTGGGAAGTAATAATGGCGTCTTTAGAATTCATTAACAAACAACCGTAGTAGTTTGTATAATAGCATAAAGTTTGGAAATTATGTTAATACGGTGCTGCTGTAAGGCGTGGAAGATATAATGCCTCGCCTTTGTATTTCTAGTGAATAACAGTAGAATAAATTATACCAACGCCGCGCTACCAGCAATTCCATACAGAAATTTCGTAGAATTGTATAATACCCTTACTCTTCGTAACATATGTTATACATCGTACTCGATGGCGTAAATATTATCATACTAAATAAATATATTACTATGGTTATATAGAATGCATAGTATTACTTCATATTTAAAGCTATATGTGTTAATAATAATGTTCATATTCGTCTTATACTAACAGATTACTCAAGACTTATAAATAAATACAGCTTGTTATATATAGTTGACTTTCATTAACATTTATAAGGGATGATTATAGTGGTAGCTCCTGTCATTTTCGAGTAATATTCAAATTACAAACTTTTCATTGGTTTGTTTGAATATATTTTTTAGGATACCGTACATACAAAATAATTAATGTTTACATAAATGTAATGTATCTACTGTTAAGTCTGGGCGCCCGGTGACTTACTTATGCACACCTTTAAGGGGGCTTACGCAGAGGTGCCGACTAACTGCTGTGAGGCAGGACGTAAGGGGTTAATAATAATAATATAATACTAATATAATAATAATAATAATAATTATTATTATTATTATTAATTCAGTATGTAATACGTCACATAAATTTAAAAAATATACATATATAAAAATATATGAAAATCCTCATACCTGATAGGGTATAGATAAAAACTCCTCAATGGAGTAGAAATGTATAATTTGTTAAGGGTCGTTTCAGCTGGCTGTTTGTCTTCTCTTCAAAATGTTTGGGATATCATTATATATTTTCATGCACTGTGTCAAGGTTTGTCTCTGCAACTCTTCACCCTAGCTAGATGTGTTTGCGGTTATAACAAGTCATGGCGTTCATTAGTGTAAGTGCTCTGAGCATTATTCAGCTCATATTTTCTAAAAATGTCATAGTAATTGTCCTTCACAACAATTACTGGCTCAATGATGTAAAGAGACGCTAAGGTGAGAGTAGTGTACTTAGGACAGTTCTGGACCCACCACCCCCCACTCCTACTACCCCCCCCCCCCTCCCCGCAAGATAGGTAGAACCCTCTACCAACCCAACTGATATGGCGCCCCCTAGCGGCCGCCAACCCAACTAAAAATTGCAGATTTCATCATTACCAACCCAACTGATGTGGTGCCCCCTAGCGGCCGCCAACCCAACTAAAAATTGCAGATTTCATCATTACCAACCCAACTGATGTGGTACCCCCTAGCGGTCGCCAACCCAACTAAAAATTGCAGATTTCATCATTACCAACCCAACTAAAAATTGCAGATTTCATCATTACCAACCCAATGTGGCGCCCTCTGACGGCCACTAACCAAACTAAGAAATGGCAGATTTCATCATTACCAACCCAATGTGGCGCCCTCTCACAGCCACTAACCAAGAAATGGCATCTCTCATGATTACCATAATGCAGCATCCTCTCACGGTCGCTATCCAAACTAAGGTGACGTCAGACAAAAGGCGGACCATCAAGATGGTCTTTGCTTCTAGAGAATTCCTGAATAAATTACCAGGCTTGCTATCGCGCTTCTCAATGTACTTCAAACAGGTCTAAACATGTTTCCAGCGGAAACCTCAACGGCTGTCTGCTTCTGTGATAGCCGCATGCGCAGAAAATATAAAAAGCGCTCCCTGATGGATACTACCCCAACTAAATATTAAATATATAAGAATTTCGAATGTAATATCGTCAGTATCAATTGCAAAGCGGTGTAGCACCTTCTATATAGTATAATGGCGGTGCAATATGAGAAATATGACAACTTTTTGTCTGCTAATGGTATTGAAATACCTATCATAGTGCGAGATTGGTTACTATCTTCGGAATTAACGCAAAGCGAGTGTTTATTCATAGCGGCATTCGCATATCAAAACATGCAATATTTTGATATCGATGAATTAATGAACGTTTTGGAATATTGTAACCCAAATATGACCCAACTTAAGAAGTGGTACATTTATAGTGAGTATGAATATATATGTGAACCTGATTTAGATCTTCATGCAGAAATTTGCGTATTCGACATAGAAACATCGACTGTACTGACTTTAAATAAGAACATACCGAAGATGTTAATGAGTTGGTATCCTCAATATAATCATCCTGAATTGGACTATAATGACGAGCTGGCCGCGACTGGTGGTGGATATGTAATATTTGCCAGTCAGAAGCATTTCGCAAGTAGCTAACATGTACAGACCCGCCTAAACATGTCTAGACTTGCTGGAAATACATCAGTCGACAATGTCCGTTGAAAGCAGGCGGAGGGCTCTTAGACAGAAGAAAGACTTGTTGAACATTAGAATTATGAGGTTTATATCCGAAATTGAAAAAATCAAATCTGATTTAGAAATGTATGCGTTGGTGACAAATATTAGTAAAATAAAGCTATAAAATGGAGAATATGGAAAAATATATGATTAGGTCTTTTGTTGTACACTTTATATAATTTTATAAATAAATATATGTAATATACATTATTAAATAAAGAGAATATAGCATCCAACATTTTTTCCTTAAAATACCCCTTTTAGTTATATATAAAGTGCATCTCACTTAAAGAAATGCGTAGACATAGAAGTCATATTTTTTTAATGTTAGTATATAAGAATAATGTTTTGCAGCTGAACGTTTATACCTTCTCACGATTAAAAACTTCTTATATTGCTTTATACAGGATGTTAGGATACAGATATGTAATTCACCTTAAATAAAAATGCGTGCATGTATAGAATTAATACTTTTTTTATTTTTATATAATCATAATATACAATTTTAATAAAATTACAAAACATTATCTTCGTCAATCCAGCTATTATGTGAATTATCGAACCCTAACCATTTTACATAAGCTTTTCCGTCCTTTACACGTAATACTTTTTCAATCAGATATACATCCTTATGTTTAGTTTTCTGCAATTCATGTTCGTAGAAACAACCCAAAATAGGATCTCCATTCATATCCTCCAGCATATATGTTGGCGGATTTGTAGCATTAGCTTTAATAATCTTGAACAATTCACTACCCCAGTTCCTGAGATAGCCTTTCGAGAAAACACTTTTGAATTTACTTATCCGCACGATGTCACCAACTTTATATTTCCGCTTCACAGCTGTTTGCACATCATTGTAGATAGTAGAAAGCAGGAGCTTCTCATTCTTTTTAGTCACATCGCAAGGTCGCATTTTAATTGTTCGATGCTTTGTTTTATTATACATATCAGTCACGGAGGATAAAATATCTATCCACTTATAGCTACCTCTCATTGTAAATTCCTTATATAATCTACCCTTTAGCGTACGAATAACACGTTCGGCAATAGACGCTTTCATTGTACTATATGTTGAATAATGGTTTATACCATATTTCTTCATGAGATTTTGAAATCGAGTATTATAAAACTCTTTACCATTGTCGGACTGTATATTTTTCGGCTGTCGAGTGTCTTGTAGAATGCCTTCCATAGCATTACATACATCCAGACCGGTTTTCGATTTAAGGGGTTGAGTCCATAAAAATTTCGAGAAACAGTCTATAACCACAAGTATATATCTATACCCGCCATTCTCTCGTGCATGAGGTATAAATTCGGCCAAGTCAATCTGCCAAACATCGTCAAACCCTCTAATAATGACGCGACGTCTGGGAAAGAATCTACGAGCCGGCCTATGCAGCTCATCAACTAAATGACGCTTAATACTATTCATAATTAACAATTATTGTTCAGCGTGTTAATACATCATGTAGGTAGAACAATGCGATGGTAAATGAATTAAAATTATGTCTCATCTCTATGGTCTTGCGAGCGGTCGGGGTGGTGGTGGTGGTTGTGGGGGTGGGGAATTCCCTGATTTCTTTTCAAGTTTTTTTCTTATAGCTTCCAGTTTAGCATTGAGTTTAACCTCAATTCTACTCTCAACACTTTTTTCCATTCGATACAGCTTTTGATCAGTTTCAGCTTGTAGAGTATTTGCACTAACTTCGACAATCCCTTTGATTGTATCCAAGTTAACGCCCTTATTTAAATTATTTTTCAGTGCAAGTATTTCACCATCCAATTCCTTCTTAATTTTTTCAATCTTCTTACTAACTTCAGAATTTGTGGCATGGTTTTTTCTTAAAACATCAAATTTAGCATCAATCTTCTTCTCAACACTAGCTTGCATCTGGTTTAATTTTCCATTAATCGACTGTTGCACATTATTTACACTAACATTAACAATACCCTTAAATATATCCAAATTAACAGTTTTATTTAAATTAGTTTTAAATGCATTCAAGTTCTCATCCAATTCCCTCTTAATTTTATCGATCTTGTCACTAACCCAGGTGTTTGTTGCGAGATTGTTCCTTAAATTGTCTAGTTCATTTTCGATTCTATTCTCAACAGCAGTCTGCATATGATGTATGATATCACTAATATCCTCAGCCACTTTGGAATTTGAGGCGTCTATTTTTATTTGAATATCACTCACCACATTATCAATCCGTAGATCTATTACGCCAAGTATTCTAGATAGGTGACGCTTATTAACAGAATCCTGATCGTGTATAGGATCTGCTACACGACAAATACGTTTACCGCCAATATCAACATCACCTTCCTCTGTTAATGGCAGAGATGGCTTTTGACGTTTAACGCTAGCTTTACCGTTGCTAAGATATCGGCCAAATTTGTCTACACTCATGACGATACTGATGAAAAGAATGAGAGTATTAAATATTTATTCAATTACGCCGCATTCTTTAAGCTCCTCGATGATGGACTGCATTTCATTATGGGTACTTTCATTGCCAGAATCCCGAGAGGCCTTCAAAAGTTTAAGACGATCCACGAGCTCGTTTATGTCGTCCCAATAGACATATTGATATCTATCATGGGTGTTGGAAACAAGCATGCTGCCTATATCTCCGCCAGACCATGTTTCTGAAGTCGAACTGGAATATTTAGCAAGAAGAGGTTTTATTATTTCACGCCATTTGTGGCCTCTAGTCCCCCTCAAGTTATTTTTGGGTTGGAACAGTTTGCGATGCACATTAGTTTCGTGTAAAATATCATAGTAATGTGATAATTCCTCCTCATTATATCTACTTGGGCTAGTTTTAAATATTAATTCATAAAGACCACGAGAACCCGTAAACAGCTTATTATTGATTATTATGTCTTTACCATCTAGATATAATGTATGCCCACCCAATTTCAATCTATTTGTTTCGGGTTCGAATGTAACACCATACGTTGTATCATATACATTGCTTGTATCTTGAAAAAGACCTCGCACAAACTCTCTCGGTAAAGGATTAAGATCTCCATAAAACGTGTTATGTGAATGCGGATCCTCTTCCACCAATGGATTAGACTGCTCATCGAATGGATTAATCGAGGAGCTCTTTTCTATCTCTTGTTTTTTTATCAGCTTTCCTCTATTTTTCAAAGTGTTTGTAATATTCATTATGGGCTCCTTAATTGTTTGTGTTTCCTGTTTTATTGTCGTGTTCAAACCTTCTAGGTTCTCAGTAATGGGCTTAAACATTTTTCGTATTAAATAATCTTCATCGGAACGATTAAGCTTCAATTGCATATACTTATTCCTAATAACTTTACTTGCCTTAATAATATCACGCTTCAATTTCTCATAATCCATTTTTCTACTATTAACTGCCTGCCTGCGCATGATTATTTGCAGACAGATATATATTAACTGAATAAAATGAATAATTCACCAGCATATATAGCGATCAAAACCCTTCCTATAACGACCATTATGCAAATCACTATCCTTGTCTATCACCAGGAATCCGTATTTATCTTTCCAACACTCACCACAAACCGATTTAAACCGCTCAAATGACATGTCAACTCCAACATGATCGTTGTAAATATGTTGTAGATTTGTATTATCCTGCTTAAATAATACCAAAAAATTAGCATTATCCCTAACTAGCTGTTTCGGAATACTAGTATAAGTTTGACATAAATAAAAGCTATCAACACACTTATGTCTACCCATACAAAAATATTTTCTAATATTGTTTTGCTTGTCGCACGCCACATCGTCAAAAATGAATATCGAATTTCTCTCAGCCTCCATGGGGTCTATTATATCATCATTCTCCTTACAAGGAAAATATTTCACATCTTTAACATTATTTAAAACATTCTCCAACAGCTTATATTTAGCTTGATATAAAGACTTGGAATAAATGTATACGTTTTCGAACTTGAGACCATTTTCATTGAATAATAACGATAGCATGAGATTTGTTTTCCCAGAGTTTGATGCACCGCAAAGTAGCGCTCTAATGGAGTTCGGTAGTAGGCTGCTATGTTTCCGAAATTTGCCCTTTTCATCAACGTCCAAATCCAAGTTGATTATTTCAAGGGCATCCTTCTGCTTCACAAGTCTCATGGTGAATGAATTATATATAAATTGTTGGATGTTTATAAAGCTAATTCATTTCGATGCTAACTTTTAAAGAGGGCGGAGGTGTCGTGAACTCGATAATCAACAAGTTGCCTATAGAGCTTCACCTGCCAGGTGGGTACATGTATTGTGGTCCTGGTACAAAGCTCCAGAAACGTTTAGCACGAGGTGATCCCGGCATTAATCCATTGGATGCGGCTTGTCGGGAACACGATATCGCATATTCACAACATAAAGATTTAAAAGATCGACACGAGGCAGATTTGATATTGCAAGAAAAAGCTTGGAATCGTGTAAAGTCAGCAGACGCAAGTGTTGGTGAAAAGACAGCAGCCTGGTTGGTGACTAACGCAATGAAGACCAAAAGAAAATTTGGTATGGGCTTAAACAAAAAAACTTTTAAAAAAATAGTGTGCACCAATGTTAAGAAGACTCTTAAGCGATTCGGGGGTGATATTAAACAGGGTGCTAAATCATCATTGGCAGCAGCTAAGGTTGCAATCAAAGAGGCTGGAGGTCGAAAACATATTAAAACCCCCAGAATAATCCCCATACCGAAAGTTGGAGGCGTATTGCCACTCATACCAATATTCGCCGGGCTAAGCGCTCTCGGCTCACTGGCAGGCGGTGTAAGTGGTATAACACAAGCAGTACTCAAAGCGAAAGCGGCTCGAAGTCAATTACGGGAAGCTGAAAGGCATAATAAAACTATGGAAGCTATCGCATTAAAAGGTAAAGGATTATATCTGAAGCCATATAAGCGAGGCTTAGGTTTATATCTAAAACCATCAAAAAACTAATAAGTCGACTGCCTCAAAGAGCATTAACCGATCATGATATTTTGAAATATGCGAAATATATTCACCATTTTAGAGGTGTATTTATGAGGGATACTCTACCAAAATCACCCAACAAAAATGAAAGCGCAGTCGTTAATTTGGATAGCATTAAAGGATCGGGAACACATTGGGTCTGTTATAAGAAGAGAGGTTCTAATATATACTATTATGATTCGTTTGGCAATTTAAAGCCTCCACCGGAATTGATAGAATATTTTAAAAGAAAGGGACCTAATAAAATAATGTATAATCATAAACGATACCAAAATTTCAATACATTCAATTGTGGTCACTTATGCTTAGAATTCCTACTAAATAATATATAATCGTATGTTCATATATCAATATATTAGTCATGTCGTACACTTTCACCCTGAAGGGCACAAAATCAGTGCTTTCTGTTGATTATTATCCGCCTATTGAATTGAATCCCCACTATGAATATGTTCTGGGTCTAATAGGATTTAATAGCTACAATTCGATTCCCAACATTGTAGAGGGCTGTAACAAATTTTATTATGATAATGACAAAGTTATTACAATTCCCACAGGATCTTATGAGATAAGTGATATCGCCGATTTCTTGATGAATGCGATGCCTAGAGGTGCAATATCCCTCAAACCAAACAATAATACAATAAAGTGTGAAATTAAAAGCAAATATGAAATAAATTTTGGACCTAGAGACTCTATAGGAAGCATATTAGGTTTTAGTGGGAAGCTATTACCAGCCGATCAAAAACATGAATCGGATTTACCTGTCAATATTATAAAAGTGTCGACAATAAGAATTGAGTGCAATATCACAACATCAGCCTACAACGATAGTCGTTTATCCCACACGCTCTACGAATTTTCTCCACAAGTTGAAGCTGGGTTTTCGATTAATATAGCGCCCGAGCATATAATATATCTACCAATTAATTCTAAGCGTATCGATAATATCACATTAACACTGCTCGATCAAGATGGTGATGCCGTAAACTTTAGAGGCGAGCAAATCATTGTTAGATTAGAATTAAAAAGAGTTTCATAATGGGCCTTTCATTTCGTAAACGTTATATAACTTCCTCACCCCCACAACGGAAGATCACTTCAACATCTAAACTCAAGCAGTTAACATCGGCCAATATAATATTTTTACAATCGTTAGGCTTTCGAGTAAAAAATGGAGGAAAAGCTATCAATATTTGAAGGTGTGCATTTTGACGAAGTTATAACGAAAGAAGAGTATCACACATATTATCCGAGAACACACAATTTCAACTTAAATGATGAAGTTCGCATAAGTATTCAAAATCAAGATATATACACACTACCTTCCGAGAGTTATATATACATAGAGGGGAAATTTAAACCTGATGATAATGGTACGGGTCTACCTGAATTAACAAACAATGCATACGCTTTTTTGTTTGATCAGATTCGATATGAGCTTAATGGTGTAGAAATCGATCGCGCAATGAAGCCAGGAATCAGTTCTACGATGAAAGCATTAGTTTCATATAATGAAGATGAAAGTCGAATGTTGTCGATTGCTGGGTGGGGACCATTCGCACAGCGGCAAGCGACACTCTCCAATAACAAGTTCAACGCATGCCTTCCATTGAGCATGCTTTTAGGCTTCTGTTCCGATTACAGGAGGGTTATTATTAACGTCAGTCAAGAATTAGTCCTAATTAGAAGTAAAACGGATGAAAACTGCTATCAAAACAAGACCGCTGATGGTACAAAAAAGGCCTCAATCGAGATTGAAAAGATTGAATGGCGGGTGCCACATGTAAGCGTAAATGATCAGACACGCTTAAAGTTCTTAAACACCCTTAAAACCAATAAACCGATATATCTAACATTTCGTAAATGGGAATTATATGAACTTCCAGCTTTGCGTGCAACGAAAACTGACATTTGGCCTGTTAAAACTAGCACTAATCTAGAGAAGCCCAGATATGCTATTATAGCGTTTCAACGCAACAGAAAAGATAATTTTCAGCAAGATGCATCAAGCTTTGATCACGCTTCAATCACAAATATTAAATTGCATTTAAATTCAGAATATTACCCATATAGCGATATGAATATAGATATGAGTAAAAAACTATATGCCCAAGCATATCTAATGTACACAAAATTTCAATCGAGCTATTATGGAAGCACTCGGGGACCTCTCATGAGCTACGAGAAGTTCCACGATTCAGCACTTTACGTAATAGATTGTTCGAAGCAGAATGAGAGCTTAAAATCATCCACCGTCGATGTTAAGCTTGAGATGCAGTGCCAGGAGACGTTTAGCGAGGACACCTCTTGTTTATTGTTAATTTTACAAGATTGTGTCGTTGAATATAGTGCACTGACAGGTACTGTTAAGAAAATTATATAACATTCAGTCAATCGCGAGACATCATGGCTAAAAGAGGTGCAATTGACACTCGAGATCAACTTCAATCATTCCTTATTATAGACATACAAGGTTATGCGATTCAACATTTCGATCCAAAAGAGATGAGCATAAGTGACGGAGAAAGGAGCATCCATTTTTTATTTAAACCTAGCATTGAATTCCATCTATTATCGAAGAAAGACCAGAGGACCGTTCGATGGCTTGAAAATAATTATTTAAATATAGAATACTCTACTGGTTATGTTTATTTTAAGGACATTATTAACTTGTTAAAAAATATCTGTAACTCATATAATAGAGTGTATGTTAAAGGGCATCAAAAAAAGGAGCTACTTAAGCAATATGTTGATATTGACATAATTAACTTGGAATATTTTAATGATGTACCAAAGCTTATTAAAAATGTCAATCATTGTTTTTATCATAATAATAAAACTAATGAAGAATGTATATGCACGCAAAATAATATTATAACTCTATGCAATTATCTAAAAAATAAAGAATTATTTTAACCTTATTATTTTTATTTCAATCCACCTATACATATTAATAATAATATTATAGCAAAATAGTATACGTATGAACATGTCTATACATGTATAAAAGGCCCGCCGAGACGGCGCCAATCCGAGGTACGTATGTAAGCGAGAGATTTTTTATACATTTACATTAATTAACCATCGCCTGCCCTAAAAAAGGATCACCCGGACGACCTCCATTCGATGCAGGTATGAGACCGAAAAATTTAAGTGCATTCCTTAAAACACAGCCCGAGCGTGGGACCAGAATGCAGCAACTCTTAATTATCGCCGTTCACACGGATAGACGTATGCGTGGGGAAGAAAAGGGTCGTCGCAGCTGTACATAGACCACACACACTCACCCATGGGAACAGAATGCAGCCGCGCTTAATTGCCTCAGTTCACACGCATATACGTATGCGTGTGGTAAAAAGGGGTTTTCTCTAATTGATTAACGTATCAATTGGTGTGGGAACCTGACGCAGATGGATGTATACGTCACGAATGAGTATCTATATATGCGTAGATCGACATCTTTAATTTCATTATAATCAGTATCTTCGAACAGTCAACATCGTTTTTAGTGCTTGTTTGTGTTTTACTACAAGGTATTTAGAAAGCCTAATTTATATAATATTAACTTGCAATATTTTACATTAGTTTTAAAATTTTATAGGACTTTTTTAAAAATTGTTTTTTCTCAATTATAAGGGTATTTTTTAAATAATTTAATGGTATATATTTTATTAATATTTTATTAATATTTTATTTTTATATACAATTAATGGTGCTTCAAAGTATTTTATACGCATTTAGTAGCTTCTTTATATTGTTTTTCTTTCTTTTTTTAATTTTTATAAGGTTTTAAAGGGTTTTATCAATAAATTTTCAATAATACAAGTATTTTTTAGTTAAATATACGCTGATCATAGTTTTTCTACTACTCTAAAATTTTATGGGACTTTTAAAAATTGTTTTTTCTCAATTATAAGGTTATTTTTTAAATAATTTAATGATATATATTTTATTAATATTTTATTAATATTTTATTTTTATATACAATTAATCCAGGGTGCTTCAAAGTATTTTATACGCATTTAGTAGCTTCTTTATATTGTTTTTTCTTTCTTTTTTTAATTTTTATAAGGTTTTAAAGGGTTTTATCAATAAATTTTCAATAATACAAGTATTTTTTAGTTAAATATACGCTGATCATAGTTTTTCTACTACTCTAAAATTTTATAGGACTTTTTAAAAATTGTTTTTATCAATTATAAGGTTATTTTTAATAATTTAATGGTGTATATTTTATTAATATTTTATTGAATATTATTTTTATATACAATTATCCAGGGTGCTTCAAAGTATTTTATTTGTATTTAGTAGCTTCTTTATATTGTTTTTTTTTTTTTTTTTTTTTTTTAATGTTTAAGTGTGTAAATTTATATAATTAAGTTGATTATTTCATACGGTTCTTTAAAGGTTTTTCTCAATAATTTAAATAAATTCTGAACAATAAGAGTATTTTTAGTTAAATATACGGGTATCAGTCAAAGTTTATGTATTAAAATATTATTTTTATATATGTAGGTCTATAATTAGTATTTTATATCAATTCATATACGCGGATCAGTCAAAATAAATTAGCAATTTAGATATATTAAAAATTAGGTTTCAATAGCTTTTTATTCTTTTAAATTTATTATATTAATTATTTTTAATTTGTTTTTCATAGAATGAATTGCATCATATGTGGGAAGTCCTTCAGCCGGCGGGATAGTTTGAAGCGGCATGTGAATACCCTCCACCGCAATTTTGTTTGCGGTATTTGTGGAGAGGGTGCGGATACATGTGAGCATGTTGCGGGACCACCTAAGAAGGTGGCCAAAGTAGATGTTACACCATCCACAAGTTCTAATAGACCTGTGGATGCTGCGCCATCTACCAGTCGAGGTGCGCCTCAGAGAAGCTGTTGTGGGTTGATGTTCCCTAATAATTCTCTGTATAGGGGGCATCTTCGCACACAGCAGCATTTGAATAATAATACATTTATGCTGCCGGATGGAGTGTTCAAAATTAATTCATCATTTAAAAGCCGGGTCGCGAGTTATAAAATTTTAGGTGATGAGAGTGCTGACATCACAAATTTTTTATCGAAATTGAGAACTAAAGTGTGCAGCCTGATTAACGATGTTCTAGCCAAGGTCGTATCGGGTATTAAGGTACAGTTAGAGCTATTTGCTCATTATGCTAAAACCGTAGCTGATGAGGAAATAGTCGACTTAAAGTCCTTCAATACTCGGTACGTCATTGTCACCGAGTCTTCAGACTTAGAGGACGTTTTTGATCAGGCTGCTGCCATCATAAAATCGAAAGCTGAAGAGTTTTCGGATAGGGGGAGCAATTGGACACTTAAGATGGTCTCGCATTTAGAGGTTAACATCAACAGTTACCAACCTCTTGGGGGATCATCTTATTTGGAACTACCCCCCTCTATTCGAAACAGGAAAGCATGCATCAATATTCAGAACCGGGATGATGCATGCCTGGGTTGGTCGATTGTAGCAGCACTCCACCCGGCAGACATGCATGTAGATAGAGTTAGTAGTTACCCTCATTACTCCAGCATCCTAAATTTAGAGGGTATTCAATTCCCGGTTAAAATTAAAGATATTTCAAAAATTGAGAATATGAACAATTTAAGTATTAACGTTTACGGTTTGGCTATTAATGATGAAACAAAAAATCATGAGGTGGTGGGGCCAATTCATTTCACTAAAAGCAGAAAAGATATCCACATCAATTTACTCCTAATTGATGATGGAAACAGATCACATTATGTTTTAATTAAAAATCTGTCCAGGCTAGTCTCATCTCAAATCAATAAACATGATGGTGAGACTTACATCTGCGATGGGTGTTTAATTAATTTCAGAACATCAGAAAAATTAAGCGCCCATCAACAACACGATTGCAACCATGTGTATACGGTACTACCCTCAACCGACGCGCGTAAAACAAAATTTGGAGATATGCTACCCGAAAATATTTTACGTTTCGATAGTCACCATAAGAAAATGTCCGTTCCGTTCGTCGTTTATGCGGATTTTGAAAGTATTCTCCAACCGATTCACACATGCAGCCGTGATCCAGCTAGTTCGTATACGAATAAAACATTCAAACACGTTCCATATAGTTTTGCATATCAGATTGTATGTTCGTTTGATGCAAAGTTGAATAAATTTGTCACGTATGCCGGTTTAGATTGCTCAACGGTGTTTGTCCAAAAATTGATGGAAGATGTTAAGCTAATCTATGAAAATTATTTAAAGACTATCGTGCCGATGAAAACTTTAAATAATAGCGAGCGAAAATTATATAATGAGGCCGTGATTTGCCACATTTGTGAGCTGTCTCTCAACGGAGATAGAGTGAGAGATCACTGCCACATTACGGGAGCGTTTCGAGGGGCCGCTCATTCTAATTGTAATCTAAACTTCAAAATTCCGAAATTTGTCCCTATCTATTTTCACAATTTGAGCGGGTATGATAGCCATCTATTTTTAAGAGATTTGGCACAACAAAATTTAGATATTGACGTAATTCCTATTAATAAAGAAAGATATATCAGTTTCAGCGCGAAAGTTTTGGTTGGTGACTACACAGATAACAAATCGGGCGAGAAAAAAAATGTTTATATAAAACTACGGTTTTTAGATAGTTTTCGATTCATGGCGTCTTCTATCGATAAGCTTGCACAAAATTTGAGCCCGCAAGACTTTGTCAATGTTAGGCGGGCGTTTCCACTAGATTCACATTTCCATTTAATTAGAAAGAAGGGTGTATTCCCCTATCAATATATAGATACCTTTGGGCGATTGAACGAATCGACCTTACCGGCAAAACGCGATTTTTTTAATTCATTAACGAATGTTGATATTTCGGATGTTGAATATCAACATGCGCAAACTGTATGGAATACGTTTGGATGTCAAAATTTATTAGAGTACTCAAACTTATATTTAAAATCAGACGTTTTACTTTTGGCAGATATTTTTGAAAATTTCAGGAAGATTTGTCGGGATACATACAGTCTGGATCCGGCTCAATATTACACCAGCCCGGGCTTGTCTTGGGATGCTATGTTGAAGCACACCAAAATTGAGCTGGAGCTACTCATAGACATCGACATGCATCATTTTGTTAAGCAGAGTATCAGGGGTGGGTTGTGTCAAGTATCATTGCGGCACGCTACGGCAAATAATAAGTATATGCCTAATTATGATGCGAGTGCTCCTAGCTCGTATTTAGCTTATTGGGACGCGAACAATTTGTACGGGTGGGCAATGTCGCAGTATCTACCATTCGGTGGGTTCAGTTGGGCTAGTCAGGATGAAATTGACAATCTAAATATATCTGGGGTCGCTGATGATTCGCCGATTGGCTATTTTTTGGAGGTAGATGTCACGTATCCTGTAACTTTGCACGATGAGCATAACGACCTACCTTTTCTGCCCGAAAACATGGTGCCTCCCACGTCTAAATTTCAGTATAAAAAGTTGATCGCGAATTTACAGAACAAAGAGAAATATGTCATACACTATCAAACGTTAAAGCAAGCATTACATTTCGGCCTTAAAATCACCAAAATTCACCGCGTTTTAAAATTCAACCAGTCAAACTGGCTTCAAACTTATATCGACCTAAACACCAGCCTACGTCAGCATGCTAGGAACGATTTTGAAAAGGACTTCTACAAGCTTATGAACAACTCCGTATATGGTAAAACCATGGAGAATGTTGATAAGCGAGTAGAAGTCAAATTGGTCACACGTTGGGAGGACCATGGCAAAAGTCGCGGGGCTGGTAGTTTAATCGCGAAACCGAATTTTAAAAGTGTTAGTATTTTTTCCGAAAACTTTGTGGCTGTCCAGATGGGGAAGCTGAAAGTCGTATATAATAAACCTATTTATATCGGCTTCTCCGTCTTGGAGCTATCAAAGCACCTGATGTATGACTTTTTCCACAATTTTTTGAGACGCGTGTATGCAGAAAAGGCCCGTCTGTGTTATATGGATACGGATAGTTTTATCTTAAAAGTAGAAACAGACGATATATACAGCGACATGAAAAAAAATATATCAAAATTCGATACATCGAACTTTTCGGCAAATAATGTCTACAGCATAGCACCTCAAAACAAGGCTGTTTTAGGTTTATTTAAAGACGAAAATGCGGGTAATATAATGTGTGAATTTGTCGGATTGCGCGCAAAAATGTATGCCTTAGAGGTTGAGGGTAGGGAGATTAAAAAGGTTAAGGGTGTTAAAAAGAACGTTGTGCGGGATGAGATTAGTCTGGCAGATTACAAGCACTGTTTATTGAATAATGATATTTTATTAAGGGAGCAAAATCTTTTTCAAATCAAACTACATGAGATTTATACCGTCAAGCAAAATAAATTGAGCCTATCACCTCACGATGATAAACGCAGGGTTAATGAGGATGGCGTTCATACTCTCGCCTGGGGGCATTATAAAATCGACTCACCAGCTCCTTAGATGGTCGCTGCACATGCCTCGGGTGCAGCTGCTCTACCGCTTCAAATTGGGTAAGTACCCCCACCCTTTTTTGTGTAAGTACCCCCACCCTTTTTGTGTAAGTACACCCACCCTTTTTTTTGTTTGCTTCTCACTGTAATTTTCTCCCACTAAATCAGTATTAGTTTGTTTGCATTCGAGTTCACACATATTCTTTTTAACCTCTAAGATTAAAATGGAAGCTAGTAAGAATACAAAATTATTATGTACATAAACTTATATCTATATATTTTTTAATTCTTTTCAGAAACTTATAATGAATTTATTGGCGATTCGCTTAAAATGATTGATGATAATATCGTTAAGGAAAAACAACTGATTGGGCAGTCATCATACTTCCTCAACAAATGCGGTTCGAAATGGGTGAATATCGGCCTTAGTCCGGCTGCTGGATTCGTGCCCATCATCCAGATTCGATCGCCTGCAAGCTGTGTATTCTTCACATTGGACGAGTGGGAAGAATTTTGTAAGACGGAGGGTTGCAGTCCGAATCATCAAATTCGAACGTCAACATTTAGAGATACTAGTGTAATTGTATTAAGCAGTCGCAATCAGCAACTGGTATTGTCCTCCGATACCTATAGCAATTTGTTTAATTTGCGACTGCTCATTAAGAGTAAATTAGAATTTTTAGTAAATAGTAATTTCATAACATTTTATAAAATGATATTAACCGCCTGCATGGCATTAACTGGAGATTTATATACGAATGTATCAAAATTACTTGTTGATCATTGTAATTCATTTAACGCTTTCCTTATGATGGAAGTGCTACATATTAGTTATAATTCGCTTTACTATGACTTTGAGGTCATGAAACTTGGAGATATTGTTAATTTAAAATAATATTGTTAATTTATGAATAATAATAAATAAATTATTTTCTTAAAAATATATTGTTTGTTTTATTTTATTTTATAAGTAGGATATACATTTCAAGCATGCGGCTATCACAGAAGCAGACAGCCGTTGCGGTTTCCGCTGGAAACATGTTTAGACCTGTTTGAAGTACATTGAGAAGCGCGATAGCAAGCCTGGTAATTTATTCAGGAATTCTCTAGAAGCAAAGACCATCTTGATGGTCCGCCTTTTGTCTGACGTCACCTTAGTTTGGATAGCGACCGTGAGAGGATGCTGCATTATGGTAATCATGAGAGATGCCATTTCTTGGTTAGTGGCTGTGAGAGGGCGCCACATTGGGTTGGTAATGATGAAATCTGCCATTTCTTAGTTTGGTTAGTGGCCGTCAGAGGGCGCCACATTGGGTTGGTAATGATGAAATCTGCAATTTTTAGTTGGGTTGGTAATGATGAAATCTGCAATTTTTAGTTGGGTTGGCGACCGCTAGGGGGTACCACATCAGTTGGGTTGGTAATGATGAAATCTGCAATTTTTAGTTGGGTTGGCGGCCGCTAGGGGGCACCACATCAGTTGGGTTGGTAATGATGAAATCTGCAATTTTTAGTTGGGTTGGCGGCCGCTAGGGGGCGCCATATCAGTTGGGTTGGTAGAGGGTTCTACCTATCTTGCGGGGAGGGGGGGGAGGGGGGGGTAGTAGGAGTGGGGGGTGGTGGGTCCAGAACTGTCCTAAGTACACTACTGGTGAGTATCTTATTTTCTGTAAATACAAGAGTCACGAGGCGTCAAATTGAACACTACTCGTGCACATGCGTTTTGCAATTTAAATATTCTTCCACTGCACACCGCGTTTCCCCAGAACACCATACCTGAGGCGAGACTGTACACATTCATAATACACGCTTAGCACCGATATTACGCGCAATTACTCTCAATACAAAACGGAAGCTGCACACCCTTGTTCTCCATCATACGTGTCATCTTTTCTAGAGTACCTTCTCTTAATGAGGTACTATCTCATGAGGTGTCATCTGCAGATAGTACTGTAAGGCCATTCACAACACTTGGAAGATCATTCACATACAGCAGGAATAAGATCGGTCCGAGTATCTAACCCTGAGGAACTCCGCACACAATGTCCCTCCAGGGTGATCTTATCTCTACCACCAACTCGTCATTGCTTGACACGCACCGCTTCCTACCAATAAGGTAGGACCGCATCCTTTCCAATGCCACGCCCCGAATCCCATTCCCTCAAGCTTGTCCGGAGGTACCTGATGGTGTACACTATCGACAGCCTTTGACAGATCCACATGAATGCGCAGGCCACCACATCCTTGCTTTTTAAGGTATATAAAATCTCTTCCAACAGCTGGAAAGCTGCTCTCGAGGTTGATCACCCTTCTATGTATCATTTCTGTGCCTTGTACAGAACATCGTGCATTCGCAAGAAGCCTACCGCTCTACTGCACACTAATCTCTCCAATTTCTTTGAAATATTAGATAGAAGGACAATAGGTGGGTAATTATGGAGATCACTCCTATCTCCCTTTTCATGTCTTATTATTACATATTTCATTCCGTCCGGAAGCAAGCCATCTCTCAAGGACATGCTTATGATATGAGTTAATGGTGTCACAATTTCGTCAGCACAAAACTTCAGCACAGACACATGTATGTCATCATTGCCCGTAGACATTGAGTTCTTTAAGCTATTTATAGCCTCCATAACCTCTTCGGGGTATGTCAGATGCAATGAAAAAGTGTCGGATACATACTTTATATTTCCCAGAAAAGTTGTGTTATTCTTATTAGTGTTTTGACCGGAGTCAATGAAATGATTATTGATTGTTGTTAGAACATCTTTGGCATCAGCAAGCTCACCGACATCACTAACACTAACGGGATCCCTTCTATCACAACCCTGAAGTTGACCGATTACGTCCACGTTGCCCTGGTCTTGTTGGTGGAATTATTGATATATTCCTAATAAGATTTTCGCTTGGCTTGTTCTATTTCAAGGTTTAAATTATTACAGAAAACTTGGTACGATTTTTTATCTACTCTATTATTGCGATAATCTTCATACAAATGTCTTTTCTGTGTTGACATAGTTCTTATACTGTCCGTTAGTCATCTGTGTTTAGATTTTTTCGAAATGTCAACCACTTTTTTGGTAACATTTTTATTTATAATTGTTACCAGTATTTTCATCCATTTTTCATATGAACAATTCACGCCACATCTGCAAGTGCAAATTCCGCCGTTATAACGTATTCGTTCAAATAAAACAACTAGCAAAAATTGTTTTTCTTATTATTTTTTACATTAAAATGAATAAAAAGAATTAATCAAGGATTTGTTGGGTGTATTTTTTTATAATTAGAATTACTTACTCCTATATTTCACCCTCGAAGTTGGCCAAATGTACATCATAATACAGTTTCAGAAACTTTATGTTGAAAACTAATTCCAGTCAAACATGCATTGAACATTTATTTATCTGTGTTCTATATTTCATTTTGATATTTCATAACTGAAAGCTGTGCTATTGCTTCAAGAAAACCTTTTGAAGTCGGTAGTTTCGCCGTTGCGCCCCTTAAAACCTGCGAAATCTAGACAATTCCGAGGCATATTTCAACGCATTGTGAAAAGAGCAGATTTCTGAATAAATAGCGTAGATGTCTGGTTTACAGTCCGGTTGGTTTTCATAAAACTTTTATTTCTTACCTGGAACTCAAGGTAAAGTACTAGTAACCTATATGAGTTATCTGAGTTAATGAATCATAATAGATGCATTAATTAGGTAGGCCTTCAACCCGAATGCGTTTTCTTTTGGCTTATATGGGTCCATGTTCAGACTACCGGTGCGTAGCCGAATTTGTATTGGGTATGAAAAAATTACTAAAAGGCGAACAATCTGTAGGCTTCATGAAATAGTAACAGAAACGTTTACAATACAATTTGTATTACTTACAGTAACGGTTGCTACGGATTACATAATGAGTTTTTATAATAGTTGTAGTTACAAATGTATTAAGCCAATAGTGGTCAGCTCCCATACAGTTGTATGCTGTATTAATATAAAACTTACTACTCACATACTACTAGCAGTTAGCTTTATCAAATCTTGATGTTATTTGTGTTCGAAAACACTTCAATGAAATTCAATACAAGTTCAGAAGCGATATATAGTAGTAGAAAAGTTTGGAATGGGCTTTGGAGTTTAATATAAAACGGAAAAGGTAAATTAGAAAAAAATTGATCCAGTGTTACTTTTTATTTTTTGTTTATTTATTTAGATACACCACAGAAATACTCCCATGTTGTTTCTATATACATGTAATAAGGTTATGACTATATTTAATTAAATTAGAATTGAACTAATCAAAATGGTAAGCACAGCAGTGTAACATACAAGAATATAAGCAGCATAATAAGTACAAGTATATAAGAATAAACACATATACATGGTTACCGCTAAATAGGTACCAGGTTATGCGAATCTGAAGAATACGTATAAATGTCTAACTGGAAATCAAAAAAGAAATTTATTTGTAACTCATCAAAAATTTCTAATTTTTTAGGGCCAAAATCTAGTTAAAGTCAGTCCATAACTTTGTTTATCCTATACGCATTTACGTAATTCCAGTTTAACGTTCTTCCAAAAAAAAAACGATAAAATGCAAATAGTTACAACCATTGTTAGAAATGAATGACAATTGAAAAGATTTTCTATTGCGATGTTTTTTTTTGTGGAAAAGTTTAACAACCTCGGTGCATTACCATATTTTTTTTCCAGTAAATAGAAGTATATTAAATACTGTGACTTACATATATAAATTTGTACGTAAAACGTATATGCATATATGCATGTGTTTGAGATACACACATACATTAAGTGCCATTGCCGACAATCGAACGCACAGACACCGGTGTTTCGACCTTTGAGGTCTCGTCTCGTTTTACGTACAAATGTATATATGTAAGTCACAGTATTTATTTACTGCTTGATGTTAGTTTTAACATCCATGTGTTTACACTATTCATTTTCGTTTGGATAGAAGTATATTATTTTGAAACTTAAATTTCTCTATATGAAAATTATTATGTTTGCAGCATAATTTAGAGCGAACACAGTGCGTTAGGATATCACACAGGAAAGATAACTTGACAAGAAATTTTTATTCCTCCGTTTTGCCTGTGGGCCTCGGTGTGCCACAGGGGTCTGTTCTTGGCCCAATATTGTTTTTACTTTTTATTAATGACCTTGTGACATGCGTTGATGCTCCACTGTACATTTATGCTGACGATACTACTGCGTTGGTTTCGGGATCTGACCCTTTGAGCGTGCGTGATAGGGCCGCTGCGGTCCTTGGGCGACTCTGTTACTGGTTTCAGAGTAATAAGTTGTTTATGAATCTTTCAAAGACACACTTTGTGATTTTTCATACAGCGCAGTCCAGGGAGGCTTTTGACTTGGATCTTGCTTACCTGGATACTGGCATTAGTCATCAGTCTAGCGTTAGTTTTCTTGGCGTGACGCTTGATGAATGCTTGGATTGGAGGATTCATTGTGATAAGCTGATTTCCAGTATTAATTCCTCATGTTATCAAATTCGAGTACTGAGGCATACATTGCATGCTACAGACCTGGTCAGGTTTTATTACGGGCAGGTTTTCTCTCGCATGGCATACGGAGTCATCCTATGGGGATCATCTCAGTATGCCTATCAAGTATTTCTTGCGCAGAAGCGCGTAATTCGTTCTATTGCTGGTATTCATTCGACTACATCTTGCAGGCCATATTTCAGGCAATACAGCATTTTGCCTTTGCCTAGTGTATATATTCTAGAACTTTTGGTGTATATTTTTAGAAATAAAAACGATTTTAGAAAAAACTATGAAATACACGCGTACAATACTAGGCGAAGAAATGATTTCAGGTTGCCGAACAATAGATTGAATATTGCAGAGAGGTCGCCGGTGTCCATGGGGCTACAACTATTTAACAGGTTACCCGATGAATTGCATGTTTTAGAAAGTGCCGAAAAATTTAAACGGAAGCTGCGCCAGCTTCTGCAAATTAATTGCATTTATTCGGTGCAAGAGTTTATTGATGTTACTGATCGGTGATACTTCTGGATGAGTTCACGCATGATAACTCTATATATGTATATAATTTGTTATTTACTTTTTTTATTTATTTAGTTGTATGTATTTATTTGTTTTGTGTATTTCTGTTTTTTACAACACATATTTTTGTAACATGACGTGTCCAACACATTTTTGTAAAATTTTATGGACCAACAAATTATTCTATTCTATTCTATTCTATATTACCTGCGACAGGCTCGAACTCGAGGAAACAAAAATCAATTTCATGTCACTGTTGCACATTGGACCACGATTTTTCTTGTATGGGCATTACTCATACTTTTCTTTCACCCCCCATATTTAATTACGCTATTTAAAACTAAACCTGTGTACTACAAATTCGTCTCATAATGATCTAATAAATCAACCAAGCTAATCAATTTACAAGAGCAACGAAATAAATATCGATAATCAGATAAAGATTTTACCTCTATGGCTACTTTCTACAGTACTCTGTTCGATGGTCATACTCGGCAGTCTTATATTCTAGCAATTTAACATCGGCATTAATTCAGATGTATCAATAGCTAAGTAACTTAACCACCTGTTTCATAACCACTTTAATTTTTCGTGCACATAATTGTTCAAGTCTAAAAAAATACAACGTTCAGTATATGTATAATCACCCTTAATTATGTTCTTTTTAAATAGAACGTAATTTATCATCTAGGTAATAAAAATTATGTTTTCTAATCACCTTTCTTAAAGTCAATAATTAATATAACAAATACAGATTTTTTTATATTTTAATATAACCTACTATAATATTTGCATCATTAACGTGATATAAATTTTATCACACTGTGTATGTGGGATGCCTATTACCTATATAATTTTTGACGAAACATTTTGCTCTTGTTTTGAATGTATCTCTCAACATCTTAAAAATTTAAAGAACCTTTTTATCTTATCACATAATTTAATTATAGCTTAAAAATGTTAATTAAATAAATTTAAAATGTTTCATGTTTAACAAAAGAGTTAATTGAATGTTAGCCTTTTTTACTTTATATTTTGACGAAAAAACAGTGTCTTTGTTTTCTGTAAAAAAAAAAAAGATAAAACACAACATCCTTCGTTTTCAGTCGAACTCTGATTTACAAAGAGATGTTCCCAAGTAAAATTTTTGAACAGACGCAACGCCAGGAACAGGCCGTCGCTACCTTTCAGAAAATATACGAAAATCCTCACGTCGAAGAGAATTTTAATTTGGTCTCCCCATTTTCCAGGCGAAAAACGAACGGGCAATTTCACAGGGAACTGCCCAAGACAATTGTTATTTATTTAATCCGAGCGAAGCCGGGCGTAATTACAATGGGGCGCTTTTCCAACCCCGTAGTATATCTGATAATGTTTCACGGAAGGTGAGGTGGGGGGTACTAATAATGATGACGATAATAATAGTAATAATAATAATAGTCCGCGGGATCACGAAGCAATTTGTATAGATGGCGCTTAGATGTATTAAAGGAGGTCGTAACCGGAGCTTTCTCCATTAAATATCACGTAAGGTTTCTATTATTCCTGTAGGCGATGAAATCTCTAATAACAATAATAATAAACATACAATTTAAATTGGACACGTGAAGGGTTTAATATTAATCGGCCTTCAGCTTTAGGGAATATTGTTTGTATTCGAAGAGGTTGATTAATATAATGTTTGGTTTACATCTCACTGTTTTGTTAGGTGATAGACTCTCATATACAGAGTGAAGCTTTAGTGGCACATTTTTTATATCTCAATTATTTAGCTAAATACAAAAAATATATTAACAGAACTGTTTTTTGCAATAATAGACCTAGAATAATATCCAGCAATACGACTGCGAAGGGGGGGGGCAGCATAAGTCATGAAAAAGGGGTGCGATTGAAGCAGCGAACAAATTAAAAACGCATATTAGTATTGTATTATTTGGAATGACCACTACTAGCTTCGCTTGAGTGGCGATGCTCGTGCAACATGTGCTGAACCCTCAATCGTTACTCTTGACGAGACTACCAAGTTCGCAAGATTTTGTCATTCTATACTTAGGAGAGGCAAAATTAAATCAAGCGCACGCATATAGCCGAGTCGTTTTGGCAACCGACACGGCCAAAGTACGAACCAAGGACGACGAGTCAATACCACTACAAATTTCGATCGGCCGGAAAAATTTCAAAACATTAAAATTAAATTAATTAATTAAGATTTTGGGATATATACTTTCCCATAGTAAAATACTATTACATGAAATCCAGTTACAAATTAAATATTACAAATAAAGCTATTAAATATTATTTTTAAATTTAAAATGTTTCTATGACAATTATAAGTATTATAACAAACGCAAAAGATAATTATAACAAATGTACCAAAAGGTGTCTAAATATTATATTATTTATGACAGTTCTGAAACGGCTTTTGTAGGTTACATTATTTGACAGGTAAAATTATGAAATATCTCAAATTTGACACCATTTTAAGTTAGTGGCGCATGTCGGTTGCGAGAGCGACTCAACCAGAGCAGTCTTACTACGTCGATATCCCACTCCTACTATGTTTTTATGTTTTACTTGTTTCAATACCTTTATATAATTTAATTTTTACGTATTGGTAGACTAGTCTCTGGTACCGTAACTATCCATGTCAAATTCCATGCATATTTCTTTTAGCTCCTTTTGATATGCTTATGTATTTATGATATGTTGTATTATTACGTAGAAGAAAGTATTGTGATACCAGAGATTTTTGCAGATGTGACACGTTTTGAGATCCTCTTATACCGAAAAAGTGAAACGATAGAAAATGTCCTCACTGTGTGTCAGCTAGTCTATCTGTGTTTAACCACCACAGCGACCAAACAGCTAAAGCTATCAATACAAAACCTTATATTTACGAGTATATCTTTCTCTCAAGTTTCTAATTAGATCTTCATGGAGCTTAAATAGGTAGACCGGAAGTTTACTTCAGGTAAACATCAAATTCCACAAATATTTTTACAAGTACTAAATTTAAACAACTTCTAAAGAATGTATCCAAAAGTAAATTTCAGGAAAATATAATTTAAGAAACTCCTACCACAAGTAAGTCTTTTACCCTTATCATAACATAATTTTTGTGAATATCAGGCAAATTACGTTTTCTGGATACATTAAGTATTGCCCGATAGTCCTTGTATAAAACCATTTCAAAATTTGGACTGGAAGTAACACATTCACTCTTATCTAACAACAGTGTTTTGCAAATTTCCTGCAAAGTATTGTAAACGCACATACGTATAAGAAAGTCCTGTGGTGCTTACACCATATTGTGTATTCTTTCATACATAGTATAGGAATTTTCGACATCGATATTTTTGCAGGTATCCACGTTTTGAAGATTTCTGAAACCAAAAAAGTGGTTTTTGGAGCACGTCTATCTTTATGTGTGTCAGTCTGTCTATTTGGTTGTATGTGTGTGACAACGTTAGCAACCAAACGGCTCAAGCTATCAACACAAGACTTTGTATTTATGAATATAATCTTCATCCTGGGATTGGATTAGATTTTGAGTGAAACTGGTAAATCGGAAGTAGTAGTTTACTTTAGTGAAAAAAATCAAATTTTAACAATATCCTTCCAGCTAATAAGTTTAGATATATTTCCAAAAAAATACAAGAGTACTCAAAAGTAAATTTGAGAAAAACTTTAGGAAGAAAGTTTTTTGAAATTACAGCTGAAAAAGCTCTCTTAAGCTTATCGAAAAACAGATTTTTTTCGATTGTTTTTGACATGGTTTCTAAACAGATATATTGAAAGTATGAAAGCACTTAGAGCTCGATTTTGAATGATCCATGTATAAACAATATATAGAGAATTATTACAAGTGAAAAAGTATTTTGAGTAGAATTTGAAACAAAGTTTGTTTAATAAAACCTTTAAAATTCGGTCCGGAAAGCTGCATTTTGAATAATATTTGTGTAAAAAAATTTCAATATTCGGAACGGAAATAACACATTTACTCACAGGTTTATTTTATTAATTCGGTAAGCACGTACGTACCAGAAAGTTCTGTGGTGGTCATACTTTATTTTTCGTATGTAGTACCCGGAACATTCAATATCTATGACAACAAAATAAACTTAAGTAGGTACATGTATTCTGAGAAAAACATTTTTAAAATAATGAAATCCTTTAGTAGAACTAAATCGAAACATTAAACTAGGAGTGTTCATCAAAATAGAGTCTCATAAATGTACCTTTGCTTTGCCTTTGTACTAAAGATTCAAAATATGATGTGTTGCCGGAGTTAAACATTATTCTAGGGGTGACACTTCACGTATTCTCTCTTTGATGTTGTTTCTGGAATTCTCTCGGGAAACGCCTTTTTATGCTCGCTTATCTTTGTTTCCAATGAGTGAAAACGCACAAAGTTTTTAGACAGACGTAAAAGAGGAAGTTGCAGAAAAATCTATTTCCATTATAATAATTATTTTCCTTTCTGCATTTCACACATGCTTTACTTACTGGTATGAAAGTCACATTTGAAAGAACTGGTGTGTTTATCTCAAACCACTATAGATAAACGAAATAATCGATTAGTGTTACGATGTTTTTATATGCATGCGATAAGGTGATCTTTAGTACTATAAACATGAAAATGGGTGTGATTAAAACCGCACAGCAGAAGTGTAAACTTCATCAAGGCGAGGTTAATAATACGAAATACACGCGTATAATATTCAGTAACGTATTATACGACTGATGCGTCATGCTCTCCCATGTAACGGTCGGTTGGACGTATGTATATATATATATATATAAATGAACGATATGAATACTCGCTTACAATCCCCGCGCTTGGTCTAATGGTTAAGAGCCGGCCTCTCACCCAGGCGGCTCCGGTTCACATCTGCTCTAGGACATGAATTTATTTATTCATTTAAATTTCAATTTAATTGAAATTAAATACCTCTATATGATATATTTATCATCTTGTTCCTTTAGTCGACTCGAGCCGACATTACCCGAATGAGCGTTACATATCCGAGCGTGACGGGTCAGTCTTGTTCAGTGCCTACAATCAGCGCAATGCGCCCAAAGAAGTTTACATTTCAAAAAAAGATATAACAAATACCTTAGAATTACGGAAAAAAGACTTGCCCAAATAATGATCTAAATATCACAAGCTAATTTTTAATATAAATGCTATTATTATTTATAACAATAATGAAGTGCACTTAGCTAGAGGTTGTCTTGTGTTACTGAATTTGTTGTCCGACATACTCATATTTAGTATTTCAATACACCCGATGCCCACAAACTATCTAAATACACAAACTCAATAATAACCTCACATATTTAGAAGAAAAGAAGCGTGTAAAGATTATTTGTTATATTCTCTCCATGAATATCGATATCGTTGCACTTTATCATAGCCGTAACGTATTTAGCTTTTGACCAGTGAAGTGAAGAAGAGAGCAACGCGCTTGGACGACTGCACATCCAAAATTCAGTTTTGAGCAAAAGCTGTTGTGGTAGCCATTTTGCAAGCCAGTTGTCACTTGTGTTGACGTAATTGTAAAGCTTCAATGTATATTTTTAATTAATTGTGTTAGGAAGGACTTGCGTGTGTTAATAGCTTGTAGTTCTGTGTGCCGAGTTTTTCTAACAGTAGATGAATTGCCCGAAAGGTATTTCTTTTGACACATACGTTTGTTTATATATTTCCAAAGCTACTTTACATGAGAACTTTTGAATTGCCGTAATGGGGTGGAAGAATTATTTGTTTAATAAAAACATGGTAAAGGCAGTACTAAATGTAGATTTCTATGGGGCGAACCATTGAGCATTTGGTTATATTTGCTGTGGAAAATGATGTTTGTTCCATACATTTTTGTAAAGAGAACCGGTAACAGAATCCTTAAATAATAATCTAGATTTTGCTGGAAGGTGAAACTAGTGCAGTTGCCATAGGAGATTTGAAGTTAAAATTAAGTATTATAATATGTTTCTGAAGAAAATATTTCCAAAATGTACATTTTTTGTTATTGTTCAAATTTTGTATTGAACAATTGACAATATGGTCCAACTATGAATGATCACACCCTGTGAATGTTACACCCTGAACAACGTCGCAACTAAATTATAAATCTTAGGTAAGTTACGGTATAGGGAGATCGCTGTACTGAGGTGGAAGTATATGAAAATCGCAGGGCCGAGCTAACTCAAGTCGCAGATGGCGTGACGGTTCAAGAAATTAAACTTTATGAAAAGAGCGTCGGTCGGCGACGACGCTAGCGACGTTGTCTCTGGGCACCAGGACACTGCGCTACCTTAAGCGGTAACCTACCTGCGTTCTCTTTGAATTGTCACTGGCTGTGTCCCTCCAGTGAGATACACCTACAGATCACCCTGTATGGGTCAGATACATAAACCTTATCCAAGTGCTAGTCACGTAGTTAAATGTTAAGGGAAAAAAGGAAAGAGAAAGATGGATGGTATGCTATACATTAATTAACATAAAAAGATAAGTTTATCAACACTTAAAGATTCAACAAAATTACATCAAAAATTATATTATATGATAAGGAACTGACATGAATCAAATCTATTACGGTATTTACGAAATTTTTCTTTTTTTTAAGTTTTCAAAAGAAAAGGCTTAATTATTATAATGAAACATTAGTGAAATTTTTAGGTTAGAGAAATATATTGAAGATTAATATGTGCGGCAAATTTATTCTAAACACTTGATCTCAAAGCCTTATCAAAATAAGATATTAACAGTTAGAAATTGACATAACCCCTATTTTTATTGGCAGAGAAAGGTCGGCAGCTGAAACGTTTCATAAGCCTCACAAGCTTAATTACATGTGATCTTAAATAAGTCGCCAACTAACGGCGGTGTTACTACAATAAACGTTAATTAATCTACTAAATTATAAAAGAAAATCTAAATTTTGAGAAAGGTTTAAACGTGATACACAAATGCTTAGGTATACAATTGGTACTTAATTAGCACTTTTAGACATATAAAAAAAATATAAAAGAGAAATTATTGAATTTACTGTAAGAATTTTGTTTACAAATGAAATTTTAAGAATTTTGTTTACGAATGATATTTAATCTAGCACAATTTAGTCAAAGGTATTATAGTATATATATAAAAAAAGAAATTATTAAATTTTACTGGAAGAATTTATGTTTACAACTGACATTTAGTTAGTAAAAATTAGTCTTAGGTAAAAAAAAATAATATAAAAAGGAAGTTATTGAATTTTACTGTAGAGAATTAAATCCAGGAAAATTAATCTGAGTCGTACCTCAGGAACTTACAAAAGCAGGCTATCAACGAGAGCCCTAACAATAATCCTACGTTGGGGTCACTCGGTATACAACGAAATCAAGTTAAAATATAAGCAAAATTTAAATAGCGGTAATTGTGACCTCACATATGAAAAGGTGGTGCAATAGAATCTTGCAAATCACTCGTTAGTTCTTAAAACAGGTAAAATGTCCTGCTTACTGGCACAAAATCCTGACCAAAATAGTCGAGATACAAAACGTGGTTTAAAATTGGTGCTGTACTTATCTTGTGATACAGGTGAGAAGAATGGCACTCTGCCTGGTGATGAAGTAACGAAGTCCTACAAGAGGCACTCCTCGCAGAAGTCCCTGAGTCGATAGCTTCACACCTCTGATTAAGTACAGGCCACTACGGAAGGTATAACGGTCAATTCGACTAAGCAGGATCTGTGTTCCACACAATAATTTTATTCGATAATGGGTACGTCAGCAAGTACCATAAAATTCGGTAGCGTACTACTAGTTCCTAGATACCACCAAAATAAAAATAAAGACAAATAGGGATTAAAACTCTGGAAATTAACTTTAAAGAACTTCACTCAAACTTACCCCGACTTATTTCGGAGAACACGGTATCTTTACTTCAAAAGGGCGCAATTGTGCAAAAAAAAACTTAGAGCCCACACACGTGGTCAGCAAAACTTGGGTGGCGAAATACACATAAACGTCCCCATTAATAGATACGATGCGGTAAGGTAACGGAAATATCCACTTATCTCACTAGAGCCGCAGAGCGATTTGTCTACTTAGACATACAATAATTTTAAAGATAAGCAGCTTTGCACTTGTGCACTTCACATGAAGAATGACTTGAAAGTGAAAGTCCGATAGCATGCTTCCGCCGACCATGCGTCCTAGACTTCACGCAGCTTCAAGAAGACGGAATTTGAAATTTACGAGGATTAAAACCATTCCGCAGGTAAATCAACAGTAACACAATCTTAATAATAAAACACAAACGTTCCTTAGAATTCCAAATAATGTAAGAATGAACTTAAATAAACCGGTAATACACACATTTCAACCCGTTAAATAGTCCGGACAAGGAACCTCACGGCCCATCGGTTGGTACCTATGCAGCTGATAGCGCGATGTTTGTGTTGACAGATACCCAAACATGTAAACAGAATGCACGGTCCTGCCGAACATTATGAGCGAGAATACGTATAATAAACGATCCAGTTATCAGGTAATTAGTTAGATAACGAGAGTACAATGCTTCAAAACAACGGCGGAAGCATTCCGACCTATAATTTGCATTTACAGGTAATAAACAACGCCCAAACATCCTATTTGAGGTTAAAGTTATTCGAAGTCGCGGAATTCATCGTAAGACATGCATTCATAATACAGGCTCATTCGTACACGAAAGGAACAAGTATATTACATTACCTAAACCAAATACATACTCCAAGAAATCCTTTTTTTTTCCTTTCAGTGACCCAAGAAGTCAAAAGAAGGACATAAAATCTACGACAGACACGTACAAAAATACTACCAGCCTACAATAAACAAGGCATGGATAGGGTATAACAGAGGATTGTACATATTATGACAGAGTTCTCCTTCTCAAGACATGGTCACGAGGGAAGTATACAAAAGGCCAGAATGAATACAAGCAAATGCACACAGATATCGTAACCTGGAAGCATAGAATGTCGATGGAAATAACAATGTGTACATCCGATAATTAGAGCAAACGGATAGATACAGGTAGGGTAGCCCAAGCATAAGTTTAACGGGCTCGGAAATTATTCATTATAAAACGTAGACTTAAGTAAACCTAGACGTGTAATAAATTCAACGTGTGAATGCTTGCAGGGACCTAAAATTAAATTTCAATAAACTTAGCTTAAGAACCAGAAATGTGTTCACACAATAGATATACGGTATGTCAAACTGGATCACTTAACATACCAGGCACGGTCGAAAAGTAAAATTTAAGGTACCATACACTGCGAAGTGCATAAGTAATGCGGAACATAGGCAAAAGTAAAAATAAGGCATAACAATGTCATAGAAACACTAGTACTAGACAGCTATCGCTGTATTTTTATCTATTCCAGAATAAGAACCTTGCAAAACAATACACTTCAATTTTACAAAAAATGAATAAAAGTCACAAATATTTTGCATTAATATACTCTCAATGATCTATTTGCTTTACTATATCAAATTTCCGGTTTTGAGCAATCTATAAAACGCTGAATTTTAATTTTACAATATTTGAGCATCTTGAAACGCATTTTATCTCCTCCAGATTTTTGCTTTTGGCTGATTCTGTTAACTTAAAAATTGCGTTCTGTGACTGGCGTTATCTCTGCAAAGCATTATAAATTGTTTGGTAATCGCGGAGCACCGTTAAAACCACCTGCTAAATATGCAATATGTTATAGAACACTCTAAGAGTTCTATAACCTGGTGACTGACCATTGTTATTCTTTTTTATGGAATACCTTTTATATTACTACACTTTTATATTTTCCGTATAGTTTCTTTTTATTCATTACCATTTCTCTGAAAAATTCAATGTTTCGATCTCGAAAACAACGGATCAGATGGCCACAATTCTTGCCAGTTGATCACAATAAAGAGAGCTAATGCAAGCATGTTTCATTTTTGCAATTGATAACTGCATGTCCAGAAGACTAGATTAAAATTAAATAATAATTTTTTGTCTATAAGACGATTTTTTCAAATAAAACAGCCTCTATATCTCTTCATTTTTTAATTGGTTGCTAAATTTTACACCAAAACATTTCAGACGTTATTATTTTAAACGTGATCATTGCTGACCTATTGTCATTTCTTAATGAAAGTTTGCCAATTTTATGTCTTATTTTAGTACGGTATTTTGATAATGGAGGAATATCAAAGAAATTATTTATTGGCCCAAAAAATTTACCAGCAGTGTTACCCTGGAAAAGTTTCCCAGGAGAGATACCTTTTGATGAGTAATAGACACTTTTATTACTAATGTTAGTATTGCTGATCCAAAACCACAGAAACCTAAATACAGTTAGCCATAAAGTATCGGTCCATTTAACTGAAAGCGGCCGATGGTAGCAAATAAAGCTTTATTAATGGGATAAGAACAATGTTTTCAAATAAACAACAACATAACTTAGGTAATTCGATATGATTGCTCTCTATTTCGAAGCACTTTTCCGAACGCTCCACAGTGGACCGAAACACGTTCTGCAGCATATTTGGTGTAATTTTTTCTACCGCTACTCTAATACGGTTTCGTAAGTCTTGAAGGTCTCAGCTGGCAAGTTGAGTTGAGAACTTGATGTTCCAAAATCCACAGTTTGAAAAATTTTACGTTTCACGTTAAGAAAACGAGATAAAATTTCAGGACACAATTGAACAAACACATTCGTCATCAACTCGCCAGCTGATGACGAAGGTGTTTGATCAATGACGTCTTGAAATTTTTTGAACTATATTTGCAGAAACGGATGGTCTTCCCGAAAGCGACTCATTATTAACGCTTGTGTGGGCCCTGGTTTTCTAAACTTCATTGTATACTCTTCGCGACATTTTTCATAAGTTACCTCTCGCAATCGGGCATTCCGTACGGCTATTCTCTAAAGTTAACATTTTAAAGACCTGCAACAGAAAAGACATATGACTACATTTTCCATTCAATGGATCGAGATTTTACGGGCACATTGTATCTGACGACAACAGAAAATCTTAATGTCAGTACCCCGCATTGCAAGAGCTTTAAAATAAAATAAATATTATCTGTAGTAAATCAATTTAAATATTAATTTACGCATCCATCATTATAATACTAGAAGACTGTTTTGCCATTGGGTAGTAACTAAAGTTAATGTCCAGACAATTCCTTTTGATAATGTGTTATTTACGCGAAGCTTCTTTCCATAGTAATAGAATTGACAAAATCCATTCGATTGTCAATTATTCATTAAATCGTATTCAAATAAAAGTTATTATAAATTAATTTAAAAAATGACAATAGGTCAGTAACGATCACTTTTAAAGTAAAATCATGCATGTTGTTGGTGCGAAATTAAGTAAATACTAAAAAATTAATCAATATGCAGATGTTAGTTTGAAACAAAAAATATGTAATTTTAATCCAGTTATCTGCTCATGCGATTAATGCTTTATAAAAAATTAAATATGTTTGTTTAAGGACCTTCTATAACGAACAACATTACTAAATATTTTATAAAAATATTCAATTTTTCACAAAAATAGTAAAGTCGTAAACTTTAAATTTAAGACTATACTATCTTACTACTTTTTGACTAAGGATTATACGGGAAATACAACAATGTAATAATATACAGGCTTTTCTATTTAAAAATATGTACTATTGTGAGCCATCAAGTTATGGAACACTCTGTATAATACAAAATAAATTTAAAAGGTTCCTTACTTTAAATGGAATACCCCATTTTTTATGATTGATTCATATTTCCAACTTAATTTTAAGGGTAGTTTGTCTGATAAACTTTGCCTCTAAAGTTAGCAATTTTTGAAGTATTTCAATTTTTGTAAAAAAATTGACAGCAGCAGACTATTACTCATAACAACATTCCCAATAATTGAATGCATGCACATATTTAAAATTTTAGGTAATCATTTTGGAAAGTACACTGCTTCAAATGCGGTATTATAAACTTTTCAAAATAAAACAGGGTGGTCAGAAAACCATGTTAATGTTAAACATTTCATCCAGAAAATATCAATATTTTGTAATTTTTAAATAGCAACCTACATTTTTTTTACTTCATTGGATTGCACGTTCAAAATTAGGGTCAGTACGTATTTACTTCCCTATAACTAAACGTCTTAGTTTCAGAGTTATTTTGGAAAATGTATCAATTCCTATAAAGTTTTATTTTGTATAATCAATTAGGCTATGGAAATTCATGTGAATAAATAAAAACAAGTTGCAATCATATCAGGGGAAAGGTGCCATGAATGGGACAAGCCTTGAATGGGACAATGCAGATTTCTTTACAACGATCGGTATTCTAAAATATCGGTTACCACTAATAGCTGGCAGCACAAGTCCTCTTTCATATAGACATCATTTGAAGTCACTATAATGCTTCTCAGTAGTCAAAAAAAAACAGTTTATGTTTTGTCTCATGAAAAGTAAACGGTTGTAGCGCTCAAGAAAATGTTTGTTTAAAGAGTTTTTGAGAAAACCGAGCTAAATTTGGTCAACAACTTTCTTGGTTATCTACTGATTGGTGGAAGTAATTGCGGTAGCTACATTGTGAAATGTATTTTTTTTTGTTGTTCATTGGTAGGAAAATCAGTGAGTGATGAATGGGACAAAGTCTATGTGGCATGAATGGGACGTATCCCATTCAATGCACTATATCTGTGGAGTGCAACAAATGTTAGATTTCTATTTAATTTTTGTTGTTAGGTGAAAATGGTTCCTAAAGGCAAAAAACTGGAACGAGTATCTTCTAACCTAATGGAAGCCGCCGTTAAAGATGTAATTCAGAACAAATTGTCTCTTCGCGATGCAAGCTTGAAATACAAAATTTCAAAATCAGCTGTTCATCGTGCAGTTCAAAGCGCTACAAATCTTCCTGAAGTCGTTAATTTTGTGCACAAGCCTAATATTGGAAATAGACGTATTTTTACTGTAGAACAAGAACTAGCCTTGATAGAACATTTGATAACTGCGTCAAAAATGTGCTACGGATTGGGACATACAGGACAGCTTCAGCTTGCCTATAAATGTGCCCAAAATTTAAAACTCGCATATCCCGAAAAGTGGGATAGAGAATTGAAAGCTGGATTATACTGGCTTAAAAGTTTTAAAGCCAGACACAAAGATAGTCTATAATTGCGAAAACCTGCGAAAACAAGCTTGAGTCGGGCCACTGCTTTTAATACAACCACTGTGGCTACATTTTTCAATAATTTGGAAGAGGTTATGACCAAATATAAGTTCACTGCAGATACCATATTTAATTGTGACGAAACATGTCTTAATACGGTCACAGATCCACCAAAAATATTTTGTCAGAAAGGATTAAAGCAGGTCGGGCAAGCAACATCGGCAGAAAGAGGTTGCTTGGTTACAATGTTAACTTTTATAAGTGCTAGTGGAAATACTCTACCACCAGCATTCGAAAAATCTACCTATGTGCTGGTAGATTTTTCAACTAAAAAGAATAACTTGTGTTATATTGGATGTATTCAGAATGTTTTGAAACCTTTGGAATTCGAAGTTAAATTTTTAAGAAGATTCAGAAACTCCAACAAAATGTTTTACCCTCCTGAAGACGATATTTCCGACGTTGGCAGAGACAGCATTGTAATGAAATTATCACAACCCTACAGGACTCTTGGATCGTCAGGAAGTCAAGCAAATTTGCAGTTTAACATTGAATTTTCATCAACTGAAAGCAGATTTGGAAGAAGTTTGTAATGTTTCTGAAATGTTTTTATATTTTTAACAATAAAGTATTATAAGTGCAGACTGTTCATTATTTTATATTTTCATGTTTGCTTTGATTTTGGTGTTGTCCCATTCATCCCCGATTGCTGTACCATCCAATACATACAGTGTATTGAATGGGACAAAATCACGATTTTTTTTAAATTGTCACTGATTGATTTGTTAAAGAAAATTGGGTGTAGTTGATAATAAAAATATGTTAACATAATCCCAAGGAACGTGTTTGTAAAAATTTATGAAAAAATTATCACTCATAAAGAAATTATGAATTTAAAAATAAAACTGTCCCATTCATGGCACCTCTCCCCTACCTGTCATCAGTAAGGTATTTACTAGTGCTATTCAGCGTTTTAGTTGTCTTCCGTTTCTGAATACTGGAATAATAATAATAATGTCGCGATCTGGATTTAATAACGAAGATTTTTTATATCTAATAATAACATATGGTGAATGTAATAGAGTAATCGAGAGGACATGTCGTGTTTATGCAGAGAAATATCCAAATCGGTCAAGACCTACAAAGAGTAACTTACGCAATCGTTTAAAAAAGTGTATTTCCTTCGGATTATTCTTGCCCAAAAAAACAAAAGAAAACCTGTTGTTGATTGTGAAAATGTGGAGGTAACAGCACTTGCTTACTTTACAGCACATTCTAGTAATTCTCTAATGGATGCAGAAGTAGGTGCATCTAGAATGAGCATACATCGAATTTTGAAAAAGGAACAAGTGGCATGCTTACAAATTTCAACCTGTTCAACATATTAATGAAGCTGATTTTGTAACAAGAGAAATCACAAGAAGACGACGATTTCACAAAAAATCTTATATGGACGGATGAAGCAAAGTTTTGTAGAAATGGAATATCTAATCGACACAATAGTCATTTTTGGTCCGAAGATAATCCTCGAGTTGTTAGGCAACGACATTTCCAAGAGTCTTGAAGTTTTATTGTATTTTGTGCTATTAAACATGACAAAATATTTGCTTTGCATTTTTATCAAGAAAATTAAAATAGTGAGCGGTTTATAGACATCTTAAGAAACGTCATATATTTAAATTTAAATACACTGCCCGCAGAAGAAGCTCGTTGTGTATGGTTTCAAATGGATGGTGCACCAGTACATAGTACCAGAGTTGTTGGAGAAGTATTAGACAACATATTTGATGATAGGTGGATCGGAAATAAAGGACCTTATAGGTTTCCACCGCGATCACCCGATTTAACGCCCCTAGATTATTTTATTTGGGGCTATGTTAAAGATAAAGTATACAGTATACCTCCTACCACCAAAGAAGATATGATGGCCAGAGTGCGAGGCGCGTTCAATAATCTAGACGGTACCATGATTCAGCGTGCCACGCGTACGAATATTTTAAAAAGAGTAAGAAAGTGTTTAGAAAGAGGTGGTGATGTGTTTGAAAACTTTATTTAAGATTGTTAGAAACTATTATTAAGACTACTTCTTCTCGATATTGTGTAGTTTTCATTTAAATGTTTTAGGACATTATTAAATGATGCCTTGTTTTGTTTTTATTTACTTACATGAGTTTCCATAGTCTAACTGATTATACAAAATAAAACTTTAAAGGAATTGATACATTTTCCAAAATAACTCTGAAACTAACACATTTAGCTTTAGGGAGTAAATACATACTGCCCCTAATTTTGAACGTGCAATCCAATGATGTTGAAAAAAATGTAGGTTGCTATTTAAAAATAACAAGATATTGATATTTTCTGGATGAAATGTTTAACATGGTTTTCTGATCACCCTGTATTATTTTGAAAAGTTTGTAATACCGCATTTGAAGCAGTATACTTTCCAAAATGATTACCTAAAATTTTAAATATGTGCATGCATTCAATTATTGGGAATGTTGTTATGAGTAATAGTCTGCAGCTGTCAATTTTTTTACAAAAATTGAAATACTTCAAGAATGGGTAACTTTAGAGGCAAAGCTTATTAGACAAACTATCCTTTAAATTAAGTTGGAAATACGAATCAATAATAAAAAAGGGGTTATACGATTTAAAATAAGGAAGTTGATATCCATTTCCGGTGTAACCGGAAGAAGCAAAAATTCAAAACTATTTTAAATCGAAAGTGCTTAAGGCGAAACTAATATTTGCGAAATTTCAAAACTCAGCTCTTATTAGTTTTCTATATTGTTCTAATAAAATCTCGTCGCGGTATACCCTGTATATAACCTAGTACTAGCATATTTTTTGGTTTCACTTTTGGAGGAATTTTGTCTACTTAAAGATATTGCATGTCTGTGATTGGTAAAGGAAACCGGAAAAATTTCAATAAAAATTCCAGCACAAATTTTAATTAAGTTAATTCTCTTCTGGATTGAATTCAGCTAATTTATTACTAAGTCACTGGAAGGGGTAAAACTCTGTTCGCCATTAAACTTTTTCCCTATTTTTAGATTAATCAATGCTAAAATATAGGAGAACTTTTTAATATTCAAAAAATCTGCAAAAACATAACGTCCTTCGTTAGAATTCCGCCAAATTTTTCGAGCGTTTTCCTTTTTAAACTGGCAAAACTTTAATCAAGTTCGTTTTTAGAAAAAGCGAAAGCGGCATCACGTTACTTTTTAATAAGTTTTTCGGTTCATTCGTTAAAGCCGTTTCTTCACGTTCGCGCTCAGGGAAAAGTATTTAGGAAGTACTACCCTCTAATGTCAGTTCTCAAGAGTCACTGCTGACGAAATCGTCGCTACATAAGCAGAGTTAATTCAATAATGGAGTGAATCAAACGTACCTTTCTTTATTGAGTTAAAATTGACTTAATAATTAAATTTTACAACTTCATATTAAAGGAAGAAACTTTTTTATTTTGAATAGAAGCATACTTACTTTATTTGTTATATGTAATTGTATACCATTTCAAACTGTTTAGTTTGTTAGTGTGTGAGCCGAGTCGTTTGATTGCACTCAATTATTAAGAAATTAATATGTATAAATTAGTAAAATTTAGTAGGAATATAAACTCCCGGACAAAATTAACGCATCACTTGTTACTTTTACTATTACTTGCAATTTCAGTTTTAATTCATGAAATATAGTCTCCAGATAGCTTAGGATGCCATCTCTTATTATTGAAAAAAATTGCAGTAATTTGACGTTTTTAAGGATATAAGTTTGCAAATAAGTGTTTCCCAAAAAACTGTTAAACAAAAATTGACCAATTTGTTAATTTTGCTGATCACTAGCTTGATTTTAATTTGTTTAAAATAATAAAACACACTGGGCATTATAGCTAGAATTGAACATATGAATCGTCAACGCAATTTATGTGAATTAGAAAACTTCTTCAAGGTAAATCTGAATATTTGTTTCTTGGGCTAATAAGTCTAGATGCTGTTCTGCCTATTTATTTAACCTTGGTTTCGTACATATCACCTTGAAGTTACTTGCATTTAAATAATCTAGTATTCTTGCCTGTTTAAAAAAACAAATAAACAACTACTTGACTTGAGTTTTATTCTCATATTGAAGAGATTAGTGGGATTTGTTAAGTCTTTTCGTTGAAGTTACTACGTTAATGTTCTTTGATGTTTTAGGTATATTCTTAGTAGAATGTGTTATATTAAATTTATAGTTGTGATACAAACCACTGTAGCTGTCCAGTCGCCGTCCAAAATGTTTAAAATACTCCGAGACGATTTATCTTTAAATAACTTACTTCCAAGGATCCAACAAGATCTTCCTGTAAAAAAGTGACCTAACTCTTTAAAAAGGAATCGCAATATTCAAAGCTGAATAAAACACAGATTTGTGTGGTAAGGTGAAAAGGAAACTTTAAGACACTTAATATAAATTGGCATTTATAAACCACGAAAACAAGATGGTGTTTATAGCAATTCAAACGCAAATTCACATTCGCTTAAAGAATTTAAATGATACTGAACATTAAAGGCATGACACAATCATTAAATAAGCATGTACTCATAGAATCGTTGAATGCAATCGTTAACTGACTTTTAATTGAAAATGACTATCTTATGACTTGGAGCGCTATATCATACAAATCAGGAATTTAAATGATTGATTACGAGGATCTCGTGCTGTCAAACTGTAATGTCCTATATTATGATAATCTACCATGAAGGAAATATCTTTCTATGATGCTATCATTATTTCAACGATAAATTTACATATTTCCGTTCTAGTAATTTACATTTGATATTGATTTTATGAAGGCAATTTCTTACTTCTATCGTAGGTAAACAAACACTTGTCAATCGTACATTCCATAATCTCTTTAACTTCCTTCGTTACAACTACAGCAATACTTTTCAAATTGGCTACCGACCGAATATCTACACGTTCGAGTAGCTTGTCAATTGATCTTTAATTAGCGCTAAAATCAGCTTCTTATTTAAAAAATATGACTTTACGCCCTTTACATTTATTACTATCACAAGTATACATATATACATTTATACGTAAACGTATATGCACATATGTACGAATTGGGATACACAGCATACACCTAGGTGTTATTACCAACAGCGAACGCACAGACATGTGTTTCGGCCTTTAAGGCTTCTTCAGTGTACGTAGTGGTGTTAGCAATTATCAACAACTAAGATCGTATTTTATGTTGACTTCACCGCAAAATGCCCGTGAGCATATCTCAGTGACATCTGCCATCCTAGCGCGACACCGAACACGACAGTTTCATCTTGCATACTGTGCTAGAGAGAAAATCTGTATGCTAAATATATATCCCCGCATATTAAGGCCAATAGCTGGCACCACCATATCACAAATGGAAAATACATTTAGCATACATGCCGAAAAAATTTATTTATTTATTTGGTTATTAAGGTTACTAAATTATTGAACAAAATAGTCATTTCTTATCTGTGCAGTTATCATGATGATACTCATTGCTTTTAGTTTTCTCAAAGATATTGAAGGATTGCGCTTATAGAATCCCTTTAGCCGATCATTTTCATCAACCTTTTGATCTTTATTAAATGACAAATAAATGTATTTTTGGATTCAATGCCTTGTTAACGTCTTCTCTATTTACAGCATAGAACATTTTAGATAATCACATTATTTGATTAGCCAATTCCTTTTCCAGTTCACTTGTAAATTATGCTACGACCCAGAGATGGATTTCCATCAAAGTTATTCGCTTTCATTCTTATCTACAAGGTTGACTGCAAATATTAAAAGCTCTTGATTCTTCTCTTATTTTTCTCCCTCCGATAATAGCTTCAACAGACGCTATCAAGTTGTTATTAGTTCACATCGCCTTTGTCGTTAACATTTGAATGGAGGTGTAAACTCGAGTATTTCGTTTCATTTATGTATGCTCTTAAGGTTATTGTTATGTTCCCTGACGCTTGACGTTAGTAATTTGCTGTTGGTTTATTTTAAATCCTTTGCAACATTTGGATTATGCATTTCTCTTGTTTTAAAATCAATGCGAATCAATTTTAATTACTAACTGTTCTGCCATCTCTTGGCGATGAACGAACGTTATTGTTAGTAGCTATCTACTTTCGTGGCTCTTTTGTTAGCGTGATATAATCAACTTAGGTATATGCAGCTTTTATTACGCTTCCTTGTATATACCATTCTTCTTCCTTTTTGTGATTTATAAGTACGACGATACAATTAGCTGTGAATAGGGGGCGGTGCAATAGCACAATTAGTACCATTTTCCGTCGTCGCGGGGATCTTATCGTGCAATTTTTGAAGTGACATCTTGTTCACTTTTCGTCTTACCGTTGCCGATTTTAGTAGCAGTTAATCTGTTCGCATATAGTCCCTTGCAAAATTGTTGAGGCATTTTGCTATATAGTGAATATTTTTGCTATAATATTGCGGAGGATAAACGCATGGAGTACTTTTATTGAGTATTATTTTCGACATATGATCGGATGATTTGTTGTTGTTGCGAACAATTTAGATTATACTGGTAAGTCTTTTTCTTTCCCTCTTTTGGTTCAATTAATTTTTTAGTAACATATTTCGTCTTCTCTGTATTGTAGCTTCTAGTTCCATGCCGTATTTCTTTTATTTTTAAAGACACGAATAATTTGACTCGCTGAGACACGAGCACGCCACGCCGTCCACCATTTTGTTTTAATTACACCTTGTCGCGTGGAATTCATTTGAAAGATACTGCAGAGATATTTTTCCATCATCAATCCAGAAGCTAGGGTCCATTTCATCGCACACGAATTATCTGTTGGGGTCCGAAACTTTGGAGAAGCGGAAACTCCTGGGTTATCAGCCATTTTGTGTGGCCACGCCTACCTGTTACAGCTAAGTCCTGTCTTATGTTTTGTGTTAATTATTGTATATTAAATTTGTAATTTAAAGGAGCATAATTTTGCCAACAGTTTAGAATTAATTTCTTACTTTCATTAAGGGCATTTGCTCTGTTTCGATTGATTATTTCCGATGCCATTTTGTAATCGGAGACTGGATTATAATCAAGCCTCTTGGTCATCTTTTTGTGTAATGAGAGTTTAAGAACGTTGTTTTCAATATTTAATTTAAGTTATTGTTTAAGTAAGTTAGAATCTTGCCTGTCATTAACTGATTTGGAAAGTGATTAATTTCAATTCCGAGGGTTTTGTGTAGTATATTAGTTTTTTTTGACATTTCAAATATTTTTAATTTGGAGTTGAAGGCGCTAAGTCGGACATACTCTAATTTGATTCATTTGTAAAACCCTCTTTCGCTAAACTTAAATGTTTTTTGTTTATATTAATTATTCTGATTATACAGGCTGATCCTGTACTCACAGGCTTGTAAAAAACGCTGTTTAGCCGAGATCTCAGCTAACATTTCTCTATTTTATATTAGGTTTCAAACTGTTAAATAGTAGTAAACTGATATACAGGGTGTCCGAGTTACTCAGACATTTTTAATTGTACTTGGTAATTTTTGTTTTTGTTTTTACTTGTCAACTACTGGTAAACTAGTATAAATTTATTTAACTTATATTTTATTCTTGATTTTGCTTAAGAAAACGTAAATTGAACAACTGATTCTTAATAAATTTGTTGTTGTTTGAAATTGCTGGGTTTTGCCTTATCTTCTACTACCTCGCATTTTGCATTTCATTTCTACTACCTTGGTATTTTTAACTGATTTCCTCCTGAATTAAAGATCTTTTGGGGTGGGGAATATTACATAATAAGGGTGGCGTCCGGAATTCATCCATATGCGGTACTATGTAAACCACGCTCACAAGCGACTGAGTTAGAGGCAGTTCCCCTCTTCATCTTTACCAACGGTACTTACGGGAAGTGAAAGGTAAGGCATTCCTGAATGAGTAAGCACAAAACTTTCGAAAGTTTGGTGTAATATTTAACGGTCTTGCCATTGCTTTAGCTTAGTCATACATTTTATATTGCTAGTAGTGTCGGATACGGATGAATTAATTTTATTTTGCGACGGCGCCATTTGTCTGCGCTCTTGTGAATTTACTAGATTAAATTCGTGAGGGGGTAGCATCTTTTCTTTCTTGTTTTTGTATGTTCTTGCCATCTATAAAATAAATTGATGAGTAAATTAAAACCCGAGGGGGTAATAATGGCCGGCCATCATTACCCCCGTTCGGGTGGCCACTGTTATCTCGAATAAAATCATTTGCTTCAATTAGATTTTAAAAGAAAGAAATACTTGTCACCGTGGACACAGGAACTTAATAATGTGAGTGTTACATTAAAACTTTATTGTATCTAAGGGTTTCAAGCGCTTTCTTCGTATGAGCTAGAAATGCTTTACTGTAAATGTTATGATTCCTGAATTACAACACTACAATTTTTAATTCTCGTACCCTATGAGAAATATCTAGGTTACATAATTCGATCACATTGTGAATGATTCCCTTGCCAGCTTGTCTGGCATATTTAATTTCTCTATTTGAACAAGATTTATAAGGTCATGCGATTTGTCAACATTCTAATATTGCAGTGTGTTATTAATCTAAGTCAGAATACATTACAAAAACGCGAAATTCAGACAAAACAGTGTACATGCGTGACCAAAACTATATAATACGAGTCACGAAAGCTTACATAGATAACAGGAGTATGATTGACAATAGCAATCACAAAACAACTAACATCTAATAAAAAAGCGTGAACGTGAACAAAAGAAAATAAATTGAAAAAATTTAAATTCTTTACATTTAATTGGAACCTAGATTAAACGATACACATGGGGTATATCGATTTGTCCTTCACATATTTATGCAGACAGGAGCGTTACAAATAAAAAGTTAAAAGCAAAGCATTTACTTTTATTTTTCATAGGTGTGTGAATGCTCTAATTACTAGAATACAAAAAATACTTTCCACGTCTGTTGTGTAATTTATCTTTCCTATGGACTTGGAAATATTTTCTACTGCAACACACTCTTTTTCTATGATTATCAAAATTAATAAACAGATTATTAATTAACATTTGGGGTATCTAAATATATTGAAGATGATAATATTTATTTATTTATGATTAGTCCACCAGAGTTTACAATTCAATTATAGGACAAGCACAAAAAGACATGTATAATTAGATTAATCGCTTGTATTAACACAAAAGGTAAATAGATTAAAAAACCCTAAAAATTCAAAGAGAAAGAAAGACATAAACAAAAGATAATGAACCATTCATAATTAATTCCCAACAATACCAAATAATGCTTGAGTACACACTCAACTGTACCGCTATTGAAGCGAAATTAATATCAATTAATGTATCCGCGCCGTTTGTTTATAGCACATATACATTCTACTTAGTGGCTATTTGATCATTATATTAGTATTCGATTACTGCAGCAGAATACTCTTGATGACCTAGAACGTGTGACTACGAAAAATTAATTCTTTTGAGGAGCCTAGGTGAATCTAATCGATTGTGAAGCAAACAGTCGAGGAATTTTATTTCAGCTTTATTTAGTCGCAGTTTTTATAGCTCAGTTTTATACATGTCGGTAAGAAGTTTGCAACGGAAGTTTCGAATCAGTAATTCCGAATGGCTTTTAATAGAGAGAGAGAGAGAGAGGGGGGGGGGCGGGGGGGAGAGAGAGAGAGAGAGAGAGAGAGAGAGAGATGCTATAAATACTGTTTAAAATGCATAACATTTAAAGATTATAAACCAAAATTTAACTAAATAGTATTGACTTAAAAATATTCTTCATTTATATAATTAGAATTATTTATTTTAACAGTATAGAGATGCAAAAGATAGGTAAATACTAATTGAACGTAATTGTAATCTCAACTTAATGAAAGAGTGATAAATTCAACAAAAAAATGTTATACATATTAAAGTCAATATTGTCAAGAATTAGATATAATAACGATAGGCAACTTAATTTTGTGCATGGGATTTTAGAAAAAATAAATCGCATACGTCGATTAAATAAAGAAAGGTCCTTAGATACCAAGGAAAAAAAAAGATTATTATTTTATTTTTTGAATAGAGTAAAATTAATGATATAAAAGCAGATATTCAAAAAGAGGAATTTAATAGTGAAACCTGTCTATTAGAAGTTTAAAATAATTTACATAGCGTTTAATTAAGCATTTCCCAAGTCTTTGTGAAGTAATATAGATGAAATTCATAATTTTGGGGTGTTACGAGGTGTTGCCGGTTCGATAATATAAAATTGTATACATAAAACTTGTTATTATAATTGAATTTGACATAACCTTTTTGACATAAACAGTATATATTTTCAAATACGATTTTCATTGTTAAAAAAACATGTTAAATAAAAGAACATGACTAAATTAATGTTAAAACAAATATCATATCATACCAATCTATACGAGAGTATTACTCAAAGGTTAGATTTATTATACTTCAGTAATAAATAAATCACTCATGTAATAGTCACATTTTGTTACACGAATATTTGATGCACATCATTTCAGCTCACTATAATTTGAATTCATATCGAATATATGAAATTATCATTTTTATTAGTAGGTTATTTAAGTAACAGATGAATTTTTAAAAAGTCTCATGATAATATGCCTATAGTAATTGATTAATTATTAATTTACATATGTCTTATATAATCTCTTTCCAATACCTTATCAATATAACTCGTAAATAGGTATAACACTGCAATTTATACGCCATTAGTTCACAGTAATGCACGACAGGGAACGAATGACTTCAAATGTATATACTTTTTATATGTTCCATGACTTTTAAAAGCCCAATATATCTTGCACAGCATAGGAAATCCTTAGATCTGGCAACAACTTATAATACAGATTTGAGAAATCTTAAAACCGTAAGCTTCAATACAAGGGGTCTTTACAGGATGGTACATTATTGTGCGAAATCTGGAGAGACATTGATATCTACTTTTCAAAACATCATTTGCTTTTGCTCACAAATTTCAAATCAATATTAAGCACACTTCTAGAAAATTTGGGTTTGCATTATTAATTGGAGTGAATAAAAAGTGGTTCCTGGGATAACCAATATCTCCTGCATTGAAATAAGTAAATTACAATTTTAGCCACTTCATAGCTGATATTAAGAATGTTTTCCTGCAACGTAATTATCCTTGCATAACATGGTACTTTGATTCATAATTTGCTGAAAATGTTATTCACGCAGCAATTAAATTATTCCTCATCACCGTGTGATAGACATCGTGACTTATATGACTCACTATTACCTAATTAAGCAAGGCTATTAGCACCAGTACTATTCTGGTAAGTACCTAATGATAAAAAAAAATAACCAAAAACTTAATGTTGTTAAGACCTGTCAAAAATATATGATGTACACTGTATGGGTTTCCAAGTAAGTTTCAAATGTTACTATATATTTTGATGAAGAAGTTTATCCACTAACTAAAGCTCTGAAAGTCTAAATATTTGTTTAAAATACCTGTTAGGGATTTTCTTGATCCATTAGCTGCTTTCGTAAAATGCGCATATAATTTCTAGAATAACGAAAATATGAAATATATTACGCTCTATATATTATATTTTATATAAACGATTTCCTACCTATTGTGACCTACCTACATCTAACAATAATGCCATAAAGTCATATCCATATCTGCAAACAAGACAAAAATAAATATAAAACATAACTTACAAAAACTTTATTTACGCACTTTATGACACTTCTGCGTCACTAACCGTAGAAGTCTCGAAATCGTCATAGAAAACGTCATTTCGCTTCTAGGTACCATTGCTTCTGAAAGTAGTAACTTACGAGAGACCACCAGAAGTTCATCCTTGACTAACATTTATTTTTAAATCATTCGACATTCATTAAAATTATCGAATATTTTTAGTTGCTTGACGATAATAGAGACATGAAATGAATGCATATACCATAAGACCGCGTGCGTCTGCATTATTGCGATACCTGTAGGGTAAGCGAAACAGATAGAGATGTCTGTGTATTAGAACGGTAAACAAGTGGACGCAATGTTCATCTGAATTACAACAGAGCTAGTATTTTGGATATGCCTATGATGCACTCGCATTTGTCCAAAAAATCCACATTTATAGGGTGTAGTCGCGCAGTCGCATTAGCCGTCGCTTCCACATATGAACGTCAGTTGCAATTTATATTTTGCAGGGTAAACAACTCGCTCATACTGTTTAATAAATCGCGTTGTTGGTAGGTAGCTAACGGTCATTTAAAAAATGGAGTATTATACACCGGAACAAAAACTCTTTATGATTAAACAATTTTACGGTGGTTATTCCGCGGAAGTAACCAGAGATTTATTTGCAGCCAATTACCCCGAAAGTCAAATTCCCAATGCTAGCACCATTCGTAGGACAGTTAATCGGTTCGAAACTACATTCTCTTTAGTAACTACTAAAAATAGAGTTGTTCCGGATAAGAATATAAGCGATATAGAAATTCGAGTATGTGCTTTAGTTGAAGTAAATCCTACTATGTCATCTCGACAAATTGCCCGCGAATTATGTATCTGTAAAACAACGGTTCAAAAGATTTTACGTACTAATAAATATCGTTCATACAAATTTACAAGTTCACAAGTACTTTTTCCCGATGATTATTATCGCCGTATGCAATTTTGCGAAATAATGATGAATACATATCACGATAATGAATTCTTTTTTAATAACGTTTTGTTCACAGATGAAAAGACATTTCAGCTACACGGGCATCATAATCGCACAGTTTGTCGCTACTGATCGCGTAAAAATCTACATTTAAATATACCAACGCGAACGCAGTATCCAGAGAAGCTAAACATATGGGCAGGTATAATTGGGAATCTTGTAATTGGGCCTTTTTTTATTGACGGTAATTTAAACGGGAATAGATATCTAGAGTTACTTGAAAATAGTATTATCCCCGCAGTACGGGAGCGGTTCAATATTTATGAAGTTTGGTTTCAGCAAGATGGTTGCCCACCGCATAATACCCGTAATGTAACAAACTTTTTAAACGCGGTTTTTGAAAACCGATGGATCGGTAACTCGGGTCCTATTAAATGGCCAGCGCGATCTTCTGATCTAGCACCTAATGATTTCTTTTTATGGCCCTTTTTACATAATTCGATCTACGGATGCGGTAATGAACGGCCATCAAACCTAGAGGAACTTCGCGCAAAAATTATTGAAGTCACTAATACTGTCACAGCAGATATGTTAACAAATGTGCGTCGGAATTTTTATAATCGGTTGGGTTACTGTTCGGGTCAAGAGGGAGGTTTATTTGAAAACTTAACTAATTAATTTATTTCGAGTTTTATTATTGCTTAAGAATAACAATTTTTTTAGCTAATTGCAAGTTAATTGCAATATTGAATTACAATTCTGTTTTAAGAAGTAAATATTTTATGTTTCAGTATTTTATTATAGTTAAGTTTTTAGATTATAATATTTGTTGAAAAATATTATTTAACTTAAGAAGTCCTTTTTATTTTGAAGTCTAGGAGTTATTTATTATTTATTTTTGCTCTTTTATGTTGTTTATGAAGCTGTGATGAGTTACTTCTGATGCTTCAAACTACTACAAATAATTACTTACAAGAGGAACGCAATACCTATTACACTGCTTTTCACTTGATTTGCCTACGAATACATTTATACGTATAACTTATACGCCCGCTGTCGGTGTGGCAATTCAAGTTGGCACGCCCATTTATAGTCGACCAGTAGTTACTAATACATGCATCGCGCTATGAACGGCGGCCACACGGTATATTCTACGGCTTTATTATCCTCAAGTAACATTTCTAGCCGAAAATGAACGCTTGGGGTAAAATCTTCAGATTCTATTACACTGAAACAATTGAATACAGGGACAAAATTCAATTCCCCATTTATTCTTACGTGCCCACAATCATGCATATATACACAAATAGACGCACGCAGGCTCACAGAGCGGAAAGGCTCAGTTTCTGGTCTTTGTTCATGCGATCGCGTTCAGCTTCCGCACTTAATTCGCCACGTAGTTTGGTTATTTAGAGAACATTTGCATAAAATCGTCCTCGTGCGAATGTCTGTTACGGATATCTGAACCGCCTTTTTGCTTTCGCCTTTACCCTTCCGTTTCCCTTCCCTATCCTTACCATTCGGATCCTCATGTACCCCACGCATACCCCAAAACGATATCGGGAATATGCCAAAACATATAATGAGCCCTGGCATATGACACATAAGCCCTTTATTGCGATACAGCGTATGATAACAGTTTTCGCTGAGCTCTTATTGTAAGGAATCCAGTATGGTTGCGGTGTTAAGACCCCAGGCCCCAGTTGAAACCTCCCTTTCCCTACGATCGTACTCCACACGTTTAGATTTCTGCCATATAAACACCCTAGGAGTTATCTGTACGTTTCGATAGATGGAATGGAGAGACAATGCGGATGGGAAGAACGTTGGAATCCCAATGAATCGGTAGTCTGTGGAACCATGCTCGGAAAGGATAATTATTTCGAATCGTGTAGCCTTGTTTAATGGATTGTCAGTGGTAATTGTGTTATAGAAGTGGAAATGATTTTTCCGCAACTTATTAGTATTCATATGACGTATTTTTCCAGAAGAATGTTGGTAAATTCATGAGTTGATGCCAAGGTAGAAATAAATAAAAATAACTGCTCTTTGTTCTATATGCGGTACACTTTAAAGAGAGTATTGAGTAATGCATTTCAACTAATAATAATGATAAGGACTAATCTGTTATATTAGTTTTATTTTTTTAAAACAAGTGTACAATTTATAATTCGATTCGAAGAGTTGCAGCTCTCTCTCGTGGTGGTGGCGTTTTATTGGCTTTTAGGAATTCTTTGAATATTTTTTAATTCAAACTTGTCAAATGTGTTTAGTGAATATCCTTATATTGATATTGTTGGAGCTAAATGTACTGTAAATTTCGTTTCTTTTGTTATTAAAAACGTAAATAAAACAAAACAGACTACACTTTAATAACTAGAAATTAAACAATTATTTCACCACACAGTGGCTTCTTCAGCAGTGATTAAAAATATATATGTTGCAAATATATATCTCTTGTGTATCGGTTGTAGGAGGTAAGAAAAAAAGGGGAGAAAAGGAAACAAAGGGGGAAGTAGGTTAAACCCTCATAAAACTATGTGTATTGTACTACTAAACAAATAAATTAAGTAAAAGAGATTTATTTACATCCAGTTGATCGTTTAAAAGAAAATTGAAGTTTTTGTGTTTATTGAGGGCTTCTAAGAAATTCAATTTTATATTCTTATGTTGTACGCCTAACACAGAAAAATCTTCGTTAAAATTGTGTCCTTTGTCCATTAAATGGTTCGCATATGTGGAATCTGTTTTTTGGTTCTTGTAACATGACAGATGTTCTTTGATGCGAGTTTCAAAAGATCTTCCTGTTTGTCCTATATAGAACTTCGGGCAAGACCCACAAGTTAATTTATAGACCCCTGATTTATGTCTTTTTTCTGTACTATCTTTATTGTTTTTTATGTATTTGTATAGATTGTTACTGGTTTTGAACGCCGTGTTAATATTATGTGTTTTTAGTAGTTTGGATAAATTTACGCTTAATGTATGTATGTTAATGATCTATAGACTTGGTCATGTTTCCGTTCTGGCATAGAGTATGTTAAAGAAACTGATTTTAATAATAATTTTTTCGAGACTACGTTATCAATCATGGTCGGGTCATAACCATTATTAAGTGCAATTTGTTTTATTAAATTTATTTCTTTGGTAAAGTTATCTCGGGATAAGGGGACATTCACTAATCTGTGTACTAAGCTATTTGTAAGCTGCCATTTTTTGCTGTATAGGATGGTATGACGAGCTATGAATCGTTATATCTATATGTGACTCTTTGCGGTAAATGCTGTAACTAATTTTATTATTGGAATTTAAGAGAATTAAATCTAGAAAGTTTATACTATTATTAGTCTCTTCTTCAATAGTGAACTTTATATTCTTGTGAATTGTATTGATAAAATTATGTAATGAACTTAGTTGTATTTTGGTACCCCTAAAGCCCATTAAAATATCGTCTACACACCTATACCAAAAACGGACATTATTAAATGTAGTGTAGTGTAGTGTAATGTCCTGGCTCACTGTTAACAGAGGTGTACCACAAGGATCCATACTGGGGCCCCTGCTATTCTTAATTTACATAAATGGTTTACCACTGGTACTCAGGCATTATTTGCGGATGACATATCATTAGCAATAAGATCAACTGAAGTAAATGAGTTAATGGAAAACATTGTACGTGCATTGTCCTCTATCAGCTCGTGGTTCAGAGCGAGTGGTCTTAAATTGAATGTGAACAAGACCCAAATCATCCACTTCGCTGTTTCACAACGGGAGAGTCTTATTATAAACTATGGGAACAGTGTGCTGACCTCGTCCTCCGATGTAATGTTTGTCGGTATAAAGGTCTAAATTGGAAGTCCCATATACACTATCTATTTCAGAAGATTTCTCCATTTAACTATACCCTCAGGGTTATTTGCGGGTCAGTGAACAGTAAAGCGAGTCTGTGTGCGGTTGCGGTATGGTTTGGTCTTCTGGGGGAACAGTGTGGATGTGAGAAGACTCTTCATTTTACAAAAGAAATGTCTTCGTGCGGTTTTTAAATTGAGACTCATTGACTCGTGTCGGGAAATATTTAGATCACGAAAAATACATACGCTCACCGGTCTCTGCATTCTGGAGCGTGCTTTGTGTGTGAGGAAGGGTATGAACAGTGGGACAGAATGTGTCTATTTTGCAGTCCCACAAACAACTCTGGCAAGGGTACAAAAGAACGCAACTAGTCAGGTTCTAAATATATATAATAATACCCCGAAGCACATAAAGGATTTGAGCGGTGTAAGTGGCTTCAAAAGAGCATTGGAAGTTTTTTTTATACCAACAGTCCTTTTACTCGATAGAGGAATTTTATTTTAACAAAAAAATTTTAACCAGTTGTCGATGTAACACTGTTAATTTTGCCTTTTATTCCTTTTTATATACGTATATGTTGTGATGAGTATTTTTGTGAATATTCTATGTATGTGTAATTTTGAACGAACTGTGATTTTTGTATTATTGCTATTGATCATATATTTAATACTTTTAATGTGAGTAATTGTATTTCATATATTCTATTATCTCGTGACGTAACCTATACAAATTACTTTTTAAACCAATTTCTAATAAACTATGACTATGACTATTTGAGTAATCTCAAACTCTCACTAAACAAACTGAGCTAGATACAGGGGTGGATCACAAGGTAACATCAATGGCTTTCTTCGAGGACAACATCTGGGAATCTTAAAATAATTTGTCATAAGCGATTAAATATGACTCACAAAATTATCGTGCACCCTGACTTTATTGATGTCGTTAATTGGTGATTCCGCGACGAGCATAATCACTTATTAATTGAGCGTTTTAGGTAATACTAATTGATTTGAGACGCCACGACGAGCATAATCTCTGATCAATTAATTTATTTCCACCTTAAAAAGTATTAATTGTTTTACCACTTTATAAATTTGACCAATTAACACCCCCAACAATGTGTTTTTCTTGTATTAATAGCATTCGTAATAATAGTTTTTATTTCTGGGGCTCAATTGATGTTCACTAAATAATTAACAACATATCTACTTTACACACTTTTTATTTCCAAATATCATTTATACTAATAAACCATTAAGAAGTCTTTTATGTCGTTTGATGTTTTGGACTAAATCTGTATGCTCTCTGATACTGAAAAATCTTTAACACGAAACTTAGTCACAAAGTCTATATAATAGTAAGTTCTTAATATGTTTTTACTTTTAATAATAGATCTTATACCTCTTATAATTATAATAATAAGAATAATAATAATAATAATAATAATAATAATAATAATAATAATAATAATTTATTTAGTCCAACAGTATCAAACCAATTATAGGGCAAAGAAGTAATGTACATTAATAAATGACAAATTAATCATATTCTTATTTGTAATATAAATAATTTATAAGTATATACATATATTTATATATAAAGTTGAAGAATTATGCATTACTTGCTGAATTCGAAACAAAAAATATATCTTCATAATATAAGTTCACAGCACAACACATGGTGACCAGTGGCGATCCCCGAAGAAGATTAGTCCTTGGAAAGGTTAACCAAAACGTGGAGGAGGGGCGAGAGGAAATCCTGGGAATGTAAAAGTTTAAGCATGGTAGGAGATGTGGCCAACCAATAATTGTTCCATATGAAGCGTGCACCATGAAACTCTCGGCGATCCCGCAGTGACTGGAGATCATGTGCTTGCAGTAAGAGATTGTAATCGATACCACGTTCCGGATAAATTCCCGTATCCTTGAAAGATAAGTATTTTATGAATCGCCGCGGCAATCTCTCAATGGCTAGTTGTAGATAAATGTACTGACGTGACCATACTTGTGATGCATATTCCAGCTTACTGACGACAAAACTGAAATACAAAGCCTTCAGAAGCAGTGGATTTTTAAAAAACTTTCAACTGGGCAGAACAAAGCCCAAAGCCTTTGAAGCTGAATTGCAAATTAAATATATATGACTGGAGAAGCACAAATGCGTGTCAAAGTTCACGCCAAGGTCCTTTATGCTGTCCACCCGCCTAAGCTGGTTGTCCTCAATAAAATAAGTAGATGGTATATTTTTATTTTTGCGAGAGTAAGACATATAACGACATTTACTTACATTTAGTTTCAAATTGAAGTTGGAACACCAAGTGGATCTACGATTCAAGTTTTCTTAAAGACGAAGTACATCATTCCAAGTTCGTATAGAGTAGTAGATATTTATATCATCCGCATATGCGAGTACATTGCATGTTATTGATTTAAGCAAATAGTTGGTATATAGAGTAAATAAAAGAGGTCCTAAGTTAGAGCCCTGTGATTCCCCAGATGATGGAGTTAAGTCAAATGACCTGAATCCATTGTAAAAGACATAATTGCGCCTATTTCTCAAATATGAATGCAGAAGTTTGAGTAGGGACGGTCTCAATCCAATTGCTGCGAGCTTTTCCAGAAGCATACCATGATCTATCGTGTTAAACGCGCGCCTAAAGTCAGTGTAGATCACGTCTAATTCGCCATTAGCATCCAGGTCATGAGAGACAGCCTAAGTTATAGTGAGTAGGTTCGTAACTGTAGACCATCCACGAATCAAACCATGTTGACATTCAGAAGTCAAAGATTTTGTATTGAAAGATATGCAGGAAAAAATGTTTTCAAAAACCTTTGCAAAGTTGGGTAGAATGGATATTGGCCTGTAGTTCTCAACCTTAGTTCTGTCATCTTTTTTAAAGATTGGGCTTATTCTTTCTCTTTGCCAGCGCCAAACTAGCTGTCCTTATTGAAGTATTCATTATTATAGCCAAAGGCTTAGCTAAAGCAAGTCTGGCATTGTGAACAAATTCACTTGGGATATGGTCATCGCCAGCTGTATAATCTTGATTGAAAGACGACATTATTCGTATTAGCTCGTCTTCTGAAACACTGGATAATGTAAATGGAACTTGATGTGGTTGAGAATCATCAAATGAGAATTGATGAAATATACGGATGAAAACATATCAGCAAAGGCGTTAACATATCTTGTGGCAAGTCAATTTGTTGGTTGTTATGATATAGTATGTTAGGTATACGTGAAGTGCCACGCCTACTATGTATATATTTAAATACTTCCTTAGGATTTTTCAAGATTGACAATTCCACCCCATCCATGTCTTATTTATAAGAGTCCGCAATCAATAATTTACATAGACCCATTAATCTCTTAAACTCGGTGTGTAAATAATTGGTTTTTGTTGTCTTCCATCGCCGCCTGTAGTAAATCTTCAACTTTAGGTGACGAATGACGTGCTCAGTAAACCAAGGCGGATAAGGGTATTTAGCAGCAGAAATTGTTTTGGCACACGCAAATTAATAATATGATAAAGACATCATAATTTTTTTCCAAAGCATCGTTTACGTTATTGCACTCATAGAGGAAGGACCAGTCTGTATTCAGCACGTCGGTATATAAGTTTTGGTAATTGGCTTTGCGGAAATTATACCTCATATTACTGTTAGAAGGAAAAATCATGTTTCTAGAATAAATAGATAAAGAAAACAAAGAAATACGTACATAGCGGCGGGTGATAAGGATCCACGGGTACAAAAGGATAATCTTCGAGATCAACGTCAACGGCACAAACACCATTAGTAAGTACCAAATCCAATAAACGATTGTCACAATTTGTAACTTATAATGTACATCATACAACTATAAAAGAATAAAAGTAAGTACGTTATTACCGGTCCCCATTTTACAATTCAATTAAGAACAAGTTTTTGCAAATGACATTTATAGTCAAAACCGCGGCTACATTAAGTTAATAAAGTTGTAGAAACAAAGTAAGTGCTTTATTGTGAGATTCATTCTGTAAATGGTTTTATTCTTTAGAAAATCTACATATAGGTAGGGAAAAAAAGACAGCAACGAATGAATGTTAATGTTATAAAATCCGTTGAATTAATTTTTTTAATTACTATTCTGAACAGGAATACAGGAACGTTTTGATATTGATTTTTCCTCCCTTTCTATTATATTCAGGGTTTGCGGCATTAACTGCACACCACCAGAAGTGCATTCGCGATTATAACTTCATGAACGGGAAATTTCAAAGAAGCGTACACATTGAGTGACTTTTTAATTAACGAGAAGGCCGTTTTGTTAACCTTATTGTGTACGTATTTTCTCGCTCTATTTTCCGTTGACATTTCATACTGCAATGGATTAAATTCGCTGAGCGCCGATGTCAAAAGAACGAATATTAAAGGACATCTAATATTTATACCCGAGAGCAACTACAATAATCTTCACATTCAAACTTAGGACGGGATTTAACGAGGCAGTTAATTACATGAATAGCATATCAGTTTCATGATATATAGCGCTGACTTATTTCATGTTTTGTTTTATTTATCTGAATTATGCTGTTCTCACAAGTCTTTAATGGGTCCTAAACTAGGGAAATATTGATAACGATATGTGTATGAGATATTCTCTAAATTGAAAATTCTGTTATTATACACACATGTATTGATCGAGTTTATACAGTGTCTATCAGCCAAATGGAATAAATTAGAAAATAAATAAATAGGGGCGTGTTCGAAAAAACGATCGTACATGTCGATTGGTATTTTTAGTTGTGCTTTTTTTTCAACAAAGACTTTTTATACATCGTGTATCGTGTAATAGTGGCGAATACCTACTTTTTTATTTTAAATGCAACACACTGTATATTATTCAATTTTTGGATTCTTTAGAAAATTCTAGATATCATGTACACTTTCCTAGACCTATCTTCAACTGTTTCAGAAATATTAAATGTTTTCTGATTTATTGCAAAAATTAACTTTAAAGAAAGAAAATTATTTGATTACAAAAATTCACTCAAAAGGTAATCTGTTCACTTCTTGTAAAAAACAAAAACAAAAAAGAAACATTAATGTCAATGTAGGAAATGTTCATTATGCCCGCCGCGAACGTCTTGGCAAAATCCTAATTTTAAATAGAGATTTCTTCTAACGTTACTCAACATCTCAAGCGTGACCGATCTACTCGCAAGCGTTATTCGTACAAAATTTCTTCTGTAAAAACTGCGTTGATGTTTACAGCTCACAGAGAAATAGCTGACGAATTAATCCACGCAAAAGATAAATTTCCACTCAAAAATCAGGGTGTTCATGAAATGCGCGGACTGCGACCAACCCTATGTACGATAGACGAACAGGCGAATAAGCGTGAAAAACGAAGAATACAGAACCCCAATGCTCAAAGGAGAATCAGCTTGATCTCGTGCTCAGCATGTCCTGATAATACTATCGACTTTGATGATACCAGGTTATTAGCCAAGAGCAAAAATCTAGCTATTAGAATCATTAGCGAAGCGATAGACATAGAAAAAAACTAATATTTTAAATAAATCAGACGACCGTCTTCTTCTGCCGTACACTTGGAAACCGCTACTGGTCGACGTACAGATCACGGCAGAACAAAACACTCCACAATCGGAACACTTCCATGCGCAGGAATCACAAACTCAAGAACCAATCAAATGCAGCCGCTTGTGCGTGATTGCCGCAGTAAAAGGCCCCCTCTCAAAAGCAGCAATATAAAGGTAGGCGCACGACAAAGCGTACAGCAGACAACTTTCGACTGTACCCATTTCCAGGAAATGACGAGTGGGATCTCGTCGAAACGTCGAGACAACAGTCTTTCTCAGGACACATCTCAAATGTGGTCAAAAACCCTATCATATACATATATGTCAAAAAGGTACACATATAGTAATGCAAAACCCAATCTAAAATATTATTCTTAAAGTAGAAGTTTCATCAAAAACTTGTAAATGTAGAGCAGCTGCAAAAAAATGTGTTTCAAACTGTCTTCTTCAGTACAGCATAACTAAGAAAATATGTGTTAATTGAATAATATATATAAAAAGGAATTATCGCGGATACATAAAATACAAGAAATAGACAAATATTGGGTAAATTCCGCTGCAGAGCAACCGTAGACACGTGTTTCTGACTCATTGCTCGACATCAGTACGGTGTGGTCAAGGAATAAGGTGGGACAACCTTGGAGATGTAAGCTACACGGAAGGCCATCAGGTGACAGACTACCATTTGTAGCTTCAGCTCGAAAATCTTCAATTTTGAAGACATCAGCTAACGTGGCCAATGAGTAAGAAACACGTGTCTACGGTTGCTCTACAGCGGAATTTACCCGATATTTGTCTATTTCTTGTATTTTATGTATCCACGATAATTTCTTTTTTTTATTTATCTTTCCTGGATCTCGCATGTCACGCAGGTTGGCATTGTCTTCCTCGTGGCGACGTTAGTTGTTGTATTCAAAATTGGGGATCTTCTAGCTGGACATAGAAATGAGAGTCTGTCAGCTGATGATCTTCCTTGTAGCTTACATTTCCAAGGTTATCCCGTCTTCTTCCCTGGCTACACCGTACTGATGACTACCAATGAGTCAGACACACGTGTCTACGGTTGCTCTACAGCGAAATTTACCTGATATTTGTCTATTTCTTGCATATATAAAAATTTGGGTTTGCTGTTTTAGCATGTTATTATATCATTTATATGCCACAATGACCACATGGTCAAATAGCGTAAATTTGTATAAGGTTTTAAAGAAAATTCTAAAATGTTTAAATATTTTTCCTATTCAACATACCAGTAATCATATTTTTTTAATCTGATTTTCAAAATTGCCGTACATAAGTATATATAAAATTTTAGGGACATTATATATAGGTCCATAGCGCACTATTGTTAAGTTCTTTATGTGTGTAAACAACTACGATTTGAAAAAGTATCTCATAAATAATATTGATACGATATAATTCTATGAAAATAATTGTATATTTTTCTGACTTTTCAATTTTACAATACAGTTTTGCCGGCATCAATTTAACAAGCATAATTCAAAAGCAATCTCGCATTATTACAAAATAACAAAACACAACAACAGGCAGACATTAAAAATTGGAGATGTCATAAATAAAAGAATCTTCGCAATGGCAAAGCTCGGAGTTAAATTAATCATCTTTTTCAAGAAACCAAGATCAAACTAAATAAGTTGAAATCTAGAATATACTTTCATCATCGTATCTCTCCTTGTCGTTCGCGCAATATTAAAAAAGCTTTTGGACAGAGCTTTCGCATTAAAAGCCTCCTACTTCAACTAATTAAGGTAATTTCTTTCGTGTTCTTAATTGCTATCTCCCTATGAAACAATTAATTGACCCAAATTGACGTCATTTATTATTCAAATTTTAATTTCCAACTTTGATGTCTATTTACTCTGGCGACTGGGAACAGAACGAAAAAGTTTCGGAGAAACGTTTAATTCAAACAAATATAGCTTTATCGTCAACGGTTTGGTGCCATACTCAAACACAGTGTTTACGTTAATTAAAGAAAACTGTAATTTAGCCATAGGGTACTTAGCGGTATAAATTACATTATATTTAAATTTTAGAGTAACTGGATGAAAATGTGATAACATATACAAAAAGCTTTTATTATTCACTGTTAAATATGTTAAAAAAATATACCACTACAAACTCGTATGCATTGACATATTAAGTCAATCACTTTTTCTACGGTTTTAATTCTCTTTTCATCAGCTATTTTTTTGTGTGCTGTAAACATCAACAGAGTTTTTACAGAAGAAATTTTGTACTTAGTTATAATATATGAAAATATTCATCTTTCTAGGAAAAAAAAGCAAAACTCGGAATTAGATAGACAAGAGAAAAGAATACTTTGCAAAAGTAGCTTTCTATCCACACACATGTGGATAATGAAGGCTTTTCCAAGTCAGGGAATATCTCATTCACACATCGTTACCAACACCTTTTATAAATACGAGTAATTCTATAAATGACACTTAGAAACCATACATCAAGCTGAAGAGAGCCAAGTAGCTTGAAACTGGATTTTGATTCGTTTTGCGAAAGCTAATATGTTTTTCAAATTAATTTCGCGACAAATAGTCGTTTGTCTAAAAATTACTGATTTTGCCGATAAATTAGTATTTTATAATTTGAACAAATTTGTAATAACACTCGATCAATACTTGATAGCGAAGGGTAAGAATTGTAGGAGAAAATAAAAAAACACAACGAAGAAGAGATGGGGGATCGAGAGGATGACAGAAAAGAAGGACTTGTACGAAGATGAAGTCACAAACCAATTAGGAAAAATGTCGGAGGATGAAAATATAGATAAAGAATGGAAACACATAAAAAGAGGTATTAAAAACGCGACGGATAATGTTTTAGGCACAAAGCAAAAGTCAAAATAAAGAAATGGTTTGATGATCACTGCCAGGAAATATTACAGAAGAAGGAGGCCGCTTAATTAAAGTGGTTAAGAACAGAAAATGAAATAAACCATAAGACCAAGAAGTCAGAAAAGATAGCCCAAAATTAATAAAATCCAAGAGGACAAGATGGTTGGAGGAGGCAATGAATACAATTGAAAATGATAATAAGAATAACACGAATGTATATTATATAACAAAGAACAAAATATAAAAAAACATACAACAACCATAAGCGGTATAGAATGGAAAAATCATTTTAATAAATTATTAATACACAGGAATATGGTGACAGAAAGAAAATAACCTAAAAAATACACAGAAGAGAGAGAATTAAACATCCCAACAGAAGAGGAACTCAACAAAGTAATAGCACAGCTTAAAATTAACAAAACTGGGGGAAGAGATAATACTGTCAACGAGCTTATACGGTATGGAAGGAAGCTATTAAGATCAAGGTTATTTAAACTATTAATCCAAGTTTGAGAAAAAGAAAGGAAATCCAAAAGTATGTGCAAATTATATATGAATCAATCAACTTTGCATTGCTTATAAGATCCTAACCACGCTACTAAATAAAAAAAACTAGTGAAGTACACTGAGGCGGAAATGCGAAATTACCAGTACGGCTTCAGAAGGGTCCAATCCACAGTAGACGCTATACACATAGTGAGTCAAATAATAGAAAAGTTCTATGAATATAGTATCGGGCTAGAAATAGTATATATTGACTTCAAGCAGGCATTTGATAGTCTGAAACGAAAGTATATAATAAAAACGATGAGAGAGATAAAAATACAGGAAAGCTAGTAAGATTGACAGAAATGACGATGAAACAGTCAAAAGCAGCAGTAATGACGGACACGAGCAATTAGGCAAATTAAATTGAAGATAGTAGCATTGTTTCATGCATCTTTTATGGGTCGCATCTTATATATGTCAGTAACCATAACCTTTATTTCATTTCGTTGTTAACCAGTAGTATAAAAAATTAAATACTGCAACTCAACATTGCCGAAATTAAAAAATTTAAATGCTATATCCTTCATTCTGTAAAATTATTACTTTTGGGATAGTTGGATTTAACCTTTACTTTTTTGACAGTTGACTAAGGATGTCGGGCCGCATTCCAGCCTTTGGTTGGTTGAACAAATATTTGGGTGCATAGAACAACAGTGCTCGTAGTTCTTTATTTGCCAGCTTATTGCTCCTATAGTGATTATCTCACAAATTTCAAAAGGTAGGTATAGGACATTGTTAACAAAAATGAAAGGGAATAAAGAATGGAACAACTTGCCACAATAAAGAACTGGGTGTTCCACTTAAAATAAAAACAAGTTTTTGGTAAGCGAAAATTCAGGAAGTAGGCTTGGAAAAAACAAAGTTTCTCGACGTATTGTCGACTGCAACTTATGCCAAATGATGCAGAAATTTCTTGGTTGCAAACATCAACAAAGTTAATGTTTTTACTTTTAAAAACAATGTGAAAATGATTTTTTTCTGAACACGTGTTTTGGTCAAATATTTTCAAAAAAAAATTAATAACTCAATTTCAAAAAAGAAAAAACCGTTGAATAGACATTTAAAGCAGTATTAGATAATCCAAAAATATATAGGGTGATGAATTTAAACAAATGAAGTTCCGTGCATTTTCGGCGAAACTGGAAGTGCGTCAGAGCCTAAAGTATTTTCAGAATATGCATCACAAGCAACCATAAATCTTCCACTAACTCTTTTTTCTATTATGTAAAACACAAAAGAGCAATCGAAGAAGCGGCTACTAATGACTCACCCGGTATAAAGACTCTATATTGATAACTAATGTGATACGTCACTGTAATATGAACAGAGCACTTTAGCAAACATATAAATTAATTAAGAATATGCCCATAAAATATAGTCATGACATTTTCTCGAATTATTTAAATCAGAAAATACTCCATTAATATACGAAATCTTCTTCCCTTTAATATGACACGACAAATCCCGGCCGATGCACGAATTTCTCCAAATACTGACGATTTTACATCGTCGTCTACCAGCGTCCCGAAAAAACGAACCTAATGAAGATTATGAAATCCCCAGGAGCCAATTTCAAATTCAAGTTTGATGAATAAAGCGAACACAGGTCGTTTTCGCAAAGCGTCAGCTAGTGTTGTTGTATAACTCTGACGGCGACAATACGTTGATCTCGGAAGACCTTCGGGGCAGATTACATAAGCAGCGCTGTTCTGAGGCCAAATAAACACAAAGGCAACAATGCGTGAATCAATAGAACTCCTTAGCATTTCTTGGGGGAATATTCGCTCCAAATTCCGAGACTGTGTCTCATTATTAACACAACTATTGTAATATTATTCATAGCAGAAATTGTTATTAATCAAAACGTATGACTGTGTTGTGTGTAGCTATGGTATTATAACCGAATATATTTAAAATTCTACTTAATTGTTTCAATTTGAAATTATATTTACCGTCTTTCCACTAAAACTTAAATTTCGCCTTGATAGTCTTCAATAAAAACAAAGAATGAATGATATACTTTAGAATAAATACAATCATAATGTTTATTTCAAGAGTACAAAAATTCTAACGAAACAAAATAACAACAAAGCAATAATTATATTAGAAATGATAAAAATAGTAAAAAACAATGATATAATTAATGATAGAAACGATATTGATGGTCTGTCAAAGATTTATTTTCCAATAATCGACAATTAGCAAAGGTAATTATATAGTTTTCAAATTGAAAGTTCTTGTAATGAATAATAAAATAAATATAACAACAAGTTGATAGATAAAAGAAATTTTGAAAAAATACAAACAATCGAAAAGAAATCAATATCTGAGTAGGTGCTCACATGTCTAGATAAGACATATACCAGAATAACAAACGTTTACCTATTTAAAATCCCACAGACAACTGAAGCATTATAAAAATTAGTGAAATTGATAATCAACATACACGTTTAAAGAAAAACGAAAACATGGTTTTAATAAAAAACCTATTGTTGTTAACAACATTAATAAATAAACGTAATAACGAAGAATATAAAGATGTAAATTTTTAATGTGTTATAGTGAGTTTCAAAAATATTTACTAGATTTTAAAATCTAAATTAAAATATCGTGTTTTTCTCTTACAGTTATGTTTTATAATTTTATATATAAAAAAATTAATAAAGACAAATAAAATGTCAAAACGGAATTAAGCTTATTTTTATTGTTCGTTGAAAGAAGAATATAGTAAATAACAGACCGTACACAAAGAAATTAATTCAATATATAAATACCAAAGTCCTTTGCCAAAATATACAAGAATGCATTAAAAGCAATGGGTTATCTTGGCGCAGCGGCAAAGACAATCAACAATAATAAAATGACAATTTGACAGCCAGCTGTCATCTAAAAAGTTTCAATAACGACGAGCAAGATCCAATGTAAACTATAAATGTGTAAAAATAAAAATGTGAACAATTCAGTATAGAACCATCACTATTTTCCAAGCAGTTTCATCAAATGGTCTTGATTTATCAATTCCACTACACAAATAATATTGACGCAATTTGCACAATTAAAAGACTAGAAATGTAGAAATAGGGAGTAGAGTTGTCGTATATATTAATATTGGTCAATTAGAAGGCTTCTATATTTATTTAAAAAATTAATATGTTTTATTTTATTTTGTGAACATATAAACGATTTTGGATGGATGAAGGAATGAGAAATGAATAAAGTCAGAAAATTAACTTTCCAGTAACAAAAAAGAAATTAAAAGACTCTCATAGCTAAACGAACCCACAAAAATTGTTTTTCTTTAGATATAAAATGTACTTATGTATAAAAAGGCTAATATATATTCAACACACACACGCTTATGAATTATTTTCTTTTGTGACCTATTTATTGCATTGTTTGTTCATACATATTTCGAGCATTGTAGCCCTTTTTTAATGGATTATTTAACCCGTAAGTGACTGATTTTTTTTTAATATCTAGTTGTTGATTACGCAAAACGTTCACTAAAACAATGTTTTAAAACAAGTTTACAAGTTTTTGATGATGTTCATGTCTGTCTTAGTTTAACAATAGAGAAAAATAATTTAAAGTAACGCTAGGCGCTTAAGAAATCAAAGTTTTAAAAACTAATTTGTAAATATGATTAATATATAACTTTATTAAATATTAGTATGAACATGACAAAAACAATCAGTGCAAGGACAAATATTGCATTTTTTAAATATGGTCCTCACGCTTAAAGAAAATCCTCTTCTCCGCTTATTGTTAGGAATGAATGCAACTAAATGATCTGTCCTATCGTAACACACATTATCAGATACGCCATTGAAACTAATACTAGATTTGGATGTTGACGATCTACCAGCTCCTTGAAGTGACATGCCATAACTCTGGAGGTATACAGTGGCTATTTCCCGACAAAATTGTACTTGGGTCAAAGTACTATCAGATTTTTTATGTAGTCGCCATGCATTGTGAACGAAAACGTCAATTAACCGTGAAAATATAGACCACCACTATTTTCCCCTTAAAAGAATTCTCTATCGGTTGACATTTTCGTCAATAAAATCCGTCTTTCCCATATACGAATTATTTTTCCCAATTGAATTAGGTCTTGGTAGAGATATAATTGATTTAGATACCTGAGAATACCGTTTTTGGTTGCCGACGGATAAGTTTTAGGAATTCGATTGTCTCTCATAGTACCAGTTCCAAAAAATTAAATGATTCAGTAAAGCAATACCTGTAAATAAGTTGTCAAAAAACAACTTGTAAGGTAAATTTCGGATTCCCTCTGACAGGTCACCCAGAATCTGAACGAACGGCGCTGTTGCTTTTCTAAAAACTTATTCGTAGTCAGCTCTTCTACATGGATTATTACCTTGATACATTTCAAAATTTTCTAGATATCCGGAGTTCAAGCACCATATTTTGTAGTCAAAACGAATTGGCTTAGCCCGGATAAACTGCTTGCATCTGTGTCTTCCGTAATATCTTTTCATAATTTTGTCATGATTCATATTTTCTTCGGGTTGATAATATGATAGGCCCTTCTCCTTTAGTTTGTCCATGGGAGGCCTCAGCTTCCAAACATTATCATTTATGACTGATTGATTATTGTCAGCATAATTCAAAAAAATGAGGTGTGGCCACCACACGACTTTCTTATACGTATGAGCGTTTCAAACTATACAATTTTAGGAGTTTTTTATACAAAACTTATTCAAAATCCAATTCTAAGTACTTTCATTCTCTTAATAAATCGCTATAGAATGCATATTTTGCAAAATATTCCAAAAAAAAGGGGCTACTTGCTAAGAGTAAAAGTGCTACTTCCGGTCCTAATTTTGATTTTTTTTTATACAAAAGATATTTTAAATTATAATTTTAAATATCTTTTGTATAAAAAAAAATCAAAATTACATTACGAGTATAAAAGTATTTATACTTTTATACTCGTAATGTACCTGCCTAGAAAGCATGACTTGCGAGATATTCGCAAAAAACTGATTTTCGATAAGAGTAAAAGACCTACTTCCGGTTGGATTTCGAAAAACTTTTTTTTGTCTCAAATTTAATTTTGAGTACATTTGAATTCTTTATAAATTTGTTTAAACTTAGTAATTGACGAAATATTTGCAAAATTCGATTCTTTCAATGAAGTAAACTACTACTTCCGGTTTACCGATTTTACTAAAAAACTAATCAGATCTCAAGAGGGAGATTATACATGTAAATACAAAATTTGGAATAGATATCTACAGCGGTTTGAGCGCTATCGTGGTCACAGACACACAGACAGACATACAGACACACAGATATTTTTTTAAAAAAGGAGGTGTGGCCACCACACGACTTTCTTATACTTATGGAAGTGTTACTTCCGGTCCGAATTTTGAAATTTCATTTATACAAAAAATATTCCATATCCAACTCTAAATACTTTTGTACTCTTCATAAATATATATAGGATGCATAATTTACGACATATTTGGAAAAAATGAGGTGTGGCCACCACACGACTTTCTTATACGTATGAAAGTGTTACTTCCGGTCCGAATTTTGAAATTTCATTTATACAAAAAATATTCCAACTCTAAATACTTTTGTACTCTTCATAAATATATATAGAATGCATAATTTACGACATATTTGCAAAAAATCGCATTCGATAAGAGTAAAAGTGGTACTTCCGGTCTAAATTTTGAAATTTTTTTTATACAAAAGATATTTAAAAGTATGTTATAAATACTTTTATACTCGTAATGTACCTGCCTAGAAAGCATGACTTGCGAGATATTCGCAAAAAACTGATTTTCGATAAAAGTAAAAGACCTACTTCCGGTAGGAATTTCGAAAAACTTTATTAAAAGAATTTTTCTCAAATTTAATTTTGAGTACATTTGAATTCTTTATAAATTTGTTTAAACTTAATAATTGACGAAATATTTGCAAAATTCGATTTTTTCACTGAAGTAAACTACTACTTCTGGTCTGCCGATTTTGCTCAAAATCTAATCAGTTCTCAAGAGGGAGATTATATTCGTAAATACAAAATTTGGAATTGATATCTACAGCGGTTTGACCGCTATCGTGGTCACACACACACACACACACAGAGACACACACACACACACACACACACACACAGAGACACACAGACACACAGACATTTTTTAAAAACCACTTTTTTGGTATCAGGGGACCTCAAAACGTGGACATCTGCAAAAATCTCGAGGTCGAAAATTTTCATCATCACAATACTTCCTTATACTACGTATAAGAAAGTAAATAAGGTGTGGCCACCACACGACTTTCTTATATGTATGAGCGTTTCAAATAATAGAATTTTAAGAATTTTTTTATATAAAAATTATTCAAAATCCTATTCTAAGTACTTCTATTTTCTTAATAAATCTTTATAGAATGCATACTATGCAAGATATCAAAAAAGTGCTACTCGCTAAGAGTAAAAGTGCTACTTCCGGTCCGAATTTTGAAATTTCATATATACAAAAAATATTGCAAATTCAGTTCTAAATACTTTTGTACTCTTGATAAATATATATAGAATGCATAACTTACGACATATTTGCAAAAAATCGTTATCCGATAAGAGTAAAAGTGGTACTTCCGGTCTGAATTTTGAAATTTCTTTTATAGAAAATATATTGAAAATTATGTTTTGAATACTTTTATACTCGTAACATACTTGTCTAAAAAGCATGACTTGCGAGATATTCGCAAAAAACTGATTTTCGATGAGAGTAAAAGACCTACTTCCGGGTGGAATTTCGAAAAACTTTTTTATGACAATTTGTTTCGAACTTAATTCTAAGTACATATGAATTCTTTATAAATTTGTTTAAACTTAGTAATTGACGAAATATTAGCAAATTTCGATTTTTTCACTGAAGTAAACTACTACTTCCGGTCTGCCGATTTTGCTCAAAATCTAATCAATTCCCAAGAGGGAGATTATATTCGTAAATACAAAATTTGTAATTGATATCTGTAGCGGTTTGACCGCTATCGTGGTCACACAGAGACAGACACACAGACACACACACAGACAGACAGACACACAGACATTTTTTAAAAACCACTTTTTTGGTGTCAGGGGACTTCAAAACATGGATATCTACAAAAATCTCGAGGTCGAAAATTTTCTTCATCACAATATTTCCTTATACTACGTATAAGAAAGTAAAATGACAAACTTGAAGACAGCGGCCCCTTCTCATAGAATTGTATACAAAATCATTTTTTATGTCTCCTAGCGAATCTCAAAAAAACGTTTTCCCGGAAACTGATTGTATCCCGTCAAAATCAAAACAGCTAAGTTGCATTTTTTCTCTTCTACAGAAATTTTTGGATCAGCACAATTTTTGAAAAGAACAGCTGTTTTTCCTCAATTAAAAATTTGATCACAGCATTGCCAAAAAAAGCAACTCGAACAGTTCAACACATGAGAATCTTCTGAATGATGTGTAATTTGGCGGAACAAAGGATCGACTAACATTTTGGTTATTCCCACCGATTGTGCTCTATCTTGTGAAAATGATTAGGTTCCCTGGTTATGTCTGACTCCCTTCATCTGCAGCTGATTCACTCAATAAAACATTAACATTACCTATTCTTTCATCATTCGTCAAGCAGATTTCAGCTGGAGAACGAAGTTGCCCCTACTTAGATTTTCGACCACCCCACCTTAGTCCTCATCTCACGAGTCTTTGTCGGTGAGAATATTTGCGTCAGGCAGCCCAATATGTATTTCTTCCACATGTTCGTCATCATATGCCATCTCCAATGCTTCTTGTAGTGTCTTAAAAATTGCATTTATTGCTTATGATATTTATTTTGGTAGTACAAACGCCTAGCTTTACTTTTACGTAACGCAGGTGATTGCATGACATTTAGGTAGGTAGCATCAATATAGTTATATTTATAAAGTGAGGTTATCATAGCTGAGTATTTTACGAATGACGTTTGACCGGTTTCACTACAATGTCAAAACCAACTTAAAAACTGTACTTACACAAAGTTGATATCCATTGCTGATATTGTGTAAATAATGGACTTTTAAAAACCTTTCGTATAATGATACACCAAACTAGTAAACAACACTTTGCTCACGTGTTCATTTGTTAAAAGGATACATTGAAGACACACAGGTGTTGCGATCTAGTTAAATTTCATTTACATAAACGCCAAAAATATTTTTATGTAGAACGCTGCAATCGTCACTTTAAACTTACGCTAGGCCCTTAGGTGTTAATACAACTAAAAAATCGAAAAAAAACAAAATACGTTCACCTATAGCGTTCAGATTCTGAAATTTAACCTTGTAATCACAGCCTGTATATATAAATATAGTTGTAAATAATAACAGTTGTCATAATTTTAAAATTCAAAACTTAACATTAACGTATAAATATACATAGTAGGAACAATGAACAATGATAAAGTGACAAACATGTATTTTACAGTCAAACTGTTTTTTTCTTGGTTGACGGAATTTCTTTCTTTAATTTTTCATTCCTGATTTGTGTAATACAGCATGTGTCAAATATCACTAGGAATAGAGAATCAATGCATATAATACGTGGCAACATGGTACCCCTACTGTCCGTCCCAATGTCGGCGATGACCGATACCACAACGATTATCTCGCAAATACAAGTTGGCAGTAACCATTGAACCACCGACTTGGGTGTTTGTCATGCATTCAGAAACAATATTTACGAGTTGCAAGGGTTTGCTTTTATTTTTCCTTTCAGTAAATGCTGATAATTCTTCAGCTGCGTTCACTCTGCATGACACAACAAAAAGCGTAATTTTAATAAAATGAAAAAATAACCCTTATAAAATAAATAAAAAAGGGATTCTGAAAATAATAATAAACTATACAAGGTGGTCGAAAATTCCTCCCTGCACAGCAAGACATTGCCCTAAGCGGTCGTAGAAATTTGCTCATACATTTGCTAATATTTAAGCAGTTACTGAATTAGCAGCCTTAATTATTTTTTCTCTCAAGGCAACCATGTTTTCTGTTCTACCAGCTTCATGGGTATAAACATTTTTTTTTAGATATCCCCACAAAAAAAAATCATTGAAACCAAAGGATTTTCTCCAGTGTTTTGAATGGCGGAAAGTATTTGGTTTTTTCAATAATTCGAGGTACTTGTCGGCATTTAATATATCAAATGGTCACCTAAAGTACCTGCCAAAACGTTTACTTTTTGAGGATATTGAGTGTGGTTTGCAAAATGCTGGTTTTCATTTTCCTTAGCGCAATATCGAAAAACAGAGGGTGTATACAGACTCATTATAAATTAATTTTATTGAATGCTTTTATTGCACTCCGCAACGTGTCCGTAGCTAAGCATTGAATGTAAAATTGGGTCGGGATAATCGGGATGAGAGAAAATCCTTGTGGTGTCGGTTGTCGTCGGCATTGGGGACGGACAGTAGGGGTACCACGTTGCCACGTATTACATACATACGTATATAGGTTCGGCCTGTTTTTATTTTTCATGCGGCTTCTCGTGTATGACACGAAAAGAGTTGCCAAACCGTCCCCGCCTAACAAATATACATACGAGAGCCGACAAGTAGACCTTCAGCGAATGTCATAAGCTGCATGTGTGTCTAACGATGAGGTCTAGATTAGTGGTTTGCCGTAGCAGATGTGATAGACAACGTAGGTACTTTAATTTTGCAGTACCTACTCTATTTTGAGAATTGACAAAAGAATATGAATGAATTCCGTAATAGTGATATACTATACAGCTACGCACATGTACAATATTATTAACTACGACCGCAAGAAAGACATACTTATTTCTAGAATCTTATACGTAGTCATCAAATGCAAGCTCTAAAAACAATAAATGTATAACACTACCAAAGTAATAAGTAGGAGAAATAAAAATATTCTTTTAGGCTGGGCGCACACATGCAATTTTCAGTTGCGCAACTGTTTGGTCCTCTGCGTGACTGAAAAGCATTTATATGAAAGTGCGCACACATGCAACTAACGTGCAACTATAAATTCGAGCAACCAAACAGTTTGTGTTTTGTCACAAACTAAACGATTGCGCAACTGCATGCAACTCATTTGTGCCATATAGGTTTAAATAGGTCCCCCTCACTGCAACTAAACCATTGGGTCAAAATAGTCAGTAACGTTCGGCAGCCGACTAGAAAACATGTCTTCTTTCGAAGCACAAGGTAGGAAAGGCTTTTTAAGTTTTGATTTTTGTGAATTTAAAAGTTTATTTATCCAACCAGTTGGAAGCAATGCAGCATATGGAAGAAGTGATGACTACCAGTTTCAAGGATTTGCAGTAAATTCAAATCGTTTATGTTCTACGGGCATTTATATCCCAAACAATTTGCCCCACACGAACAACCCATCGACATCGTCGACGCCCATGCCAAGCGATTCTTCACAATGTAGTAATTCTATGGATCCACTTTCTCCGATAGACTGTTTTCATTTAAACTGAAAAGACTGTATTTACTTGTTACTTAGCACAAAAAAGAATGTAAACAATAATATTACATGGGTATACCATGCACTTGCCGTCAAGCTGCGGATACAGTTTACTGTAAGATAAAACGAAGACACCGAGAGTTTGTAGTATGAGTTAGTACGAGAAAGCAATATGCAAAACTGCAGTACAGCTGCTATCTATCCTTGTTGCCCTGATTAAACGAGAGTCAGTCTTGCCCGCCTAGCCTCATCGTAAATGTACTCAAATCCCCTCTTTTTCAATACTACACTCGACCAAAAAGTAGTTTGTATATTGCTTTCTCGTACTAACTCATACAAACTCTCGGTGTCGTCGTTTTATCTTACAGTAAACTGTATCCGCAGCTTGACGGCAAGCACATGCTGTATCAGATAACGTGTTTAGCATTTGAGTTTCTTTATATTAATTATATTACTTTGTTTTGGTTTATTTTTAAAGGAAACGTTTATTTCCCAACTATATTCTTCGTTTTTTTTTAATCCTCACCTTAAAGTCTTTCGACCGGAGGAACGGCATTTCTCCATTTAGTATCTTGGTATGTGATATAAGGCCGTATCTGATCCAGAGAACATCAAAGCTCTTGACACTGATTCGGTAATAATTAAAAAACTTTTCTGGATAAACTCGTGCTCTCCATGCAACTTATAAAATTCCCCATTTCTCAAACGTTGGCTTGTAAGGGGATGCACCCAATATCGCTTCTCTCTTTTAATTTTCTTTCTTCTCCGTAGCTCGAGCGCACACACAGCAGTCAACTCAACGAAGTCCATAGTAACAGTGAAATTTATTAGTTGCTTGTGTGCGCACATCGGCCGACTAAACTATTTAGTTGCACAAATGTGCGCGGTTTACTAGAAGGCACATCAAACTGTTGCGAAACAGTTGCGCAACTGAAAATTGCATGTCTGCGCCTAGCCTTAAAGGCAATAAATTTCAAATAAAAAAAAAATAAAAAACAAAGAAAATTCTTGGAAAACAAAATGTAAAAAATCAATAAATATAATTTATGGGGAAACAGGATAAGTACGATAAACTAAAAAATTAAAATATGCTTCCAAAATAAACAGAATTCTTGAAAAACGAAATTAAAATTTGTCGGAATGATCGTATCGGCGCCGGCTTGTCGTCTGACTTCACCACAACTTTTCTCGCCTACATGTGTACATATTGGCAACAACGGTCGTCTCAATACATGCATTTTAGCTGGCATGCAAGATAAAAACAGGCCGATCCTGTATATCGCACGTATACAATAAATCTTTATGCTTAATGATATTTGATACATGCTGTATGTTATGAAAATTATTCAAGAAGAAAAGAGTCGTAACTGACAAAGTTACCAATGAATTAACTTTTTCAAAAGCAAAACATGAATAGCTACATAAAACATCACATCAGGGAATGAAAGATACACAGCTTCCTTGAACGGAATGAGGACTTATTTTTACCCCTAGTTTGTTTTGGAATCTGGGTAATTTCCCAGAGGGGAGTTTCGTCGACAGAATACGCTGAAAGAGTCGTACGTTCTCTCCTGTCCTTCAAAAATTAAGTTCGACGTTTGAGTCTGTTCGAACAGTTCGTTACCCTCAGCAGGAAAATATCGTTGGCATATAAACAAGAGGTCTAATTATATTAATGAAATATTCCGTCATCGTGAGTTCGGTATTTTCCTTCTTCATAGATTACTTAAGAACCTGAACATTATCTGTACATCTTAATTAAAAATTTAAAATTCGGTGAACGTTCTCAATTAATTTGTACGCCTTTTTCTTTAGTTACACAGCTCTCAATTTTTCTATGAAACCGCTACAGATTTTTTCTTGCGGTATTAGGAAATTTCTTCTTCTGAAACAATTTACAATATTAGGTACCTACTTAATCAAATTAATTAATAAAAACATAGTATTTTATTCTAACAATAAATGTTTTTATAATTATATAAAATGATGTAGTAATTGTCTGATCATAAAAAAATGTAGTATGTAGTTCATATAGAGAAATAGGAGGGGCGGGGCAAGTTGTTACGGGGGCAAGTTGTTACGCTACAAATAGTTTTCAGATTTGTCATGGAAGCTCCTTGTATCTGGCACAGGTAGAACTAGGAGTACATATTTTAGCCACGCCTCGCGCATCCTGAGTGCCATTAGATACTAACTGAGCTATAAGTTAATAGCTTGTGCAGTAATCAATTTATATCTACTAGACTGTAAGTAATCAATTTTTATAGTGGTCTAGGTTGATAAACATAACTGTTTCTCTCAAACTTCGACTATTTAGTTTTTATTTTAATTATTCACAGAAAAAATCAATATTGTTTCAATAATATTAATATTTAATAATAAGCTTCCTGTATCTGGCACAGGTAGAACCAGGAGTCAAATCCAACCCACTAGTGAAGTTTTATATTTCTAACTAGGAAACAGAACAGAAACAGTTGCAAAAATTATTTTGACGCAAGTGAAGTATAGCTCGGTTAAAACCTGATGGCACTTGCGTGTATGACAATTTTAAGACAAAAAAAGGGGAACGCAGAATGGAACGTGAGAGATAGACATAGATTTCGCTATATATGAAAAGTTAAAGACCAACTTGAAAACATTAGTCGGTATTTAAATTAATTGTACTTTGTCTATCGTAGTGTATTGTTTTCGATAGCAATGTTTTTAACGCACATGATACATATTTTAGCCACGCCTCGCGCATTCTGAGTGCCATAATATATTAACCGAACTATAAGTTAATAGCTTGTGCAGTAATCAATTTATATCTACTAGACGGTAAGTAATCAATTTTTATAGTGGTCTAGGTTGATAAACATAACTGCTATTCCCAAACTTCCACTATTTAGTTTTGATTTTAATTACTCACAGAAAAAATCAATATTGTTTCAATAATTACCGACTGGGGCAAGTTGTTACAATAATCATGGAGCATGTTGTCTAGTGAACAACATGCCTTGTCAATGTAAACTAATTAAACTATAAGTTTCAATGTTTTTTTTTATAATATTAGTTAATGTGGTGAGGACTTACAATAGGAAGACTGACAGAGGAAACACGTCCATTGCAGTTTTTGAAAACGCAGCTAGAGAAATATTTAAAAAAGGTATACCTATTCGGGTAGCTGCAAATCAATTTGAAATTAATTTTATGACGCTGTGTCTATATCTTAAAATGAAACGTGAACATCCTGATTGTAATAGAGTATTTATGAGCTATGCTGCACCCCCTAATATTTTATCAGAGCAACAAGAAATGGAACCATCGAACTACGTTGAACAAGCTGCCAAATTGTGTTATGGTCTAGCAACAAAGAACCTACGAAAGCTTGCATAAGATTTGGCTGTTGCCAATAACATTAAGAGGGATCTCTATTCCCAGCCGCTGAGGCCACTGTAGACAGTTTAATTTCCCCATAAAATTAAACGTAAATGTTAATCAATTTTTAATTTTTTTATACCAAATGAAAGAGAATTCGAATATCTATGTACGCCTAGTAATATTTTTTCTAAAAATATATTAGAAATTGTCATAATTAGCAGCAGAAGTAGGTCAATATTAGACATTTTGTCGAATTTATTTTGAAATAAATAAAAAGAAATTCAAAATTTTACTACCAAGCGTACGTAAATTTGAGTTTTCTCTACAAATTGGTGTAATTATTTATAGCATTGGTTAAAATTTGATGTTAATTTTAAGGGGATATCGTAACCCCTGCAGTGATAATGTTCATGATTTTTGTACATTGTCAAATGGACTGGCCCGTCCAGTAGCGATCCCTCTTAAACATTGACTATTGCTTTGGTAGTAAGTACAAGTGGTAATACTGTACCACCCTTGTTTATATTACCAAGAAAACACTTTAAACAGTCAATGATAACAAATCATAGGAAACGTGTATCTGTTATCTTAACTGACACACCAATAAAAACTGAAATTGAAGCAGATGCCTATTCAAGACAAAAGCCGATTTTTAATACCAATGCTGCCCTATGATATTCGAAGAAATATAAGTTACGGGGTATTTGAGAATAATATCAAAATGTAATGAATTTTTTTTATAGTATATATAGTGTTGTTTCAAGTTAACCCTCGTAAAATTTACAAGACATAATATCTAATTAAATATAAAAGAGTTCTATACTAGATATTACTAAAATACGCTTCTAATAGCTTCCCATTAGTTTGGGTAGTTTTCCCTAAATACTGGGTCGAATCTATGATATATTTTGTTCTTACATCGCAAATCATAACGACCTTTAAAGCGTATTTTGAAGTTTTTTTTTGGGTTTGTATAAATTATTGCATTGTTGAATTAATGCATCCCATATTTGACGAATTATTTCGATCATCTCGACCATTTTAATCATCGAATCTTAAACAGATTATAAGAAATATAAATTTCGCTTCGCTCATGGGTGATCTATAGTTTGATTCATATAGTTCGTCACTAAACAGTTCAAAGTAGGTGAATGATTATTTTTCATAGCGGCTGAAGAATACAGCAATCCCAGGCATGTGGAAAATAGTCGCCTTTTATCTTTGTACCTTTTGGATCTTACATTTATTTCGGCATTTGTATGTTTGACGATAGTGTGGGATCATTGAATCTGTTATAAACAAACTAAATATAACGAGAGGTGTAAGCTCTGCCTTTGTGAGATCTTTCGGTCCTTGAACAATATTATTCATATTTCTTTTAGCTGTTATTGTTTCCTTGCAACTAATGACCAGCGATGACCGTTTTTCCACTTTAGACGCACTTATATAGTGAATTTTGTTTTTCATCTGTTTGAGGATTCCCTGCGTCACTTATTCCTCTTACATCTTCAGTTATATAGTCTGCGTCTATTATATTTTCTTCTCATTAGTACCGTCAATTGGGGTGACTTGATACGCCGGGGTGTTTTGATACGATTTGACGCATTACCCTTTCTTGATATGTCTAAAATATAGAGCCATCCTCGTTAACAGTTCATTGTCCTAGATTGTCGCTAGCGACTATATGTGAGTGATCCCTACTGTTTTTGGCGCCACAAAGCTAAAACACGTGCTCCAGTACCGGCTTAAATCAAGACAAAACAACGTCGTATATCTGGTGGTCCGTAAACTTTGATCTGTAGCTACGGTTGTATAAGTTTGATTTTCATGAAATTTGGTGGTAAGTTAACTTATATGTCATTTAGCAATATTACAAAGTTTCAAAGTAAAAAATTAAAGTTAATAATTTTGCAAATAAAATAGCATATTTGGTTCCAGGATGGGGTGACTTGATACACATGTAAAATGCCAAGAAAATACCACAAAAAGTGCCCTGGGACACGCAGATATGCATCGTATTCGGTAGAAAATTTGAATAAGGCGTTGGAAGATGTTAGAAGCGGGAAGTTAAGTTTACGGGGAGCCAGTGAAAAGTACAGTGTTGACAAAATGAAAATCCATCGCTGTTTAAAAGCGAAAAATCAAAAGATGTATAGGGGACAAATGGCGCTCTCTGTAGAGGAGGAAACCTTTCTCACCGATAAACTAATCACTGCAAGTGAGTGGGGCTTCCCTATGACATCTTATGAAGTCAGACAAATAGTAAAAGCTTACCTAGACAGACAAGGACGAAATGTAGGAGTCTTTAAGGAAAATCTTCCTGGAGAAGACTGGATGCAAGGTTACTTAAGCCGAAATGGCCAAAGATTAGCAGTCAGAATGGCCGAAAACATCAAACGTTGTCGCGCCGCAGTTTCGCCACAAATTGTGAATGAATATTTCGATAATTTAGAGATTTCATTGTTAAATGTAAAACCAGGGTCAATAATTAACTACGATGAGACCAACTTGGCTGATGACCCTGGGAGAAAGCGCGTTGTCGTTAAAAGGGGATGCAAGCATCCAGAATTTGTTTTAAATTCTTCTAAAGCCTCTACATCAGTAATGATGGCGTGTGCTGGAAATGGTACTCTTCTACCATCATTCGTGATATATCGTTCAACTCATTTATGGGATACATGAACAAATGGAGGTCCAAAAGGAACGCGATATGGCAATACCAAATCAGGTTGGATAGATCAAAAAACTTTTGATGAATGGTTTTCTACGATAGCTTTGCCCTATCTGAAGAGACAAGACCCACCACGAGCCTTAATTGGAGACAATTTATCGTCGCACCTTTCCGCTCATGTCATTGCTGAATGTAAAGATAATGATATTCGGTTTATTTTTTTACCCAAAAATTCAACTCACATAGCACAGCCTCTAGATGTTGCCTATTTTAGGCCATTCAAAAGACAATGGCGCGATATATTGATGGAGTGGAAACTAAAAGGCAATAGAGGAACAGCGCCAAAAGACAGATTTCCATCTATGCTTAAAAAACTGTTAAGCAAAATGGAAACAAACACTGCCGAAATAATTAAAGCGGGATTTAAAAAGGCTGGAATAATGCCGATTGACAGGATGAAAGTTTTAGATCAAATTCCGAAAGACACTACAGATGCTGAAGCTAATCAACACAATATGGAAAACTCTTTGATTGAAATTTTAAGACAGTTAAGATATAGCAATGACGAACCTAAGAAAAATCCACAGAAAAAGAAAAATTTAAGAGTGCCACCTGGAAAAAGCGTTCTCAATATAGATTCCGATTCAGATTCCGCTTCTGAAAACAACGACTTCGACGTCACTGAAATCCTCAATGAAAACGACGATTCAACTGAAGATGCCGAGAAGAGTAATTTATTGGAAGATGAGTCAGACGAACTCCCTATATTTTCAGAATTTGAAAACTCCCAGACCGAGTCCCAGACGGATTGGAGTAAATTCGAAGTTAATTTTAATGACATTGAAGAAGAAGATTTTTTGTTTATTGAAATGCAAATTAGTTCTGTGAAAAAACAAGTAAAACGGTTTGTTGCCCAGGTCCTCAGTGTGGCAGGTTCATCCAATAACGCCAACACGGCGGTCGAAGTTTCACTTTTGAGACCTTACAGCGTTTCGAAAGATACATTTACGTGGCCTGATGTTAAAGACACAATTTTTGTTTACCCTTTCGAAGTGAAGTACCGATTACCTATGCCACAAAAACAAAGAAGAGGACTTTTTAAATTTCCTTTCGATGTTTTATAGTTATATTTGTATTGTAAAAAATTTTTAGTATTTTTTTTACTGTATAGAGGGATAACTAATCCCTTTTTTTCGAATAAAAGTTTCGCATAAATAAACCTTTTAATGTATTTTTTTCAAATTTAAACCTTTTAAAAAACATTTTTGTTTATCAAGTCACCCCTTAAAGCTTGTGAAATGATATTTACATAGAAATAAATATGGGCCCACGGGGTGACTTGACCAACATTTTCTTTTTCTAAACCTAAACTAAAATTTATAACGTTATGGCACTTTGACTATATAAACTAGAGATCGAGACTAAACTTTTGAAGGGTATATGAACTTCCTAGGTCTATCCATTCCAAAACTAGAAGCAATTGAATTTCAAAAATGCATCAAGTCACCCCAATTGACGGTAATGATCTTTAATATATTTCTTCTTTTGCTAGGGCCAGGTAAATCATTATCCGTATTGTCTATACCTGATAGCATATAATCTGATACTGACTGTATATTTCTCAACTTTAGTTCCGCTATCATCACTTATATTATCTCCTAAATTTTCATACTCTTCCTGAAACAACTTTTCTATTTCTTACAATGTAACAAAGTAATTCTTGTAGAGTAAACGACGTTTCATGTAAGCCAACATCCGATGTTAATATTTCAGTAAAACTGGTTGAAATAACGCCAACATTATTATTTTTAATTAATATTAATTATTAAAATGATCCTGTAATTATTATTATGTACATATAATACATTCTACATTAATGCAATTATAAATTTAGAAATATATAACGTAATTATGTTCGTTGTTACGAAACTGATAATACACACATCATTATTTTTAAGTTTTTGTAACGGTTTATTCAAATAAAAGCTGATTTTTGTTTTATTGCTATTTTTTCTTATAACACACAGTAATCTGTACCTTGAATGCCTACAACAATTTGATAACCCTGAAATTGTTCAATTTCTAAGGGCACAAAATCTTCTTGTCACCGTAATTATTAAAAGTATTAGTAACATCCCACAAATTTTCTTTTAATCTTTCACAATTATTTAGGTATATATAATAAAATTAATTATCTTTTATGTCAATATAAAAACCACTGACATAAACATGTTGGAAAGCACTTTTTTCTGGATGAAGTACGTTTTACATTTCTGTTTTCTTCACGAGAAAACTCTCCATTCATTCATCAAAAGATTTACAAGCTAATTAAATTACGCTTTATAAAGTGAGGCTGGCATCCTCTGCATTATTTATTATTATTTTTTAATATTATATTTTTTGCGACGAGATGTCTTGTCGTCCCCGAGAAAGGAAAAGAAAAAGCGTATCCGTCATGATTTATGATTTAATTTAGAATGTTTTTTCATTGCGAAAACACAAAAAAATCGATTCGAAAATGCAGAGAATTCGTTCCCGTCGACGGTCCTTTTCATTATGTTTTCCCGCCTGTATTACGCCACCTGTACATCATTTAGTTTTTGCTCACTACCTCTTGTATCATTTATTATGTTAGGAAAACAAAAAAATCATTTATTACTTAGTTGTATGAGGTGATGAAAATGGAGCTATGATGACGGTGCGCAGTCGATCTACACCCTCTTTTTAATATAATTAAAGATTGATTTTTATTTCCTTCATTTTTCATGTATATATTTAATTCCATCTTTACGTAAATCAGAAGTTACAGTACACGGGTAGTAAACAAACTTTACAGAAGAATGCGGGTTTAGTTCTTTTTTCTTACAAAACATAAATGTTAATGGTTCATACTCAATTTATTTCTGCGTATACTAGGGGCATACGACAATTTCTGGATTTATTTTAAGCATACTAGCTTATAATGTGGTACGTGTATTAATCATGTTAATTAATCGTACCAATCATTATAAGACTTATATTCATTAGTACCCAGTGATTAACACTACAATCATGAACACGTGTATCTTGGGTTGCCTATTCCCATATGCCGCTACAACGTGAAGTCACTGCTCCTCTCTATCGATAACACAAATTCTGTAATTACGTTCGCTTAATGTCAAATACAGTTGACGTCAACGTGCTCGTGTTGTTGTTTGGGGTTAGTGAATATGAAACATATCGGCATAACTGCAGGAAAAACTGGGGTAAGTAACTTGTTTTATATCCTTTGTTTATCTTAAATTAATTATGCACTAAGAGAAACTATTACGGACGGGTTTGTAAACAAAATAAAATATTGATAAGACGTACGGTAACTTGTTTTAAAATAGTGTTTATTACTTGCATCAAAAGATTTCAAAATTACACACATATACATACATATAATCAATATATATAATACTGCTAATTAAAACCATCTTTATTAATGTCTTTAAAATGTGACAAAATTAGTATTCATAAAAATAATTCCGTTTTCTAAACAAAACTGTACGGTCAGACATTTAAAAACATAACCTTAAAAAAGTCAACAGGTTTTAATACATGAAAATAAATGAATATGTCTCGCGGACAAAACAAATATCTCGGGAATTGATTTAACTATTTATGACCGGTAAAGTCTTTAGTAAAACATACTGTCTGTGTTTTGTACGGTGATTTTTTTAAAAACATTGAAAATTTACGGTTGTCGCGAAAATCTAAAGTAACAAGTACAATTAAATATTGATTTCAGGTTTTAATTGGACGATTGTTCACGACAATTTTATTAGTCTGACCAAGAAGGATAGCGGGTTTTAGCGGTGGTTAGCCCCTTCACGGCGTTTTAAAATACCTGAGTGGAGCTAAGTGCTAATATCTGATTTCCCCACGACACAAAATGTCTGAGTGAAATCAGCGGAATGCGTAGATCTCTCCACGACGAAAGACGTCTAAATAAGGTCTTAAACGGAATCTTTTAATCTTTCCAAGACGTCCAGTCTGAATAAGATTAAAGGAAAGAGGATCGGAGCGGAGCGGCACGTTCCACGATTCAAAGACCTGAAACGGAGTGCTATCTTGGGGCTCGAAGCCCGTCTTTTATATTGTCCGAAGAAACTACGTATGTCGGTAAAAACAGGTTCAAAATGTAAAATTTGCACACGAGACTAGGATATATCGCGCGAAATGTGAGCGTGACGTAGACAATCGGTACTTTTCCATATATAAATAAATAAATAGCATGAATACGGTAATATATACAGGAAAATTCATTGTTCATGACACAATACTAACATTTGAATAAAATAACACACATATATATATAATTTGATATTTACAAGTAAATTAAATATGAACTCAAAAAATGTTATTTTATTGCAATTAGCAAAGGGACTTCGTTACAAGCTTTTCTAAAAATTGTTCATGGAATAAAACATTCGATGAGGTTCCTATAATATTGTTTGGGCTTTACTTTGTAATGTTGTAACGTACTTCGTTAGGGTTCTCCTACAATTTCCACAAGAGAGAGTAACTGATGTAACCTCGGCTGCCTATCCCACTGACGACGCGCTTGGTCAAATATGACGGTAGTCCGGGTTGGCCCTTCCTGCGGTAGATGGCGTGTGTGGTTGCGACGTCTCCTCAGATTTGATATGAGTTTTGACAGAAGGTGATATTTGTTCTCATAAAATTTGCAAATAAAATACCTTTGGCTAAGTACAGTGGAAAAAACGGGGTTATTATCTTATTCTCTTTCTTTATTTTAATGCTTTAAGGAAGTGCTGTGAATCTTACGATTCGGGTGTACAGAATAAACATTGAAAACATATGCGGAATTTGTTTTTAGTAATATTTATTCATCAAGGAATGGCAATTAAACGTGTGTACATATAGACGTGACATAAATACAAACACAAAATAAGTAAATAAAATTGTTTTATTTTTATACTATTGAAATATATGATTTTACGGATAACATGAACAACAAACGCATCGATCTATACACACAAAAGCGGTTCGTTATAATTGACACATAACCTTAAATTGATGCACTACAAAATATAAACAAACTGATTATTTAGCATACTTACAATTTAAATATATGTAATTGTTTATAATGAATATACAAATTATTTTAAAAACCATACTGACATTTATTTCCTTACTAACTGTTTGAAGTCAATGACATTATACGGTATGAATTAAGATTAATATATACAACAGAACCTTTGAACGGCGATTATCACGGCGTCAAAGCCTGATCAAAGAGTTGCACATAACACCTAGGTTTGATCGAGGAGAAGGTATTAGAAGGAAAGTCTACACGGTTTCAAAGCCTGAAGAGGAATGTTTATCTCAACGAATTAACTGCGGCTTTATATATCTTCCAGCCGTGCTACGTAGGCACACAAAAACTAGTTGAAACATCGAAATTTACATACGAAACATGAAGCTAAAGGTTGCGTGTAAATAAGCGTTACTTAGGCGGCTGGTACTTTTCCATATTTTTATATTCATTTCTATGCAATTATTAAATGAACAATTAATAATACGGCAAAATACATACAAGGAAAGCTCATTCAGCATAACAAAATATTAAATATTTGTATAAAATGTCATTCATATATAATTAATATTTACAGTTAAATTAGATATGAATTTAAAATGATGTTTTAATACATTAATGAAGGGACTTCGTTATAACGTAAGGCTGTTCAGTTATAATACTTTCCAATACTCTTATTATATTTAGATTTTCCACAGAAATATATACCCGTGTTCCTACTGAATTGAACATATACATACCTAAATATCCGATATAATAGTAATAATTTATAATAAAAATACTATATATCTATTATACCTTATTTCAAAATGAGAGAGACGAAATTCTGAACAGACCCTACTGAGAGTTATTTCTTATTCGTTGACAACAAAATGAAATAATAACATACTACATTCGCTTTTTGCTATCAATTGTCAATATTTTAACATCTTTGACATTGTTTGTTTTCTAGACAAATTTATTTACTTTCATATGTTGTGATTACTACATTTAACAGTCTGTTGTATTTACTGTGGATCCATCTCTAAAGAATTTGTATGCAATTTAATTTGGTACAGATTTCATACGTATTTCAGATAGATATTTAAATTTAATTTTTCCGCGTAAAATTGATTTCACCAGTTACAGGTTGTAATTTGGTCTGTTCAAAATTTCGTCTCTCTCTTTTTGGAATACCTATCACATTTTAATCAAAAATTACATTTTTTCGTTTCCTTACCATTATATATTCGCATTGTTTGCCATGTCACTGAATGACAGAGGTGATTGAGTTTCGTAAATTTAGAATTTTAATTCAAATATTGAAAATGGCATGATTCAAATTTTCTTTTTAATATTTGTTTTTCAAATGAATGCTCTTTTTTGTATCAGATGTACTGTCAATCATCATAGTAATATTATATACTATTTCATGAAGTACAGACTCAATAACCTTAAAATGTTGAATGGCTAGGCTGGAAATTTGGCTATAGTATTGTTGGTCCATTTTTTTATTCGGTAATTTAAATGACAACATGTACTCAGGATTAGTTGAAGACACTGTTGATCCAATGCTAACAGACATAGAAGAAAACAACCACCTTAACTTAGAAGATTACCTAATATTTCAAGAGGACGGAGCTTCTCCACCGCTTCAATAGTATCTGGATGAAACTTTTCCTGGACATTGGATCGTTCACGAGAATTGTTTTATAAAATCAAACGCATCCTTGAGGCGACGAGACAGAAATCTCTTGTATTCGTGAGTTTGTGGATGAGCTCCAACTAAAATACCAGCATAAATTTGTAGTTCCTAACGTTAGGGCTGTGCAAAATTTTCTAATTGTTCAAATTAATATTTTTTTAATTGTGCATTAAATTGTTAATAATTTAGCTTTCAAATGATGATCACATTTAGGAGGAATACGTAAACGTCTGTTCCTCCCGCTAGAGGGCGCTAAAATCAAAAGTAACGCAACCAATTGGATGTGTGTGCGGCAGTGTGTGTATGTTCCCTATAGAATCCGAAACCGCTGAACCGATTTGGATGAAATTTTTAGGAAAACTCCAGCATAGTCTGGAACGTTTTCCTATCAAGTTTGGTGCCGGTTGGACTAAAAATAGAAATATTTTCCATCATTAAATCTTATTGATATCGGATCACCTGTGATTATTCAGTGGTTAGATTGGTACTAACCCATGAAGTTGCACTAATAATTACAGAGAAATTACAGACCACAACATTATCTAAGGCCTTTTCAGTAATAAATAAAAGAAAACGTACTTTTAAATATTGCATTAGTACAAGGATATTTAGAGTTTATATGTATAAAACTGGATGTACCTAGTATGTGATTAGCTTCTATTTCAAATATATGTTTTTCCTTTGGGGCGTAGCGACGTCCGATGTGTATCGCTAGTTCTCTATAAAATTACCTTTTCAATGATGTATCATACGTAGTACTTTCCTTTTTCAAATTGTAATGGTTAGTATGATGGAAGGAATCACAGTTGAAGATACGATGAAAGGGTGCCCCCCTTGTATTAAAAATCGATCAGTGTCTACATTTTTCATAATCGATTTCACCTTTCGTATATTTAATTTCTTTAATTTTCGAACCTGTATATATCTCTGTTTGTTATTCTTTAATCATCACCTTTCAGATTCTTATTTTTGATGTGATCTTAATAATTTTCAAAGTAATTCAAACATAATACATGTATTTGTATTGTTAGAATCTTATAATGTTAAAATAACTGTTGGTACTTATACCAGAGTCACTGCTAATTCCAAATCTAGTTTGGTTAGTTAATTTGGAACAAAGCCAAAAGACAACAAAGACCTCTCTAGATGCAAACTTAATTTGGTCAGTCAACATCAAAATGTCACAGCAACTTGACACCAAAAATTTTCGATACTCTCTTGTTTCCGTCAGGACTAGAAAGATAATATAAAACTCTCCCCTCTCAAAATCGATTTTTCAGTATTCCTTTCCTTTGTTGTCAATTATTAGGCTATTTTAATGATAACCAAACCAAAGATATCTAAATATATACGGTAATAGATAAGGAAGAATAACAAGAAGCATGAAAGTGTATATTGAATCTCTTACGTTGAATAAATTATAAATAAACCGAAAAAAACACATTACTGATTGGATTTTATAATTCATATCCTGGCATTTCATTTCCGGATTTGATATTATGTAAATGAAGCAGGCGAAACTAATGCGTCCAATTACAGAACATTAATTAGAAAAATAATGATTCCCAATAAATTCTGAAATTAAAATGCTTTCACATTTTATGAGCAGATATAAATAAAGCTTTGCAAAAGAACAATGACAACCTTCTGATATATACCAATATTTCTACATATATATGAAAATATTTTTTAATAAAACCTCATTCCATATACCGACAGGTACATAGTGTGTATATGTACCTGCCTGTAAAACGACAATAAATAATTTCGTGCGTTTTTATTTGCATACCATATCTGTATGGTTAGTTGATTTTAGAGTTGTCCTTTGATTTATGTTTACATTTACGTGTACATACACATATCTGCGGCAATGCGTTCGTTGTTGTGTACCTACATAAAACTAAATATTCATATCGGAATTCGCATAATTTCTGCAGTTCGTGAACATTTATCAAAATGAAATAGAAATACTGACAAAATTTTAAAACATATTGTTCTGACCTGTATTTATAATAGGAACAGATTATTTTTGTAAAATAAACTACTTACGGAACTCGCCCTGCTTCCACTATCATTCTTTTAATCGAATGTAATGGCAACACCATAGAGCAACACCTTAGAGCAAAACTAGCGTAAGTAACAATATACACTTTTTTAGGGACAGGTTTTTCTTAAGTAAAATGTTTGCTTTTGCAAATTTTATGACCACATTAAAGTGGTACCTTCTAAAAGGGTTTTTAAAAATAGCAGTACAAAATAAAAACTGTTTTTTTTTACTCTAGGTTAATTATGATTAATAATACATACTGCTGTGAACCTTACATTTTGTAAATAAAAGTAAAAGTCATTAGATAAATCAATAAATATAAGAGTAAATTAAAATAGACAAAAATTATGTAGTATTAAGAATTAGTTTAGTTGTAGTGTAAGCGTTATAATTCAATTAAATATTTATTTAAGTTTAAATAGTAATAGTTCTACTACTCATTAAGTTAAGTTCTTAGCTTTGTGACGTTTCGGCTGCTCTTTTCAGCCTTCTTCAGACTCTCGCTAATGTGGTGTAGGTTTTGCTAATACCACACATTGTGTGAAAGGGACTGCTTTACAGATACATGTTAAAAAATCACAATTTTAAGATCAACACAGAAATACAGAAAAAACAAACGAGCGAACATCTAAAAACTGTTTCTATTGATTACAGCATTGTTATATGCTATTATCATATATGTCGAAAAAATAAACGCTATTCGTTTCAGTTTAAAAACCTCAAGTTAATATTATCTGTTGCATTCTATTGCATAAAAGCAATGCAATAGATAATATTAACTTGAGGTTTTTAAACTGAAACGAATAGCGTTTATTTTTTCGACATATATGATAATAGCATATAACAATGCTGTAATCAATAGAAATAGTTTTTAGATGTTCGCTCGTTTGTTTTTTCTGTATTTGTGTGTTGATCTTAAAATTGTGATTTTTTAACATGTATCTGAAAGCAGTCCCTTTCACACAATGTGTGGTATTAGCAAAACCTACACAACATTAGCGAGAGTCTGAAGAAGGCTGAAAAGAGCAGCCGAAACGTCACAAAGCTAAGAAGAGTTGTTTTTTATTACAAGTTTTTTACAAACCCTTATTCCATTTCCCTAGGAATGGTAAACTAATTTATTTATAGTACATAGTGAAATACAGCGTCAGTTAAAAACTGAATTTCGTCCAAAAAAATGATTCATTGTAGTCTATATATATATATATATATATTAATATTAATTGTTGTTGTTGTCTTCGTGTTGGTGCTTTTTAAAATACAACTAGTAATGTCCGTCAAAAACTTTGGTTTTAATTTTACTGAGCATTTGATTTGAAATTGTTAAATGTATTTTTAATATGTGACACTTTAATGGCCTATATAATATATTAAATTTTTAATTTAGTTGACCACCAACACGAGTTCTCTATTCTTATGATTGTATCTGTTGAGATAATTTTCGGTGTCCATAGTGGCAAGTAAGTGAGTTCTCTTGTTTTGAGTGTTCATGACTTTTGTTCTTTTAAGATTGTCCCTAATTATATTATAAAAAAAAATTTTTCAACTTATTGTAGAGTCTGATGATGGAATAAATTATTCCGAAACGTTACCAGCCACAAATAGAATGTTTTAATTAACCCAGCCCACACATTCTGACCTTCCTGGATCAGTAAATATACATACCTATATATATATATATACTACAATGAATCATTTGAGTAATATAGGTTGCAGATACTATAAATATTCTATAAATAATGAATTCCTTCTTTAAAAATATTGTAAATGAAACAGTATATAAATCATCATTTATAAACTTTATTTAGAAAAGTTTAAATATTGGAATACAAAGATCAATTAAGTATAATATACATGCTGAATAAGTGAATAAGCTTTATTTAGCAGAAACGATACATTTAAATGCTATTAGATGAATAGAATCAAATCAGCCAAAGAAAATGACATCATATCAAATGAAAATGTAAACGTTGATGTGAATAGGACAAATTTATAAATGGCTCCAATAAAAAATAAAAAAGATGTTGTAAATAAGTAGATTCTTAATAAAAAAAAAGGATATGACTACGATATTCATTACTAGGGCGCGGACATGACCGAGTTAAACTACGACGGAGTTACAATGGAGCAAGAAAATAATGTAAACAAAACACATTTACTGAATAGCACTAATTCATATGGTGGACTGCAACATCTGTTTACGCTCGAGAAGAGCCCGAGAGTGAGAGCAAAAAATGGCCATAAAACGTGGAATTTATGAGTAAACTTCTTTCTACATCGGCATAGACAGCCTGAGGGTTTTTTAAAATTCATTATATTTACCATATATTTCGCAAGAGAAATAATGTAAATATGTATATACTTACTGTTATTTAAAAATGACGTTTTCGCGGTTATGTGATGAGAAATTGATATTTTGCGTTATTTACCGCGTTAATTCGAATCAAGTGTACATATACGAAATAATTCGTATATGCATAAGTGATATGAAATGTAATGCATATCTACACCACTAATTGCTGACATTGCAAATATCAACGTGTAGACAGCTGTTTCGATCTAACCTCGATCTCGTCAGTACACGAAGGTGATATTTGCAATGTCAGACAAACTTGGATTTCCTGCCTATATACTGAATTGGGTACCAAATGCCTATGAGAGAGATTCCCAGCGGCATCTGTGATCCAAGATCAAGAACGCAAGGAAATGTTAACCCTTAGTAGAACATCTACTTTATCGGGCAACTGTAGATATGCATTATATAGGTGACCCTACCTACTTAATAAACTACCTCCCCAGAAAGGTTATGTCAAAAATGACGTTTTCGCGGTTATTACATTTCATATCACTTATGCATATACGAATTATTTCGTATATGTACACTTGATTTGAATTAACGCGGTAAATAACCCAAAATATCAATTTCCCATTACTGTTATTTAGTTTCAATAACATACGCGTACATTTTCAGTTATCATTTATTTAGATCTAGGACGTTGTTTATGTTACTTTTTCTAATATGAAAATGAATTGTCAGTGATTCCGAAATGTATTACAAAGTCTGTAAAATATCGTTACAGAATGCCAAAATATCGCATACATCCAACTTATGATACATTGAAACCCACATCAGACCATCGTAGAAAAATTAATGAGTTTTTGTTGAAAACACTAAATAAATCAGTTTAACACTAAGTCTGGCATGAATATGTCTACAATCTTTCCTTTCATATAATTTATTTGTTTTTATTTCAGGTATTTTTCCATCTTTGTTTCAAAAGGGAATTAAAAAACCCTTGTTTTTTTTGGTAAATGGCCAAACTGGAATGCCCTATTCTCAGTAAATTTAGCACTAAAATTACTATGAATACCGGCGTCTTTTATCTATGTATGATATGTTTTATACTAGTGTCTAATTTTAAAACACACAGTATACGCTGTTATCTCCTTTAATTCACAATATGTTGCACAATGCATTATTGATTAGTTATTTGTTTTACTCACATTAATCTCATAGATATGCATAAGAAATTGCTGAGTTTTTTGTCTTATAGTTCTTAATAATTTACATAAAAAACTATTAATTTTATTGTATTTTATTGCGATTGAAATTTAATAAAATAGCACTTCATGGAAATCATAAGTTATAAGATAGTATTACAACAATGATATAATAGAATTAACATGAAATTAAAGTCAAATTGTCTAAACTTACATATATTAATTATGTGTAGCTCTACATAAAATAATTAAAAAAAAGCCAAATAAAGGAGTGCCACATTTCCATTCGCATCAGCTACCTAGCCTATATTTTAAAATGCCGACTGAACTTTTAATTAAAATGGGACAGACTAACATTTTACAATTTATAAATATTAAATAAAAAGCAAAGTGTAATAAAAGCTTTCCTCCATAAAATAACAATAATTTATATCAAAAGCATTTACATTTTGTTCTGATAAATTCCCGAGTAATAGAATTTAAATGAACTGTCAGGTTTTATTAATCACAGTCATTAATCTCATGTTTACAATAGTTTTGTACACGAAATTTATCTATGGTAATGATGAAATATGTACCCTGTCCAAGTTTCCTTTAAGATATCGATTTAGTAATTTGTAACAATCCCGATAGAATATCAAAATTTATATTAGTGACTCTATTTACATATAATTGTCCCTCTTTTAGATAATTGATTTATTTTAATAATTCAATTATGCTAATAAGATAATTTTAGATAATTGCAAAATTTCCTTGCATTACGTATTCATGAATTGACGTTGAGAATAGAAAAAACAATAATTGTCAAAGAGATATACACCGGTAATTATTCTGTCATCTATAATATTCTTTTCCATAAATACAAATTCTATTTTCACTCACAATGTCAAATGCAAAACAAAGAAATAAATTATTAATTTAAGGTTATCTCTCACAGGGTCTGTGGCAATAATTTCCTACTAAATAACTAAATAATATATTATGCAATTTGTTAGGGTAAGGTCGCCGAAATCGTACCACTTAGTACATTTTGTTCATTTTCTTCAAATATGGTGTTCTGTAGTGATTGATATTTTTGCTATATTTGACAGGTGGTGTTTTATAACTGAAAAAAATAGTAATAATGAAATACATAGGCAAAATTATGTTTTATGGCACTTTTTTTGGAACCCTACAAATGGTACGATTTGGAAACCTGGGTTCCTAAATCGTACCATCCATTATATTACCTATGTCACTTATGTTTTCTTGTTTTGAGTACAGGTTGGGAATAAAATGTTAGTTTTATTGAAACCGTTTAATCCCAGTGAAAAACAACGTTACACAAAAAATTTAAAATATTGTCTATAAGCAAAGGAAAAACATCACACAGATATCACATACGTATATACTAGAAGACCCTCCTGTGCATTTTTCATGTGCCCATTCTTTACATAGAGAGCTCTGTATCATCTCCTCGACAACCGATTCAGAACAGAAAACGCAGTACCAGTCTTCTTTTTTCACTTCAATGACAACATTTTTGTCTGACGTTTTTGCTCTCTTTGATTTTGGAAATTCAGGTTTTCCATCGCATTTTTCTAAATTCACGTCACCAAAAAATTTTTTCTTTATCAACTTCTTCTTAGTAGGTATTTTGTTGCTTTTTAATAGTGCTTGTTTTAGTTTTATTCTCCTTGTTTTCTTTTGTTTTAATTTTCTTTTCTAGTTTATGCGTGTGTGGGCTAGATGTTATTACAGTAGCCTTCTGTGGTCCTTTTGTAAGACGTTTAACGTGTTTTTTTGCTGGTTTAGGAAGAGGGTTCACTATGTCTAAAGTGATAAAAGCTCCCTTCTCTCTTTCTGGTTCAACTTGTACTTTAGTTGTTGGTAGTATATGGTTCTTATCTTGATGATTTGTAAGAATATTTGCCTGCATTTCATTGTTGGGAATATCCTGCACATTATCAGAATTTTTTGGAATGTTTACTACAGTTTCACCGTTGGTACCCTCAGAGTTTTCAACATCGTCCACGATTATTTCTCGTAAATTCTCACTTGCTACAATGTCTGAATCCTTAAAAATATTTCTATCAATTGGCAATACTCCAGTAGCCCGAAACCCACTGATTACATTGTATATGTTGTTGCAGTCTGGATATATGCCTCAGTTAACAGCTGGGTAACTTCAAATTGGGTAACCTTTTCTCTAGGATTAGAACGAAACCACTTTGTCATAATTTGGCTGTAACTGGACTCCATTGATTTAAAAACTCCCACATCTAAGAGCTGCAACCTATGTGTTGTATGACCTGGAAGTTGGAGCATTGGAACATTATTTTCTCTTGCTAAATTAATGGCTGCCAGATTTTTTGAATGTGTGGTGTGCCCATCTAGAAGAAACAGCACTTTTTGGTTTTCTATAGGTTTCGCAAATTGAATAAAATGTTTAAGCCATTTAAGAAACAGTTCTGAGTTTATATATCCAGTTTCACTAACTTCTGTAGGACTATTGGGAAAAGCGCCATTTTTTAAGCTGGATGCGTACGAACTCTTTTGAAGATAGTCATCGGAGGAGCAAAGTTACCAGTTGCATTGCAACAGCACACGATTGTTGTATTTACCACTTGTATGAATCCAACTTGATGTTTTCCACGTTGTGCTATAACTTATGGAGATTTTCTTTGTACGGTGGAGAAGCCAGATTCATCAATATTTATATGTCGAGCTTCTATTTTGTGTTCATCAACAATATTTTCCAATAAATCAAAAAATTCGTACACATTTTTTCTATTAAAACCCTTACAACGGGCTATCGATGTATTTCCAGGGTGCCGTAAAGCTAATTCTGGATATCTGTACATAAAACAGTAGTACCAGGTCTTACCAGCCATTTTATTTTTATTCCCAAGGAAGGTTTTTTAATACATGTGAATTAGCCTCCATCATTCGCAAGTTTCCTTTCTGTTATCGTAAGTCCGAAAAGACACTCTTCAAATAGCAAAATATGTTTTACAGATCATTTTCAAGTAGAACTGGAATAGCAGGTAATCGACCATTATCCCTTCTTTTCTCATACGATTTTTTCAACTTTTTTGGATTGTTCTCTACTTGTGCCTATTCCGCTCTTTCCAATTCAGTCCTTTTCACTTTCCCGTCTACGTGTCTTTTCAATGTAGGTTTAGGAATGTTATACATTATGCAACATTTATTGAACTTAATTTTTCCACTTGTATATTCTTCTAGAGCTTTTTTCATGTCATCTTCAGACCATTTTCCATATTTCCTTCTTGCCATCTTTAGCTGAAATAACCATAATCTATAAATACAATTGGTAAACCTCCAAATCGTACCAATACGATATACAGCTCTCAACTCGGTACGATTTGTGAAACTCTGTCATATTACGAATAAATTACAATTCTAACTTATGAACTAAACAAATCTTATTGTTTCTTCTTATTGTTTTAACCTATATACTACATTTAATCTTATTTGCCCTTGAAAAAGTCGAAAGTTGTACTCACATCATAAATATATCCTTAGAAACACATACACAAATTTACATGGATTAGGTACACTTTTTTGAACGGCATGTAATGAACACTAAACGTCGGCATCGTCTGATTAATGCCGTTTTGTGATTGCATATTACAAGACGTAAAAGGTACAAGAAAACAGGAACAGATGGCGGTATAGTCTTTTCCAACATATAAATAAACTAAAAGTACGATTTACGGACCGGTACGATTTTGGCGACCTTACCCTATCCAATTTAAGAAAAAAGGCAACATTTTCTATTCTAACAACGCATAATGGCGTTAATTTTGTTATTTTTTCTGTGCCAAGTTAAATAACTAAACAAATGTCAACTGTTTTTTTTATAAATGGGCACCTATAGTTTTCAAGAGTTATGGTTTTGCATGTGTGCGCGCATGTATGTATGTGTGTGTTAGTGGCGACTCGTGAAATTTCTGATAGGGTGGGCAAATCGGACGGAACATTTCGAACAAGATATCCTACATCTATTAAAATTTATTGAAGCTCTATGTTGGTCGGAATAATTTCCTGAAGAAAATATACCTTTCAGCAAGAACCTCGTGAAGGTCTAGAGCAGGTATGTCAAACACGTTTACCAGCAAGGGCCACATCAAGTATTACACACAAGCCGCGGGCCGCTTTACCACACAAAAAAACTACCACGCGATCATTTAAATTCTAAATTATAGCAGGCGGGATTTTTTTTATTAGGTTGTCCAGAATGTCAATTATTGATTAATTGAAATTTGCGGTTATGTTATACTTTGTGACATTTGTGAATCTTATGTGTAATCGATTTAAATTTAATGGAAATGCAAGCATTACAAGATAAATTAGTTTTATTGTGAATTACAAAGGGTGTTCAAAGTGTTCTCCCCCTGTTGCAATGCAACTGTTAACCCACCGTTTCATATTTTCAAAAGCATTTGCCAACATTTGAACGGTTATAGCGTTACATGCATTAGAAATTGCCTCTTGTAGTTCTTCAAGATTTTGTGGGTTATTTTTGTAAACTGTGTTTTTCAGATACGGATAAATGAAATAATCAAGAATCGTTAAGTCCGGACTGCGAGGCGGAAATTCAATGACTCGATTATCATAAAACTCGCGAATTCGAGCCATACTTTCCCATCTTTTGTGAGCTGTTGCATTGTCCTTTTGGAAATATCCATGTAAAAGTTCGTCATCATGAAGATTTTGTAAAAACGGTTCAAGTAAATTATTTCGATATCTCCAAGCATTTATCGTTCCTTCAAAAAACGCAGGTCCAAATATACGCCTTCTAGAAACCGCTAGTCAAACACCAATTTTCTGCGATGGAGAGGCGATTGAATAAACTCATGAGGATTCTCCGAAGACCAAATACGCATATTTTGTTTGTTTATATAGCCGGATAGGTGAAACCATGCTTCGTCAGAAAAAATGTTAAATCCAAAGTGTTGTTGTTATTTAAATTATTCAAAAACAACTGACAGTATTCTATTCGTACAGGAAAATCTCGAGGGAATAGCTCTTGAACGACGTTAATCTTATAGGGATAAAGATTTAAATTTTTTTTTAAAATTTTCTGACAAGTTCCATATGAAAGGTTTATTTCTTGGGCTAATCTGCGAAGAGATTTTTTGGGAGACTGTTCCATTCTTTCTGCAACATCTGCCACAATCTCAGGAGTCCTTTTTTTGGGCGCGCCACTACCAGCTTTCCTACCTACAGTTCCAACATTACGAAATTTCGCCACACATGTGTAAATTTCTTGTACTAATTTTTGATAATCCGCAGGAAAATTAGGGAAGGCATTTTGAAAATCATTGATGCAGTGCGGTACTGAATATGTCCATTCACCATTCTCTTGTCGTTTGGCGTTTTTAAAATAAATCAAACATTTTGAAACGTCACTTTGACAATTCAAATTGTAAATTAGTACTTATATACCAACTTAATTTAAATTTAACAAACTGCTCTAATTTAGAATTTAAATGATCGCGCGGTACAATTGAAACCAAACAGATATTTTATTAACATGGTAATTACATGCAAAATAATGTATAAGTATTAAAAAACTCTCTTCTCAAACTGCATAAATATATCATATCATTTTTCTGAAGAAACTTGGCAACGTTTATCATGAACCAAATCTTCAAAATTTGGTTGAATTTGTTGAGCTGTAGCAATTTTTAAAGTGGAGTGCACGTGCTGGTTTGTTAATCTCGATCATTCCGCCGATTTATTATTTTTCAAAGTTGAAAGTAGTTGTTCGCACAAATATGTGCTATCAAACAGCTAAAATACGCCAAATTACACATAACTCATTGGGATATCGGTTCACTGATAAATAATTATAAAAATTTGGTATTCCAACTTCCATATATTTTTGTTTCAATATGGAATGACACTGAATTTCGATTAATTCCAGTTGTAAATTATCATCAACAGTTTCAACATCAATTAATAGAAGAGAAGTAAATAGGTGAAACTGATTTTCGCATTTCTTGAAATCCAAAAACCTTTTTTCAAATTCATATTCTATTAATTTAATTTGTTTGACATATTCTGAAAATTTCAATTCTGGTGATTTTTGTAATAATGACTGGCAACATTCAAAATGGGACAAATTTTCTTTTTGAATTTGTTTTTGCCAAAGTATTAATTTCTGTTTAAAAACGTTAATATTGTCAAATAACATAATAACTACTTGCTATTTACCTTGTAGTTTAATATTAAGTTGACTAAGTTGATTTGTAATGTCAACTGAAAAAGCCAGGTCTGTCCATTGATAATCTTTTAATATCACATTCATAATTTTTCGATTTTTAAAAAATGATAATTTCGTCCAGCAATTCAAAGAATCGCTTTAATACTTTAGAACTGGAAAGCCATCGAATTTCTGTGTAATAAGGTAGAAATTTTATAAATTGGTGATGATTAAGGCCACATGCACGAATATAATTTGCAATTTTAGTGACATTTTTTAGTACATGATCGATATTTAAAACTTTGGAGCACAATGTTTGCTGATGATACAATGAAAATGTTGAAAATAAGCATTACCTTGTTCGTAGCATTTTTCTTTTAATTTTGAAACAACTCTTTTAAGAACGCCAGTCACGGCAGGAGCACTATCAGTTGCAAGACAAACTAATTTTTTTAACGATAAATTATATTTAATCAAAACTTCCATAAGTGCATTAAAAATATCAGCTCCAGTAGTTGTATCGCGCATAGCAATAATTTCCAGAAGCTCTTCACTTACTTTTAAATTCACATCACATCCGCGAATAAAAACAGCCAGCTGAGCGGTATACTGCGTATCTGTACTTTCGTCAATTGCAATGGAATAGGTCTCAAATGTTGGTATTATTGTCAGTTGTTTCCTTAAGTTCCCGGCTATATCATCAATCCTGCTTGCAACGGTGTTTCGAGTTAAGCTAATATTTTTGAATTTTTTTAATTGTTCTGGACACAAAATTTCCGCTGTTTTAATAATGTATTCGTGAATAAATTCCCCTTCATTAAATGGTTTCGACTTTCTTGCAATTAAATGTGATAACAAATAACTAGTTTTTATAGCAGCTGTGTTATCTTCAATAGGTTTAACAAATATACTTTGTTGTTTTATAAGTGTAAACTTTAATTCTAACAATTTATCTTCACGAAGTTTTGCAATATATTTGTCGTAGATTACTTTATGATTTGTATCGTAGTGCCTTTTAATATTGTATTCTTTGCCAACTGCAATAGAGTTTCTACAAAATACAAAAATATTGTAATTCCCATTTTTCATGAAAATTGCGATGTTCATCATCAATTAATCGTTTCATACACATACTGGTAGAGGTCCTTGACATTATTTTAAAATTCATTTAATTATGTATAAAGAAAATACTACACTTTCTGGTGTCTTGAAAATTGTTGCGTACACACTTTTAGAACGCTGTATTCGTTGCAACTAAACTGCACAGTAAACTACAGTGGGTTACGTTAGATATCGGCAGAACATTCGACGTTCGACGACGATAGTTCATGGCCTACTCAAGAGGTGCGCTTTCACCCGCGATATTCAAAAATAGTATTTATAATTTCTATAATATCAATATATTCCCAAGACATCATATTTTGTTATAAGTGTCATAAAGTGATAAATTTCATATATAAATTTATCCCTTTATGACATTTATAACAAAATATGATGTCTTGGGAAAAAATTTTTGTAGATTAAATGAGAAACAATTATTTTTACCTTGTATGGAAATAATTTTCTTTAAATATTTTATACCAACCTTGGCGGGCCGCAGACAACATATAGGCGTATGCGGCCCGAATAAAATTCGTTAATAAAGCTGAAAAAGAAATTCTCAAACAATATGTGCAGTAAAGAAAAATATTCTATTAAAAGAGCACATATACAAGTCTTAACTAATGTAGTTAGTGAAGACCTGTATATGTGTAATTGTAGTTTAACTCAAATCATCTACTTCCTTTTTGTGTAGTAAACCCGTTTAAATTTTGATTTTCTTTATGAAGAATCTCTACCAGATAAAGCTTTATATTGTTGATATATATTGAAACGATTATTGAGGGTTAAAATATTTTTAAATACCCTTCATTACCAAATCATATAAATGTCCCACGTTCGGGCGTCCAAATGAATTAGTTTTACAGGCGAGTTCCATTATCAACACTTAGTTTTCTAATAATGTCCCACGTTCTGGGCGATCAAATGTAATATTGGGCTAGATATATAAGATTAACTAAACTCTGTATTCAAGTACTAAATGAGTTAATATTTTGCTCTATAATAATTTCAAAACTATGATTACTATTTTTTATTTCTCTGGCTAAAACTCAAATAAAACAAATCCTAATATTTTTCTTTCCTTATTATTTTTTTTAATTAAACTGGTAGGACTATATTATTTTAGACCTATACCAGTATATTACAAAAGTGGAGGAGGGGTTCTTCACGTTCACTGTCATAGATTCATAACCTAACTTACAAATCGTTTACCACTGATTAGTTTTAGTTCTTTATATAATACTTCTATTTATCTCATTAGGGGGTGTATGAAGTTCGCTGTATCTGATTATTTGTTAGTAGATAATATGATTCCGACTATACATGTGAGTATTCCTTATCTTATTCGATCTTTTTCAGATAACATTAACTTTATATTTGTTTTGTTTTAGTGTAATACAACTCTGAACCAGATGATCTATTGAAGAATAGTAAATAAATAGTACTTCAAATGAAGGAAAAACAACAATCTCAGGATAATAAATGTATATTAAAAGTGTTTATTAATGCAACAGTAATAATAAAAGGTAATTAAAATTGTCTAATAACGATGAAATTTCGTACGTTAGAAATTATGCAAATAAACTATTATGGACAATGATACGTTTATAGCGAGTATGTTCGTTGAACGACAAGTTGTATATTTCCTACAAACAATAAATAATGCTTTTCAGTAGCAGGCAGATTTGGATATTTCCAAAACTGCTTGCTACTAATACTTGTGGTTCTTGTATATGGAAATTTGGCTGTACCTTAAAATAAAAACACTTCCTCGAAACTAGAAAAATACTTCTCAAAACTTCGGAAGTTCATCTAATGGTTAAACTTGTAATGTTTCGGATTCTCGGTCTTGGATTATATTTTGCAGTACATCTAGTGGTTAAACTTGTAATATTTACGGATTCTTGAAACTGGACAAAAGCTTATAGCTAATATAACGGATCTTCTTGAAATGTTTTCGAATTCTCAGACCTGGATTATAATTTTCAACACATCTAATGGTTAATCTTGAAATAATACGGATTCAAGGACCTGGATTATATTTTTCAGCACATCTAATGGTTCAACTTATTATATCTTCGGACACTTTAACTGGTTTGGATCCGGATTTTATAAATAAATGGTAAGTTATTTTTTATTTGTGTAATTAAATCTTCTTATTACTAAATTTCAGATACTGCTTAATAAGGATTTTAAGCACTTTTATTGTTTACAAATATACCAATGCGTATTAATTTTGATGTGATTTTTCTCACATCAAGAAAAATGCGTCCGCACTTAATTTTATATCTGAAAAATCTCTCTTGTTATTTTTTAAACAAATCCCCTTGTCAACCTTTTTAGCTTTTTTAAATTCTCCAATGAGAAATCTACACCTACTTTACAATTCAACATATCTCTTTACTATTTACTTTTGAATATTTATATCCCTTTAATTTCATACTACGCACATTATTTATTCTTCTTCTATTTTACACACCTAATTTCAATGCATTTTTCAACCATTTTCATTCTATTAAAAATTCCTATTACAGGAACTGTCAAAATTTCCACCTGTACAAATAACGGCGGGAATTTTAATTCAAATTAGTTTGTACTCTAAATCAATTATTTTCGTCTATTATACTTGTCATATCATCGTTAATTAAACAATTTTGTACAAAAAACATAATACATCATATTTGATAACAATACTAATATTTTTTAATTTCTTCCCAACAGATTCTATAAATATAACATAAAAGAAAGAAAACCTTATTGTTCCACTACGGTACATGGTAAATCAAGAAATCTCATCAAATATTAATTATTGCATTAAATTACTTTCTAAATAATAAATTCTATATCAACACTAAAAATATTATTTTAAGAATTGAAAAATCATAAGCTTCAAATCAATTAACAATTAGATATATGGCATGGTTATTTAAACCATGTCAATATGTTTAGAATGGCGTATTTTCGATAGGTATTACAAAAAAAACTTTCTTATAGAGCATGACAGAACTATTCCCAACCTTTGACATCAAAGTCATAATATATCAATTTTTGCGATCATTATTTCGTAATTCAGGGTCTCAAACGGTTTGTAGTAGCCCAATAATATGAAATTATAGATATTTTTTCCAATAATTCAATCTTCCATTCATTTTATAGGCATAGGTTTCTTATCAAAGAAAAACTTTCTAATAAGGTATGACATAACAAATCCCAACTATTGACGTCAAAGTCATAATATATCAAAATTTGCCATCATTATTTCGTGATTCAGGGTCGTACAAAATTTGCAGTAGTCCAGATTCATGGTCTCACACAGTTTGAAGTGGTCTAATAAAATAAAAGAAATTTTTTCCAACAATTCAATATTTTACTTATTTTATAGGCATAGGTTATTTATGAAGAACCTTTCTTATAAGGTATGATACAACAAATCCCAACTATAGACGTCAACGTAAGAATATATCAAAATTTGCGACCATTATTTCGTGATTCAGAGTCTCAAACGGTTTGGAGTAGTCCAGTAATATCAAATTAAAGAAATTTTTTTTAACAATTCAATATATTATTAATGTTATGGGTGTAGGTTATTTATAAATAATCTGATACTTTTAATTTTTCGATTGCAGTGAAAACAGTAAATTTTTATTATAACAAACCAGAAATCTAAATGCCTCAGTTAGTCCATGCTAAACCTATTTATAGAATGCCGCTACTGTCAATATCCATTAAACTCGATTTAATTCGCCATATAGCACGAACAAAAGCAACAAGTCACTCGCCGAACATCGGCACTTTGCCATTCACACACAAAGTTAATTAAAGGATAAAGACATCACAAACTGAACCGTTTAATAAAAGCAAAGAAACAGACGCGACCGCGTCGACGAGCTAGCTATTTAAATTGATAAGCGGCAAGTGGTGGCGAAAGGTGAATGTGCGTCCCACACCCGTCGCGTCGCTCCATATCAAGTTCATAAAGAACATTTTTCAATTAAAACTTTGGAACATCTGGTTTTAATTGATTTCACGTGATAGTTTGAATATACAGCTTGAAAATGTTGAAACGTGGACGAGGTTACATAATGATGAGCATCAAGTTGACTTTAAAATCGAGTAATCGCTTTATTTTATTAACGGATGCGATAATGCGTTCTTGATCGATGATAAGATGTTGTTAGTTCTGGTTCCATGATGTTGTTAAAAGACATTTGAAGGAAAGCGTTTTAAATTTAATAAAATTATTTTTTCACGGTTAGGTTGAAAGTTTGCCTTTATGTGTTAAGTAAACTCAGTACTTCTTACAAGATGTATTAACAATCACAATCGTAGGCTTCCACGGTCGTCGTTGGGTACATCTGCTTTTTTTTTTGCAATTGAAGAAAGGAACTATCTCTAACCAGCATTTTTCGATGCGAAGAAATACACCGCTTATCTAAACAGTGGTTAAGGGTGTATTGTACAAAGTTTGTAACATATTTACTAGTGCATTTGATCTAAACTATTATATTTTGTTCTAACAATATTGGCGCAATTTTCTACATTGAATTTGTTCTTTGTGCTTTTTGTCTATATTTTATTTGTGTAAAAATGATATTTTGTATAATTCAAAATTTCACTTAAGTAAATAAACTGAAGGCATTTATTTTAAGAATATAACATTTAAGCATTTTTGGAGGATGCTTTGACTTTAGAAGTGCAGGGAGCGCAAGTTGAAATTGATTTGGATGTCACAGGTTAATTGGTAACCGAATAAGAATTATAGGTTGTTACCAAATCATCTCGACTATCTCCTTTTCTTTTGCATGTTGGCATTTCTTTACTGTGCGCAATCGACACTTGCAGGATTTCATGCACTGTTGACGACGTTGTAGTGGCTGTGTTTAGGGAAGTGTGCGGTTTTGGCGTTAGTGGTTTTTGCGATTGCAGATTAGGAACAGCGGGTTGGTCAACATAAAAGAAAATAAAGCTTCTGGTGAAATTCCATTTCTATTAAATTGATATACGCCCGCCTTTTATATGCATTGATAATGTTTATTGGTGTCACACTGAATATGAATAGCTCACTAAAAAGTGCGTAAAAGTTGTATAGGTTAAGTTGTTCAAGGGGATGACTAAGCAAATAATTAGTGAGGGATTACCTCAGCGACTTTTGAGGGTTTTTTAAACGCCTACATCTAATGCCTGAAGTAAGTGCAAGGTATAAGCCGGGGATGTGATATTACCATTTGCATTACCCGTTTTTAAGTATTGAAATTGTTTTTAAAATGTTTTGCTTTTATTTTATAAACCCTCGCATGCTTTATTAAAGCGGGTACATCAATAAAACTTTTCTGTTTCCAGCTACCTAAAAACAGATATTTCAAACAGAAGCATCAGTTTTACATATCTCGTTTGTTTTCCAACGTTTAATGTTTCTATATTTTTGCCGCGTTTTTTCTCCTATTGGTCAAGAAACTAACCGCCAATTTCTCTGTACCACTGGACTCTTTAAAACACCCCAGTTCCTTGACTCACCCTCTCACTACTTAGGACTTTTTCACTAATTCATCTCTCACTACACCTAGTAGTTTCGCGATTTCTTGGTAACATCTTATCGGCGCCCATCCGATGCCTCTGTCAATCTGTGCGGATCCATACACACGCAAGTATAAACACGTATCGTTCGATATCTTTGTTTTTTAACTACAATCCTTACTTTTGAAGCGACTTGTAAATAATTTTATATATAATTTAATTATGTCCCCATAATTTTACCTACCTTAAATTTCAATTGCTTTATTTTTTAAATTGTAATTTTCTTTTAATTTGTAATTTATTTTATTAAAGACAAACTTTAAAGACAACTCTTTGGGTTTTTTCTATACTTTTTTTAAAGCATAGTATGCATGACCTTTGATGAATAACCAAGCCGACATCACGTAATTAATTACTTATTTTTGACTACACAACCTTTTATAAAATATTTCAACCACCATCATAATACCAAGAGTGACAATTGGTCGCACAACGTGAAGTGCAACAATTTGGCGCCCAACCTAAAGTGTAACAGTTAAGAGATAAACATTGTTTTCTTTTGTTAATTGTATTATATTCAGATTTATGTGAGAACTGAGCGAATCGATTAACAAAACAACTGCTCTACTAGTGATGATTGAAGCAATAAAAAATTCAAACGATTCTCTGACTAAAGTTCCATTAATCTAACCCTTTGAAGATAGTCTTGTTTTAGAATTTGAAAAAGCACTTTTTGCTAAATCAACACTCTTCTTTAAAGACGATAAATGGTAGTATGAAGCTGCAGTTAACTCAGACGCAACGAACCACAGTTTGGGTATCTCCACGATATCTAATCTTGTTAAAATTTTTCTAATTTGCTAATTTGGAACGACAATGATGAACGACTATTAGTTGATCATTTTCGGATTGGTCGTAAATGCCTTATAAGCAGAAAGATTTTCTTGATAAGTTGCATTGTTCTTTAAATTTTGACCACCACCACTTGCTTGCTTTTTGCTTTTCGGTACTAAATTGCTTTCAGTAGTTGACTAGCTGAGTTTTATGCCAGTTTATTCACATTTAAACTGTCAGCCCAAATTTCAACTTTTGCATATTGTTGATGTATATTTTTAATTCAATTTTTGCTGTGAGAGAAAATGGTCGCCCAAATTTTGGCTATGTAGCATGGTCATCTGTATTACATGCAAGAAAGTCTTGTAAAGTCGACTGAGGAATACCTGTGCCTTAAGCTGCTCGATATTAAGTAATTTTTTGATTTCGCACTACCCGAGCTGATTGAAGAAAGCTGTCATGGTCATACATTTCTTGATACATTTTTTTAGAACGTGTAAGTAATTTTTTGAAAAAGAACAAATAATCAAATTGATAGGAAACAAAGTGTTAAAAACACTATAATTGAAGCTCTGAAATCCTATTAGTGTGACATATCAAAGACTAATATAAAAAATCACGAAAGCAAATCAGGGCTGTTAGAATATTAATTATATAATTTCTCTTTAAAATTACCGGAGTAAGTCAACTCAACTCTAACGACGCGACAGTTGCACAAAACAACACCACGTGAAGCAAGTAAATTATCTTAAATTTTTTCCACAGAGAGACGCCAATAAGTAATACACGCGTGGAAACTATGTCATGAAATTGCCTTCTGTTTCTCTATACTCTACCCACATGAGGTACATTCTGACGCCGCGGATTTCTCGTACTATACAGCCTTGAATATTTACTACAATGAATATGAATTAAAAACAAAATAAAAAGTCGTGTGGGATAGTAACATTCAATTACTATTTTTGCTTCGGGTCTGTTAATAGCCGTTGAAGTTGAGGACCTTCTTGGTAGATATTATAGTGTCCGATTAAAGAAAAGATTCATTTGCGTCTCCAGTTTTAGAAAGTCTACACGTATTGATTATTACTTAATTGATTAAACTGTAATATTCATGAAGTACTCAGTGGCTTGTCCCAAAGTAAAGCACAGATTTTATAACAGTAATATTTATTAGCACTAATAGTAGCAGAATATGCAATGTTTATGCCATACACAAATAATGATCTATCAATACAAATACAATAAAAAGAAAGAAGGTTGTTCTAATTACTTAAAATATGCCAAATTGATGTAAAAATGTTGAAGTGTAAGTAAGGTTAGAACTAATATGTCATCAATGACGGCGATAATAAACCTAATAAATATTATTAAAAAAATAATTAAAGTTAAAGCACTCAATTACAGAACAGATAGAAAATTTAACTTGAAATAATATACAAAATTACACACATGAGTTTACTACTTGAATTAGATACACTAACTTGATATTTTAGCGGCAGTATACGCAGGTGAAATGAACGTGCAACAGAGATTGATGTTTGGTAATTTACTGTTGAACTGTGGGAGAGATGCTGCGGTCATACATTGTATAAGTAAAATAATACGATCTCGATATTCGATGGTCGACACCCGCTGGTGAACGATTTGGCGGTAAATTCCTTCAGATCCGAGTAGTGACGTTTACAATCGCAAATTCGACGCAAGAAATGGCTTTCACTAACTCAACTCGACAACTTGCACTAAACGCTAGTCTTTGACAGTTCAAAATAACCCACTTGAGTGACTTCAATTGAATTTTGCTGACTAATTGGCAATCTCCCGTAATAGAATACTTCATTTCTACTTGTATTATCGAGTCAGGGGGTATGCTATTTAGGGTATGTCGTGAAAGTTCATTCGACGACGCATCATAGTCAAAGGTTTTTCACTTAATCTTGCATATTTTCCCCGACGAGCCAGACACCCTCCGTCTACACATGGCGCCTTTTGTTGGTAGAGTTATTTATAAGATTATAAACTTTCGTGGTTGCTAAAAAATAACTTGACTATACGCAGTATTAAACATCAAGAGACTATTTATTATTCTTAAGGAAATAATTAATTAATATAATTGATCTATGCTAAATATGAAATATAATAACAATAAAAGATTTACTTTAAAGAAAACATCACATCCACAAACCTACACATACAGACATAACTATACACACGTTCGTTTCATCCCATTACACAAAAATTATCTGCTTAACAATCAATGCTTCATAGACTAATTAATGTCCCTTTGAGTAAAGAAAACTTTGATTTAGAATTAAACAGAATATACATTATAGCGCTAAATAACGGCTTCTCTATAGATTTAATTAATAATATTTTAGATAAACTACAGAAATCCAAAACGCTATACCCCACAGTAAAAAAACAATAGAACGCACAATTATAATTCCATCACATACATTGGTACAATTTCAAACACAGTAGGAAACTTAATTAAAACAAGTAGAGAAGAGACAATTTCATTCAAAATCAACAATTCCTTACAAAACGCAATAAAAAACAATAAATATGAAACGGACAATAGATTAAACTCAGGGGTGTACAAGTTGACATGCGAAGACTGTAAAAAAGTGTATGTAGGACATACAGGAAGGACATTCGATACTAGAATGAAAGAACACGAAAGATGTTATAGGGATAAGAAGACAGACTCAACTTTTGCTAATCATTGCTTAGAACATAATCATAAATTCAATACTAATTTTACAACTTTACATGTTTTAGGAAAAAGTAAAAAACTTAATATGCTAGAAAGTTTAGATATTAATAAATGTAATAAATTCAAATTTTACTTTGAAATTGTATTTTCATCCACCTGATGAAGCCACAGTATGGCGAAACGTATGTAGTGTGTTAAACATTATAATAATTTTGAAACTATACACTTGTGTTTTTTTATATATATTAAAGAAAACAAGTATTTAAAAATGACACGCCATTAGGGAATTCGTTTGCTTTGTCTATTCAGTTTTCCGACAAGATTGTCTGTAGGGGTGACCTTAATATATATCTGCTGGTGTATATTTTACTGGTGTAATATAGAGCTGACATTGTTCATTGAATGTCAGACAGGAAGCTCTTGAGCCGGAGTTCAAGTAAGTGAGAAATTTTAAAAATATTGACTGGAATGTATTTGGTTCTGATCTGTATAAGATGCCGCTTCAGCAAATATTTTATTTACAATCAATCGAGAATAAGGCCGTCTATCTTAATAACATTGTAACGGACTTTTGTCCGTCTCTGTATATATTATCAAACTAATATGTATTAATGCTTTTTATTTAATTTTTTGCATTAATAGGTTTGATAATTCCATACGAATCTTTTATTAATATATAAACAAGAAGTAACAGATATAAACAAACAACAAAAAACAATACAAGAAACTAAAAAGCAAGCTCTAAACATAGCAGGTGCAAGAAAAGCATTAGTAAACAAACACTGCACAATATTAAATTTGAATATACAGTCTGTCTCAAAAAAGTTGGATGCTTTAGAAATAATTGCCGAGGATCATAATTTGGATGTGATGTGTCTGACGGAGCATTTCCTTTCATATGATAAAATTAACCGTTGTCATCTGCGAGGTTACACTACCGAAAGCGCTTTTTGTAGAGAATACGCAAAACATGGAGGAGCAATGATTATGGTCGCGGATAAATTGATAGGAATGGAAAGGAAGGATATAAAAGAGCTCTCGGTTGAAAGGAATATAGAAATTGCAGCTGTGGACATATCACAGTTAAACATATTAGTTATTTCAGTGAATTAATGGAGATATTAAACAATGACGTCAACAAACAGGTATTTATTGCAGGAGACTTCAATATAAACTTTGCAATATCTAATAACAGTGCAGATACTATTACCGATATTCTTGACGCATCTGGTCTCCACAAAATGTTTTACGAATATTCTAGAGTCACAAGCAACTCTAGCACATGTATTGATAACATATTCACGAATGTGTCCAGGCAGAGTTGTCTCACCAAAACAGTGGATCTTCACGTATCGGATCACATGGGTCAAATAATAAGTTTTGATGTGAGTAATACACCTGACACACGAAAAAACGTATATCTGAAAAGCTTTTCGACACATAATCTTAATGCATTCAAAGACTTAATTACATTCAGATTATCAAATTTACCTGACTCTTTGAATGACGCTAAGGCTCTGTTTGACGTTTTTCATGAAACTCTGGTTTCGGCCTTTCAAGAATCTTTTCCCCTGAGAAAAATTAACAAGAATTTGCCCAACAGAAATATGAATACACCAATAAATAATGACCTTCTAAACATGAAAAATACATTGGATGCTCTTGCAATTATAGCTAAGTCGACCAAACATGAAACATGGTATTCGATCTATAGTGGTTACAAGAAACAATATCACGATGCAGTTACAGCAAATAAAAAGGAAAGTAACACTAATATTATACAAAACAGCGATAACAAAATTAAGATGATATGGAAGGTCATAAATGGGGAGGTATCCGATAAGAGAAAAAGCGTAATTGAAAATTCCAATCTCTCAGCTGATGAACTGAATACATATTTCTGTACAATAGGGACGGAAATGGCAAATAGTATAATTACTGGCACCAATCCATTAAGCGCAATAAATCGTATTAAAATAAAAAGAAATGGATCTTGTTTCTTGAAACCGGTATCGCAGGGGGAAATACGACAAATAATTAATGATATCAAATGTAAGGACAGTGTGGATATTTATGGGATGAACACCAGAGTCTTAAGGTATGTTTCTGATGAGCTAAGTGAGCCTTTGACAAAGGTAATTAATGCCTGCATTATGGATGGGTACTTCCCAGACCAATTGAAACATGCAAAAGTGGTACCTATATATAAAGAAAATGAAATCAATAACTGCAAAAACTATAGGCCAATAAGTATATTACCCATTATATCTAAAGTATTTGAACAAGCCATCCTATCAAGGCTGTCTTACTTTTTGGAAGAAAATGGTCTACTAATGACATGTCAACATGCGTACCGTAAGAATAAATCGACAACGACTGCGCTAGTAAGTGTATTGAACTATATAAATGATGCCCTGGACGAAAAGAAGATGGCAAGCTTAAATTTATTAGACCTAAGCAAAGCATTTGATACGGTGGACCACAGTATATTGATACACAAATTAGAATAGTATGGAATAAGGGGCCAACCCTTAAAATTAATTAGGTCCTACCTATCAAATAGGAAACAGACGGTTCATTGGAAATCTAATAAATCACAAGTAGGACATACCACCTATGGAGTACCCCAAGGGTCGATTCTGGGTCCTTTGTTGTTTATTGTCTATGTCAATGATCTACCAGGGGTCCTGCCTGAGATAGAAATATGCCAATATGCCGATGACACCACCATCATTTGCAAGCATAGTGACGCGAAGGAACTGATGATACAATCCGATGAAGCAATTGAAAGAATTGAATTGTGGTTCGCAGCCCATAAACTGAAATTAAATGTCGATAAAACACAACAATTAGTTGTTAAGACGAAAACAGATGATGATGAAAGTGTTAAGTTTCTGGGTCTCACTATAGATACTGGATTAAAGTGGGGAAAGCATATAGATAAACTGGCGAAAAAACTGACTTCGGGGATCTATGCCATTAGGAGAATAAGTTGATAGCAACACAACAAGCTGCGGTACTTACCTATCATTCCGTTTTCCATAGCCATCTCTCGTATGGAATTCAGTTTTGGGGCCCGTCAGGCGCAGCCGGTAGAATATTTATTCTTCAAAAGATGGCTTTGCGAGCTCTTTGTGGTCTGAGGTATAATGAGTCGTGCAGGGGTTTCTTTAGACGAACAAAAATACTAACTTTGGCATCATTATGCATATATCATGCTCTGAATTACGTTCACCAACACCTTCACCAATACGAGACAAATGGAATGGAACACCAATACAACACAAGGGAACGTAATAAATTGCGTATTCCGAGACAAAGGTTAACGATGACTCAGGGCAGTCTTAACTATTATGGTGTAAAGTTATATAACCACCTACCAGAAGACATAAAACAACTTAGTCACACGCGCTTCTCAAAAGAAATTAAACGAATTTTAACAGAAAAGGAATATTATACCATGGAGAAGTATATGGGGGATGCCTGGTAAATGAAGATAAATGAAGATAGAGTAGTTCGTTTAACACCTCTCTGCGTATTTAATTGTTTTTCTTACACACACATACATATATATATATATATATTTTCAATTTTGTTGTTTGTATGTAAACATTCTGTTTGTTTGTCATATACCTATTTTATATTTTATTTTTTATATTTATATTTATGTCGGACCTGTAATTGTTTATATTGCAGTTTTTATGGACTATTATTGTATTTTTAAATGCATTAATAAAATTTACTATTACTATTACTATTACTATAATTTATCTAATGTGTATGTATGTCAATTAGTATTGAGAAAGATCATATTTTTGTTAATATTCTATCTGAATTTTCTACGTGATAATATCGTGTGTTTAAGTACAATACATGCGTTTTGCATGTAATACTTCGTACGTTTCACGGCAAAAATACTGTTTTGAACCATTAATTACGCAAGTCCAGGGCTATATAAAGTCGCGATTTTATTAGGAAAATCAAAGTTCTCTCAGGCATTCCATGAGGAAATTCTCTAGAGCACTCTCAGGTAGACCGTGAGGACATTCTCCTTATTCTTTCAGGCAGTCCATAAAAAAAAATTTACATAATCTTCCCAGGCAGTCTGCTGCTCCCGTAAGTCGCTCATCATCCCGCAAACAATTTTTACGTAGTAAAAAGTTTGTTATTCCGTTAAATTAATATAATCATGTCAGATAGAGTAGTTTTTTTTATTTGAAATGTACTAACGTAAATTTCAAATTTACGTAAAAATTTGAATATATTACTCTTGTCGATTTTCTCTTCAACGGTATCGTACCAATACAGCTACGTTCCAAGATATTGTAAATATATACTATATGTAAACTTGTGTAATTAATAACTGTCTTATATGTAAACAAAAGAATTGACATTGAAATATTTCGTATTCTCTTAATGCTAGGCATGAAAAATAATAAGATGGAATAAAATGATGCTAAAAAGTTCATTACCTTAGTTTTCCTTCGAAACCGAGCGTACCCGTAACAGAGCGTTTATTGTTGGTAAATTCACAGTCACTAAAAACACTTATTATTAATATAAGGCATTTTGTTTTCATGGTTAAGAACTAATTGACTATCAAATATAGATAGTGAAGGTGGACGAATGCCAACTGTAATTTTAATCGATGACAAAGCCACTCTGATGTTAAATATCCCTAAGAGTGCACGGGATATTTACTTATCTGTTGTTAAGTGTAGATGGGAGCACCAGGCCATTCAATTTGGCAATTAGTTTCGTTAATTAATATTTAATAAATTTTAAAGAGCGGCTCGTCATAACATCTTCATTTCTCTGTTCCTTTTGCTCATTGGATTACTGGAAACGTTAGATTTCTGATGATACTTCGTAATAAAGCAAAAAGCGCGGTATTGTCGCACGGGCAGGGCTCATCTCGGCCGATGAAGAAAGTGCCCCGACTTAAAAAGGTCCAACTCGGCTGAAAGCTAAAGCAGGTATATTTTACGGCGGTTCAACTCGGCTGAAATATTTTTAGTAATATTGTGGGACTGATGTAAGAAATAATTTATTTAGATAAGTAACACATTTATGTACACATATATGTACGTATATATGTATATAATATATATAGGTAGGTACGATGACTAAAATAGTAAATTTTATTTATATATGTAAAGGAATTTTAGTAGGTAAAAAAAAACACTGAGAGAGAGACTGGACATTTAATATATAATATCATAACAAATCATAACAATTTTAGTATCTAAGAGTAATAATTCGACAATATTTTAACATATTGCAGTTTTGATATTTTTTTGTGACAATATTCTTCAATTTTATTTTTTAAGAAGTCGGGGCGTTTTTTATAAGTTATGTTTTCAAATTTGCGTACTGTGTTTATACTATTACATTTAATATATGTTTCTATTTGAACACTGATCAGCATATTTACAAAAATAAATAAGGACGGATGGGTCTGATACATTGCATTGTTGAAATGTGCGTGAAAGGATTCACAAGCATTTGTCGTTTTATTCATTGCTGCAGATGCATCCGCCCAAATATTCGGTGGAAATAGAGAATTATTTGTTAAATAGTTGTCGAGAAGATAATCTGAAAATTTTTCTAACCGATCGTCTTTTGGTTTTAATTCGTACAATTCAAAAAAATAAAAATCTTCAACATCTTCAGGTTTTAAAAACAATAGTCCGAAGCAATAACGTAACCATATTCCAACTTCTGATTTTCGTTCTTTATATTCAGTAGTTAACCCAAGTTTTTGAATTTGACGGTACCATGCCTGCGTTAAATGAAATCTGCAACCAGTTATTTTAATGTTTGGCCAAACAGTCTTTACGGCATTGTGTATAGCCATCTCAAAATCCACTACAATTTCCTGAGGTTCAAATTTCATATTAAGTTTAATACAGTGCTCTTTGAGTTTAGTGAAACATAACTCATATGTTATTTCCTTTTTGTCTTTCAATAAAGCGAAAATAAGTGGTATATAATGACCGTTCAAGAAACCATGTACGGTGAATAATTGTTTGAAAAACTTAGTACAATAATCGAACGTACCATCCATATAGATACATGCAGAATCACACAGGAATTTCAAATTAGTTTTGCACGAGAATATTACTAAACTTTCACTTGTATCATTTACAATAAGGAATTTTTCTTGTCCGTTCGTTTCGGGATTTAGTGTTTCCAGAGCTTCTTGAACTTCTAAAATGGATTTCGGTAAAACGGGAAGCACTTTTCGACGAGCATTGTACATATGTTCTTCCTTGCACGATATAAGTCATATGTTGTCAAACACTCAGAACTCGTACTGCTGTAAGCTAGTTCCTTTCTAATAATCTTGCATGGTTTGTCTGTAATATCCTCTGTCGCTTTTCTTTTAACAGAAGAAGTTAAAATTTGTCTCTGGAGAACATTTTCCTTCTCTGGAGGATGACAATGAATATTATTAATTTTAGTGATTACTCGGTTATTTGATTCCCCCAACGTGTATATATGTGATCCACATTTATCTTTAATACACCTCCATTTGGTTTCACCTGAGGCCAATTTTGTATTGCACTGTTTGAATTTATTGCACTCATAAACTAAGAGAATTTTTCCTCGCTGGCTTAGCATTTCTCTTAAATCACTTACTGCATCCATTTTCTCACAAACTTTCAGGATGAACACTGATAAGTTTACCTTTCGAATTTCTCACTTGCCTACGTAACGGGACGAACACTGATAAACTGAATGTCAGAATGTCTCACTGCGGTAATTTTATTTTATACTTTCATAAAAAGTGATTAAAATTCCATTTACCTAATCGCTCTGAATTTTGAGAATTAAAGTAATTTCCAAAAATGTACAGTATAATTTTCTTAGTATTTTACATTCGGTTACAGTTATGCTAATTACCACTTTAATTACTCTACCCCATTGTCATATTATTTTGTGACCTGCGTAAGTTTAGGCCGAGATAGACCTTTTGAAATATTCCATTAAAAAGGGTATACTACCTAAGGGACTAAAATTTGCCGAGATAGACGGCGCCGTGTCGCACAGGTAAACGACTTTATTGGGACTATTATCAATCTTTACTGATCTTTGTAAAGCTGAGTCTACGCAACGAAAAACGAGTCTATTTCAATTAACTTCCAAGAGACAATTCCAATTTTGAAACATAAAATTGCGACTGTTATTGGCGAAATAAGCGGCGAAATTATCGATGAAGCTCTTCAAAACTAGCTAGCAGAGGGAGCCACATGAACGAAATAGTTTATCATAGTTAAATCGGAGATTCCAACCTTTGCATTAAAAAAAATTAAATTTATTATTATTATTATCTACACCTAACAATTTATAACAATTAAATTTAGAGAAACGACAAAAACGAAACCTAAAATAAATGTCTACGAAATTATAATATTCTTCATTTTTTAATTTAGACTATTTACAATTCAATACAAACCCCGGCCCTTAATTCTTTAAAAATATATGGAAGAGAATCAATAATGTGAAATATTTCTGAAGAGCCTTTTCAAAAATTAATTTTCGATAATTGAAACGCCTTGTGAAAACGTAGTTTATCCAACCTGCAGAGATAACTAAACTCGAATTTACTTTGTCAAATTTAAATGGGATTAAATAAAGTCCACATTGTGGCAGAGAAGACGAAGTTCAAGAAATGCTTTTGAAATATACGGAGAAAAAGACGGTTTTCCGATGTAAATCTTTTACTTAAAGAAAATTCATAATACGCTTCAAAATACATGGTAAATACAACTCTAAACTTATACAAAATTCGAAACCATTTTCAATTATTTTCCGTCATCGAATGTGTGTGGGGTAATCCTCTACGGTGACGTACATGTTACAGCCAGTGCTACATTAGAGGGGACGATGGCATGCAGAAATTCCGAAACTCTTTATTGATTCCATCGTCAACAGATATAGGCGTTAACAGCGACACGCAGGCTTGCCCGCTCACTTAAAATGGATATTTAATGTATATTTAATTTCTAACGGGCGGACGGTCGAATTCCGATAATACCTATCGTGACTGTGATGTGCTATTAAACGGACAGCCTGAAAGAAAAACAAATGACACCACACCGTGCCGAGCTGTTCTGTTTTCGATATCCCCTTGATACCGGAACGTTGACGGTATCCGGAGGTATCGATTGTGTAAAATGTTTTAAGTAATTGGATGTCATAAAAGTAATTTGTTATCGTTTATTTCGGGACCCTTTTTTTAAACACACAGCGTCGTGTGACTGATCGCATTTTGTAAATAATTTGTTGTTTTCCCTTTTCCCGGTGCTTGTTTTTCTTCTATTTGTTCAATAAACCTTCCAGTTTATCCCTTCGTCGGGGCCAGTGTATCCGATAAGATCTAATTTTATGTACTCATAAATTTTATCCTTTTATATACACTGGTTTCTTCTGGCAGAATACATGTTTTGTATGCAAACATAAAAAATATCTATTTAAATTAATATTTTATTATATAGAACAAGAAAATTCACACAAATGGTAAACAAAATAATATAAGTATAAAAAAGAATATTCTATTGTGAGTGTGACTCCAGTAGATAGGAAATACAATAAAAACAAAATCGGCCATTATGTGGGTATCTGTCAAATGGTATAATAACCTATAATTTCTTATATAAACTAAAATTCCGAAAGCAATTATTAATTAACAAAATAATAATACATTGTTGTGATCTTGAGTTAGAACATAGGCTGTATAATATAAATATTCTAAAGACCACGACCAGATTTAAGTTAATTTAAATTAATTTTATTTTTTTATAATAGTTTTAGATTAAGATTAAAGAATACACATTGTATATAGATATTTATTGTAAAATTCCAGTAGGTTAAGATTTCAGTAAATTTACTTTCGCTTAACAATTAGTAATATCTTAAATAAAACAATGTAGTAATGTTGTTAAAATTCTTATTTATAAAACTAGTATTTGAATGATCCCTATATAGCAAGTGAATATTGATAACTAATTTTTTATCTGGAACTTTAGCGTGAAGATGTGTGTCGCCTGAAACCGTACAATGGGCAGAATCTCATGATGGGGCCGAAGTAAATAATATTTCTTCACCTGATCCTGTTAAACCACGTATGAGTATTTCCTTTGTTTCCTATGAGAAAGAAGAAAAGAAAAATTAGAATTAAGTGTCCAAAGAATATGTGGTAATTGTTTAAAAATCATAGTAACAGCAATGGAGATTTATAACTTCATTTTTAAATGGCAGTTTCTTCACAATGTAAATGATGTGGTGCTAGAATATTATTGTACCTACTTTGTCAAATGAAGTTTTAGTTTACTCTTTGTCACACTTATATGCTGAAATTTTCTTTAATTTGTGTATATTAAATTAATACAATCACATCGATTTAATGTTGCATTTGTTTGTTTACGTTTTCAAGCAGTAATGTATGTACACGCCGCTAGTGGTGATGTTAGTAAAATACATCTTTAAGAGTGGGAATAATGCACCGACTAGGCATGCTTAGATTTTTTTATTAAGAATGGTCTTTATAAATGTCACTGCACGATAATTTTTGAGGAATTCAATAGCAGGTGAAATAAAGCTCTAGAATACAAATAAATATTCGATGTCTGTATTAAAATAAAATAATAATTTACGGGACTTGGAATAATTTCTCGATTAATATTTTATAACGAATTTTGAATATTTTTTGAAATTATATTTTAAATTTAAACGGAATAATTTTACAAAAATTATTTTTGTGGGACTTTCTAAGAAATTAATTTTCCGAACTTAGAATATTTTCAAAGGCAAATGAGTACATTTGATTTATATTTAGGAAATATCATTATTTTAATTAAAGACCGGAATACTTTATTTTAAGACACAATGGCTATATACGATAAGTTATGTTGACAGATTCCGGAGTTTGTAATTAATTTTTCGTTTGGAGTTCGTAATTATTTTATTGAATTTTGTGATTATGCATTGGAATTTGACATGTTGAGGTTTTTGAATTAGAGATGTGTTCAATAAGTTCTACAGTAATGAGCTTATAGAATGGGGCCTAATTGATTCAGAAGTGAGAAAAAGGTATTTGGATAGGATTAGTATCAAAGTAAAATCTTCTAATCTGTACAATATAGTTAAATTTTCTTTTGTCACTATAACAATAACTGGTATAAGTCATCACTTATATATATTTTTTGATATGAATTTTGTGTTCGAAATATTAAACCTGACCCGCACGTTATACGTAATTATATCGCTTTATATAAATTTATTATATATGTATACTGAATGCTAATTTCATTTGTTGTTATATCAATAAACAATTTAGAAAAGTCTGTTTTCTTTTGTAAATTTCTTTGTGTTAATAAATGATATTGAATGATATTTTCTGTACTTTATTTAATGTATCAGACCTGTCGAAAAAACTAAAGAGTACAATCCTTTGGAGAAAGAATATTTCTGCCCCTATCTAAACACACTAGTTAGACAGAATTTAAAAATTCCCTTTGCTTAGAAACCACAAATAATTGACTGTGCAATTTATTCAATAATGCGTTCACCCTATGTGAAATAACTGTAGAGAGCTCATATTTAAATTAAATATGTAAGTTTTTTTTTTAAAAACTTGGAAATAAAAATGCCGATGTGAAGCAAAACATATTTGTGACAGAATACGCCATTATGTGGGTACAATTTGCGTCAGCCAATCAGAAATAATCTCATACTGCATTTATAGGTTACGACGGACTGTAGTCTAAATTATGTAGGTAATACCTCCTCTTAATTATGGGGATTTGTAAAACAAACAAACAAACAAAGGGGCCGCGGCAAAAGACTCCTCCAGGAAGTATTAATTGAATTTGGGGTTAAAGTTGGGTTATGTTATTAATTAAAACAATAATGTTCCACAACGTTATAATATTTTAATAATTCAAAGCTTAATGAATACGTAATGATCACCCGAGGTTAATAACGACCTGTGTTAATAAACGACACTATAACCAAAAATAAGTCGTATCGCGAATAAATGTTAACAGTCGAGGTTTAAATACAAACGGGCACACTGAGTAATAGTTGTTGTACACTTTGAAACAACTAAATATTATGATATAGCAACAATACACACACTGCTTAACAATGATGGAGGAGTTGGCATTAACCAATAATAAAAATAAAGTTATCAACTAAAAGTCAAACACACACTGAATATGGGTACTAATAACGATACACTTGAATACTAATAATGTTATAAACAAATAAAGTACATGGGGATTAATATAGGTTAGGTATTTGGAGGTTATGGTTTCACTAGCGCGTGAATTTACTATTAACACTTTAGCAATAACAATGTCGTTAATGAATCCACGTGAAGTTAATATGATAATTCATTAACAAAGGCGCACACTGAATTTAAATATTTTGGTGGAGGTGCTGGCATTCAACCAACAATGTCAAATAAAAACGCGAGCCTAATAGGTTTTTCACTGCACTTACGGTTAATTGCTACAGCGTAAGCAGCTGTAGCTTGTCCTGGTGCACTGAAGTTAATACTATGGCGAACACTAAAGAGGGACCGTAAGTTTGGTATCTTTACACGAAATAAGCGCACTGTAAATAACTAAAACGGCCGCTACTACGTAAGCAGTAATAGGATCCTCCTATAACTTCTTCGGTCAATACTAGGCGAAGCGTCGGATGTGTTCCACCACGTGGATATATTTTCGGATGTCGACGAGCTTGGATTCCGATGAAGAAGCCGTCCGAAATAAAGAATTCCTCCGGAATTCTTAGTGGATTCTTGGTCCGCGTGCTCTCCTGAACACGTTTCGCCGTGTACTTCCAATGACCTGGAAAGTGCCTTTTTGGTCCCTTGTATTACGTAAGCAGTAATACAATTCGGCTGGATGGCTTTCTGGAAAGTCCGCTCTGTATCGGTGGCCTGTTTTCTGCTGGTCCAGGAGGTTGCTGTTGGCAGGCTGGTGACCGAGATAGGACTCGATATGGTATAGGCATTTGTCCCACCTTATATAGGTTTCCAAATGTGTTTACGTTTTAATTTGGGAACCCCAGTGACGCAGGTGACGAACAAAGAAGTATCTATGTCACGGTAATTTCCCTTGGGGCCTAAATAGGGTTACGTCTTTTGCGTGTATTAGAAATTTAAGCGTTTTAATTGGTCGTGGGCGGAGCCTATGATTCGTATCCAAAAAGAAATTTGTAGAACAAATTTTGTATTTAAGTGTTCTAATTGGTTGGCGGCGGAGCCTATGATTCGTATCAAAATTGTCTTAAAAAGTTATTACGCGAAATTTCTCTAACTTTACGAATGTTTCATATTGGGATTTTAATTTATTCTGGAGGAACGGGATAAGATAGGGATAAAACATGTACATCTATATTGGGCCTGGACTTGTTCTGTGGGAAAACGTCTTATTTGTTTCCATCGGAAGAGGCTGTTGGTAACATAGGCGTAAATGTCGATAGCATAAGAAAAATATAATACCCTCTTTCATTATTTTATCTAATTTAATTCTAAATATAAATAATAAATTGTTAAACAGCCAATTTTCCTATGTCAAAACAAGAAAAAGCTACTTCCATAGAACAGACATGCGACAGATAAAGATGATAATAAGTGAAGTAGATAGGAGACAATAAATAAGATAATTAAATTAGTGACAACCCCATAAATGTATTTTCCACACTAAGTATATTATTCTTAAAAAAAAGCAAGAAAGATGAAGGACGGAATTCACTTTCGCAATGTTTCTCTTATTTCACGTCTAAATTTGTCTCAATTTTTCTATTGCCGAGGGAAAAAATACGTCCCAGCACAAAACCACGTAACAGAAGAACTGAACTAAAAAACCGCAGAACATTTGGAAACAGGCAGCGCGTAATAAATTAATATATTCCTTTTATACGTGCATCATTTTTATTCTGTCACATAGCGCAGCCTGAAAAATTACCACGGTCTTTTTCACTTCTGTTCCTCGCGCAAACTCTTGGAATATATTAACTAGACGCGAACTGAAATCATGAGTTATATTTTCCGAGTGCGTGGAAAAAGAAAGTGATATAGAGTTTGAGTGTTCAAATTGAATATTTAATCGAAAAAGTGTTATTATAATTTAAATTTTCTCAAGAAATATAATTGTACTACAGATAATGATTTTCTGCACCACAATTTGGAAGTCTCGCCGACCCATTCAAAGACGTGCGGGCAATACTATTGTATTGTACTAATATTCGACAAGTTTTATTGGAAGTTATTTACAAATTGACCATTCACTGTACAGTAGTAATAAAAATATATGTGGGTATTGAAAACTACTTAACCAGTCATATAAAACGCCACAGTAGACATGAACACAAAATTTTATTTAGGAAACAGGATCTTCTGCTCAACAATTGAAGTGGATATTGTAATAATTTCTAACATTATTACAATTATATTATAATCCTTTGAGGCCGAAATTAATTCGAAAATTGTGAAAGTGAAAAATAGTGAGCATTTTTGATGGGAACCTGTTTATTAATATAAGCTTTAGTTGAAGTAAGACTTAAATAAAAAAAAATATACAGGATGGTCCTGCAAGACGTGGTTACTAATGCTAACCATGGGAATTAAATAGTAATAAAGCACCAGGATTACTTTGCAAAATTCGAATAAACAAAAGACGCAAAATGATTTTTTATTTTATGTGAAACAACGAAAAACAGTTCCTGTCTTTATTTAGGCATAACCCAACGCAAGCGGGTTGAAAATTTCCTAATAGCTCAATGAACATTTTTGAGTGTACTACATTTAGCGCACCGGAGTGAGGTAGATCTTTCAGGCATATGAACAGTGTTAAAGCACTTCGTATGGTATAACCTTTTTGAAACCCTTTTTTCGCGCTTGGCAAATTCATTAATACCTATAAGCCCTCGCGACACAAACATTCGAAATTGTTTAAGTTCAAGGCTTTTACAGTTGCATCTTTGTTGGAAGAGAACGAAGTAAAAAAAAAAATCCGATGCCACCATTTATGAGATTTTCTATCAACTTCGTAAAGGCTTTTCATCATATCAAAACGGTCAACATATCCAATATGACTATTATAATCCTGAATCATCCTTGGACACGGTATATCTTCAGCAGAACCAATTTTCTTTTTTCTGGAAGTAATCTCCATAATTGAGGGATCATGATAGTTCCCTAAAAGTAGGACACTTCGGCGGTCCATTCATTTGAGTTCAGCTATTCCATCCATTGAAACGCGCCAGTCAGCCACTCCACGTTTTAAGCTTTTGTCTGTCTTGATTTCGGGGAACTGTATACGCCCCTTACGGATAGTTCCACAAGAATAGATTTTATCAGCTAGTAACTTTCGCTGGAGTTCGGTAGAATTAAAATAATTGTCAAAGAACAATTTGTGGTTTTTTGCTTTCCAATGTTCGCGAGAGGTTCATGACATCTCAAGTACCTAATTTTTTTTCTGTTACTTGATCAACTTTACCGGTATAAATTTGGAATTCGCACATGTATCCTATTGAATCTGCTCGCACCCAAACATTATAGGCTTCATGGGCATGTATTGGCGGAAGCTGCTACGCCCTTTGAACCTTATCATGCTCTAGTACACAGATTGAAACTCGCTAGGCTTCATGGATGACATAAATGTTTCTTGAAGTTTAGAGAGTAAAGGTCTTAGCTTATATAGCTTCTCGTAGTTTTGTTCACCTTGTCATGGTTGAACTGAATTATCATTGAGGTGAATATTACTCAGCAGCCAAGCAAATCTGTCTCTACTAATTAATAGCGGAACTAATAAAAGTATCTCTCATTTCATCGTTAAAGGACCAGTAATCTTAAAGCTTGGGAGTTTTTTCAAACCCATAAGGATATTAACTCCCAAAAATATTTTAATCTCCTTTGCAATAGTTGGTTTGGAATTTCTTCCTTCACCATATCTCTGAAATGCGTATAGGTTGGTTTGAAATACTATGTGGGTAATGAAATCATCGGGAAACAAATGCAAGAATACATCCGTCGATGTCTCAATAATATCAGGTAAATTCGGACCAGTTGATTCTGCGAAAGCATTTGGTTTTGTAATGTTGGAAACATCGTTAGTCCTGTAATCTGGAAGGAATATACCAGGTCGTCTGGCGAGTAGGATGCCATCATCGCTGTCCCAGTGCATATCGTTATTGGAAGTCACCTAGTTATTCTCGGTAATTATTATGTCCATATTTACCATGTCAGAAACTTCTTCGTCATCATTGGGAGCATCAGGCGATAGCAATTCATCATTCATAACCTCTTCTATATCGTCTACAAGAGATTCATCATCGCTTGGTATTTCTTCCAGAAGGTCAAAAACACGATTTGGATCCATATTTTCAATTTAAGAAAATTTCCAGGTAGCCATAATGGCTGAAATGGAATGAATTTACATTACAAAATATGCTTCACCACATTTGTTGTTAAATGCTAGGACTAAAAATACTTTCATACAATCTACTAACAAAGAATAAAATTCCAGACGAAAAAACATATTTTCTAAAATAGTGTTACACTTTCCTTGTCACTACGACGGAAAACCGCACAAAAATCTGCTCACGTCAAGTCCATTTAGAAGAATACAGAATATTTTGTACAATAAATAGTAAATATGGATATGTTGGAACGCTTACCTGCTATTTTTGAAGCAACGATATAAAAACACTATAAAAAATAGAAAATATATATATGAAATCGAACATAAATGTCACTGAAGACGATCAAAAATCGTTGCAATAGCCAAGGAGAGTAAAAATGATGCCTAGGCAACACATTAAACACCATGGTTACCAAATAAAACCGATAGGAAAATAATAGAATGGATACTAGTAGTGTGGTTTTCACTGATAACCAGTAGTCCTCAACTGGGGCGCATGTGCAAGCAGGTTGATTTGTCTTGACATCTCTGACCAGACGTGTTCGATGCAGTTCATGTCTGGTGAACAGACTGGCCAATCCTTTCTCTCAATACCATGAAGTTCTATCCTACAACGATGAGGGCGAGCATTGTCATCAATTAGACGAATCTTTATCCAATCGCACCAGCAAATGGGACAAAGATTGACTCTACGAACATGTCGCGAAACCTTACGGATGTCATTGATTCATTCATTAATACCAATAAGTCAATGCGCTCACGCAAACACATTCCACCCCAAACACAAACAGCCCTTTCGCCAGAAAGAAGTCGCTGGGACCATCAAATTTTTATTTCATCGCTGTTCTCTTTCTCTCCAGACTAACCTTTGGTCATCAGTAGTTTGCAGTCAAAATCTCGACTTATTCGTAAAAAGACAACGACTACAGCTTACCAGATTCCAGGCACTGTGATCAATCAGCCAATGCTTTATGCGTGCATGCTGCTCCCTCGTCAACCGGGGATGTGTAGCACGTGTTCTTGCCCTTAAACTACGTGCATGCAACCTTCTTCTAACTGTTTGTCCAAAAATAACACGTTCTGTGACTTGTCAGAAAAAACTGTTAATCCTTGAAGCCGTGCGATCGAGTTGTACGGTTTTTAACCGTCTTAAAGGCATTGTAGTAATGTTCTCACGTGATGTTTCCCTAACAACTACTGCAATGAAACTAGCACGAGCACGTTTACTTGTTTCAGACAATCGCTTATTGATACCCCATTTATCAAAATCCTACTCATACAGACACAGACACGTTGACAAGCATGGGAGTAAACAAAAAATTGCCACTGAGCACCATAGCAATTCATATGTTCAAGAACATATTGCTGTGGCAACATAACTATTTTGAATATGATAATTGTAGTATTGCCATACATTAGGCCTTGCCAAATAAATTATGTTGTGTGCTGTTCCAGCAACATAAATAATTAAGATGATGATAATTTTTATTATCCTTAATGTGTATTTTATTTATCTTAACAGCACGTACTTTATAAGTATACGTGAATTCTTCAGTGTATCTGAATTTCTTCCCTCTCGTCAAATCTCTTGTTTTTATTTAAGATTGGGATAAGGTTATAGCTTATTTAAAATGAAAAACCAGAAATCATATAAAACATAATTGTCGAATTTATTTAATATTTATTACATAAAAATAAATATAGCATCGCTATACTGTATTCACCATATATATTTTAAAAGAAACATAATTATAAGAAAACGTTTGTACCTTGTTCTAGGTTGTAACGTTTCTTTATGATACGAATATATTTTCTTATACTTAATTAAATAGAACTCTAAAAATATTTTCCTGTTTATCAACGAATAAATCCAATTAACTTTTGTATATTGTTTATTTTATGGTCAATGTTTGGAGAAAAGCTTGAATCTGATTACTATCTCTAACCATTCGCACGCGTTATAGCTAGCATTTCAGAGTCCGCTACCCAGAAACACTTTCCTTATTTCAAATCTAATCTTAAATCATTAATTCATAATCAAAATTTTATTGTAACTATTAATGATGCCAAATACTGTGCCAGAAAATATACATTTGCACGCTATATCCTCTTAACACTCAACACCATTAATTATTTTTCTCTTTTATACTTGAAACTAAAGAATGCTTATTACTATCTCAGGAAAATATTTATTATCCCTCTTGCATAACGTTATACTGAATATACGTTCGCACGATATATTTCAATACTCGTATAGCCACATTGATAAGTCTTTGCCTCTAACTTACTTTGAATCATTGAAAAACTTTTCAACTTCGGTCATTTGCATCTCCATTATTTTTACAAAATTACACAAAAACAATTAAACAAAGAAAATAAAAATAAATGAAACTTGAATGAAAATAAAATTAACACGCTAATACAAAAGAAATCAATATGAATCGTTGTGTATCTAACCCTACGATTTTAAGTTTTATATAACCAGCTAAACTGTGAATCAATTAATGAATGAATCGAATGAATATCAATTGAATGAATCTTGTCGATTCTTGTTTTCAATATATATTCCCGGGAAAGACACGTGACCGTTCTCAACGCCATCTTCAGAAACTACCATTTAAGTTGTCACCCTGCATCTTCAGTGCTCCTGGTTTTCAAGTTGCCGTAGTGATTTGAATACCCACACACACGCACTTGTTGTCTTTTTGACAGTTCCTCACCGCAAAAGGTCAACACCCCGAGAATTGTCTGTTTACAACTTAAAAGTTTCTTATAAATTGTACAACGTTTCTCCAACGTAGGTATACTTGTATTTATATAACTCTTCTTTATATTTGTCTATGAATTTATTCTTTCCATCAGCTAACACAAATCTTATTTTGTTTTATGTCCAGCTCTCGGCAATCTTGGAAAAACATTGCAAACAACAGGTATCCTTTTAATAAGATTACTTGCACCACCATGGTCCACTTGGTTTGCCCCTTCGTCGCCTCCTTCTATCCAAGACTTCTCCAACGGTGATATATCTATCTGTAATAAACTACAAACCAAGTTTACATTATATTTTCTTTTTATTTTGTAGGTCATCGAAAAACCGTACAAAACCTCTCTACAGCTTATGAAACATGACATTACATATACAAATTCCTGAATGTATTCTATTATTACCAGCTGTCGTTTATAAAAAAAAACACTACTGCTGATGTCTCAGAATATTTTTATTTATATCCTTTTTTATTTACTTATCTAGTCATAAGTTAAGGTAAATATTTATTTTTTTTGTATGATTTATTTAATAAATTTTATTGCCTCATGCACGTTCTCAAGTTTACATAATTATTCAATTATCTTTCTCTCGTGCATATTGAATTCTTCATTATACACAAACCATACATCTTGTTTCTCTTTTCTATAAAAGAAATATATATACATCTTAAATTCTATCTCGTCTTTTATTTTAGTACTTATTTAAATTGTAAATATAAATTCAATTTTTATGTCTACATTTTCTCACATAAAAGTGTATGCAACCCAATATACTCATGTTAAAAAATTTTTATACAATAAACTTATTATTATTGTTTCTTTTATATTTTATACACTTAAATTAAGTCTTAATACTATTACTATTATCTTATTAATATGCAAGATACCACGGCAATATGCAGTAAAATTATTTTCACATGTACATTTTCGAAATTATTATGATATCCACTTCAATTGTTGAGCAGTGTATTTAGTAGAGCGCTCATAAAGTGCTTCCATATCCTCACAAAATTCTTTGTTTTCGCCTACAAACCACTCCCCAATAGCACTTTTCTTCTTCATTTATGTAAAATCTTTTATCTTTGAAATACTTTTTGAGTCTGACGATGCTTCACGAGTCCTTAGATTTCGAGAAAATAGCTGTCAAAAGAAGTATGTGTTATTAATTTCTCTATCTAAAACAAGTATAATAATTCTATTCTGAGACTCATAGGCTGTATTAATACTAGAAACATTAAATATTTTAACCAACATTATATTTCATTTTAGCCTAGTAGTTTCAAAAGTTTTAAATTCTACTATAAGTTTGTATATTTGTTACTTCTATAAAAAGGATCATATTATATTTGAATAGATTTTTAATATGCGTACCAGTGCAGTATATTTGTTTATATCTATTTCATTATGTAAGTGTAATAAAAATACGTGCAATATTTTCTTTACCTTTGTATGTTAATAAACTGTGTAACATTACGTTCAATATATTTTGAGACTTATCAAATTAGGGAATTAAGTAACTTTACTAAAACAAACAGTAAGAGATAAAATAACGGAACTGTAAAGTTATATATACTAACAATAATAAATACGAAAGGCAGTTAATTCTCCCACTTCGGCCAATTGGGCAGAAAAACTGCGTTTCTAGCTTCTTGAAATATTGCTCGAATATGAGGAATGTTGAGTAATTTTTAAAGAAAAAGTTTTCAGCAAATAAAATGTTAGATTTTTTCTAACAACGCGAGTAACGGAGGGTTAATAAACTTATTGACTGGAGTATGATTGTTGGTAAATACTCCTGCTTATTATTCCCTGACTACCTTCCGATCAGATTTCAAGTCAGGGCCTCTCTTATTAATTATGGTAATGGCACCTGATTTGGTCTATCGTCTAATTTGATGTGTTAGACTTACGACCTTCAACACTAAGCAAAGCGGCTACAGAGTTTCCTCTATTATCGACCAAAGAGCAGAAGAGGAGGTACAGGTAGAATAATAAATAATTTGTATTGAGTTAGGTACAATGTTATAAGCGAGAAGCTGTGTAAAAGGTAATGATACCCTGAATTTTGATTAATAAATTGTTCCAAAATAGTTAAGAAAACTCATGGACTTGAGTTTTTGTGATGTTATTTGTTCGATCCTATTAATTAGAAAAGACGTAACAAGGTGCGAATTGTACACTTGTATACATTACTCACTTCAGAGTCATATGCCGCTTTGCTCATTATTATTAGTTGAACAATAATAAATTTTGCTAACGCCTGTGGAAAAATTAAATATATCAAGGCTTAATTGGAAAACTTGCATTACGAAACTACCTATTATGTACATACGAGCAGATACCATTTCGATTGTCGAACTGAATATATTTTATTTTATGGCCGCTTCCCAAACCGTGATTCATTAATATTGGCGCAGCAGCGGAGAACCTCAAGAGTCCCTTGAAAACCGACATTATCTTGTCATATAACATTTTACGATTGCATTTACGTGTATGTGCATTCAGTCGGCTCTTTTCTGTGCTTAATGTACATTTGCCATTCCAATTTTAACGGTCGCCTCGCTGCACAGCAGCAGGAACAGCATCAGGGCAGAAGCGGCAATGGCAGCGGCAGCGACAGCAGAGCAACATCAGTTGGCGGAATTACGTTTCACGCTGAGCTCTAATCCAGATGTAATAAAAATAGCGCTCGGTGTTATTCTTTTTTTTTGTTCGCTTCTCTCACTCTCGCTCCTTTTTTTAACGTTTCTCAAATTCGAAATGTTAATTGAAAAAAAAAAGTGAGACGCTTCGTCTGGCAGCTACATTATAAAAATAACCGAACCGGATGGACTTCGGTTTAAAAAACAGAAAGTGTATATGTGTAGAGTTAGAGACAATGTAACTTTTCTAAAAAAAAAATTGAAAATGGCTCTATAGAAATTTTACGTGGAAAAAGAATTTATTAAAGAACTCGTATACAACACACACTTGAATTTTAAAATATTTTTTTATGATAGCAACCTGAGCATTGTATTCACTTGCTACCCTTTAGTACATTGCATTGAAGTAGCTATAGAAAATGTTGTCCACTTAATTATTATTATTTTCATTTAACGCGCAAATAATTCTAAATAAAATTATTGCAATCGGGTCCTATAAAAATAAAAGGGCATTATTTTTCTCTTTGAATTCGTACATTATCAACTATAATTTTGAATGAAACTAATTGGAGTTTTCAAATATAAAATCTTAAAGTAGGCATGTCTACCTTAATCAAGACCGCGAGCCGGAAACCAAATATCACATTTAATCACGAGACGGACTTATAAGTAAAACTTATAAGGGACAGCTTAAAGAGAAACTCATAGTTTTATTGCAAGGAAGTTATATTAAAAACGTTTAAACTTTGTTGTAATAAAAAATAACTCTAAATATATATGTTAGTTATATTAGACACTACATGTTTTCCATTATAGATTTTAATCCGTTACCAAACGTTTCGAAGTTACTATGATTTTTGTGATTTGCTAGGGTAGGCGAAATGTCGCTATTTCCTATGCTTAAATGATTCTCCCAAAGCCGTAACTTATTTTAGGGTGCCTTAATGTGTCCATAAAGTTCATGAACTAGTTTAAATAATAGGCTTGTAACATAGAATTCAATTCATTGAAATGAGTTGTAATATCAACAATAAATGCAAAATCATAGAACCAATTTGTGTTCTTTAGCGTAGGTTTTCCATTCATGTCTATAAAAACATATACCTCGCTCGCAAAGTTTCTTGGCAGTGGAATACAATTAAATCTTCTGTATCTATGTTCTTATTGTATAGTTTCAATTTGATTCTACTAACAACAACTGAATTGTGTAAATGAGAAAGAAAATAGGAAATATAAGAATTCAAGTGAGACTCACTTATTTGATATCATCGGCGCTGCAAAAACCATACTTCATATTAGGGAAACTCATATTTCAAGTATATTCAAATAAAAAATATTCCGTTTCTAGGTAGGCGCCATAAATTCTCGGCCTGACAGGCTTATACTGGTTCAAACTTGATCAAACTCCGTCACGTCCTGCATGAACAAACCTGAAGTGTACACTGTAAATATGACGATTCGAAGCCTAGTAGTTTTTAGTAACCAGCCAACCTATCTCGTACAATCACCGAAACTAATGTATTTACATTAGTTTCGGTGATTGTTCAAGTCTCACCACGTTAGGTAGAATATTATTTGACTTATATACAAGTGTTCCATATCGTTATGTTCAAATTTTGTGAGTGCAAGGTAGATTTAATTTGAAGTGAAAAAAGCGCAAAACTTGTATAACCATGTTTGTTTGTTTCAAAGATACAGGTATATGAATGTGATTGTCGAATCATGACAAAAATGTAATCCTAAAGTCAACAAAAACTGATTTTATTTAAAAAACTTATACGATTCAATAACAGACCTGTGATTGTTAAAGTTGCATAATAAAAAGTTATCCTAAAATAAATTGTAAATACAGGTGTCGTAGTATATAAATTAATTTTTCGTAGATCTACAAAAGAAGCAATGGAAATTGATTTAAATAACAAGATTGTTAATTATTTCATCTCCGTTCATCCAACAGCGTATTAGAAAGTGAACACGTTTTCATTATTCAAATTTGTCTTACCGATCTTCTTCTCCAGAGTATGCGGATATGCATTTTATGTGTAGCTACTGTATCGGCAGTGCACGTCAAGCAGTTATTGAATATTGACATCGGTTTCCCGGTAGGCGCATTCCTCATTCCAGAACGTATCTAGAAGTACACTGGCAATTTCAGGAATGCGGACTGCGTGATTATCTTTTCGACCGAGGAATAAATTTGCCATCAGACTTAGATGAACAAGCAGTAGCTTTTGTTACAAGAGATCTAACTGTCAGTTAATGTCGAATCGTTAGACAACCTGTAGTGCCACGAAGGACAGTTTGGCGAATTTTAAAAGGTAGACCACTTTGCTAGTCTAGTTTATCCTACCTGGATATTAAGACAGTCACGGCTGCATTTTAATTTCTGCAGAACAGTCCTCTGGACAGATAAACCTACCTTCACTAGAAGTGGTGTTACAAATCTGAGAAACTTGCACAGGTGGGCATCTGAAAATCCCAAAGCTATACGCTCATCTCATTTTCAACATGAATATTCTATTAACGTTTGGGCTGCCATAATCGATGACTTGTTGATTGGTCCCGTCGTCTTCCTGCGAGATTAAATGCGAACAATTACATTCAATTTCTTATTGACGAACTGCTAGGTCTTCTAGAGGATACTCCACTGAATGTTTGACTAAACATGTAGTTTCACATGGATGGGTTACCACCACATTTCGGAATTGCTTTCCGAAATTATGTTAACGTCAATTATCACAGACGTATTGTTCGAGGTAGCCTATTACAATGCCACCTATATGACCCAATCTGAAGCCCTTCTATTTTTAATTTATGGGGGGTACATGAAAGATTTAAGCTCAAGTTTCAAATACAAGAGAAGGGTTATTGGATCGTATTTATCTGGCTGCCGAACAAATTCGACAAAACAAGCATGAAGTTCGGAGTAGTACTTCTTCTGCTGGCTTAAGGGCATAAGCCTGCATTCAACAAGGAGGTGGACATTTCAAAAATATTATTAATTGAACTTTTTTTTAAATAAAATCAGTTTGCATTGACTTTAGGATTACATTTTCTTTCATGATCTCACAATCACATTATTTTACTTGAAATGAAGTCTATTTTGCACACCTAAAATTTGAACATAACGATACGGGACACTTGTATATGAGTCAAATAATAGTCTACTTAACGTGGTGAGACTTGAACAATCACCGAATCTAATGGATATTATTGGCTTATAGTTCCCAATTCTGGTTCTGTCAGGTTTTTGAAGATTGGGATTATTCTTAATCGTTGCCAGCGCTAAGAAAAATAAGCTGTTCTTACTGAAATATTTATTATTATAGCCAGAGTTTTAGCTAAGCAATTCTGACATCATGAAATAATATACTTGGGATTTGATAATCGTCATTTGTACAATGGTCTTCTCAAACAGTGCAACTTGCTTAAGTTGAAAATCATCAAATGAGTGTGAGATCTATGTTGATATACGGGCGAAAACATATTGGCTAAGGCTTTAATGTTTCTTGTGGAATGTCAACCTATTGGTTATGATATAATATGCTAGGTATACGTAAAATGTCACGTTTACTTTGTATATATTTGAAGACTTCGTAAAGAAGTCATACTTAACTCTTAGTTAGTCATAAAAAATTACGTATTTGGTCGCGTGGGGTCATTATGACTCAATGTCCAGAATGATGTTTTCTTTTTTAATTTTTTTTTTATTTTAAGAAAATCATACATTGTAGGTCGAAACATAAACATTTTAGTAAAAACATCATAGAAATATTCTTAAAAATACTCTAATCGCTATCAAAACAATCGGTACATAAAATCTTTTTTGTGTGTGCTTTGCAAATAAAATTGTTGGATTCACTGCATCTAACAGACAGTTTGTTATCGTTTTTCCATGGGCATTTTCCACATCTCCCTCGGCAAGGTCCAGGTACATTGAGTTGCAGTAATATATTGTCAGATATATTTTGCTGCAGGCGGATACGTGTTCGCAATTTTTTTGGAATAAAATTGGAGGAACTGCGAGATACTTGGTGACTTTTCACTAATTCCTGTGACAATGATTTTAAAAATAGTCTTCTTTGCATATTGGCGGTACTGTTACGTTTGCCTTATATATAACGTTGAATTAATTGGAGCAACGTTTAAAAAATGAAAGAAGACAGCTAGTGTCCATCTTTTGGTTCGTCTTCCAATATTATAAGTAGCAGAGAGCTGGTCACAAACATCAACACCAGCTTTTGTGCAATTATAAAACATCAATTTTGGCTTCTGAAGGTCTCTTGTAAATTCGTCTATTTTGTCATCATGATGCATGCTTGAAACCAAGATAATGTTGATGTTTTAGGCACGTATGAGACAATTGTCATTTCCTCTGTTAAACCAAAAATGATAGTTCTGATTTACCTTTCTGCGGCAAAGTTCTTTGGGAATTTCTTTTTTATTTTTTCTAAGCGTGCCAACCATTTTCAATTTTTAATCACTAAGCAATGACCTTACTAGAGGGATACTGGTATACCAGTTGCCTGTAGTAATATTGCGATTTGAATTTTTGATGGGTTCAACCAATCGCTTTACTATATCTGATGGGGAATTGTTCACTTTATATGAGCCCTCTGGATGAATCCCTGCATATATCTCAAATGTTTTTAAATAAAATGTTCTGCCATCAACCATCGCAAACACTTTGATGCCATATTTGTTAGGTTTATTTGGCAAATACTGCTTGAAGGCATAGCGACCGCGGAAAGGAATAAGCTGCTCGTCAATTGTTATATACGCTCCTGTTGCATACGAAGACGAAAAATTTTCTGACAAAATGTCGGTTAGCTCTCTTATTGCTGCAAGCTCATCAAGCTGCTTCCTTTCTTCCCAAGTTGCCAGATCGTCAAACCTTATACATCTCAATATAAACAAGAATCGTTTTGATGACATAGTTAGGGGAAACATTTCACAACCTGTACCATCTTTCGCCAACAACTCTTCAAAATTCAAATGAGCGGATTTTAGCACATCACCTAAAATCAATAGCCCTACGAATGCACGCAATTCTTCATGAGTTACATCGTTGGAGTCTCTTTCTCTTTCAAAATTACAACGAATATTTGCGATGTACTTATTTGTGTACTTCAGAAGCAAATTGTATATACGTCCAACGAAAATTAAAGAAAATGACTCCAAAGGAGTTGATGCAGTTCTTGCTTCCTGTCTTGGTGTTGGTAGCAGAGAAACAATGTTTTGTTTTCTTGTTCTCACACTAATGTTTGGAGCTATTTTTCGCCATTTAAAGTTTTTATCCTTAGTGAGAAAATATTGGGATGCCGATTCTTCACTTTGCTCGTCTTCTTCGCCCCCTTAATCACTTGTTTGTTGATCAGTGTCAGAAGAATGGGCGATATATTCATCGAAATATTCTCCATCCGTGTCAGCAGTTTCTTGTGGCATGAAGTCACCTTCTTTGTCCCACAATGTCCTTGCAATTTTCTGTAATTCTGCTTCAGTCAACGGTTTGTTAGCCATCCTATAAATATGGAATTACTTATAGTATTGTTTGTCAAACTTTATAAAGATACTTGAATAGATAATTATTATGATATAAACATTACAGTTATTATTTTATTATAGTTTTTATACAAACATTTAAAATATTGATATAATAAAATATTCGCAGAATCATCTAAATACACTAGAATAAATGTCGATCAATAAGGAAAACAATATATATGAAAACCATCAACAAACTAATCTTATTTACGGCAGTAAGTCTCACAACAAATGTTACACAGTTAGTCGCGTGTTGTCCAAAAGATTTATATTATGCGACAGACAACATTCGTTGACACTCAGAACAATACTGATCATACGAACCTGGAGTAGAGTCTATTTAGAAAGATAGAGCAGAGGAAACGGTTTTACACTTCTTGTGTTAAAAGTTACTGTGGAGATCATGGGATGTGGGGTCACAATGAGCCCACGTGGCTAGATAAGGGTTAATATGAATTTCCAAATCATAATGTAAAGTAAAATTAATATTCAAACGGCTACGTGATTTCACTTGATTTTTGAATTCCTAAAGAACAGGTGGTGTTAGTGTTCTACATCGTTATCTGGATATAATTAACAAAACTTTCTCGTACAATTCCCGGTGTGCGACAAAATTAGATAGAAATGAAAGAGTCACAAAAGTTCCTCACCGTTCCCGATTAGAGTCATTGTGCGAGGGGTGACATTAAGGTGGATGAGGTTCTCGACGTCAGCTGTGCTTGTTCTGCAACGGCGAAGACCGCATCGGCCCCTATCTGCATACCTTAGCACCGAACCGCAATCATCGCTGTTTCAGCCAATTTGTTGCCACCAGTTACGTGTGCGGGTCCCTGATTTATGTCGGGAGCGCTGAATTTATCGAAAGATAGACCGAACGAGTAGTCGTTCAAAACGGTAGATAATGTTACGTTTCGGAGTGAATTATACCTTGAAAATTTTACGGTACAATGGTGAACTAACGCCGATCGTTTCCCGATCACGCTCGATTGCGTCCCTCCTTCAAAATGACTCCAGTTCCCTAATACAGACTTTTTTTTCGTATGAAGAACTCGTCACTCTGGCATACAGCATTTCCAAATTTCCATCATCGGAATCGATTTGTGTTGCCTAATATGATTTATCCTTTGACACGGTTAGTATTTCCGTTTTCACGGGATTATATTTTTGAATGTCGGTTTAGTAACACTGTCACATCTCTGTTATCATGAATAAACTTCCGTATTAGAACGGAATTAAATTGTAATAACTTGAATTTGTTTCGTTACGACTAAAAATTGGACGTTAATAACACAAACTGATCCATTTTAAGTGAATGTTACGTGACCTAAATTCTTATGTGGGATTGAATAGTTGCTCGAATGGAGAAAGGCATTATCTGTAGTTCTAATTATGTGCACATAATAATATGGTTTTGACAGATGTTTTATGTTATATTTATTGTCTGTTCAATATATTTTGCATTATACAAGTTGAGTCTCTTCCGATGTTTAGTATGGGGATCTCGGAAACTACCACAGATATGTAGATTCAGTAAAATGGGAAAATAATAAGTGGTGTCCCATGAAGAGCGCAATATTTAAAATGTGCCCTACATTCGTTTAGTTAGGTTGGCGGCACGGAAACTATAACATCCTTCATCTGTCATTATTGCGATTAGTAGTCATGGAGCATTACACGACAGAACAACGCGTTGTTGTTGTTGTGGAAACACATTATAAATATGGAGAATGTTATGCGGAAACAGTTTGTAGACTTCGTGGAATTTTCGGTCGACGAAATGCACCTAATCTGTCAACAGTTCAAAGATTAATTAACAAATTCGACGAAACTCTTTCGACTGTAATCAAAAAAGTAGCTGTACGTCGTCGTACCACCCGATCTTTCGAAAATATTGCAGTAGTTGGTGAAAGTGTTAACGAAAATCCAAAAACATCGATTCGTCGTCGATCTCAACAGTTAGACATGTTGAGAAGTACCCTGCACCGAAAACTCACCAATGGTCTGCATATGCACGTGTACAAAATGCAGTTGTTACAAGAACTCAAGCCAGCAGACCATGGCCAGCGTCGAGAATTTGTAAATTAGGTGTTGGAGTACCAACAAGACAACGACGATTTTGCGAAGTTAATTATCTTTAGCGATGAGGCTAATTTCCAGCTGAATGGGTACGTGAACACTCAATTATTATCCAATAGCAAATAATGCCAATTACAGGTTAAGGAAATTACGGCTGAATAACATTGTAATGGTACCCCTATATAAAAAGCCCCACGTTGTTGGGCCGTAATGTACAGGAACAACGAATAACCCCACATAATTGAGCACCATAATGTAATGGAACCATCGATAAAACTTATTAATGTAATGGGATGGCCCCACTTTCTTACGCCATAATGTAATAGAGAACCCTTATAATGCCCTTTATTCTTTAATAATTTTTTAATATAAAATAAAATAAAGTAATTGAAGTATTTACCTGATTAACTCAGACATTATCGCAGGTCGATCCAGGTAAAAGAGATGTTAATAATCAATAGGTCTAAGGGCATTTTTTGGTAAAATTCAATAAAACGCTATGGTATAAATTTAAATAATATTTATATTAGAAATCAATAGTTTTTCCATATTTTAATTGCCTACTTTTGGCGCTAAAATTTGGCCCGCGGAATTATAAAACAGAGAATACTGGAACATTGAGAATAAAGAGTGAAATTTCTTTGCAAACATTTTGTTTTGGGTGAGAATTTCCTTTATCGCTACGTGAACCATGACGGCATACCATATAATTTTATGTGAGTACTAAACAAGCTTAACATACTTTCCCTGAAGCATAAATAGTCCTTTATATATTGAGGTGGTCTTGAGCCTACTCAACACCACTCAATAATTATTTAAGTTTGTTATTAGGGACGAACCCTTGTACATATTGAAATGTTGTAGTTCTTTTGAGTTACGTAAATAAAGGAGAGATATTACTTGGCACACAGATTCAATCCCATCTAATCGTTTAACAAACAATTATATCTTGATCATAAAGTTTAGTTGAAGAAATAAGGTTAAAGAATTTAGCATAAAAACATGACCATAGTAGTGCGAACAAATTTCAAATACAACAGAAACGCACTATACAATCTTGTACTTATTTAGCATACATTATTTTCAATCTTGCGTGATCATTTTACATTTAGTTTTGACAAAGCATCCTATCTAACACACACAACACATGCATTTAGAGCATACAAATATGGCCGATATAAAAATGCAAATTATGACTAAATCAAAACACATACTAGGAGTGACACTTCAAAGCTCGTTGATTGTATATCTCATGATTTTAAAAGCACAAATAGAATTAGTGACCTAGAAATTTTCAATAGCATCATTTAATGTAAAGCATGGACGTTCATTCTTAGGACGCCCAGTATCAAGTCAATTGCAATTTAACTCTGTGAGGAAACCAATTTTAATGTGAAAACACAAATTAATTACAACCGTTTCTATATTTAGAACAGATTTTAATTAGGGCATGAATATCAATAGGGCTTTAATTTAAGTACAAACAGCATTTGAAGCATCACTAAGAGACCTAGAGCACATGTCATATTAAAGCTAGAATTTCGTGACTAAATTTAGTAATTGCCTGGTATATGAAGTTAAATACTCAAACTGCACATATCACAGCACAGTTATGATTAGCAATTCTCATGAATTACGCCCTTACAAACGCATAATTACCAAAAGCATCTTTTCAAATTTAGGCCGAATAGCTTCTTTAAGAAATGTCAAACATTAATATTTTAAATGCAGAAAAACGCACGAAATATAAGTATGCATGGCAAATTAATAATATAAGTTGTGTGCATAAATAGATGCCCTATTTGAATAAAGCTATTAACAATTTATTACTGTCAAAACTAAAATGTTATTTGAAATCCAAATAATTAAGTGAGCACTTGATACAATTAAAACGCATTTAGAAATGTTAGGATAATTCCTTAAATGGCAAGATATAACTGACTTGATAAAGTTTTGATAAGCTTTTAAGCAATTTAAACCAAAATGACTATATAAAATAAATTTAACTTAAATTTGGAAATTTAATATTCACAGCAGGCATTATCTTATGAACGAACGGATTTTAATCAAGTAAAAAAACGGAAATAAATTTATATGTATTTAGATTTTAAGATTATTTGTAAACCAGGTCCACAAAATCTATTAATATCCTTATTTTTGGATAAAATCCCAAATATTAGAAAATATCATTATTTTCTTGTACATGACTGTACTGATTTTTCAAAAACCGACGCTAAAGCTGTCAGACGCATTAAAAATACAAATATGAGCATTCAAAAATTTTACGCACTAAAAATATTTTTTATTAATCATAAATATAAAAATAAACTTTTAAACAATATCCAAATCACGTTTGGATACATAAAATAATAACAATTAATAAAATTATATGAAGCAACTGCTTTGGGTTCAAGGCTTTAAACAAGAGACTACGGTAACATATAAAATAGGTAGACATTGCTGAAAGCAGGGAGATTAAATTAGATAAGCATCCACTAAGGATGAAACATCAGAGTTCATAAAAACAAACAACATCCGTGATTAGACGAACTTGAATCAAACCGACAAGTAGAGATAAATCCCAGTGCGGCGAAACTCTACGCCAACCAGATAGGCGTTCCGTCGATCATCGAACCTGCATCAATAAAATACCAAGAGCATAAAGTCCATGGCCTAGAAAAGAAAAAGAAAAAATATCAACAACGAACATAACCAAGAATAAAGAAAAAACCCCGAGCCGGACCCGAGAATAAATGTCAATAGATTAAACGCAAGAAAATTAACTCACCTGTTCGCACATCTGCAACACCGAGACCTACGACTGCCGAGACTTGAAGTATAAGATACTGCAACCTACCGAAGCGGATTCTGCTACCTGTATTCCGCCTACGAACGAGCTGTCCACCGGCGTTACCTGTCCATAGATCCAGAGACATATCCAACCCGAATACGGAAAGATTCCAGGGAGTAACCAGCCGAGATTCCCATACCAGTCACATCCAAGGGATCCACCTTAGAGCTAAAGGACATTTAACATAATTAGATGAAGGTATCGTGATATGTTTACAAGTACTAATAAACCGAAAGAAAGGTTCAGTTGTCAAATAACAATATTTGCGTCAAATCATTTTGTAATTCGTGTTTTACGAAGATTAAAATCAATGTCAGTATGTTAAAAGTGGTATAATAGTCATTAGTAATCAAATAGTTAGAACTCACATATCAATAATTTGTCTTTCGTTAAAATTAACAAACATTTAAGTCAATAATCAACATACAGTCAGTCACATTCAAGGAAATAAAAACCTAACCTATATTGGTAAACAAGTAGCTCTATACTTTGCTAAGATTTAGATTAAACAATATGAATAGCTAACCTTTAAATTAGATTTGTTGTCAACAAGCTGAACTAATTTTCCTAGTACTGAACAGATTGTTTTCATAGTTTCTTTTCATCATAATTAAACTCATATATAGTTCATTTACATTTGCATACTCACATATACGTTCACCCGCTTTGGGAAATTTTGCACGATTGAGTGGATCTGTGTATTATATCTCTCCAGGTCATAAATTGTAATATATAAGGTATATTGTTGTTTTTTAATGAACATACTCATAAGTTAAATTTATATGTACAATTGGAAGTAATTATATAAAGAATTAGAAGTTATACCTACCTTTGTGTTTATTATTTGTATTTTGAATTGGCATCCATCGTAAATTCGGGGAGACACATCATTCCTTTTATATAGGTACCAGTAGCAGCCCACAACGTGCACACACAGGAGTCCTGGGATCTCGTAAGAATAACAGGTATTGCGTAAGTCACTCTGAGTAGTAGGTATTCCGCAGAACCCCTATAACGGCCCGGAGATAAAATTTAACATAGCGCGCACTGGCGTCATTACATATTCACATAATTCATTGTAGAATGCCGGAAACCACCCCTTCCCCTATTAGAAATAGAACATTGGTCAATATATAAGCGATAGGAAGTCATTTTCAAGCGCGAAATCTAGTACAGTTCAAAATTTTTATCGCAGAGTTAGTCACCTTTTCATTGAAGTATTTAAGTAAACCCACATATACAGTTGTAATAATTTAGATTAAACTTTCACTAGCGTACTATTAGCGTTCAAAAATTTAATTTGGCGAACTTTGCTTTCTTAATTTTTAATCTCTTTTATTTTTTTAATTTACTTAGTCTCATTGCTCTTTAAGAACTTTAAATGCTAAGGGTCATATAACGCACACACACCCCCCTATAGCAATATAATTACAAATCACAACTTAACGCCTCGTCACTTACTCAATGTTCCCAATCAAAGCTGCCAAAAGTTACCGTCGTTACTTATACCGTTTGTCACATCTTGTCTATGGCCGCAACCAAAATAAACTCATACTTGAAGCCCTCTCTCATTAAATACGTCGCAAATTGGTGACCGTCCCCGTTTACGTCCTAACTAACTTGAATTTAGTGCCAAGTGTAGGTGAATATGTTCAAAGGGATTCTCGTATAGTCAAACTTGCGTTTTATACGTGTGTACTCCTCGCTTTAAGCCGAGGTTGAAAGGATAGATAATTACAATGTTAACCGGACTACGAAGAAATTAGATTTGACGTAAACATTCTAAACAAGTGTCGTATGTAGAGAACCGCTAAATTAAATAGCTTATTATTGTGTTCCGTCAACTGTACTAAACGCTTGAACAATAAGTAAACTATTTGGTGGAGGAACACAGAGTTAACGAAATACTAATTATAGTAGGTAAATATTGCTGGGCTTAATATAATTTGCAATGTTGCTGAGATTTAGATTTAAACAAAAAAGAAGAGAACTTTGTAACAACGTCCATTCATTAATTGTAATAAAATACCATTTTTTCATTCATATCTAATTTATCTGTAAATATTAAATTATATATGAGTGATATTTTATTCAAACGTTAGCATTTCATTATGAACAATGAATCTTCCCGTATATACCTATTGCCGTATTATTCTTAGTAATTCATTTAATTATTTCTTAGCAGTTTATTATTCGTATGCGGAAAAGTACCAGCTGTCTACGTTACGATCATTTTTTGCGCGATCTTTTAGTTTCGAGTCTCGTGTGCAAATTCAATGTATTTAACTAATTTGTCTGCATACGTAGGCGCTGCGGATGATATAAAAGGCCGACCTCCAGCACTATCAATTCATTCTTGTTTCAGATCTTTGAATCGTGAAACTTCTTTCCCTTCCGCTTAACTTCACTCAGGCAAAAGCGCCGTGAGGAGGTTAAAACCTCCGCTCAATCTCACTCAGGCAAAAGCGCCGTGAGGAGGTTATAACCTTCCGCTTAATCTCACTTAGGCAAAAGCGCCGTGAGGAGGTTAAAACTATGCACTTAATCCCATTCAGGCAATTAAAACGTCGTGGAGGGATTAACTTCCGCTAAACACGTCCTAAAAGAATAAAACCTTTCCTGGTCAGACCGATAAAACGTCGTGACCGATTCAAGCCAGAAAAACATTAATTATATTCGTTTGTATATTTTATTCTAAGATCGGGCAACGAACGTTAATCACCGTATATCTATAACTCAGACCGCGTATTTAAATAAAGACTCCCCTTGACGTAGATATCTAAAGTAAATTCCCGCAATAACTATTATATGCTCGGCAGACACTCATTTATTATGTAACTTATGATTCCTCAATAACTTTCAATAAACATACCGTGAGATAGTAACCAAAGAAAGTCAAATTATTATTTAAAGTCGAAAGTAAAAGTTCAATCTTTGGAAAGCATATCCTTTGTTTACAATCCGTAATGTATCAAAAGTGTGATTTAAGGTTATGTATCTAACTGACAGACCGCTCATTCATGTTTAGAAAATTAAATTCTTTTTCTTTGTATTAACCTTTGTTTCACTACAATGTATATATGAATATGTGTATGTATATATATGTATCTGTGGATTTGTGTGTCGTAAAGAATAAATATTATTTGTAATAATTTGCCGTATGTCGTTTCAATATTTTTCTTTATGCAAGCCCGACTGCAGGAACTGCATCTAGTGATTAATTAGTTCATTACAAACAAAGAAAGTACTTACCCTGATAATTCTACGCTGAGAAAATAGTCGTTGTGTCTTCATATTCACTAACCTCAAACAACACCACGAGTTCGCGTATCCATAACAGTACCTGTCATTAAGTGGACGTAGCCGCAGCATCACCTATCACCGAAGGAACCATTCGAAGCTTCGCGCTTATCGTGCGTGTAGGTATAGGCCACCAAGGATACACGTGGTAGATAAAGTAGTAATTTTACCTAATGAGATATGGTGAATATAAGTCTTATAACTGTAGGCCTGATTAATTAACATAATTAATTACAGACCACGTAACTTCACGGCGAAACAATTTGATTATTCCTAAAATATACCATTTCTAGATGGTCAATTGTGATAACTGCTGTCGACTTACGTTATGAATTACGTAAAATACATAGCAATAGTAATTTATTAAAAAAAATGGCAAAATGAAAAATTTGATATGTCATTTGTGGTATTTCGATCGTTTGGATTCTGAACAACCGAAGTTTCGACAGATATTCCGTTTGTCGTCTTCAGGGTCGTCCTGTGAAGAACTGTTTCTTGCCAAAATAGTAAATTAAATTTTTGATTATGATGTGAAATTTTTGAAACACATATGACAGTTTTAAATGTCAATGTGACAAATTATGTCATATTTGATCTCAATCTGACCTTGTGGTGTAGTATTAGAAGACGTGTTAATGCTCTATCAATAATTGGGGTACCGGGACAGACACACGCAAAAAAATCAACCCATTAAAATCAATGAGGACTTATTCTACAGGCTTCTGTTAAGCTCAGATCCTCTTCTGATTTTATATCATTCCAGAGCTTGAATCTATTGCTTGACCTTACAGACGAAGACGAACTTGAACATAAGAAGTACGAGTATGACGACGAAAGCAAAATGTATAGGGAAGACGCAAGTGAAGACTCTGATGATTAGTCTTATATTTGTTTTGTCTGTGTCTTGTCGTGGCTATGTGTATGTCAGAAATAGTTTATATAATATGTACTTGTAATAAAACAACTGACAACTGACAAAAATCGTCAACCGCCCCTCCTGCGTACAACAGCACCTATAGCTCTTTATAACTAAATAATAGTTGCTACCCTCTTGTTCCAAAATACAAGAAGGCAGAAAGTATGTCGCCACCACGATACTAACATTCTATTTAAAAATTATCAGAGACTAAATCAAAATATTTTAAGAGATGCTTGTCTATTTATTTATTGCCAGCTTATACGACACTTATGGTTTTACCTTACACACTTCCCAGGGATCGGTGTTGAATATGAGCAAACAGTAGTGCCTCCAGCTACAGTCGCGAGCGCAGGTTCGAATCACTGTACAAGTCGAAGGTTATAAGATGTCAGGGCGCCAATCCGTAGTAATCTACTGTCTAATTATACTTTAAACTACGGACAAAGTTCAATATTTAAACCCCAGGTAAAATGATTGGCAAACCAAACACACACACATTCAAATTTAATACCAGCATTTATTGATTCGTTTTCCAAAATTAAATGAAAGGGTCACCAAAAAGTATTAAATAGCACCAAATTAAGAAATAGTCACCAAAAATTATTAAATAACTGCTAAATTATGAAATAATCACCAAAAATTATTAAATAATTACTAAATTATGAAATAAGTTACCAAAGATTATTAAAAGGAATACTACAGACAAAAGTATGAGATAAGTTACTAAAGCCAATTATCAACTTCTTAAATTCCCACGCAGATAGGAGGCTTAATTAAGGAACATCAAATAAAACATTGTGCTTGAATAACAATACATCTAAATACAATTAACATGTAATCAAAAACCTATCAATAAATGTACTTACAGCAGCGAAAGAACTTCCAGTCAGGAAAAAAAATCCTCTTACGAGTTTTTCAAATTTTCGACAAAATCTAATTAATCTTGGCAAATTACAACTCAATCTACATGTTCGTGATTAAAACAACGATAAAACCAAATATTCAAGTTAATTTGCTCAAGGTTGACTGAGAACAATGCTACTTTTACGACGGTAGATGTTTGTTTTAAGAAGGTCTGAACGAAAAGAGAAAGAAGCAGTATCAAAATTTAGTTAAAAATGTTCGGGAAGATTAGACGTCAAAGAGCGACCTCTGAAGGTAAAACGAACTACGGACAATTTACTAACACATATTTGGCTTAATTAACTATAATCTCAAGCGGAATAATTTTAATATAAATTATAAATCCCCAAACAACGCTTAAAACAACCGACTAGAAGTAAAATAACAAAATTCGGACCAGAATTTACATATAAATAGGCACGCGCCATCAATAGCTGTTAAACAGCGGCTACCGCTGCGGTAAGAAACAGCGCTCTTCGAAAGTTCGGCACTTACAACCTTACCCTATAGATGTCGGTAATATACCCGATCAATAATTAAATCTACATCGATTTTACATCGATAAATAAAAGAAAATCAGTACAAGCAATCTACCAATGGTAATTAAATATAGAAACAAAGAAAATGATTCAACTGAATCTGAAAAATAAAAGTACTAACCAATTAAATGGTACAAAGAAAATAACGAGCATTACTAACTGTTACGTGTTACGAAGTATATATACAGAGTACCTCAAAATGATTGTACAAGGAAAATATACATTAAGAACGAAAATTAAATTGTAACGTAGCAGATATTTATTAATACGCAAATATTTATGTGTTAAATATAACAGGAAGTAACGACCGTTAAGATCATGACATCTTTAAGTACTTATTTTATACCTTAAGGGGTTGAAATCGAACGAGTCGTTATCCATTGTTTATACATATTTGTACGGCACAAGATAATTTAACAAAATTTAATTTCTAACCTACTTTTACAGCGTGATTAATTTTGATATGGAATTCGTTCACTTTAAACACTGTCGCACCCATGACACGAATATCATTGTTACGGATTCCTTTTTGGCTCAAATTTTCTATAAATACGGACAAGCATAATTACGCTGTTTTTAACTTTCTCTAACGTAGCTAATTTCTTTCTAACTTTCAACGATGTAAATATACCTCGTTTGAATTATACAATATTATTGGGCATATGCGGTATGAAAAATGTGTTACGCACTGAAAATTGTATCACTGCAGCAGGGGTATACTAATTTCCTCTACTTTGAATGTTTTTAGCCTGTGCTGAAATATGGTGTTATTCGGTGGGGGATGTCATGTGGGACCACACAGGTGCTATTTTTGCAAAAGCGTGTCCTTAGAATAATTGAAAATCTGAAACCACGCGATTCCTGCAAAACTTACTTTATTAAATTAGATATTTTGACTCTGCCCTCAAATTTTAACTTCGAAACTTTCTACTTCGTATATAAGAATACGAGTTCGTTTCAGTTTCATAAAAAGTGTCATGAGCATGATACCAGAAACAAGAGTTGTCTTTTACCACCTGCACACCGCTCTCCTCTTTTCCAAAAACATCTGGAATAAAAAATATATGGGATGTAAACTTTTTAATCATTTACCTCCCGACATTAATAATATAATAACATATCCGACATTAGAAATCTTATGCTTAAGTACATAGTTGTTATATTCTATATTTTGTCTTATATTTATATATATGTAATATCTAGGTACGTTTTTGACGTTTTTGTTGTAAACGTTTTTTCTTACAATAATTAATAATTTGAATTTTTCTTACTTATCATTTCATCTAATATGTTTGCTTATGTTTGTGATTCATGTATAATGTAGCAGTTATTATATTTTGTCTTACATGTATACATATTACTGTAACCCTTGTAAATTAATAAGGTTCTGAAATTATTACAACTCCTTATTCTTAAAATCAAGAGAATTCAAGCATATATCCAAGAAACTTAGCCTTATGCTACTCTGGGATATTATTATTTCTGCAGAAATGTGGGTTAGGCAATTTTGCACTTTACTAGCTCAGTTAATAGTTATTCTAATGATCCTTTTCTCTTAGGGGCAGAAAATATTCTTTCTCCAAAGTTGATACTACTACAGGTCAGATATATTAAATAAAATACAGAAATATCTTATAATACAATTTATTAAGCATATTAGATTAAATATATACAAATAACGAGAAAAAAATATTCAGAATAAAACTATTTCAATAAACTACTTCTATGTTATGATAAAAAAAACTTAAACTCTAATAATGTAATTATAATAATAATAAACAAATTAAAACATCCTATCTAACTCACTTGTATTTACATTATTTTATTTAAACTAATAGATATTTGCTGAAATCCTAACCTAATAAATACTTATATACAATCTCTACTGTGTACAGTTTGATTTTTGTCCATAAATACTATCAAATAAATTAAATAGTGTTTAATTAACTTAAATCTACAAATGATCTTGAGAAAACTTATTTACAAACTAATTTTAAACTGAAGATCACTGCGATATGTAATGGCTGGGTATGTTTTTGACGTTTTTGTTGTACATGCTTTCTTACAATACTTACTAAATTTGAATTTGAATTTTAATGTAGTTCAAGAAATGAGTCTATTACGACAGATTATAGTGAAGTTTTAATGGCTATGTATTTATATGAAGCATCGGTATCTACCTTTTTAAGCAAACTTAATCATGTTAACTTGACCTAAAAAATCGTTCAAAACAGTTCCTTTTGTGGTGGTGTTTCTATTGCATTTACGAATTCCAATGTTTAAGCACATAGTTGTTATATTTTATATTTTGTCTTATATTTATATATATATATATGTAATATCTAGGTCCGTTTTTGTTGTAAACGTTTTTTCTTACAATAATTACTAATTTGAATTTTTCTTACTTATCATTTCATCTAAGTTCAAATTAAATTTATTAATACAGACACTTATTGTTTATTTAGTATTTAAAGCGGTTTTCACCTGCCGTCAGTATCCTCTCTAATCATCGTGCACGGCCTTTTAGCGAGGCCAGATCCTCCCGCTTGCAGGGCGGAGGTGTAACACATTCTCCAAAAAGGAAACACGTTTGTAATTGTTGTTCACCATCTGTCGAAGAAATATTGTTTACTTCGGGCCTATCTATCGAACGGTCTCAGATGTCATATCTTTTTACGCTGCAGTTGCGGATAAACAATAAGTTATGAATATTTACTTGTTATAAAAGGCTTATTCTAATATTAATTTCATGAATAAAAATTATAATAACTTTCCTATATTTTATTTAAACTAATAGAGATTTGCTGAAATCCTAACCTAATAAATACTTATATACAATCTGTACTGTGTACAGTTTGATGTTGGTCCATGAATATTATAAAATAAATTAAATAGTGTTTAATTAACTTAACTTCTTCTTCCGGAACCTACTCGTCTATTAAATCTGCCAGTCTCTAGAAACCGATTCCACGCATCCCGAACGGTTGTGCGTGGTATTCCCAATCTTTGGGATACGTAGTGTTGACTACGGCCATCTTGAATTAACGTAGCAATTTGAGAAACGTCGACAGTTAACTGCATTGTTATTGCTACAAAACTTGTGTATTAACTGTCAAATTTATTTCAGATATCAATGAAATAAGCCTACTTGCAGTTTATTGAAAAAAATAATTATAAAGATATATCCTTGAAATGCTGTTCATTATATTAAAATTAGTTAATATTGTCTAGTTAGGAATTTCACCACCAAAAACTCAAATCCGTAACATTTTATAATGAATTAAACAATATAAAGCATTTATTAATGAAACACAATCGGAAAAACTACATGTGCAAACAGAAAACGTATATCAGATGGTTGGGCGGATTTTTTTACCGGTCAGCTTACATTTCTTAATTTTAATGTAAAAGTAAAGCTAAAATAATATTTAAAAAGAGAGTTATACAAATATTATATTCACTACTTAGATTTACTTTCAATATAAATCATCAATATTTTATTTTCCTTTGCATTTTTTGGCAAATGCATTTTTCAAAGAAATATCTTACATTCATGCATGTTTATTTTTTATTAACGCTACAGTGCATCAAATCCATTTATATTTGAGCGAGGCGGCGAGCAATCCATCACTGCCCGTTCCACGAACCATTTTAAGTATTCCATTTGGGGCCAGTGAGCTGTGAATCACGTGTCCACATAAATTCGAATCTTCGCACCTACAATCGAATCTCCGGCAGTCCGTACGTCCGGATTAAATTGAAATTCCCGGCGAGAACACAGTCGGAACAGCACTTCAGGGGGTGAACGGCGTCGGTCGTAGCGATTGTTTCCGAGTTACCAACACATAACCCCTCGTGTTCGACGGGAAACTCTCTACCGAAACATAACGGTACAATACGGCGATGAAATTAGATTGACGACGATTCGCATTCGATAATGATGATTCGTGGGAGTCCCAGGAACAATCGCAAGCAGTGTAGTCCGCGCCCGTTCGCGAAATGCCTGACAGCTAAATTGGCGTAGACGTTCAACAAAATACTCGATGATCGTTTTTGATTAATGAGTGGCGATTCGTTTCGTTATGGTGGCAAGGCGGAACAAGAGAAAAGTTAAAAAAAAAGAGCGTAGCCGGATTTACAATATAATGAATGATGGAAGGTACTTGTTGCAGATCGGCCTTCATTTATTTAAATTCAATCAGTGTCGAAGGATATTGATGAGTTAATTACGATAATTTTTCAAAACTTTTACGCATCAGTCTTCCAGTTTATCGTATTACATCGCTACTGATTTCAAATATATTAAAGGATTTTAATGAATTCTTAATGTACAATAAGAAAAATTAGAATATCACAATCAACAAATTTTATTCTTTTGATTTATTAATATTTATTTATTTTCTTATTTTACAAAGCTATAAGCCTGTTGCCTTGAACAATCTATAACAGGCCGGTTTTAAAGCAATTATAATAAATAGCTGACCCGACAGACGTTGTTCTGTACTTTCCGGTAGGTGGCGCTGTGATTTATTAATAAGTCGACCACACCGGCACCTATGGGTCCAGATTCCGTGAATTTCTTTCTTGGCACTAATCTAATATATATTGTAAATATGAGCGATTTTGGTCCATAATTATAGAATATTAACATATTCTATATTTATATAATTTTACTACAGAGCCACATATCTGATCCTAGCATACCTGTGAACAATCGCCTCGCCAAAAGAAATATAAATTCTGAATACGACATCGATCGATCAAGTCGGTCAGATATTACACGATCACTAACATACGCACTAACGATTGCACAATTTTTTTTTTTTTAATAACTTGTGTAAAAATGGATGTACAGTTTTTATTGCCATTAACTGAAGGCATAACTGAATAAATGAAATACGTAAACTTAGTTTCAAAAATTATTTAATAATATCACTACAATATCGTTTCGCCAAACTTTGGCTTCATCAGGTGATGAGTAACTGAATATACAAAATTATTACAACATAATATATAGTGTCACAAAAGTATGGGATATGAGTGGGGGTATTTTATAAGCTATAGCATTGTAACAACGGGGAATAATTGAACTGAGTCTGATCGTTTAAAGCACGACCTAATTTACTATATTGTAACGAAATGAGTGTACGACGACAAAAAGCAGAGCCCATAAATCATCTCGGCGCGGCATATAAAAACGATATGTAAACAATTCGTAAATATGTCATCTCACAGTATTGTTGGCGTAAACAAGGAAGAGTCCAGATTTCCTCCAGTATATTGCCGAACTTACTGGTACATTTCGAGAACATTTCATGCAGGTGTATATAAGGCGACTGGGTCACCGATGGATGATTCATTACGGGATTCATTGCGGGGTTCAGTCTCGAGTGCGTGGTAGCCAAAGAAATAAATATAGTAGTGCCGTCTTATATAAATAGAAGTGTTACATAAATACGGGCAGAAATATTAGTAATAGAACTAAATAAATACAAGTGTTAATTTTAATTTATTAATAGCAGTTTAAGTGTGATACGTTAGTTTTATATTTTATATTGTTATATAATTTTAAGTACAAAAATATACAGACTGTTTTAAATAAATAATTGCACGAGTTGTTTATTGGAACCAGAAAACGTTACAATTGGTGTCAGTGTGGGATAAACATAAGTGCAAATAAATAAATAAGTAAATAAATAAATGGCTACCAAACGTTTGGAAGAATTAATGGTCTCCGAGGTAAGGGCAGAATTGAAGGAAAGGGACGCAGATGCGCCTGGAAAAAAAAACAATTCTCCAGGACCGGCTTCGTGACCTTTTAATAAATGAAGGTGAGGATCCCGAGAAATATTTGTTTCAAGTACAGCCTGATTTAAGCTTAATAATGGAGACTCTAAAAGATGAAATTGCAAAACAATTCAAGACTATAAAAGATGAAACAGTAAAACAATTCTAGACTTTAAAAGATGAAATCGCAAAACATTCAAAACAACTCCCGACTGCTTTTAAGGAAGACATTCAAAAAAATTCATCGAATGGGAGACAGGAATTTTCTGAGGCCATCGAAGCCGTAGAACAGAAAGTTGAGGAGCGCGTGTTCGGAATGGGGGACGAGTTTGGGGTTCAGCTTCAGTTGCCAGCGATGAACGAGTGCGGTCCCCATGGCACCTCAAGCGGAAGCTTGGAGATCTCCCGAACAGCGAAGGCAAAGGTAAAACCTCCCAACTTCGATGGAAAGACGTCATGGATGACGTACCGGGAACAATTCGAAGCCGCTGCAGGAGCAAATGGGTGGATGTCACCGAAGAAAGCTACTGCCCTGATTGTGTCATTAAGAGGACAGGCCAGTGATGTTCTGCAGACCTTACTTCCGGAAGAGTATCAAGACTACCTTAAATCAATCAAGCGTCTTGAAATGAAGTATGGGCATGCACACCTGGAACAGGTAGTCGGACGATTGGTGAATCGGGTGCAACCTAAGAGAAGAACGCTCCGATGCTGGAATTGGAAATGGAAATGGGCCATGCGCATAGTAAATGCGGGAAGAAGCCCAAGAAAACCATAGCGGAGCAGCAAGAACTGAAACGGGTCGATGAGAAGAGGCAATCGTCGACCCAGTATCGTGGAGCCTCAAAATCAATAGAGCGAATTGCATCTGAGCAACACCAAAACGCTGATGCTGTTGCAGGCAGACAACGTCCAGAAGACTGCAGGCATGGTAACCGACTAGAAGAAAAATCGGCCAACACATTCAAAACTACCGTGGTTGACGATCAGTGCCATCCTGACAATTTTGGTCAATTTCGGTCAAGAAGCTGATGAAGATCTTCGTTCATTGATGGTTTGGAAGGGAATTGGTCGCGGACCGGCTTGGCAAGAAGTGGCTCCTCGTTCACAGGGACTGGAATCGTACTGGGCGCAATGGGACTCTCTGAAGGTAGAGGATGATCTACTCAAGTGTGTTGTGGAGAACCCAAAAGGAGAAGACTGCGTCAGCGGACCCAGGCGAAGGTTGGAGGATGCCCACAAGCGACTACGCCATCACACTCAGGATGCCAGCGACAGGACGAAGAATCGTTACCACGTGCAAGCCGAGAGAGGTGGTTACCGAGAAAGAGACCTTGTTTGGTTGTATGATCCTCAACGTCGCAGAGGCCTGTCCCCAAAGCTCCAACAATACTGAGGGGGACCATACGAAATACTAGAGCAAATAAATGATGTCGTTTATTGCATGAGACTAACACCCCATAGTGGGCCAGAGATGGTGCGTTTCAACCAATTGGCCCATACCATGGACGTGACAGCGGTGAAGTGGCGGATTTGCGACAAATTACCGGAAAACCTAGAGAGCCAACTTATGGGAATCCCATGTCGATTTGCCAGGACGTGCAATCGAGCAGAATGTGGGGAGGCTGGCAATTCCGAGGCTGGGCTGCGGATTAGACCGTTTGGAGTAGAGAGTTGCAGGAAACATGCTGGAGGCGGTGTTTCGGCGTGCTGGTATGGAAATGGTCGTGTGCGGCTGTCGGCCCAATCAGCCCGTTGTGCAGCCTGGGACGGTGGATTGCCATTTCCACAAGACAGCTGGGTGCACCCGTGGGTCTTGGTGTGGATTTCGTCATCCGCCAGCGACAAGAACATGGAATAGTGAGCTACGGGACGAAACGCAGTTTTAAGAAGGGGGCAATGTAACGAAATGAGTGTACGACGACAAAAAGCAGAGCCCATAAATCATCTCGGCGCGGCATATAAAAACGATATGTAAACAAGTCGTAAATATGTCATCTCACAGTATTGTTGGCGTAAACAAGGAAGAGTCCAGATTTCCTCCAGTATATTACCGAACTTACTGGTACATTTCGAGAACATTTCATGCAGGTGTAAATAAGGCGACTGGGTCACCGATGGATGATTCATTACGGGATTCATTGCGGGGTTCAGTCTCGAGGCGTGGTAGCCAAAGAAATAAATAAGTAGTGCCGTGTAAATAAATAGAAGTGTTACATAAATACGGAGAGAGATATTAGTAATAGAACTAAATAAATACAAGTGTTAATTTTAATTTATTAATAGCAGTTTAAGTGTGATACGTTAGTTTTATATTTTATATTGTTATATAATTTTAAGTACATAAATATACAGACTGTTTTAAATAAATAATTGCACGAGTTGTTTATTGGAACCCGAAAACGTTACAATATCTATTAATTTCTAAGGTTTCTAATAAATTAAGTTTCTGTCCTTTGTCTTGTATATGTAAAACTTTGAAATCTCTATTGAATTCGTTAACCCGATTACCAAAACCGAGATTTTACATTTCCTAAACATCTGTGTAAGACAGAATTACTGTCAATATAAACAACAGTTCTACACACGAACGACAGGTTTAGCAATGGGAAATCCCTTAAGTCCGCTAATGGCAGAAATATTTATGAACTACATCGAAACACAAATAAGTAAGCACCCCTTATTTAACAATTGTGTTTATTGGTACCGTTATGTTGATGACATATTAGTCCGCTTTAAAGGTACAGTTAGGCAGTTAAAATCGTTTCAAGACCACATTAACACCATACACCCTAATATAAAATTTACAACAGAAATAGAAAAGGATAAATCCATTATTTTTTTAGATTTAACGATTTCGAATAATAAAGGTAGGCATGAATTTGCTATACATAAAAGTTCTTTTCACCCCTGGTCACAGAAGTTATCAGCGTATGAGTCAATGATACATAGATTAATTAATGTACCGATGAATAAAACTAACTTTGAATTAGAACTAAATAGAATCTACACGATAGCTAACAATAACGGCTATACAGTAAATTTAGTAGACAATATTCTTGCACGAAAACGAAAAAAGCAGGCTTTATCGTTAATTTATCCAAAAATACAAGAAAAGTCAGATAACAAATATAATGCTTTCACCTATATAGGGCATACATCAATAAAAATAGGTAAACTAATTAAAAACGTTAAAAACGAGTCAATAGCATTTAAAACTATTAATTCAGTTCAAAAATATATTAGAAATGATAAAGATAAAACGGATAAAAGGTTGAAATCGGGGGTCTATATGTTGACTTGTGAGTGTGATAAGGTATATGTGGGTTCAGACAGGCCGTACTTTTGAACAAAGGACCGGGGAACAGGAAAAAAGTTATATGGGTAAAAACACGGACTCTACTTTCGCAACGCATTGTATAGATGAAGAACACGAATTCAATAGAGATTTCAAAGTTTTACATATACAAGACAAAGGACAGAAACTTAATTTATTAGAAACCTTAGAAATTAATAGATATAGTAAATTAGATCGTGCTTTAAACGATCAGACTCAGTTCAATTATTCCCCGTTGTTAGACTGCTATAGTTTATAAAATACCCCCACTCATATCCCATACTTTTGTGACACTATATATTATGTTGTAATAATTTGGTATATTCAGTTACTCATCAACTGATGAAGCCAAAGTTTGGCGAAACGATATTGTAGTGATATTATTAAATAATTTTTGAAACTAAGATTACGTATTTTATTTATTCAGTTAAATACGGAGTTTCAACATGTATCAGCCTCATCAATTAACTAAAGGCATAACCAAAAACCAAATTTTTCCACCACGTCTAGTTTTAGAGTTATAATCATACTCCGCTAGTGGATGAACAATAATATTGTATTCACAAAATTTGTTATACAGAAGTTATAAAAAGAAATAGATAAGTACAAAAATCTTGACATAACAAACACCTTGTGGTACCCATGTTTTGTCTTTATTTTTAATTTTGAGGCCAGAATATTGTTCATAACATCTTTGAATGAATTCATTTAAATGCTTCTTTTGCGATTTTGTAACATATAGGTAATCCACAAACATAACAAAACCAGTCCGGGGAATGTTTACAGCCATTAGCACGGTTTTCCATACTTGAAAACCACACGCAACACAACTTGTGGAACACTGCTTGAAACTTTCTTAACTAAGTGATAATTCAGTGACATTTCGTTTGCCTCTTGCCAGACCGTGTCAACAACTAAACAATAGATGAATCACTGAGCCGGCTGCAACCTTAATATATACATGTATCGATTCCAGAAGTTGCCATTTTAGTATATTTCGCGATGACTAATATATTAAAATTCTCTACTTCTCTTTAGAATGCGTGACGTCGTATCCTTTGTAGTTGCTGCTGCCCCTCACGGTATAGCTGCAAACATGCTTGACCTTGTTACAGTACTTCTTAATATTAAATTTTACATTGTGATTGTGAGATATTAACCACTTATTTCTGACTAAGGCACTTCTTGCATTGACCCCTTCATAGGAAAAATGAATGCGAATGTCTAATTTTAGATATTATTATTCTAAATTTGCTCATAAGATTGTAGGCAATTTGATGAATTTTAATCATTATCTAACATATAATTCTGATTTTTCCGGTGGCAAATTCCTTTTGAATTTTTGTTTTTGATATCTAGTATTATGTAAAATATTTAAAAGTGGCTATTTTTAAAAGTACTTTGCATCAAATTAATGCCATCGTTTCAGTTTGCAAAAGCGTATAACAAACCCATACTTTCAAAACGCGGTCGAGATGCCAAAAAGGATGGGAATTAAAAAACGAACATTACAGAAATTCACAAGGCTTAACGAGATATCTAAAATTCCTTTTGTAATACGTTTCTTGTCATAAATTCACATTTACATTTATTCCTCTTTACAAAGCCATAATTTTCAAGGATTTCTTTAAGGGAAAGAATAAAATATTATTTGACAAAGTTACCTTTTGTGTATAAGCGAATATTGAAATTAATTGAATGATTACAAAGCCGGAATGAATCAATTTAATTTTATATAAACGATATCGAATGTTGCTTTTATTTATAATATATTGATATAAGCCATTATTATAAGAATTATTCATAAAAATGCATGGATGTTAAAGCTGATATACCGCAATTTTTGATTTTAGGTCCTCTGGTTTTGGTTATCTTCATTCATTATTGATTAAACGATAAATGTTGTACACAATTTACAGCTAAAACAGTAATTAATTACAAAATAAATGTAAGCAAGTTATGATTTTTTGTGACATTACTTCTTAATGCAAAAACTTGTAATAAATATTGAAAAATTTTTACGATTTTGATACCTACGATAGATTAAATGGCAGTGTTCAACAAATGTCTTTAAATAATAATTAGCAGTAACTGTATTTTAAAGAATTAATTCATATTTTAAGTAAGATAAATATTTTGGAGCACATCGACAATAGTGGACCAAATTCTTTTATTACAACAAAGAGCAATCATTATAATTTTTAGCCCTTCATATAAAGATTTATATCGCGATTTATTTTTAAATTAAAAAATTCTAAATGTTTTAAATAGAAGAGGTTTTAACTCTATTCTATGTTGAGCACTTATAAAAATACTAAACAGAATATAATAAAACATCTTTTTCACAAAAAAATAATGGTTTAAACAAAAAAAAAGTATTTATGAAAGTACAGCATACTACTTATATCTATGTTTACAGTATGAAAATTAAAATTGCTTATTGGCCACCACACGACTTTCTTATAAGACGTATGAGCGTTTCAAACTATACAATTTTGAGAATTTTTACACAAAAATTATTCAAAATCCTATTCTAATTACTTCTATTCTCCTAATAAATCGCTATAGAATACTTTGCAAGATATTCGAAAAAAAGTGCTACTCCCTAAGAGTAAAAGTGTTACTTCCGGTCCGAATTTTGAAATTTCATTTATGCAAAAAATATTGCAAATCTAACACTAAATACTTTTGTACTCTTGATAAATATATATAGCATGCATAATTGACGACATATTTGCAAAAAAATCTCTATTCTATAAGAGTAAAAGTGGTACTTCCGGTCTGAATTTTGAAATTTTTTTTATACAAAAGATATTGGGAATTATGTTTTAAATACTTTTATACTCGTAACGTACCTGTCTAAAAAGCATGACTCGCAAAAAACTGATTTTCGATAAGAGTAAAAGACCTACTTCCGATAGGAATTTCGAAAAACTTTTTTAATGTAATACTTCTAGAATTTAATTTTGAGTATATATGAATTCTTTACAAATTTGTTTAAACTTAGTAGTTGACGAATAATTGGCAAAATTCGATTTTTTCACTGAAGTAAACTACTACTTCCGGTCTGTCGATTTTATTTAAAATCTAATCAGATCTCAAGAGGGATATTATATTCGTAAATATAAAATTTGGAATTGATACCTATAGCGGATTAACTGCTATCGTGGTCATACACACACTCACAGACAGACAGACACAGACATTTTCTAAAAACCACTTTTTCAGTATCACGGGACTTCAAAACGTGGACATCTGCAAAAATCTCGAGGTCGAAAATTTTCATCATCACAAAGGTTTAAAACTCAGTGTTAAGCCGGAAAAACTTCGAGTGGAAGAATTAGTCAACGATTTACACGTTTCACGTTCCAAAAGAAAATATTACTGCTTTCAACAGAAGCAGCTCGAATGCTAGAACATACCATCAACACGAAAAAGGTAAAGAAAAACAACTAAACAAAAATTACCAAACACTCGTACCACTTAAAAAGAATGTAGCGGTTTCTTTTTGTTCGGTTGGCGTTGAACTTGAAAATTATATGTATCGTTATTTAATTTGTATTATTAAACCTTGTACATAATTTCTTTTAAAGCATTTAAAGTTGTTATGTTAGGTTTATCGCCACCTATTGTTAGCAATACCTAACGTAGGGAGATCTTTCTTTCGATTGAATCTTAGTTCGCAATTAGTTGTAAAGATGTCCCTACCAGAGATTTCTATTATGATTTCCTTTTCAATATTTTAGAACGATGTTTTAATGAAGCCCTTTATGTTAATTATTTATCTTATAAATTATGGTTAATTTATGTTTTTATCTGCAGTTTTAGTCTAGATTTCAAATTATACATCGAAATTTTGGACTTCCTTTAATATCGACGATATCTCTGATAAACTTCATAAGTCCTATTAGGTACGCAATTCTAAAACTAAGACACGCTTTCTCGCACAAATCTGCTTAATGTTTACTAGATCTTAGTAGATACATTCTTTAATCTGGGAACGAGGAGTCAACTGGGAGTGCGTGTTTGTGGGACAGAAAGTATTTGTAAAAGAAAACGTTGATTCATTTGTTCGACCCGATGCGATGCCGCTGGTGCACGCAGAATAACTTTTATCGCCCTTTCAAAGCACAAAACAGCGCTATTTGAAAATCTCCATATTATTCCGGTGCTAAGCTGTTTAATAAGTTTTTGTACTCACCGCCTGTAAAGTGACATTTGGTGCATGTGTAGCCCGACTGGGAAATACGTTTGACCGGTTGAGGCGACTGTAAAAATTGAAAAAAACACTGGCACTTTGGGACATTTAAAAAAGAATCTAACTTGGTAGTAATAAAATTTAGTCTATAAAATACTACTTCCCTCCACTATTCGTCACTAAAAGTTGGGGAAATAGGAGTAATAATTAAAAATTCTTCCAAAAAAATTGTGGCGCCATCTATTTGACGACATTTTAAGCGACACCTTAAGCAAGATTCAAACGCCATCTATTTGAACCACATCGACATTCCTATTGGCAGTTGGGAATTGTTTGTATTTAAACCAAAAAACGCAATAAATGTACTATAAATGTATAAATATAAGAATAAATACCTAATGTTTGCCAAGTGAAAGAATATAATAACTTAATTTTAGGGAAAGGTGAGTAATAGTTACGTATATGAAATGCTTAAATTAATTAGGTAATCTATTTTAGGTTAGGTATGATACTAATAACATTAATCAATAATATTTCTTTAATTTAATGTTCGTACAAAAAATATTGTACAAACCACTTGCGTGAAGACATCCTTCACGCATTCGCGCAACAATGTGCGCTCATGCGGGAAACCAGTCTTCCCGCACTTGGTTCGTAAATAACTATTTTGTACTCGCTTATCAAAACATGTCATTTCGGGCATGCATTTGAGTGCGGGAAAGTCAATTTCCCGCACTAGTGCGGAAAGTAAAAATGGCATTGCAAAAATAAATCATTATTACAGTAATAAAGTATAATTGTGAAAATGTCCATTTCACAATTTCATTTAGACTTCGTGTATTACAACTTGTAAATTTAATAAAATTAATTCAAAACTACAAAAAAGTCAATCGCCACTGTTACAAACCTATATTAATAATTGCTAATTACTCCGCCAAGAAAATAGTGCCTACGTAAACCTAGCATTTACAAAGTTTCGTTTTTGCAAAAGTATTATGTGGAAGTATTTTGCAGAAATATGTTATGCAAATTATTTAATACAACTTGTCAATGACAGTTCGGCGTCCATCTTTTTTTGCATTACTTCACAAAAAAGTAATACCGATATAATTTATATTAATAAAATTATTGACATTTCGCTCGTTAAAAAGAATATTGTATAAAGTTTGTGCGTGAAACATTTCTCACACTTGGTTCGTAATTAACTAAAACTTAATGGAAATGTGAGTAATTGGTACGTACATGAAATGCTTAAATTAATTAGGTATGTAATCTATTTTAGGTTAGGTATGATACTAATCCCTTTAATCAATATTTTTCAACTTAATGCTCGTACAAAAAATATTATACAACCACTTGCGTGAAGACTCTTCCACGCATTCGCGCAATTAAAAGCACTCGCTTCCTTCGGTCGCTCGTGCTTTCAAAGTGCGCTCATACGGGAAATTAGTTTTCCCGCACTTGGTTCGTAATAGTTATTTACGAACCAAGTGCGGGAAGAATATTTTCCCGCATGAGCGCACATTGCAAGCACGAGCGACCGCAGGAAGCGAGTGCTTTTAATTGCGCGAATGCGTGGAAAATGTCTTCAGGAATTTCGAAAAACTATTTTAATAAATTTCTCCTCAAATTTAATTTTGAGTACATATGAATTCTTTATACATTTGCTCAAACTTTATATTTGACGAAATATTGGCAAAACTCGATTCTTTCACTGAAGTAAACTACTACTTTCGGATCTCAATAGGGAGATTATACGCGTAAATACGAAATTTTGAATTGATAGCTATAGCGGTATGACCGCTATCGTGGTCACAGACAGAGAGAGACTGACAAACACTCACAGAGAAAGAAATAAATCATTTAAAAAAGACTTTTTCAGTATCAGGGACATCTGCAAAAATCTCGAGGTCGAAAATTTTTATCATCACAATATGTACTTCCTTATACTACGTATAAGAAAGTAAAATGAGTGTTTTAGAAGGTTACTATATTAAAGAGGGCTACTTAGGCATCCAGACAATATTCTTAATAATCAGACAGATAATACATTCTCGGCTAATAAAGCCAAGTACTGTCAATTCGGTTTTCCCCATTTCAAAATGACGGATTCGTTATTGCTTTAATTGTGCCCTTAAGACATAACGGTTAATTTTTGAAAATTTTAAGATAAAGTGTTGATCTTTAGAACTTTACGTTTAGTTTCAGTTGAACTCCAGATTATGCCGCAAGGGGAAAGGAAATGTAAATAGAGTTTTGATAAAGAATTTGTGATATTATACCAAGAGTTTTATTTATGTTATTTGCAATTGTTATTGTTAAAATGTTTCACCAAGAAAAATACATCATTTCGTTTAATTATATGATATTCAAGCTTCCACGTCAAACTTACAGATGCTCTGTAATCTCGTCTGAGATGAATCTCTATGAAGAATCAGTATGAGTTTCTGTTTTAGCGGTTGGTAAATAAAGGTGTACAGACACGAGAGTAACACGGAAATAAATTTAAACCTAAACTAAAGTGCTCGAGCTGTAGTAGAAAGCGTCATGAACTCAGAACGGGGTGATTCTGATGTTCCGGGCGAACCGTCTAACGCAACCTCAACAACAACAGTTCCGGTTCATGATTAAAACATTTGTTCCGCCCGGGGATAAATTTACTTGGACTTCAACGACGCGAAAGATACAGCTCCTCTGTGATGTAATAAGATTTGAATTTCAGTTTTGCAAAATTTCATTAGCTGGTAATAATATTTAATTACGGAACTCGCATTAATTTGAAATTAAATATTAAATTTCACATTAAATAGGTAGAGCGTTCAATTTTTTACTAATACCTAAGGGTGTAATGTACACCTCCAGAGGAGATTTAAAATAATAATAAGTTTTGATATCTGTTATTAATGAGGGTTTTGGTAAAGTAGAACAAATATATGACAGCATTAGTTAAGCGGAAAATTATAGATATTGTTTTTCTTGCTTATGGATTTTTAATAAGCAATATAAATATTAATAATAATATTCTTTATTGTAATAGATCTGATTTCCAGATTTTTACATTGTCAAATCACACATATAACAATATATAAGAAAGTATAAATAACGTGCTCTTGTATTTAAATTATAAATGGCCAAGGCCCTAAACAAATTCGGTACCCAAACTCCAAGAAGGTAGTAAGTCAGACACCACCACGGTAATTAACCTTCTATTTAAATTTAGGATGACGCTTGTCTATTAAATAATCACCAACTTATAAAACACTCAGGCCTTACCTTCTTACTTCCCAAGGGTCGATGTTAAATATGGGAGTCAGCACTGCCTCCAGCTACAGTCAGAGAAGGGCGAGTTCGAACACAGTACTAAGTCGAAGGTTAAGTTGTCAGGGCGCCTATCCGTTAAAATATGCTGAGCTCAACAGATATTCAGACCCCGTACCAGATCCAATGTAAAACTCCCCAGGTGATAAGAAAAATAAGACCAACACACACTCATTCAAACTTAACATACGGTTTATTGAAACTATAAATTAGGACCCCACAGTTCGTTTCAATTATTGTACACAAACCGGCTATACTAACTAATCTCTGATTTTTCACAAGATATTCAAAAGACAAAAAAACAATGAAATGTAAATCACAAAGCGCAACTCAGTTGCCAGTATTAAATTTCTGAAGGAATGAATAAAACCTTAAATGGTCACCCAAGGTGATCCACAACTTCAAATTATCAATGACGTACAATTACAAAATTTAAGAAATTCAAAATGGAGAACACATGAAACAACCTTAAAGTTAAAATAATTAACCGACAATATTCTTACAAAAGCATACAGTTATAAGGCAACTTGCCGAAAGTCCCTCCAAAGTCGAACAGTTTGATCGTAATTTGCAACACGTCAACACCAAAATAAACCACTCTGTATACCAGAGGCAACCGACAATCTATTCGAGATTAGAGTGCAGACTCTAAGTTATATGGTATCTAATACTATAAATATTAGCGCTAGTTAACTATGCTTTACATAAGGAAATGTGATTAAAATTAAATTCAATAATTTCTTACGAGATTGTACAATAATAAATTACAATGGTTGACTAATTACACTAAATAACAAGCTATAAATTTACACAAGACAGATGTGAGGCTACAATGCCAATACACATCCAAAATTAGTTCAAGTTCTAAGTCCAAAAATAAAAAGGCTACGTAACGTCTCCAAAAATGACAAAGTAATCTCCAAACTGGGGTCACTGTTATTAATAAAACTACGTTAATTTAATAAATTCAATTTATAAAGGCTCACATGCCACAAGAAGTTAATTTAAGAAATTACGATGACTTATTTGATTAGCTAGGCCGGAAAATTGACATTCACTGTACGAAGTACTCGAAATTGACATAAATTTTACCAAAACTGTTTGGCCAATAATTTCTACGTTATGGATAATATCAGGAAAATTTACACAGTCACAGTACCTTAAGGAAAATCACATCCACAGCTACCATACACGATACCTTCTACGGGTCACACTTGTTACAAGGCAAACTGCTCACATATCTTCGGCTAACGACATCTCAGGAAAAATTAGCGTAGGAAGGCTACAGAATTTCATTAATCTGCACCTTAATTATGTCTTCACAGCAGGATACAGCAATTAATTCCCTTGGAACCGTAAAATTACCATGGGCACGTGGTTCTTAAACTTAATCCAACAAAAGTGCTCAAATGAAGGTCTATGCCATGCACTAACAGAGCAGCTTAAACAATTCCCAAGCCACGACAAACAATATCCTCAGCAAGTTTATAAAAATAACGCCAAAATCACATTAATGCTTGAGAAACATCATAAAATCCGCCTTGTACTAGCGATTGCACACGATATAATTCAAAAATCCATCATTTCTCAAGTAGTGTCTAAGGAAGTTGCATCTGCTCTGTGATGTTTAATGCTTCTTCCACGACCGATAACGTTCAAAGAGAAAGGTTCTAACATGTCAAACACCGACCTTAAGCGTAACACGAACATTTGAACTAATGACAGAGCGACCTAACCTGATATTTTAAACATACGACATAAACGCAGATTCAAATGACAATAGAAAAGTGGAAAATAATTATAATTAATTTGTTACATAACTCTAAGCCCAAAAAGAAACTCTAAAACTAAATTAGAAATAATTAAAACTGCCGAAACCACTAAATAAAACAAGTGCGCCATCTACCCGCCAGGAAAGGTATACATTACGCACATGAGTAATGCAAAACGCACACTGTAGGACTCTTATAAAATTTTTCACTAGGTGGCAGAAGGAGTTGATAACATTAATTTAATCCAAAAAGCCAAGATAATTTATTTAATCAAACGATAAACTAAAACTCTCAATTCAGAGATAAAATACAACAAAATAATTGTAACAAACGTAGGAACAACATAAGTAAACAGGGTTCAAATTATGACTGTAAAATGTTCAAGAACAATTTAATATTATCAAATGAAACAAAATTTAATTTAAATTTAACAAATCTTGGATTACATAGAACGTATATCCAATTAAGAGTTTCTTTACCTTTCTTTTAAACGCCGCGATAGACCCGACGCTCCTGATCTGGCTTGGAATAGTTATTTACGAACCAAGTGCGGAAGACTATTTTCCCGCATGAGCGCATTTTGAAAGCACGAGCGATCGAAGGGAAGCGAGTGCTTTTAATTGCACGAATGAGTGGAAGATGTCTTCACGCAAGTGGTTTGTACAATATTTTTTGTACGAACATTAACTTAATAAAATATTATTGATTACTGTCATTAGTATCATACCTAACCTAAAATAGATTATCTAATTAATTTAAGCATTTCATGTACGTAACTATTACTCACCTTTCCCTAAAATTAAGTTATTATATTCTTACACATGGCAAACATGAGGTATTTATTTCTTATATTTATAAATTTATAATAAATTTATTGCGTTTTTTGGTTTAATTACAATTTATTACGAATTACCAATATAAATGTCGATGTGGTCAAATAGATTGGAAGTAGGTTTTTACAGTTATCAATTTCAGTTTTCTGCCAATATTTGGCAAGTCATGCTTTTTAGACAGGTATATTACGAGTATAAAAGTATTTAGAATTTCATTTTCAATACTTTTTGTATAAAAAAGAAACTAAATTCGGACCGGAAGTAACACTTTTACTGTTATCGAATAGCGATTTTTTTGCAAATATGTCGTAAATTATGCATTCTATATATATTTATCAAGAATGCAAACGTATTTAGAACTGAATATGCGTTACTTTTTGTGTAAATAAAATTTCAAAATTCGGACCGTAAGTAGCACTTTTACTCTTAGCGAGTAGCACTTTGTTTCGAATATCTCACTGAGTATGCATTTTATAGAAATTTATTAAGAGAGTAAAAGTACTGATAATAGGACTTGAATAATTTTTATATTAAATAAAAAAATGAGGTGTGACTACCACACGACTTTCTTATACGTATGAGCGTCTCAAATTATAGAATTTTAAGAATTTGTTTATACAAAAATTATTCAAAATCCTATTTTATTGTCTTAATAAATCTCTATAGAATGCATACTTTGCAAGATATTCGAAAAAAAGTGCTGCTGCCTAAGAATAAAAGAGTTAATTCGGGTCCGAATTTTGAAATTTCATGTATACAAAAAATATTGCAAATCCAGCTCTAAAACTTTTGTATTCTTGGTAAATATATATACAATGCATAATTTACGATATATTTGAATGAAATCGCTATTTGGTAAGAGTAAAAGTGGTACTTCCGGTCCGAATTTTGAAAAAAATTTTATAGGAAGCGTGTTGAAAATTAAGTTCTATACTCGTAACGTATCGGTCTAAAAAGCATGAATTGCGAAATATTCGCAAAAAACTGATTCTTGATAGGAGTAGAAGACCTACTTCCGGTAGGAATTTCGAAAAACTGTTTAAATAAAATTGTTCTCAATTCTAATTTTAAGTATATAATAATTCTTTATAAACTTGTTTAAACTTAGTAGTTGACGAAATATTGGCAAAATTAGATTTTTTCACTGAAGTAAACTACGATTTCCGGTCTACCGATTTTACTGAAAAACTAATCAGATCTCAAGAAGGAGATTATACTACTAAATGCAAAATTTGGAATAGATAGCTATATCAGTTTGACCGCTATCGTAGTCACACACAGACAGGCGCATTTAGGGTATGTATGACATGCGAAAAGCTATGATCTTCAAAATGTTTTTGATAATTTTATTGAAAATTTGTAAAGAAAACAAAAAAAAGAACAATAATCTGCATGCAAATTAAATTTTACAGGTTTCATAAACAATTAGAGGTTTTTTAGTCTCAGAAGACAATAAATTAAAATTAAAATTGTGCTATTCCCTGCGAATGATCGGGGTTGGAAGAATCTTGAGAATATCTTCTTCTGAAACTATTGTCTCGCCACGGACATCCGAATACACAAAATAGATGTTGCGTCTCCTCTAGAAATTAACAGTAGATTTAGTGCATTCAATGCTTTGAACTTATCCGATATAATACTCCAGATCCGCGTCTTTCTCTGGACTACCTTTTCCGACCTCAAACTTAACGAGAACGCAAGAACCCACTTCCAGAGTATCATCGCCTGTCTCCATGGTGGATTCCATGGCATTAGACTAATGAAATGTAAGTCGCATCCTGTTTGTTTTATGCGTTTCATTAGTCATTTCTTTCTGTTGTTAAAACAGACATAAAAGAAGTTCCAACTTAATGCCTATATTTCCCACCCTTTTTTTGACGCTCCTTTTATTAATTTTATAACTATCTATTGCGCTTTCCATGCTATTTTCACTATAGTACCGCGCGATAATTTAAATTCTAAATTAGAGTAGGTTGTGAAATTTAAATTAAGTTGGTATATAAGTACTAATTTACAATTTGAATTGTCAGAGTGATGTTTCAAAATGTTTCATTTAGAACATAAGATTTTTCTTACTGAAAGTTATTTTAAAAACGCCGAACGACAAGAGAATGGTGAATGGACATATTCAGTACCGCACTGCATCAATGATTTTCAAAATGCCTTCCCTAATTTTCCTGCGGATTATCAAAAATTAGTCCAAGAAATTTACACATGTGTGGCGAAATTTCGTAATGTTGGAACTGTAGGTAGGAAAGCTGGTAGTGGCGCGCCCAAAAAAAGGACTCCTGAGATTGTGGCAGATGTTGCAGAAAGAATGGAACAGTCTCCCAAAAAATCTCTTCGTAGATTAGCCCCAGAAATAAACCTTTCATATGGAACTTGTCAAAAAATTTTAAAAGGAAATTTAAATCTTTATCCCTATAAGATTAACGTCGTTCAAGAGCTATTCCCTCGAGATTTTCCTGTACGAATAGAATACTGTCAGTGGTTTTTGAATAATTTAAATAACAACAACACTTTGGATTTAACATTTTTTTCTGACGAAGCATGGTTTCACCTATCCGGCTATATAAACAAACAAAATATGCGTATTTGGTCTTCGGAGAATCCTCATGAGTTTATTCAATCGCCTCTCCATCCGCAGAAAATTGGTGTTTGGCTAGCGGTTTCTAGAAGGCGTATATTTGGACCTGTGTTTTTTGAAGGAACGATAAATGCTGAGAGATATCGAAATAATTTACTTGAACCGTTTTTACAAAATCTTCATGATGACGAACTTTTACATGGGTATTTCCAACAGGACAATGCAACAGCTCACAAAACATGGGAAAGTATGGCTCGAATTCGCGAGTTTTATGATAATCGAGTCATTGAATTTCCGCCTCGCAGTCCGGACTTAACGATTCTTGATTATTTCATTTATCCGTATCTGAAAAACACAGTTTACAAAAATAACCCACAAAATCTTGAAGAACTACAAGAGGCAATTTCTAATGCATGTAACGCTATAACCGTTCAGATGTTGGCAAATGCTTTTGAAAATATGAAACGGAGGGTTAACAGTTGCATTGCAACAGGGGGAGAACACTTTGAACACCTTTTGTAATTCACAATAAAACTAATTTATCTTGTAATGCTTTCATTTCCATTAAATTTAAATCGATTACACATAAGATTCCCAAATGTCACAAAGTATAACATAACCGCAAATTTCAATTAATCAATAATTGACATTCTGGACAACCTAATAAAAAAAATCCCGCCTGCTATAATTTAGAATTTAAATGATCGCGTGGTATTTATAGCGTCTACAGCCTGGATTTTGCTTAGCTCGAGGCATGGCGTAAGAAATTCGTCCCAAATAGTGTAATTATTGAATTCTATAAAAAAAAGAAAACAATGACACATTTTTAGGGGGAAACATTGAGACCCTGTCAAAGTTAACCTCAAATATCTTTTTAGTTTTTTATTTTAAGTAATGCACATAAATCACAAAATGGACAGATAATATTCGTAATATGTTAGATCAATATACCTTAGGTTTAAACCCCAAAAGCTGAAGTTTTTTTCATTTAAACAAAAGTTTTTTACATAGTGACTACTACCTCACGCTGCAATCTTTGTCTTGACTTTTAAAAGAAACCTATAATAAATATTTATAAACTTCTTGCGTCACACCACTAGATGGCAAAACTTGTCTATAATTTATGATAAACTTTCATAAGCGTAATTTTAATTTGTCGGGGAGCTAGAAGGGATATTTGAAAATGTGTCAATGTTTTCCTACTTTCAATGTTACCCGTCGTTACCTTACGAATAAGAAATTAAAAATTATTAAAATTCGTACTTGAGGTAACACACTTACTCACAGGTTTACTTTTCTAAGAATTTAGAACAATTTTGTATAATTTGAAACGCTCATACGTATTAGAAAGTCATGTGGTGGCCACACCTCATTATTTACTTTCTTATATGGAGTATAAGTATTTTGATGACAAAAATTTTAGACCTCAAGATTTTTGCGTTTTGAAGTCCTCTAATACCGAAAATGTGGTTTTTAAAAAATTTACATGGAATTTAAAAATTCGGCCCGGAAGTACACTTTTACTCTTAGCGAGTAGCAACTCTTTTCGAATATCTTGCAAAGTATGTATTCTATAGAGCTTTATTAAGAGAATAAAAGTACTTAGAATAGAATTTTGAATAATTTTTGCTTAAAAAAATTCTTTATATTCTGTAATTTGAAACGCTCATACGTATAAGAGAGTCATAGTGTTGCCACACCTCATTATTTTTCCAATATCGATATCTTTCAAAACTTGCTCTTTTCCTGGTAATCAGCTGATCCATTTTTCAAACAATAAAAGGCGCAGTAATACAATTATACATAAAAAGAAATCAAAATCTTAGATAAAAACACGAACTTTGCTAGAACTGTTCAAATAAAAGAATCACTCAACTAAATTTAAAATATAACGAAAAGACGCGCGCTTATTTGCTTTGGTCGTCATACTCGTACTCCTTAAGTTTAAGTTCGTGTTCGTCTACAAGGTCAAGCAACAGAATCATATTCTGGATTGATATGAAATCAAAAGATCTGAGCTCAATAGGAACCTATAGAATAAATCCTCATTATTAGCGAGGTTCAGTTTTTGCGTATGTCTCTTCCGGTACTTTCTTAGGTCCTTATTTTTGACTGGCTTCTTATGATAATTCACCGATAAACAATAGAACTTCCTTAATAATTGCAGCACCATGAATAAGAATTTTATGTACTGTAGGTAGCATGAAGTACCAATTGTACGAATTGTAACACTTTTTTTTGTATCCTATACCTTATATTAGACTTTATAATTTTGGTACATTTCCGGCGATTGTCGCTGTATATTTGTCTTGAACTCTTCTGTGCGTATAAGGTCACACCTAGAATTAGTCTTTTGTTTTACTGTTGGAATTATGTATAATTATTTTCTGCGGGATGAGGAATGTTCATCTAATTTATTTATATTTAATTTCCGCGTGTAATTAAGTGGCTTCCTTCATTTTTAATTGGTTATTTTTCCTTCAAGTTAGTCATGCTGGCACCATCTCGTGTGTGCGCGTCTTTCTGTTTAATGTTGTTATATTCCTTACTTACGTCGATGCATAATTATCTGTGATTATTTCTATTTAATTATTCCTTTGTTTGGTTCTTATTAATCTGTCCCTTATCTTTTAAATATTTCATGTAACAATTCACTTCCAACTTGCTAGATGTCGCTCCACATTGAGCGGGTGGCTTCTTCTACCGCAACCTCGTGTTCTTGTCAATTCAATCTTCCGAAATCGATCGAACCATTTAGTCGATTTAAAAAAGCGATCGACTTACTTCAATCAGTGTTCACTGTAATTAATGGACTGTTATGTCTATTTACCGTACAATTCACACGCTAAATCGTGGATGATTAAACAGTGATAAATATAATTTTTGTAGTTAATTAGTTTTCTGCTGCAATGGTGCAGGATTTTCTTTTTTTATCTTTTTATTTTATACCGTACTGTCGATTGCATTTATGTGCGAACACGTTTTGGAATTCCGGAAGTGCTGCCATTACGTTAACCTATCTTCCACTAAGCACGTGGGCGTTTAAATATATATTGGAATTGTGGATCCATCTTCCGCCCTTGTTGGCATATTTCCATCATTTAGGACCCGGAATTAAACTATTTCTTGTGAGTATGGCTGTGGATCTGATGTCTGGAGTGGTTCAATTACACAGTCAAGATACGTATATAGATAATTGTTTTAATTGGAAAATTATTTATCTGTTTGCTTTAAATTAATTTCATTGACATAAGTTGCACTATTACCTGTAAATTAATTTTCATTAACGTTTTGAGTAGCTATCCAATTTAATTGCTAGTTAAGTTCCGTCGGTTCTGTGCTCTATTTTTCAGTTCTTAATTAATTTTTGTACTCATAAGTGTTATAGCTAATTAATTATTTGTTTTTTTAAAACACACATCAACAGCATGTAATGACTGTAGGGGCTTAAATGTAAAGCGAGATCTTCTTTTGTAGTTAATTAATTAATCAGAATTTGAATGTATACAAGTTCTTTTTTTTTTAAAAAAGATTCAATCTTTCTTATGTGCTCACTTGCGGTTGCTAGATCTGAATTTTAAATTTTTAAGCACATTTATGCTCTTTTGGCGTTGTATACACGCTTTAAATTTAGATAGTTGTTTATTTTTAAAATTTAATTTGTATTTTATATAGGGTGATCCACCCATTTGTGGGTTTACTATAATTTTCTCTGTGCATCTTATTGGGCCATATATAATTCCAATCTTATATAATAAACTTGTTATTGTTGTTTATATCGTGTATGAATGTCTTACTATACCTATTGTACCCAAGTTATTTACGCTGTCGGAATAAGTAACTTATTGGGGTGGGCCGGAAATAGAATGACAGCTGGCGCCTAAGAGTCATCCACCTTCAGTATTCTGAGTGACCCATCCCGAGAGTTAGAGGCACAGGCTCCACCCCATCTTTTCCAACGCACACTAGGGAAGTAAGGTAAGGCAGGTTGAAGGTAACACACAATAAATTTCCGAAACTTTCATAAATTTAGTTGGAAGAAGCTACAGGTGTGAAACTCCGACAAACGGGACCAACTCTAATTTTTGGACCGGAAGATATTATTCTAGTTAGCGTTTGCGCCGTATGTGCCTCCCTTTCTGCCAGGACAATCCTAATGCGAAGCGAACGTAACATGCATATAACTCTGCAGTGGCCTTACAATATTCGTCAAACTTGTCAATATTAATAGAATATCTACTATTCAAAATACGCAAAATGACATCACTTAACTGTAAGGTACTGCCGTAAAATGGATTGTCTCGTTAAATCTCGAGCGCACTAGTTGCAATTTCATCCACATCTGTTTGAAAATGTTCTCTGAGATAGTCCAAAACACAAATTTTCTTCACAGAAAAACCTTGACCTGATACTTCCAACTTTTGCTGATGTAGGCCTAGATGTGTAATTGCCATAGTGGAAATACTCCGAAACTCTAATTGAAGAAATAATTATGCGAAATTAAATGGTTTTCTGAGGACACTAAGAAGATAATAAACTATACTTACGACTGCAATTCATAACTTCTAATAAACGTACGGCACTCATCGCATATTTATATGCATTAGATCATGTTCCGCACCTCTCCACAGGTAAAACCATAACTTTTTAATTACCTACACTATAAACTTTTACCTCATGAAAATTCACCGACTAGCAAGTACTAGCAATAAACGTTAACCTTCATTAAAAATTAAATTATATATAGTTGCTATAGAATTATAGGCAGCTGATGTTACCTGGAAATAAAAACAGCTTTCTGGAAAGTAACGATGCCATTTGAATCCTTAAAGAAAGTACTTTCACATGTAATAATTACTTTTAAATCGATCAAGATACCTGGCTCAGGTAATAATAGACACAACTTAAGATTCGAATACTAAAATATACCCTATCTTTTTTAATTACCTACACTATAAAATTTCACCTCATGAAAATTCACCGAATAGCAAGTACTAGCAATAAACGTTAACTCTCATTAAAAATTAATCTTGCAGTTTCTGATAATTAATATCTTTGGTTTTGGCAAAGATAAAACAGCAATTCTGGGTGAAAATTTGTATAACGAGTACAAAAAATACATAAGTTAGAGCAATATCAAGACTTTTAACTTTTTTAATTACGATCAGTTTTTGTCGATTTTGAATGCTGTTTGGCCGTATCTATGTAGCATAGAGAAAAAATGAATTAAATGTATGTAACGTATGGGCAAATTTTACCCATAGCGCGCAATCTGAAGTGTTAACAACGGATTTTAGTGCAACCGGGTATTACTCTTGAATATTCCAGTGATAAACCAATTTAAATTTCAAATAATGGAAAGAAAAATTTTCTCTAATTGCTTTATGTTCAAAGCTATAAAATTTAATAAATTAGTACATTAATAGGGCATATAAACCGTCATTATTAAACTGATAATAGCCGAGCAAATATTAATTGATCTGCTAAAAATTTACATAGTGAATTTATAGAATTAGTTAAATCAAATTTTACACGCTAAGCAACACACCATTATATAATATATGTAACCAACTATATAACATGCATACGCAAACAGAATCGATACGTCGCGCTATTCATTTTATTACGTTAATAATATAGTTTGACAATAGCAGGTATGCAAATTATATAGGCAAAATATAAATCTTGAATATGTAGGACGTCTATAAACCGACAATGTATGTGTATTCGTACGTAATGGTCGTATAAAATTACAAATAAGATAAATTAGGCAATGTGCCGGAAAATTGATATAATTTTTCGGAACGTTAACCTAAAAGACTCGAGGGAGTAAATTGATAAAGGGGTATATATTTCATGGTTCTACAGTCTATAATATATATATAACGCGCGGTGGTGGCGCGCTTTATCTAAAATGATTTGTGTTTATTGCTCTCATTTGATTTCACGCGACGGGTTTCAAAATTACTACTATTCCTGCTTCCATCGCAACTTGCCGAGTACGACCGACTTGCTGGGGATTATTTAGTAGTGGGATTAGGATCTTTATGGGGCAGCATTTATTTACGCGCAAATTGACCGGAACGTTAGACGACTATTAAGATAATTACCCTTAATAAATGTACAATTTCGTTCTCCATTGCTTTTTCTCGTATTGCGTTGTAGCCTCTAGAATATAGTAGAAAGGAAGAGAAATAAATACAGAAATTAAAGACTCTGTATTCCTTACATGTAAATTTTTAATGTGCACTATGTTTACTAAACACGCGTTAAAAATTCAGGGCGTTATTCCTTGGAATATTTTAAGATGTCCTTGTCCTTAGTTGACTTTCCAAAACGTCTTTTATCTCGAAAATACAGAGCAATGTAATCATTTCGAAAAGAAAATAATGCTTTATTAGTTGCTAATACATAACATACAGAAATTCTTATTCTACAAAAATGCAGAATATGAAAAGCGACATCTAAAATGCAAATTTATTTACGTATTTATTACTAGCACTTGGCAATTTTATATTTTAAAGCGGAGTTTTACCTGATTAGCATATATCAAAAACTTGCCAATTTCCAATCAAAAAAATCACAAAAATTAATGTATTTGAAACAGTTTACTCTACATGATCGAAATAACTAAACACAGTTCAAAAAAGCATTTTGAAACTTTTTCGCTTTTTAAATGATGTATTGTACTCTGAATACATTAATGTGTTTATTTTATTTTCAAAATAACCATGCTAGTAAAAAATTGCTTTGAAACCAGTGATTAATCACGAATTAAGCACTGATACTGGGTGGCCCCTGGGAACGGGCGATTTTGAATCGATTCGTACAATATCATAATTGAAGTTTGTAACACTGTGATACTGTCATTTCGTTTCTTATTGTTTACCATTTTACTTGCAATGCAGCAGTGGACGGAAGAGTAACGTGTTTTCGCGTTTGCTGATGAGAATTTCGGCGTCATTTCCAACTTGGGCGTGATGACCCGGTCTTTGAGCCCGCGCTGTGAAAACATGGTTTAGAAAATTGGAAACATCATGATATGTCTTAAATAATAAGCGTGGTGAATCAAGAAGAATCCTTCGAACGCCAGAAATAGTCCAAGCAGTAGACACTACTATCATGCTGCTACAATTTAATTTTCGTTCCCAATGTATATTTTCCTTGTACAAATTATTTTAAGGTACTCTGTATATATATATTTCGTATCACGTGACAGTTAGTAATGCTCGTTATTTTCTTTGTACCATTTAGTTGGTTAGTACTTTATTTTTTCAGATTCAGTTGAATCATATCCTTTGTTATTTCCTTATTTAGGAGAACGTTTATTTTGTTCCTATATTTTCAAGTTTCATGTGGTAGAATTTATATATATTTTTTATTTATCGATATACTTGGATTTGGGTATAGTAGCGACATCTATAGGGTAGTAAGGTAAGTGTCGAACTTCTGAAGAGTGCTGTTTTCTAAACCGCCGCTGTAGCTTCTGTTTAACAGCTATAGATGGCGTGTGCCTATTTATATTTAAATTGTTGTCGAAAATTCTTTTGTTTGGGGATTTATAAATAATAATATAATTACTCTGCTTTGAGATTACCGTTAGAAAAGCCTAAATAGTCGTTTTGGTCTTTTGTGCCGCAGTTATTTTCTCTTGTCAAGAGGGCGCTTATCTTCTTTCTTTCCGATACTTCTAGAACAAAATTTGGTTCTGCGTCTTTTTCTTTCCGTTCTTGGGGCTTCAAAAAGCAACATCCAACGACGCAAAAGTAGCGTTAATGTTTCACAATCAGACTTGTGCAAATTAAATTCATTTTGTAGTTCTACCGTCAGTTTTGACCACGAAGAGTGTGGGATTCTATTGTAATTAACTCAATTAATAATACTAACATTAATGTGCCTACAGATCTGCACAATCCTGGTTTTTCAAATAGAAGTGAACCATCAATAAATTTGACATGCCATAATTGCACTATCAATTTTTATAAATAAATTAAATAATTCTTTACATCTGTAATAGTTACGTGTTATATTGGTTCCATATTATACTATCACATATATTTTGCTATTGTTAACCTAAAACGAGCAGTTATAAATTTTAGATTTTAGGTATGATTTATGATATAAATCGATGATGATATGCCGATATACGCATGTGAAACTGACCAAAAACTACAATGAATTTTGACGATTGACAACTTGGCATACTACTGTGATTGCATGGTTGCGGCATTCGCTTTATTTGTTTTCATTATTCACCTAGGTCAATAATATGCTCATTATTTACCTGTTATTAGTTCATGTGGAGAAATGACATTTCATGGCGTTTTATTATATGTAAAAATGCTATGATTTTTTACTACTGGTACATAAAATATTTTTAAAAGATGCTTTATTTGGCGCAGAGCAGCATTTCGTATTGAAATATTTAGATAAGCATATAATTTTGCACCCAGGTTTTATTATTGGACCCTGTATACGGAATTTATTTCTGAATATAGCCATAATTGTACTCCTTGCTTTCAACGAATTCCCTAGCACCACAACATAGCACTAATGCCAAAATAATAACTACATGCATAAAATAACAATCGCCTTGTCAACATCAGCGTATACTAACTATATGCAAATAAAAATGTCATGCATTATACCATGAATAATTCAGGGAAATTTCCATTTTGACTAATTTCTCCTTAGCTATATTAACTAATGCCCCCTAACATTATTTCCATCCACGTCCACAAAGATATTTTTAATACGAATAATTTTATGAACACAGCAGTATTTAATATGAATATCGCAGGTAAACTGTTCCATATAATGTGACAGTTTAATTAACGTCCTTTATACACATATTTTAATTAATAATAATTACTCATTGTGGGTGATAAGATCGCAAAAAATGTTCTAACATGCATTGCATTTATATTGTTCTAAAGGTTGTGTCGTGTGATTCTGATGAACTGCGTTAATTTTAAATGTCAAATGGTCGTGCTCGACGTAGGACTTCTATGCATGTTTGTGTTTTGACAAATAACACTTGAATTAGTCATAAGAATATTTATATAATGATTGATATAGGTTGGAGCCCATTATTTTTTGACAAATCTCTTAGTTCTTATTCATTTTCTTTCGGGATTTTATTGCTTTATAATTTATATATTTACAGCATTATACACATATGCACACCCACACACACACACACACACACACACACACACACACACACACATATCCTCTTTCCCAATATTTTCCTTGGTGTAGAATCTTTGATGAACCAGGACCGTCTAATTAGACACATGATTGGTATGCGACAGCCCTACTCCTATTTTTACATTACCCATTCTTTTAGTTATGCAATTTGCGTCGATATTATTTGTTTGGTGTTGTTGAATACACGTCTTTGATAAATCAAAATCGTTTGGTGCTACGACATAGATAAAAGCGATGGTTCTATGCTTAATTGTTCACATTTTCTCTTTTATACATTTGATTTTCTTTTGCATTACATATTGATAGTCATTGAAACATTTTAGATGAGAGCTTGCTGTTAAATTGTCATTTTATAGTGCCGCTATACCATGATAAATATTAACTTCTAATACGTTTCTTGTATATTCGGCAATTTTTTTTATATATTTTAATATTATATATATATATATATATATATATATATATATATATAAATCAATAAAGAAAATATCACGGATACATAATAAAAATAGGAAAAAGAATATCGGGTTAATCCGCTGTAGTGCAACCGCAGACACGTGTTTCAGACTCGTTGGTCATCGTCAGTACGGTGTAGCCAAGGAATAAGGTGGGATATCCTTGGAGATAGAAACAAAAGGAAGACCATCGGGAAGACAGGCCACCAATTGCAGCTTAAATTATTAAAACGGATAAGCTGGTCTGTGTATGAAAGATAAAACACTTTTCTTTATATCTCAATATTTAGCAATTTATTTATTGCTTCATCAGGAGAAATAGATTATTTCGTTACAAATTAAAATACACACACGTGTTAGCAGCGCGCTGTTTCACACAATCTCTAACATTTATTAGTACCATCTACGAGGTAGGCGCCATAAATTCTCGGCCTGATATACAGAAAAGAAACTTGGAACAATATAAGAATTTTTATTTTTCAATGTAATCTCCGCTAACATACATTTACTACAACGATTAATTAATTATTCGATACCTTTGGAAAAATAATAATAAAGTTTTTCCTTCAAAATGTTCTATAACGCTGCCTGCAACTCACTGACGTCCTTAAAACTACGTCCTTTAAGGTCTTTTTTTTAATTGGAAAACAAAAGAAATCACATGGAGCCATATCCGGACTATACGGTAGATGTTCCAGTTCTTGAAAGCCGCATTCGCTTGTGAAATCGCGGCAGTGTGGACAGGGGAATTGTCGTGCAATAATCGCACAACTTTTGTCCCTTAATTCATGTAATAAAGACGCATAATATGTGCCGTTCACACTTGTATTGCGCTTTTTAAAGTCGATTAGAAAAACGTGTGGCCATCACCTTTTTCGTTGATTGAACGACTTTCGCCTTTCTGGGACGAGATTCATCATGTCGCCGCCATTCCGTGGACTCCCTTTTCGATAGAGTATCATAAAACAGAACCATTGTTTGATCACCTGTGACAATGGACTCCAAAATCGCTTTTGGGTCGTCTCCACATATGTTTAAAAACGACTGCGCACATTCGACTCGACGTTCACGTTGGAGAGCATAAAGAAGTCGCGGTACCCATCTAGCACTAATTTTATTCATACTCATGGAGAATCGGCAAACACTTGTTTCGGAAATGTTTGTTATCACTGCTAATTGCTTCACATTCAAACGGCGATCTTCTAGCACTAAATGTTCAATAATTGAAATTTGTTGAGGCGTTATCATTTCAATTGGTCGACCCGACCGATCAGCATCTTCCAGGGATTCTTGTCCCAAACGGAAACAATTTACCCACTTTTTTACAGCTGAATGCGAAGAGACGAATCACTGTAAACACCGTCTAAACGTTGTTTAATGTGATAAGGTATGCCCTTCTTTTGTTAAAAATTTGATGACCGAGCGGTACTCAATTTTCGTTACTTCAGACATTTTCATACGCTAGTCACGTTGGTTGGCTGGTTACTAAAAACTGCTAGGCCTCAAACTGTCATATTGATAGTGTACACCTCGCGTATGTGCATGCATGACGTGACGTAGTTTGAACACGTTTGAACCTCTATAAGCCTGTCAGGCCGAGAATTTATGGCGCCGACCTCGTATCTAGTTTTAGAGTCAATTTTAAAAAATTCACTTAATTAATATAGATGGCGCTTTGTATTTTATGTAGCATGGTTTACTGGATCTTGCTATCTCTGCGCGATATTAAGGCCATCACATAACTTCGATTTTCATTGTTAAAATTAATTCTGCTAACATCAACATATCGACCTTTAAATAACGCCAGAAAGTAATAATAACCCTAAAAAGAATTATTTGTCAAATTTTATTATCATTATTTAAAATAACACTTTAAAAGTTAACTTTGCAATAATTAATATTAATAATTTTGAAATAACGAAATAAAACGAAGTAAAATCAACAAAATGTTGCTGAAAATTACGTTGTTGGGTAGTTTCAAGAATAACAATTTTACTTTTTTTTAATTTTTTGTATATGACTTTTTGGATTTTAAATCATATTACGGTACTAACGTCATCTACGTTGTCAACTGTATTGGGAAATTTTGAAGTTTCTTCCATTCCACATCGCAATATTTGCATCAGTAAGAGTGGCCTGGATATAATTCAGATCTATTGCATATTTTTAGCAAGTGATTTTAAAAATGCTTCGCGATTACCAAGTAGTTTATAAATACTTGGTTAGATGGCGCCAGTTAGAAGCCGGAATTTTTAGGTTAACAAGCTCAGAAAAATGTAGTTATGTGATGGGTTTAATATCACGCAGCGAGAACGAGATCCAGTTGGCAATGTATGAAGCATGACTAGGGGGAAAAGGAGAGAATGGGGGACGCCTAAGCAGTTTTGTATATTTTTCGTGCATTTTTATATTTTTTTTGTTTGGTTTTAAGTCAAATAAAACTTTGAAGTATACGGAACAAATTTCTATAATTAAAAGAAAGTACAAAAAAAGCAATTGTTTTTCTTGCCTTAAAAAAAACCTGAAATGGCCCTCATCACCCACAAACATGGGGCAATTGTGGCCTAGGCCCTAATTACCTCCATTTACGTATAATTAGCGACAAAAATAACAAATATATATCTTGCCTTCAAAGTCTGCACAGTCTTTGTGAGCCCAAAGTAAACAAGTTGTGCAACGTATCCACAAGTCTCTGTTTTTCCCGAATTCACCACACATAAGACAAATATCACCATGTACGTCTTTGTCTTGATCATCACTACACTCACTAGAAGAGTCTTCTTCAGGTTTGTGCGAATTTTGACGAGTACATTTTCTTTTGGGGTGAATCCTATTAGTCAAAGTTATTTCTTCGACATCATCATCACTAAATAAATCACGCTTAGTACCTTTATCAAGTTTTTGCTTTAACTTCTGTTCCTTTTTAGTATATTTCTCTTCTAACACTGACTTGTAAGGTGTGGAAGTTAAAATCTGTGAATGCTGTTTTCTATTGTCATTCTTTCTACAGTTTTTAGTTACTGTAGTGTCTCGTGAACACCCCGATAAAGGGATTATGTTAGCAAATGTAACACCATGTATATCAACCTCTCGTCGCTCGTTTTCTGCACTCTGCTTCTCATCGAATTTGTTTGTGGTATCTTCCTGTCTGCTTTCTTTTATAAAACTCTCAGCGGCAGCAAAATCCTCTAAAGGAAAATTATCTGTATTTACAGAAAACATTCCCGTGCTTTCGAAGCCATTAATGGCTTTAGCTAGTGTAGCAACACGTCCATAGGCATTTTGGAAAATTTCAGCTATCTCGAAAGTGGTTATTCGTTGACATGGATGGCTCCTTAGATAATTTCCACATTCAACAGTGAGATGTATGTGGTAGAATAGTTAAAACTATTATTCCTTCTTCTTTACAAAAATTATACATCTCCAACGAAAAGTGGCTTGCGTGATTGTCAATTATTAATAAAACTGGATCCTCCTTTGAAGGTTTTACAATATCATAAAAATGTTAGAGCCATTCTGTAAATAGCTGTTCCTTTATCCACCCGTTTTCTGAACAACGGCACAATGCTCCTGGTGGTCCATTTTTCTTTAATTCTGGTTTCATTCTCTTAGGCGCATAAATCAGGAAAGGGGGAACATAGGTTCCAGACGCACTTATGCAGTACATGATCGTAGTGGTTCGTCCTCTTTCGGCGCTTGTAATGAAACCAACTCTTTTCTGACCCTTTTCGGCAAGTATTTTGGAGGGATTTTGGACAATAGTTACTCCAGTTTCGTCTGCATTCACTATTTTAGACGCTGAAAACTTATATTTGTCCAAAAGAATGTTTAGGTTGGAGAAAAATAGATCTACTTCATTTTTGCTGAATGCAGAAATACGATTAATGCTCGTAGCTTCTGGTTTTCTTAAGCTAACACTGGAATTTCGTTTCAGAAACCCGTCGAGCCAATCTCTACCTGCAGTTTTTTTGTCTTTAGAGAACGGATGTTGTAAGTTCTTCACTTCGGCGTACTTAAAGGCACATTTTTTAATTTCAGTGGGAGATATTCCACAAAAATGTGTCGACAATGTTATAACCTGCTTTACTAAAATTTCTTCTTCATCTTTTGTAAAAACAGGTGGACGCCCCATCGAAGCATCGGACACATTATTAGTTTTCATTCTTTTTTGAAGTGTTGATCTGGGAATTGAAAAGCGTATTGCAGCTTCTCGCGCTTTTCCGCCAGTTCTTATTGCACTTATAGCAGGAGCAAGCTGTTCAGAAATCCAGCTACCTTTTCCTGTTACTCTTTTGTAAGTGCGTGGCATCTGAAATAATAAAAAAAAAACATAAAGAGAAATGAATTTTTTTAGGGGTAATCGTGGCCGCATTACCCCGAGGCACATGACTATCATGAACCCAAAATGGACTTTTACACTTAATTATGAACAGTATTTCAATCTTTGTAATTAAACAATAACACATTACGTTATCTAAAACTACAGAGGCAAGTGCACAATTTGTATAAAAAAAATATTACATAAGCCTTAAAAAAATATTTTAACTTACCTTTGAAATATGAAGAATGATACATGAAACTCAACACAATACTACTTTTTCATAGTTTCCTGTTTTACCGACGTTACAACGCGCCCGCTTTCAGTACAACATGAAATACATGCCCATAGATAGCGCACATAAACTTAAAAGCAAATAATAATATATACAATTTGAGATACTGAATGGCCACTATTACCCCAGTCGCCGCCATTCCCCCAAATGAATTTTGCTGTCGTAGCGCGATATCAACGCCGTAGCATAATACGATTTTGTTTGGATTCTATTAACCCAAAAATTCCGTCCTCTGCCTGGCGCAATCTATACCTCTCAACAGCGATAGAATTCAGCAAAGATTTCTCCCATCATGTTCTTCAGGTTAAATCGAACGTAGCACTGGACCGTTTCCTATACCGATGCTTGAAATGCATCAACATCAGTCTTTGGCCATTCGTTGTTCTATATACGGCGCTAGACTTTCATTTAAGCTGGTATCCAATAAAATTGATAGTCCGCAACTAGACGCTTCTGTATTATTCAAAGTTCCACGCTATTCTGTTCGACATGCTGCGTTTTTCAATCTGCCAACGACTAAGAAATTTGACTTAGTTGTTGGCAGATAAAATCGCCTTTACGTCACATGGCACACAATGCTGAATTTGTCTACAGTAACATCACTGGCGAATTGATGTGTTAAAACGCCTTATACATACTACTATTCTTTTTTAAATATTATTCTATATTAAATAGACACTTATTTGTTCATTATAGTTTTTTCCTGTAATTGGAAATACTGTTCGACGAATTAACTTATTATTATTATATACACGGTGGCTGACAAAAAACGCCCCAAGCCGTAGCTCCGTTATTTACTATCCGATTTTAAAAAACGAAATATAAAATATAATGGTTAAGTAAATACTATCAATTGGCGTAATCAAAATATTATTAGTAACAAAAAGTTTGAACATGCGATAGTCAATTTTTTTTTTTATAAATGGCAACGAATATTTTTAATTAATGTTTCGGATAAAGAATGTTTTCCTGATTTTGATGATGTATAACACGTCAATTTTTCAACATAAATTTCAAGTGTGCCGTGAATAGCAATCAAATGCTCCAAGTAATAAATACTGTCAATTAGAATGTAAATGTTAATAAACACTGTCATTGTGACATTTGTGTATCAGTGTGACATTAGTTCAACGTTCTGATTCTTTCTGTGAGTATAATTCATCATTAACATGGATAGCAATCAACTGACCGACATGTTGCAAGTATACTTTGAATGTAATCGAAATACTGCTGAAGCTGTGAGACTCTACAGTTATCGTTATCCGACAAGAGAGGTTCCAGACCGTCGTAAATTCGGAAGAATCGAACAGAATTTAAGAAAATATGGAGCCTTCAAAATGCCAAAAAGTAAGAGTCGACAGTTTAAGGAAAATACAGAATTAGATGTTCTTTTATGCGTGGAAGAAATCCATGGACTTCTACTCGGAGAATTGCAAATGAGGTCGGCGTATCGCACCAAACAACACAAGCGATACTCAAAAAGCACAAGTTCATACCATACATCTCTGAAAAAGTACAAGCACTATCGGAAAATGATCATGGTCGAAGAATGCAATTTTACAACTTTTTCTTAAATGTACTTTCAGCAAGATGGCGCCCCTCCTCATAATGCCTTAATAAATGTTGAATGGTTAAATGCGACATTTGCTGAGAGGTGGATAGGGACCAATGGACCAATTCAATGGCCCGCTCGTTCGCTCGACCTTCGCCGCTGGATTTTTGGTTATGGGGCTATCTTCAAGATCAGGTTTATTTTACTAGTCCGGAAAATATAGACATTTTACGGCAAAGAATTCTGAATTCTTGCCGCGAAATACCTCCTAATTTTATACTCAACGCCACTAATGGGGTAATTAGAAGGTGTCAACTATGTCTTCAACAAGGCGGCAGACAATTTGAACAATATTTGTAGATAAGTTTCGTATTTATTTGTATTTTTTTAAAATTTCCATTCCAATAAAATGATATTAACCACGGCACACTTGAAACTTATGTTGAAAATTGACGTGTTATACATCATCAAAATCAGGAAAACATTCTTTATTCGAAACATTAATTAAAAATATACGTTGCCATTTAAAAAAAAAAATTGACTATCGCATGTTCAAACTTTTTGTTCCTAATAATATTTCGATTACGCCAATTGATAGTATTTACTTAACCATTTTATTTGATATTTTGTTTTTTAAAATCGGATAGTAAATAACGGAGTTACGGCTTGGGGCGTTTTTTGTTAGCCAGCCTGTATATTAACAGAAAACAATTTACGGACTAGCAAGTACATATTCTTCATATTACTATATATAATTCCTATAAAAAAAAGTACCTACGTCTAGTTCTTGGTAAACATTGCCTGTCATATCAAACACCAAGCAAAGCTATATTCAATAGAAATGAAAGTATTAGAAATCCTCTTATTCGGCAAACATTTACTTGTTACTTGTTGATAAGAGACGTTGCTTTTAGACGTTGTCGTATCCCACATTTCCACTTGACGAGCGTTGAAAAACATCGAGTCAGCGTCTGTAAATAAAGGGATCGGTAATAGGAGTAACAGTCGACGTTTTACAGTAGAAAAAAACAAAAAAAAAACGACCACCAACGCGGTATGTAAGAGATAAAGAAAAAAGAACACGAACGGCAAAAAAGAAGCGACTGGATATCTGTTAAGGGAGCGAAAAAATTGTATATCAGCGGCTCAGCGTTCTGTGCATTGTACTCTCTAAAGAAGAGACGTATTTCAAAGTGAGTTTGTTTTACAGCCGACGGTGTCATAAAATGACGATAAGGTGATAACAATGATGCCACAGGAAAAAAGTTTCGCTATTGCGGCTTTTGAGGATCAAATAACGAACGAGATGGCAAAATGTTTGGCATTAACTCACTGGAACGGGAATATCTCTTGCATAAAATGATCTTTCTTTGGATTTTTATTGCCTCGTCAACACTGAAACGAAAGTATTTTTTTATTTTCAACAGTTTAGATATATAAATACATGCATGGTGTGTAAGTAACCAAATTAATGCTCTTTCATAAAAAATATATAATCACTACAACTTCCAAAGACTTAGAACTAACAAACTAATGTTACAAATAATTAATTCAGACAATAAATACATCTTGAAAGACTGTATTAATAACGAATTAAATAAAATTCAATATACTTCCTTCACAAAATTTATTTAATTACTACACCTTTTTTTGCTCTACGAGAGCTTTATCGGTAATAAATTTCATCAATAATAATAATAATAAATTGGCCTCCAATTCGTCATTAAAAAGTATTTCTAATTTTATTATTAAATTAACATTCGTAAGGGTATATAGAATAAAACGTAAATAAAACAAAACAGACTTGTTGAACTACACTTTAATAACTAAAAATTGAACAATTGTTTCACCACACTAGTTATTAAAGTGTAGTTCAACAAGTCTGTTTTATTTTATTTACGTTTGTATTATGGAACTACATCAAGTAAAAGCCGAATCTATTTTATTTTTGTATATAGAATCGTTTTTTGTAGTTTATAGTTTGTTTCATATTTATTGATACCAGAAATTTGTTAAGCTGCTCCTAACTCATTTTTTCGCGAATATGTTTAATTTAATTACGGGCCTTGCCCAAAAAGGAATTGTTGTTTATTTCTTAATTATTCTTTATATTTGATTAGCCTTGTATAGTGGTATTTATTTCATGATTTAAGATTTGAGTATTATTTATTTATTTATTTTATTTTTGTGATTCTTGTTGCCATCTATAATTTACCTTGCTGAGTTACTCATGTACTTTAAATTAAAGATTCCTATTATTTTCTTGTTTCATCTGCGACTTAATATTTAACTTTAATATTTTGAAAATGAAAAGTGTGAACACATGGATGTTAAAACTAACATCAAGCAGTAAATAATTACTGTGACTTACATATATATCTTTATACGTAAAACGTATATGTATATATGCATGTGTTTGAGATACACACATACATTAAGTGCCATTGTCGATAATCGAACGCACAGACACCGGTGTTTCGACCTATGAGGTCTCATCAGTGTACGTGGAGATTTATTTATTTATATATTTTGGATTGAGCGTTTATTTATTCAAATAATTTTGGTTTTGCAACGTCATGCTTTTTGGTGGTGATGCCATCGTTGTAGCGTGTGAGTCTCCGTTCTTTTTCTATTAGCCACTGACATTGTGAACAAGCGATGCTTTCTGTCTGACAAATCTAAGTTGTGCAAATTAATTATTGTTCTGGGAAATCAGGTCATAACTCGAGAATGTAAACGTATTGCTTATTATGCTTTATGCATTGATGAAAGAATTGGTTGGTGCCTGATTACTGATCGGGAGATGATCGCTTATGCAAGTGTCTGTTTTGGTATACAGCACGTGTCAATTTTCATTAGCCATAGGCGATTAATTCATGCAATACGTGACAACATGGCACCCCACCCTTCCTCTTCAATGCGAGCGCGAGACCGATACAAGCTCAAGTTAGCAAGTTAGCAGTAGCTGTTGGACTATTGACTAGGGTGTTTGTACTGCGCTCAGAAATAATATTTACGCATTGCAAGGATTTTTCTTTTTCCTTTCATTAAATGCAGAGAATTATTAAGCTGCGTTCACGCTGCATGTCACAAACAAAAGCGTAATTCTAATAAAATTAAAAATAAGGTAAGTAAAAAAGGATACTGAAAATAATAATAAACTACTAGATCGCGGCGGTCATTTGATGATGACGGCTTTTATTGCATACTAGATCGCATCGTGTCCGCAGCTAAACATTTAATGTAGAAGTGGGAAGATCGGAGAAAGTCGTTGTGATGTCGATTGTTGTCGGGATTGGTGACGGATAGTAGGGGTGACACACGTTGCCACATATTATTTGTATACGTATAAATCGCATGTAAACATTGAATCCATATACCTAATGAAAATTGACACATACGGTATAATAACTTCTCGGTGGCTTTCTCCTTTTTTATGTTTTTCTCTTTTTGTGAATGAATCTATGAATGCTGCTTTAAGAAATTACATCATTCACTTTACAGTCGCGACCTCGTCTTCTGTGACTATTACCTTTTTACAAAACTCAAAAAACACTTGAAAGGACTTCGATTTTTATTGAACGAAGAAGTGGAAAACGCGGTAGGATCATATTTTGCGGGGTTACTAAAAGAATTCCTTGTCGAAGGTATAGCCTTATTAAAGAAACGTTGGAATAAATGTATGAGTGTTAGTGTTAATGGTTTTTACGTTGAAAAATTAAATTATACTTCATTTTCTAACTTGTTTCATTCATAGCTAGGTAGATTACATAAAAACTCCCCCCGTACATTAATTTTCAAATTATTAATCGTAATGATAAACTGCTTACTACTGTCTTCCAAAAAAATAACCAGATAATCGATATAAAAGGTTTTAATTTAGGAGCTAAGTTCACTCAAAGTAAATCCATATAAAGTATTATTTTGGGAATGATTTGTATTACAACATTTTAAATTTCCATATCTAAATTACTTATCGGCTCGTAAAGGCAGTATTTCTACTGATAATTCTATTCAAACCGCACCGTGACGTTGCTCATTTCACTAATTAAGTTATTTCCGCTTTTTTTTGCCCTAGCTCCTATCAAGTCGATATACATTCTGAATTAATTAGTGTATATTATTGCGGTCATACTTTATTAACTAAATAAATAAATAAGTACTTCAAATGAGTACGTTAGATGCAATACTATGTACCTACACACAAAACAATCTATTCTAAGAACAATTATACGTGTATGCTTTACTCATAATCTAAATTCAAAAGTATAACTCTCATACTAATAATACATTGCTTGGATTTCAAGTGTGTAGCAGTTTATTTCAAACTTAAGATATGTTTAAAGTATATATTCAAATTGACTTAAAAATGTTAAATATTTATGCTAAGAAATTAAATCAACTTTTTGTACTCGCCTATCAGAACATCTCATTTTTCGGTTGCATTTGAATGTGGGAAATTAACTTTTAAAAGATAATGTATGTTCTGTACGTGCCTATAATCTTCAGTATATATGATAATAAATATTATGGTATTGTCAGTATCGTGTCAATTTATATATTATAGTAATATGTAATAACCGGGGGCAAATTAATAAATGTAGTAACTGAAGACAATAAGGAAAGTAAATGCAACATCAAATTTATTAATTAATACTTACTTTAGTCAGTTTTAGGGTTAACATTGCGGTAAACATTAACGTTAATTGAATAATAATTACATTGCCTAATTGAAACATTAGGAATTTCACTTCCTCCTCCAACAGAATGTACAGAACGGATACTTCTTGAGAGTCTTTACTTCTTGACGCAACAATTTTCTCAACCAAATGTATTTTGGCTTGAAGAAAATTTTCTACACATCCTTCTGCCACAGATAAAGATGTCCATCCTCCAAGCCATTTAAGAGATAATAAGTCTCTTCCATAATTTGCTAACATCGCAGCTGAACCTTTACGAAAGCAATGACCTGTATATATTAATTTTTCATGTAATTTTTGGTACTGTGTTTATTCTTATAGGCATATTTATACATTTACCACTGCGATAAATTAAAAAGTAGCGCTTTTGATTAGGTTCTACTTGCAAGCATAATTTTTTGTATTTAAGAAATAACGAAATCCAATCATTTGTGATTATAACAATTTGTGTCATTGTTGGAGTTATTGGAACAAATACGATGTTATTTTTATGAAAGTCTATACACTAACCTGGAGTTTATTGTATTATATATAACTTTAAGAAATCATAAATCAGTGAATATACATTCATTAAGAGAAATAGTGAAGCAACTTCGATAAATTTATTTCTCATCGGACAAAACCTTTGATTTTTTGGTTGTTGTGTTTTAATAATGCTATAAGTTATTGTATTTTGATATATCAATGTTATTATAAATTAATAAGAAAGACTTCAACATTGAATAAATTGACCAAGGTGACTTTATACGTGATATTTCTTGAAAATATGCTAAAAATTTTCAGTATACAGGGTGTACCACATAAAACTCCCAGGGCAAATATCTCGGAAACGGATAAAGATATTTGAATTTTGTAAAAGCAGTTACTAAAAAATGTGATTGACTCCAGTTTGATTTAACAATTGTTTTTTATTATGTGAATATAAAATATAGATAACGCTGCGATGAAAAGAATTTTTTTGATCGCCATAATCTTCCTTTGTTTTTTATTTGAAGTAATAAAATTAATGTGAATTTTATGATTTGTGTTAGTTTCCAAAATTTAACGGTTTCATAGATATTCGTGTTTAAAGAAAGTAAGAGTAATTTCAATTTTTGCCTTTATTTCGTCTACATATTTAAACGGATCAAATATAACTAGCAAATATGTTCAAAATTTTTGCCTTTTTGATTGCTACATAACGTATATCGCCTTATTAGTTCTCTTCTGCAAACATTTAACAATGTATTTCTACTAATTCTTTAAACACTTGCATAATTTATTATAAAGATATTATATCTGTTATGGGTTCTTTGTAAACTTCAGCTTTCAAGTAACCCCGCAAGAAAGAATCAAACATCGTTAGATCCGGGGCACGAGCCGGTAACCTGGGAACGCCATTAGTACCAATCCAACGACGTGGTAACGTTTCATTAAAGTTAACTATGTTGCCACTATGAGCAGGTGCCCCGTCTTGATGTAACCACATATTTTTTCGCAGTTCTATTGGTACATCTTCCAAAAGTAGTGGTAGCTCATTTAGTAGGAATTGTAAGTAGCGCACACCAGTTATTGTTTCATGACAAAACTGGGGGCCTATGATATATCCAGTTAAAATTCCTCACCAAACGTTAACGCCAAAAACAATTTGATTTCTTCTTTGCCTTATCCACCTAGGATTATCTTCTAACCCATAATGAGCATTTTGCTTAATTAAGGTACCATTGTTGTGAAAACGGCATTCGTCACTCCACGTGATCTGATTTATAATCTTATTGTTTTCCGTTAACATTACAGAAAATTCTGCCAGAAAATCGACTCTGCGTTGATTATCTCCTATTGTTATGTGGTGCACTAAATGAACTTTATACGGAAAGTATTGATTTTCTTTTAAAATTCTACGGCAAAAGATTACATTGAGATCATGCTGTTCTTTTAATTGCCGAAATGATATATGTGAATTATTATTAACTGTTTGTAGTACCGCTGATGTAATTTCATCATCTCTTACTCTTTTCTGCCTTAATTTTTTTTGTGTTATGAAGCTACCGTAATTCGTGAGATTTGCACACAAACTTATAAATGCTTAGTGATCTGGTAAAGGCCTATTTGGAAAGCTTCGAACATATAATCGCACTACTTCAGATGCATTTCTACGAGATTCTCCATATAAAAAAAACAAACTCAGTTTGTCTTCATTTGTGTGTAAAATCACATTTCTAATACGGAAGAGAACTAATAAGGCAATAAGCGTTATGTAACAATCAAGAAGGCAACAGTTTTGAACATCTTTGTTAGTTGTATTTAATCAGTTTAAATATTTAAACAAAATAGAGACAAAAATTGAAGTTACTATTACATTCTTTAAACATGAATATCTATGAAACCGTTAAATTTTGGAAACTAACACAAATAATAAAATTCACATTAATTTTAATACTCCTTCAAATAAAAAACAAAAGAATATTATTGCGATCAGAAACATTCCTTTTATCGCATCCCCATCTATATATTCACGTAATAAAACACAATTCTGAGAGCAAACTGGAGTCGATCATATTCTTTAGTAACTGCTTTTTACAAAATTCAAATATCTTTATTCGTTTTCGAGATATTTGACCTGGGAGTTTTAAGTGGTACACCTGTATATTTTAACTTTTTTAATTTTGTTCCATTCCATATGTAACTTTGTACCTTTCTTTTGATTTAACTGGTAGCAAATTACTTATTACTTTGTTTGCAACATCCCGTATATCAGGAGGTGTATAAGCCAAAAATCTCCATCGCTTGACATTCTCTTATTCAATAATATACCAACATTTATTCTTATTTAACATGAAAACAAGAAATTGTAAACTTGTGAAATTTGAATTTAAAATTGTTTGAATTGTTTCCACATCCTAAACATTATTCCGCCGAGAAAATAGTACTCACATATATCAAGTATTTACTAAGGAAGCTTTGTTTTTGCAAAAGTATATATGGAAATATTTTGCGGAAATATGTTGAAAAACGTATGCAAATTATTTAATACACCTTGTCATAACACACCTGACAGCAATGCTTGACAGTTCGGAGTCGTTCGTTTTTGCATTATTCCACAAACAAATCGTACCCACATAAAATTATATTAATAAAATTATTAAAATTTTGTTGTTACGAAAAATATTGTGCACACTTTGTGCGTGAAATATTTCGCGAATTCATGTCCATAAAATGCTCGCCCACGGCTCACGGTGTTAATCATTTATTCCCGAAATATGTTTTCCCGCACTTGGTTCGTAAATAACTATGAAAGAATTATTCTTGCATTCTTGGAATAAATACCTTCCAATTTCCAACTCGATGCATTCCTATTCTCAATTTAAACACAAGTTTGACTTACCGTATATATATCGGAAAATTATTTCAAAACAATATAATACAATAATATGAAAAATGTCATCTTTTCTCTTAAATATTGCTTTATTGGCAAGAATATCATGTGTTATTTAAAAATGTAATCAGTTCGCGCATATATGAAGTTACCACCTGTTTGTCACTAATTCGTGTTTTGTGCATTTGCTCTATAAACTAATTTAAAAATAAAACGCAGAAAAAGTTCATGTTTTCATTTTTTTTTTGTAAAACTTTTGGAATACTAAAGGAGATCAAAGTGGATATAATTGTTATCAAACTTGAAGTAGATTGTTTCTTAAATTTTACCTATTTTAAAAAATAATTGATAGTTGATTCAAAAACCAAATGTCTTATGCAAATACTAAGTTAAGTACATCTAAAACGTGCACATACCGGTAAATATAAAAAATATATAATGCTTCTTATTATTTAATCATTTATTCTCAAAGAAAAGCAAGATACGTACACTAATTATTAAAATACTCCTAATTAAAACCTTAAAGACACTTCAGGTGTTTTTCGCTCGTAATCCTCAAGGTCGGAAACATGACTATTTTCCTGTTCGATCAACAATTGTGTAGAGTTGCAAGCCTGCCTTTTTTCTCCCGTCAGACCCTTAGGGCTCTCCAAGAGAGCTACTAATGAGGTTTTGTTTTCTTTAAATCAATTACCAGTAACAACTTATTCATTATGGCGTAATGTGGTAAGACTTGACTATGGTGTTTTCACAACATAAATCCAATTTATAAAATACATCTCCGCTTATTGTAACACTATACTTTGTTCTTGGATTATTTGTTTCTTGTCTAGCAAAACTAAATCTCTAACATTCGTTAAAGCTTTTTGATTATATTAGCCGCTACCGTTTTCCAATCAAAAATATTCTAGTCCTTGCCTAGTTTGTGAACAGACAAAAATTTTACTATAATATCTTTGCATTCGCAACGGTTAATTATTATATTTTCTTTCTTTACTACACTTTCAGTTAAACCGAAGACTCTATCTAGGAGCTTATGGCAGCTTGTAAAATGGCAGCAGTATGGACGGGAGCATTGTCGTGCAATAATCGCACACTTTTTGTCAATTTTCCACGACGTTTTGCACGAATAATGTCCCTTAATTTATGCAAAAAAATTATGCGAAAAAAGACGCATATGTGTCGTTCACACTTGTATTGCGCTCTTTAAAGTCAATTAGCAAAATGCCCTTACTGTCCCAGAATATTGTGGCCATCACCTTTTTCTTTGATTGAACGACTTTCGCCTTTCTAGGACGAGGTTCATCATGCCACCTGATGAACCTCGTCCATTCCATGGACTCCTTTTTCGAGAGAGGATTGTAAAACAGAACCATTGTTTCAATCACGTTGGAGAGCAGAAAAAAGTCGCGGTACCCATCTAGCTCTAGTTTTATTCATACCCAAATGGTCATGGAGAATTTGGCGTACACTTGTTTCGGAAATGTTTGTTATCACTGCTAATTCCTTCACTTTAAAACGGCGATTTTCTAGCACTAAATCTTCAATAATGGAAGTTTGTTGAGGCGTTATCACTTCAATTGGTCGACCCGATCAACGGAAAGATTTTGCCCACATTATTACAGTTTAATACGAAGGAGATGAATCACCGTAGAGGTGTATGCCATTCTTTTGTTAAAAATTTAATGACCGCGCGCTACTCAATTTTCGTTACTTCAGACAGTCTCATACGCTAGTCACGTTGGTTGGCTGGTTACTAAAAACTACTAGACTTCGAACCTTCGTATTTATAGTGTACATTTCGGGTATGTGTATGCATGACGGAACGGAGTTTGAACACGTTTGAACCTGTATACGCATAAGCCTGTCAGGCCGAGAATTTATGGCGCCTACCTCGTATATAACAAATGTCAGAAACGTCATGTGAATATCATTCTGCATATATTATTATGTTCTACAGTGGGATTCTTACGTATTACTGTAACATTAAATATAGGCTAGGTTTATTAAAAGGTGAAATATTCCATTAATACAAAATAACACCCTTCTTTCGACCGGGTTTGATTAACTTTTACATTGTATAGAAACGTTTTATAGCATGTCATTATATATGCGTAATATACTATTCATTATATTTATCTCATTGTCAATGATAATTATTATCATGCAAATAGGACATTTATCAATTTGAGGTAACGTCCATAAACGAAATTGAATTCCAAACCGAAGTACATGCACTAACGTGATTCGTGTAAGGTTTTGTTATGCTAATTCATCATTTTAGGTGTTTTAATCGTTTTTCGTTAACAATCGCTTTATAAATATTACAAAACTCCATTTATATCTAATACCCGCGTGAGATAAAGTACCTCTTTTATTATTAGACAAAATACATTTTGTTAGACAGAATAAAATACTCCTTGATTATGTATATATAGCGGCGTATAAATTAAAACGGATGTATGAGGTTTCCTTATAAAGCCGTACAGTAAAATAATCAAATGTGCGTAGTATATTCTATGTACTATAGAATATACGGTTTCTTTAAGATATAAGATAGAATCAATAATCGCATATATCATTTTGTTGATTAACATTGAATGATATATTTGTTTTCACCGGCACCTCCACCAAAATTGTGTACGTTTAAGTATTTAAATCTAGATTGAGGAAAGGTGTGTACCTAATAATTCAAATTTATTTCTGCTTATTTTGTTTTGGCGTTCCTTAATTCCAGACAAATGCGGCAATACAAAAATTAAATAACAACATGTTCGCGTCATTGTTTCAAAGCAACAAATAGCACATCTAATTTTATTATGATTCGTCATGATGTAATTATTTTAAACTATAAATGTAGAGATTTATTGGCAAAATAATAAACTATCTTACTATATTATAAAAGTAATTGGTCAACTAGAATTATTTTTACTGGAATGGATATGGTAGTTATACATTCTATTTTGAGGTACCACAAAGATCTAAGAAGGATAATTATAAATAACTTGAAATATTGGTGTTGGCAAAATTGTTTCCCACCTAATACGTAAAAGAATAATGTGTGCTTAATATATTCACACAAAGTTCTAAGAATCATAATAATTACATAAACATAACATAAATATAACGAAGTTAGTAAATTTTGAAGATGATAATGACAATATCTTGAAATTAATAGGCACAATAAATATATCTAAATAAAAATATGCAAATATCTTGGCTATTGCATGAATGATTAAAAACTGACATATAAAAAAGTTGTTACGTTATTTATTTTTAATAATGTGTTAACATGAGAAAAGCAACTGAACATCAAATAAGTCAGGGGAAGAAAATAAATTTAATATTTTAAATGGAGCATACCCAGTATTATTGTATACTTTGAAACTACATGCATTTATATTTACAACTGTATATCACGTGTTGTAATTGTTTTTATATATAATGGAAATATAAAAAACGACCGTAATTAATAACGCAATAAATAAAATATCGGGCTATCGGCCCGTGTAGTTTTATTGAATAAGACTCAATAGGTTTATTTAAACTCTGCATTTCGTTAATGTTTATTGGCTTCATTAAGAGATAAAAAAAGATATCTATGTTACGTTATATTAAAGAACCATAAAATTGGAAATCAATAAGATTTTATTGTTAAATAATTAAAACTAAACACCCTGTCAGACTTGACATTAAAACAAATCGATGTCATTACAGAACAGAATAAAGTGCCAAATATCGGTGTTAATATTATCCCAAATTATTAAAATTTTTTTGAAAGAAGTAAAGTACAGAAATTAAAATATTTTGGAAAACAATATAATCTATTCACAAATGCCCAACATATTGGAATTTTTTTTAATATAAATCATTTCAAGTACTATTATTTTTTTATAATTAAGCTCTTTGCTTAATATTTAAGCATTGTCATAATCAAAAATATGTTCAAAATTCAAAACATGTCCGGCTAGTGCACAGGAACGTATTACTTACCTACAATCACTTTTGTGTTGTGAGAGTCTTTCTTTCAAAAGTTGCTAAGTTTGACTTATGTAAGTTATTTTTGATTATGACAATGTGCAAATATTAAGCCAAGATCGTAATAATAAAAACAGAACAGTAATTGAAATGATTTACATTTATAAATTCAATTAAACATAAAACAGAAACAAATAACTAAAGTGTGATATATTCTAACCTGTTACACATTGGTGAATAGAATAGAATAGATTTTATTGTTTTCCCGAAATATTTGATTTCTGTACTTTAGTCTTTTTTCAAATTTCCTGTACTTTAGCTCACTCAAAAAGATTTACATAATTTAGGATAATGTTAACACCGACACATGGCACTTCATTCTGTACTGTAATGACATCCAGTTATTTTAAATGTCAAGTCGGACAGGGTGTTTAGTTTTAATTATTTGACAATAAAATATTACCTTGCGTTGTCGCACTTGGGTAACAGATGCCGCTGAGAATCTCTCATGGCGTTTGGTACGTAAGTTGACAATATCAGGTTTTCTAAGCTTTTGAAGCATTGTGAACAAACACGTTCGTGCACTGATGAGACCAATGTAAGGTCGAAACAGCTGTCTGCACGTTGTTTGTTCGCAATGCCGGCTTAGGGTAGATGTGCATCATACATTTATTCATATATGAATAAAATATTCATTTCCATTTTTATGGTTTTTAATAATATAGTAACCGATCTTATAGTAAAAACAGAAAAAATAATGTCTAGGCAATTTTTTAGCCGTAATATTGTCTTATTTAAAGAAATGGTACAAAATAGTATATACTCACTAGAAAATAACGTGAATGTCAAAATTCATTATGTTAACTTCCACAGGGCACTCGTTTTTGCTTTCGAACTCTCCTTCCCTGTAAAACAAAAACTAAAACACACTAATGAAAGCCAGGAAGCAGTGTACAATGGGTACCTTAAAAGAATCAAAAATACGTTAGATGCTCTTGCAATTATAGCAAAAAGTACCGAAAGTGATGCCTGGTATAAAGCATACATGGAGCAGAAGGAGGTTTACATGAAAACAATACAAATATATAAGGAGAAAAACAAAGATGTATTAAGAAATAGTGACAATAGAATATTAGCATCATGGAAACTAATAAACAATGAATCGAAAAGAACATTCGAGAAATGACTCAGTTCTGACAGGCGATGAATTGAATGATTACTTTATGGCCTGGGACTTCAAATAGTATTGTTAGCACCACATCTCCACTAACACTACAAAAATCTCTGCGCCCGAATAACTACAATTCGTGCTTTTTCAAGTCTGTAACACAGGAAGAAGTACGTCAAATAATCATAGAACTGAAAAACAAGAAAAGTCACGATATATATGGTATGACTGCTGAAAGAATTAAATATGCCAAGGACGAACTGTGTCAGCCTCTGTCTATAATCGTAAACCACTGCATAAAAGAGGGATATTTTCCAGATGAATTGAAGATCGGAGGGGTGATACCAATCCACAAGAATGATGACATAAATAATTGTCAATCTGATTGCCATCAGATTGACAGAATACTTTGAAAGGAACCATTGCTTTACAAAAGCACAGAATGGTTGAAGTAATAAAATATATTACACAAAGCCCAAGATGATAGAAAAGTTGTTAAAATAAATCTTCTTGACCTCAGAAAGGCATTTGATACAGTTGACCACTATATACTTTTAAACAAGCTGCATTACTATGGAGTAAGGGGAGTTCCGCTACAATTAATAAAATCCTATCTAACTGATGGGAAGCAAATAGAAGAATGGAATGGAAAAAGATCGCAAATGAGCACAATCACATGTGGCGTACCACAGGGATCGATACTTGGGCCAATATTGTTCATTATATATGTGAACGATGTGTCCAGTTACGTATCAGGCAACATACCGGGTGTCGGAATGTGTCTCTATGCGGATGACACTACTATTCTGGTGACAAGTGAATGCGAGAGTGAGCTCCCAATACAATCAAACAGAGCTTTGGAAAAAGCAAATGATTGGTTTGCAGCCAAAAAGCTTAAACATATCGAAGACAAAACAAAACACTCAATACTGAAGACAAGACCTGGTGAAAGGATGGTAGTAAAATTTCTGGGATTGCATGTAGATGAAGGATTAAAGTCAGCTAAGAAAACTAACATCAGGAATTTCGTTCACTGCCATCCCTCATATGGTATACTTTTGTGGGGCATATCAACAGCTGCAGATCGTGTCTTTGTTCTACAAAAGCGAGCAATAAGAATACTATGTACATTAAAGTGTCGTGACTCGTGTAGGAGGCATTTTCGGCGGAATGGAATACTTACCTTAGCATCTGTGTATATATATTATGCCCTGAAATATATACATGAACACAATCGGGATTATGCTTCGAATGGCGACAAACATGATTACTCCAACAGGCAGCGAAAAGACCTGCGCATTCTCCAGCATCGAATTGCAACAACTCAGAACAACATGCACTACTGTTGCATTAAATTGTACAATCATTTGCCCAACAGCATAAAAAATGTAGACACCATGAAATTTACAGCAGGAGTTAAAAGTGCCCTTATACAAAAAGAATACTATACAGTCGAGGAGTATTTGCGTGATGAGTTAGTGTAGCCAAACTGTCCTTATTTGTTACTTCTTTGTTAATTTAACTTTGTATGCATTTATATACATTTTATATAAACTGACATTTATTTTGTATTATTTAATACAATAAGGACGATTATCTATCTATCTATCTATCTATTTAATAAGGTAAGGGTGTCACTAATATTTTAAACAACACTGATGTGCCAACTAATTGTTTTAAGTAGTATTTAATGACTTATTCTTCCTTTTGAGCAAATTTTAATAATCTTCACAACGCTCCTGATGAAGCTAATATACATTGGCCAAATATTAAGTGCCCCAATTCAGTCTTGTTTAATAAAACTACACAGACCGATAACTCCGATATTTTATATATCGACATTAAATGATAAAGCAATTGAATACTTACATACTAAATAGTATACATTAAGTTAAGCTTAATACCCGCGAGTGGTGCAGCATATTACACGAAAACTGTTTAAAATTGTTTCTGTAATTCCATTTTAATGATATCCATAACACGCAAGTATAAAAGTTCAAACTGCATAATTAACCTTCATAAAACTAAGGCGGTTAATATTGTTCAAATTAGAAAGTTTAAAGGAAAATTATCCGAATGAAATTAAAATCGTTAAAATGCTAATGTGTTCGCCGTGGGTATACGTACACGTAGATATATATATCTACTCACTCTTTTCCTGACAACACTTTAAAAGCCCGGTGAACACAATAAAAGACTGAACTTTACAAGCAAGACTTTCAAATTAATAAGAAAAGTTTATATTTATTACGAAAGTTGTAAAACCGGAGCGAAATACATGTACGTACATTTCTCCTGATGATTTCGAAAGCTCTAGGTATTAAGAAAGTAACTTTAAACGTAACGACTATTAAGGTTAGAAAATATAGACAGGAAAATATATATCAAAAACGGCCTAATGGTAATTTAGTAAATTTATGAAATGTGTTTGATATTTTTATCAAATATTTAAGGGATTAATTTTACTTACTTTTCCTGAATCTCTTCTACTTATGGTGACGAGGCGATGGTCTTTCTCCATCTCTTTTTCACGTTCACAACTCTTTTGGCACTGCTTCAGTTGAGTTCTTTTACTTTCTTATACGTAGTATAAGGAGGTATTGTAAACTTTCGACTTCGAGATTTTTACAGATGTCCATGTTTTGAAGTGTCCTAATACCGAAAAAGGGGTATCCAAATGTACTCAAAATTAAATTTGAGAATAATTTTATTACAACAGTTTTTCGAAATTCCTACCGGCAGTAAGACTTATCGAAAATCAGTTTTTTGCGAATATCTCGCAAGTCATGCTTTCTAAGCAGGTACATTACGAATACAAAACTATTTAAAACGTAAGTTTTAATACCTTTTGAATAAAAAAAATCCAAAATTTGGACCGGAAGTAACACTTTTATCGAATAGCTATTTTTTGCAAATATGTCGTAACTTATGCATTCTATATATATTTATTAAGAGTACAAAAGTATTTAGAGTTGAATTTATAAATTTTTTGCATAAATTAAATTTCAAAATTCGGACAGAAGGTAACACTTCTACTCTTAGCGAGTAGAACTTCTTTTCAAATATTTCCCAAAGTATGCATTCGATAGAGATTTATTAAGAGAATAGAAGTATTTAGAATATGATTTTGAATATTTTTTACCTTCTTGTACACCAAGAGAAATAAGTAGCCGTACACTTCGCGGTGATATAAGGTGATATGGGCGTGTTTATTATGCATTAGTATATGGCGAAAATGCCCATACCACTTTATATGGCCGCGAAGTGTACGGTTACTTATTTCTCTTGGTGTACACCAAAAGAAAAAAGTAACCGTATTTTTTTTATTTTCTTAAAAAATTGAGAGGATCTAGATTCAAATCTCAGACGTGGGTAATTTTAAATAAATTGAAAATTTACATAAATGGATAAATATCAGTGCTGAAAGCAGATAGGGTAAACCACCCAGTGATTGGCCTCCCATTCTAATAATTAGATTTAAAGGCTTATTATATTTCACCAACCTACATAATGAGAAATTCGCCCAACGTTTTTGATAGGTAATAGATCCACATTTTTCAAAAATATGTTACTTTTACTTAGGTGTTAGTAAATTTTGCAGAATTAATTAATCTGGTCTGTGGAAACCAAATGCTAGTCATTAGCCGCAGTTACTCAACGATTGGCCCCCCAATTATTGGCCACTGAATGCAAGCAAGCAAGGAAAAATGAATTGGTCCCTTTTTAGTTTAGAATAAACTTTATTTTGCTACAATACAAAAATAACATATAGATAGGTATCTTCTATATAATATACTAGGACTTCCAAATAAAACGCAACTTAATAAAATGTTCGAAAGTAGTTTCGAAACTAAACGCCTTTTTTTCCATTTATATTATATGTAGGTACCCAGGTATTTTTGATTGGTTAAACAAGTTTGACATGTAAATATATTAGAGTTCGATTTGTGCAAGTTTAACCGTTCAATGCACAAGTCATGGTAAGCACGTCTGCATGAATTACATTTTACTCCATGGTTATGATATCCCAAATTTTTAGTGCAAGAGTAACACAACCCGCTGAATAATTTCTTGTTTGTGAAAGTAAAAGCAGATTTGACTTCTGAACGACTTTGAGAACAGGAGCGAAATTCTCCTGGGTTAGAGTTTCCAACGGATGGGTTCTTCTCCACTCAACAATCGCTTTTTTCAACACATTTTTTATCGGCTTGAATGCTGCAACTTCCGCGGGCTGCATGATTCGTGTAGCATTTGGGTACAGACACACTAAAATTATTTGAAGTTTTACACATAAAGAACTAAGTTTGTATGAGCAATGTGTACAGTGACCGTCTAGGAAGAGAATTACGGGGAAACTCGTGCCTATATTCTTTAAATAAGGATATAGAATGTTTTTTATGTAGTCACTCATAGAAGAAGCATGCTCCACCTCATAAACATTTCGTGCTTCTTTTGGAGTGAGTACTTTATTGTTCTTAGGGCATAGGTGGTAGCACGTTTCATCGGCGTTCATTACTCTGTTTGGATCGTCCAATATTTCTCTAAATCCTTTTGATATCAAGTAATCTTCTATTTCCACAAACCATTTTTTAATATTTGACTCTGATACGATTGCACTTGCTGCTGTCACAGCTTCTGATGCACGCTCCGAAACTTCTGGATTCCTTCGAAAAAAAGCTCGGTACCATGTCTCACCCGGCCAGTAACTAAATGCAATTATTAACTAGATTTTCTAACAATAGCATTATCCTACATTAGGCAATAGAACGCAAACCGTAACATTAATTTAGTGCGATCAGTAAAAAAATTCAGAGATTGGCCATGCGTCCAATCACTAAATAAAACGTGCAACATAATGTTCAGTGGTTGGCCTCCAGATTTTATAGAGGATTTTAGGTTATAATGCGCCATCATATCAGAATTGCATCAAATATATTATTAGAATGTCACCAATTCATTTCCTTAATAATAAACTTGTAAATATCTAGAAAAATAACTTACAAGTGGCAGCACACTCTTGTCGGAACACACTATGTTTCCAGTAAACACAGCTTGTTCGGGTCACTACCTCCTACAACATTAAGTACTTGTGAAAATGGCGGAAGAATTCCTAAACCGTTTGGCACCAGATGTAAGTAGTGTTGCCGGATTGTGCGGATCTTTACAGATACAAGATTAATATGACAAATTTCTACTTAATTTATGTTTTAGTGGAACGGCCAATAACTGGACGCTAAATAGGAAAAGGCCAATCACTGGGTGGTTTACCCTAATATGTAGCTAAACCATGAGATTTTCAAATACATTTGGTTTTTATATTATATTTGCAAAAACTATTACTATTTTAGTAGCTGAATGAAAAATTTTATATTTGCATAGTTATTGACCTTGACACAGCAGTTACTGGTATATCCTACAGTTATTGGCAGGTTAATTCGAAAACATAAGAAATTCTGTTAAAGTAAGTTTTCAAGCATTTACTTGTTGAAAAACAACAAATCGTCAATGAAATAAAATTACACATTTTTCTTTAAATATGTTTTACAAGAGAAATTAAGGGTAAGATCTAAATCTCGATTTTTTTTGCTAGGCAAACGAGTTTTTGCACAGGTTTTACATTTAACACCATTTTCGTATAAAGCAATATTATTGCCGCCTACTTATGCAAAGCCCAGTTTCTGCAATTACTTTACAATATGCGGAGAAAAGGTGCCGTTTACATTGCTCAATTGGTCCTTTTTCAATATTGGTAATAAAGAAATTGTATCGCGTAGAATTATGTTGATTTTGTCTTCTGGAAATTTCTCTCTTTCGCTAACTTTTGAGTGTAGCACGGTTTTCTCTTTTCGGTCAGAATTATTTTTGTAGATACGTTTGGTTTTCACACTCTTGCCATTTTGGTTCCTAATATTCGTGGTCTGTGGACAAAGTTTTTCAACTTTGCTCACAGTTTCTCTTGTCACCATTAAAAATTCTCTCTGGATGTTCGAGAATATATGTACAGTTTTTTTTTAAAAATAGTCTATAATTTGTTCAAACAATTTTCGAATGCCGTTTTCACTTACAACAGTCGAACCAGCGGTCAAGGGTTCAGGTTTTCTTGTAAAAATTTCTGAGTAACGACGTATAAAGGCCCTATACTAACCTTCTCCAGGAAAATTGTCCTTAAATGGATTTTGACGGGGAATGTCTTCTAAAAACTGTTTAGCAGATATTTGAAGGTCTTCGTTACGCCGAAGAAATCTCTTGCGCTGGCATTCGTTAATCCAAGAAACTACAGTAGCTTCCTCTTCACTAGTTCAAATAGTATGTAGTTTTTTTGAATTTTTACGACTAGCGAAACAGGAGTGTGGCACGTGGTATGTCAAATCACTTACATGCTGTTCACGTTGGCGTCCCATTGTGAACAGCTTCAATAGCATTTAAAAATTACTCTTCAGAATACCTTTTTACTTTCTTATACGTAGTATAAGGAAGTATTGTGATGATGAAAATTTTCGACCTCGAGATTTTTGCAGATGTCCACGTTTTGAAGTCTCCTGATACCGAAAAAGTGGTTTTTAAAAAATGCCTGTGTGTCTGTGTGTCTCTCTCTCTCTCTCTCTCTCTCTCTCTCTGTGTGTGTGACCACGATAGCGGTCAAACCGCAGTAGATATCAATTCCAAATTTTGTATTTACGTGTATAAATACCCTCTTGAGATCTGATTAGTTTTTCAGTAAAATCGGTAGACCGGAAGTAGCAGTTTACTTCAGCAAGAAAATCGAATTTTGTCAATATTTCGTCAAATACTAAGTTTAAACAAATTTATAAAGAATTCATGTATACTTAAATTTAAAATTGAAAATAATTTTATTTAAAAAGTTTTTCGAAATTCCTACTGGAAGTAGGTCTTTTACTCTTATCGAAAATAAGTTTCTCGCGAGTATCTCGCAAGTCATGCTTTTTAGGCAGGTACATTACGAGTATAAAAGTATTTAGAACATACTTTTCAATATCTTTTGTATAAAAAAAATTTCAAAATTCGGACCGGAAGTAACAGTTTTACTCTTACCGAATAGCGATTTTTTGCAAATATGTCGTAAATTATGCATTCTATGTATATTTATTAAGAGTACAAAAGTATTTAGAACTGGATAGTTTTTGTATATATGAAATTTCAAAATTCGGACCGGAAGTAGCACTTTTACTCTTAGTGAGTAGCACTTTTTTTCGAATATCTTGCAAAGTATGCATTCTATAGCGATTTATTAAGAGAATGAAAGTACTTAGAATAGGATTTTGAATAAGTTTTGTATAAAAAAATTCTTAAAATTGTATAGTTTGAAACGCTCATACGTATAAGAAAGTCGTGTGGTGGCCACACCTCATTTTTTTTATGTTTTCGACCTTCTTCGGTTTTTGGCATGGTCACCTAAAAACCACAGAAAGTATAAAATAGTACGTCATACAGTAAATGGGGTGGCTAATAATTGTAAAATAACTATATTTACAAATAAAAAAATTGTTTTTAAACGCGCAAATTAATTTTATACTGTAACTTCTCAAACAAACTATTTTTGAAAAAATTTAGGAATCTTAAGTCATTGCCCATAGGTGTCAATAACTATGAATTCTGGTGATTGTTGCAACCAATTATTGGCCTCTGGTTATTTAGTAAAACTTGAAGATATTTAAAGATTATGACATCAAAAACAGACAAATCAACATTTCTTTAAAACGTAAGTATAAAGATAAGATTTATTTGCATGCAAAAGTACAATTTTCTAATCAATCGTAATAATTGCAATTTTTATCGCGTTTGGAAAGAAGCTTTAGAAATGTAGGTCTACAGTGACACTGACACAGACATTTGGCGCAAATTTTCTCGTAATACGAACTGGAAAACTGAGATATATACTAAATGCTAGGTAAGCAATCATGGTTACTTGATTAAAATAAGAAAATTGTTCCTGTAGAAGCCTTAATATACAGTGTGAAGATAACAATATGATATGATTAAACCAAAAACATAAAACCTTATTGCTTAAATTTTTGTGTTATTGTAGCTGCTAAAAATAATATTTAGGTTATTGTTTCAGAATAGGTTATTTTGAGACAGGTAAACATTTTATAAAGAATGACATTTTTGCGTAAAGGCCCAAATAAAAAAAATCCTATTGTTCAGTCCATCCAGGGACACATTGTATAAATCTAAATTGTAGTATGTACAGCTTACCCTACGTCTTCTACTCTTATCGAAAAACAGACTTTTGCAAATATCTCACTAATTATATTTTAATTTAAATGAGATTGTATTTGGAACAAGTTTTGTAAAAAATATTTAAAATTCGAACAGGAAGTAACACTTACAGATTTGTTATAAAGTAGAAAAGTATTTAGACCTTTATTTCGAATAATTATTGTGTAAAGAAACTTTCAAGATTCAGCCAGTAAGTCCTATTTTTTACTCATCGAACAGCTCTTTTCCTGCAAATATCTTCAAATTATGCATTCCGCAAAGACTTGCTAAGGCGATAATAGTATATTATGACACTAGTGCATAATCAAGCTTTTAAAGCACGAGTAACGAGTTTAAAGCCACGACGCGAAGCGGAGTGGCTTTAACGTTTCGAGTGCTTTAAAAGCTAATTATGCACTGTGTCATACGATATTTTTTAGTATAAATGCAACAATAATTTTAATTAGAAGAAATCAAATCAATAATTTCAATACATATTATCGAGTGACTTGTCATTTGACATTTCCTGACATTTCAATGGACTATTAAACGCTTGGGATTGGCTGTTACCAAGCAACCTTTATACGCACGCCGTGCGATAAAGGCCCGATTATGCACGCTTATGGGTGTGTTTTGATTAGTTTATGATGCATGCATACTAAAAAAGTATTTTAAACTTTTGTTTAAAAAATTCTTCTATCAAAAATAGAACCGCACATACGTATTAGAATGTTATGTTGTACAAACACCACAAATTTTTCTCTGCATGTATGTATGCTCTTCTGTCTGAAGAAGTCACTTTATGGTGTGAAGAGTTATAATAATTTGCAACAAATTATGTAAGACCTAACAATGTATTTTATTTTACCTTGTGATTATGAATTGCGAGAACGTCTCTGCTAAATCAATTTAATTTTGAGTTATTATTATTTGATTTTCTTCTTGAAATTTTTGAAAACTTAATAAATAATTTAGGTCATGCAAATATTCGAATCATCAAAACAGCAACAAACGAAATCATTAGAACGAACAACCCCTAGAATATAAAACGAATTGTTTCAGCGTTTATTTGTTGACATGTTCGAGTGCGGCGACATAAAAGGAAAGTTATACACCAAAAACGTTTTGACGCAACTGCGGCATGTTACACGAGATATTGCCTGTATGTGCTGGAATAAAGCAAAACTGAAACCGCCACTTCTGCTCCACTTGTGCAAATTTCATTCATAATATATATGCGACAAATACAATTATATCATGTATCCTCATTAAGGTGAATATGTTTTTAATTTTGTTATTGTGCCGTTTTTAATTACAAGAAAATACCTGTCGTGATGAGCAGAAGCGTAGTCTCTAAAGAAAAATAATAATAGAGAAAAACTGATTTTTTTTTTAACTGAATAGACGTGTAGTAACTCAAACGGTTTTGGCACAATTTTTATATCTAAGATAGTCATTTTTGTCAATTAATTTGCGATTTTCCCAACAACAAACATAACATCAATTTTTATTTTAATCAACTTACTTCAACAATGACGTGAAATTCGGACAAATAGAAAAATATTATATGTACAGTGTGTAATGTGATGAGTTTTCCTATAGAGAAAAAATTTTAATACGAGTTAAAACTTATTCTTTATAAAAAAAATCAAAACCCCTTTTGGTAAATAAACAAAGCGGTAATCATTTAAGATGAGACAAAAAAAATTGAAATTATGTCGAGTTGTTGATTTTAACCCGTAACTGGTGACGCAGAATAAAATTACACTAGTGGTCACGTTGAGTCTGAGAGACTCCCTGCCAATTTTTCATTATTTTTGTTAAATAAAACGCACAAATAAATAAACTGTAGTTATATTTAGTAATAAAGTTATCAAATAAAAAATTTATTGTGCTTATATCAGTAAATTGCAAATGTAACTTCGGAAAACAACGGTATCCTTCAAACTTTAAATTTGTCCTTTTAGAAGCTTGACATGTGAAACAGAAAATGTTCGGAAATAGTAAAAACCATGTAAAAAATAGAAATTGAAAGCAATGTAAGTTAATATTCATAGACAAAAAAAATTTCAAGTGTTCCAGCTAGTCATTTGAATACCTTGAATCATCGTGTTGAAAACAAGCATGTTACCACGTGGTGAGTAGCTTTGCATTTTCATTCTATTATTTGGGATATATGGTAAATCCATCATCATATTGACGGATGTTAATGATTGAAATGCAGTATCTGGAAATTTTATATTTAGTATTGGATTGGTTAGAAGCGCAATTTCCTGAAACGGCCAGGCCGTAATTTTTGGTTAATCTACACGTGACTTCGTTGTAATTTTCGAATGCTTGGTATTGTCGGTTATTTGTATGCACGTTGTAAGAATATAAGAACATATAGTCAGGTATTTATCTATCAATTAATCTGAAAATGTGAATGACTATTTTCATGACCTATATGTCTCATGTGTTGATTGATTTTCTTTCTTGACATTTAGAACTAATTATTCTCTCTATTTAGGGAAAAATTATTGAGACGTTGAAATTGTGAGACGTAATTGCAAAACATATGTCTACGATCATATGTTGGACTTAACTATAAAGCCCTTTTGAGAAGGATTCTGCTTTTTTTTTGTTCCGTTGAAAACCTAAACCAATTATTCTTGGCAGTCAGCTAAGTATTCTTGTTGCTTCGCTGTTGATACCAGCTAATGAAGACCACATTAGTTACAGATAAGTGTTTACCCTGGTTAAAATGGAATTTTGTATTAATAATTACTAATTCTAGAAGTAAGGTCTGCCTATTTCATCAGATCGGAGACTTTTGTAAAGTTTCTGTTTAATTTAGTAAATTTATTGCATATAGGCTCACCCTACAGGGTGTTTTTAATTAAGTTCAGCGAGAATTTATTACAAAAAGGCCCATTATACAGGGTGAACTTAAATCATCTTTGCACTTGTCATACGTTTAGTAATTTTGTATAAGAGATAAGCAAGAATAGTTTGCTGTAATTCTGATTTTGGGTATTAGGTCAATATTTTTAATTATTTTAATGGTCGTTTTGACCTTAGACATAACCTATTGTAAGCGATCAATTTGCAAATTCTTCGTGACCTACAGAGATATTTCACCGATTGCGTTTTTTTTTAAATTTAGGAGTGTTCTGATTATTTGTAACTGTTAACTTAATCTTGTCTGCTTATCATTTAGTATTAATTTTTTTTATTGAATTTCAAATTTAGTTTATTTAATATATTTTTTTTTAACATACAGTGTGGAGTGATAGGTGCACCCTTGATTTTTTAAATTATCTTGGATTGTTGCTTATATTATTGTTTGATATACAGGGTGTACCATCACGAGCAGCTGTATGCCTTAGAGGTATGATTTAAATTTTATTTTAGTTTTCTCTTTACATTTCACTTTATTAATATTCAATCATTTCATCTTTGACTTTTTTATTATATATATAAATATTTTATATCTTTTTGTTTGGGAATTAAATTTAGAACTTGTGGTTTGAATTCGGTTTGTTTTATTGTTGAGTTTTGCTTTTACCTATTTCCACCTGATTTTTCTACCATATACGATCCGCGTTCGTTAACTTCGATATGCTTTAAATTCGCGGTGGAACCCTATTAAAATTAGCTTCACGTCGTTTCGACCCATACCATCTTCACTGAGTAAAGCGGCAGCCTAAATGACAAGAATAGCAGGTAGGTGAGCATAGAGGTTGCGATTCATTTGGAATCATTATTTACCAATTTCTTGTATTTGTAAGTTATTCGTGGCAATATATTGCTTGTTTCTTTGTGGATTTTTAACATTATATGTTACTTGACACTTTAGTAACCATTAGAGCGTTTATTAGTTTCTTAATTTATTTACTTGTCATACTGAAAATTACTGGTGAAAATGAAGAAAATGCTTAGACAGATGAAATGAATAACTTCAATTTTTTGTAAAGAATGAGATAGCAGTTATACGTTTCTAGTAGACATATAATCAAAAGCCATTTAATTTTTAAATCGGTATAATTTTAAAACTTCTGAATACATTATAGTAATTACCTAGTAGATTCTTCCAACTGCGCTAATAATTTTTAACTTTTCCGGGTGTTAGAGATAAGTTCTTTAAATACTCTTTCTCGGAACGTTTTATGGTTTAATCGGTTACTTACAAAAGCATAATTTAAATGTTAGACTATATAACTCATTTACTTTGTAACGAGAATAAATAGTTGTTGTTCGTACGAAAATTAGTTACCGCCGAAAAATTAATCTAGTTTGCTAAGAAATAATGGCGTTATAGAAATATATTGTTTCTAGACGGAGGAGGAGTTTACATTCAGTTTCTTTACGTCGTACATATACGTATGACATTCGAACACGCTTACCACAGACTAGCACGACTTTTTGTCAATACATTAGTTACTTGGAATAAATGTAAACGATGTAATCTAGCGTTCTTTAGCCTCAATTCGTATACTCTAAGTCATGCGAATATTTAAAGATAAATTGATTAATATTTTATGCTAATGTATAGAAATGAAATATAAATTTCGAAAATGTACAGTAGAAAATTTAAATAAAAAATTTTGCATGTACTATTCATGTTTAATAAATAGATATTTCTATTTCGTTTTTCATTGATTTTGTGATGGGTGAATAATCATGTTCAGTAGTATATTAATTGAATATACTAAATAATTACAATTATCATTACATTAGAACATCAAGTAGAATGTATATTAATTAATTTCGTCAAAATTTATGTTTGACTTTGCTAAAATAGTAAATAGAGAGATGATACCTATATACAGATGGAATAAAGTGAAAGAAAATATAACTATATCCAAAGTTGTTAGGTTAATTTTTAATGTTAAAAATGAAAAAAATTGCATTTGTTAATGGAACAAGAAAGATATAAACAAATCAATTACAAAAATCAAAGTATTAACAGATTTAATAAAGTTATCATTGGAAACCGGAAGCCAGATTTATATAATTTCCAGATGCGAATCAAGGATACAAATCCCGATTTGATATTTTTCACACACGACTCAAAATACGTGTGGAGAAGGAAGTATTTCCAAGTAACATTAAATACAACTTCTCCAGACGCAGTATTGCAGGATTTAAAAAATATGTGACACATCCTGACTTTTAAGTGTTCGCGTTCAGAGTTCAAATGAAAGTAAATCACCATTCATATTTGTAGGTGTTAATAATTGTTTATCACTGTAAATACATTTTTACAGGTTTTTAGTGTCGGTATATTCTATAACTGGTTCGGGGCAGTCCAATCTTTACCGATAATCAGCTCAAATATTCGGCGTACATTACGAATACCTGAATTGTTATTTAGAACCGTCATTTGGACCAGTAGCTGTAAATTAGAAAACAAGCGCTGTTGCTGATTTACTTTACAACATCAGGAGTAATCACCTTCTTTGTGTTCAAGGCTTTGCATCTGGGTTATTTTTTAGTGAAACTATTGGTGAGAGGAATAACATAAAAATGGTATCAACTTATGTAGATGGCATGACCAACATGCTGTAATTATTCTTTTGTTTTTTGACTTTTGTAAGTATTATATTGTATACATAGCACCAATAAATTGAGTATGAATAAAAAGAAAAATTAACACGAATTTTTTTGTTAGACCAGCAACAAAAAACAAAGATTTAGAAAGTGGTAGCAATTTATGTTGACTACACTACCAACACGCTAGCGTTAATACTAAATGGCAAATCCATTGAACAGCTGTTTGTGAGAAAGTAAAAAAAAAATTAACACGATTTTTTTGTTAGACCAGCAACAAACCAAAAAAAAATATGCAAATAACACTACTGCCAACACGTTAGCGTTTATACTGGGCGGCAAATTCATTGAAGAACTGCTAGTAAGAAAGTAAAAAAGAAAAATTAACACGAATTTTTTGTTAGACCAGCAACAAACAACAAAAATTTAAAAAGTGGTAGCAATTTATGCAAACGACACTACCAATACGCTAGCGTTAATAATACATGGCAAATCCTTTGATCAGCTGCTTGCAAGAAAGTAAAAGTGAAAATTAACAGGAATTTGTTTTGTTAGACCAGCAACAAACAAAAAACATTTATGCAGATAACACTACCAACACGCTAGCGTTTATACTGTATGGCAAATTCATTGAAGAGCTGCTTATAAGATAGTAAAAAGAAAAATTAACACGTGTTTTTTTGTTAGACCAGCAACAAACAACAAAGATTTAAAAAGTGATAGCAATTTATGCAGACGACACTACCAACACGCTAGCGTTAATACTAAACGGCAAATCCATTGAATAGCTGCTTGTAAGAAAGTAAAAAGAAAAATTAACAAGAATTTTTTGTTAGACGAGCAACAAAAAACAAAGATTTAGAAAGTGGTAGCAATTTATGTAGATTACACTACCAACACGCTAGCGTTAATACTAAATGACAAATCCATTGAACAGCTGTTTGTAAGAAAGTAAAAAGAAAAATTAACACGATTTTTTTTGTTAGACCGGCAACAAACAAAAAAGATTTATACAAATGACACTACCAACACGCTTGCGTTAATACTGGATGGCAAATCCATTGAACACCTGCTTGTGAGAAAGTAAAAAGAAAAATTAACACGAACTTTTTTGTTAGACCAGCAACAAAAAACAAAGATTTAGAAAGTGGTAGCAATTTATGCAGACTACACTAACCATCACGCTAGCGTTAATACTAAATGGCAAATCCATTGAACAGCTGTTTGTAAAAAAGTAAAAATAAAAATTAACACGAATTTTTTTGTTAGACCGGCAACAAACAAAACAGATTTATACAGATGACACTACCAACACGCTAGCGTTAATACTAAATGGCAAATCCATTGAGCAGCTGTTTATAAGAAAGTAAAAAGAAAAATTAAAACGAATTTTTTTGTTAGACCGTGAACAAACAAAAGAGTTTTAAACAGATGACACTACCAACACGCTCGCGTTAATACTGAATGGCAAATCCATTGAACAGCTGCTTGTAAGGAAGTAAACGGAAAAATTAACAATTTTTTTTTGTTAGACCGGCAACAAACAAAAAAGATTTATACAAATGACACTACCAACACGCTTGCGTTATTACTGGATGGTAAATCCATTGAACACCTGCTTGTGAGAAAGTAAAAAGAAAAATTAACACGAACTTTTTTGTTAGACCAGCAACAAAAAACAAAGATTTAGAAAGTGGTAGCAATTTATGCAGACTACACTAACCATCATGCTAGCGTTAATACTAAATGGCAAATCCATTGAACAGCTGTTTGTAAGAAAGTAAAAATAAAAATTAACACGAATTTTTTTGTTAGACCGGCAACAAACAAAACAGATTTATACAGATGACACTACCAACACGCTAGCGTTAATACTAAATGGCAAATCCATTGAGCAGGTGTTTATAAGAAAGTAAAAAGAAAAATTAAAACGAATTTTTTTGTTAGACCGTGAACAAACAAAAGAGTTTTAAACAGATGACACTACCAACACGCTCGCGTTAATACTGAATGGTAAATCCATTGAACAGCTGCTTGTAAGGAAGTAAAAGGAAAAATTAACAATTTTTTTTTGTTAGACCGGCAACAAACAAAAAAGATTTATACAAATGACACTACCAACACGCTTGCGTTAATACTGGATGGCAAATCCATTGAACACCTGCTTGTGAGAAAGTAAAAAGAAAAATTAACACGAACTTTTTTGTTAGACCAGCAACAAAAAACAAAGATTTAGAAAGTGGTAGCAATTTATGCAGACTACACTAACCATCACGCTAGCGTTAATACTAAATGGCAAATACATTGAACAGCTGTTTGTAAGAAAGTAAAAATAAAAATTAACACGAATTTTTTTGTTAGACCGGCAACAAACAAAACAGATTTATACAGATGACACTACCAACACGCTAGCGTTAATACTAAATGGCAAATCCATTGAGCAGCTGTTTATAAGAAAGTAAAAAGAAAAATTAAAACGAATTTGTTTGTTAGACCGTGAACAAACAAAAGAGTTTTAAACAGATGACACTACCAACACGCTCGCGTTAATACTGAATGGCAAATCCATTGAACAGCTGCTTGTAAGGAAGTAAAAGGAAATATTAACAAATTTTTTTTGTATAATCAGCAAAAAGCGACAAAGATTTATTGTGCTTTTGCTACTTTTACTTTCTTATACGTAGTATAAGGAAGTATTGTGATGATGAAAATTTTCGACCTCGAGATTTTTGCAGATGTCCACGTTTTCAGGTCCCCTAATACCAAAAAAGTGGTTTTTAAAAAATGTCTGTGTGTCTGTGTGTGTGTCTGTGTGTGTCTCTCTCTCTCTGTGTGTGTGTGTGTGTATGTCTGTGCGTGTGTGACCACGATAGCGGTCAAACCGCTATAGGTATCAATTCCAAATTTTGTATTTGCGTGTATAATCTGCCTCTTGAGAACTGATTAGATTTTGAGCAAAATCGGCCGACCGGAAGTAGTAGTTTACTTCAGTGAAAAAATCGAAATTTGCAAATATTTCGTCAATTACTAAGTTTAAACAAATTTATAAAGAATTCATATGTACTTAGAATTAAGTTTGAAACAAATTGTCTTAAAAAACTTTTTCGAAATTCCAACCGGAAGTAGGTCTTTTACTCTTATCGAAAATCAGTTTTTTGCGAATATTTCGCAAGTCATGCTTTTTAGACAAGTACGTTACGGGTATAAAAGTATTTAAAACATAATTTTCAATATCTTTTATATAAAAAAAATTTCAAAATTCAGACCGGAAGTACCACTTTTACTCTTATCGAATAGCGATTTTTTGCAAATATGTCGTAAGTTATGCATTCTATATATATTTATCAAGAGTACAAAAGTATTTAGAGTTAGATATGGAATATTTTTTGTATAAATGAAATTTCAAAATTCGGACCGGAAATAACACTTTCATACGTATAAGAAAGTCGTGTGGTGGCCACACCTCATTTTTTTTTATTATTTGTTATTCTCACACAGTAAATATTTGAACATTTAATATTTAAAAATACATACTTTTATTTGGTGATTTTTTTGTTAAGTATTTTAAAAAATAAATAACATTACATTATTTAGTACCATATCATTTGGTGAGATTGTACTTTATGCATGTCAGAATTTGGATTGTCTATTTTGAACTGTGGAAGCAGCTAAATTAAATGATTCTTATAATTGTTATTTGTATTATCAAGAAAATGTTATAAAATACAACTTTATTCTATATACAAATAGTGAAAGCCTTCTTCAAGTTTATCTTATAAAATTTGTAGAATAAAATATATGCGTATATGCGTATATGCGTATATTTGCTAGCAGTAAAACACAACAAATATCCTGTTGGAGTAAAGACCTGTACCTTTCCAGTTTACCCTCATATCGTCTAGTCTCCAGATTGACGATACACCCTTGCTACCTTCTACGACGTTTATGTAGCGTTTATTTCGTCAAATTTATGGTGTGCGCATATATCCTCAGGAAAGTTGGGGTGTGGGGGTTTATTTTAATACCCCCGGACTCGTAAAACCGGATACCTCCCAGAAATTGCCCTAACCCGACACGCATCAACTTTCATGTTTTTACCGTTTAGGCACTTCTGCACGAATTTATAGGCGAACTGCGATTTTCGATTAGGATTTGACTCTTATAGAACCTCCGTTACCGCCGACACTGTTCCTTTTCGCGGTGATTTCCAATAAAGCCACTTCAATTTTTTTCCACCGTCATCCTCACCTGAGAAGTCAAGTGTGCGTGGGTCGTCTTTGCCGGCGGCCCGTGGAAGTTTGAAGCGGAAAAAATGAAACAAGTTTTCCCTGAGATTTACTTCCCTTCGACCTCTACTTTTCTCATCCCTGATCGGATTGAACACTCGATATCATTGACTCTACTCGCGATAGGAAGTGGTTAATTTATATACTTCTTTAAGATTTAATGTTACTGTACTTAACAAACCTCCAGTTTTAAAACTATATTATACGGATTATTTTGTTTTTTTTTTTAAATTTGGATAGTTAGGTAATAAAAATCACTGGGCAACAAATTTTCGAAAAGTTCATGCTTCCAAGCTGAAAATAGTCATTTCTTAATGAATTCAATATGCTGAACACGAAAATGACTAAGAAAAAGCTGAATTGGCTACGGGTTTTCTGTTATATGTACACATATTTCAGAAAAAGTGTACTTATGTCAATATTATAATACATGGTAAGAAAACATTTACGCATATTTCAGAAAAAGTGTACTTATGTCAATATTATAATACATGGTAAGAAAACATTTACGCATATTTCAGAAAAAGTGTACTTATGTCAATATTATAATACATGGTAAGAAAACATTAGTCTGCTTCCGGCTTTCGACTTCTTTTGGCCTGCCGTTTGTAGTGGACTTGTGGAGCATATCTACTCATTGTCCAACAATAGTCAGCTAGCATTGACGTAGACCATTTGCCTTGGTACCGTTGCTCCATGGTGGCAATGTCCTGATGAAAGCGTTCGCCGTGCTCATCGCTGACCTGCCCGCAGTTATCAGGAAAGAAATCTAAGTGGGAATCAAGAAAGTGGATCTTTAAGGACATATTGCAGCCGAATTCATGAAACAAAGCCAACATATCCTCAACCAGACACTTGTAATTTTCTGCCTTGTCATTCCCCAGGAAGTTTGCTGCCACTTGATAGAATGCATCCCAAACCTGTTTTTCTTTACCTTGAAGAAGTTCCTCAAACTTGGGGTCTCGGAAGAGCTGTCTAATTTGAGGCCCCACAAAGATGCCCTCTTTAATTTTGGCTTCACTGAGTCGAGGGAATTTGTCATGCAGGTACTTGAATGCTGGTCCATTCTTATCCATGGCTTTTACCAAGTTTTTGACAAGACCGAGTTTGATGTGTAAAGGAGGAATGATGATTTTGTGTGGCTGTGCCAATGGTGGGTGCTGTACATTCGTTTCTCCAGGCTTAAAAAATGCTCTCGGAGGCCAGTCTTTCTTGATATAGTGCAAATCGATTGCTCTGCTGTCCCACAGACAAAGAAAACAGCAGTACTTTGTATATCCCTGCTGCAAACCCATCAACAGAGATACTACCTTCAGGTCAGAACATATCTGCCAGCCATACTTGCTGTAGTTAATCGTCTCCAGTAGCTGCTTTAGATTGCCGTAAGTCTCCTTCATGTAGACCGCATGTGCAATAGGTATGGATGGAAGCTGGTTCCCATTATTCAACAAAACCGCCTTTAGGCTCAGTTTTGAAGCGTCTATAAACAGCCGCCATTCGTGGGGATCATGTGCAATACCGAGAGCTTGTAGTAGACCATCAATATCGCAGCAGAACACAAGGCTTTCTTCTTTCTTAAAGAAAGATTCGAAGAGCTGATGGCGGGTGCGAAATGAAGTCACTCGGACATTCTGTTCCAGAAGATTCCACTGTCGAAGTCTTGAGGCCAGTATCTCCGCTTTGCTTTTCGACAGAATCGCGAACAAGATCGTTCATTTCATCCTGGGTAATTTTATGTGGTGCAGATGTTTCGTGAAAGCACGAAAAGTCATCATCCTTACTGCCACGTTGAGGAGAACTCGCGGACGCATGGCCATCCTCATCGTCTGAACTGATAGAAAAATCTGTAGGAGGTCCTGGAATTGGGAGTCCTTCGCCATGAGAGACAGGTCGCAGAGCAGATGGTATGTTAGGGTATTCAACTGTCCACTTCTTCTTCTTGGTGATGCCTCCAGAAGCTGGTCGTACCATACAGAAATAACAGTCATCAACGTGATTGGTGGGCTCCCTCCAAATCATGGGCACAGCAAATGGCATTGCCTTTCTTTTGCCATTAAGCCACTGTGAAAGATTTACGGCACAAGTGCGGCAGCATACGTGTGGGGCCCAGTCTTTGTCCTGGTCGCCTATCTTGCAACCAAAATACAAATGATACGCTTTCTTAACTGTTGCACTGATGTTCTTTTTCTATGCAGCAAATGTCACTTCTCCGCAAATATAACAGAAGTTATTTGCACTATTAACACAGTTACGAGGCATTGCTACTGTTTAGTTACTTTACACTATAGCAATCACTTATGTATGCTAGAGCTTCGAAAAATATGCGCGAATGAACGGACATTGCACGAGTTAACTGTCACGTCGGCCATTTATAAATAAACTATAATTAGCTATTGCTTGATATTGCGCAATCAATTTCGCAACACTCTCAATGGAAACTTACAGTAAATGCTGCATTAACTTCTTTGCATGAAGGGGTGATGCAATATGACGCAAAATTTCGTAATTTCTCACTAAATTGCATTACATTATGCAATAGCATCTATACAATGGGCAAAAAGTCAATATCTCTTGAACGTGAGCCAATCAACTTTTTTCAATGTGATATTCGTGTTCAGCACGTTGAATTCATTCAGGATTGGGTACTTTCACCTAAGAAGCAATTTCACTGTTGACCAGTGTAACTGACGTAGAGACTTTTGTACTATTAAGGAAATGCAATAATATAGGTACAATGTTTGCAAGAACCTTATATATTACAAATGTATTGGAAAAAAGAACTAAAAATAATATTACAATTTTAAGCAAAGGGGCGATGCCTGACTGAATTACAAACAATGTTTATAGAAAATAATTTATGTAAAATACTCCTCCAACCATAATGTTAAGGCTCAGTATGGCTTTATTACGAAACGATTATCTTTTACTTAGTAAATATAGTAAACAATTTAGTAAACAATTTAACAAACTGCAAATACCATACATGTATCTTAACAACCTCAGGTCTTACCTCCATAGTGTCTATATCCAACTTAGCCCTAACACTCAGTTGGAGACGGTTGAGTCCTAGACTCACCATTAAATCTAGTTGATCAGAGATTCGCCACTTCCTTATGATACTGTAAATTCGAACATCCTGTCGCCTCTACTGCACAACGAGGGAAGTAGATAACAAAACCAGATATTGACACCAAAGTCAAAAAAGTAAGATGTAAACCACAAAATAAAAGTTTGCTCAATGTGAAAGTAATAATTGACAAGATTTAGTTAACTGGGTCTTTCTTGGTCAAACATGTTATATAACTAATTTAAATGATCTATTGTACCTATAATATTTAAAACAAAATAACAGACTTAAAATAACTTTCCACCAGTTTTTATTGGTAGTATTTTGCGACATATATTTCGGTATTCTTATACCATTTTCGAAGATCAACTAAAGGTCAGTATAACGGTTGACACTAAACACTGTGATGCCAACCAGCAGTCGCATTATTTAAATACTTGCTTTTATAATTGAATTATTGATCGAAACGACGAAAGTGTTTAAGGAAATTTTATTTTATATTTTGTTTTGTTTCGGACATATCTAACGAATGTAGCAACTCCCCTTGTTATACATATGCTGTGACCTTCAAATTAAAGAAAATAAGAATGTTAAGAATTAGCTTAATTGTTGAAAAAGAATATTAATTTTATTTTAAAAACTTTTATATTTAAGTGTTAAGCATTAGACAAAACAAGTAACACAAGGGTATAATGGGTTGCCTATATTTAAGTAGAAATTTTGTATCAAAATAAACTTGATTTATTAGTATATCTTAAGTTGAATAAGTACTAAAAATTAAGTACAAGACAAACACAAAACAAATCAATAGGTTTTATGCTGTCTAAAAGACACATAAATACCAGACGAATCAAAATAAAAACAAGACGTGCTTCAACAAAATTAAGAGAACCAACGTAAATTCAGACATGCATAATGCGACAATGTATAAGAAAGATTTTTATCGACGACTAAACAATAAAGTAGGTATTATATTAATCACTATTGGCTAATAATAATACTCATAATACCCGGAGGGAATAATGAAATGCGACGAGGGAATAATGGGCCATAACGTTACCATTATTCCCTACATTCCGCCAATAAGAACATAACGTTCCTAACGTCGCGTAGTAACGATAGACAAGTCCGGCCATTTTACTAACTGTCTAACCGTCAAACGTCATATTGATATAGTAATCTGACATTTTAGTTTAATTATTTTGATTTTTTTATGTAATTTTCAGTTAGTCGTCGATAAAGTTGTGTATACTAACTCGCAATAATGACTATTATTCCCTCGAGCTGAGTTACTCCCTCGCCGCTTACGCGGCTCGGTTCGTAAATTCAGCTCTCAGGAATAATAACTGTCATTATTGACTCGTTGTATAAACTACTATAATAATCACACGTAAAATATAACAAATACCTTGAACTTATATCTATGAATAATAAAAGGATATGAGTCAAAACATTTATAATACGATATAATTGATTGCAATGTTCTGTGTAAACAATAACTGTACGAATACAAAAGAACATTCATTAATTCTTGTATGTGTGGCACAGGAATTTCAATAGACTATATACATGGTCTTGTATGGTTAGAAAACTGCAAAGAAAAAATATAGTGTCAATATTGTTTACATTTTTTTGCAAATTAACGTACTACCAGAGGAGAGATTGAATCTGGAGACGATATGACGGGAGCGACTGGCCTTTATGATGCGATATTTGTAAGAAAGATTCCAGTTATCTATAATGTTTTCCCGGTATTACCTAATCCAGGTATTTCTAAAAGAAAAATAAGGATAACTTTAGTCAATGGAAAAAGAAAATACATAACAAATGATGAAAAAGGTAATACGTTCATATACAAGTACTATGAGGGACTATATTAAGAAGAAAGAGAAAAACATGTTGTTGAAAAATTTGTTGTTTAATAATGGACAATTCAAGATGCTGAATAAACTGTCAAAGACTATGTGTGCGAACAAGAGGGATTTCATCACGGGCGTTTCAAGAAATCGATGCCAACTTAAAATTTAGTTTGAGAAAAGAAGCGCTGCAAATTGCAAGCTTTTGGTTACTCATTATAATGCTCTCAGATATGATCGCTATCCATTTATTACTGACAGATCATTGCAAAGCGGCGTATTTACTGCTGTTATGCCTGGCTTTAATAGAAATCATATAAAGTGCGTCTCTAAAGCCTTCCCCTTCGTTATATTTTAATCAAGGTGGAATAAAACATTAAAACAAAAATAAAACAAAATGAAAGGTATTTGGAATGAACTGGAAAGAATAGAAGAAACAGAAAAAATTATCTTTTTAAGAAAATAAAGGAACAATTAACTTAAACAATTTAGTATTTTTATACTGGTTTTGTTTTATTTTTATTTCAACGTTTTATTCCACTTCATTTAAAAGCCACTGTATATATACATTTCAAGTGGTACACATTGCTACATAAAAATTAATTATCGTTGCATAACTGAAGATATAAAGTAGTGCATAATGTTCTCCACATATTTTCTTATTTTTCGAAACTGGATATTCTTATTTATTACATATGCAAATACGAATTAAAAGAATAAATTGAAAACGCAAAAAAAATCGTATAATAATACAATATGACATGTAAAATAATATGTTGTTTTTTCGTTTTATTAATTTGCTTTTTATATAAAACCTACGTATTACGTACGTAGAATTGTTATGAGAACGATGTAAATTAACAATCGAAACGTTAACAGAATAATTATTGTTTTCTTTCAATATGTATTAATTTTACTGCGATACCACAATATCCAAGAAAATAATTCCTTTAATATTTAATTATTAAATTAGTGGTAAAGAAAAACAAATATAATGTATATACCGGGTGTCTGTTTAAGCTCGGCCACCGGCCATATCTCGGCAACCGTTTATCGTACAACCTGGCGGAAAAAATCTTGATAGTAAAATGGACCATAGGAATTTCAACCAAAATATTTTTAAGTTTCCAAAATGATCGCAAGGGTCCGCAATTTTCAAGATGAGTTTAATTTTTCATTAAATTCTAGATTAAGATAAATTAAAATTTTTACTAGCAACATTTTTAGATGTTTTTATACAATTTTCATTTGAAACTTTTAGATCTAAGTCCAATACGAAGGGGAGGGTGGAGGGGGCATGTCTGCGTACTAAATTGGTATAATTTCGGTTTGACTCAACGGAATTGAATGTTTCTGGGCTCATTAGATAGAGAATTTTACAAGGAATTGAAGGATATATAGTACGAAATTATGTGGTTGTCAAAAAAGTAACAGGGGGCGTTGTTCTCAATTTATGTATATTACTTGTTTTTTCTTTAAAAGTTTAAATGGAACGGTATATTTTTAACATCGTAATATTGAAGCACATAAAAGCTGAAAAGAGTGATGAAAACTGGAAGTTGCTACTTTTTTTCTTGACGAATTTTTTATTTATTTCTTTATTGGGAATAATAATTTTATTTTAATTTTAAGAGAGTCTCTAGACAATGTTTAAGTTCGTTTTCACTTGAATTTTCATCATACTCTTCCATAAATATATTAATTTCAATCTTCTCACCGATTTTTTAATTCGTTGCATATGTTACGTTAGATTCTCCTTTTAAATCTTTTCTCAAAATCTCTAGCTATTTTAAAATTTCATGTCTTTTCTTTTTAGACATTGAAATAAAATAATAACAATAATAATAATAATAATATATCTTTATTACCCAATAGATATACATCTAATTATAGGTAAACAGCAAAAATAATTTCCATAACTCATGAACTAAGTAGATAATAACAAGAAAAAACACAATATAATATAATGCATTAGTTATAAACAAATGATTTACTTATTATCATTTACTTATTAGTAACGAAAGGGTACAACAATTGATATATAATTCATCCCCGCCTATAACATGAAAATAAGTAAGAAGCCTATTATTATACTTAAATATAAAATAAATAAATAAGAAAATATTTTGACCAAGAAATATAAATAAAAAAAAATATATTTAAATCAGAAAGTACAAAAAATAAAGCAAAAAAAACTTAACAAATGTTCAAAGTGTTACCATTATTTTTAATACACATGTTTACTTGTCGATTAGTAGGGAGCAGAGTTACTTCAATTTCGGAGGCAGCAATTGTTGTAATCGGCTTTTAGTGATAAACTATGTCTTTTGTTCTGCCCCATAAATAAAAATCAAGACTATCTCTCAAGACGAATAAAAACTCAATAATGTCTTCTATGCGGATAATTTAGGGAATATTGCCGGCAAGCATGAATGCATTTTCAAAGCATTGAAAATACATTCTGATCATGTCATAAGCTTCAATGTTAGATTACGACATTTTACAAACTTAATAATTATGTGCTGGTGTCCAAAAAGTTTAACTACAAGTGACACTAATATTTTTACATTTTGATTTTCATGGCCCACATTTGGAAATCTCATAATAATGTAATTTAGTATCACGGTGCATGCGATGTTGTATGACGAAAATTTAAGGAAAAAAGCAAACTTCACTGTTCAGTATTATTAATATTTTATTTTAATGTTGGAAAGGACAAGAAATGATATTTAAAAAATAATAGCTAGATAATTTGAAAACATTTAATAGGGGAATCTAACGTAACATATGCAATAAATTAAAAAATCGAAGAGTATGATGAGAATTTAAGTGAAAACAAACTATACACTGTCTAAAGACTCTCCTAAAATTAAAATAAAATTAGTACTCCCAATAAATAAATAAATTTATATTTAAATTTTTTTATTTTTCTGGATTGTCTTCGTATGACTATATCTTCGTCAAGAAGAGATGTAGCAACTTCCGGTTTTCATCACTGTCTTCAGTTTTTATGTTCAGTATTGTTACTTTAAAAATAAACCGTTCCATTTAAAATTTTAAAGAAAAAAACTAGTAATGTACATAAATTGAGAACAGCGCCCCCTGTTACTTTTTTTGACAACCACGTTATTTCGTACTACATATCCTTCAATTCTTTGTACAATTCTCTATCTAATGAGCCCAGAAACATTCAAATCCGTTGACTCAAACCGAAATTATACCTACTTTTGTACGCAGACATACCCCACTTTACCCTCCCTTTCGTATGGAACTTAGATCAAAAAGTTTCTTTCATTGTATAAAAACTTCTGAAAATGTTGCTAGTAAAAATTTTAATCCAACTGAATCTAGAATTTAATGAAAAATTATCAAATTTTTAATTGATCTTGAGAATTGCGCCCCCTTGCGATCATTTTGGAGACTTAAAAATATTTTTGTTGAAATTCCCGTGGTCCATTTTATTATTAGGAGTTTTTCCGCCAGGTTGTACGAGAAACGGTTGCCGAGGTATGGCCGGTGGTCGAGCTTAAACAGACACCCGGTATATATATAAACAAGACGGCGTAAATGCTTTTCATAAAAAAGATTTTTTTAATTAATACTGATTATTAAGTTTTTACTTTTACTTAAATAAGTAGTGTAATAAATTATATTATTATTACATATAATATCAATGAGATATAAACATTTTATTTTCACAATAAGTGTAATCAATATTAAGCACTTTCTATTTAAATATCTCAAGTCTCATATATAAACACCATAAATTAAATTAAAACTACACATATTATATTTGCCGTTCAAACAGAGTGAACCACGACAAAAACCCTAATTACTGTCAACTTTAATAATAGTACAACTGCCACAGCCACCACAACGCGAAACTTTCCCACACAATACGTCCGAAGTAATAGTTTCTCCAAACTTTAGGCATTATTACTGTTGACGGATTTTCCTTTGTAGCAGCGTCCATTTTTTCATTTCATCTCTCTCTCTTGTTCAAACATACACACCGCAACACTTAGTAAGTGGTAAAACTGGATCATCGCGGGCCACGAAGAGTCGAGGTATGGGGGAGCGCGACAGGAACCACTTCCCGGGTATCATTAACAAGGATGCCGCGGCTTTATAGTGTCTTCTTGATTATGCCGCATCACCATAAGCAAAACAGGTCATCAATCAAGTGAAGCTGTGCAGGAACCGCACGTCTAAGATTGCCACCAAAGATGGATCCGGCATCTTAGTCGGTTTTCACGTCTAAATACATCCGGCAGTCATGATACCGGCGTTAAGTGGGACACGAGTGGAGATTACATGCCAATTCCCTTTTCCCGAATTAGCAGGGTCCGATTTTGGTGCAGAAACATTATCGGATAGACGGCGAGATAGGAGGTATCCCGTAGAAGGCGATAAGGAAATCGCTCAGGTGAATCAAATTGAAGATTTAGATAAGGGTCTGAGTGTTAGGGTAGGTGCCTTTGAGACGATTTTCAACTATTTCTTTATCGCGTGTTTTCTAACTAAACCATGAAAAGGTTTATATATTTAAACTAAATTCAACTTTTTTCTTTAGCTATTAACACTAAAAAACTTTCTTGTTATACAGAGTAAATCAACGATCTGACACAGTAAATTAACTCACAGAGTGATGCATAAATCATTGGCATAAAGAATATTTACTTTCTTAAATTGAATACCTATATGCAGGGGGTCACAGAATAATTATTCATAATTTTCAGAAATGACAGAGGGCACTTAAGTAAACATTTTTTCTTAATAAACTACTGTCTGGAAATTACTCGGTATCAAGATAAACTAGAAATCTTTAATAAGAATCTCAATTACAACAGGAAATAGTAAAGTCAAGGGACATTTTATTAGAAATAATACTGCATTATAATTTATAAAAATTGCTCGAAGTTACGACCACCATTTGCGATACACAAGTTGTAACGATTTGCAATCGAATGTCGAATTCTGCGAAATAGCTGAGGAAGTTTGCGAATATCATCAAATGCTAGAATAATTCGAGCCACTAAAATTAACTGGAGATATATCTAGTGAACGTGCAGGCCGAGAAATTGGTCCCCCTCTTCCGATAATTATCTTAGATAATTTCGGCAATTTAATCCAAAACGTGCTGGTGCACTATCGTGCTGGAAAACAATATTTCTTCGAATATTAAGTGGGACATTTTCAAGCAATTCTGGTAGAGTATGATAGTTGGTGATACTGACTATTCTTCCTTGATGATATTTTTTCGTTTCGGTTCATAAGTCAAATCGAATTTTCATCGCAAATCAAACTTCAGATGGATTTTTGTACGTCAATATTAATGTCTTCCGTTACTTTAGTGGATATTCTTACACTTAAGCTTAACTACATACCGACATGTCAAATTAAAAACTGCTATCGAATAATTCAAAAGAAAGATATCTTCTGCATCATTTCCTGGTTTTGAGTTCTTCTTTCTTCGGATACATGCTAAACTTGTGATTGATGAAATTAATGCCATTTAGTATAGGTACATACATTTAATTTTTTCAATTTATTTGTTTGTATATTTCCAGTATTTAACGAACGAAACCTGCAAACGTTTAAGACTGTAACTTCGTCATCTTGTACGATCATATACAATTACTGACCTTGTGGCTTCAATTCTTTCCACCTTAATTTACGGCAGGGCTCGTGAAATCGGTCTTTCTTCTATATGTAATTCTTTAACTTATCGCATGACAAAATTAGACCTTTGAAATTATCGCATGCCAAAATTAAACCTACAAACATTTGAGACTGTAATTTCTGAAACTTGTACGATCATGTATAGTTACTGACCTTATGGCTGCAATTCTTTTCACCTTAGTTTACGGCAGGAGTCGTGGAATTGGTCTTTCCTATAAACGTTAATACTTGAAACTTATCGCATGTCAAAATTTGTCCTTTGGTTTAGGAAAAATATAGCACCCCGCATGACTGACACTATTCTGTCTAGTTCTGAGGCAAATGTCATCCCGAACTGAAATTTTGATTAGCGGTTTCGTCGATAGTTTATCAGCTGCAATTGAATTTTCGTGCGACTGTCAACGTAAATCAACCGTCAGGTGGATGTTTGTCAGTCAATTTTGGCGTCTCCAGATACATTTTACTCAACCCTATCTGGACTTGGGGTGTCATTGTCAGCTGTGCCGACCCACCGCCATATTTAATATACCGAAGACCTAGCTAAATTTATCGCTCTACACGTCCTCCTTATGGCAGAAAACGTGGATACGGCGTGATTTACTACACGTCCGAGAGTACCGATTTTTGCACGCTTCTCTTCAGCGGCCCGTATCTCTGCACACGCTCCACTAAGAAGGAAAATCTCTCCGTCGAGGTGCGGTTTGAAGTCGCACGTACGCCCACGCCAAACGACAGCTTTTAATTCCCCGTATCCAGAGAGGAGTTTTGCGCCCCTCGTCGCTAATTTTCGTCGATTTTGACGATTCGGTTAAGCTATTTCAACCAAGGCGATTAGAGCGGGTCACTCGAATGGCTTTTATTATATATATAAAAAAAAATATGTTGCTGTAAAGAAATATTGAGCATCCATTTGCAAGAATTAAGTTTCTTATGATAACAATTTCTTCATTTTACAACATCTGCCGAAACACCCAGCATATGTTAGAACAGGTTATGCATACCACTTGCCACACCTTATGTGTATGCCATACCAGATTATTGTGTGAAAGCAGTTTGGAAGTTACGAAAACACAGACATTTGACTTGTAAAAGTCTTTCGTATGCAACTGAAAATTAAAACCTTAAGACAGGGTTTCTCAACCAGTGGGTCGCGACCCCCCGGGGGGGATCGCGGAACATATCTGGGGGGGGGGGGTCGCAGATTTGGAAGGAAAAAATGAAAACAAATATTGTTAATTTAAGATCAATGTATTTGAAAACAAGATTACATAGTTTTTGCACTACTTTTTACAACTCTTTTAGATAAATCAATGAGAAACTTATGCTTGTTTGCATTCTACTAAATTTTTAATGTCTGGATTTATTTGAATAATACATTTATTCCAAAATCAAACGGTTTCTTGATTTCGTTTTCAAATTTACCATAGTGGAAAATCCTTGTTCACAATTGTAAGATGTTGCAAATGGCATCAACACTTTCAACGCTGCTATTGACAGGTCTGGATATTCCTATTTTATACGCATCCAAAATCTATCGGCACAAGCATTATTGAAACTTAATTGAATCTCCTGATCAGTCGAAACCTCTATAAGTTGTTCATGAAGACGGACACTTAGCTCGGCATTTTGTACTGCTTGTTCGTTGAAAGGATTTACTACCCACAAGTCACCGCTCATATCTTTGTTGGGAATGTAATCCGTCAGTTGTTGAATTAAGGCCGCGAGGTGTGAGGATATGAGCTGAAAGAAAGAAGAAGTGTCAAGGGATGTGTCGCCTGCACTCAAAATATTCTCTCTGAATTCTTCAGTAAGTGGAAAGTTCTCATAATTGTCTCTCTCAACTCGTGTGTTCCATGCAGTAAGTTTATTTACAAATGCATTCACTTTGGTTTGTGCAAACAACACTGTTTTGTCTGGTCCTTGTAGGGATGCGTTCAAACTGTTAAGATGAGAGAAGATGTCAGCTAAATAAGCAAGCTTTATCAACCACTTCTCATTACTGAAATAACTCGAAAATTCAGGTTTATTATCAACCAAAAACAACAACATTTCAGACTTCAGTTCAAACAACCTGCTTAGCACATTGCCACGAGATAGCCATCTTACTTCGGTGTGAAACAGCAAGTGTTTATGTAAGGCTCCCATATCATCACACAAATTTTCTAGTAACCGACTCTGCAAGGGGCGACTCTTAATAAAGTTGACAACCTTTTCTGCCTCAGCCAAAACTTGACAGAATTCATCTGGTATTTTCTTAGCTGCCAAAGCTTGCCTATGTAAAAAGCAGTAGACCCATTTTGCAAGTGCAATTAATGATTTCAGCCTAGTTATCAAACCACTGTTCTTTCCCGTTAGTGCCTTTGCCCCGTCACTGCAAATTGAAACACATTTGTTCCATTCAATTTCAAAAGGTTCAGTCGCTTCTACAAAAATCTTAAAAAGACTTTCACCGGTTGTGTTATTTGGCAGGGGCTTACAGAAAATATATTTTCATGAATGCAATCATTGTAATCATACCTAACGTAGCACAAAAATTGGGCACAGTTGGCAACGTCAGTTGACTCATCAAACTGGATGGACAAAAAACTACTTTCTTTTAATTGTTTTTTTAGCTGGTTCTGGACATCTGCGTCTTGATATAGAGTCATTTGATAAAGGGACCTTCTTTAATTTTTCGGATTCTTGAGGGCCGATCATATTAGTAACCAAATCAATTGCGGCAGGAAGAATCAATTCATCAGCGATTGTGTGTGGTTTTCCTTTCTTAGCTATCTTCAGCGCCACCTCGTACGATGCCGTGAGTTTATTTTCACTAACATCGCAAAAGTGTTTAATATTTACCTGTTGACTTCTGAAAGAAACCAATTTTCTCTGGAAAAACTCCACTGGTTTGTCTTTCAAAGCGAAATGTTTAGTTTCAAGATGGTGTTTCATTTTCGAGGGCTTCATGCTTTCTGCTGATAGCGTTTCACTACAAATAACGCACTGAGGTCTGTTGCCTAATCCAGTAAAACCGAACTGTATGTACGTTTCGTTGTACTTACGAACCTTTGTTTTCACATTTTCACGACTCTCACTACTTGTAGATGCTCTTTTCAAAAACTTATCCATGGTATCAATAAAAAACTGCACAACAAGAAGACTGATCACCTCAATATGACGCCCTCGGGCAGACTGGCGCTGTGTGGCTGTGATGTGAATGTGAGTGATCAGCTGACAGGCAGCTACCTGTAGTGCTCAGACCTGACACTGGGTGCGCGCGCACACATGCACCCGCGACCATCGACCTTGTGAATTGCCGGTTCTTTTTTGAAGACTTCTTACTTTCAGCTGACGTCGCTTAACAAATTAAGTGTTTTATACATCCAGTTAATAGCAATAATCGTCTTAAATAGTTACGCGTTAAATTTATTGTAATTATAAATCAATTAAAGTAACTCACTTTTTCAGTAAATATAAACATTTATCTATTGTAGATATAATTAGCATGGTAATTTAACTTTGCAATTCATAGGGGTCGCCTAAATATTTGACCTAAAAAGGGGGTCGTAGGACCTAAAAGGTTGAGAACCGCTGCCTTAAGACAACAACTACGTTTTTAATAGCCAAGTAAATGGAAAACAAAAAAATCATAAAATTCGATTTCATTATAATACAAAAAAAAAGAAGATTGTCTATTAACGATTAATTTAAGGAAAACAGAATAATTAATTTCAATCAAGTTTTAAAAATTTCTTTTGATCCGTAAAAGAAATAGATGCAAATCATAGGCTTGTGATAAAATTCAGAAACTTTATATGCATGGGTATTTAAGTGAAATTGCTCTTATATGCATAAAGATATGTTTAGCCTCGTTCGGAATAAATTACCTGTTCATTCAAATGTCTCGTGTATTGTACGATTTATATATCTGTTGTATTTTAAAACCCCAATTTTCTTTCCAAATATGTAAAGAATACAGTGGACCAGTTTGGAGCCTTGCACTAGACAATGAAACGCATCGTTAGGAGTGCCATTTATATTACATTTTTAAAATATCTGTACAGTGATATGGATGAAGGGAAAACATGTATAGGAATCTTTTTGGACCTCAGCAAAGCCTTCGATCTTGTAAACCATCGAGTGCTGCTTGAAAAACTGTATAACTATGGGATTAGGGGAAATGTTTGGGACTGGTTTAATAGCTACCTTGTAGGAAGAGAACACTATGTGGAAATTGACGGGACTTGCTCTAGCAGGTTGCATTTGGGGCGTGGTGTGCCACAGGGAAGCATCCTCGGTCCATTGCTCTATATAGTATATGTTAACGACATGAACGTGGAAAGGGCTGTTTTGTTTGCGGATGACACATCCATGATTGTGAGTTGCTCAAGTGGGACGGATGCTGTGAGATGCGCGGAAAATAGTTTAATCGCGGTAAGCGAATATCTGTCTCAGAATGACTTAGTTATAAACAGTGAAAAGACCACTTATATGGACTTCAGAACAAGATCATATGACAGAGACACTTCGAGTTTAATTAGATGTAACGGTCACAGTATCGCACAGGTGGATAGTACTAGGTTTCTAGGGGTTACCATTGATTATACATGCAAGTGGAATGAACACATTGATGGCATTTGCAAAAAATTATCTTCGTTCTGCCACGTTCTCAGGGTCCTTAAATCTGGGGTGAGCCCGGATATTCTCCTAACATATTACTTTGGCCAGGTCCACTCGGTGATGTCCTATGCGATCTTGGCATGGGGCTCATCGTCTGGCCTGGATAGAGTATTTAAAATGCAGAAACGTGCAATACGTATTATGAATGGGGTGGGTAGTAGGGTTAGCTGCAGATCACATTTTGCCTCGATGAGGGTGTTGCCGCTACCGTGTGTCTACATCATGGAACTGTTATTAAACGCGAAGGACAATCTTAATAGTTTGACACATTTGAGTAGTTATCATACGTACAACACGCGGAATATATTACAGTTAGAGATACCGAGGCATAAACTTGCATTTTATGAAAAGAGTCCACACTTAACAGCTATAAAAGCATATAACAAGCTACCAAATAACGTAAAAAATATCGGGTGCAGAGAGATCTTTAAACGTACAATAAAAGCGTCTTTGTTGCGTGGGTGTTACTACTCATTGTCAGAGTTTTTAAATGAGATCTGAATTAGAATTGGTATTTTTGTATTAGTTTGTATCCATATTGTCTTTTTATGTATGTTGTATATGTAATAGCTTTGTTGACATATCCCATACTACTATGCATTCGAGAGGACAAATAAATTATTATTATTATTATTATTATTATTATTATTATAATCTCACCAGTGTACATGTTGGCCGTTGCAAAAGTAGGCTCTGCATTTCTTTCTTTTTTAATAAAACAACACCCTAAACTTAATTTAAACATTTTGCAGCAGTATTAAAGCTGACATTTAGTTCAGTTTAGGTCAGTTTGGTGGTGACACAAAAATAGAATGTGGGGGTACGATTAGGTGTCGTAAAGTGGCGGTTCATATTGACAAATAGTCGAACTTAATTTCACACAAGAAAAGAAGTGAAGATTCCTGTTACAGCAACAAATATATATTACCGACTTTTAAGTGAACTCGAAGATAGATAGATTTAAAACACGCACAAGAAATTATTAAAGAAACATCTTGAACACGTTTTTGTTTACACACCATTCGAAATTTATGCTAGTAAAATGATTTATGTTGGGAAAAACACATTTTTTGAAGTAATTCCCCAGGAGGAATAAAATCATTATGTAATACTCAGTTGGTGAAAGTTCAGCTTATTTATAAACATCTTTTAATAATTTTTATGTCAATCGAAAGCGTATTTCAGACTTCTATAGGGGAATGTAAACTGCGCGAAGGCTGGGGTCCGTCCGGCCATAAAAAGTAAAAGAACCAAACAGACAATTATTCTCATACCGTTTCTAATCCATGCGTCATTATTTTCACTAGGTGCTTGAGAATGATCTTTCTCGCTTAATTTGTAGTGTGTTTAATGATTTTTGGATTTAATCATGGGTTGTTGTTAACTGAATTTTGTGGTGTTGGTAAATTGCCTCCCCACAGGTAGTAAGAGAAAGGGTCGGATTTAATCCGTCATATAAATAGGTAAATTGCCTCCCAAACGTTTGTAATCATTTAAGTCGGATTATTTTTAAGTTACTTATTCTCTGGATAAAGTTTTTCAACATGACTCCCAGTATTATTTTTAGTGAAAGGGGAAAACAGTTATTAATTTTAAACAAGTATAAATATGGTTTCAAAAAATGTTTAAAAAGTGGTGAAAAACGCTGGACTTGTACAAAGAAAACATGCAAATCTTTCCTTCTTACCCTGTGCGAAGTTGACAACAATACAGTTGTTACAAAACATATTCAGGAACATAGTCATGACGCTGAGATAGAAAAATTACATCATCAAATTGCTAACACGTCCTGTAAAAGGAAGGCTATCGAAAATATGTCTGAAAAACCTGCGAAAATTATACGACGCGTACTACAAGAAAATCTTCCATCAACAGTTACCACGGTTGATGTAGCTTGTATTAGAAGAAATCTCTACAACGCTCGTCGGAAAGAGCAGCCTGCATTGCCGAAGAGCATTGAAGATTGTTTCAGAATTCTGGAGGTGGTCACAATTGAAACATGTAAAGGTGAACCTTTTATGCTTACTAATAGTAAAATTGACAAAATAGTTGTTTTTTTGTTGTAAATCAAATATCCAGTTTTTTGAAAAGGTGACACGAATTTATTTGGACGGTACCTTTAATTATTGCGCCCAGTTCTTTTGTCAATTGTTGACTATTCATGGGTATTACAATGGACGTTATATTGCATTAGTATTTTCGTTGTTGCCTGATAAACAACCAAAGACATCTTTAAAATTATTTAATTTATTTACGGATAGCTTTAAAAATAATCATATAAAAGTAAACATATTGGAGGTCGTAATTGATTTTGAAAAAGGTATCCGCAAGTCTGTTCAATAAACTTGGCCGTTAGCAAAGATAATTGGTTGTCGATTTCATCTTTCACAATCTTGGTATCGCAAAATCCAAGAATACGGCTTGACTTCTTGATATTGTGATAGTTCACCAACATGAATCAGTAATGATATGTGGGAAGTACTAGTGTTAATAAAATATACTGTATATGTTCTTGAAGTGAGTATAAAAAAATGAAAGTTGGTAATATTTAATAGACCAAACTATAATTAAGTAAATAGATGTGGGAATATTTGATTTATACTTAAAATAATTGTGAGAATATTAAATGGATATATTCCTATGTTTTTGTGAATCGTGCAAAGTTGGTTGCATATCGGGGTACGTTGAAGTTTTTCTTGCATCGAGTGGTTGGTTGCCTATCAGGTTTCTTTGTTGCATTAATTTTACCCATTTCTGAAAATAGAATTGTAAATATTACTTGATGTATTTTCATGTGAAATATTATTTTGTAAAAGCTTGTTTAATTAACACTATTGAAAAATAGACATAATTAGTTTGGATTTTGAATCATAAAGGTTAAAAAATGATGTATAGTTGCGCGCTTAAATTCAAATATGAGAAGTGTCAGATTTTGACATTTTAAATAATAACGTTATAGTATTGAGTATTTGGTTTGCCTAAGTGTGTTAAAGGTTGTAAAAAAATAAGTAAAGAATTAAATTGATAAATTTTTGGAATAACAAAAAGGTATTTTAAATATTCAAGTACAAATAAAATATGTTTTGGATTATCACAATGTGTGTACAAAGATGATTGGATATTAAAAAATTAAGGAATTATTGCCAGGGATATGAGGGATAAATAAAAAAAAGATTCTAAATAATTTTAGAAAGCAGTAGATGTATTTTCGGAAAAACGAAGTTTTTCTCCGAAAAATACATAATAAAGTTATCAATTATTGCGTAAAAGTGTAAAAGAAGTGATAAAGATAGAGTGGAGAAGAAAACAGATATTTTTTAGGTGATTTAAATATTTTCAAGAATATTACAATTTATAATCATACAAATATACTTAAAAAATTATAAGAAGAAAGGATTTAAGTTACTAATAACGTAATAAATGAAGAGTAATTAAATTTGAGAAGTAAGCGAATAAATACATTATTATAATTTAAAAATAAACTTACCTCATTGGTAAATATACAAGAAGAAAAATCCATATTCGGCCAGAGAATTATTACTCAGGAGAGTTGTTCGAGTTCCAGAATTTGTACTAGTATTTCAGTCCAGGAATTGAAGCAATCGAGAACTTCAAGTAGGCAGATTATATCCAAGTGTTACAGGCGTGAGAGATTCTGAGGTGTATTAGCATAGCAGGCGAACACAGGTATTCCAGTCCGGTGGAGAAATAATTCGTGGAAAGACAAGTATCAAGGAACAGCACGCAAGCGATCGACGGTTCGAGTTTCCAGGTGATAGCAGATTTGAAGGTAGTACAGGATAGCAGTCATTACAGTCCACATTCCGAGCATTCCAGACAGTTAGGCAAAGGAAAGGATCTACATCTTTGAAACCAGTAAATATCATCTTCGAGCTAAAAAGAAAATCGTGTGGATTACAAGAAAGAATACCAGTTTAATATTTATGACAGGTCGTATAATTATTTGGAATAATCTGAATTTAACAGTTTCGAATATAGTAAAAGTATATCAGAATTTAGAAAACTTTTAAATAACCGTATATTATAATGTTGTTGATAATTTAGAACAGATATTTTGTATTCTCCTTTCACAACATAAATTTGTGACTGCATTTAATAATTTTAGAAATCAAAGAATTTGATTGGCAAATTAAAACTAAATAAGTTCGGTGGGAAATTGATTTTCAAACAAGAGCTATACAGTATTTTTAAAATAGTATAATAAATATACTTACTTACTTACATTTCGATTCACGAAAGGTATAATTTCGTGCATAAATAAATTTTCTTAAGAGTTTTTTTTAAACAAGCTTGATACTTCCATGTATGTATTGTTGGGGATTGTGTTGGGAACTACCATTTGATTTATAATTTGCTTGGTTTATTAAACAAATAAGTTTTGATATATTTGTTTTTATTTGGTATGTGAAGAAGGTTCTTGAATTAAATTGATGAAACAGATATGACGCTTAGAACCTTAACCTATAAATAGAAAAACAACTGTCAGTGATTATTTTTATTATTTGAATAGTATGCTAATACATACCTTGATATTAAGTTCATAATAAGTATTATTTGAAGATAGATTTGAAACACATATAATAATTCACTTGAGAATTACTGTTTGTAAAATTTGATTTACAAAATAAAGAAATATAAGACTTGAATATCCTATGATATGTACGGGTATTGAAGAAATTACATATAGGCAACTGTTTGACTTTGATGTATCAAGGGAAGTTAGCAACATATAAAAATAATTAGTTTAAATATTTTAAACAAGAACTGAGTTAGTGAGGGCATAAATAAAAAAAATACCTGCGAGAATTAGAAAATAGATATAAAGAATACATAGAAGATTTCAATTTTTTTATTGCCGGTAAAAAAAATACAGGATTTAAATATATAGTAGAAATATAGATTATTGAATTTACCTGAGTGTAATTGTATCTTTTATTAATAAAAGGTATTGTTACAATATAAAGGTAAAAGCTCTGAAATCGGAAATTGGTTACGAATGACAATCGCCCTTAGTTTTTTAAAACCTAAAGAAGATAGCGATTGTTTTGTATTTGATTTTCTATCTATTGCACCGGATTTGGAAAATATTCAAAAATATTCTGATTATATAATAGACAATTATGTATCAGAGAACTCTTTATTTCCTCCACATCTTTGGGCTGAAGATTCAGCGGAACTCACTCGCACTACCAATGCTTGTGAATCGTTCCACAAACATTTTAGCGATTCCTTCTACAAAGCTCATCCAAATATTTTTATATTTATAGAAAAGCTTAAAGAATTCTAAACAGAAATACACTTTATTAAATGTATTTCTTTCGATTGTGGTGTTACAGATTGAATATTTTTTGTTTTATTTAAGTATAATTTTAATATTTAAGTAATTGTAGATTTAAGGTTTATGTCACGTCTTATAATTTATCTATTATATATTTTTGTTTGAGTATTATTTATCGACCGGGATCCAATTTACACATACCGTAGTCCTCAAATTTTAATTCCGGTTTACAGCAATACTACCTATCTATCCCATGCAGAAGATGACCTTTAATATGCAGCGATGCCTGCTTGCTAACAGCGGTGGGAGAGTAAGGTAGTGTCGGCGGACCCTCACGCCTTACATTTCATAGGAATCGTTTGTCGAGTGTACTGTCTTGGCAGCCTCGCTTATGTTTATCTTTAGTTTATTTTGTCGCGCTCTTTTCCTCTTTCTACTTTCGTATCAGAAATTAAAATATGTCGACTAGGATCTCAGGCACCTAAAAGTTACGAGAGGCAATTTAACTATTATTAATAGTTGCTCATTATCTCGGGTGGCAATTTACATCTACCCCAATTTTTTTTCCATAAACGTAATAAAAGTTCTATTGCCGCACAATTATTTGATTATAAATTTGTCTTTGCTGTGTGACAAATGCATTATTACTTATAACAATGACAATTATATAGAAAATAATAACTATATCTCTCTGTGTGTCGAAACAAGGAACACTTGTAAATAGTTATTTTTGATAATCACGTTAAAGTAGGACAAAACCAATCAATAAACAATTAAAATAATATAAACGGCTCAATAAAGACTTAATTTTGAAAAATAAGGAAACGCTGCTGCTTTTAAAATTACAATTCAGGGCAATATCCTTTATTATTATGTAAATGTGTACCTGCTCCATATCTGAACTTAAACAACAATTTATAATCCACTCCATATTCACATCAAAATTCCGAACTTTTTAAAGTAAAATACGTCAGATTTTCGTGTCGATTTCACGGTAGCATCCGCTACACGTGCCTTTAACAGTTGCTTGAACGATCGTTTCGTTTTAATACAAGGAAACACATGTAGAGAACGGCCGTGTGTACTAACGAAATTGTGCAGAAATTCCTATGTGGTATAATTTCAATAAAATAATTACGTTAAATCCGCACGTATACTTGAAATTCCCTTAAATTTACTCTTTGAATCCCTCAATATTACGTAAGACGTTCCTGGGGGATGAATAATCGTTGTATTATTGAGGAAATAATTAAGAAACAGATGGTTGCGACATTAGACCGTGGAATTTATTAAAATAGGAGACATGTTGGGGAGTAATGTAATTTGCAGAATAAATGTTTAAGTAAATTAGTGCTTCTGTTAAGTATTTCATTTTCTAAATTAATGAATTTAACAGATACTCATGAACATTTGACTGTAAATACTGAAATTACTAAAAGAAGAATTATGTGAGAGACCAAATAAGACTTTATTTATAAATATAATCCAACAATAATTCCATAACAATTATAGTTAGCAATAGCGCCCCACGTTGGGCGCCAATTTGTGGCAATTACTGACAAGGCCACCATTACAGAATAAACAGCTAGCTCGTATACTCAACATAAAATAAATCTGTTTACCTATATAACTAGCTGTATGCTGTATAGGTAAGATCTTATGACCTAAACTTGCTGGTCGTGTGTTTTCCATATGAGTTAGTTAATTTTTCATTATAGAAATATCCCAGCAAATCACGAATATCTTCATATCAACAATAACAACTACAGATGTTGATTTAACAAAATAATTATTATGAGTTTATTAACGTTTAGACAACGTTAAGACTGGTACATGCTTAGGGACAATATAATGTCGAGTAGGTATATACATAAAATACCGAGAATATCATCAAGTTAACTAAATAAACAGTTGACCTTGTTTGAAAATTTTAATTTTAATCAGCTGTTACGGTACTGACTATAGAATGTTATATCAATTGGATCACAAGGTTTGTAAGTAAACCCACATTTTTTTGATAATGTAGTTAAAATATTCCCATGTTTCACAAACAATTTATTTATAATAGAAAACATAATTTGTGTCATTTAGAAGTTCAACGAATTTAAATGCTCTTTATTTTTATTGTCAACCATATTTTTATAGAGTGTAAGAAAAACTTAATTCACAAGTTTGTGTTCGATTTGTTAAATAACAGTTACTATTGTCATTTTTATTTTTTTTTAATTTATCAAATAATTTAATTTGATACTAAACATCAATATATTTGTTAACTAGGGAAACTGTTCATGTAGAGTACCACAGAATTGGTAATGGGACCTTCCAGTAAATATAAAGCCAAATATTATAACTTTATTTGCTGATGATAGATAGACACATATATTTGCTTATCCTGTGGACTACATTGTAGTATGGGATATATCATTTCAATTGCTAATACCACCAAATAACAGTTTCAAATATTACATAGTTAACAAACGAAACAATTATGGAAACAATATACATAAACAAAGCATACATTACGTAGATATAAGCTAACAGATAAGTATTAAATCTAATTTACAGCTCATTTAAAAGCTTTGCTAACGAGTAGTAACATTTCCGCAACAATAATTTTTTTATTGGACGTTTAAAGTTCTTTCTGCACACATTTTTTTATACGTTGCCTGCTAACTTATTGTACACTTTTATAGCTAGTAAATGAGGATTACTTTCACGAGTTTAAGTCATGGTATTTCTACAGTAAGGCATTTCACATCTTGTATAAATAATGACTATTTAAATGAGGCAAATCATTAACATTATCTTTCGCATATAATAATAATTCCATGATATAAACACACCTTTATGGAAGCAAAATATGATCTGCGACTAGTTCCACCACCTCATTCATAACGTATGTCACGTTTTTATATATGAACCTTCTGCTAAAATCGCATAGGATAGCACTGAGTAAACCTGCCGAAGGTAACATGTCAGAACAATGTTTGAGATCATTTCAGATTTAAGTTTTCGGAGAACGTGACAAAATGAAGACTTTTTTTCAAATGCTGTCAATGTATTCATGTCGTCGTTATTAAATAAGGATACATGCAAAGCAAATTTACAAACGAAATCTGATAATTGGTTGAGTAGTGACAAGAACTGGTTTAACTGCATGAAATTCAAATTGAATAATGAAAAGTCGCAGAGAATAGTATTTTCAATTAGAAATGAACACAAAGCTGCATTACTGGTAAGTTTCAGTGTTGACTGTGGCTTAAGTTTAAACCACCATGATGACATAGTATGTGGAAAGTTGTCATCTAACTTTCTTGCAGTTAAAGAAATTGGTCATGAGGCCACGTATTTCTTCATATATATGCTTCTTAAACGAAAACACTCTTTCTTCATAATTCATTGCTTGAATGCAGATACCATTTGACGTCAATCGTTATCTATGTATGTCCCTGTGAAATTTGTGAATTTTCGTTTTGGGCATATTTAATTAGAATCTATTTGTTCTAATATTCTTTTAATCTTACGTAAAATAAAACTTCAAATAAATTATATTTTATTTTAAATCTTTTAATTTAGAGTAATTTTACATCAAACAAACATTACACATTTTAATGGTGTTTATGTTCTTAAAAAAAAATAATCAACGTAACCAATCCCAACCATAGCAAATTTTGATATTTTCGTGTTACCTATTTTAGTTGTTTTCACGGCTTGGCAATTTATGTTATGGGTGGTTATATAAATAATACTTTAAGATCATATTAAATTCGTATATACAAGAGAAATTTTTTATGTTATATACCTAGCTATAGAAACTATATGCTATCGAGATAATTTTCTAACACGACTCATCTGTGACAGTTTGTTTCAAGTCGCTTAACATTTGTTACTTTTGACATTCGTTTAGAGGAAAGAAAATGAGCGACTTGAAACTTAAACACATAAATGTCATGAAATTTTTATAAAAAGAAGGCAGTAGTCGGAAGAACATCACATGAGAGAATGTGAGAGTGTATGGAAAAGAAGCCCGTCCTAATTCCAAAGCAGAGAGGAGATAATACCCATCCTTGAGGTAAACCATTATATAATATTTAAATTTACTACTTTCTCCATTGATAAAAATTCAAAATTTACGACTTGTAAACATATTTTCCATAAGTTTAATTAAATTACCATTAGGCAACACATTATATAATTTTAAAAATAATCCATCTAACCAAACTCTATCGTAAGCAGCTGTTAAATCAATCAAACTAATTTCTGTTTTCAAATTCTTTTGAAAACTATTCTCAGTATACTTTGTTAAAGCTAATACTTGAGCATAGCAATTACAATTTGGTCTAAAACCAGCTTGCTCTATAGGAAAGATATTTTCCATAATTGGAGAAATTCTATGATGATAATAATTTCGTTAAAATTGGTCTATAACTAGAAGCAACATCTGCTGGCTTCCCTAGCTTCAAAACAGCTACAATTTTTGCTTTTTTAAATTCAGTAGGAACAATATCATTTTTAAAATTTTTATATAATTTTATAATTATAGTAACATAAAAGCCAATTACGTTCTAAAGGACCTAGATAAAATATATATTAATAATGACGAATATAATCATAAGTTTGTGATACGAAGTGGTTTAAAATATGAAAATATAATAAGATTATGTCAATCAATTTCGATGGCATTTTATTTTTCTCGTTATTGTACAGGGCGAGTCAATAGTAGCAGCTTCCTCGATTGCTCTTTTGTGTTCTAAATAAAAGGAAAAACAATTAGTGGAAGATCCATGGTTGCTTGTGGCGCATATTGTAAAAATACTTTAAGCTCTGACGCACTTCCAGTTTCATCAGAAATGCACGGAATTTTTTTAAATGACTCAACCTATATATTTTTAGATTTTCCCGTACCTACTGCTTTAAATTGTCTGTTCAACTGTTTTTTCTTTTTCAAAATTGAGCCAATTGGTTTTGAGTTATTATTTTTTTTAAAAAATATTTGACTAAACACGTGTTCAGAAAAAAATCATTTTCACATTGTTTTTAAAAGGAAAAACATTGACTTTGGTGGTGCTTGTGTAACATACCAAAAACTTATTTTTTTTAAATGAAGCACCCAGTATTTTATTGAGACATTTTATTCCTTTTTTTAATCTCTTTAATTTTTGTTAACAATGTCCAATACCTATCTTTTGTTATTTCTATGATAATCACTATAGCCAGTGACACATTTGAAGATGTCTTCAAAAGGTTTTGAAAATCCGTCCGTAGATAGCGAAGATACTCTCCTCCATTAACATTTTCATCAAAGAAATAAGGTCCAGTTATGTAACTACCCACTATTCCTCCCCACAGTTTTAATAACCAACGATTTTGAAAGTTTACATGTGTGATAAAGTGGGGGTTTTTATGTGTTATAATAACGGAAATTGCGACGATGAACGTATTCACTTTAATAGAAGGTGGCTTCGTTGGTAAACAACAAAAAAACGAGAAAGCCAGGATAATTTATCTGCTGCCAATTGACAAAAATATAAGCGATTATGAAAATATCTTTCATCTAAACCTGTGTATGAATATGCTACGGGTGAATTTCATATTTCCTAATTATTCTGGATTCTCAAATTTGACTTACATCTAACTGACGACTAATTTTCGTAGTACAGTAGTACCCCGTTATCCGCTGACTCCGTATCCGCGGTTTCAGTTTTCCTCGATTTACCTATGATGAGCAGAAAACGCGTTATATCAATAAATATAAAAGTTATAGGAGCATTTGTCGATATATCGTCGTATATATGAGTCATCCCCTGAATTCGGCGCTCTCTTATGATAAGTTAAAAAATTTGTGCCACTCGCTTTTACTTGTACATATAAACGCTCCTGTTAACTATGAGTTTAGTACTATTCGAATTGTCGGACAAGACAGTGCATGCAATAGTTTTTAAATAAAGCAAGTAAATTTGAAAATCATTTTAAAATGGCTTCTAAACCAAAAAGAAAATGTGAAATGCTCACTATTAGTGAAAAAATAAAAATCATTAATATGATTGAAATAGAAAAAAAAATTATTGCAACTGTTGGTAAACTATACAATAAAAACGAATCTTCGATACGAGAAGTGTTAAAAAACAAAGATAAGATTCAAGCTAGTCTTTCTAGTGCACCCCAAACTGCAAAAGTTGCAACCACAATACGTAATAAAGTGTTACTTAAGGTAGAAGATGCCTTAAATTTTTGGGTGGAAGATATGACAAGAAAACATATTCCTATCGATGGCAAAGTGCTACAACAAAAGGCGTTGGTTTTATATAAAGATATGCAGACCCAAGATTATACTGAAGAGGAAGGAAAATCATTCACAGCAAATAGGGGGTGGCTGCATAGATTTAAAACTCGGTTTAATCTAAAAATTTAAACAAATTCTTGCAGAAAAGAATTATCATCCTAAGCAAGTTTTTAACTGCGATGAGACTGGTCTTATGTGGCAAAAAATGCCTCAACAGACTTATATTCATTTTTGGTATGTTATTTGACTGCAAAGAGTGCACCAGGCTTTAAAGCAATTAAGGATAGACTTACTTTAATATTTTGTACAAATGCAGCTGGTCATATGATTAAACCCGGACTTGTTTACCGATCACAGAATCCACGTGCTCTTAAATACAAAGATAAAGCTTGCCTGCCTATGTTTTGGCAATCAAATCGAAAGGCGTGGGTTACGTCTGTTCTATTTACACAATGGTTTCATCAATGCTTTATTACGGAAGTGAAAAGATATTTCGAAAAGGAAGAATTACCATTTAAAGTGCTGTTGATACTAGACAATGCTCCTGGGCATCCTGTGTCACTATAGGCACAGAAGATAAAAATGTTGAAGTGCTTTTTTTACCACCTAACACGACCTCATTGCTTCCACCCCTTGATCAAGGTGTCATTAGATGCTTTAAAGCCATATATATTCGACAGGTTTTCGAAATGCTGTATACAATGGCTAACGAATGCTTTGATATCGGGCTCATGGAATGCTGGAAGTCATTTACAATTGCTAACGCAATTATATTTATCAAAGTAGCGATGGAGGAATTAAAGTCAGAAACGATAATAGCATGTTGGAAAAATCTGTGGAATGACATCGTTCTTAGTTCTGAAGACACACATGATATTAATTCACATCTAACAACGATATTTAACATAGCGCAGAAAATAGATGGAGAAGAATTTAACGATATAACCCAAGAGGAACTCAGTGATTACATAAGCGAAGAGGATCAAGTATTCACCAACGAGGAATTGGAAGACCTTGTGAACAAGAACCGCCAGCATGGACGCTTGAAAAATTTTCAGCGATATTTCGAAAAGCTCAAACATTAAAAGAACAGATTGTAGAATATGATTCAATAATGGAACGCATAGAATATAAGTATTTTAATTAAGAATATTATATATATACATATCATTTAGAAATAAGTGAGGAAAAACCTCAACAATAACAGTCAATGACGCAAATGAATGCTTATTTTCAGAAATGAAAAACCCGAGATAACATTCAAATTTGAAAATAAAGAACCTGACTATAAGTTAGGAATAAAAAGAGCTCTGAGTATATTATGCAAAGAACCTACATTTAAAAATGGAAATACTCTTAAGACCAACAACCGTGAAAGAGTGATGTTAACTAACGGAACAATTATAAGAGTCAATCATCTAAAAGCAATTAAACTATACTCAGAGAATAAAATAAGATATGCTCGTAATGTATATGAAGAGGCTTAATGCACTCAAGTAACTTAGAAATAAAATACATACAATTGCGTTGAAAAGGATATTAAGATAAAGTATATCACAAACAACATCACAAAATCGTACAACATTTTTAATATATACAACAAAGGTATCAATTCTCATTGTAATGCGAGTAATTGCAATCTTCTTCATGGTTCCAAACTTAGTGCACATACAAACGAACATCTGTAACCAAAGAAACAAGCAGCATTAATACAAAAAGCAATGATTTATTACAGCATATTAGATATTCAAAACTCACCACGCACAATGAGATGGATCAGAGAGAGAACGGAGCAGACGGGGAAGCCGCAAACGGAGGGACTGAGGATCGAAACAATATCCAATTTCTTTCCATTCTTTCCGATTAAAAGCACCAGAACAAAAATACGAGTAAGGTTAGCGCTTGGTCGAAGAATGTATCTACGAAACAACGAAAGTAGCAATGAGTTTATTTATAAGTACAATGAATGTTATGATAGCAATAAACAAATAAAATAACGTAAGAAAAACATTAAAGTGAATATCAATATACTTACTGCACATTAGATATAAATATATGGGACAACAACAAATACTGTCGTTGGTGAATGTAGAAGACATCAAATGTCAAGATCAAACATACCAAAATAAATACCAACCTAAAAACAACAAGAGGAAGAAGAGACAAGGCATAAATGCCGAGATATCCGCTAGAGGCGCTACAACGAACAATTCAAAAAAATAAAAGTCCGCAAAACAATCAAATAGCGTGTGGCATTCATTTTCAACTATAAAAAGCGCGTCGGAACAGAAAATTAGTTAGTTGTTAGCTGGTTCCTGTTACATTAAAAACTTCTAACTCACAACAAAGTAATAGAGTCTCTTGAAGAAAATAATACATCTACGTGTTGAGCGAATAATGGTCAAGTGGGGTCGTTACACGCTTACCATTATTACCGCAAAACAAATATAAAAGGATTACCTAACAATTCACAAACGAACAAGAAGCATATACGCTTCTATATGAATAATTTTCAATTGTTTCTGGTCGCCATATTTTCAAAAAGTGAGCGTCATCATTTAATTTATAGAATATTCCAATGAGAGAAGAATCCACAAATATGGAAAACCAATTTCAACAAGAATTCGATGAATTATATGAATCTACGCAGTGAGTAGTAAATAATATAGTTTTAACTATTAAATTGAATCAAATATATACAGGTTCTCTCTAATCACTCCATTTCTTTTAATACTTAGTTATTTAAATGATAGAACGTCAATATAGGGACACAATTTTAATTAAAATTAAGAACATTAGTCTTAAAAGTGTACTGTGTGCGAATACTTACACAACGGACCAGTGTTCATTAAGAAAGACGTTAGAAAGTTCTGCTTTGAACAATATTCAAACTTTTATAAACAGGAACGTCTAAACGCGTCGCACTAAGAATCTAAAGTCTCCGTGAGAATAGAGGTTTAGACAATTAGTTTGTGATGCATTAGGAATGTATCTGGGGTGGTGATTGATTCAAGCTTTATGTAGTACGTGCGAATGTTTGCATAAAGCCGATTAGTCAGTACCTTCATTATCAAGTCAATATAATTTGGCCTAAATATACAGGCTTTTTATAAGAAAAGAGTGAAAGCGGAGAAACCCTGTATTAGTTTAATACATATTTAAGTGAACGAACACGAAATTATTGTGAAAACTGTTATTTGTAAGAATTGTAAATAAATAATATACAGTCTAAAATAAATTCTACCTATCGTTATTGATAAGTATATAATACATTTTTCACACGAGTAATCTAGTCTCATAATTATTTATAACCCTATCCCACACAACATCACAATAATAAAGAAAGTGAAACAAGTAAGGAAAGAAGTAAATCACAGTAGAACCCACGAGAGATAATCAATTATGCTGTTTTGCCTATAGAGCTAGTACAAACATCAATTTTATAGACTCTTTAATAAATAAATTATAAAAATTCTATTTAAACGGAGGGTTCACAGCAATATGTATGAACTTATATATTTATTAAACTTAAATTCTATTTGTGCCACAGCACAAGAATATTTATTTATTTATTGTTTATTTATTTTAAATAAATATTATATAACTTATTTTTTCTTGTTTCATTGTTTTAACTTTGCTTCATATTTCATATTGTACTCGAGAATAAAGCGTTCGTTACTATCCGCGGTTTTCAGTATCCGCGGAAGACCACAGAACCAAACCCCCGCGGATATGGGGGTACTACTGTACTAGTATGGGGGTGTTCGACTACACTCGCAAGTACCATAAACGTCTTATCCTCACCAGTTATTGCTTTTTTCGCTCTTTCTTTCACAATCAATACTTTCTGTTCACTCAAACCGTCCACTTTATACTTTTGAAGGTTTCTGGCTTCGGTTCACTTCTACCAGGGATCGCAGTGCATAGAGTCTGAATACTAGCAAAGAGTTGCTTTCAGATTCACCCAAAACGTCAATCATATCTATTAACTCTTCGTAAGAATAATTCATTTGGATGATAACTAATAGCGATGCTTTTATAAGTTTGACATAAATAAATACCAACTTTCATTAACATTTGACTCAGGCAGTCAGCCGCATTCCAGCGCTTATTGGACGAATATTTGGGTGCATAGAACAGCGCCCATAGTTCTTTAACTGACCGCTACTTGCTCCTATAGTGATTATCTCAAGAATTACAAAAGATAGGTATTGGACACTGTTAACAAAACTGAAAGAGAATAAAAAAAGGAACAAAATTCCATAATAAAATACCGAGTGTTCCATTAAAAAAAAATAAGTTTTTGGTATGTTGAAATTTCAGGCTTTGAAAAAACAAAGTTTCTCGAGGTATTGTCGAGTGCAACTTTACCAAATGATGCAGAATTTTCTTGGCTACAAGCACCACCAATGTTAATTTTTTACTTTCAAAAACAATGAGAAAATGATTGACGGAAGTGCGTAGAGCTTAAAGTATTTTTACAATATGCGCCACAAGCAACCATGGATCTTTCAGTAACTGTTTTTTCTTTTATTTAAAACACAAAAGAGCAACGAAGAAGCGGCTACTAATGACTCACCCTATACAATAGCGAGAAAAATAAAATTCCATAATTGTTGAGTTGTAAAAATTTTGTATTTTTTTTATTTTTATTATTATACGAAATGTACAATCATACTGTCAGCTCTAGTATTTAATTAGAATTTATCCACATACACGTGTACGTGTACGACGTTTTGTCTAAGTATTAGCAGCCTGGCGCGCATGCTTTTTCTCATGGACCTCGGTTTTGTGAGTACTTTAAAGTCGTAAATAGAGGAGTCGCAACTGGAAATTCCCATTAGACTCTGGAATACCGAGTACGGAAATAAAGTTTAGCATCGCAAAAGTTTTACAACAATGAAAAGCGCTCGCTACTAACAGTACCCGGCCAACGGCAGGGTATGGTGATATCTGACTACATTTTGCACAGACGAAAAAAAGTAAAATAAAAAAAATGCGACGACAAAAAGCATAATGCGGGCGAAAATCCTTTAGGTGGACTTTTGGAGAGTGTTGGTTAGAGGGCGCCACCATACCTCCACATTGCCAGTATAGGTTTCAGTCGTAAAAGGCAGATCGTAAATGGCCAATAACGGTGTCCTCACGTCCACCGACAAGGCCGTTAACTACCTCTGCATTCCCATCAGTGTACTGTTAACATACATGTGTCGGAGTAACGGTTGGATTTTATTTTCTTGTGGGGATCGAAACGTGATCGGATTTTATTAGTATTATTAATAGCCCCGACTAAAAGGAAGAACAATTTAGACCCTGTTTTGTTTTTTTATTAATAGAACAACTGTTCAGTCCTAATTTCACTATTATATAATTAATATTCGTATTTAATTGAACCGTTTCTATTGTAGCCAATTTTACTCTTAACTGGATAAATAAAATACGTAAACTTAGTTTCAAAAATTATTTAATAATATCACTACAATATCGTTTCGCCAAACTTTGGCTTCATCAGGTGATGAGTAACTGAATATACAAAATTATTACAACATAATATATAGTGTCACAAAAGTACGGGATATGAGTGGGGGTATTTTATAAACTATAGCATTGTAACAACGGGGAAGAATTGAACTGAGTCTGATCGTTTAAAGCACGACCTAATTTACTATATCTATTAATTTCTAGGGTTTCTAATAAATTAAGTTTCTGTCCTTTGTCTTGTATATGTAACACTTTGAAATCTCTATTGAATTCGTGTTCTTCATCTATACAATGCGTTGCGAAAGTAGAGTCCGTTTTTTTTACCCATATAACTTTTTTCATGTTCCCCGGTCCTTTGTTCAAAAGTACGGCCTGTCTGACCCACATATACCTTATCACACTCACAAGTCAACATATAGACCCCTGATTTCAACCTTTTATCCGTTTTATCTTTATCATTTCTAATATATTTTTGAACTGAATTATTAGTTTTAAATGCTATTGACTCATTTTTAACGTTTTTAATTAGTTTACCTATTTTTATTGATGTATGTCCTATGTAGGTGAAAGCATTATATTTGTTATCTGACTTTTCTTGTATTTTTGGATAAATTAACGATAAAGCCTGCTTTTACCAAAACCGAGATTTTACATTTCTTAAACATCTGTGTAAGACAGAATTACTGTCAATATAAACAACAGTTCTACACACAAACGACAGGTTTAGCAATGGGAAATCCCTTAAATCCGCTAATGGCAGAAATATTTATGAACTACATCGAAACACAAATAAGTAGGCACCCCTTATTTAACAATTGTGTTTATTGGTACCGTTATGTTGATGACATATTGGTCTGCTTTAAAGGTACAGTTAGGCAGTTAAAATCGTTTCAAGACCACATTAACACCATACACCCTAATATAAAATTTACAACAGAAATAGAAAAGGATAAATCCATTAATTCTTTAGATTTAACGATTTCGAATAATAAAGGCAGGCATGAATTTGCAATTTTTCACAAACCTACGCACACAGATACTACTATACATAAAAGTTCTTTTCACCCCTGGTCACAGAAGTTATCAGCGTATGAGTCAATGATACATAGATTAATTAATGTACCGATGAATAAAACTATCTTTGAATTAGAACTAAATAGAATCTACACTATAGCTAACAATAATGGCTATACAGTAAATTTAGTAGACAATATTCTTGCACGAAAACGAAAAAAGCAGGCTCTATCGTTAATTTATCCAAAAATACAAGAAAAGTCAGATAACAAATATAATGCTTTCACCTATATAGGACATACATCAATAAAAATAGGTAAACTAATTAAAAACGTTAAAAATGAGTCAATAGCATTTAAAACTAATAATTCAGTTCAAAAATATATTAGAAATGATAGAGATAAAACGGATAAAAGGTTGAAATCGGGGGTCTATATGTTGACTTGTGAGTGTGATAAGGTATATGTGGGTCAGACAGGCCGTACTTTTGAACAATGAAAAAAGTTATATGGGTAAAAAAAACGGACTCTACTTTCGCAACGCATTGTACAGGGTGTTTCATCGGTTGGGGTATCGCGAATTAAAGTGCCTAAATATAAAAATATCGACTTCAAATTTTAACCACTTATAGAGCTTTTAAACCGCTACCAGCAGGTTAGGTTGTTTTTGATAATATTATTTTAATTAATGCGTAAATTAAAAAAAACGTATTATCAAAAATTAAAAGTGCTCAAAAAATGTTCAAATTTGAATGGTGATACGTGGAAATATCACCCATATTAACTTCACAATCAGAATTTTTATAAACGAAACCGTTTGTCAAATAAAGTCAATATTAAATAATGTCGTTTTTCTTACGACAGATTTATGGTACTTAACTTTCTAATTGTGCTGTCCGCAAACAGGTAGTCCTTTTAAATTTATGACGGATAATATTCAACCCTGAAGCCTTCAGTTGTTGTTGTAGTTCTACTAATCGGGAAGCGTTTCCAAGGGCATTCTGAACTTACATTTAGGTACTTTGTGATGTTAGTTGTGATTCTATTTTCACGGAGTCAACTTCATTTGTTTAAGCTGTGTTTTGCTAGTGTTTTCTGTTTTCAAAATGCCGTTCACTTTCTCTGCCGACGAAAAAGTTGACATGATACTTGTTTATGGGGAAGCTCTACAAAATGCCGCGGTTGTTGAGCAGATTTATGCGGAACGTTTTCCGGATAGGATCCACCCAGAAAGTCGAACTTTCAAAAGGTTAGTGGATAACTTGAGGCAAACGGGATCACTTGCGTCAAAAAATCGAAGTGTGAATAATCCACCTGTCACCAATGAACTGAATCAGGCAATTGTTTTAAATATGGTGGACAATAACCCTCAGATAAGCACTAAAGAAATCAGTGTTGCGACTGGAATCAGCAAGACATCGGTGTGGCGGATAATCAACAAACACACTTACCACCCATATCATATCGAGCTTCACCAAGAACTTCACGGGGATGATTTTGCAAATCGAGTTGCATTTTGTGAATGGGCACAAAGACAATTAGAAGAAAATGAGCACTTTTTTAGACATGTTTTGTTTACTGACGAATGCTCTTTTAGAAGCAGTGGACATGTCAACAGACATAACATACACTATTGGGCACCAGTGAACCCTCATTGGATGCGTGAAGAACGCATTCAGAATAGGTGGACGGTCAATGTTTGGGGGGGGGGGAATCATTGATAACCATTTAATCGGCCCCTTCTTTTTTGACCAGCATTTAAACGGCGAGCTTTACGCAAATTTTCTGGAAAATGATCTTTACAATTTATTAGAAAATGTGCCGTTAAATGTTCGCAAACACTTGTGGCTGCAGCAAGATGGGGCTCCTCCGCACTACGCACTAAGGGCTCGTCAGGTTATGGATAATCAGTTCCCTGCACGCTGGATCGGACGTGGTGGGCCAGTTCCATGGCCAGCCAGATCACCCGACTTAACACCGATGGATTTTTTCACATGGGGTGCTGTGAAGGAGATGGTGTACCAACAACTGCCAACTACCGCCGAGGATATGAGGGCAAGAATAACAAATGCGTTTGAACGCCTTAACCAGCTAAACAGAGGCGCTACAGTTCTTAATTCCTTCACGCGTCGGTTAGAACTGTGTGTGCAGCAAGAAGGTCACCATTTTGAACATTTGTTATAAATATTTACTTTCTACTACCTGGTATTACCCATTCACTTGACATCCGCACAGTGACAGTGTCATGTTGATCTGAATTAGTGGAATTTACAGCTAGCGCCAAAAAAAGCTGGGTAATACCTAATTTTTCCTAATTTATATTAACTTTCTTACCTTGAATCGCTTATAAACTCAACACACAACACTGTAATAAAAAACCCATAAATTCTTCAACGTCTTGCCTTTAATTTTGAAATTATTGTAAAATATTCAATAATTGATTAAGTTTTAATTTTTTTTTCAATTGCATAGTTGATTTTATAGACATATCTTTTTAACACCTGAATTTCAATAAAATCTGAGTACTTTTGATTTTTTGAACGAAGGTTTTTTTTTATTTACGCATTAAATAAAATAATATTATCAAAAACAACCTAACCTACTGGTAGCGGTTTAAAAGTTCTATAAGTGGTTAAAATTTGAAGTCGACATTTTTATATTTAGGCACTTTAATTCGCGATACCTCAACCGATGAAACACCCTGTATAGATGAAGAACACGAATTCAATAGAGATTTCAAAGTCTTACATATACAAGATAAAGGACAGAAACTTAATTTATTAGAAACCTTAGAAATTAATAGATATAGTAAATTAGGTCGTGCTTTAAACGATCAGACTCAGTTCAATTATTCCCCGTTGTTACAATGCTATAGTTTATAAAATACCCCCACTCATATCCCATACTTTTGTGACACTATATATTATGTTGTAATAATTTTGTATATTCAGTTACTCATCACCTGATGAAGCCAAAGTTTGGCGAAACGATATTATGGTGATATTATTAAATAATTTTTGAAACTAAGTTTACGTATTATATTTATTCAGTTAAATATGGAGTTTCAACAGGTATCAGCCTCATCAATTAACAATTTTACTCTTTTAGAAGATTAAATAAAGCAATGATAAGCACAGTAACCAAGTAGATAAGTGCATTTGTGATAAAATATATATTAATAATAGCAAATATAATCATCAGTTTGTGAAAATAAGTGGTTTAAAATATGAAATTGTATTAGGAATTGATTTTTAATCTTAAATAATATTGTTTTTGATTTTGAAAGTGGTTATATAACAATAGATCAACATAAATTTCCACTTTTAGATTCATTAGAATATAATTTGAAGATGAAAATATAATACTGAATAATCTAGTGGATTCATGTAATTTAAACGATAAAGTTAGAATTAAAAAAGATATTACAATGTGTAAATATGATTTGTATAATTGTGTGGAAGAAAAATGTGTTGTGTTAGCAGATGGGCATTTAGAATTTGTTGTAAAATTATTCCATGAAAATATTAGTTTAACCTTTACGTGACCGTAATATCTACAAAACTTTGTTTACCAAAATAGGGTCAATATTGACCCACTGATTTTATTCTTATATAATATATCATGAAATATACAAATTTTGGTATTATTGTAATTTCTTATGAATTTTTAAATAAAACACTGAATTTAGTAATTCAATTCAATACTTTTTATTTTTACACATATAAAAATACATGCAAATTTATTCTTCTTAATTAAAAAAAAAACATTATTCTTCGTTAGGTGGAATCTGGTAACCAAACATGATATATTATGTGTAGCTATAATTATTATATTGATTATGTACCTTTAAGATGGTTCCCCATCTTCATCTTTTGAGCAGTAGGTGCATGTCGTCTCTTTTATGGTAATAGATTTGCTATGTTGAGCGCACGCAAATTTACTGCATTTGTTGCATCATTTAGAATAGTTATTATCATTTCCACGACATATGCGACAACGTCCTCTTTTAGTACCTTGAGTAACGGTATCATTCTCACAATCTTTCCTTCTTTCTCTTTCAGTGCTTTCTATAGCTGCAGTCACCACCTTTGGAAAACACCGACCATCTTCTTCAATTTTCTTTGCTCTTCTGTCATTATTTGGCTTAGCAAGTTCCATCCCCATATCCTGAAGGAATATTTGTCTTCGATATGATTTGGATGAATCACTGTGCCGTGCAATTTTGTTATAATCCACAGAACAAAAGCATTATAACATGCTATGTAAATCAAATTAAAAAGCAGGCTCAGTGGCCATCTTCTTGTATTTTTGTTTTTCATGAATACTCACGCACAAATTTGTCTAAAATATCAACGCCACTTTTTGTTTTATTGTATTCCAAATTGATGTTAGGTTTAAATTTTTTGTTCTCATCAGCAATGTCATGTTCGTGATGCGTAGAGGAAAGTAAAATAACGAAGTTTTCAGGTTTAGTAACACAGGACACTAATGTTAAGTCTCTAGTAGAGAGAAAATGAGAAGAATATATTGCACGTGATTTTATATCCAAAAGCTTCTTGGGTTAGTTCTTCCTATTTTTGGGCATAGTTCCAATTAATGTTAGTTTTTCTTTTGAAAGATCTTCCGCAAGAGTTAAATAGGTAAAAAATTATCAGTCGTTATATTGCGGCCACTTCCATACCAATGGAATGTTTCTCTTTTTTTTCCTAGGTATACTTCTAAATTATTGCAGTAAAATGTTGTTGCATCACATAATGCCCAAATTTTAATCCCATGCCGGGCTTGCTTGGTACATAAACCTTAAATGGACATCGGCCTCTAAAACTTACCAGCTGTTCGTCATTGTGCCATAAGCTGATGGGCAATAAGATTATCTGCAATTTTTGTGAAAATATCAATTATATCGCGAATAGGTGCAAGTTTATCTAAAATTTTTCTATCTATTCTTGTGCAAATATCGTCAAAACGTAGGAAGCGTAAAATATCGCAAAATCTATTTCGGCTCATACAAGCTTGATATATTGGCCTTGTTAAAGATTTACTTGCTGATGACCACAAATTAATTGGGCTCTTTTGCTTCTCTAAATTTTCTTGATAAAATAAGTATTGCACAGAAAGCACGTATTTCGACAACATCTACTTCTATCCATGATTTGAAAAAATTGTCTTTATGATCCTCCTTATATTTACTTTTAATTTCTTATGCTCTTTGATTAGTAAATTTCACAATAATTTCAAAAACTTCCTCAGATATAAATAAAGAAAAACAATCCACGATCGATCCGATATCCTTGCTTTTCTCTGTCAAACCTTTTTCTTTACGAATGAAATTTGATGTCCTCGTTTCACCTTTTTTAGGAGCTAAATATTTCCATATGCGACCAGCAACTTGAATATTACGGTCCAATTCTTCCTCAAATTCATCACTGTTATCATTTTCCTCATTAGAGGAACTAATGGTATTAAAATTTATTTCATTTTCCTCTAAATAAATGATCGTAGGAGCGTAATTGTGTGGGGAGGCATTTTTATTGATTAGATGAAAGACCCGCATTTATTTGATGGCAGTATTAAGAGAGAAGGTCATGAATAATTTCTATCAAGCGTTTATTGTAATTATTGGAAGATGTTCCGCTAAATTTACGAAGAAATGTAGATACAACAAGACGGAGAATAGCCACATTTTATGCTTCCAGCGGAGTGGCTAGACTATGGAGGTCCTACTGACTAGCCTGCTGGGTCTTCGGACATCACAAAAGTAGCTTTTTTATAAGGATTTTTAAAAGAAGAACCATACAGAATACCTATAACTACGAAAGAAGTTCATAGGGAATATATTCGACAAATGTTTGGGAATATAAATGCTCAACTCCTTATTAATGTCGATTTATCATTTCGGAAGCACGATCAGAAACTTTTAAAAGTGAATTTGTAGACTTTTAATTTTTACCTGTTATATTGGACCTTTAATTAGATTTGCATTACAAATTTGTTCAGAATCAGTTACATACATTTCCATAGAGAAATATAGCCACAAGACTATATTGATCAACAAAACAGATATCAATATTTATAAACAGATCAAATTGAATTCAATGATTTTTAGAATGCAATAGGTAGCGTTTTATTTACGTACTTTCCTTCAGCTTTTGTAGCTAGTTGGAAAATTTGGCCATTTAATTTTTTTTATATATGTGTAATGAAAGAATACACTTAACCATTAAATGGTAGGTACCTACCTGTTAAAATCACTCATTCACTAACTGTGATTATAAGGTTTAGAGTAATTTTAAATATATTTAATTGATATGCTCGTATTTAATTAAAATATCACAGATAGTTGTTGAAAGAAAACAATTTGTCATTATTAAATTGAATACAGACCGTTTTACACAGCGAAAGTTATTTTATATATAAACAGCTCAAGCTCCGATTTAAGAAAAACTCACAAACTTCGACTGATTAAACATTTATAAGATAGCAAATTGATTATTTTTTTGAAAATATACAAGTTGGTAACATAAGCTAAAATTAAAAATTTCAAAATTATCAATTTTCTAAGTTGATGTTTTAAATAAAGAAAGTTAATTTAATAAAAAGATAAGATATGTTTTAGTTCCTTTTTAAATATATTTTGTAGATGTAAATACATATAAGGGCTTATTAATCATAATACTTCATTTGGTATTTATTGACTGAAAGAAAACCATTTTACTGTTTTTAACATCGATGACTTCTCTATTGCAGACAGAGAGCAGAAGATCGTATTATTTTGACACCCAACGTGGTGGCTTGAAAAGAAGATATATTTTTAACGAGATTATAGTAAGAACAGAATATAATATTATTTTGGCTAACCTTAAGTGGGGCGATTGTACTGACAATTAATTAGATTCACAAACAAATAATAAACATCATATATAAAAATTAAATTATTCAATTCCACATGTACTTCTGTCTGGAGAAAATCAAAATGCTTTAATAGCATTTCCCTTGACTATCAAACTTTAGAAATCCATTAGATTATAAATTGAAATAAAATAAATGACCCCGCAAAATATAAAATGCAATAAATAATAAAAAATTATATGCAGATAGAATATTCATAATTTCAGGAAGCATCACAATATGAAAATGCCATTTTCTAGGGATTTAATATTTCCTCTTAATAAAACACAAAGTAATTCGCATTCCTTTTGAATAATAAAGACGCTTGTGATATTTCCTTACTACTTTGAATACTAAAGGAACTGAAAATAGGATTGGTATAAACTTTATGGGACAATAAAAACGTACCGTCTAATTTTTAATAACGAATTCAAGAGAGCATGTCGTAAGAGAAGGTATCTTCGTAGTTTGGACCTTAACGATTAACATTTACGGCTTTATTTTTTTACTCGTAAGTCTGTTAAAATTTGTATGCTAAATTTAACTATGTTTCACCGTGTAATATAAGACAGAATTCATGAGGTACTTTTCTTGAGAGTTTCTGAATTACTACAGCAGATTAATAGCCTGTAAAATATTAAGAAATGATGAAGCATGTTCTTCCAAAGCAGATGTTTATTTGTTTCAGTTTGTGTCGATATTAGTTCAGGAAATATCGGTCATACTGCAACAATGCAATCAAGCTACTGCTGTAATTGCTAAAATGCTGAAGGATTGATTATTTATAGTTATTACATTATAAAGCATAACTTGATATGAGAAGCAGGTACAAAATCAATGTAGAAAGCAAGTAATATAAGAAAAAATATCGGAAATTGAAAGTAGATTAAGAATTAGACAATATTTTTACAATAACACTGTTAAGGACACTTCCTATTTTGAAAGTACGTTGTTGTTATTGTTGTTGTTACCATAAATAAAACTCAATTTCAGTTCATATACACACTTATTTATTTTCGGTGTGCGCCGATATTTCGAGGTCGCTCTGCATCGAACATAAGATATACAGCAAATACCGTAATCGACATATTTTAATTTCTGATACGAAAGTAGAAAGAGGAAAAAGCGCGACGAAATAAACCAAAAATAAACATAAGCGAGGCTGCCAAGACAGCACACTCGCGTGAGGGTCCCCCGACATCGACACTGCGTTGCTCTACCACCACTGTTAGCAAGCAGGCATCGCTGCATATTATAAACTCATCTTCTGCATGCGATAGAAGTGTAAACCGAAATTAAAATTTGACGACTACGGTATACATGGTAATCGCTCGAGAAGCTATGGACCCTTAAGTATGTGCAGATGCCAGACAGTGCATACGGTACGCATACATAGGAGGTCTTGCATCGCCTTCGGTGTCCGGTCGTGTACTCGGGGCGGCAGACACTAAACTCGGCCGCTGAGACTCTATACGCCCGAAGGTCGCTCCGCATCAGTATGCTCACAATATTTGTAAGTAAAAAAAAGTACATTAAGTAACAATATAATTAAAAGTTAAAAAATAAAACATACATTACAAAAATATATTAATACATAATAATAAAGAAAAACGTTCATATATGAAGCAAGAAACAATAATATAAAATAAAATAAAAGATGTTAAGTTCTTCACAAACACAATTAATTGAATAGATAAAAACCATAAACTTAAAAATAAACCTATCTTTCTTAAGTTTAGATCTTTGATAATGTATTCCAAAAATACAGAAATATTGAAACGAAAGAAATTACACTGGAATTAAGAAGTGGGATTAGGAGTTTATATTGAGAACAATGGAAGTCATATCGGAAAGTACCATTTTCCACGTCGCGTCTGCAAGTGTAATGAAAATAAATACAAGCAAAACTAAAAGTTGATGAAAAATGATGCAAAAACGATAATAGTTATTAGGCAAAATTGGAGATGTAAAAGTTTTCAAATATTTAAGGGTGTTAATAGTAAAAAGGAAGAACGGAAAACGTCATGGAAAGTTAATCAAATATTGAACCAGGCCTAACTAAACAAAAACCAAAATATGAAACTAAAAATATCTAGATTTCTTGTGCGGTTCCTTTTTACTTGACCCTGTATAAAAGTAAACTCGCCGTCGCAAAATAATCTTGCGAGCTACCTACACTACGTCCCCTCGACACGTGAATGTGCGTAGAACCCTCGCGAGAGATTTGGACTATTCTGATCTTGTGGGATGCATTTAAGCACGCGTTGATAAATAGTTTTGTGAATTTTTGATTTTCTATCTTTAATGATAGATCGATTTTTAAACAGTAATAAAGCAGATAAAGAAAGTATGTTTTAACCAGTTGCCCCACTATGAAGAAACAAAAATAATGTAAAGATGATGACGGGTATTTAGAATTTGCTTTTACGTCAACAGAAATTAATGGTGAAGAAAGACCGCAAAGTGTATTATATATGAAAGTTTTGGCAGGGGAATGTATGCTTCCAAGTAAATTGAAGCGCCATTTAGAAGCTAATCATCACAGCATGGTTAGCAAACCTCGTGATTATTATTTTTAACCAAGAAGTTAAAAGAACAGAAACAACAACAAAATACATTTTGTAAAACTGCATGTTTACTTGCATCTTACAATGTGGCTTACAAAATCGCGAAATGTAAGAATGCTCATCCCATCGCAGAAGAACTTATTCTTCCGGCTGCTGTTTTGAACATCATGGTTGGTGAGCCTGTTGGGAAGCTAATTTTAAGAGCGCCTTTGTCCAATAACGCAATTGGTCGGACAATACAACATATGGCGGAAGATATCAACGATCAATTAATTGAAAAAATTAAAGGAAGGGAATTTGGATTGCAGCTAGATGAAGCTATCGATAATAATAAGGATGCTCAAGTCATATGCTATGTACAGTTTATAGATGGTAATAACATTAAAGAAGTTTTGTAAAAATATGTTGTAGAAGGGACCTGTTCCAGATTCTTGATACATTCATATCTGAAAATAATTTGAATTGGCTTAAGTACGTTAGTGTTTGTATTGATGGACCTTGCTCCATGTCTGGCTCAAGTCAAGTTTCTTTAATGGGATATTAGCCGCCATTAAAGCTTCACAGAGTTCTTCGTTAAAATTGTCAGCTTTCAACGGGTCCAATTTCTGTGTATGTTTTAGCGATGCTAAGTGACGTTGTACGTTCGATTTTTTGGCATTCTGTAACGATATTTTACAGACTTTGCAATAAATGTCGGAATCACTGACAATCGACATACAATTAGTATCACCCTCAATCCAACTCGCCATTGTTTCACGATGTATTTCTCGACGTTCTTCCCTATCATATCTGAAAAAGTAACATAAACAATGTTCTAGATCTAAATAAACGATAACTAAAAATTTTAATCTTAATCTTAACAAAATCCAAGTAACACTTACGTCGATATAAATGGAAGAAGTAGATTCAATGAACCGGCAGGAACTATTACAAAAATTACGAAGTACGTAATTAACAGTTAAAACAATGAAACAAGGAAACTAACGTAAGGTATAAATGAAAATTTTATTTCTCTTGGAAATATAACATAAATATAATAAATTTTAAACACTCCTGACGCCGTTATCTACGCCCGTGTATAAAGAATTTTACCTCATAAATTCCTTATTTTATTGCCCTTTTTTCTCTGATTCTCGGTCTCTTGTCGAGCGTAAACAGATGTTGCAGTTCGCCCTATGAATTAGTGCTATTCAGATATAATGTAAACAACACGCAGTTGATTACATTATTTCTTTTCACGGTTGTGGCTCCGTGGTAGTTTAGCTCGCTCGATTCCGCTCCCTAGTCATTACCGACAATCAATGCACAACCGACATAAATTGCGAAATTAATTTAAAAGTCATTACCGGCAGTCGTACGTACACTGACGAGACCTTAAGTGCTGAAACACGCTGCCTGTGCATTGATTGTCGGTAATTACACTAGATTTGTGTGTGTATCCCAACACATGTATGTACGTAAATAGTACTAGTCTAATAAAATTTGTGAAATAGAGCCAATGTTTTATTCTCCACATATATTATAAGACAATTAATAATTTTAGAAAGAAACATGACAAATATTATGAAAACCTTCAAATAGCAATTTTTTGTTTAAGTTAAAAACTAGCAAACCTATAAAAGTAAATATTAAATTGAACGGTTAAAAAAGAGAGGTATTTTTATACACTTTCTTCTAATTATCCATAATTTCCTTTAACGATTTAGAAAGGCAATGTACTAAAATATTTTCATTCCAAAATACATCAAAATAAATAGGAAAATAAAAAACATATTCAAGGGACTATTAGGGTGCTTTTTATTTCTACTTTCACACAAACACACATATACTTTTATTATCGAAAAATGAACAAAACACGAGATCGTTCCGAAAAAATAAAACAATGCGTTGTTCATTGGCCGCTTAGCCAGGAATTTTTTTTTGTATACAGGCGTGCAATTTATAACCTGACAAATGTGCCGTTGTTATTGGTTTACAGGATAATATTGCGAAAATAGGAACAAATACTTGCGAGCTAAATTGTAGCAATGCGCATTTTAACGGCTTATAAAACGCAACTGTAAAAATTAAACTGAATTTCAGGCCGACGAACGAGTTGCCACGTTCGGATTTATTACCGGAAGCCCGGAGGGTAGGATTGAAAACGGAAGTGGCCTTAAAGTACTGCACAGAAGCCTAAATTGTAAGACACACATAGCGGAAACTACTTCTTGTAATACATGAAGGCATTGGGTAGTAGGATTTAATTTTAATTGTTTAACGTATATGCGTTTAAATGCAATAGAAAACTTGGAGTGAATAATGAATGAAAAGGATCATAAATATCTCCTTTAGGATCAAAATAAATATGTGTGAAAACAATAAGAATAAGCAAAAATATCGGAACTAATAACTGGAATTTGTATCATAATGAAAATCTGTATCGTAATGGACATCATTATAGTACAGGTTCGGCATATCTAATAATACAATTAAAGAATGGGAGTAGAAAAAAATATTATAATGTTCACACACTAGATATGTTTCGCCACACTGTAGCTTCATCAGGTGGATGAAAATACAATTTTAAAATACACATTAACTCCTATATATATATCAATACAAAAATAATCTCATTCAGAGGGGAGGTGAACATATTTTAAATTGAGCAGGGGGGAGTTATTTATATCTACTTGATCATTTAAAATTATACCTAATTTATTAAATTTATTACTTTCTAAGCTTTCTAGCAGCTAATGTGTACTCTGAAATTGTATTTTCATCCACCTGATGAAGCCACAGTGTGGCGAAACATATGTAGTGTGTGAGCATTATAATAATTTTCTGAAACTAAACAACTGTGTTTTATTATATATACATAATGGAGTTTCAACATGTATCTCCTTCGTCGATTATTAATCCAATTAATATATTCTATTAACTAATCGTTTATTGTTTCTGACTGGCATTTTTTCTATACGTAGAAATACATCGGTTATCTAAACGGTGTTTAAGAACTTATTGTAAAAGGTTTGCAATATATTGCTGTAACTCTAGCAATAATGAATACTTTTAAATATGTAAAAGTATTTAAATAAATAAAGGTTTACATACATCTACACCTTTCTAATTGTTTAATCATATCCTTCTTTAATAAAACGTGGACTACTCCTCTTTCTTGTTTTTTAGTATCCGAAATATTATATAGTATATATAAAAACAATAAAAAGCCTCTCTCTTGTTTTTTAATACATAATATTCCTTTTATGTTTTACTCTTCTGGGTTCGAGGAGACTCGCTGGTTGACAATGCCTTCCTTGACGCGATGTCGTTTGTTGTCCTCAAATCTGAGGATCTTCTAGCCGTTTCTGCAAATGGTGGTCTGTCATCTCGATGGTATTTCGTTATTGCTTCTATCTCCAAGGATATCACACTTTATTCCTTGACTGCACCTTACTGGCGATGACCAAAACGTCTGAAACACGTGCCTACGGCTTCTATAAAGCGGATTTACCCAGTATTACCCTCTTTCTTATTTTTTAGTCATAATTCAGTAACAATATTTAGTTATTAGTTATTAAGTTAAGATTTTTGTGAATTTTGGTTATAACATTTCATGTTGTTTTCATAAAGTTGTCAAAAACGATCTACATCACATCAATGAAAGACACATCAAGTTTGAGATCTTAAAGCCTAGTAAAAATACAGAGGTAATAAAATATTTTTAAAAATAAATTTGTTGTATTATCTATTATCAAAATAAACGAAAAAAAGACAGCAGATGGATTTCCTAGTTTTATTATTATATGTGAGGAAACAACAGTCCATTTACAAAATCAATAAAATGAATAGAAAAACGTAAGTAAACTCAATCCAACTTGCACATATGCCATAAAAGTAGCAAACTGTACGTACTACATCATCTAATAATCTAATATTTGACGATTAGATATCTTCTTTTATAATAGTGGTAGAAAGCCACTGTATATATTACAATAATTTTCAGAGTACTTTTACTTTCTTATACGTAGTAATTATGAAAATTTTCGAAATTTTTGCAGATGTCCAAGTCTTGAAGTCCCCTGATACCGAAAAAGTGATTATTAAAATCTCTCTCTCTCTCTTTTTCTCTACGATAGCGGTCAAACGGCTATAGCTATAAATTCCAAATTTTGTATTTACGAATATAATCTCTCTCTCTCTTGAGATCTTATTAGATTTTCAGTAAAATCAGTAGCCCAGAAATAGTAGTTTACTTCAGTGAAAAAATTAAATTTTGCCAATATTTCGTCAACTACTAAGTTTAAATAAATTCAGAAAGAATTCAATTCTACTCAAAATTAAATTTGAAAAGAATTTTATAAAAAAAGTTTTTCGAAATTCCTGCCAGAAGTAGGTCTTTTAAAAGATTTTTAAGCTTGCTTTTCAATACCTCCTTTATATAAAAAAAATTCTGCCCGGAATTAGGCCTTTTACTCTTATCCAATAGCGTTTTTTTGCAAATATGTCGTAAATTATGCATTCTATATTTATTTTTCGAGAGTATGTAACGAAGTTCCTTCGTTAATTGTATCAAAGTAACATTTTTGAATTCATAATTAATTTATTTTGTAAATATTAAATTAACTGTATGAATGTTATTTTGTTCAAAGGTGAATATTGTATAGTGTGAAATGAGTCGACCTGTATGTATGATCAATTGTTGTGATAATTCTTGTTATTTACTTATTTTTTAAATGGAAAAATACCGAATGCCTACGTCTTGCTCAGAGTCGCGTATTTCATATCAGTATCGTGTGCAAATTTTATATTTTGAACGGTTTTTTACTTACTTACGTAGGGGGTTTTAACATATAAAAAGCCCTCATCGAGTTTGCCTCGTTCATTTACATCTCCGACTTGTCCCAGCTCCTATACCTATCTTTATTCAGCATCCGATGGCGTGGAAAAGATCAGGTTATTTCCTTATGAGCGTTCTGTATTCAGGTCTTTGTATCATGGGACAGACGTTCTAATTCCATTTAAATCTCGTCCGCATACCTCTCTCTTACTCAGGCCAGGTGCCGTGGGAAGATTGGGTATTCCCGTTTGTAAACCTACACTCCGTCAAGATCAGACTTTTTGATGTCGTGATCTCCGTAAATCCGAAATTAATCGTAATTATTTATTTCAGATGTTTTACGACCGTTAATTTCCGATATTTTGAATTAGCGCGCGCCGCGTATTTGTATTTCACCGCAAAGCTATTGACCTGATATCCGCGCTACCCGAGCCCGTACTAAGATAAACATTAATTTTATGATAGACCGAAATATTCTTTAAATGAGCATGCCGTGACATGTAGATAATTTACAGAATAATTTAAATTAACCTGCTTAAGTTTTATTTAATTCAAATTAACAGAGACTCACCTGGTATTTATTAAGAATAATAGAAATGTATTGGGATCTATTAGTGACATTTCAGGGAATAAATTTGAGTACATATTTGATCTTAGGTTAGTTTACGATAAATGAAATTCCTTTTGTAATGATTTTAAAGATGTCAATAAAGCAAATTCGTGTTATAATTAATTATGTACATATAGAATGACTTGGTGTATATACATAAATGTAAATAAATGAATGTGTATGAATATTGATATTGTTTTGACAGATAATAAAGTCTATTATTTTTAAATAAGTTTCCGCACGTGTTTTGTACTGTTTTCTTTTCACCGGTCCGTCAGTAAGGAATGCAATAATTGTAGAATTAATTCGATAAACACTAAAGTATATTAAAACAAAAATACTTACACGATCTCCACTTTGCTAGCTGTAGAGTTTTGTATTCGCATGTCTAAAAGTCACAACACTTCACCTGCCATATTTACATTTATAAATAGTGCCAACCGGACGAAGTCGCGAAATATGATTTTACTAAAAGAGGACGTCTAATAAATTCATGACATTGGTGCCTGTGTGCATAGGCAACCCAAGGTACTTGTGTTCAGGACTATGCTTTCCGTTGCATGGTCGAGACATGCAGAAGACTAGTCTTATAACGTTCGCTTCGTTTTGTACTAGTATTATTTAAACAAGCGAGCATGTTATAAGTACAAAAGTATTTAGAACAGGATTTGGAATATTTTTTGTTTAAATGAAATTTCAAAACTCGGACCGGAAGTAACTCGTAGGGAGTAACACTTCTTTTCGAATATCTCGCGGTGTATGCATTCTTAAATTTTGAACTTGCAGTAACACACTTACTCAGAGGTTTAATTTTCTAAGAAGATAAAAGTATTTGAAACCATTTAGAACAATTTTGTATAATTTAACCGCTCATACGTATAAGAAAGTCGTGTGGTGGCCACACCTCATTATTTGAATTTAATTTTAGTATAAACAACGTTGTGGTAGGCTATTCTCATGTAAAATAATTTTAATATTATTTAAATCAACATTATGATTAGGGTATGCCAAGTTATAAGCCAATTTGCTTGCTTGGGGCTTACGTTTTGCAACACTAATGTTTTGTGCATGTCTTTTGTTAAATATTAAATTAGTAGATTATTAGGAGATGTGGTATGTTCAGTTTGCTACCTTCATGGCATGTGTGTAGATTCTATTGAGTTTTACTTATGGTTTTCTATTTATTTTATTTATTTGTGAATTGTCTCTTTTTTCCTCAGTTATAATAATGAAACAAGAAAACCCATCTGCTGTTTTTTTCTTTTGTTTTGATAATAAATAATCTAACACATTTATTTTCAGAAATATTTTATTACCTCTGTATTTTTAGTAGATTTGAGACCTCACACTTGGTTTGTTTTTCATTGATTTGATGTATTTAATTTTTAGAACTTTATAAAAGCAATTTGAAATTTTCTTTCTATAAAAAGTCTTCTATATTTGACATTAATTTAAAATAGGTCCGTAGAAGGACTAATAATTTTATTTTTACTAAATGGCGTCCGAAGCGTCACGAAGTTTAAATAACTTCAGTTTCTCTTTTTACGACCCATAATTCTGCACAATAATAATAACGGCACTCACACACATATGCAAGAACACAAAATATTTTAGGTGAATTTAAATATATAAGATGGTGTATGGGCTCACTTTGCAGGTAATTCTATGTTATTGTCGTCACGGTCTAAAACATTTTCTGCATGCAATTTTGCGATGAAAACATTGTAACGTCATCGAATAGATTGAATGTTTCCTGGACTATTGAACGTGAATATGTGGAAATTCGTTTTGCATTCCATGAATAAATTTGAATAAATATAATAAGCAACGATGCTGAGTTCTTCAGTGTAAAGTTAAATTACCCGTTCCGAAAACCACTAACGAAAAATAACCGATATCAAAATTGACAGACATTTAGCTCAAGGCGTCGCGCCTAGGTTCGAGAAAAAAAGAGGCGAACCTCGTAAGATAAGAAACATTTTTCCACATCACTTCTTCGGATCCGGGTCCCACTCTCTCACTATCTCTCTCTCTCTCTCTCCCTCCCACATTCATAAAAGAAGAGGACAGTTTTAGTGTCCACGACAGAGAAATATATTGTGCGGCAAATTTAGGACGATATTCGGAGGCGGCCTTGCGTCAAGGACAAATTAAGGAAACACTCTTGAAAAGCAAACTTTTCCGATTCGAGAAGGATAGAGGACAAGTTTTAAAGAACTTTCGCGTTCCTGGTCATGTACGATACTTGTATGTTTGCCTGTTACACTAGAAGTATTAACGCCATTCTTTCTAACGACAAATTTCTACGGCGGGTCCACCAATTTATCTAGAACTTGTCTTTTCTCTTTTGGGGGAATTTAGAATTACTCTATGTGTTCAACTTCTTTACATTTTACGTAAGCTATTTTAGACTAATTTTTTATACTCCTTTATGCTTACTGATTTATCTTGTAGTAAAACAACTCACAATTTATAAAAAAAATTCTACAAGAGAGGATTTATAAGTATAATAAAAGAAAAATTAATAATTGTCTCTTAGGGAAAAATCAGTTTATTTTTCATGTTAAATAAATCTTTTCACCAAATTTTTACGAATGCGGACAAGAGTAGCCAAGGGAGCCAAATCTAGAGAACTGGTTATTCTAGAAGCATTTCGAATAATTCACGTAATTTCATGATTTTGACATTCGTATTGTAAGATAATAATACTAGTAATAATATTTTTTATTGTATTATTTTAATTTTCAGATATTTACATTGTCAAATCACACATGTACTAGTCGCATCACTACAATTTAGCAAATGTTGTGACCGCGGCTTCGACCAACATCGCCATTAACGAATGAGACCCAAAATTGTGTTAAAATTAGTGCTAGGCGTTAATTATAAATTAGGGGGGAAATGCATTGGATAATACACAATACATTATAACAGTTATTAGTTAATTATAGGGAAAACCATAAATTAGAAATTTGAGGAAAATTAAAAATCTAAGTACAGCAGACACGTTGTATCCAGGAGAATTCTAGGAAAAGCGCATCCCGATAAGACAATTAGTATATAAGCATGAACATGATGAATGTAGTATTAGTATATCGTTCGAATAAAACTCTTTGACAATACTCCTTGTTCTTTCCTTTAACTCTGTAATTTTAAATAAAACTTTTTAAAAACTTAGAAGAGAGGAAGAACTTGTTAACTGGTGTATATATCAAGTGGGCCTTTTCTTTGAAATTATAATCATATATATATATATGGAACATATATCATTATCAATTTATCAAAATGGGTTTTTTTGCTGATATGGAAGAAACATATGGAGTTAACATCGTCCAACACATGAAGTCATGGAAAAACGACAACAAAAAATTGGCATCATACCGAAACAGAGTAATGTTTTTGAGAAGATGTAAAAACCAAAAAATTTACCCTAACCACATTATGAACACCATAAAAGGACTTGAATATAATATTACGGGACACAGTGCAAGGATGATGACCAGGGCTGATGATATTGTAACAGGTATGAAATCAAAAATCTTAAATTTTGAAATAGATAACACTTTCTCACACATTCAATATTTAGTAAGTAATAGAAACCTGTCTATGAGCTTAGTGAGGGATTCTTTTAATACAGCTCAGAAACAGACATATTCAAAAGTATATAATAGCACTAAATTGAAAAATAAAAAGAAATTCTTTAAATTAAAAAACAGCTCGGGTTTTTTCACGAATAGTACTCTACAGACCCATCATGAAAGAGAAAATACACCCTTCAATCCCACCAATAACAATCACACTAACAATAACGGTTTTAACGACAATAATATGGTAAGGGCATCAAATAATTTGGATGCCCCTACACATACTACAAATATTTTACCTATAGATTCAATAAACAAATTCTTTATAAATCTCACAGATAAAGAGATACCTCTTGAGATACAAGAAATTTTTGCATTAGGCCCCAAATTTGCATTGCCCACGACGCCAAATAACATTTCAATAGAGAGGTTGTTGGCAGACTGTGAATGCATTCTCTTAGAAATCGCTGATCCAATAAAAAAAGATTGGTACAGGGCGGAAATAGCTTACTATGTTACGGACTATCTCAAAAAAGCTGCACCCACCCACCGTCTTAATGAGGCATACAAAACATGTCGCAAATTTGTCAAAGAAAAGCAAAATGTCATTATGACCAAATCAGATAAGAGTAATGTGACACTATGTATATCCAAAAAAGACTATAATGATAAGATGTTACAACTATTAGACGATAACAATGTATACAAACAACTTACACGTGATACAACATATACATATGAAAGGAAAACAAATAGCATAATTAAAAATCTTAAAAAAAAAGGATATATTGATGAAACAGTTTACAAAAAACTCATTAAACACAATTCTGCTCCTCCGCGCATCTACGGGATCCCCAAAATACATAAACCAACCTGTCCACAACGTCCTATAGTTTCATGTGTCCAAAGCCATGCTACTCACCTATCCAGATACATAGCTGACATCCTCGATAAATCATTTAAAGAATATAATAGATATAAAATTAAAGACACTTTTACTTTTGCTAACAACATAAACAACTTCATATTATTAGAGGGAGAGGTACTTGTGTCATTTGATGTCACAAGCCTTTTTACTAATATTCCCACTGATTTGGTCATAGAGTTGATTTCAATCTTAGAATGGCTATTTAACAGCGTGTACTTTACTTACAATAATCAATTTTACGAACAAATACTGGGTACCCCTATGGGACTCTCGTTATCTCCAATTATCGCAGATTTAGTTATGAACACAGCCATAGACTTTGTGATTAAAAATAGTAGAACACCTCCAAAAGTGATTTTCCAATATGTAGACGATCTGTTTTGTATAACATCTACTTCCGAAATAGAATTCACATTACAATTATTCAATTCTTTCAATCAACATTTACAATTCACATGCGAGATAGAAGAGAACCATTCTTTACCGTTTCTTGATGCGTTGGTGATACGTGAAAACCTCACAATTAAACTTAGGTGGTACCGAAAACCATCGAACTCAAATAGATTTATAAATTATAATTCAAACTGTCCCAAGAAATTTAAAATCAACTTGATTAAATGTTTAAAAAACCGGATCATGAAAATAACACATACAGATTACATGCAGGAAGACTTAAAAATTTTAAAAAACATATTAATACTAAACAATTACCCCACTAGCACAGTAAATAAAATTCTTTTTTCCACTGACATTCGTAATAGGATAGACACAAACAATGGGAGAGACATAGTTTCAGGGATGGATGATAATCATGAAACCAAATATAAAAGCATCCCATACATCCCAAATCTGACTAATAAAATCAAGATGCTTTTTCAGCGTGACATTCCAATTACATATACATTGACAAACACAGTAAACAAACTATTTACACCTTTGAAAGATAAAATTAATACTCTAACAAATAGTAATGTAGTATATCTCTTACAATGTGATTGCGGTAAATATTATGTGGGTCAAACCAAACAACGCCTAAAAGAACGGAACGCGCTACATATAAGCGACATCAAGAGACACCCACAGAGATGTACTTTAGCTGCCCACCTGAGCCTCACAAACCATGACATTACCTTCAACAACATTAAAATTCTCTTTCATGAAAGCAACTTGTCAAAGAGACTTTTCTTGGAAACCCTGGCCATACGAACCATAAGTCGCAATATCAACAACAGAAACGACTGTAGTAATTTTAGTACCATCTACTCCGCTCTAATACCACACGTGACTGACAAAATCAAATCCAAATTAAAATAATGAGGTAATGAAACGGCCTTTCTACATGGGGATATACGGGCATTCTTCACTGAGTTGTAGATTCTGGATCCGCACCTGTTAAAACTAAATAGAAATTATTTTACAACTGCTATTTTAAATCACACAAAATATCCGATAAAAAGTAAAACAGATGTGCCGTCAACGATTTCATACCTATACATTCATCGTTTAAATATATACAATATTTGTTAAGAAGCAAACATTAATGTTATTTTGGTGTTAGAATTGCACTGTGGCCCATACAATGAATTATTTTATCTAAAGAACAAATTATTTTAAATGTGCTGTTACCAAGTTTTTAAAATGTTAATTGAAATTGAAAATTATGTCCTCGAATATATGACGAAAACAATATATATGTGAACCTGTAAGTTATATATAACTAGATATTAATTTTTTTGCAATGACTAATTGTTATTTGTGCTCTTCCATTTGTTTTATTATAAAAGGTCTGAAAAAGGTTTAATAATAAACCGAAACGTCACATAGCATCGAAGTATGTGTTTTATTTAATTTATGGAACCCATAATTCTGTCCAGGACAGTAACCTTTATTTTCCCACATGTTAATTCAGTATATTGAACATATATCATTATATATATATATATATATAATAATACAATTTATTCTTGGACGGTTTGTAGGTCTGGTATAAAACTCAACATAATAATTTGAGTATCTTTAATTGTAGCATTCTATTAAATACATAAAACATACATGTTTCGGACAGTCTGTGTATCCTTTTTCAATGTTAATATAACAGCTAAAAAACAATAAAAATTAGCAAAATTAAGATTAAAGTTTTGTAACAATGTCTTACGATATTGAAAATCATACACCGTATAGTATATATATATATATATATATATATATATATATATATATATATGCATGTGTGAGTGTGTGTGTTTAATTAAAGCAAGCCATCTTACAAAAGCAAACATTTAATTTAATTTTTAAATTATTATTCATAATAAAATTCAATTTCAAATATTGACAATTATAACAAAAACCATTTAAAAAGGTTTTCAAGCTGCGATGCTTACCACTAAATGCAAACGAATGTTTGCAACTCAATATTTTTGTGTTGCATTTTTTATTATGCTGTGAATACATATGCATACGTGTAGTATGTATGTATCGCGGTCTATTTTGCATCCATTTAATTCATGTTCAATATGGGGTATTCAAGGCATTTTATACAAAACCTATTCATGTGAATATACATGTTCTGGGAAATATTGTTATTTTCCGTAAATATGATGCATTTATGCACATGTTGTGGTCGATTTCGTTTTAATTCACCAATTTCCAATTTTTAAATATAGATGTGATCAACAGAAAGCAGAAATATTCACTAATATATTGTTAAAGGTAATAGTGTGGAAACAGGATGATAGAACGTTTTATGTGATATAAGTACTAGATTTCAATTTAGAACAGAGAATATTATAAAAAAATCTCTGTTCTGAGATCTATATTTCAATGGGCACACATAGCTGCCAAGGTTAAGATAGCAGAAACGGCATATTGAGTTTATAATAAGAAAATGTAAATATTTTATTATGTCATCGCATTTGTAACAGACAAAATAAAATAAATGTTTATTGCAAAGAATATTTTTGAAGACGGTCTCGAATTTCATAATATTGTTAATTTGTTTTTAAAAGTATGTTATTATGTTAGTTAATTGTAAAAATTAGCATTACTACATGTGTAAATTAATAGAGCATATCGTAAAATAATTGCAAATAATAAATAAGAAGGAAGAAAAAATAATCTGCTAAATTTAGATCTTATCTAAACCTTCCCTTCTTTTTGCGAATTTAGAGACACGGAATTCTATGTAATGTATTTCCCTTTCAATCCTTAACACCATTCTAACGATATATTCACATATGCTATTTGATGATGTTTTATGAAACGCATATATATTGCACAGAAAGTCTGGTAATATGCATATTTAATTGCAATTTTGATAAGAAAACTGCAAATACCTATCTGACAAAGTTTAGTTGCCCTAAAAAACTTGGTGGATGAGATGTCCAAGATTATCGAGTAGATCGCTTTGCAAGCTTTCTGATGATATAAGATTTATTCACTATAAGCAACTATTTGCAACCGCAATAGACAACAGAAAAATACAATTTGGGGAATGCTATAAATCGATTACAAGATCAGTTTGCAAAAAATTCGACGCGGAGTATATCTGAGTTGTAATATATATTTTCTGATGTTACTCATTAATGATAATAATAATAATAATATTTTACTTCATTGGTCACAATAAAATTGTAACATATTGCTGTGACTCTTGCAAATTGAGATTTATATAAAAATAATTTAAACTATTCAATCAATAAGTAAGTAAGAATCAAGCATACATCCTAGTGCTAGGCCTTATGCTAGACTAAGATTCAATAAATTTTCTGCTAAATTGTAGGTTAGGCAAGAAAATTTTCTCTCAGGGGCAGAAAATATAAATAAACTCTCCAATCAACTTAAATGCTCTTTAGTTATTACCAGGTCAGGTAAAGTAAATAATATGCAAAATAAACCTTATCATCTAGTTTATTAAAAAAAAATATTAAAGAAAGAAAGATTTTAAATTACACAAATGTATTCACAAAAATTTAAATATTTCAAAACATCATATAAAATCATACATGTCATGATCAAATAGTCAAAACAATAAAGAAATTATGATTAATGGAAGAATAACATCGAGTACAAATTTATATTTTTAAAATAAATGTGATTATCATGATTTATATTCGTCAAAGATACATGTAAACAATCAACATTTTTAATAAAATAAAATTTATTGCATATTGTGATTTGTACTGGAATATGAATAACAAAAATTACACGATTTATTATTTACAAGAATATTAACATTAAGGAAATGGCTTTGCCCTAAGTAGTTCTGCCTGGCGCCTTTGCTCGCTCCCAAGACAGTACCATCAGAAAGCAAATTCACACTGGTAGGTACCCCAAAGTTCCACCCTACGAGTATGCTTTTCAACTCGTTGGACACAACCCGAACATACACCACCATGTGCTCACCCCTTAAGGTATATATATATTTTAAATTTAATAAAAAAAAATTTCTTTGTGCATTTAACTAATTAACTCAGCCCTGATTAGTTCTGTCTGGCGCCTTTGCTCGCTCCCAAAACAGTACCACCAAGACTAATTCGTGCTTTAAGGATTCACCAGGACTCCATGCTATGAATTAAACAACTACTTAATTCATCGCACACATCCCTGATCTATTACCCAACACGTCAATATGAAATACACAAACACAATAAAATATACTTGATATATAAAAAAAATATATATATATATATATAATAAAATAAAACTTTACCTCACTCTGAGATTCCAATACAAAACACCACTAAAGAAAAATTTGTACAACACTATATACACATTTATAACAAACATTATTAAATCACCTTAATTCTTCATATATTTCAAAAAAAAATCTTGATCACCGTTCAATTATACTATTTATACATAAAACAAAATTATTAGCTACAAATCTTCTAATCTGGTAAATAAGATAGTAAAGAAAATGTTTATTAAAGCACAGAGTGTTTATATAAAAAAAAATTATTATGCTATCAATTTGATCGTTACAGACACTAAAATGCTTTATCATAATGCACGGTGTAATAACCCTGCATATAAAACAAAACATTCTAGAAAAATAAAAAAAAATTCAAAGTTCTAATTAAATAAAACTGTTCCGAACATAAATAATTATTTCCAAAAATCATTACAAGTCTCAATGTAAACCAAACTCACGAATTAAAAATGATATTTAATTCATAAAAATATTTCAAAGTCCTACTTCAGTCTTAAAATTCATAAATATATTAAAATTATTACGAAAATATTATAAGTTCCAATGCGTGAAATTTCTAAGTTAGAATAATATTTCATCTATATTATATTACAGATCTTAAATTTTATTTAAAATTTTCTAAGTATCGTGAATCGGTTTCAGAAAATTATTCTATGTTCCAATTAACGAATAAACTTCTAAGTTAATACAACATTTATGTTTAAGAGGAAGAAGAGGTTTCCACATACGTCTGATTTTTCTTTTGAGTTCGGTTTACACCAAGCAACTCCCGTTTTCTCATCGGTTCCGGACTTATATGGATATTTTTCTTCACAAAAACGTCCGGTTGTCTTCTGTACGATACCGATACCACCTCCAGAAATACATAGCTGCAGTGCTGCACCACCCGGGAAAGCAGTGCATTAGTAATCTTTCAAAAAGGTAAACAAACATGTAAATATCAACTTGTTTACACATTCATGACTCGTCTAATGCATCTAGCGAACGATATTATTTTCGCCGGGCCAATCGATCTCTCCCAGTCACAGTATTCTTCGTGCGGGAAACACTTTCTTGTCATAATTCACGTAATATTTTATGCTTATTCTAATATTATAGTTTTTATAAAAATTATAATAACATTCTTATATTATTTTATCTAAATAAAAATTAAATTTGCCAAAATATTAACTTAATAAATATCTATACACACATCATGATGAAATAAATAAAATAATAATTAATTAAATTAAATCTTGAAGTGATCTTGATTATGCCTAGCTATAATTTACCACCAAACTCAAAGTCACTGCAATATGTAGAACACTAAATATTGCGAAAGTGGTAGACTGTCTTCACACCAGGTCTCATTAGATAGACAAGGTAATACATACATGAATACAATCAAACAAAACTACCTATTGTACCACATATACAGTGAGCTCAAAAAGGTTGGAATAAATTCATTTAAAATTCAACCTTAAATTTTTTTAAAAAACACTGGGACCCGTTAATTTTTATTTTTAGATGGGCATTTTTTAAACTAATTTTTGTTTATACAGGGTGACTCAAAAAAAAGATTTCATTTAACACTTCAATTTTTTTTAATTGAAACACCCATTTTTTATTTTATTTTCAAAATATACGTAAAATTTCAATTACATTTCATGTATTGTAACCTAAGTCTAAGTTAAGTTAGCTTATTTCTTTTCATTTAAACTGTACATATTAGGAGTTAAACATAATCAAATTTACTGAAACTGTAAACATTTAAACATTAATACCATTTTTATCTGTTACCTAGGTTATTTAACATTGATGTTGAAGTTCATTCCCTGTCAAAGGTATTTAAACATTTGTATAAAAGTTCTAATAAAAGTATTTTTTTTTAACTGTAAAATGGCACGAGTAAATGAAAGGGAGCGCATAGAAATACTAATGATGATTGGCTATGGAGATAGGATGAGTACCCAACTGGATGTTTTCGAACTGTTCAACAATAAATACCCAAACAGAGCGCCTATATCTCAATCAACTATTAGTAAAATTGAAAAAAAATTATGTAAAGGCCGGCCCACTATCTCAGAAGATGTGCAGTTGAATGTGCTATTATCCGTTGAAGAGAACAACCATAAAGTTAGTCGCGCTATTGCTGACGAGAACAAAATTAGTCAAGGATCTGTATTAAACTATTTACATAAAAATAAATGGCATCCTTATAGAGTTCAGTTAGTTCATGAACTAAATGAGGACGATCCAGATACAAGAATGCAATTTTGTGAAATAATGATGGAGAGATGTATTGATGGTCCTCAATTTTCACGAAGAATTGTTTTCTCGGATGAAGCAACGTTTTGCCTAAACGGAACCGTGAATAGGCAAAATTTCCGTTATTGGGCTACAGAAAACCCGCATTGGATTATGGAGTGTCACACACAATACCATCAAAAAGTAAATGTTTGGGCTGGGATTATTGGAAACAGAATTTTGGTTCCCTTCTTCTTTGACGGCACTTTGACTGGAGAAAGATATCTAGAATTTCTAGAATTCGATTTGATACCTGCGCTTGCTGTAGTGTATCCAAATCCAGAAGATCCTGACATTCCCAATGATAGCTTATGGTATCAACAGGATGGAGCACCAGCCAGCCCATTTTACTCGCCCGGTGCGTGAATATTTAGATAGTGTTTTTCCTGGAAGGTGGATTGGTCGACGGGGCCCAATTGAATGGCCGGCCAGATCCCCTGATTTGACCCCGTTAGACTATTATCTGTGGGGCTACCTAAAATCTAAAGTGTATATCAACAGACCGAACAATATTGACGAACTTAAATCCCGAATAAGACAAGAAATGAGACTGATAGAACCTCAAATAATACACAATGTTTTGCAAGAATTCGAAGATCGCCTCAGATATTGCCAGGATATTGGTGGTGGCCAATTTCAACATTTATTAAATTAATATTTCAAAATTTAATTACGAATCATTGAGACATTTATTATTTAAAATTAAATATATATATATATTTTAAATTACATGGTTATTTTAGAAAAGAACTTAACTTAGACTTAGGTTATAATACATGAAATGTGATCAAAATTTTACGTAGAATCCGAAAATAAAATAAAAAATGGGTGTTTCAATTAAAAAAAATTGAAGTGTCAAATGAAATCTTTTTTTTGAGTCACCCTGTATAAACAAAAATTAGTTTAAAAAATGCCCATCTAAAAATAAAAATTGATGGGTCCCAGTGTTTTTTAAAAAAATTAAAGGTTAAATTTTAAATGAATTTATTCCAACCTTTTTGACCTCACTGTATAACAATCCTTCATCTGAAACAGGTTAAGATAATATGTTTAATATAAAAGGGAAACCTTTAGAACAATAGAGTATTAAGTATTGAGCATTAAAAAGAGTAATGTACATAGTGTATAGTTGTATAGTAGTGTAATTGTTATAATATGTAGTTGACCACAATGTAATTAAAGCACATCACAACAACCAATGTGTTTTACTAAACATCAAATCCTCTAACGAGGGGAGGGATACCACATATGATACCAAAATTGGCAGTATGTAAAAGCTACATACGAGGTAGGCGCCATAAATTCTCGGCCTCATATACAAGAAAGAAACTTGGAACAATATAAGAATTTTTATTTTTCAATGTAATCTCCCTTAACTTCTATACATTTATTACAACGATTAATTAATAATTCGATACCCTTGTAAAAATAATCTGAAATTTTTCCGTCAAAATGTTCTATAACAGCTGCTTGCAACTCACTGTCGTCCTTAAAACTACGTCTCCTGAGGTCTTTTTTTAAATTAGAAAACAAACAAAAAATCACAAGGAGCCATATCCGGACTGTACGGTGGATGTTGCAATTCTTGAAAGCAGCATTCGCGGATGGCAGCTTGTGAAATGGCGGCAGTATGAACGGGAGCATTGTCGTGCAATAATCGCACAGCTTTTGTCAATTTTCCACGACGTTTTGCACGAATGCTGTCCCTTAATTTATGTAATAAAGACGCATAATATGTGCCGTTCACACTTGTATTGCGCTCTTTAAAGTCAATTAGCAAAATGCCCTCACAATCCCAGAATATTGTGGCCATCACCTTTTTCGTTGATTGAACGACTTTCGCCTTTCTGGGACGAGATTCATCAGGTCGCCGCCATTCCATGGACTCCCTTTTCGATAGAGGATCGTAAAACAGAACCATTGTTTCATCCCCTGTGACAACGAACTCCGAAATCGGTTTTGGGTCGTCTCCACACATATTTAAAAATGACTGCGCACATTCGACTCGACGTTCACGTTGGAGAGCAGAAAAAAGTCGCGGTACCCATCTAGCACTAATTTTATTCATACCCAAATGGTCATTGCGAATTCGGCGAACACTTGTTTCGAAAATGTTTGTTATCATTGCTAATTCGTTCACTTTCAAACGGCGATCTTCTAGCACTGAATATTCAATAATTGATATTTGTTGAGGCGTTATCACTTCAATTGGTCGACCCGACCGATCAGCATCTTCCAGGGATTCTTGTTCCAAACGGAAACATTTTGCCCACTTTTTTACAGTTGAATACGAAGGGGATGATTCACCGTAAACGCCGTATAAATGTTGTTTGATGTGATAAGGTGTATGTCCTTCTTTTTCAAAAATCTAATGACCGCGCCGTACTCAATTTTCGTCTGACGTAAACATTTTCGTGCGTTAGTCACGTTGGTTGGCTGGTTACTAAAAACTACTTGGCTTCGAACCGTCATATTTATAGTGTACACCTCGCGTATGTGCATGCATGACTTGACGGAGTTTGTTTGAACGTGTATAAGCCTGTCAGGCCGAGAATTTATGGCGCCTACCAACGAGCAAAATTAAAAAGGACAATTTAACATTAACAAATTTGTCATAGGAATAACATAAAAACATCCACTGAGAATTGTCAATGTAGTCCTGAAGAAAATAAAAGATTGTTTCTAAAAATTATTTTTTTTCTGATTGAAACAATATTGAGTAATATTGCCTTAGTTACGACATGTCATAACACACTAATATTTCCCAAGGGAAATATGAAACTTCATATTGTCCCAAGGAAAATATGAAACGTCATATGGTCCCAAAGAAATATGAAGCGTCATGTTTCACCGTAAATGTTTCATTTTTTAATTAAAACAACACAAATAATAAGAAATGTTTTATTTTTTAATTAAAGCAACAAAATTAACAATTAAAATAAATATCAGATTCTCATGTGCACTGGCGATCAATGTATTACGGTCCGGCGAATTGCATCTACTATTCATATTTCCTTTAAATGATCCAGGACTGCTAACATTTCTGATATTGTTGGGTAGATTATTAAAAATGTTGTCAAAAGAGTAGTCCTGTAATTTTTCATATATGTTGGAAGTACGATATTTCAGCGAATAATAAAAAAGCAAGAAAGGATAATATTGGGTATATTCAGCTGTAAAGCAACCGCAGACACGTGTTTCAGACTCGCTGGTCATCGTCAGTACGGTGTAGCCAAGGAATCAGGTGGAATATCCTTGGAGACGAAAGTAATAACGGAAGACCATCAGGATGACAGACCACCATTTGCAGCTTCCGTCAGAAGATCCCCAGTATTGAAGACAGCAACCGGCATCGCCGCGAGGAAATACATTTGCTTGTCTTACGAACCCATGAAAAATAACTATTTGTAAAATAAGTATTTAAAGCATAATTTGTAACGCAGATCGTGTGGTGCCACATCTCATTTTTGTTTAATTATGAAGGGTTATGTGAAAATAACTTTCTTGTGAGAAATTCGGACCGCAAAAACCAACATACAAGTAGTTTGATGTCTACACTTCATTCTTTTACTTAGTACAGTATTAATCGCCGAGAACTATACTGCTGCTTTTGTCTGCAGTACCTATAGAATTCCCCAATGTAAATGTATTCTCAAAAAAAAAAAAGGAACGCTCAGAATTTATTGAATTTATATTTAAAAAGAGCCGCTGGGGTCCGTCATAAATACACAGACTAACACAGAGAAATTCTCGTTATTTTGGACTCCCAACGGACGACGTAGAAAACATTCAAATGTTGCCGCAGCAGATATACATTTAAATCATAAATAAATAAATTATGAAATGCTACTCCCAATAGTCTCGACAATGCCAGTGTCGCTCTACGCTTCCTCTGCATCCGGTCTGTGTGTTTTTCCCGTTTTACCCTCGCCAACTGATAATGTCGTTTCCAAGCGAAAGTCCACACGCGAGTAGTCCCCAAAGATCTCTATCGGTAAAATAACGGGCTCCCCTGCTTTTTTTATTGTGTCCCTTGCGCACCCGTCGAATTGCTGAAAGGAAACTCTTGTTGAACTTACAATGCCAAGAATTATTTCCGGTTTCCACTTGTGCGAAAAAACTAGCAAATATAAAGAAGCCGCTGCTAAACTTATTTTATTAAAATATCAATACTGTTACACTTAATAAAAACTCGATGGTATTTTGCCTAAAGGGCGAATGCGCCAATTTTACGATTTAGAGCTTTATGTACCAAAAAATAAGTACCTGTACTGTAAGATGATGTTGGCAAAAGGATGAACGTATTTGATGGAATATAAGGTGTTGGTAATCAAAAATACATTTTTCCTTTGGGCGAATGTGTTCAGAACAATCCGTCCAAAAGGACGAATGTAACAAAGCTACAACGTCTAAAGGGCGAACGTGCATTACTTTACTATAGGTAGCATAACCTAAAAATAGTTTTGTTCGTTGTTTGTATGGTGTGTACGCGATCCGGTACGAAAAAATTGTTAATTATGTATAGTCGGACAGAGCGAATACTAAAACTGGATCGTAATTAATTATATGGCATTAGAGAATATTGACGTTATTTACGGGTCACATTCCGGCAGCAGGATTGAGAAATCCGATGTAACTAACATAAATAGAAGTCCTTCTTTTCTCTTGAATACCAGTGAAACAAACTACCATATTATAGAACCAGTCGTTGTAAGTGTTTTTTTAATATTATATCTTTCAATTACAAGATTCTTTTTTTCCATAATTAGACAGGATTCCTAATGGTACAAAGAATAATTTAACAAACTGCATCTCTCTCTTATGTCATTTAGACGAAACGTGGAAGGCTCTTGGAGACCGATGAAGAGGACGAAGATTGCACCTTATTATAAATTTTTTGAATATTATTGTAGTCTTTTGTTACTTTAATTTCATTTGTATTTTGATATTTTTTTACAAACAATTTTTTTTTCTTATTTGACGTTTACTGCAATATTTTAGAACTACCACGCGATCATTTAAATTCTAAATTATAGCTGGCGGGATTTTTTTTATTAGGTTGTCCAGAATGTCAATTATTGATTAAATGAAATTTGCGGTTATGTTATACTTTGTGACATTTGTGAATCTTATGTGTAATCGATTTAAATTTAATGGAAATGAAAACATTACAAGATAAATTAGTTTTATTGTGAATTACAAAAGGTGTTCAAAGTGTTCTCCCCCTGTTGCAATGCAACTGTTAACCCTCCGTTAATTTCTAATGCATGCGTTACATGCATTAGAAATTGCCTCTTGTAGTTCTTCAAGATTTTGTGGGTTATTTTTGTAAACTGTGTTTTTCAGATACGAATAAATGAAATAATAAAGAATCGTTAAGTCCGGACTGCGAGGCGGAAATTCAATGAATCGATTATCATAAAAGTCGCGAATTCGAGCCATACTTTCCCATGTTTTGTGAGCTGTTGCATTGTCCTGTTGGAAATACCTATGTAAAAGTTCGTCATCATGAAGATTTTGTAAAAACGGTTCAAGTAAATTATTTCGATATCTCTCAGCATTTATCGTTCCTTCAAAAAACACAGGTCCAAATATACGCCTTCTAGAAACCGCTAGCCAAACACCAATTTTCTGCGGAGGCGATTGAATAAACTCATGAGGATTCTCCGAAAACCAAATACGCATATTTTGTTTGTTTATATAGCCGGATAGGTGAAACCATGCTTCGTCAGAAAAAAATGTTAAATCCAAAGTGTTGTTGTTATTTAAATTATTCAAAAACCACTGACAGTATTCTATTCGTATAGGAAAATCTCGAGGGAATAGCTCTTGAACGACGTTAATCTTATAGGGATAAAGATTTAAATTTTCTTTAAAAATTTTTTGACAAGTTCCATATGAAAGGTTTATTTCTTGGGCTAATCTGCGAAGAGATTTTTTGGGAGACTGTTCCATTCTTTCTGCAACATCTGCCACAATCTCAGGAGTCCTTTTTTTGGGCGCGCCACTACCAGCTTTCCTACCTACAGTTCCAACATTACGAAATTTCGCCACACATGTGTAAATTTCTTGGACTAATTTTTGATAATCCGCAGGAAAATTAGGGAAGGCATTTTGAAAATCATTGATGCAATGCGGTACAGAATATGTCCATTCACCATTCTCTCATCGTTCGGCGTTTTTAAAATAACTTTCAGTAAGAAAAATCTTATGTTCTAAATCAAACATTTTGAAACGTCACTTTGACAATTCAAATTGTAAATTAGTACTTATATACCAACTTAATTTAATCAGCTGTATATTTCCTTTCGAATTATTTTTTTTCACTGGGAATAATTAGGATTGTTTTCTTATTTTATAATTTAAGTCCGCATTCTTTTATGTTTAGATCGAATTAGTCATGCTGGCGCCATCTGGCGTTGTTCAGAGTTTTACACTAGTGGTCGTTAGAATGTTTAAATTCCTAATTAATGTCTTTCTCTGTTTCGGTGTTAAAATAACGTTATTCTAGCAGCCAGTTTGATGTTAGAATGGACTTCATTCTAACACCGATTTTTGGTAACTTTTTATTTTAGTAGAAATAGGTTGGTGGCATAAATGCTTTTCGATTTACCTGGTAGTAAATTATTTATGGCGTTGGAGGCCCCGTCCCGCAAGTCTAGTGTCGCAGATTGACGCTCTTCGTCCGACATTCCGCCCACAGATAATATGAGACTTTTTTCTAATTTAAGCAAACTTTTCAATTCAAATAATTCTTACAAAAGTCAACTGTCAAATATAAATTTAAATCATTGTTACCAATCGACTACGTCACGTTATCAAAATTTCCCATAATGAATATTTTTAACAATTTTTCTATATATAAATAATATAAATACAATCCCAAACAGAGAAAATAGTGTAAATTACTCGTAACAGAAAGCCATTCCAGCATTCTTTCCTTCGGCCACTCGCGCTGCGCGCTCGTGTCCGAATTTGGAAATCATGCTGGAATGAAAGGCCTTCTGTTACTTGTATTTTAATATACTATTCTATTTTAATTTTCAACTCTAACGCGCATATTCTATTTTTGATATACTAGTGATTATCTTGGATTGAGTTGGTCTTTACTTAATGTAAATCCATTTCATGTGAAATAAAACAAACAAATGTTTATGTTTTACACTGTATTTAATATTTAATAACAACGACATTAATCAATAAAAAATTAAGTCAAGTAGAACATTCTTACAACAATTTTTCAGAACATAAGTTTTTTAAGAGATTTAGCAATCTCAGTAACACAGAGTTCAATGAAAAAGAAATTGGTGTATTATGCAAAGGTTTTAATTACAACATAAAAACAGAAATTAGAAATAAAGATTTAGAACTATTAGCAGTAGAAACTGAGTTAGCATTAAAGGAAAACAACATGAATACTAAATATCAAGCAAGCAAGATTATAAAACATTTCAATCGAACCACGACGGTTAACAGTGATAGTCAAATAGCTATGAATATTAAGCATAAAGCAAAAGATAATAATTTAATTTTCACATGGGCAGATAAAGGGAAAACAGTGATAGCATTAAATAAAATAGATTATATATCAAAAACTAATCAATTTCTTGATCCGGAAAAATATATTGTAATCCAAAAAGACTCGACAATAGCCTTTCAAAAACAAATTATGAAGACGATTAATAATTCACCTAGCCTGTTTAATATAAGTAGTTATTATGAAAGACAGAAATTAAAAGTAATGAAACCACAACCACCGATACTATATTCTTTAATTAAATTGCACAAAGAAAATTATCCGATCAGACCAGTTGTTTCATATGTTACAGCACCAGTAGTTAAAGTTTCAAAATGTCTGATAGATATTATAATTAAGCATACGAAATTCAAACCTAAATATAGTATCGAAAATAGTTTTCAAATAATCAATAATATTGTAACGAAACAAGTGCACAAAGAAAGGCAGACTTCCGAGCGACAATAAAAAGAGGTTGTAAAACATCTCGACGCGACTGGTAAACATCATAAAGCAATAAATCATCCATTTGCGTTGTACTGCAAAGAGACAGAATGTCTCTCGAATGTTCTACAAACATCGAGAGGAAGATGGAGTTTACGCGAAGGCTTCCAGATGTTTAAGTAGTCTCGTGCGGAACAGTAAAATAAATATAAGAAATAAATAAATAGTTCTTAAGTGGTAGTCGAAGAATAAACATAAATATATTGTAATAAAAACATAAATATTACCATGTTATATAAATAGAAGTGATTTAAATATACGGACATGAATATTAGTAATAGAAATAAATACCTGTGTTAATTTAAATCGTAGTAGTTTAAGTGTGATACATTAGTTTTATATTTTTATATTGTAATTAATTTTACGTGTATGAATATACAGATTGTTTTAAATAAATAAATTGCACGAGTTGTTTATTGCGAATGCGAAAACGTTACAATATGAAAGATCTTAAGTTACCTGATAACACTAAATTAATTTCATTCGATGTAAAAAACCTTTTCCCGAGTGTACCACCTACTGAAACAGTTGAATTAATTAAAAGGATGTTAGAATGTAACAAAACTAACATTCTTATAAAAGATGAGATTTTACAATTATTATCTGTTTGCTTAGAACCGAATTACTTTTCATTTGAGAATAAATTTTATAAGTGCAATAGTGGTTTAATTATGGGAAATCCTTTATCACCTTTTTTAGCAGGAATTTTTATGGATAATTTAATGCATGTGTAAAAAACCCATAAGTCAGAATTGTTTTGTCACTTTGACAGCGATAAAAGTTTACTTTAACTTTTATATCGGCACAAAAGTTGTTTACCTTTGGTTGGCCTGACAACAACTTGTGTTTTCTCGTTATGTCATAAACTCAACGAACCCACTGTCAAAATGAAATGTCAAAGTCGACGCAACCCTAAGCTTTGCGTACTATCTTTGGTTGATCCGACATCAATTTGCTTACTTTATGATCATAGTGTTCGTTGTGAAGTGTTGTTACAACAAAATTTGCAAACTCATTGTAAGTAATCTTCACAAAATATATAAGAACTGTGTTTTTAATTACTGTATTTTTAAATAGTATGATTACTATGTAATAAATTTTTCAATAATTGTTTACACATTTAGTAAATTATCTTACCGAATTACATTCGAGCTTCCTTTTTATTTCCGAATAAATTTTCCATTTTTAAACTCAAATTTAGTTGCTAAATGGTAACTGAACTCGACAAATTGCCTCTTCGATAAAACGACTCGTCCTTCGGACACGTCGTTTTATCAGGCAATTTGTTTCGTACAGTTACCTAGCAACAAAAATTTTCGTTAAAAAGTGGAAATTTATCCGGAAAAAAGGAAGCGCTCGTGTAATTATAAGTGACAATTTAGAAAGTAAGATTTTTGAGAATAGTATATTAACTAAGAACGTATTATTTTGGTACAGATATGTTGACTACATTTTGGTAGGATACACAGGTACAAACAGACTTTTGAATAATTTCTTTGACTTTATTAATTCTATTAATTCTCATATTACGTTTACACTAGAAAAAGAAGTGAATAATAGTGTCAATTTCTTAGATCTTACGTTAAAAAGAGTCAATAACCAAGTGCAATTTTCAATTTACCACAAATAATCACATACTGACATAACCATTCATAACAAATCCAACCATCCATACCAACACAAACTAGCAGCTTTCCACAGTATGATCCATAGATTAATTAGTATACCTATGCCCACTTCAGACTATAGGAAAGAATATAACATTATTAAACAAATTGCCTTGGATACGACCCAAATTTAATAGATAAATTAATTTCTAAGAGATTATTCAACAAAACGTTACAAGAAATTTATCCAATCACTAAAGACAATACAATTAAAAAGTTCAAGTCTTTCACTTACTTAGGGGAGGGCCAAATAAAACTAACAAAATTACTTAAAAAATAGAAAATTAACATTACATACAAAACTAAAAATAACCTTGCGAAATACATCAAAAATAATAAAAGAAAAACTAATCACAACAATAAATCGGGAGTCTATAGGTTAAATTGAGGTACATGTACTAAAGGATATATATGTCAAACAGGAAGAGCTTTTAAAACACGGATCGCTGATCATTACTCTGCTTACATAAACCGAAAAAATGATTCGACTTACGCGAATCATTTGATAGATAATAGTCACAGTTTTAATAAAGATTTTGATATTCTTCACGTCGAAAATAAAAGTATTAAACTAGATTTACTAGAGGCATTAAAAATTAATAAATATAAACATTCAGACAATCTATTAAACGATCAAGTAGACCTAAACTCATCACCATTGTTAAATCTGTTCAGTCAGTATACAGTTTCCCTAATTTCACACACATCTGTTAGCAATATATTTAGTTACATGTACTTTTTGTATAGACCTGATACTTTTAGACAAGAAATTGTTCTTGATATATTAGTTCTAAGAATTCCTAATAACAGAAAACTATATATAAGAGTTTAAGTGTATGTAGGTAGTTATTATATGTCAATCTGAAGAAGCTACAGTGTAGCGAAACAGCTGTCATTGTTATTAAATATTAAATACAGTGTAAATCATAAACATTTGTTTGTTTTATTTCACATTAGTGATTATGTATTCCTTGTTGGATTTTGTAAATTAGAATCTCTTTTGTGGTTTATGAGTACAGACAAACGTTCTGCCTGTCGTTAGGTAGATGGCGCTTTTCCGCGCTATGTACCTTGCGTCGTCGCACGATGTATAGTGGTTGTGGGTGATTTTCGCGTACTTGGTCTTTGATCGTTATCGTCATAAAAGGTTAAAAGCAGCGTGACTGGTGTCTGCTATATTCTTTGGATTGAGATTAATTTAGTTATGTGCCGTATAGAATTGCGATTTACGCTGAATATAAGTGGATTTGTCGTAAAGAATATATATATAAATTACCGTTTTTCTTGTCGATCGTCGATCGGATTTTGTATGCAGACATTTTACATGGATATCATTAAATAATTTATCAAAAATCGGAGCTGTGTATACGTATATACGACGTGTCCCAAAATTCGTGGAACACCTGGATGGTACGCCATTATGTGAGGAAAAAAATATGGAAAATATCCCATCGCTGTTAATTTAAAAGACATTAATATTCAAAATTAACACATTAGATGTCGTTTGTCTAAATTACTGTAAAAAATGTAATTGGAGGTTAGTATAAAATACCTTTGGAAATAATTAGGGTGGATATTTAAGAAAATATTAAACCTGAATTACTAATGATAATTATAGAAAATTTTTCAAAAAAGCTTTGAGCGATGGCTTCTTATTCCATTTGGATTAAAATCCAGAAAAAAAATAAATATTACAAATACACAAGACCAACTAATTACTTTCAAGCACCGTATATAAAAATAAAAAAAGAATTCATACCTGGTTCTATTATCTGAGACGTCTCTAAGAAAGTCTGACATTTCCGAGTTCTGCCTTAAATAGTAGTAAACAGTAGGCACAGATATAGCCAAGAATTTTGGAAAGTATCCTCAACCCTGTAATCTTGTCCAACTGTCAGCTTTTCAAGACGCGATATCACCTGTCCAATAGAACCTCTCATGCATCACATGATAGGTACTTATGGAGACAATTCGAGAAACATTCTTCAATATCCATTATAGCCATATACAGGGTGAGTTTCTTTGAATGTTTAGCATTGGGAACTCAGAAACTACTGGAGATATAAAAACGCTTAAATGGGTAAAGATGCGCAGTTTTACGAGTTTGATTTAAAACTGCTTTTGTTTCTCCGATAACTTTCATGGCTTATTAGATATTCAAAGAAAACTAAATTTTACGATTTTCTTTAAACATGCTTAGCATCGTTAATAGCAATTTTAGAGAAAAAGTGTTCAGAAAAAAGTTTTAGATAATTTTACGCCAAATAAAACTGTGTAGCTAATATTTTTTTTTCGTTCACCATTAACGAGTTATGACACAAACTTTTGTTTTTTAAATGGAAACCATAGTTGGTTTTGACAACATTAAAAAGCTTATTTTTTGCTGATTATAATTATATAGGTTTGATATGGTTATTTTAAGAAATAAATAGGATATAGAGATTTTTATGGTTTTTGTGGAAAACAATTGAATTTCGAACTGATAAACTACAAACCAAACGAAAACTTATTTTGAAATTTTATGTAGTAATAAAATGAAAATTATAAGAACTTTTATTAAGGGCACACAACATTATTAATGTTCAAAGATACCTCCATTATTATTAATACACAAATTGCATCTGTTCACAACAGAATTTGTAGCATTGCGTACTTTACGCCTATCGATGTTATTAAAAGGAACTAAGACAGCTTCTCTTAAATCGTCGATTGTTTCATATGTTCTTTTGCGTATACTGTTTCCTTTAGTACACCCCACAAGAAAAAATCCAAAACTGGGGATCTAGCCGGCCATTCAATGGGTGTATTTCGTCCTATCCATTGATTAGGGAAGTTCAAATTTAAATAATTTCTAACATTCAGATGATTGTGCGGAGGCGCTCCGTCATGTTGAAACCATTGCAGCATTGCTCGGGTTCTTAAATTTAAATTATCTAACACTTCATCGAAATCTTGTTGTAAAAAATTAAGATAACGATTGCCAGTTAGTGATCCATCAAAAATAAAAGGAGGAAGAACAGTTGATCCTATAACACCACACCAAACATTAAACCCAAATTTAATTTGTGGTCTCCAATGTTCAACGTGAAGTGGATTTGTTTGAGACCATATGTACCCATTGTGCTTATTAAACATTCCACAATTTGTGAAACGAGATTCATCAGTCCATAATAACAATAAGCTATTCGTCTGATGTTATCCGCTTCAAGTAAAGTTTGTGATACTGATAATTTGTAGGGACGAAATTGATGCTTCTTCAACACTCTGACAATAGTGCGTTGAGAGGAGCCCATTTCTGTTGAAATTTGTCGGGTCGATGTAGATGGATTCTGAGAGACATTGCTAATATGTTTATTTTTCTATCTTTATCCATCCCTTTTTTTGATTTTGGTTTAACAAACGAACCATAATCTGCTAAGTTATCCCATAATCTCTTAAAAGTAGGTAGCGACGGCTGACGTCGATCAAAATAATTTTCAAAATAAACTTCAGCAGCTCTAGCAGAATTTTTCTGGCATTGAATGTAACATTCAACCATATCACGCTTTTCTACGTTAGAAAATTCCATAGCCAATGCAAACTTATGATTAACGGCCGTTTACACCTTATAGTTAAGTTACAATTAAATTAATTAATAGTTAATTGTCAATGTTTGACAATTAACTTGACTTAAAAGCAAAAATTAACAGCTCTCACTTCTGTGACTCAACGTGAAAGCAATGTTAGAATATTCATCTCGACTGCTCCAACGAACACTACTGTAACTAAGATTTTTTGTTTTTTGAATTACAAAACAAAAAAAAATTTTTTTTAATAGTTTACATCTTATAAAGTGAACAATGTTAGAAATGTCTATATCCTCTTTATTTTTTAAAATAACAATATCAAATCATATATCATTGTAATCAGCAAAAAATAATCTTTTTAATGATGTCAAAACCAACTATGGTTTCCATTTAAAAAAAACACAAGTTTGTGTCATAACTCGATAATGGTGAACGAAAAAGAAATATTAGCTACATAGTTCTATTTGGCGTAAAATTATCTAAAACTTTCGTCTGAACACTTTTTCTCTAAAATTACTATTAACGATGCTAAGCATGTTTAAAGAAAGTCATAAAATTTAGTTTTCTTTGAATATCTAATAAGCCATGAAAGTTATCAGAGAAACAAAAGCAGTTGTAAATCAAACTCGTAAAACTGCGCATCTTTTCCCATTTAAGCGTTTTTCTATCTCCAGTAGTTTCTGAGATCCGAATGCTAAGCATTCAAAAAAACTCAACCTGTATATACTCAATTGCGTATAAGTAGTTATATTAATCTGAAAACTCCGAAAATACACCATATAAAAGAAAAACAATTTGAAACTATTACCTAGTTTGTTCGTTTGAAGAAAAATCATTACGTTAAGTTACGCAGTAACGCCATGTTTTTTTTTTTTTTTCTAAATTAACGACCCCTAATTTACATGCTTTCAATGAAAATAACATTTTGCAGTAACATAATGAAAATCTATAATTACTAAGAATGCCCTGTTCCATCACTAAGAGATTAGAAAGGAAGTTATCTACATCCATAAAAGTGTCTATAAAAGAGTTCCATTTCTTAATTTAATATTTTTCTCAGTTAATAAATTGGCACGGTTCTATTAATTTCTAATCTCTCGGTCGCTCTCCCTTTTGTGGTAAGTCTTTAATTTAAATGTACTTATTGCAACGCGATTTTCTTCAGAATTTATAGGAAATAAACAGGCTTCGCTTAATAGCTATACCCTTGTTTTTTAAAGAGAAAAGCAAGACTAAATTGAAAGGTCTGCTGCGATTATAAACTATTTCTTCCGAAATATGATTTTGTAGGTAAAAGTTGTGTTCGCTTTGAAATGTGTAGAAGGATATTTAACAAGATAAAAGGATTGTTAAAGTTGAGAAAAGGAAGGAGAACAAATTTAAAAGAAAAATGCCTAAGGATAAGAGGGAATTTTTGAAATTTAATCATGAAAGTTTCAAACCTTTACACAAAGTATATCCAACTTATCTTACCTTCATGTCCGCATGACATTTAACGTTTCATCCAATTTTTATTTTTACTTTCTTATACGTAGTATAGGGAAGTATTGTGATGATGAAAATTTTCGACCTCGAGATTTTTGCAGATGTCCAGGTTTTGAAGTCCACTGATACCGAAAAAGTGGTTTTTAAAAGATGTCTGTGTGTCTGTCTGTCTGTGTGTGTGCCTGTCTCTGTGTGTGTCTGTGTGTGGCCACGATAGCGGTTAAACCGCTGTAGATATCAATTCCAAAGTTTGTATTTACGTGTATAATCTCCCTCTTGAGATCTGATTAGTTTTTGAGTAAAATCGGTAGCCGGAATTAGCAGTTTACTTCAGTGAAAAATTCGAATTTTGCCAATATTTCGTCAATTACTAAGTTTAAACAAATTTATAGAGAATTGAAATGTACTCAAAATTTAATTTGAAACAAATTATCTTAAAAAAATGTTTCGAAATTCCAACCAGAAGTAGGACTTTTACTCTTATCGAAAATCAGTTTTTTGCGAATATCTCGCAAGTCATGCTTTCTAGGCAGGTACATTACGAGTATAAAAGTATTTAAATTATAATTTTAAATATCTTTTGTATAAAAAAAATTTCAAAATTCGGACCGGAAGTATCACTTTTACTCTTACCGAATAGCGATTTTTTGCAAATTTGTCGTAAATTCTGAATTCTGTATATATTTATTAAGAGTGCAAAAGTATTTAGAGTTAGATTTGCTATTTTTTGTATACATGAAATTTTAAAATTCGGACCGGAAGTAGCACTTTTACTCTTCGCGAGTAGCACTTTTTTTCGAATATCTTGCAAAGTATGCATTGATGAGTGATTTATTAAGAGAATGAAAGTACTTAGAATAGTATTTTGAATAATTTGTATATAAAAAAATTCTTAAAATTGTATAGTTTGAAACGCTCATACGTATAAGAAAGTCGTGTGGTGGCCACACCTCGTTATTTTAATATACGAAGGAGATTCAAAAATGACCCTGCAGCGATATAACATTTTGTAGAAGTCGTGCCTCACATCACGAAGTAGCATATCTAGCAAATTTTGTTAAAGTGATTTACACCGGCTATAAGTATATTTAGATTACACAGTGCACCTCACAAAGTGATGTAACTGAATTCGTCATAATACTATCACAGTGTCAGTTGCTTTCAACGTTGTGTCCATAGTACAAATATATAAGGTATGCTACAACTTTGACTCAAATTCCTCTATTTCCGCGCCGCACACAGCTACGTTATCAATGTTTCGTCATCCATCATATGTATCTAGTTTGTGTTTTGTTTATATTTAGATTTCGAAGAAGTCATATAGTATTTTTTGTAATTATAGTTGTTTTTCCATATGCTTAGTGCAGTTATTAAGTTTTGTAAATATTTTTGTTAAACCAAAGACTTTTAATTTGATTAATTTGTTAAAGAACTTAAGAAGAAGTTATAACATAGAAGATAGTGAGTTTATTAAATATTGTGTTATAATGCAATAGATTTACCTCTACCTTTAGCTCATCTAATATGGTAAGCTGCTGTGTCTTAAACTACAAAAGCAGGTCAGGAAACACTCGAGGAAGGAATATTAGATATTTTCGTTTTCCTCAAGATCAAAACTTATCTCAGCAGTGGATACAAACCTGTGGTAAGATGATAAAAAACACAAGAAATTCTAAGTTTTATATTTGGATGTATTTGCATACCTTTCAATGATATTATTATTTACATATTGCTGTAGCCTCAATAATTTGAATAATTTAAATAAATGATAATTTTTATGATAAAATTATTATAGTCTTAATCATAAGCTAGTTCCTGATCAACTATACTGTATCTATAGCAATTTTTATTTTATAAGTAATAAAAAAGAAAAACATTTCTACCCATTTTTGGGTTATAATGTTTGTGTAAAGCTTATATATCTATAATGATCGTCATAAAATAATTATCCTGTTCTTTTAAAAATAAGAAAAACCTTGATTCTTTATAAGTAATTTGTTAATATGAAGCTGATTCTGTTTTACCAAAAACATACATTTTCACATAGTGCCTTGGTAATCTAGAACTGTGCAATCGTGAATGCTCGGAAATTGGCCTATACTGATCACTAGCTGCAAACATTCGCACGTAATACCGCTAGCGTTTTAATACCCGCCCACCAAAAATTTTCCCTTTTTATTCGTATTTATTTCTTTTGAAATTTTAAATCAAAATGATAAAGTATAGTAATTAATGATGCCTAATGATCTACTAAAAGCAAATATTCGCACATAGTACTCTCAGCGCATCCAGCACCATTAACTATCCTTTCATTACTATTAGAAAACAAAAAATTATTATTACTAAACAGGATAATATTTATCTAATTAATAATGCTCAATGTCTTACTAAAAGCAAATATTTTCACATAGTACTTTTAGAAACGCACAGCACCACTAATTATTTCCAAACTCGAATCATTTATTTATAAACTTACTTTATTTCATCACATATCTTTTCAAATTCTGCCTTATTCATATCCTCCATTTTAAAATAAACAGCAATACAAAAAAAATAATTGAAAGGAAATTATTTAAAAATAAAAGCTAAACTAAAAATTGAATTCTAAATCTTAATACAAATAAACTAATCGTGAGTCGAAAAGTAGTGTATCAACCCTACTCTTACTTTTACTATATCAAAAATTTTATCTTTTTAGAAAATGTTACGTCCTTCTAGCTCGAAGTTCAAAATTCATCTCTTACAAGTCGATTCTTGTTTTTCGATTATATGTGTAGACAATTGACTATAGGCAATTCGCAGCGCTTCTCTTCTCAAACTAAATTTTAAGTTGGCACCGTGTTCTTGAAACGCCCGTGATGAAATCCGTCTTGTTCGTTTTCTTCAAGTTGCCGCATCTACACTAACACGCACACATTGTCTTTGGCAGTTTATTCACTAATGTCAGCATTTTGAATTTTCCATTATTAAAATTTTCACAAACTTAACATGTTTCATCCAAGGTAGGTATATTTTTTTCTTTCTTCTTAATATAGTCCCTCATTGTACTTGTATATGAACGTATTACCTTTTTTATCATTTGTTGTGTATTTTCTTTTTCCATTGATTAGGATTATCCTTATTTTTCTTTTAGAAATACCTCGATTAGGTAATACCGGGAACACATTATAGATAACTTGAATCTTTCTTACGAATCCTGGATCACAAAGGCCAGTCGCTCCCGTCACATCGTCTCCAGATTCTATCCAGGCCCTCTCCTCTGGTAGTACGTTAATTTGCAAGAAACTGTAAAATATTGACACTATATTTTTTCTTTGCAGGTTTTCTAACCATACAAAACCATTTCCATTGTCTATTGAAATTCCTATGCCACACATCCAAGAAATCATGAATGTATTTTTGTATCCGTACAGTTATTGTGTACACAGAATATTGCCATCGAATATATCGTATTATAAATATTTTGACTCTTATCCCTTTACTATTTATAGATATAAGTTCAAGGTATTTGCTATATTTTACGTGTGATTATTAAAATCTTTCTTATACATTGTCGCATTACGCATTTCTGAATTTACGTTTATTCTCTTAAAACTGTGTTTCAAGACTGCATAATTTTGCTCAAACACGTCTTGTTTTTATTTTGATTCATCTGGTATTTATGTGTCTTTTAGACAGCATAAAACCTATTGATTTGTTTTGAGTTTGTCTTGTACTTAATTTTTAGTACTTATTCAACTTAAGATATAGGTACTAATAAATCATGTTTATTTTGATAAAAAAAGTTTCTCTTTAAATATAGGCAACCCATTATACCCCTGTGTTACCTGTTTTGTTTAATGCTTAACACTTAAAAATAAACGGTTTAAAATAAAATTAATATTCCTTTTCAACAATTAAGCTAATTCTTAACATTCCTATTTTATTTAATTTGAAGGTCACAGCAATATGTTATATGTTCAGTTTATTTTGCAAGAGATAGATATGAAAATAGGTACTTAAATATTCGACAGATCAGAGACAAATATAAATATCCTGTAAAATCTACCCAGATGCTTCATAAGGCAGTTGTTCCCACATTGCATATACATAGTGGGCTGCTGTTGATAACTTGACTTTACAACCATCAAGGTTAACGTAACAAATATAATATTATGCTTAAGAGTGCTTCAGGTTGAATTATTTACTACGACAATATCCACTGGCAGGCTTGTCAACGTTAAGGAAATGTGTGACAAAATTGAAATTAAAACCAGGTATTCTTGGAGAGGTTTTCTATAAATAAGGAAATGAACATATTAAAACGTTTGGTGGAAAATATTAAAATGTACTTACTGGAAGAAATTATACAAGCATATGCAAAAGATAAATAAAGAAATATCAAGAAAAAAATAAAAATTAACAAGAAAAACATTAAGTATACCAATAAAAAATCAACCATATTTGTTGCTTTATTTATTACCTGTAAGTTAACAAGAATTAATATACATAAATGCTATATAAACCGGTAGTTTTCGTAGTATAAATTCGTCTGTCTTTGGCAATATTCATTTGTATCAGTAAAGCAATATACAAAAAAAAATGGACATATTCAAGTCTCAAATTTATTTTTTTAATAAATTACATCGTCAGTAAACTAATTATAAATTGTGTTATCAAAAAACATAAAACAGCTTTCTTAACTAAAGTGTCACATAATATCCAGTAGGACCTTTTTCATCAATACAGTTTTATTATTTTGCTTTATGCGTAAAACTGATAATTTGTGAAAAAAATAGTATATTACACACCAAGGTTGAGAAGATGACTATTATTGCCCGAGTGGCAAGATTAAATTCCGAGGAATTTAAGCCACAAGGGCAATAATAGTCTTCTCAGCCGTAGTATGTATACTATTTTTTGTACCAGTAGTCTAATTGGACCTTAAAACCTTAATTATGAATAAATTTACTCATATATATAAGAATGCTCTTGTAATAAAACTTCATGTAAACAAATAAGTAGGCTATATTTTGATGTTGACATATAAGTTTTGACATAAATGCTGAAACTGAAAGTCAAGTATTTATTAGATTATTTTTCATTCCATTTATAATGAGAACTTGCTTCCGCATAAATCTAATCACTTATACATGAAAACATATTGTAACGAAACCAGTAGACATCCGGGCGACAACAAAAGAAAGGCACACTTCCGAGCGACAATAAAAAGAGGTTGTAAAACATCTCGACGCGACTGGTAAACATCATAAAGCAATAAATCATCCATTTGCGTTGTACTGCGAAGACAGAATGTCTGTGGAATGTTCTACAACCATCGAGAGGAAGATGGAGTTTACGGGAATGCTTCCAGATGTTTCGTATGTGTATATAAGGCGGCTGCGTCACCGATCGATGAGTAATTCGGGATTAAGAAGTTCCTTAGGTAGGCGACGCGCGTAGAAATAAATATAAGAAAGAAATAAATAGTTCTTTAAGTGATGTAAATATACGAACATTAAATATTAGTAATAGAAATAAATACCTGCGTTAAATTAAATCGTAGTAGTTTAAGTGTGATACATTAGTTTTACATTTTTATATTGTAGGTAATTAATTTTAAGTGTATGAATATACAGACTGTTTTAAATAAATAAATTGCACGAGTTGTTTATTGCGAACCCCGAAAACGTTACAATTGGTGTCAGAAGTGGGATAAACAATATAAGTGCAAATAAATAAATAAATACATAAATAAATAAATGGCTACCAAACGTTTGGAAGAACTAAAGGTCTCCGAGTTAAGGGCAGAATTGGAAGAAAGGGACGCAGATACGTCTGAAAAAAAAACAATTCTCCAGGATCGGCTTCGTGACCTTTTAATAAATGAATGTGAGGATCCCGAGAAATATTTGTTTCAAGTACAGGCTGATCTAAGCTTAATAATGGAGACTCTAAAAGATGAGATATTAACTGAAATGGCAAATAATTCAAAAACTCTAAGAGATGAAATTGTAAAACAATTCAAGACTCTACGAGATGAAGTTGTAAAACAATTCGAGACTCTAAAAGATGAAATGTCAAATAATTCAAAACAACTCGCGACTACTTTTAAGGAAGACATTCAAAAGAATTCATCGAATGGGAGACAGGAATTTTATGAGGCCATCGAAGCCGTAGAACAGAAAGTTGAGGAGCGCGTGTTCGGAATGGGGGACGAGTTTGGGGTTCAGCTTCAGTTGCCAGCGATGAACGACTGCGGTACCCATGACACCTCGGGCGGAAGCCTGGAGATCTCGAGAACAGCGAAGGCAAAGGTAAAACCTTCCACCTTCGATGGAAAGACGTCATGGATGACGTACCGGAAACAATTCGAAGCCGCTGCAGGAGCAAATGGGTGGACGTTCCCGGAGAAAGCTACTGCTCTGGTTGTGTCGTTAAGAGGAGAGGTCAGTGACATTCTGCAGACCTTACATCCGGAAAAGTGTCAAGACTACCTTAAATTAATCAAGCGTCTTGAGATGAAGTATGAGCCTGCACACCTGGAACAGGTAGTCCGACGATTAGTGAATAAGGTGCAACCTAAGAGAAGAACGCTCCGATGCTGGAATTGGAAATGGAAATGGAAATGGACCACGTGCATAGTAAATGCGGGAAGGAGCCCAAGAAAACAATAGCGGAGCAGCGAAAACTGAAACGGGTCGATGAGAAGAGGCAATCGTGGACCCAGTATCGTAGAGCCTCAAAATCAATAGCGCGTATTGCATCTGTGCAACACCGTAACGTTGATGCTTTTGCAAGGAGACCACGTCGAGAAGACTGCAGGCATAACAACCAACTAGAAGAAAAATCGGCCAACACATTCAGAACTACCGTGATTGATGATCAGTGGCAACCTGATAATTTGCGGATCGGTCAAGAACCTGATGAAGACCTTGGTTCATTGATGGTTTGGAAAGGTACTGGTCGCGGATCGGCTTGCCAAGAAGTAGCTCCTCGTTGACAGGGACTGGAATCCTACTGGGTTCATTGGGACTCTCTGAAGGTGAGGATGGCCTACTCAAGCGTGTTGTGGAGAACCCAAATGGAGAAGACTACGTCGGCGAACTCAGGCGAAGTTTGGAGGATGCCCACGAGCGAGTACGCCATCACTCTCAAGATGCCAGCGACAGGACGAGGGATCGTTACGACGTGCAGGCCGAGAGAGGTGGTTACGAAGAAAGAGACCTTGTTTGGTTGTGTGGTCCTCAGCGTCGCCGAGGCCTGTCCCCAGAGCTCCAACAATACTGGGAGGGACCATGCTAAGTGCTGGGGCGAATGGATGACGTGGTTTGTCGCATAAGACTAACACCCCATAGTGAGCCAGGGGTGGTGCGTTTCAACCGGTTGGCCCCATACCATGGACGTGACGCCGGTGAAGTGGCGGATGTGCGACAAATTATCGGAAAACCTAGAGAGCTAACTTATGGGATTCCCTTGTCGATTCACGAGGACGAGCACTCGAGCAAAATATAAGGAGGCTGGCAATTCCGAAACTGGGCTGCGGATTAGACCGTTTGGAATGAAGAACCGTAAGAAACATGCTGCAGGCAGTGTTTCGGTATATTAGTATGGAAATGGCCGTGTGCGGCTGTCGGCCCAATCAGCCCGTTGTGCAGCCTGGGACGGTGGATTGTAATTTCCACAAGACGGCTGGGTGCACCCGTGGGTCCCAATGTAGATTTCGTCATCCACCAACGACAAGAACATGGAATAGCGTGTTTCGGGACGAAACGCAGTTTTTAAGAAGGGGACAATGTAACGAAACCAGTAGACATCCGGGCGACAACAAAAGAAAGGCACACTTCCGAACGACAATAAAAAGAGGTTGTAAAACATCTCGACGCGACTGGTAAACATCATAAAGCAATAAATCATCCAATTGCGTTGTACTGCGAAGACAGAATGTCTGTGGAATGTTCTACAAACATCGAGAGGAAGATGGAGTTTACGCGAATGCTTCCAGATGTTTCGTATGTGTATATAAGGCGGCTGGGTCACCGATGGATGAGTAATTCGAGATTAAGAAGTTCCTTAGGTAGTCGACGCGCGTAGAAATAAATATAAGAAATACATAGTTCCTTAAGTGATGTAAATATAAGGATATTAAATATTAGTAATAGAAATAAGTACCTGCGTTAAATTAAATCGTAGTGGTTTAAGTGTGATACATTAGTTTTACATTTTTATATTGTAATTAATTTTAAGTGTATGAATATACAGACTGTTTTAAATAAATAAATTGCACGAGTTGTTTATTGCGAACCGAAAAAGTTACAATATATAGAATTTAAAAGATGGTATAATTCCAAATATACAGTAGTAACTTCTGAAACGTATTTCTGGCTTATTTACAAGAATATTCAAAAAATAAAAAAGCCTCGACTTTATGGGCGCAATATTCAATGTTGAAAGCTACACTTGGCCTAAAAGAGGATATTAACATATCAAAATATTTTAAATTAGTTGCCTTTTTAAAAAGAAAAACTTAAAATTATATGCCCAAAAAATCATTAGTATTTACTCGAGGAAATTATAAAATTCCTTACTGAGGCACCCGTCACATGTTACATTGCAACTAAGATAGTATGTTTATATATTAATACTTAATTAATTATTATTCACATCCACAATAGCAAAAATGGTACGTCTCAAAAGTTTGTAATAATGGAGCCACTTTGTAGCTAAAGGTTATATCGAAGATTCCCTAGTAAATAAAAAAAATATAGAATGTATGTTACAAGATCTACCTACATCTACTTACGCAACCACACCTGCAATAAATACAGGAATTTTCAATATGAATTAAATAATTATTTACATCTGCAACAGTTACGTGATATATTGATTCTATATTATACTATCATATATATTTTATGTATTAATAGACAAATGCTGACATTGTGTAATATATGTAATGTAAGTATATTAGTCCATAAGTCTGCTTACTGGTATTTTCTTTATTAGATTAAATTTTTTCATGTAAACAACAAAGTATTGTTAGAAAATATAAAATTAATAGCAATTGCTAAATAATAGTATATTACATACCAAGGTTGAGAAGATGACTATTATTGCCCGAGTGGCGAGATTAAATTCCGAGGCGCACAGCGTCGAGGAATTTAAGCCACAAGGGCAATAATAGTCTTCTCAACCGTAGTATGTATACTATTTTTTGTACCAGTAGTCTAATTGGATCTTGAAACCTTAATAATTATGAATAAATTTACTCATATATGTAAAAATGCTCTTGTAATAAAACTTCATATAAAGAAATAAGTAGGCTATATTTTGATGTTGACAAATAAGTTTTGACATAAATACTGAAACTAAAAGTCAAGTATTTATTAAATTATTTTTCATTCCGTTTATAATGTCTGAAGTATTTAGATGTACACCACCTGAAATGCGCGAGATTGCAGAACAGGCAGTTGAGAACTTGCTTCCGCATAAATCTAAACATTTATATATGAAAACGTATACAGAATTTAAAAAATGGTGTAATAGCAAAAATACAGTAGTAACTTCTGAAAATGTACTTCTGGCTTATTTTCAAGAATATTCAAAAAATAAAAAAGCCTCAACTTTATGGGCGCATTATTCGATGTTGAAAGCTACACTTGGCCTAAAAGAGGATATTAACATATCAAAATATTTTAAATTAGTTGCCTTTTTAAAAAGAAAAAATGAAAATTATAAGCCCAAAAAATCATTAGTATTTACTCAAGAGGAAATTATAAAATTCCTTACTGAGGCACCCGACACATGTTACATTGCAACTAAGGTAGTATGTTTATATATTAATACTTTGAAATTATTGACAATATATAACCTTGTAGACTGCTCTTGTAATTGGTGTTGCTGGTGCATGCCGAAGTGATGAGCTGTGTAATTTATTAATTGCTGATGTCATCATGAAAGATGATTTAATTATTATTCACATCCGCAATAGCAAAAATGGTTCGTCTCGAAAGTTTGTAATAATGGAGCCACTTTGGATCAGAATAATTAAAAACTATTTAAAAATTAGACCAATTCCAGATATAGCAAAATTCTTTATTAGTGTACGTAACGGTAAATGTACTAGACAACACATTGGACATAACACAGTAGGACAGATGCCAAAAAAAATTGCTCTTTACTTAAATTTACAAAATCCACAGTTATATACAGGTCATAGTTTCCGTAGAACCTCGGCTACACTTTTAGCTGTCAATGGTGGTAATATCCTTCAGTTAAAACAACATGGTGGTTGGAAATCTTCTAGTGTAGCTGAAGGTTATATCGAAGATTCCCTAGTAAATAAAAAAAATATAGCATGTATGTTACAAGGTCTACCTACATCTACTTACGCACCCACACCTGCAATATATACAGGAATTTTCGATATGAATCAAATTCCATCAACATCAGCAGTACAATCAGGATCTACTTCGACTGAAGATATCGTAAATACTCATGAAATTAACTCAATTAATAATACTATCATTAATGTGCCCACAGATCTGCAAAATCCTGGTTTTTCAAATAGAATTGAACCATCAATAAATTTGACATGCCACAATTGCACTATCAATTTTTATAAATAAAGTAAATAATTCTTCACATCTGTAATAGTTACGTGTTATATTATTTCCATATTATACATATTTTGTTATTGTTACATAACCTAAAATAAAAGTTATTTATTTACTTACCTTCTTTACATCTATAATAGTTACGGGTTAGGATATTGTTTCCAATTATACTATGAAACATATTCTGCTTTTGTTAACCTAAAATACAGTTAATTATTTTAACTTAAAGGTCGAGCATTTAAAAGTTTTAGATTTTAGGTATGTATGATTTCAGATTTGTGTTATAGATCTAAATAAAAATAAACTAGAATGAATTTTGACGGTGGACAACTTAACATACATACTACTGCGATTGCATGGTTGCGGCATTCGTTTTATTTGTTTTCATTATTTCCCTAGGTCAATAATGGCCTCATTATTTACCTCTTATTAGTTCCAGGTCGTGAAATGTCATTTCGTGGCGCTTTGTTATGTGTAAAAATGCTATGATTTTTTACTACTGGTACAAAAAATATTTTTTCAAGTTGTCAAAATAAATAACTGTATTTTAGGCACAATTTTAGGTTAACAATACCAGAATATAATATACGTTTAGTTACACATTCGTAAACAAATGTGCTATGTATTATGTTTATTTTATTATTCTTTATATAGCAATCTGTATACTAATACATCTGTGGTTGTTCAAAAGTAATCTTTTTTTTATTCTTAATATCAATGGTAATGACGTAAGTGTGTGTCATTACGTCATAAAGAAGCTGCGCTAGAACATACCTTATAAATTTGTACCATGGTTGTATCCAACAGACAGAGAGAATTTGTGTTTCGCCTTTTGAGCAAAGACACCTCCAAAAGAAGAACAATTAATGTTCAATCTCGTTGGAATATCCATGACTATATGCAGAAACTTTAGACACGCTCTGTTTTGATATTACCAAAAGCATATACAAAGTTGTTTTTCTTTGAGTCAGCACAATAGTTCATCGGTGAATTTGTAGATTTATTGTATATGCCTCGATGTAGTCAACTTATTAAATTCATTCTGTGTTCTTGTATTTAATTCTATCAGATATACGCTGTGACATACATACTTAATTAACATGAATACAGGCTGTACCACTTAAAACTCCCAGGGCAAATATCTCCGAAACGGACAAAAATATTTGAATGTTGTAAAAAGCAGTTACTAAAGAATGTGTTTGACTCTAGTTTGCAAGAAATAATATAAATTATTTGCGAAGCTTCATTTCTACTCACTTCTACTCACTTTCCTTAGATTTTCAGATATAAACATTACCAAGAAAGATTGATTAGGAATGTGCTATTATAAATATTAAAGAAATATAATGAATGAGGCTTTCTCTATACATTCCTTGATAAAATATGAACATGAAGTGTTTACCACCATTAACGGATTTATCATTTCTGAAAAAGAAAAGTGAAAATAATAAAAGGCCATACTATAATTTAATCACAAAATTCAATGATGTTTATTTCTAACATATACAGGTGTACCACTTAAATCTCCCAGGGCAAATATCTTGGAAACAGATAAAGATATTTGAATTTTGTAAAAAGCGGTTACTAAAGAATGTGTTTGACTCTAGTTTGCTCTCACAATTGTGTTTTATTATGTGAATCTATAGATGGCGCTGCGTTTGATTTAGTTAAAGTCTTTGTATGAATAAATATGAATAATTTTGTTGACCACGCTCACATACTGTGTGCCCACATATACATTATTTTGGTTTATAAATATAACATTTAGTAGTAACACATGCCACTTATTGCGTCCAGATTTTTTGATTTTCGTTTCCTTTTTGGCACTAAACCAACATATATTGGAAATATTTATCATTTTGGTACATAAATATAGAATTTGTTAATAATATGACCACAGCGCCACCTAGCGGATCCTAGCATAGCTATGGTCACGACAAAATTGTTCAGAGAATCAATAACAGACGCACCAACTATTATAAATATAAAAATAATTTTGGACAAATTAGATTCCAACATTTTTGCACTCGGAATTGCGCAAAATATTCGGTCGGTTTTTCTAGAGTTGCTAATACTAATTTCGATTTAAAAGAACTTTACAAGTGCAATTGAAAATATATCCCTCTCAAACTTTTCTACAATTAATTTACGAGAGTTGCTAGTATCTGCAAGACTGATATTGCTCATGCATGTTCAGTTTATCCATCTATCAATGTATTCATGCTAAGCAAGGCACAACGCGCAGACTCAACGTTTTATCATGCAATAGTATTTTTTTGGAGTCACCTACAAATATCATTGAAGCATATGCCAGCAGTTTCTCTTTTATACACACTACTAGCAATGTTTCTTCATTTAACAATGAACACTTTTATTATGGTCCTTGCACATTGCTGTCTTTTATGGAGAAACGAGTGAGAGAGTACTTATGGCCAAGTTGTAGCACAAGTACACTGCTGATGACGATCTACTTCCCAATTTTGTTGTACACGATTCATGATTTTCATTTGGACAGCCACTCGCAATTATATTATTAGTTTGTCTATCAGAACTGCTACTTTTTCGACCGCATGGAAATAGTGATAGTATCATTGTAGATAACTACAGGCCCCTATATCAATATGGTTTAATTTCTTGGAGATATTTGAATATATCATTTTCTCATGTCGTCACTGTAACAAAAAATCATGTTTTACCTTGTCAGTGCACGGCTGCATCAATGTGTCAGTATATTGGAGAAGAACTTGAGCATAGCATTAGACATTATCAACCAAGATTGCCACAAATACTTTTTTATTCTTACTTCTGACATTTTATTTAAGTGAGTGGTGTCAGTATGTTTTCTACAACGGTTTCAACTCATAAAAATTTTCTTCCACCTTAGGCATTCCCTAAGGATTGCTTTTAGGACCCCTTTCTTTCATATTATTCATTAACGTCTTATTACCTTCTTTAGAAAAAATTCTTAAGATTATCTTTATGTACCTTCTCGAAAAGATTATTTACTCCAAATTAATAGTAAATTACACCTCATTCACTTATTAATTAAAATCATATTCATGGTTTATTACGTTTTCTTTTAATTACTGTATTGTAATACTATATTTCTATTTAAAAAAAACAGAAAACCTTGTGATAAGATTTGAAAATAAACATGATTATTTAGATTCCTTCATTATTCATTTTAAGTGGCAAAAGTACTTCATTCTCTTTTACGTTGACGGCTTAATAACAAGAGAGAAACAGAAGTGCAGTTCCAAGAAATTATCCTAATTAAAGGTTTACTGCAAGTGTTTCCCTCCCATTGGCATTGTACGTTTATGAAAAAACAAACAATGCCATCTCTTTTGTCTGTCTAACACTGAATGCTTAAAATCCACTCTCGATTCTAAAAAGGAAAATTAACATTTTTCCGTGTTCGCTGTCCTTTGTTTACCTTTACGCCAAGCTCATCAAGCATCGTCACCTAACTTAAAGGTTTTAATTCTTTAATTAAGGGTGAAGATGTCCATGGCAGCATTAACTTCAACACTATTTGTTTTAAAGGTAATTTCTGTGAATTCTAATCACCGCTATGTGATCGATTAATCGATGGCTCATTAATATGAATGTGTATCAGGGGAAGACGAATGCGGAAACATCAACAAGGCGGAACATTTCAATGTAAACTGGAGCCCCAAGTGCCGGAAGTTAACTAAAGCAACAATAAGGAGTATTAAATACGAATATTGAAAGGTCAAGCCATTAAAATCAATTAAATGTAAAATGATATATTGCCATTGATTTCGTGACCTTTTATCTTTAGAAGTAGATTTATCCAAAGTTCAAAAAGCTTTACTTTAATTAAGAGTTCCGACTTGTATAATTATTGTGGTGATTCGTCTCAGACAAAGTGGCCTTTGTATGGAAAACGGAAGCACGGTACACAGTGTTTTAGAAAAGAGGTACATATTGTTGTGGTATATCTAATATGATTGATGATTAATGTTATAAATTTGTTAAATATATTAAAATATTTGATGGTATGAATTTATTTGGTGACAACAGTTTGATTTTAATTTGAATTGGCAGATATAAATTAAGCAAGTTTTGAGTGAAGTTATATTATAATTAAGTGATCTATTTTATAAACAATATATACACGATTACAAAAGCATCATAACAGTCGTGCAAGGAAGCTATGACTGTATAAGCAGACAACTGAGCGAGAAAGATAAAAGGAAACGGGTATCACAACTGAACATATAAGCAAATTAGTAAACCCGTAAAATACAATAATTAACATATCTAGCAAGAAGATTAAATAAAAATTTTCTCTAAGTCCTAAAAGATATCCAATGTTGGACATGGTGGCTCCGACCACTTTAAATAGTAGGAGGATGACAAGAACAGGGCAAGATGTCAGAAGCCTGTGTGCCAAAACGTTGGATCTTCAAACCAAATTACAGTCCATCGTCAATAATTACACGCCATGAGTTAAGAGCAGACTTCCAATATGCATTTTGTCTAAAACTGCAACATTACAGCTGAAAACGTACTATTCTTAAAACCAGGGCACATCTGTCTACATTATTATGGACATTTCAAACGCATTTAGTTGTACGTAAGCTCCTCTTTAAAAATTGGTTGGACTTTCAAAGTGAGTTTTGTTCACCACACATGAACTTTCAAGACGCGTTTTGGGTTTGTGTTATGTTCTCAATGCCTATTGAATGTATTTCGGCGATTGATTTAGATGTTATGTTTAAAAATTCTTTAAATTTCTTAAGGTATTCCAATAGTGATTCAAATTTGAATCATTTCACATACCTTGCAAGCATGTATTCTGCCATATAATTTCGCTACAAGAATTGCGTATTTGTCGAGCCAAGTTGTACAAATATCCTAATAAAGTGAAACAAGATACCAAAATAATCCATCTTCTTCAACTATATACTCCCAAAAGAAAAAGAAGCACGACACTACTTCAGAATGAAAAGTATCATAGCATGAGTGTTAAATATAAATTGTGGGCTCGTTCAGCAAGTAAATATGTTTGTCAGAAAATATTTTTATCTGCCTTTGGAGTGAGTCAGCGGCGAGTCTAATTTACTTCCAAGAAAATGAAATCTGGTGTTGACATTTTGGAAAACCACCGCTCATATAAAACTACCTTGAAAAACTGAAAGTGATAGAACTTCTCCAAAATATAAAGAGCACAGAAAGCTAGAAACTTAATTAATTTATTAAGGTATTCCAATAGTGATTCAAATTTGAATCATTTCACATACCTTGCAAGCATGTTTCCCACCATAAGATTTCGCTACAAGACTTGAGTATTTGTCGGGCAAATTTGTACAAATATCCTAATAAAATGAGACAATATACCAAAATATTCCATCTTCTTCAAGTATATACTCCCAAAAGAAAAAGAAGCAGGACACTACTTCAGAATGAAAAGCATCATCGCATGAGTGTTAAATATAAATTGTGGGCTGGTTCTGCAAGGAAATATGTTTGTCAGAAAATGTTTTATTTGCATTCGGGGTGAGTCAGTGGCGAGTCTAAACTACTTCCAAGAAAACCACCGCTATATATAATACTACCTTGAAATATTGAAAGTGAAAGAATTTCTCCGAAATATAAAAAGCATAGAAAGCCATTATGGACGAGCCAAATCGCAAAAAAATTATTTACCATCGGAGTTTAATATTTCCAACCTAGCAAAAGTCTGTAGAGCCAAGCAACCAAGTGCATGACAAATTTTTCAGTCGCATATTTAATACTCATTTTAACATAGGACTTGAGCCTTTAGTCTCCGATATTTGTGGCTTTTGTGTGCATCATCAAAGACAAATGCACTTGTGTCATTTGTTTTACATACAATGCCATAACATTTTCGTAATAATAATTACATGTTTAAACTTAATTTTAATTTCAGCACCAAATCAATTGTAAATATTTTCTTCACTAAAGTATTAATTTATTTCGAAAATGTAAATTAACATAACAAAATTCATAAAACATAAAAACCGAAGCTATAATTAAATCAAATATTTGTAAAATTAATTGAAAAAATTAAGATAACTTTTAGATTCTTGGAAAAGAAAGTGTAAATAGTGAGGCAACTTATAAAATATTTTGTCGAACTATTCAAAAACAAATAATAACTATTTCATTTGAAACATTACTTTATACTATTAACATCTTAATTTATTTCATTCCGCAACAAATAATTAATTACATCATCAACCATTTCCTTTTACAATGGCTTTCATTCCGGCGGCTGCGTTTCTATTACGTGGGGAATAACAAATCACCTCTTTGATGATTTTAATCGAAATTTTGATTTACATTAATAAATCAGTGGACGAATTAATGCCGACAAATTTTCCGTCGTTGAAAGTGAAATATGAGGATCACATTGAGGTTGTCAGAATTCGTGTGGGTATACAATGTTATGCTGAAAAGATGCCAAATGCTTTTATGTATGATGATACCTTTAAAATATATCCTATTTACAGAATTAATAGTCTCTAAATTAAGTATGGAAAAAATCATTACTTGAATGTGTATGTGCTAAACATATTGCACCTACTTATACAAATAATGAACATTCTTTCAAAATGGCTGTTATCATTAAAATGTTTCTATTCACATTAAGATTGCGATGCAAAGTAGAGAAAACTTTGAAATTATGTACCCATTACTGAGAAACTTACAATTGTTTAAACGTATGCAAAAGTAACGGTATTTCATGCAGCCGGCCATTTTATTCAAAGCCTAATAAAGTAGTACAAGATGTAAAGTTATCAAACTACATAAATATTCCTAATCCTAAAAGGGGGAATTTAAATATAAGGAGAGTTTTAGAGTAAAAATACTATTATGGCAATACTGGTTACTGACAGAACAAAAAGAAATATATCAGTAGTGGAGATTGGACAGTTCTGGATCCTCCTCCCACCACTACTACCTCCCCCCACCACAGCTCCCCCCACCAGTTTTTAGAGCTCCCTCTCATTTTGCTGTTTAAAGCTCTTCAGAAACTGTTCAAAGCTCTTCAGAAACTGTTCAAAGCTCTTCTGATGTGCTTTAAACGGCTTCTGAAGAGTTTTGAACAGCTTCTGAAGAGCTTTGAACAGCTTCTGAAGAGCTTTGAACAGCTTCTGAAGAGCTTCTGAAGAGCTTAGAAAAGCAAAATGAGAGGGAGCTCTAAAAATTGGTGGGGGGAGCAGTGGTGGTGGGAGGAGGATCCAGAACTGTCCAATCTCCACTACTGTAGTAGTGTACTTTGGGCAGTTCTGGACCCTCCTCCTCCCAACACTGCCTGATTCGAACGGCTTTTAAACAGCTTTGAACAGCTTTTGAAGAGCTTTGAACGGCTTCTGAAGAGCTTTGAACGGCTTCTGAAGAGGCAGTGGTGGGGGGAGGCAGTGGAAGGAGGAGGAGGATCCAGAACTGTCCAAAGTACACTACTTATATCATCTATATATATTTTTATTTATTGTTCTAAATAATTACATTTAAGACTTAACATAAAGCATGTTTGTATCTGCACCCAAAAAGGCTCGCACTGACATAAGTTCTGATCAAGAAATATGGTTGAAATGGTGGCTATTCAGTGGAAAAGAAGAAAACGTAGATGCTGATGACGATGATGATGATGGTAATGACTGGTTTCAAGAAGATATTGTTGAAGAGAGCGAACATGATTTAGAATCCGAATAAGAGACTGACGGCGAATCAATTGAAACTTAACAGTATAGTAGGTAGTTATGATATTGAAAGTACAACAAAACCATGTGGGCAAAACTTTTGTCCAAACAAGCATATTCAATTTCGCGCTCATAATATTGTTAGGATGTTAGGATGTAGGGTATACTAAAATGGAGATTGATTGCCTGAACCTGTTTTTTTGATGACGACGTATTAGAAAAGGCAACATCTTATACAAATATGTCCATAAAGTACGTAATAGTACGAAAATTTTGGTCGAAACCATTATGCAAGATTGACAGATAAGAGAGAAAATAGAGCAGAAATAAGAATCTTGTTTAGCTTGAGAAATTCTAGGCGCAGTACACATCAGATGTGGAACAATTCAAAAGGTAGTGGTATTCAACTGTGTTACTTAGCTATGAGTGATAAGCGCATTCAGTTTCTCTTGAGGTCTCTTCGTTTTGATGACAGTGAAACTCTAGAAGTAAGACAGATGATGGATAACTTTGCACCTATTAGGGATTTGTTTGAACATATTACGACAAATTACCGTGTGTACTTCGTACCTACAATAGCTGAACAGCTTTGAGCCTTTCGCAATCGCTGTTCATTTAGGCAATACATTCCCAATAAGACAGCTAGGTACGGCATAAAAATGGTTGCCTTTGTGGACACTAAAACCTTCTATACCCTAAATCTTGAACCCCATATGGTTAAGCAAGCTGAAGGGGTATATTACAAAAGTAATAAAGCAGAGGAGATAGTTCATAGACTTGTGAAACCAATATCTACTACCAATCGGAACAAGGACATAACTGGTTCACAAGCATCTCATTAGTAAGATTAGTAAGTTGAGTAGAGACTTACTTAAAAAAACTAGTCGAAACACCACGACAGTTTCTACCTATCACAGAAAAAGAAGTTTACTCTTCAACTTTTGGTTACCAAGAAGACTGTACCTTAGTCTCATATTGTCCAAAATAGAACAAACCTGTTATACTGTTTTCTAGTATGCACTATGAAATTCCGTTGATGACAGTAATGATATAAAACCTGAAATTATACTATGCTATAAAAGAACAAAATGTGGTGAGGATAGAGTTGACCAGATGTGCAAAAAATTTAATGTTTCCAGAAACACCTGATGATGGTCGATGGTAGTTTTCTAGGACTTACAAAACATCTTCGCCATCAATGCATTATGTTTATATAAGGCTAACAATATACGCCGTAACTGTAAAAGATGTTTATGAAACTTTTGCAAATCAGATAATACATCGGCCAACTATTCAGCAAGTTCCTCCTGAAATTAAACGCCAAACTAGAATCGTGCTTATGCTGATCTTTGCTACATATGTACGCGAGCCCAGAATAAGTCAACAAAAAGTTATTGTGCAGTTTGTGACAAATATGTTTGTAAAGATCACAAGTATAACTTGTACATAAAATGCAAAAATGACAATTTCTGTAGTATTTGACATAATGTTATATTCTAGTTATAGGTACTTAGGAATTTATGTTAGCACAGAACCATTTTTTGATATATTTGTTCAAAGAGATCTATTATTCAAAATTACTTATTTTTATTTCATATATCTTCGAATTTTCAGATATATGTTTAATTTATGATTTTTTACTGAAATATATCTTTCAAAATAGTTCTCTTTAACCTGTTCTAATATATAAATGTACTAAATCCAAACAAAAACCAAAAATTAATTCATAAACAGATGATCTACGACTGTAGATCTATATATGACGGAATAGACCACGCGCCTGCTGTAGCGTTAATAGGAAAAGAAGAAATTATCTGGTAGAGAAGAAAATATCTGAGAACAATTAAACAGTACAGATGATAATGGTTGTGCAATATTTTACTTAGATAAAACATGGTTGAATAGAAGACACGCAAATGAATGAGTTTAGATTAACGCAAGTATAGTAGTGGTACTTGGCTTTCGTTGACGACGTATAGGCAGAATTAACGCCTACTGGTAAAGGTTGGTGATTAATAATACTTCGTATAGGATTTGAATGATTTAAAGAAGAACATATATAATCTTCCAGATAATACTGTAATCATGCACAATGCATAATATTTTTTTACGTAGAGAAGACAGGTTACTTATCTTATACAAGTAAACAACTTGAACTACGAAAGCCTATTGATAGGAGAGGGTAGTGGGAGTTAAAATTAAATGTATGCAATTTAGTATTATTAATTCTTTATATGACAGGAATGTCACTGACCTATTATGAGTAGGCATGGGCGAGATAGGGGAAGACGTTCCGATTTCACTCAGACTAGATCGACTCGTGTTTTGTCGGCTCTCGGGTACCGTATAACCTACCGGTTTCCCCGAGAGCCGACAAAACACGAGTGGGTCTAGTCTGAGTGAAATCGGAACGACTTCCCCTATCTCGCCCATGTCTAATTATGAGTAACTAAATAAGTAACCAGCAACCCCACCTACCTCCCCTACTCTCGGCGACCAATCACATAAACGATATATATTCGCAGTTCAAGTTGTTACTCTGATTATATAACTCATTTAAAATTTAGCCAATAGCAATTACAAATTTTACATAGTGACCATGTATTGATGAGTGAATATACTCTTGACGACGTGATATAACCCTTTTGGTGTTTCGCTTCCCCCAACAATATGAATTTTGTCATGGTAACAATTGTTTTGAAGTTTGTTGATACACGTCAAAAATATATTTAGCAATTTTCATAATGTTTTTTTAATTTTTTCGACATGGAACGCTTTGGTCTAAGCTCGGGGACCGAAATAGATAAAGAAATTGAAGATTTGACACCGCAAAATACCGTTTAAACACATAAATATGTTTGGAAACAGGTCACCGAATTTTGTGAACAGCGAAATTATAAACTTTGTGCTCAAACTTCTGACGAACAATTAGCTAGTATTTTGAAAGATTGGGCATTCAACATGAAACGTGCAGACGGCACCGAATACAAAGAAGATACCGTGAAAACAATTTGGAATATTTCCGCTAAACTTGTCCAGAAAAAGTTTTATGAATTGTTTAATCGAGAAACAAATCCATTCAGAGGCGTGATTTTTGAAGATGCAAGAAAGGCGCGGGCAGCTAAAAGGAAGAAGTTACAAGCAATTCCTGAAAAAAGAAAAACAAATTCTGTCGCCCTTAAAACGGAAGAAATTAGCAAAATTGTGTCATTTTTTGACGAAAATACGCCAGACGGTTTACAAAAAAAAATCTATCAAATTTGTTCTGTGGAACTGGCGTGGCTTGGAAATGAAACAGTCTTTTGCTTAATTGACTATTTCAAAGCAGAATGCGGCAATTATGGTCAACCCACAGGACGTATTGAGTACAATACCATATTTTCAAAGACAGCACAAGGTGGCGAAAAACATACAGCTGAATCTAAATGGTTGACACCGAATAAAAATTGTGAAGATCAGTGTCCAGTACGTCTGTTGAAGAAAATATTAAGCAAAAGAACACCAAATATTAAAACCAATCGTCTATTTTTAACACCTAATCCTGATTGGCAGAAAACTAAAATATGGTATAAAAACTGCCCTGTAGGCCTTAATCAATTAAGTAAATGGACACGTTCAGCGGCAGAAAGTACAGGCCTTAATACAAATAAGCAAAGAATATCTAATCATTCCAATCGCTCTTCCGCTGTTAGCATCTTGACACAATCTGGAGCAAACTTACAAGAAATTATTAAGATAACAGGCCAGTCATCATCTGAATATCTGAAGCCGTATCTAAAGCTTACTAATGAACCCCATATCAAGATACTTGAAAAAATGAGAAATAAATAAGATTCTGCCAACTCTACCATCACCAGCACCAGCACCTCAAATTCAACTTCTAAAGATAATACAACAAATATTTATTATAATATTGTACTTTTAATTTCAACCAATAACAAAATTTCGTTAGTTAATTCTTTATATAATCGTAACGAATACCACTCGAGCAAACAAAAATAATCCATTATATAACCTCTTCACTCGACGTATATCCTTAAAACACCACTCGAGCTACGCACGTACCAGTGAATATAAATGATGTGTTGACTATTGCCTGTGAGCGTAGAGAAATCGCGTTAAGTAGCGGTATTAATATTTTATGTAACTTTTAATACAGAAAATCATAAATATATTTTTATTTATCCCTCTTGACGTATTAATAAAATTGTTTAAAATCTACTGCAAAATTTACATGTAGATATAACGAATCGCTACTGAATTCAACCAAATAAATACACTATTATTCCTCTAGCACAGTCATCGGGGTCCTATAAAGTCAACTATATGCTCGTAATTAGTAACAAATTGGAGTGGAAGTGTGCTCAGGGAAATACATTAAACAAATATAAAACCGGGGGAAAACGTGTCAAACGTAACTAAAACTGACAGCATGTTGTGTGGGGCGCGTTCGCAAACACGGATGGTCGCTGGCGCGCTACGTAATTGGGTTACGTTCATGTACGAGAAATCGGGACACGACCTGGGAAAAGGTAGCCGGGTGGGTCAACGAAGTGGAATTGGGAAAACTCGATTTTAAATTACATTTTTTGTACATTAGGGATTTATCTATTTAAAAAATGACAGCGATAATTGAATTCGATTAAAGCGGTAACTTTTTTGATTTCCTTTATTCATTTACACATTAACGAACTTTTAACAGCTTTTAATTTGGCAGGAATAATACCAGACCACCGTTTAAGTTATTATAAAAACCAAAAAAGAATTTTTTGAAACACTGCTTTTCTAAATAATTTATACTCTCTTGGATGTATTCGAAAAACGTTTTTTAATTTGAAATTGATATCTCAAAAAAGTGGTTATTAAGGGCACCAGTAGGTTTGAAGAAATACGAGAGGTACCATTAAAATATCCGGGAAAAGAAAAAAATAGATATTTTATAGCAAAAAAAAACACTTTATTGTTTCTCAAAATATTCGCCATTAAGTTTTAAGCATTTTTGTTTTCAAAGAAACCAGTTGTCGAAACATTTATTCCAATCTAAAGTAGATATCTTCGAAAGATGCCTTTTAACCCTTCGGAGGTCGCGGTGTATCCATTAGATACACGAGCAATGGTTTAGGTTATATTTCCTATATGACAAACGATAGCGTACTGCGCTTGCGTATAGCTGTGACATTACTCTTTCTAAACACTCTACCATGTTTAGTTTCTTGCTAGGGAATTACATGTTTTAGTTATTTGTTGTAGTTTGATCGGAAAGCACGCTTTGTATCTGTCAGATACCGTGACCCCATAGGTGACCTTACAGGGTTCGTTAGAAGTGTTATATCTTTGAGACAATGAATAAACAAACATTTGACTTAACAAACTCTAGAGACGTTGAAGAGGTTCGCCGACTGTTGTTGGAATCGGATGACGAAGTAGATGATGCAACATTTGAGTTTGAAGATGAAAGCGACGTTGAACAGGAAGATTTTGTAGATACGCGTGATGCAAATTCTGATACAGAACAATCTAACGATGAAGATCTAGAAAATACTGGAGACTATGACTCGCAAGAGTATCCTAAGGTCAAAGAATAATCAAATCAAAATAGCCCCAAACCTATAGAAACGCTACATGTATCTGATAGATACACCGCGACCTACCGCGCTGCAAACTAGCCCGCGATCCCCGAAGGGTTAAGTGCGTCAACGATGTCAAAAATCGCTCACCACGTAATTTATTTTGACAAAAGAGAACAGGAAGATGTCATTAGGTGATAAGTTAGGCGAATACGGAAAATGAGTCATTAATTCAATATTATTCTGCTTTAAGTATTCGATTGTTTGATGTGCTGTATGGGAGATGGCGTTGTCGTGGTGAAGGATGATGCGCCTTTGTGCGTTGTTTTTTCTGATTTTGTCAAATACTTCAGCAAACAAATTGTTGTTTACCAATTAGCGTTTACTGTTTTTGAACTTTTGTTGGTTTTGGATCATGTTCGAACACCTAAACAGTGATTTTTGTTTTGTTTCTTATGCATATAAATATGTCCAGGTTTTGCCACCTGTTACGTCATTTTATACGTTGGCAGAAGCACCATGATTGAATTTTTAAAGCAATTTTTTCACCAACTCACATTTGTCATTTTTGAACTTCGGTTAAATTGCGGGGTATCCAAAGATAGTAATGTTTCTTCACTACTAAAATGCTCATGGAAAATCGTTTGTATTTGTCTTTTACCAATAACCAAGGATGCCTCTATCTCTCGATATGTCACATGTCGATCCACTTTAATCATTTCTCGAACAGGATTAATATTTGCCGGAAGAACGGTAGTTGATGGACGACCTTCACAAAATTATTACTTATTTAATGACTTATATGAAAATTTAACTTCGAATGATAACGTGCAATATCGGCTGCTAGAAGAAGAGAAGAACTAGAATGGAATAATAACGAAAACGATTAGATTCTTTAATGTTTTTAGTTTATATTTAATGACAAAGTCTCACGGTTAATCTAAGATTTAATTAATTTCAAATAATAATAACTATTTGATTGCCATTTTGATTCTATATTCTGCTTACTGACATGTGTATTTTTGAAAAAATAATAAGTTAATGATGGTATAAGTAGCCCATTATTTATATATAATCAGTGATTTCACACAATAAATCAAAATTAAACGTTGATATTCTCAAAACTATACTTTTCGACTTATACTACTTTTGGCACCAGCATTTATCTACCTTTCTTTTTTTTTTGGAATAAAAATGAATTATTTCAAGTGTTGTGTGATAGCTGACCTTACCGTGATGCGACGTTTACGGTTTCTTGCTGATTTCGTCGTCAACAAATTGTTGCATACCGTGTTATATGCTAATCAACTTTGGTCTCCAATTGTCAGATGTGTAATTTCACACGAGTACCTTGGGTTAACTAAAGATTAATCCGCATCCATAGAAATAAAATGGATTCTGTACTTACGTGCTAGCACTTGTAGCTTTTTATGTCCAGAAATTATTAGTCGATCATTGAAGCTCATCGCGTCGAAGATATTTCTGCTGGTCTATTCTAGGTATCTCTTTTGTTGTTGAGATTGATGGCTTTGGATCATAACTAGCTTCTGTAACTTTCCTAAATAAACTCGAAAACTGGAATGCAAGTTCAGAGACATATCGATAAGAAAACGACAGTTATTGATTTAAGATTATCAATGACAACGTTTATTAACGTCTAGATATTGTAAATATGAAATTAGTACATTAATGTTACAGAGCATACTAAACAAACAGTGGCATCTATCGGGAAAAGCGCTTGTTTGTACATGTACGTTCAATCAGCCGTTGCCAATGTGATTTACATAACATTATTACATTATTTAACAGAATACACAGTGTAGAAGTTTATTGCATATATCAAGGCATTGTCTCATAAGTAAAATTAACTATCAACACAACCACTGTAATCGGTAACAGAAATAAAGGTTTGACGAGTGAGTTCATCGTGTTACAAAGCTTCTACCGTTATCGTTAAAATTAATGTATGTTTAATCCAAGCTAACTGCATTAAAGTATCAGTTTTTAAAGGTATTTTTAGAAGCGTTTAAAATTCTTTTTATCTTCTAACAACCCCATCTTTACGAAAAACACGAAATACAGTTAGCGATCTTTACTCGTGCTATCAAATCAGCGCTAACTTTTAATCAAGTTTTCAATCATGTTTCAGGCCGTTTTATTAGAGACACCACCCCGGATTATAATAAAACGATGTAGAGATATAGCATTATATATATCGTGTTACCATTAAAACGTTATGGCTATGTGTAGCAGCATATGTTACTTTTTCTGATATGAAAATGAGTTGTCAGTGATTCCGAAATTTATTACAAAGTCTGTAAAATATCGTTACAGAATGCCAAAATATCGCACGCTCGTCACTTAGCTTTGCTAAAACATACACAGAAATAGTTTTTATGCAGAGAATTTCGATAGTTTACAAAATTTCGTTACATGTTTAAATGACGATGCTTGTAGTATTCCTAAGTGCAAGAAACTAACACAAATCCCAAATTTAAAAAAACAGTTGTTATTCCTTCAGGAACACTTTGGAAATTTGCTAAACTCATCACATATTTTGAAAATCGAAATCTCAAATTAAAAGATAGATTAGCCACATTAGATGTGGGCTATTAATAATTTCAAAAGTATTCCAAGTGACTTCGAATGTGGCCTTCGGCAAAAGTTAGACGCAGTTTTTAAATAAAAGAATATTTCCAGTACGCACCTATAACCTGTTGCGATGTAGAAAGGACGTACTTAATTCCAAGAGAACAAGTCTTACAGAAGAGAAAATGAACAAATAATAAAGTATTTTGTATTTTATATATCACCAGCCACTTGTTATCCAACCAAAACTAATCACATATTTTGAAAATCGAAATCTCAAATTAAAAAATGGATTAACCACATCAGACGTGGACTATTATTAATTTCAAAAGTATTCCAAGTGACTTCGGATATGACCTTCGGCAAAAGTTAGACGCAGTTTTTAATAGAAATCCAGATTTAATAACATTGCGGCAATTGTGTATGCTAAATACGCTGAAATAAAAGAATATTTCCAGTACGCACCTATAACCAGTTGCGATGTAGAAAGGACGTTTTCTATTTACAAGGATGTACTTAATTCAAAGAGAACAAGTCTTACAGAAGAGGAAATGAACAAATAATAAGGTGTTTTGTATTTTATAGATCACCAGCCACTTGTTATACAATTATATAAATAAAATTAAAACCTCTTTAAAAATACAACATTTCAATAGTGCGCCCATGGGCGATGAGTCATCAACCGTACGTGTCCGCGCCCTAGTGGTCGGTGTTACAAAACAGGTGATATAGTTTTCGCAACTCACACTTTAGGTCTGTCAAGGTCAAGCGTGGTTGGGAGTTGAAAAATGATGTAGGGAAGCATATAAAGAGACTAGACATTCATAACAAAAGACGAAAAGTTTGTTCTAATTTCAAATATCAACTACCTAGTTTATTTTGTAACATTTCAGTAACAAGAGCTGTTTGAACGTTGTGAGAATCATGTACTGTTACCCAAAACATTCATGTTTCTTTTGGTGACTGAAACGTGTCCGTTAATAAAAAGTATGGCTATAAGATCATACATCTTATCATCATTCTAGTTGAGTAACTTTAGTTGAAGCATACATAACTGTGTATTTCACCAAGAGGTTAACGATGCCTAAGCTAAGAAACAGATCAAAAAATCTAGGGGTTTACTACATGCAGATCAAGTCAAAATGGGTAAAATTTCTTCATTGCTTTGACTGGCCATACCTCACCGTAACTTTCCACTTTTCCACTGACGTAGGCTATTTCTAATCTCTTTGACTGCTTACTTGTTCTCGTTATCACTTCCTCTTCTTCCTCGCGTTAATTTTAGCCTTAGTTTGCAATTGGCTGACATTCAATTGATCTGGATCATCACAGTATTTGTTACAAAATCTGCATCAGTCTCAAAACCATAATTATCTGGTTAAGGGTGTCCATCAGTCAACTAAAATATCTTTTCGTAACTATACAATCAACCATACAAAACGCACTCGGGTAAAATTAACAGCTATCAATCAAGAGATTAGTGTACCACCCGCTGGGATTTTACTTGACCCATAAATCTACGATTATTACTAGACACTTTACAAAGGGCCCTCTGAAGCCTGTGTTTAATATTTTAGTAAATGATAAATTGTACTTAGATAAAATTTGTTTGATGTACAGGTAGAGCGAGAAAAGAGCTACAAGAAATATGAACTTGCATTTTCTTTATTCAATACAGTTTTAATAAAATACATAATAAAACTAATTACATCAAAATTAAAGAAAGACACATTAAAATAATTATTATTAGATACAAACAATTTTAATAAAACACATTATAAAAAAAATATAGCTAAAATACACACTACAATTTTAATAGTAAAAATATGCTTTTTACTGGGTACAAATAAAATAAACAAGGTAGAAGTACATTATTCTGCATTTTATAGGGACACAATTTATCATTGATAATAAAATAAAATTGCATATTCACCTCTAATTATTATAAACGACTATTATCAGTTATAAATCTTTGCATTTAATGTCTCTTAAAGCCATGTTTTTCTATTGGATTTTGAATCTATTAATTCTGATAAATATACAGAAAAATAAAACTTTTTCAATTTACTGACCATTTGCTCTTCCCAAAATTGTTTATTTCTTACAATAACTTCGCAATGGCAGTCCTTAAACGTATAAATAAAAATTGCAACATTTTCGATTTGTTATTTCCAAGAGACCTTGAATTTGCTACACATAACTATGATTTTCTTTTAGCGTAACTTTATTATTTTCGATGTAACAGTAGTTAATTATGTCGTTTTCTACTGCATTTTCTACGTCCATATTTCGGGCAGGCAGTGTATGGACATTTTATTTCCAAAATTGCATCTTGATCGATAAGACCATCTGGAGAGGCAGCCAAAAATTCGTAAATTTTATTCGTCGATCACAATACCAACATTGACATACTACAACTATTACATAATGGATTTGGATGACGAAGGTGGATTGTTTGGTGCTTTCTACCATACATCATTTTATACTAGTTATAAAAGTAAGGTAAATATTGTCAGTCAGATAGAAAAAAATTTAATCAGTATATTTACCTCTTATAACGCAATATTTTCATTCTTCTTTTTATGCTTTTCCGGCGATTAATTCCAGAAATCTTATTCTTGCCATGGATACCCATTTTTAGAACGTTACTTCAACTCAACTTATAATCACTATGGACGCACACAAACTAAGTTGAAATAAGTCTAATCATGAATAACCCTTTAGCTAAGCAGAAAACACAGGGAGCAGGTTATTTTGGGAAATTGTGACAATTACATTTCTGTTTGACTGTACAACAAGTAAATTAATCACGTACATACTAGGCCCGAAATGCAGTCTTTTTACATTAAATAAATTAATAATAACAAATATTTATAAAGTACTTAATAATAATATATTAAGTTGTACCGTTTTTAAATATAGAAGTTGAAAATAATAAAAGCAAATTACAAGCAACAAATGACCTCAGATTAATTCGGGTTTATTAAATATCATTTACTTAAATTTAATAATACGTTGTCTAAGTAGGTCCCTATTTCTAGGTAAAATCGACAGACGAATTGGGGTGTCGATACCTGCTTGATGGATTAGCGAGTCTGACTTCAAGGGGGCAAGAGAAATAATGAGGGTTCATAAAACACGTCTCAAAGAAAACTTTTTCGATTCAAAAGTTATGTTGGTTGCATATTATCTTTTTCTAAAACAGAGAAATAGACTTTTATTAAAACATTTATTAAAATAATAAATGTGGGTCGCCCCAGCTCGCAGCATGCTCGTCATTTTGGAGTAAGTCTGAAAAACATCAAATATATAGTCTTGGAGAAAAACGTGTTTACAAGTTTTCAAATATTCAACCATAAAAAGTGTTAGGAACAAAATTTAGAAATAATTAATTTAGTCAGACCTAGAAAACAACTTTGTTAGCCTATCGAAATATGGATCTGTCTGTAGAATTGAAAATTGAAGATGTTATTTACGCGAAAAGAATTGGTGCTTTCGCGTATACATTTTCGGTACTGATAGAGACCCTTAAGAAAATAAATGCGTTTTTGTCAAGTTGTTCTATTTCTTCTGATAATTCGGATACTGTTAACGATTTTGTCTTATTCAAACAAGAAAAAATAAATTACATTATTTGAGACCAACGAGTCAATAACGGCATACAAATATTTGCTAGCACAAATCTAATATTTTTAACTTATTTTGAGATTACAAACTTTTATTATAAGTAAACTGTAACTAAACCCTAATATTTCTAGTGCATGTTTGTGAAGTTTTACCAGAGAAATATCTGTAAGTTTTGCCGTTTACTACCCTTGTAGGGTCGTCAAGGGTATGCATAAATGGGTTAAAAGGCGTCATATTCCCATATATCACCCTACATCTATTGGAAGCTACATTATCATTCTAAATTAGAAGAGTAGACTAATAATAATGTGAACACATTGAAAAATTTACAAGAAACTTACATTCCTTCTTGATAATTTCAGTGCCAATGAATAAATCCATTAAACTCAAGAAAATTGTCTTACATTGTGAATGTTTAAAGTCAAATATTTGCGTAAATTTCCACTAATAAGATGATATTATAGCGAGTTCATAATCAAATTCACGACTTACCTTCCCCATTATGAAGATGGTGTTTATTTAAGACCGTTTCCTATTTATTCGTTTCCCGGAAGTATATATTAACAATAGGTATTTTATTCGTAAGTAGGTATTTCAAATATCATTTTCACCTTTCTCCCCTACCTATTGTTCGTCGAAATGCGTCGTTCGCCCTTAAAGAAACATAATCCTCTCCTAAAATAACCGACAACAAGAAACAGCAACAGATAATGTACCTCGAGCATCGTCTTAAGTGTATTCTCTCCTTTCGAATTCTACACAGAGAAAGAGAAATGCCGTACTGTGGTGGATCTCTAATGCTACATCTCCACTGATGCCTCCCAGAACAAACGAGCGGACTAGGTCATCGATCCGGTATCTTTCGGGACAGGAACCAGTTGGCGGAAAGAGAAAAAGCAAATGAAGTGTAATATAGGCAATAATACGGCTCTGTGGGTCGTAAAAATGGACGACGACCCTAAACGGGCTAGGGGTTCTTCTTTGTCCCAATGATGCTGAACGGACACAGCAGCGGTGAATGGAGTCTGACCACTCTTAGGAAATTGCACCAGGGACTAGTTGAAGATCTCATAAAGTTTACTTAATAGTTTTAGAGATATTGCGGCATTAGTATCCATTTGTGGGAGTTCATATTTCCGGAAAAAAAATATTTTCAAAGTTTTTCTTTCGTCCCTTCTAGGACGTTCGTTTTCTCTGAACAAACTATTTTATCTTCAAGCATGTTATAATGTTTATATTATACTACCGAATAAACGACGTATAACCCATTATTACTAACACAAATCACATATATTATTGAGATTGGTATCTATTAAAATGAACCAAATCAAAGACACCAAACAGGACATTCTATAATTTAATGACCTATATCGTAAAATTCAATTTTATATTTCTGATATATTGGTAGCCAATATTAAAAAAAACTGCTGGTTATTGATAATATTATGTAATAATGTATAATAATTAAGCATTTGTAGTAAACAATTGCAACATAGAACAAAATATTTAGAGAACTGTTGAACATATTTAAATATTACAAAACTTGAATACAATTATATTTAAATATTTAAAGTGGCTATCGTAAAAATCCCAGCATTAAACAGAGCAAAAGCGAATACTTATACCACATTTAAATGTCTCCGATATATTACGTTAAACTATTGAATTTGTACAATATTTTCTAAAATTTTATTAAAAATCTTAATAAAATATTCATGGCCAGCATAATTAATTGCATGACACTTGTCAAACGCCTTGTTAGATATATAAATTCTGTAAATATAAATTTAAATTCGACTACTTACATATTGGAGAAGCCGCATGTAAAACTGCATAGAATTTGCTACCGTCGCAATAAAAACAGCAACATGGTATTTTTATTAAAAACAAGCTTAATTTTAGTTGAAAATACTTTGCAAACTTTGCATTGTTTTATTGTTTGTGTTTACCAGATATTTTTAACTAAATTAAAAGCAGACAGATTATAGTGACAACAAAGAGTATAGATAAATCTAATTTTAATTTGAAAGTAGAGTTGTATTTAACATGTAAATTGCCCTTTTTCTAAAAATTTTAGATTTTCAGATGAAGATATAAATAAATGTCGAAACGTCACAAATGTAATTAATAAGAAAGTGACAACTGGAAACCCTGTTATCTAAAAATGTTCAATGACTAACATAGATAGAATGTAAATTCGAATGTGTAAAAGTGAAAATGTGAACAATCAAGCATAGAACAGTCGCTACTATTTACACAGTTTCAGTAAGAGGTCTAGGTCAAGGCATGCATTTAACTCCACTACATAAATAATACCGACGCAAATTACGTAATTAAAAGAGTAAATGTAAAAATTAGGAGTTGAGCCGTCATATACTATAGAAGACCTAGATCTTTCTAAGACGAACATTTAATTTCAACACACAAATAATACTGACTATGTGTCACAGTATATAAAATAGGAGTGTAAATCAAACATAAAAGTGTTAAGTATGTGCTAGTAGTCACAGACATATATGTTTCTACCTTATCTGGTTTCATCAAATTCTAATATTTGTTTTACTAATTCCCTGGCTAACAATTGGCATTTACACAGTACTGAGTGCATTGCTGAGCGCTGTTGTTTTACACTATAGGCATCTATGGATTGACATCCTTAAGGTAAACCTACACATATTATTTTAATCAACACATATTTTTTTTTAAATTAATACACATCCTTTTAGTTATGCCATGCTTAAATAACCATATAAGGTAGTAACATATATGTCTGTGGTTATTAGCACATATTTAACACTTTCATGTTTGATTTGTACATTTCTATCTTATACGTTTTTTTTGACACATAGTCAGTATTATTTGTGTGTTGAATTGGATGTTTGTCTAGGATAGATGTAGGCGTTCTAATTGATCCACATGAATGGTATACTACAGCTATACTCCTAATTTTTACATTTATTTTTTTAATTACACAATTTGCGTCGATATGATTTATGTAGTGGATTTATATGCATGTCTATGATTGATCTAGACCTAGCGACTGTTCTATGCTTAATTATTCACATTTTTACTTTTACATATTTACATTCTATGTTAGTCATTGCAACTGTTTAGATGATAACTTGCTTTCTAATTGTCATTTTGTTAGTAATTGCTTTTGAATCTCTGTCGCGACGCCAAGATTATTGATTACTTTTTAGATATATTATTAACATGAACTAACTAATTAAAACATTAAAACTCCATTAACTATTAATAAAACTAACATATATTTGACAAATATATTGGCTAAGAAAAGAACGCATTTATATATATATATATATATATATATATGCTTAATAGAATGTTTACTTAGACCTTTACAACGCCCACTATACAATTTGAGTAATATATAGTAAATAGGTCACAAAAACCAAGAATTATTTCATATATATATATATGTATATATACATTTATTTGGTTCTTTACCACAATATTCTATTTAGATTTGTTTTCTTTCTTGGGTATGTGGTTTTTATTTGAATTAAATGTAACACATTTTTCTTAACGTTTCGTTATATTTAATAACTTTTTCAAAAGACACATAACATATAACTGTAAAAAACAATTACAAAAATATCAGATTCTTCGTTACAAACATGACTTACAAAAACAATAATATATTATATAATAATGTGTGGCAACGGGCAACTTACCTTAAAATTTCATTTCGTCAATTCTTATTAATTCTGAAAACATTTTGTTTTCAATTACGTTTTACACGTATCTCTATTGGTTTTCTTTTTTTTTTTTCCCTCTTTTTTTTTGTGTTTGTGTCATTTGCTTGTCTATTAATTATTAGTTCGAAAAATGAGGAATTATAAATGTATATACTCAAAGAATTGTTTTATTTTATATACGTATAGTGTAAAAATTCAATTATACTTTTGCCTACAAGCTTCACCTCGATATGTCTTTGCCAGATGTACCTGTTATTGCTTTTTATTCGTAAAATATATGTTTCTTTTATTTTTAAAAGTTTATAATATACATGGTTTGAAATATAAGATGTAATCCGTATAGAATTTACTTTGTCAACATATTTTTGTTAATTTTATATTATTGAGTGGTACAAATTTGATAAGTTCGTTATGTCTGCTCGGTCGTTTATTGAGAGCTTTTCTTTTTTAATGTGGATCATTTCTAATATATCTCTAGCCTTTTGGTTGCGTTCTTTATCTAAAATTTTCACGTTATTGAAGTCAAATTCATGGCCTGTGTTAGTACTATGTTTTTTTAGTGCAGTGCTGTTTTTGCAGTATTTGTGTCCGTTCATTCGAAATGAAATTTTAAGGTAAGTTGCCCGTTGCCACACATTATTATATAATATATTATTGTTTTTGTAAGTCATGTTTGTAACGAAGAATCTGATATTTTTGTAATTGTTTTTTACAGTTATATGTTATGTGTCTTTTGAAAAAGTTATTAAATATAACGAAACGTTAAGAAAAATGTGTTACATTTAATTCAAATAAAAACCACATACCCAAGAAAGAAAACAAATCTAAATATGTATATATATATATATATACAGGAAAGAGAAAATTATTTGGTAAATTCCGCTGTAGAGCAACCGTAGACACGTGTTTCTGACTCATTGGTCGTCATCGGTACGGTGTAGCCAAGGAATAAGGTGGGATAACCTTGGAGATGTATGCTATACGGAAGACAGACCACCGTCTCTGAAGCTACAAATGGTGGTCTGTCTCCTGATGGTCTTCCGTATAGCATACATCTCCAAGGTTATCCCACCTTATTCCTTGGCTACACCGTACCGATGACGACCAATGAGTCAGAAACACGTGTCTACGGTTGCTCTACAGCGGAATTTACCCAATAATTTTCTCTTTCCTGTATTTCATGTATCCGCGATAATTCCTTTTATTTATCTTTCCTGGGTTCTCGGATGGCACGCAGGTTGACATTGTCTTCCTCGTGGCGACGTTAGTTGTTGTCCTCAAAACTGAGGATCTTCTAACTGAAGCTACAAATGGTGGTCTGTCTCCTGATGGTCTTCCGTATAGCATACATCTCCAAGGTTATCCCACCTTATTCCTTGGCTACACCGTACCGATGACGACCAATGAGTCAGAAACACGTGTCTACGGTTGCTCTACAGCGGAATTTATCCAATAATTTTCTCTTTCCCGTATTTCATGTATCCGCGATAATTCCTTTTATATATATATATATATATATATATATATATATAATAAATAATTCTAAATTTTTCTTGACCTTATTCACATATTCATGTGCATATATATATAATTAAATTTCTTGGACGATTTAGAGGTCATACTAATTTCAGATTAATTTAAAATTAGTTTAATTGTTAATTAGGTAATTTTTAATATCTTTAAAAATTACCCAGCGGTCCAGGAATCGAACCCGAAATCTCCCGAATACTAGTCAGGTGTGTTAACCACTACACTACCACGGGCTTCGGTCTCGACTCCTTTAAATTGTACTGATATACATATACATATACATATAGCAAGTAACAGATGGAAAGTATTGCTGGTATACCAGCGTATATAAGCACCGAAACGTCCATGTGCTGTATATGATAAATAATTCTAAATTTTTCTTGACCTTATTCACATATTCATGTGCATATATATTATATAATTAAATTTCTTGGACGATTTAGAGGTCATACTAATTTCAAATTAATTTATATATATATATATATATATATATATATATATATATATATATATGATATTAAATTTTTATTGACCTTTAATTCATATATGTAAATATACAGTCCAAATCAATTGATTTTCCGCTGTATTCATAAGTAATTCCGATATCGTCAATAGAAAGTTCGGTTGTCAACATGACATTTCTAATCTCCAAATGAAAGTTCTATTATTCAAAACAAAGTCCGCTATCATCAAAAGAAAGTTCGGTTTACCTAAATACATAAGAAAGTGGATTTTTTGTGCAGTTTTCATCCACCCAGTCACATACATTAGTATTAGTTCTTTTTCTTCAATCGTTACTAATTGTGGACGATGTCCTTTTGGCTTTTTATTCATTCTGTCTTCATTGTTGTATACAATTTTTCGAACCGTATCGTATTTAACATCAAACGTTGTACTTAAATTTTTAAAAGTTTAAAAGTTTCGCCTCTGTTAAACAATCTATTATTAAACGTCTTCTTTCGTTACTGATTTTATGGTAAACCATACTTTTTAAATGTACTAGTATCAGCAAAATGAAACGAACTGAGAGCGACCGAACTTTCTTTTGATGATAGCGGACTTTGTTTTGAATAATAGAACTTTCATTTGGAGATTAGAAATGTCATGTTGACAACCGAACTTTCTATTGACGATATCGGAATTACTTATGAATACAGCGGAAAATCAATTGATTTGGACTGTATATTTACATATATGAATTAAAGGTATACACCGTGTTTCATGTAACTAGCACATTAGAAGTTTTTGTGCTTACAACGCCAATTTTTTCCAGAAGTTTTGCCTTCTCACATAATTGACCGCAATCTTTCAAGTTAAAATATTTTTAAACTCGTGCAACTTCCGGTTACACCGGAAGTAGGCGCCATCTTTGTTATTTTAAATGTGACACCCTGTATTTTATTCGAGATTTGAATTGCTTATTTAAATAGAAGAACAGAGATACCGGGTTGGATTATGTCAAAGTCAACCGTTTCGGAGTTATTCAACTGTTTTCCATTTTTAGGGCACTTGAACGTAAATTTTAAAAGTTCTTTATCTGAGACATGAAAAAAGATAAACAATTGAAATTTGCTCCTGAGATAGTCAAAGTATTATCCTATTCGAATATCACCAGGTTTTGCAATAATATTACACAGGGTGTTCTCTAATTAATTTACAATTATACACATTTCAAATGCAAGAAACTCAATTTTTTCAAATGAAACACCCTGTATATTTTCACCTTTTCTGAAGCAGAAAAAAATTGTCTTTCGATCCACTATTACATTCCCTATACCTATCTCTAGAGGTTTTTGAGTTATTGGGGAGATCAGCCTGAAGGCCCGATATTTTGCCAAATAAAACTGAAAAAATAATAGATTAAGTATAGGAGGAGTGGATTAATAGTCATTTGTAAGCATGTTATGGGCATGGAAAAAAAGTCTTCTAGTTCAAAACCAAAAATTTATTAATTGCGAAAACATTTTTGATCTCACGGTATAAGTCAAACAAAGAAAACAAAAACAAATCTAAAACCAAATCACAGCAAGTGCTCAATATGTCCACCGCCTATTTCAATGCATTTATTTAATCTTGTTTGGAGCTGGTCAGTCGTTGCACGTTCAATCATTTGAACTTCAATTTGGTCAAATGCTCTTCGCACCCTAACCTCTAGTTCTTGCCTGGAGTTAACTGGTGTTGCATAGATCTCTTTTTTTATGTAACTCCATAAAAAAAGTCAACTGGAGTTAAATCCCGAGATCTAGCAGGCCAAAGACATGGTCCATTTGGACCAATCCACCTATCCTCAAATAGCTGGGTCAACTCTTGATATACAGCATGAGTAAAGTGAGCTGGAGCTCCATCCAGTTGAAACCAATAATAGTTTTGGTGTGGCATGTCATTGACTATGTTTGCCACCACTTCCCTAATGATTCGCAAATATCTTTCGGACGTTAGCCTTTCATCATAAATATGATAAAATACCCTTCCCCACCCTATTATGGCGAATACATTAAAACTAAATTGATATTGAAAATGGCTTACTCGTGAAAAGTGGGGATTTTCATCTGCCCAAAAATGACAATTTTTATTATTTACAACGCCTTGCCTGGTAAACTTGAATTCATCCGACCATAAAATCTTTCGTAACATGTCCGGATCTTCCTGTTTACGAATAGTTAGCCACTCACAAAAATCAATTCTTCTCTGAGCGTCTCCATTTCTCAGTTCGTGGACTTTCCTTTGTGCATATGGGTGCCATTTGTTCTTTGCTAGCACGCGTTGAATTGACGTCATACTAATATCTAAATCCACCTTTGCTTTACGTATCGAAGCATGGGGATGAGCTGTGAAATACCCCAGAATATTAATTTCGTTGTTTTCTTCACCTGTTACTGGCTTAGTACAATTTCTTTTTGTGTTCATATTCCAATATCGCAAAAAATGTGTTTCAATTTTTGCAAATTTCAATCGATTCATCGGAGGCAAATTAGGGTATCTCTGATTGAACACACGGCAAGTTCTACTTATTATGCTATTACATTCTCCGTGTATGTAAAATAAATTAAGGATACTTTCATTTGGATAATTATTATTATTATTATTCCATTATGCACTAATCAAATCATTCAGTAAAGTACAAAAAATATCCAAGCGTCAAATTAATAACACTGACAGTGAACGAAATTTTGACAACTAAACATTTTGTTACTTCCAAGGCATTCTTGAAATTGTGTGTGATAAATGGCAAAATATCGGGCCTTCAGGCTGATCTCCCCAATAACTCAAAAACCTCTAGAGATAGGTATAGGGAATGTAATAGTGGATCGAAAGACAATTATTTTCTGCTTCAGAAAAGGCGAAAATATACAGGGTGTTTCATTTGAAAAAATTGAGTTTCTTGCATTTGAAATGTGTATAATTGTAAATTAATTAGAGAACACCCTGTGTAATATTATTGCAAAACCTGGTGATATTCGAATAGGACAATACTTTGACTATCTCAGGAACAAATTTCAATTGTTTATCTTTTTTCATGTCTCAGATAAAGAACTTTTAAAATTTACGTTCAAGTGCCCTAAAAATGGAAAACAGTTGAATAACTCCGAAACGATTGACTTTGACAAAATCCAACCCGGTATCTCTGTTCTTCTATTTAAATAAGCAATTCAAATCTCGAATAAAATACAGGGTGTCACATTTAAAATAACAAAGATGGCGCTTACTTCCGGTGTAACCGGAAGTTGCACGAGTTTAAAAATATTTTAACTTGAAAGATTGCGGTCAATTATGTGAGAAGGCAAAACTTCTGGTAAAAATTCGCGTTGTAAGCACAAAAACTTCTAATGTGCTAGTTACATGAAACACGGTGTATATACAAGGTGTTTAAAAAAGATGCGGCAATATTAAAGGGGTTGATTGTCCAGGTCATTTTATACAAAAAAGTTTATAATAAACAAGGTCCGCAAACGCTTCGTTACCGATCTACAGCGTGTTGAAGTTTAATTAAAAGAAACAGTAAAAATTAGATTTCTCCAAGACGGCATTAAAGATCATAATGAAATTTTAGGCGTGTTATTTTTCAAGAAAAAAATAGGACGCCGCTGATTTCTCTAAAAATAAAAATATGTTTCTATTCTTTGTTTAATTGTGAAAAAAAAGCTCTCTTAACTTTCTATCATACGACGTACCGTTTTTTAGTAAAAAAAAACACATTTTAGTGCATGTACATTTATTACAGAATTTTTTTTTTAATAACAAGGGTTTTATTTAAGGGCAAAAACAAATATTTTATCATACCAACAATTTTAGCAAGCAAAAATTACAATAACTGTGCAAAGTGACCACCTCGAGCTCGGATGCAAGAATCCAATCTTCTCCTCATCAACTGGCGAACTCTCTCAAAAACAACAGGATCGGTTTCAATTGAGTTGCACCCAGCAATGATTCGATTTCTTAAGTCTTCTACGTTTTCCAATGGAGTAGCGTACACCAATGACTTCAAATGGCCCCACAGGAAAAAATCCAGGGGATTTAAGTTCGGGGATCGTGCAGGCCATAAGTGTGGTCCACCTCGGCCAATCCAGCGATTTCCGTATGCTTGTGTTAAGAAATCACGAGTTACTTGACTAAAGTGGGTTGGTGCGCCATCGTGCATATACCACATTGCATCTCTAATTGCTAATGGTACGTCCTCCAGAAATCCAGGGAGTGTGTTTTCCAAAAAGTTGCGATACACCTCTCCGGTTAGTCTACTTGGTAAAAATACCGGTCCAATTAGGCAGTCACCCACAATCTCAAGCCAAACGTTTAAAGAAAACTGATGTTGAAATCGATTTTCAACAATTTCATGTGGATTTTCGTCACAGCATACATCCTCTTCCACCACTACCGTTTTTGCTGTCCTTGGCCTTCCTGCTCCTCCATTTCGTCTTATTGTGCCTGTTTCATAAAGACGCCGATGAATACTTTCGAAAGTTTTTCTATCAGGAGCAATACGGCCAGGAAATCTTTCAGTATACAACCGCCTAGCTTCTAATGCATTTCCATCAGCAAGTCCATAAATGTAGTGCATGTCGGTCATCTCTGCATTTGTATAGCGATTCATGATAAGGAAATTCAACAAATTCGACACATACAAAATTATTAATCATATGTCATTCAATATGTCAGTGAATAAAACAGGACTGTTTAAAAATATTTTTGTAAACATGATAAATGTACATGCACTAAAATGTGTTTTTTTTTTTACTAAAAAACGTTACGTCGTACGATAAAAAGTTAAGAGAGCTTTTTTCTTCACAATTGAACAAAGAATAGAAAAATATTTTTATTTTTAGAGAAATCAGCGGCGTCCTATTTTTTTCTTGAAAAATAACACGCCTAAAATTTCATTATGATCTTTAATGCCGTCTTGGAGAAATCTAATTTTTACTGTTTCTTTTAATTAAACTTAAACACGCTGTAGATCGGTAACAAAGCGTTTGCGGACCTTATTTATTATAAACTTTTTTGTATAAAATGATCTGAACAATCAACCCCTTTAATATAGCCGCATCTTTTTTAAACACCCTGTATATACATATTGCATTGTTGGTGGTTTTTTTTTCTTATTGGTCGCTTTACAGATCTGAATAAAAAAAATTTCTATGTTTAGGATTTCATACTTACCTAATCTACTCTCGTTCCATTGTAGTTTAATTATGAACTTCTAAACATAATTCCTGTTCATGATTTGGCGGATCTGAAAGAATATCAACAATATAGAAAGTAAAACGTTCCGATAACATTATCTTTAATCTCTATGAATTCGTTATAAATATTAATATATATACATTTTAATATGATAATGTTTTTAATTAGTTGAAAAAGATAATGTGTATATTATTGAAATCTTTAATTTATGTGTTCTGCAACATTACTTATTCACTATTATGGCCTCGAAGTTTAATACATGCTTCTCTTTTTTCAGAAGATTGGTCCACGACGAGAATCAGTGCGGATGAGCCGGAATTCTTGGCACCTATACAAAACTTAACGGTACCAGTTGGCAGAGAAGCTGTATTTTCGTGTGCGGTAAACAGTCTGGGAAAATATAAGGTCAGCTATTACATAAGCGTTTCCGCATCCTGCTAAACTGTTTTGAAACCCATTTAATAGACGGGAGATAACATTTCGCTCCGTATTAAAAACAATTACATCTGAAAAACAGTCCAATGTGATAATACGATATACACAATGTTAACTTAGTTTCCGAAATTCAAGTAAATTTATAAATTTAATTTCAAACTGCACTCCGTGCTACGTTACGAATGTTTATGAAATACAAACACACTGCTCAACAAAATTAATGGAACACAAATTTAATTCTGCAACATATTTTAATTAAAAGAGAGATATCATATTATCTAGTTTGGAATATCATATTTTTAACATTAGTTAACAAGATTTTAACAATAAATAGTTCTAATTTACAATTTTCTTGTACAATAATAAGCAAATAAGATTACTACCAAAATAAAAATGTGTTTTATTATTTAAAATTATTAAAAGTTCTGTTTAGGCCCCAATATCCAGATTTAATATGGTGTGTACCATCCGTTCGCATTAACTACAACTTGGCATCGTCGAGCGAAATTTTGCATTCTTCTACAAGAACTTCGGCTAACTGCTGAGGAGTAAGAGGTGGTAACTGGGCGCTCTCTGATATTTCTGTCAAATGAATCCCAAACATGTTCACTAGAATTCAAGTCTGAAGTCATTGTCGGCCACTCCATTACTTGGATTTCTTGTTCTCGAAGAAAATTGGTCGTAAACTTTGCCGTGTGAATTTGTCAGTTATCCTGCTGGAAGATAAAACCATTACCAAAGTTGTTGACAAATGGTCACCAAAGAATGGCACAGTATTATTCTAAGTCTAGTACTCATAGATCTTAGGTTACCCTGTAGTGAAATAAAGGCTTGCGTTAATCATTTCTTGATTGTTTTTTAAATTATTAGCGGTCATTCAAAGATGTGAGCTATATTAATCAAAGAAGAGTCGTGATTTATTCATTTTAAAAGGTTTAAATTATATTCGTGGTGTATATGTTATGATTTCTTAGGCCGACATTTTGCGAAATATCACGTAGACACCGAGATAGCAGTACATCTGGTAAAAGTGGTGAATTATAAAAATATGAAAAATTAGAGAGTTAGGCAACGTACATGATCGTAAAAATAATTTAAATATTTTACAAAGTAATATTTTCAACTTTTATCGTTAAATAATAAGAAAAGGATTATTAGATATTATAAATTTGAATGATAATTGTGGTATTGGCTGTTCAGCTAAGAACGCTCTTCAAAATGAAATTGCATAGTTTGTTTGGATATACAAAGAAATTTCAGAAAAAATTTAAAATTATTATAATTCTTACGAACAAACTATATATGGATTTTGACCAATGCTCGACGTATTTTTATATCTATAAATAATTCATTTGTTATTGTGAAAACTAATTTTTTATTCTATATAAAGGTTATTGTCGAGTTAAACAAATTTACTCTGCAAAATTCATGTTAATAAAAAATTACAAGAACAGAAGCAGATAAATCATTTCAGAAAAAGACTCTCACATGGAATCGACAGAGGCGACGCGACGTTTAGATTCAAAGATCTACCTTATTGAATCAATACTAATCCATTCAGATACATTTTGGACATATCGTGAAAAGAACTTGAAAATCCTCTCAATTCCCGAGATGCTGTACCCATCCCAATACCGACCCTGTAAGAAACCGTTTTTCTTGACTTATCCAGAAAAGAGATTTAAATATCTTGCTGATTGGCGAGCTTTCTATCCTATGCAAAACGTCAAGCGTCTACGAAGGTCCTGTAATATACCAAAGGATAAGGAGAAACGCCTAAGAATTTCAGACCCAAGGGCAGAAAATCTGAACACCCGTGCAGCTATCCTGATCCCACGTAGGTCGGGCTATATAGCCATAATTATGGGTACCGTTATTTCTCAATTATTCACAATTAAATAAATCCTTTAATATGAAGCGACTATTGCATCTCGTCTAAAGATATTCAGATGCCTATAATTCGATCTTTGAGAACTTTTGCTTTTATACTTTAATTCAACTAAACCCACATAGAATTATCAGGGGTATTTCTTTTACAATACTTTATCAAACCTATGAATACATGACCGGTTTAAACTACGACGAAGTTTCAACGGAGCAAAGAAATAATGTAAACAACACACGCTTACTGAATAGCACTAATTCATATGGTGAACTGCAACATCTGTTTACGGCCGAGAAGTGCTCGAGAATGAGAGCAAAAAATGCCCATAAAATAAGGAATTCATGAGTAAAATCCGTTTTTCATAGGCGTAGATAGGAGCATGAGGGGTTTTTAAAATTTATTATATTTAAAACGAAAATGAAAAGTGTGAACACATGGATGTTAAAACTAACATCAAGCAGTAAATAATTACTGTGACTTACATATATACCTTTATACGTACAACGTATATGCATATATGCATGTGTTTGAGATACACACATACATTAAGTGCTATTGTCGACAATCGAACGCACAGACACCGGTGTTTCGACCTATGAGGTCTCATCAGTGTGCGTGGAGATTCTCGACAATAGCTTCAAGACTTAAATCGCTGCTTATGTCATTTTAGCGTGTTAAATGCAGTGAGAGTATCACAGCGACATCTAACACCCAAAAGATGACACAGAACAAAGCGATGGCTTCTGACGGCATGTTCTGCTATACAGAGGCCTGTATGTTAATAGTGTATCTCATGTAATAGAGCCCTTAGGTGGCGTCACCGATAAAAACGAAAATGAAAAGTGTGAACACATGGATGTTAAAACTAACATCAAGCAGTAAATAATTACTGTGACTTACATATATACCTTTATACGTACAACGTATATGCATATATGCATGTGTTTGAGATACACACATACATTAAGTGCTATTGTCGACAATCGAACGCACAGACACCGGTGTTTCGACCTATGAGGTCTCATCAGTGTGCGTGGAGATTCTCGACAATAGCTTCAAGACTTAAATCGCTGTTTATGTCATTTTAGCGTGTTAAATGCAGTGAGAGTATCACAGCGACATCTAACACCCAAAAGATGACACAGAACAAAGCGATGGCTTCTGACGGCATGTTCTGCTATACAGAGGCCTGTATGTTAATAGTGTATCTCATGTAATAGAGCCATAGGTGGCGTCACCGATCAAAACGAAAATGAAAAGTGTGAACACATGGATGTTAAAACTAACATCAAGCAGTAAATAATTACTGTGACTTACATATATACTTTTATACGTACAACGTATATGCATATATGCATGTGTTTGAGATACACACATACATTAAGTGCTATTGTCGACAATCGAACGCACAGACACCGGTGTTTCGACCTATGAAGTCTCATCAGTGTGCGTGGAGATTCTCGACAATAGCTTCAAGACTTAAATCGCTGCTTATGTCATTTTAACGTGTTAAATGCAGTGAGAGTATCACAGCGACATCTAACACTTTGTTCTGTGTCATCTTTTGGGTGTTAGATGTCGCTGTGATACTCTCACTGCATTTAACACGCTAAAATGACATAAACAGCGATTTAAGTCTTGAAGCTATTGTCGAGAATCTCCACGCACACTGATGAGACCTCATAGGTCGAAACACCGGTGTCTGTGCGTTCGATTGTCGACAATAGCACTTAATGTATGTGTGTATCTCAAACACATGCATATATTCATATACGTTGTACGTATAAAGGTATATATGTAAGTCACAGTAATTATTATTATTTTTAACTTATATTTCGCAAGAGAAATAAAATTTTCATTCATACTTACGTTAGTCTCGTTTTTTCATTGTTTTGACTGCTAATTACGTACTTCGTAATTTTTGTAATAGTCTGTTTAATACCGGTTTATTGAATCGACTTCCCCCAATTATCTAGACGTAAGTGTGGCCTGGATTTCGTTTAGTTTCAATAACATAGGCGTACATTTTTAGTTATCATTTATTTAGATCTAGAACGTTGTTTATGTTACTTTTTCTGATATGAAAATCAATTGTCAGTGATTCTGAAATTTATTACAAAGTCTGTAAAATATCACTTACCTTTGCTGAAACATACACAGAAATAGTTTCTATGCAGAGAATTTCGATAGTTTACAAAATCTCGTTACATGTTTAAATGACGATGCTCGAAGTATTTCTGAGTGCAAGGAACTAACACAAATCTCAAATTTAAAAAATCGGTTGTTATTCCTTCAGGAACACTTTGGAAATTTGGCTAAACTAATCACATATTTTGAAAATCGAAATCTCAAATTAACAGATGGATTAACCACATTAGATGTGACCTATTAATAACTTCAAAAGTATTCCAAGTGACTTCGAATGTGGCCTTCGGCAAAAGTTAGACGCAGTTTTTAATAGAAATCCAGATTTAATAACATAGCGGCAATTGTGTATGCTAAATACGCTGAAATAAAAAAAATTCCATTACGCACCTGTAACCAGTTGCGATGTAGAAAGGACGTTTTGTATCTACAAGGATGTACTTAATTCAAAGAGAACAAGTCTTACAGAAGAGAAAATGAACAAATAATATGGTATTTTGTATTTTATAGATCACCAGTCACTTGTTATCCAATTACATAAATAAAATTAAAACCTCTTTAAAAATACAATATTTCAATAGTGCGCCCATGGGCGATGAGTCATCAACCGTACGTGTCCGCGCCCTACCTATGAAGTACATAAGTTTCCCACGGCTTATCTTACATTAGTAGAGAGTAGACGTGCACTATTTTATCCGATCATACCTGAACAATATCAATAACACGTACATTTACTTACATTTTTTTCAAATAATATTTGTTAATTAAAAAATAGTATTTTCCGTTAATATCATTTGTCTATTTGTATTTACTTAATCGAATTCATATTCTTTAATTACAGTTTATAAATGCATTTGATATTATCCCGTTAACAGAATTGATATATTAACGAAGTTTATAGAAAAACGTGTGTATTGTTTTCTTTCCTTTTATACATAATAGGAAAACTTTTGCAGTAAATTGCTGATTGGAAGACAAAGTTTTATAAGTCGTCAGAAATCAACAAGTAGGAGAAATGTAATGTGTTTTATTGAGATGTTATAATAGTTTTCAAGAATTAATATAACAAAAATTCAGTTTTTAATACCATGTCCTGGCCTTATTTGTTAATAATTCAAAAATGTCTTTAGTATATAGCGGCCAAAAAGGGAATAATAAATACAATTACACCATTTTTTTCAACGTTTCGACAATTATTATTCTCTTTTTCAAGGTTTATTGAAACCTAATACAACACTAGAAGAAATTAACCCTATGCTAATTATTTACATTTTATTTCAAATTCTGTATAATTATAAATTTCTTCTGATCTGGAAACCTTACCTTCCAGGAAAGTTTATCATGTAGAAAAGAAGAAAGTCATGTATTATAATTATATAATCATTTTATAAACAAGAAGAAGGGATGAAAATAAAATATTCACATTTAACAATCATATTACTGAAAATTAAGGACATCAAAATCATTAACGCGTTTGGAACAATACAACCGTATCAAAATGATCTGTTTCTGACTCTGAAAGGCCAGGAAGTTCAGAAGGTATATTTTGGTTCAAAATATTATAGCAGAGTTCTCGTTGTAAGTCTATTAGATTACCAAAATAATTGTTTTCAAGAAGTATTTAATATTTCAGTAGGTATATGAGCAAGCAAGCGAAATTCAAAATTTATAAAACACGTGTTAAATCCATAATGACATACCCCATAGAGACTAGAACTATAGCAATGAACATCCTGAGAAGTATATCAGGATACACACTGAGAGATAGAATCTGCAGTAAAGACGAATGTCAGGTAATGGATGTAGTAAGATGGGGAAGACAACGACGGAGGCAGTGGAACGAACATAGCAAGGTGAAAAAAGGTATAATAGCAAGGATCGTGCAAGACAGAATTGCCAGGGCACAGCAACCCCTGGGCAGATCTCCTAAACGCTGGAAAGAGTTGTGGATATAGACATCAAACGAAAACTAAGTTGAAAAAACAGGCCAAAGGCCTACATCAAGAGAAGAGGGAGAAGAAAAAGGAAAGGCACGAAAAGAACAAAATAAATTTATTAATTCATTAATTAAATTAATTGCATAAACACTTAGTAATAAATATCTAATACTACTCATAATCTCCATTCATGATTTTATATATTTCTTGTAATTTTTGGCCATATTATAAGAAAATAATACTGGAACTGGGAGTGCAGGACCGTATTTACAGAAATTCACCAATGTAATTAGAGCCCACATATTGTATTAATTGTTGAATTTACTAACCACCAGTCATTTAACGCAACTAAAAAAATGTATTATTAGAATTAAAATTCGAAATTTCCAGTAGTGGATTTACATACTTGAAAGAGAAATTCCCTAAACTCAGCGAGGCAAAAATTAAAGAGGGAATATTAGTTGGTCCACAAATACGGGAACTAATGAAGGATAAGAGCTTTGAAGAAAAAGTGAATGATCAAGAAAAATTGGCCTGGAAATGTTTTGTGAATGTCGTCCACAATTTTCTAGGAAACCATAGATCGGAAAATTACAAACATTTAATTAATGAACTTATAACTTTATACAAAGCTTTGGGTTGTAACATGTCCTTGAAAATACATATGCTGGATTCTCATCTGGATTTCTTTCCCGAAAACTTGGGTGCTGTGAGTGACGAACAAAGCGAGAGATTTCATCAGGACATATCATTAATAGAGAAGCGTTATCAAGGGAAATGGAGTCTAGGAATGCTAGCAGATTACTGATGGAGACTGAAAAGGGACCTACCAGAAGCCAAACACTTACGAAAATTATAACTATTTATTGTACATTAAGTAATAATTTGTTTAAGTGTAAGTGATTCTTGTACTTTTCATGAAAATACATGTTTTGATGTCACAAAGAAACCTGATGTGTCAATTTTTTTTCATTGACATATTATTGTTTTGTGGCCAAAATAGATTCCAAATTTTATATAAGTTTTTGTGTGACAAAAAAAAATTAAATTTTGTAGACCAGTGTAATTAGATAATAAGACGTAACCCTGTTAGCATCTGTATACATAAATATATAATAAAATTGTTAAATTGGAAATATTGCTATTTCTTGAATAATATAAAACGTACTTAATAAAATTTAATCTTGTATTTTTTCCAAAATTACTTGTTCACATAAGTATAAATTTGGAAATCCTAAAGTTTTTCAGTAAATATATAAATAAATGGATGACTTGCATAAAATGATCCATTGAAGCTGTAATGAATTAATTCGCAAGCTGGTGAAATTTTAAAAAATCTATTTTATAATGTTATAATCTATTTAACTCTTTGCTGCATATAGGATTGCAACTTGAACCACCAACTTCCAGCAAGTTGTAACACATCGGTTCACAAAATAGACCACCTACAAAATCATTTATATCTGGCTGCACAACAACACAAATTATGGGCTACATATCCCCACTTCCTTTTGCACAGTATTTGCATGAACAGAGAATACTAGCATGCTTGAGTTCTTTCTAATAGAAAAGTATTCGAAGTAAACAGTTGGTTACTGATTCAATATTGAAAAAAATTGAGGTTGGTGTTTGAGAATATTAATTGTTGTTGGTGTTTGTTATGTATATAGTCAACAGTTATTTAAAATTAGTTACAATATTTCTTCTTTTGGGAGTCTTAATTTTGAACCATTATTCAGCTAAGCACGATTTAATCTGAAGTTTATTTTTACAGTTTGACTGTAATATGGGTTCCAAAAAGTTATTAAGTTAGACACATTGAATTCTGATGAAACATATACCTTGATAGATGAAATTGATGATGCTAAGTATATACTGAGTGGCTTAGAATCGGACATTGGCGACGTAGATGGAGAAGAAAATGATACTGATGAGAAGAAAATGATACTGATGAACCAAGGGATATTGACGAGATTGTCACTGATCCGGAAAATTCCGAAGATGACCTGCCGTTATCTGCATTTGTAAATGACAAGCAAGCGCAAGGTGGTAGTCTAACTTGGCGAATAGGCAATATTCATTTGATAAGACCATCATCTGTTTTCCTGTCGGAATACGTTTAGCAGACGAAGTTCAAAAACTTGATAATGATAGTTGTACACCATATAATCTATTTAATTAACTAATTTCTGACGATATATTAGACAAAATTATCTTCCAAACTAATATCTATACTGAACAAGCTCGCCAGCTTACTAATAAACGCTACAATCAAACAAGCCTTGCTGAAATAAAAGCTTTCATTGGACCCAATTTACTTATGGGCATCAAGAGGTCACCTAGCTACTGGGATTATTGGTCTTTAGATGAAGATTTGCAGGATCCATACATTTTGCAATTCATGCCTGTCAATCGGTTTAGTTGGTTATTGAATCATATACATTTGAATGATAATTCCGTAATGCTGACTAGAAGTGACTCCAGTTACGACAAGCTGTACAAATTACGGCCATTCATATCTGAACTGAAGAACAATTTTCAGAAATGTTACAATCCCCATCGCTGCCTTTCGATAGACGAATCTATGATAAAATTTAAAGGACGAAGTTCACTAAAACAATATATGCCCAAAAAACCAATCAAACAAGGCTATAATGTTTGGGCCTTAGCTGATAGTGAGGGTTATCTATATGATTTCAATATTTACACGGGTAAAACAAAAGACTATGTAGAACATGGATAGGAGAAAAGGTAGTGTTACGATTAATGGAGGGGTTGGAATACAAACAGCATCGTTTATTTTTTGATAACTATTTCATTACCTATAATTTAATGAAGGAATAGAAGGAAAAGGTCATAAATGCTTGTGGTAACGTAATGGCAAATCTTACCTAAGCTGAAAGAAGACAAATCTTTACAACAAGGGGAACATGACTATAACATAAGCAGTGATGGAATAAGCTTCCTCAAATGGAAGGACAAACGAACAGTCACTTACTTTCAAATTTTCACGATCCACAATCAGCAAACGAAGTGAAAAGGCGAAATAAAGACGCCTCATAAAACTAAATTCCATGTCCGAATGCTCTTACAGATTAAAAATAAAAATATGAATTGTGTGGATAAATTCGATCATCTTAAATCCACTTATGAAATCGATAGGAAAAGCAAGAGATGGTACATGAGAATATTTTGGCATTTTATAGACTGCGCCGTCGTAAACAGTTATGTATTATTTGAACTAAAGAAATTGCCACATACGACTCTTAAGGACTTCAGACGAAAAATCATAGATGGTTTGCTTGCAGAGATGCTAGTAGAAGTAAAAAGAAAACGAAAAACATGATGGGGGTCTATTCAGAAGAGAGGTCGTAAGGTGCCTTCAGAAGTTAGATTTACATCTTCATCTCATCAACCTGTTCGATCTACCCGCAGAAGATGTGCACTTTGCAGTACCAAGGCAAATCCAATGCGATCCGATTGGGCATGTAGTATATGTGAGGTTGCGTTGTGTCTTGGAAAAAACAAAGATTGTTTTCAAAAATATCACGGTAGTATTAATAATGATTAAAATCAATTAACATTTGCTTGCACAATGCTACAAAATATGGACCACCTCGTAAAGGCCATTTTGGCAATATTTTTTATATATTTTTTGTACAATAAAAGTTTATTTTGTTACTGTGTCATAGATTCAACTTTAAAAATAACCTTTTTTGTATTTTAATTTTTCGTGCAGCAAGGGTCTGGAAATTGTATCAAACCTCGTGCAGCAAAGAGTTAATCGAGATGATATGTTGCCCACTTTGCCTAGTGGATACATTGTCATTAGATATCGGGTAGAAAACCACTTGATTTTCGTTGTGCCAAATACCATAACAATATATCTACATCTTATGCTTGAGCCTATACAAAAACATGTTGTAAAATTTTTATTTTATTTATTTATTGATTAAGACAGGCTACTTTATAGACGTAGTCCAATTTCTTAAGTAGAAGATGGGATGAGACAAGTTTTAACTTCCTTCTAAAACTCGTTAGTAATAGCAGTTACTCATTTTCTTTGCTTTATCAAATTTTTTTGTATCTTGGTATGCTACTAGATCAGCTGATACGTTCTACGAACCCACAGAATCTAGAAATCCCGTATGTCTGAATGTATAAAAATATCAGCCGTTTGTGTTTTGATCTCTTCTAGGAAAAGTCATTTCTTTATTTTCTTTATTAAACAGTCGATTCTCTATTTGTCTTATTGTTACGTATTGATAATCATTTTTGTGTAATGCCCTGCAAATTGACATAATGTTTGTTGGATAAACATTATTATTATTATAAGGTAATGTAAAACCAACATTCTAACTTTATCTTTTTATAGTCTATTATGGTGACAAGCACTTTGTTTGTCTAGTTTAATTTTATTTTATGCAGATTTTAGTGTCAAAACGAAGCATATAATGTTCGGGGCCTGTATGGGTTTACGTAAGTGCTCTACTATTGTGAGCATAGTAATTTAAATGACATTTTCAGAAAACCAGCCAACTAACGTAATAATATATTCTCAGGTTTACATAATGTAATGCGGGGCGCTAATGCATGCATTGTCTTACAAATGCACAACATAGAATGATGCATTTAATTTAATGCAAATTTGCATATCGATTGCCGAGGTGAGTAGAATATCTTCGTCTCTGCCATTATTATTCGATTTGGATCTTAATTACATTGGATTGTCTAGGCAAAGTGTGCACATGAATCATCAGAAAAGTATCTCAAAATTCTATTTAATATAAAAAACCAATTAACATGAATGACGTTTATAAAAAGAGTGAGCATTCATAAAACGCACTTGTTTCTCCCAAACAAGTGCGTTTTCTATCGTTAGCTATCTGGCAATAACTAGCGTTTGCGGTTATATCTTGAAGTAGAACGTACATTTTGGCTATTTTCCATACAATATTACGAGGCTAATATGTAGGCGCACGAAATTTTCTTCAGCATAATCTGTCAACTTTCTATGTTTGTATATAGGCAACTTTCTTAATATTAAGGATACAAGATCGGATTAGTAAGCAAAGATACTAAAACATATTGACATATCCAAACAAAAAGGCAAAAATCATGTTGACCACTGTTATAAATCGATTAGCTTGTTGTGGGTGCTTCCTACAGTATTAGAAATGGAAATGGATATCCAGATAAGGAAAATTTGCTGGCCTTTAGCATCAGGGAGGACAGCATTCCTTTAGTAGTTTGCTATCAAAGTCTGGGTCTGCTTATGGAGAATGAGTTTCTGTACATAGTACATGCTTCACAAAACACACGACGAGCTTTCGCAAACTTTAAAGTCATATCTTGTTTTTGTCTACAACTGTAAAGTCTTCTTCTTCTTCGTAATTTATGCAAAGTGCTTGCTAATTTCCTGGACCTCCTTCTTGTTGCTCCTGCGCTGTTGACTGCCAGCTATGTAATGGCGCTCTGGGTGTCTTCTTTCCTTTGGTTTCCGGTTTTATGCAGTTTTTACCAGTTGACATCCGACATTCGGCTTATGTGTTCGTTCCCATTTCTTCTGGGTTTCCTTGTCTGTCATACGACATCCGCGATACCATATTGCTCTGTGATATCCAAGCTTGCTGTCTAACTATGAGTAGCCAGTAATCGCCCTCAGGGCACTAACTTCAGTTGTTCTTAGTTCACCGTTGTTGTGTCGGCTTGTGTTTCTGCTGTGTAAGTTAACTCATGCCATGTACATTTTTGTTTTACACTCTTTTTTGAGGTTCTTGTGTTTCCATATTGTGCTTTTTAAGCATGATGATATTCTGGAAGCTTTATTCGTTTGTTCTTTTACATCGGCAGTCAGGTTCCCCAGCTCGATATTCGCACACCCTGTAACTGGAATACCATAACCTGGTCTGTAGGTCTAGGCCAAAAATTTGCTGGAGCGGTACCTCAGCTGTTGCCATGCACTTTGATTTGTCAATGGCAGTGTTCATATTGAGTCTTTCCGCTACTTTGCTAAGTTTGTGCAGTCTGTTTCAGATGCTAAAGTTACGTCGTTTGCGTAGCAGAGTATTTGGATATTGCTATTCTGTAGCCGATATCCTCTTCCATTGGATTTGACGACTTCTATTATTTTGTTCATAATTAAGTTAAATAGTGTTGGACTCAGACTTTATCCCTGTCGCCACTAGTGGTTATTTTCCTCGTCAGAACATTCTTCACTGTTATTTTTGTGGTTACGTCCTTATTAAGCTCGTGAATTGTGGGTACATACTTATTTTCTCATCTCTGACACGTCAGATATTCTTATTCCATCGAATGCCTTAGTGAGGTCTATGAAACACATGTAGGCTGGGGTGTTATGTTCCAGTGTCTCCATAATCTGACGTATCATAAATATAGCATCTATAGCTGACCTATTCCGTCGAATTCCTTGTTGTTCTTCTTCCAGTGAAATGATTTCTTCGAGCTTATATGTTATTTTCTTAAAGAGTTCCTCTATTGTATTTAGTAATCTATAGTTGCTTTGGCTTTTTGATGTTTTTTTTATTAATATGAGGAGACCATGATGCCTCTCTTCCGCTGTGAAAGATCTCTTCGCCGTAGTTTGATGTCGTAGAGTTTGTGAAGCTTTGTCGTCAATGCACACCCACTGTATTTGATGAGTTTATTGGTTATATTGTATTCTCCCGGTTTTTGGGTTTTTGAATTTTGTGGTAGCCGTTTCTTTTTTTTTCCATTGTTATTGTTCATCGTGCTTGACTTCCCACTGAAGCTGTTGTTTTTGTGTCTGTTGTTTGGTCTTTTATACAATTCTCTGGTATTGTAGCATGTTTCAAATATAAAACAATTATGACAAAAATGTTCCCTATTGGTTCGTAATATCCTTATTTCTAATGTACCGTCGAGAGCACGGAAAACAGGACAGTTATTTTACATAGATATTGTCTATCTTTAAATGACATTCGATGACATTTCTAAAGTTATATGTCTGAGTTTAGGTTATTGCATTCTAATCAAAACTTCCTACATACTTATTGTTAAATTTACTAAATATTATATAAAATGATGAATAACATTACTACAATGGAAATATTTATAATTAGGTACACCAACTTTCATTTTATATTAATATATACACATGCATATATACATATACGTTTGTAAGTCACATTAATATTTTGTTATAGCTCAATTTCCAGCAATAACTATCTCCAGTCTATGTGGTATAGATTCATATAGCCTGTCAATATAATCGTTTGATATGTCTTCCCATGCTGTGTTCACGATTTCCAATAGTTTTTATTTCGAAGTCGCATGTGCTGTTTTTAAATGTGCCTCATTAGCAAATCTCGTACATTCTGTATTATGTTTAAATACGGGCCTTTGCTCGGCCAGTTGAGAACATGAATATTATTTTTAGCAAACCAATCAGTCACTATACAACGAGAAATATTCACAGGGCAATTGTCCTGTTGGTATATATAGTACCTTCTGGGAATAATAGTGAAACAGAGTCTATGTGTTCTATATGCAACAAAACAGCAAGACCGCTTCTAGATATCCAGCCCCACATATTAAGCGAAAAACGTCCACTCTTGTTTTGTTAATATATGTTTTTTTCACATATCGAGTACCTATAAATCACTTTCTTTCAATCGACGCCTTCCAGTGTAAATCGAACCGGGAAAGTTTGCTACCTCAACTGCTTTAATAGACGATATTAAAGGATGTTCGATTACTTCCTGAACTAATATCGCATCTTGCTGCAACTTGCCTTCTCGACATTAGCAATTCTTTCTAAAATGTTAATTCTGTCCGACATGTACATACTCTAGATTAATTAGATATAAATAAAAGTCTTCCATTCATCGAACTACGTAGGGCTTTTGAACGTTCGTTAATATAAACTGTTTGCCGGATTTATAACGCTATTCCTATACATTTCAAATGCTCTTCCATCTGACAATTTTAAAAACCGCATCCTAACAAATTATTTATAAATCAACGTATTCAGTTATTGAATGCTTCCATGATGTTTCTTCGACTGTTCTTGGCTTCTACGTTTTGTTTTGCACTGGTTCAATACCGTACTTTTTTTTACAATGCTATTAATATTTTCATCGGTTGTTATGGCATAAGATGGATGTTACGTCCCAGAACTATTGTGCTTTTTTACTGTTTTAATGTTATTTTTCGAGGTTTGAATTATTTATTTAAATTAATTATTTCGTATTTATTACACAGTTATTTCTTAATACTATTTTTTTTTGTTTAGTTAACTTATCGTTTGTTTTTTTAGATACTTATACTTATATTTTTGTTTCTTTAAATTATTATTATTATTATTATTATTATTTTGACACGGGTTCAATGCGGACTACTCCAAATATAGCCATGAATGCCTTCTTCGACCTTCCGTATCTTTAATTTGTGATGGGTGCTTTTAGGCTGCAGCTAAATACCCCCAATATCAAAAGAAAGGCGGAACACATGGCAATTGCGGACTTTATGGGTGGAGATTTTCAAAACATGACGACAAACTACATGGTAAAGCGATATAGCTTTAAGAAACTATTTGAGTAAGCTTTCCAGAAAGAATTCTATGGGGAAATGATATTCTATGGTATCAGAAGTCGGGGCTACACTTGTTACACAGGCAGGGTGAAAAACGCAGCTGACACCAGGGCAGAAATCTAGTCTGCTAGTCAGAGCACAAATATATCCCGTAATCCAATGTGCTATAGAAAACAATATGAATGCCGTCATTAACCGGTGGATTCAAATATTGTTTGACAGCCACTGAGGGAAATAACAAGCCAAGAGGGTTCAAGAGTAACGAAAAGGCTGATGATATCGCTAAAATAAAATCAGAAACAAACTTATAAATCCAGAAACAGTTGTAAGGGCACCAACACCTATAATCCCAAACCCAAAATCACATAAAAACTAGGTATATGAAAAACATGAACATTATTTGGCAACAACTCGCAAGCAATATGATGGCAAGGAATTTACTTGTCAACCATGCAACAAGAGGATGGAAAGGGCGGAAATCATAACTGGTGTTTAACTGGTCGTGCACTCTTCAAAAAAGCATCTCAAAAAGATAGGTCTGTATGACGGAGAGCTTAACTACAGACTCTAGGGAACTAGAAACAATCAGGTGTAATAAACTGTAAGGTACTGGTTAACTGTAGGCAACGCATTTTTGGTCAACAGAATATAGATCCAGAGATCGTTAAGAAAACCCACTAAAGGACCTGTGTAGACTTGTACAAGAGACAAAAGTACTGGAGTGGGTATCATAAGCTATACAGGTTCAGCAAAGTAAGATTTATTGGTTGCGGTGCAAACTGGGGAGGTAAGTCAGATATGTTTGGAGGAAAGGAATTGACCATTGAAGCAATACATTTATTTGGATGTTTAATATTCTTATTCAAAAATAAACATCTCTTTAGTAATCACTGGGGATCGACAATAAGAGGTACATATAAAAATTCAAATTAAATTATTCAATTAAACCCAGACTTGTGTATAACTCTGACTGCTGACCCCTAGTAATCTAATCCTTCATATCCTACAAAAACTGTATCTAGATTGTAAATTGGAATATTAATAGTTCTATTTCCTTGACGTTTACTAATGTAAGTTTAAAACAAATTATGCAATAATAAAGTTCACTCTACTTTAATACACAAAAGAACACTCTTAATTCATAAAACAACATTTAATGTATGCAATTCCTTAAATAATAAGTTTGCGCCCCTTTAGACGTCTACTCTCCTGATTATCATAACGTTTATAGGAAAGCGACGGCAGGGGACTTATACATAATTCAAGCGCATTTTCACTTGAGCTGGTGTCTAATGGACCAGTTCCTCAACGTTCTTGATATAAGGAATATTAAAAGGCATTTAATAAAATATGTGATGGCTGTCTGGAGTACAACCACAGCACAGCATTACCCATATCTGGTCTCTTCTAATAAATCAAACTCGCACAATGCCCTCGGAATGTTGCCACTACGCGAGGCGCACGTTTTTGCCTCATAATCAGGTTATGTATATGCATTGTATTAAATCAGGGAAGCGTTTATAGTTTAAGTGCATTTCTGTGTATTCATTAAATTGATCGTGATATTTTCTTTTTACTTTAGAAATATATATAGCGAATGTGAAACAGTCAATTAATAATAGTGTCAAATAATGAGTTCAAATATAAATATTGAAAATTATTAGAATTGAATAAGCAAGCATGTTTACTACCGGCAGATGAGAAATATGTAAAGAAGATATCATGGAATTCGCAAAAAGGTATTTACGATGATAACAACAAGAAGAATGAATGTGCTTAAAACCACACGGCGGAAGTGTAAACTTCATCAAGGCGAGGTTAATAATACCGTAGATAATACGAAATACACGCATATAATATTCAGTAACGTATTAAATAAAACATTTACTACATTTACGCGAGCGTCCGTTTCGTTTGGTCGGTTCGGACGTATGTGTATGTATAAATAGACGATATAAATACTTGCTTTCGTTCCCTCGCTTGGTCTGATGGTAACGTATCGGCTTCATAACCGTGCGGTCTCGGTATCGAATCTGTTCTGGGACATGAATTTATTTATTCATTTAAATTTCAATTTAATTGAAATTAAATAATGATAAAATTGTTCCCTTAGTCAAAAACTAACAAAATTATTGGACTAGTAAAACTTGTCTCAAGAACAGTAACACTAGATTTTATTTGTTAACCTTTGGCTGACCAGGTGGAGTAATTTTGTTGCTTATATTATTGCTATATTTTCTTCAGTTTTTTGACATTACTCAAAGTATAGTATGTTTATTTATTGCTAAAATCAATGTACTGATTTAAAAAGAAAAAAACAGAAAAATCGTTTGAGGTCACTTTGTTACCCCACGTGGTCGTCAATGTGCTATCATGATTTTCTCATTTTATTGCAATTACTCTTTTACAAATGCGCGTCAGTTCTCGAAACTTGCATTTATGCTTGCTCGAACATGTTTTTAGTATTATTTTACACATTGTGGATATTAGTCACATCTGGAACAAGATGACAAGAAAATATTTGTCTCAAAATTAATTAGAAAAGTTGGCAACGAATTTTAGGATGATATTTCGGATGAAAAAATGTCAGAGACTGAAGACAATGTGTTTGAAAATGATGAAAGTCAAAATGACGACCACACTGTTGGAGAGTTATCCGAGGATGTTGATAGTGAATCATCTTTAGAATATGCGGACGGTGTAAACATTGTGATGATGGTACTATATGATCAAAAAACAAACATTCTGTAAGACGGCGCCTGCAAGGAATATTTTGGCCAATAAACCTGGACTTACAAATTACCGAATTGCCCATCGAATTGGAAGCATTTCTTGGTCTGCTGATTATTGCCGGATCTCACAAAGTTTGTGAGGAAAATATTCTGGAATTATGGAGTTATCGGAGTCCTGCATTACAAAATATGACCTTTGCCGCAAGGGCGTCAAAAAACAGAATGAAAGAATTACTTAGATTTCCTAGGTTCGACAATCTAGATACGCGATTAGAACGTAGATAAAATTGTAAATTGGCAGCTTTTGAAGATATATCAAATGTGTTCGTTTTGAACTGCAAAAGAACTTGCATTTCTAGTGGTAACGTTTGTGTTTACGAACGGCAGATGTTCATTCAGAGTATACATGAAGTCCAAATCAGCCAGATATGGAGTAAAAATATTGTGTGATGTAGAAAATTTATATTCTTGGAATATGCAAATTTATACAAGAATGATAATCTATATACCAGAAAAATAACAGGGCAAAAAATTGTTTTAGATTTGGTAGATAGTTTGTCTTCGGGTTATGGAATTACTACTAATAATTTGTTTACATAGCTACAACTTGCAAAAGAATTATTGAAGGACAAACTTTGACCGGAACAGTACGTCAAAACCAGAAGGAAGTTTTTGCTATCTACGCAACACTTTGACTTAGATATATCCGATGAAACTAGTGATTTCAAATAACAAGTTATACTTGACTATAATAAATGCAAGGCAGCCGTAGATTCTTTGGACCGGAAAGTAGGAAAATGTACATGTTTTCGTAATACTAAGCAATGACCATTACTTTTGTTCTACCACAATGTAGATTGGGCAGCCATCAATGCCTTTATTCTCTTCACGAGAAAATGCCAAGATTACGAGCAAAGTGAAACATTCCACAGGCGATTATGGCTTGAAGATTTGGGAATTCCACTAATAAAACCTCCAATCGCGTCACAACCTCAAGAACGTTTACCGCAATGCATAAAATACGCCACGACAATGACATTGGGTACTGAGGTCACTAAAAATGAACAAGAATTGAATAGGCCAAATGAGCTGCGGTAATGAACACACCCGTCTACGACGCCAAAATAAAAAGCTTTCTTGAAGATCCGGCATACCAACCAATCTCCACGGAGCCAACAACATACCTGGAGAAAACAACCAAAACTAAAATCGAAGAGAGTCCCAACGAAATCCAGACAACATTCATTCCAAGAGAGAAGGCATCAAGATGCCGCAAATTGTACGGCTTACCGAAAGTCTACAAGGAAGGTACACTCCTAAGACCCATACTCAGGTCCACTGTATCACCTCTTTAAGAGTTGACAAGATACCTAGCCCAACAACTACAACCCATGTCGAAGAAGTCGAGTCTTACGACAAGATCGCAAGCCGCTTCATCGAGCTATTGAGAAAAGAAAAAGTAGAACCAGATTGGCTATTAGTAAACTTCGACGTATTATCACTATTTACCAATATACCATTTGCCGAAGTTCTAGATACCATCGAGCAACCTCCACTACACATAATGGACCTGGTAAAACACTGTCTGACAAACACCTACTTTATCTACGAAAATAAACGTTATAGACAAATAGAAGGCGCACCACTTTCACCAGTAAAAGCGAATTTCTTCATGGATAGCTTAAAGAAAACAGCACTAAGGACGGCTACCAACAAACCCAAACTATGGCTATGCTACATTGATGACACTTTCGTGATCTGGACACATGGAAAAGACCACCACGAGAGCTTCCTGGAACATATGAACAAAACCTATCCAAAAATAAAATTTACGATAGAAAGAAAATCGAACAACTAATTACCATTCCTCGACGTTTCGTTCAAGAAAAAGGAAAATGGGAAGTTAAGGCATACGATATATAGGAAATGTTCTGCTTTGAATATGGTATATCTACGTTCTTATGTCTCTTACGCTCCCATTTTCATATATTTTGTCTTCTCGTTTACTAGTAATCCGTATTTTCTTGCTTCTTCCACAAATTATTCAAATACTTTCACTTGTTCCCACGTTGACCTCGATAATATGGTTACATTATCTGCATATGCAATAACTTGTATTTTGTTGTGGAAAATTACGCTGTTTGTTTGAATGCTGCTTTCACTCATGATTCCTTCCAGTACCAGATTAAATAGGTCAGTCGAAAGCGGGTATCGTGATCTTAGTCCTCTTCTGGTACGAAATACATTTAGAAAACCAAGGAGTGTATGAAATTCCGTTCATCAATTGTGAAAAAACGTATATCGAACAAACAAACAAAAAGGTAAACTCAAGAAGAGATGAACACAAAAATTCCGTAAGAAAACCCAAAAAATTTCAGCCTTGTCTCAACATGTAAAAGAATCATCCCACGGAATAGACTTCAATAATACCAACCTATTAGCGAACATCGAAAATACGAGAACCAAAATTATCAGGGAAGCCATCGAAATTGAAAAACACTCAAACAATCTGAATTCACGAGATGATACCCAGAGGTTACCAACAGCATGGAAACCAGCATTAATAAGAAAAGATGTCAACAAGAAACACTAAACCAATACACCTACATTGCAAACCAACCGATACACTACAACCACGGGCCCAACGACACGGAACCATGCACACAAGGGTAACCAACCAACACAATAAACGAGTATATAACAAGCATCAGAACCCTGACAAAGTCAGTTTACGAATAATAAGCAGACATTTATTGCAGACCTGAAGATAACAAGCGTGATTTTGCCAAAACGTCGCGTTGTCCAGAAACCAGCACTGGTATTTTTGAAGACCAAACAGTGGTAAGCCAGTGACAATACATACTACTATCCGCGGAAACCTGAGAGAGGATATATATATGTATACATCTACTTGAACATTCAATTTCTACGAAATTGAATTATGCGTTTCTAAAAAAAAAATGTTGAAGGTAATGGACAACAGATATCTACTATCATTTTAATTAGTAAAAACTGAGCTAGTTGAATAGAGGGCGCAGCAATATTTTTCTTATTTATTGTAATATATGATTGGTTTGTTTAAATAATAAATAGTATTACTCTTAACGAACAAGATGTATAATTAAACCAACAGTAAACGAACAGGCAATTTTGTTAAAAAAATATTTTTAAACTAGAAGAGGGACTTTCCTCAAAGTTTCTGTATAGTTAGGTTCTGTATAAACGGCTTTTAAAAAAAGTCGTCGTTTTCCATACACTGATATGCTGAATCAACCTGTAGTTATTGCAAGCACTTTGACGTAACATTTTTAGATAGGAATTGAAAATGCTGATACGATATTTGCAATTCATATTAACATCTCTTTAGACTTAAAATATTTTACAACCCAACCCTAATAGACGAATTCTTAAGCTTGTTGATAAAGTTTAATGGTTCTTTTCAAGTTATTTATCTTAAAATTCTTCTGTTATTATACTAGTGTTTAGCTTTAGTTTAGTTGCTGAAACGAGTTGATCAAACCAGAAAACCAACAGAAGAGGATTAAATATGGGTCAGTACATCGAAGAATGGATGATTCTTTTAATGACACGAGAGACATTTAGATGCGACCTCAGAGTCACGGCTGTCTTTAGAGAGCCAATTTTCTCTGAAATTTATTCCAGCAATAAGATTACAAACGTTGAATGTAAATGATGATATTAATCTTACATTCGTTTCCTTTGATGTGATATTTTTGTCTGGGGTAATAAGAGAAAACTGCGGCTGATATTTTATGCACGGCATCGTTCATTTAAAGGACGTATTTAAAAACGTCATAAAAAGAAAAGAAATATCGGTGAATTTTATGGTCGCACCAAAACGATTTATTTTTCTTTCAAAACATGGAATTAAATTACACATCTTTTTTGTGATTTATAATGACTAAAAAAATACTACCGAGCCATAAATAAAAGCAAATAAATGTCCAAAATACAAAATAATTGTTTACCTAAATATGAACGAAATAATTAATTAACATTCAAATGTTTATAGCTATCGCTGAATAAGTTTAGTAACCTAATAAAGGTAGTTGGATTTTTTAAATAGAGTAACGACAATAATAGTGTATTTCTGACTGGTTGATGCGTATTTACCAACAAAATGGCGGCTAGTGTGTAAAGTGTGTTTTGCTGTCCCAATACCCCCACATCTGTTCTATAAAAATATTAGAGAGCACGTGAATTTGACAGCTGTCATCGCTGGTCCATTTCCAATTTATTTATGATATTTTTTAAAATAAGTATTTTTTGCTTATAATCGTCATGATAGAATAAGTTTCGATTAGTCTAGCATTTGTAACGTCCCTTCTAATTAATAGGGGAGAACTAGATACCTCAAGGGAGGAGAAAACACAAACTAACAAGGAAAAAATTACATAATCTACAAACGATGTAATAAATAAAAACTCACCAATATTATCGTTTCCAAGTCAGCAACATTAAATCTTTGTCCAACTATACGGACGATAAACAATAACCATCAGTTTTTTAATTAAACCATATAAGATATTAAACCGTGCATTTTCATCCTTCTAATTTCAAGCCAAATTCAAATACATCATTTAATTTAGCGCATCTTAAAACTTGAGAACTGAAAATGCGCTCACGTTCTCTATGACGGTTATCAACCAAAAGTAGCAAAGATCTGTAGGACAATGACAACGATAATATCCTCACAACTAAGCATGACGTAAAATAAAAGTAATTGGAATTAAACGAATGCATGAATTACAAGGTACAAAAGTAAAACAAGAAATGAAAGTGAACTACATCTAAACCTATCAACATCATCATTAAGCACAACGTTAATAAAGAGGAAGTCACAATCAAAAGGGACAAAAGAGCATCTTTAATTTAAAGTGTATCGGCAGTTCGATATACCGAATTACAGATGACACCGAAGGTCACAACAATTATGGCTAACTACATCTCGCTATCGTTACACGTTATCATAGCCATAACATAATTTCGATTTACATTGTTGAAATTGGTCGCATTCAGCAGACACAACAGTTGCGCAACTGGTCAGTGATCGGATTCAGGTGATGTATGCTCATTCTGAGCATGTTGTGGAGCCGTAGCCAATTTAGTGAGTGGAAAAATTGAACGTATTCTGATCGGCATGCGCATTAACGCATTCCAACACCAACGTAACACAATATTTTGGAAAAGTTACTAGACAAGTAAGATACACAAACTAAAGTTATAGTGCAAAAATAAATTTATTATGATATTGGACACACACTAAAAACTACGCCAGAACATAACGCAGAAAACAATTTATTACTATTGTTTATTGGATTTCATCCAAAAATTTTTAACATATGGCAGTATCTAGTGAAAGGTACTAGATGAAAGATGATTACATAAACGAGAACAGTGCTGCCAGCCAACTCTAAACTTTTGTCAAGTGAACAATTCCCCATCCGCCTTGTGAATGTGGCCATTAATTTTGCTAACCTCAAAATATCGAACTTTATGTAACGCCATCTAATAGAAGATTAATAAACCCAATAAGAATGATTTCTCAATTTTTATTGAAATAAAAAAATTACTATTTTGTTAGTAATTTTTTATTAAAAATATTATTATCAATTATATTTATTTATATTTGGAGTTTAGGTTATTATACTAATTTAGCTGGTTTCCACAAAATGCTTGATTTTGCCTTTAATGCCTCCCTTTTTTACAAGCCACTCTAAATAAAGCCATCAAAAGTAATCAGATAATTTATTTCCGTCCTAATTGTAAAGGAAAATAATGCGATTAATTTTTCATATCCTGTCGTTTTCAATTGCATTAGATCGGTTTTGAAATCTATTGTAGTTGGAAGATCATCAGTGTTTTAATTTAGATTCCAATTCTGCCTTGTAATTTCCGTTTTATTCGTGTGAATTTTCAAAAACATCGAGCGTTTGCGGAAGTCAATAGTTTCTTTTTTATTATGCTCACAATCGATACTCGTCTTGTTTTGTTACATGTCTGATATTTACGTTTGTTAATTCTGTCCTATTCTGCTGTCTACGTATTCTTTAAGTTTATTTCATTTGAAATCTTGAAGCGGTTTAAATGATTTTGTTCGTGTATAATAATAATAATTCATTTGTAGAATTCAGTTTTCAGATTGAGAACGAGTCAAGTTTGGTGCAAATGCCTACGTTTCGTGCACTATTTCAAGGGACATCTTCATGGCTACTAGTAGATCCTCGTCGATTCGCTGTAGCTTGAAGAAAGAAACTACAGCCTGGCAGTCCTAAATGTGTTACTTGCAATAGTGCCTACCCTTTTAAAACAAAATCAGTAATTTTTTTTTATTTCAGGTGTTATTTTAATTGCAACTTGTAGATACGTTTATTGAAATTTAATTACTTGAAAATTGTGAATTCGACTTCCCCTTCTGGGTTAATTCAATCAGGTTCTACATGCATTAGTTGAAACTTAGTTAAACATTTTGTTATAGAGTGCTTGTTTAGCTGCAAATTTTCAGAATACCTCTTTTGTGTATTATGTAGTGTATTAGTGACGTATGTAATAGCGTCACATTCATTATAGTTAGTATCATCTTGGCACGTTATTGTGCCCATATTTGGTGAAGGTTACCACACCCGTAACGACTCTTTTATATAAATATGTGTTAAATCCTGTACGACTTACGAGATATCATACGTCATCATTTTTTATAACGCTTGTAAGAATCTTTTTTTTAAATTTAGTCTAATCTTAAAGGTATTACTACTTAACAGTTTCCTAGTTAAGTTTTGTTTAATTTCCGCTACTGTACTGTACTTAAATTCAATTTAATTTTATTCTAAATTTCACTAGAATTTCTAAATTTGGATAATGAAGCAAATTAAAAAAAAAAATTTATTACCGGTTTCTTGTACCTATTAAACTGAATAAATTTAACCTCAATTATTTTTCTCTTTTTTATTGTTGTAACTGTTCAGATATTTGTCAATAAATCTGTTAACCATTGAATGAGTGTGTTCTGTGAATTTCTTCTGTCAACAACTCCTGCGTACCTCTCGATCAGATATCAAGACAGCATTTGGTAATTTTAATTACGGGAGGTGGGGCCTTATTCAATCCATCGTCTAATTAATTCAGTTAGACAGACAGCCTTTCTTCATTGGGAAAAGCGACGGCAAGGCTTCTGCATTCGGACTTTGCTACCCATAATTTTTTTTCGATGACATAAGGGCGCAGAAAATGTGGCACCACCACTCAAAAAGACTATATTTTAAATTCTAGAACAAATCAGTCTTGTGTCGGTGTATTGTTAATGTGTTTTATGCGAATAAACGTGCCGAATACTAACACTTATTGCTAGACTAGTAAATTAATCAGAACTTATACAAACAAACAATGTCTTACCTGTAAGCTACCCTCGATCTCTGTTGGAAAATACTGAAGTTTAACTGCCGCTTGCTCAGTGGAGAAGGTCTGGACTGAAAATTGAAGGTAAAAAAGGGCGTCACCTCTCTCTTGTAAATATGAGTCTTAGTTACGGTATTGTGAATAATTTTTCTTTTGGTTATATCAAATGTCATTAACAGAAATAAAAATAGATCCGGCATAGACAAGACGAGTCGTTATGGATCTAGTATGACGTAAAATTGTATGTAACGCGTTTCCTCTATAGGTGCGTTGTAAGCGCAACGAGATTACCAATGGTAAAACCTATATCCGTTATTATTTTGTCTTTTAATCATACTGCTACTTATCATGTTATAACTATACCTTGATGACCTTGTCTTGGAATAAGGAGTGATTCAAATATCGCGCCAAAACAATACATATTTTTAATAGATTGTATTGGTTGCCGGGCAAGCAAATTTAACAAGAAATATAAGTATGCGATATCTGCTAAGAACTAAAGAATTTGATGAATATGTCAAAAATACTATACTGGACATAGTGTGCAGATTTTATTTAAAAAATTAAAGTTTTGAATATAATTAATAACTTCCAAAAAAAAAACAGATAAAAGGAACATTTGAGAAAGGGCGACGTTGCAAAGATAATTTTCATGTACTTTAGTGCTTTTATTGTTTTTTTTTCGTGAATATTAACGTCCGAAACGCATATATTCATAATTTTTCCATTCCCTTACACCCCACACCGCTACCCATCCGGAACGCGCGAGATTACGATGGTCGGTCGTGACCACATGTCTTGATTCAAAACTGTCACACATCTGATGCAGTACAAGTTATAAATTTAAAGTTTTCGCATTTGTGCATTCAGTTCTGTTGTGATAAAACAGACAGGAATAACATGGATAAAAGATACTCGACCAAGGGAAGAAACCATCTTCGACTTAGTGCCAAACGTAATAATGAGGTGTGACCAGCCACCTTCTTCTTATATACGTATGAGCGTTCCATATTATACAAAATTGTTCTAAATTGCTTTAAATAGTTTTATCTTCTTAGAAAACTAAGCCAAATTTTAAGAATTTTTTTATATAAAAATTATTCGAAATCCTATTATAAGTATTTCCATTCTCTTATCAAATCTTTATAGAATGCACACTGCGAGATATTCGAAAGAAATTGCTACTCCCTAAGAGTAAAAGTGTTGCTTCCGGTACGAATTTTGAAAATTCACTTATACAAAAAAATTTCAAAGTCAGCTCTAAATGCTTTTGTACTCTTGATAAATATATATAGGATTCATAATTTACGACATATTTGCAAAAAATCGCTATTCGATAAGAGTAAAAGTGTTACTTCCGGTCCGAATTTTGAAATTCTTTTTTATACAAAGGGTATTTAAAATTAAGTTTATACTCGTAACGTACCTGTTTAAAAAGCATGACTTGCGAAATATTCGCATAAAACTGATTCTCGATAAGAGTAACTAGATCTACTTTCGGTAGAAATTTCGAAAAACTTGCTTAATAAAATTCTTCTCAAATTTAATTTTGGGTACTTATGAATTCTTTATATATTTGTTTAAACTTAGCAGTTGACGAAATATTGGTAAAATTCGCTTTTTTCACTTAAGTAGACTACTACTTCCGGTCTGCTGATTTTATATTATGCATTTTATTGATGGTATTAAGTGTATTTAGAAATGATACAACGTTTTACTCTTCCCCGTTTCTTTTCTCTCCTTTGCTTGTATTATTTTTTCTTTATATTATTATTTCTGTATTTTCTTAGATATACTCTACACATATATTATACCGTATGTGTCTATTTTCATTAGCTATAGGGATTCAATGTTTACATGCGATTTATACGTATACAAATAATACGTGGCAACGTCTATCTCCCGGCAACAATCGACATCACAGCGACTTTCCCCGATCTTGCCACTTCTACATTAAATGTTTTGCTGCGAACACGTTCCGAGATATAGTCTGCAATAAAATCCGTCATCATCAAATGGCCGGCGCGATCTAGTTGTTTATTATTATTTTCAGAATCCTTTTTTATTTACCTTATTTTTAATTTTATTAGAATTACGCTTTTGTTTGTGTCATGCTTAATAATTCTCTGCATTTACTGAAAGGAAAAAGAAAAATCCTTGCAAGGCGTAAATATTATTTCTAAGCGCAGTACAAACATCCAAGTCAATAGTCCAACAGCTACTGCTAACTTGAGCTTGCATCATCGGTCGCGCTCGCTTTGAAGAGAAAAGTAGGGGGTGCCATGTTGTCACGTATTGCATGAATTAATCGCCTATGGCTAATGAAAATTGACACGTGCTGTATATGTTAATAGAATAAAGACTTTATTATTATTATATTTTATAAAATATACAGGGGCTGCCTAAACAAACTGAAACAACTTTTATATTGAAATATAAAATTTAAGGGGGGTTATATAACGAGTAATGTTATGAATTGTTCCATAAGAATTAGAAATCAGATGGACTTATAGAGTGGTTGCGGTATTGTTTGACCCTTGTTTAAGGAGAAGGGTCGTAACACTCTGCCTAAAAAGTGAAGCAATACGCTCGTATACTAATTCCGCAGCAAATACGCAGACAACAACAAACTACATAATTCACAAGCAGTTCTAAATAAGTTTATCCGCATTTATCAAGATGTACTTTAAACAACTGATGAGAGAATATATCACCGTGTCGCTGAACAAAAGGGTGAAAAAAAGGATCCGCTAATACCGGAGTTATGTGCGCAAACTCTTTTTTACACGCCCGGACATGGCGATAATCGTTCAGAATCCGTCGACGACCGAGAAGGAGACGTTTTTGCGGACTTTTTGGCGACTAATTTTTTATCATTAGTAGCTTCGTGCCCTCACGTTCACATTTATCACTGTGGCAGCCGCCAAACTTTCGTAATAATGACCCGTTGTTGCAAAGTTCCGGGTTCAGTTCGCACACAGAACTTTCGTCATAAAATAATTACTGGACGGTTAAGGCGCGGGTAATGGAATTAGAAAATAAAAATTTGCATTTACTCGCACCGTCAAAAGTTTTTTTTTTTTAATACGCCGCAACGCTAATCATACTGTCGAGCCGCTTTCTCGCCTTCTACCCGTCGGGCGAGCTTGTCCCTTTTCTTCTGCGGTTAATTCGGCGTGGACCTCTTAAAAATTTAATTAAAACAGCGATATCTCGATGAAAAGATTAACTTTCCGCCTTAGGGGAGAATTGTGTGAATTCGATGTTAAAAATGTGAAGAACGTAAAATTCTAGAGAGATGACTCTTAAGGGAAGAAAGTAACATTTTATACCAAACGTCAAACTTAATAATATAGATTTGAATTCGTATTTTTGTGTTTATATTTTAAACATTGTAATATACGAGGGCGTATTCTTATGTTATCTACCTAGCCATGAAACAAAAGAGTGACGATGTCAAACAAATTATTGACAAATTGCTATCACTGTTAGAAGTACATGTGCTAAGTTGTGCTTAGTTTATGCTGTGTATAGAGATTTGAGACGGTCCATTTCTCGATAAAATGAGTGAAACTAAAGTTGAACATCGCAGCGTAATAAAGTTCCTGACAAAGGAAGGCAATGGTCCAAAAGCAATTCATGAAAGAATGGTTGCTGTATATGGGAAAGATACACCATCTTATTTCCAAGTAAAATATTGGTCTAAACTCTTTCGATGGGGCCGAGAGTCAATCAATGATGACCCAAAGTCTGGACGACCCGTTGAAGCTCGAACTGAAGACATCGTGCGAAAAGTCGAAAATTTGGTACTGAAAGATCGGCGTGTAAAGATCTCTGTCATTGCCAATGAAGTCTGTATATCCGAAACAAGTGTTCTCAAAATTTTGCATGACGATTTGCGTATGAAGAAGGTGTCTGCACGGTGCATACTCACATTGTTTACACCTGAACAAAAACTGTGCAGAAAAGAAGTTTGTCAAGAAAATTTGGTCAATTTGGAGAGGGACAAAACATTTTTATCTCGAGTTATTACCGGGGATGAAACTTGGGTATATTACTGGGACCCTCCTACTAACTAAACAGGAATCCATGCAGTGGGTTCATAAGGGCTCTCCACCACCAAAAAAGCCAAGACATCATTTTCTGGAAAAAAACTGATGGCAACTGTTTTCTGGTATAATGAAGGTGTTTTGCTTATTGAATATATGCCGAGAGGGTCTACCATAAATGGAGAGGCCTACGGGAACACAATTAAAAATTTAAAAACTGCTCTGAAGGAAAAACGTCCGCATTCTTATCCACAAAAAAACTTGTTGCTGCACGACAATGGTCGGGTTCATAAGGCAAACAAAGTTCAGCAGATAATCAGTGACTGTGGGTTTATAGAGTTAAGGCATCCACCTTATAGCCCCGACCTAGCTCCGTCAGACTTCTTCTTATTCAAAAATTTAAAAAAGCAGCTCAGAGGAAAGCGTTTTGCTTCTGATGAAGAACTCAACGAAGCTGTTGAAGAATATTTTGCGCGGTTACCGAAGCAATTTTTTTCTGGGGGTATGGGGCAACTGGAAAAAAGATGGAATAAGTGTATTAGTGTTGAAGGGAGTTATGTAGAAAGATTATTTTTTTGTTCTCTTATGTGCTTTTTTTCATGGCTAGGTAGATAACATAAAAATACGCCCTCGTAGAACTCTATAGTTGACACTTTTACTGTTTGGAAGCATAATAATAATAGTAATTTCTCTATTCCTTTATCTACATTTTATACAAGGAAAAGTCAAATACACCAAAGATTTAAGATTATATATCTACAATAGATGCAAAAATATTCACATATATCCACTATACAAAGGCAAATATTTAATTTAATTTTTGGGTTATTTTTCATAATAAAATTCAATTGCAAAAATCAACAATTAAAATAAAACCATTTAAATACGTTTTAAATCTGCGAGGTTTAGCACTAAATGTAAATAAATTTCTGCAACGCTATATTTTTTATGTTGTAGTTTTTATTATTCCATGAATACCCATGCATATGAATATTCACACTTGAATTCTCCACGTTTCATGTAAACTACATGGTGCGGCATGGTCTATTTTGCATCCATTTAATTCATATTCGATATCACTATTCAAGGGATTTTGCACAAAATCTATTCATGTGAAAGAAAATAGCTGTTCTGGAAAATAATGCTGTTGTTAGTAAATATGAGCCATTCATGAACATATTGTTAACGATTTGATTTTAATTTGCTAATTCGAAATATAAATAATATAGATGTGATACGCATAACTTCCATATATGAAAGCAGAAATATTCACTAAAATATTTACAAGTTTGCTTGTAGCATAAATTATAACAAAAAACATTGTTACTAACTTTTAACAATATTTTCAATGTGATATAATGTTAATTTCACAAAAATGTTACAAGAATATCCTAAACTTGAAGGCACAGTGAACATTTGTAAATTATAAGAAGTTCTTCTAAAATTAAATTTAACTTAAAAAATATAAAATTAATATCGGGTAATGCCTCCCCTTATAACTGCTTCCTTTCCTCTAGGCGTATTAGTAATTAAATTGCAGATGGTGGCTTGAGGACTATTTTCCCAATCAGCAATCATAGCTTCTTCAAGTTGCCTAAGAGTTGTAGGAGCAGGTATGTGGCGTCTACCTACCCGTGTAAGTACATCACACAGATACTCTATTGGATTGATGTCCGAGCTTTTTGGTGGCAACTCCATAACTTGAATATTCACCTCTTGAAGGTGGTCGATTACGTCTACAGCAACGTGTGGTCGAGCATTATCTTGCATAAAGAAGAAATTGGCGCCGATAAATGGGACAAATGGCACAACATGCTCTTTTACAATATTCTCGATATAAAAGTTTGTATGCATTGATCTCCTGTGAATAGGTACCAAGTCCGTATGCGCTTCAAAACAAATTGCTCCCCAGAATATTGCTGACCCACCACTAACTGGAACTCTTGGAGAGATATTTCAGTAAGCAAACCTATCATGTGGTCTTCTCCAAACACGCTCACGTCCATATGGTGACTTTAGGCTGATTTTTGTTTTATCCGAAAACAAAACTTGTTTCCAGTAGTCAATTGTCCAGTTTGCATGAGCTCTAGCAAAACGCAATCTAGCATTTCTATATTGTTTGCTGGTTTTCTACTCTTTAATCCTGTTTCATTAAGCGTTCTCCTGACTGTTCTTACAAAAATCTCTACGTTTGAACTTCCGTTAGAGCTCTGCGTGACTCGGAACCGGTAAATCCTCTTGTCCTTAACCCATTAGCGCTGATATATTTTTTTTTGTTAATCAACTTGTATTTCTAAGTATATGCGCTAAATTTAAAAATGATAAACTATACTGAAATTCGGTTATCCGAGGTCAATGCCGCCGATACTGCTGGTCTACCGACCCCTATCGGCTTCACTTTGTATTTGGTTAAATACACGTTTTCCAGCTCTCTTCTGAATTGCAGTTGCGAAACTTTTCGTATGTGGGAGTTATTATAGAGCAGCCAACTATTTTGGACGGCTACATCAAGCATCCATGTAAACAGGGGCCAATACCATTTTTTGCCCCTTATTCCAATTCGGTAGTAGTTTATATTTTAATCCATTAGGTCAGTTCCCCCCATAAAAGATTTATATCTTCCAATTACGTTTGGTCTTGCGATCATTACACTTCGTTTTTCTTTCTGTGAAAATCTTTTTACTTGACCAACTTTTTCGGCGCCGCATGAGGCGATATTATAGTAACTACAGAGTTATCCATCCCTCTGACGTAGAGATGTCCATCACATATCTCTATTGCCGTCTCAAAATATCCACGGTCTCTTTTCAAAAACGCTCGCTTATCTACCAATGGACACTCTTTCTGAATTCGATTTTCTCGTATAGCTCCAATGGCAGAATAACCACAAAATGTTAAAAATGAAAACAGTGCTGGCCTAGAAAACAAATTATCCATGTATAACTTATATTGCATTTTTTTTAGCCAAGCATTTCATCTAGTAGTACTAACAGAGGGCTGGTACACTTTCCAACCAATTTGTCATAGTCGGTGTTTGCTTTTGGCCCTTTACCTTGATACAATTCAAAATTTACTAAATACCCATCTTTGGTATTTAGACTTCATTCTTATGGGTTTCCCCCCTGTTAAATTGTTTACAACCATGCCTTCCAAAATATTTTACCATGGATTCATCATATGCCAGGTGTGCTTCAGGGTTAAAATTTTCAATAGGGGAGAGTGGGGTACATTCGGCACTTGGGTAGATTCGTCATATTATAAAAGAAGAACTATTTTTTAAACTTTCCGCCAAAATCGTCAAGAAATCTCTTCCGTCAATCCTCCGTTTTGTATGTATAACGTATTGATGATGCCAGTTGTGTATTAGGTATTCTTAGTGAATATTAAGTGTTATGCGACTAAACAAGGTAAGTTTTTTACAATTCTGCACTGCAAAACTATTATATTTATAATAGAAATAAATGCACTGCGATTTAGCCGTATATTACAATAATGCGCCTAAAAACAAAATCAGGTCCCACCTAACCTCAACTTAGGCATGTTTTATGTGGGTATTATGGATAGTAATAATTGTACATGTGGGGTACATTCGGCAGGCAGTAGTGGGGCAGATTCGTCATACTGCCGAATCTACCCCGTGCTTTATCTAGCTAGGCACTTCCTATTGTAATATAGCTGTAGTTTTATTACAATAAGTTTAAGACTAATTTATGTTTGCAGATGCCACACACATACATAAAAAAAACAGATCGCGTCAGCATTAATGAAAATATAATGAATTCGGCCATACGAGAATGTCTCGCGGGACGATTAAAAGTCAAGGAAGCAGCTAGGCAATATGGCCTTAAAAGAACTACCCTACAATCTAGAATTATTAAGAGAAAGAGGTTGTTAGACGAAGTTCCTAGGAATTATGATGATTCGGGAAATGAAAGTGAAGATGATGGCCCCAAATACAATAGCAAATACACTGCAAAACAAGTATTTACTAAAGAGCAAGAACTGGAACTTAGCGCGTACATAAAAAATTCATCAAACTTACACTACGGATTATCATACAAGCAAATTAGAATTTTGGCATTTGAATTTGCAAAATCACTTCCCAATTGTAAGATGCCTGAGAATTGGGAAAAAAATAAGATGGCAGGTATATATTTTCTTTTACATTTGTTTTAACAAACATGTTTTATTCCTTAGTTCCTTTGTAGGACCAGACTGGCTATATAGTTACATGAAGAGGCATCAAGATCTTTCGTTGCGAAAACCAGAGAGCACTAGTTTGAGTCGTTCAATCGCATTCAATAAACCTGTAGTGGATGACTTCTTTAGAAAATATGCTTCTGTCCTGGAAAAGTACAAATTTCGTGCCGAACAAGTGTGGAATTTGGATGAAACAGGGATCACAACTGTTGCAAGGCCTGTGAAAGTGGTCACCACAAAAGGGAAGAAGCAAGTAGGTCAAATTTCTTCAGCAGAAAGGGGCTCGCTGGTCACGTTTGTAGGGATCGTTAACGGTGTCGGCGCGATGGTTCCTCCTGTTTTCGTATTTCCTAGGATTCGTAATCCCTCTGAATATTTATCAGAAGGGTCGCCTGTAGGATCTATTGCACTAGGAAATAAGTCCGGTTGGATGATCGTAGAATTATTTCCAAAAGTTTTGGAACACATCGTGAATATTACTCGCTGTTCTGTAGAAAAAAAATTTTTGCTGCTGATAGATAATCACGAATCTCATGTGTCAGTTGAAGCAATAAGGTATTGTAAAGCCAACGGGATAGTTTTACTTTCTTTCCCACCTCATACGACGCATCGGCTCCAGCCTTTAGACGTGGGAGTTTATGGCCCCTTCAAAACACACCTGGCTACTGCATTTAACGATTGGATGTTAGCACATCCAGGTCAGGCCATAACCATCAGAAATATAGGATATTTGGCAAACAAGGCGTACGAAACTGCATTTTCTTTCAAAAATATTACTCACGCGTTTAAAAACACTGGATTATGGCCAATCAACAGGCTAATATTTTCAGATGAAGATTTTGTAGCGAGTAGTGTTACAGATAGGCCTTTAATTCCAGATGAAGCTTTACGAAAACCTCCACTTGATGATAACAATCCTGCCGCCCTTGAAAATAATGACACACATGGGGATGTTTTACCAATTGATGTTAATAATGAGAATCTAAATTCACAAGATGGTACTGCTCAGGACGTTTTACAGTTAGAGCAACCTTCAACTTCCGGTCTCAGTCTGGAGAAACTGGTTCCTTATCCCAAAGCTGCCATCAGTAAACCAAGAAATAGTAAAAGAAAATCAAAATCGACAATTTACACGGACACTCCTGAATTACTGATAAGAGAAAATATAGAATTAGAGAAAAAAAGAAAGCTAGAAGTTAAGAAGCAACCGACGGTGAAAAGAAATATATTTGACAGCGTGAAAAAAAGGCAGAAAATTGAGGAAGACGAAAGTCAGTCAAGCGATTCTGATATCTCATTGGACGATGTTAAATCCAGCAGCAGTGACGATTTTGAAGAACTGGAAACTGCTTCCGAAAGTGAGCTTGAAATTGGCAATTATGTTCTCGTTAAATTTTGTACAAACTCTGGAGCAGTAATTCATTATGCAGGTCGCATTGAACAAATAAATTCCCCTACGTACACAATTAGGTTTATGAGAAGAAGAGGATTTACTCAAAAATTTTTTTTCCCACCGGTAGAAGACAGAAGTGACATTAATATTGCGGACATTGTAGCCAAACTTCAAACTGTATCTCAAACTGGTACTGCAAGAACTTCTTCCATGTTTACTTTTAGTTATAACTTTGGTTCATTCATTGTTAAATGATTATTATTAATTTCCAACTTAAATATATCAGTTAAATAACATTGAGTTTATGTGGTTTATGTGGTTTCACGGGACGAATCTACCCCACACCTTGGCCGAAAGTACCCCACCAACGGGGTACTTTCGTCACTTTTCCACATTTTGAAAAAATGCAAATAATCATGTAAAATAAGCAATATAGACGGACAAGGTTTTGTGCAATTTTTTCTTAGTCTATGTAGATGTGAACTATAAGTAAAAATTCATTTTATAAAAATGCATGTCCATTTTACGATTTTTTTAATAAAAAAGGGCCGAATGTACCCCACTCTCCCCTACACCTTTTTTTCAACATTTCCATTATAGGGCGTCTCTTCCATGCTTTGTCAGTTCCGTCAATTTTGGTGTTATCGGCGTAATATGTGAAGCGACAAATTTGTAAAAATCTGTATCATCTTTGGATTCTCAGTGATGACGTTAGAAGGTAATTTGTTGTAACCACTAATAAATAATATTGCGAAAAAATAACGAATGTCGTCGGCTGTTAATTTTTGGATCTGGGTAATTCAGAAATAATGACTTGATATAAGACATGTTTTCAAATTAAGAGTACCTAATTCGAAACAGGAAACGATGTAGGCTTTTCGATGCTCCCTTTATCTATATTGGTTTATAATTGGATTTTTTATTCTCTCTTTGTGTCATCCAATCTTGGTACTCATTAGGAATTGAGCCATGGTAAGTAACAGGTGTACGTGTGTGACAAACAGTGTGGTTACAAGATTGAGCCATTGATTCTGAAGTTATGTCATTCACAGCGCTCTCGTTTGTTACTTCAACATCGTTTTCATCAACTCCAATGAGCAATTACAATCACAATAAAATTATTTTATGAATAATTATGGAAACTATTTTTTACCCTCCATCATCCTCATCTGCTGAGTCTTCATCTGACCCTACATGTGGATCTAGTGGTTCAATAAAAATTTCATCGTCGATACCATCATTGTAGATCATTTCTAAAGCTTTCGCAAGTGAAAATCCCATCCTAAAAGAAATACAATTTTACGGAGTGCAAACGCCTAGTGTTGCTATATGGCAACGCTAAAATTCAAACATGTGAGATCAACTTGTTTTTTTTTTTAATTAAAAACTATTTCTTAGTAAGTGTAGCCCACAGTTTTCACAATGTAACGTTACCACAATTATAGTAAAAATAATTATGTCTATACAAAAAAAAATATTTACTCAAAATTGATGTCCATCATTTATCACAAAATTTCAGAAGTCCAAGTTTTCAACACTCTTTAAACCCTAAATTCGACGAAAAGGCTAAATTTAATGTCACCAGTGCAAAAGATAAGTCTAAACTGACACATCAAGACTTTTCCCTGCTTCCTACGTTAAGCAAGTACTGTACAATAATTATTTACTCATCAGCTGATTGCTGTTGCCTTATGGCAACGCTAGGCGCTAATGGGTTAAGGCAAGTTTCCAAGAAATCGATCATCTACTTTATTTGTAGATCTTTTACGACCTTGTCCTTTTGCTCTAGAGAAAGTCCTAAGTTTATCAAAACGTTTATCTGTGCGACTTATTGTTGACTCTTTAACGCCTAACAAATTAGCAACATAACGCCGGCTACGAGCATCATTAACCTGAGCTATCGCTGCGCTGCTTTATGTTCTTTTAAATTGTGTTGACGATCCATATGTTCAACTCTAGCTATACTAGACAGTCTTATTTATTACCTTAAACAAATTAAAATCAAACTAATGATCTAAAAATTAAACTGACCAATTTTTGTTTAACAGCTTTTTAGGAAATCAACACCACACACACACTTATTTGCAAGCTTATAACCTTAAAAACGTCAAATCAATGGATTTTTTTAATAATAAGACGTCCTAAGATACCTATATGCCATATTTCACAAATTAAAGACTTTGAAAATTACAATTAATACTAACAAGTGTTGCGTTAGTTTTGTCCAAGAGTTGACATATTTTGATACATTTCTCTACCACCAGAAACCTTTTCGAACTCTAGATTCGGTCTGTAATTAATACAAATTAAGTTTTAAAAATACTTTTACCTTCTTAAAGAAATAAACCTGTGGGTAAATGTGTTACTAATTATTCAAAATCCGGTTATAAGAACTTCTGTAGGTACTCTTAATAAACTGCTATAGAAAGCATAATTTGCGAGATGTTTGCAAAGAACCAAAATTTATTTTATGCAAAAATTATTCCAAATCCAGCTCTAAATACTTGATAAATCTGTATAGAATGCATAATTTACCAGATAGTTTCAGAAAACTGGTATTCGATAGGAGAAAAATATTATTTCCGATTCAAACTTTGAATTTTTTTATATGACTTGTGAAAAATTCACAAAAAACTGACATTCCATAATAGTAAAAGATCTACTTCCAGTAGGAAAATCGAAAAATATTGTTATTAAAAAATGTTCAAATGTGTTTTTGAGTAGTGACAGGATATTATTAAAATTCGATTTTTTCACTGATGTAAACTAGTACTTCCTGCCTACTGATTTCATTGAAAAGATTATTATTTTCGTAAATACAAAGTTTGGTATTGATAGCTTTAGCAGTTCTCGTTGTCTGAGAGAGGGAGAGATAGACTTCAAAAACCCCTTGTTTAGTGTCAGGGGACTTTGGTATGCAAAAGGGCGCTAGTTTTGTTTTTTGGATATGTTATTAGTAGGGTGCGGACACGAGCGGCCGATGACTCATCGCCCATGGGCGCACTATTGCAATTTTCTAATTTTAAAGAGGTTTTAATTTTACTTCATTATAAAGCTATTTTTTTTTCTCACGGATGGCACCAACATTTCATTTTTGACCAAATGTGGAGCTACGAGATTTGATAATTAGGATGACGATATATCATTTTCAGAATATACATTTTTGACATGTATGTACAAATAACACTGACAGTAATAATACAGGGTGTCCCAGAAATAAAAAGACGGAGTAGCAGGTATGTAAAGTCCGAACAGAAACAGGCCCAAATATACCGCAATAACGAAGAAATTAAAAATTTAATTTTCTATGTTGTTTTTTAGATAAAAAGATTACATTACGGACCTGGCACAAAATGTATGTTTATAAATACACGTATGAATGCTCATTTGTAAATAGAAACGAACACGCATTCATAGAAAAATACGCTTTTATTTGTATAAAATGAAAAAAAAAAGTTAAATCGTACGCATTCATATAAAACCAGATCGGCGACCCACTTTATTGCAGACAATAAAAGATTTCTTTTATTTTTAAAATAGGAAAGTTGTTGCTCTTTAATGTGTTTGTAGTCGGAAACAGCTGATTATTATTATTTTAGAATATTCAGTAAATCGTAGTTTTTCTAGCAGGTGTAAAATTAAAGTAATTAATGGTTTGATATTTATTATGAAGTATCTATTCCTCCTCCTTTTTTTTTTTTAACACAAGTAATATAGTGGTCCTGAAAAGGACCGATTGTGAAACTAAAGTAGGTGGATATTTAGTCCAGGGTCGGCGTAAGGCCAATTGAATTCTTTATTATTTTTTTTCTGAAGTCTGCGCAAGAATAAAGACTTGATATTTTGAGGGTACGTTTTTACACAATCTAGCTTCCGATTTCTGCTACTCCGTCTTTTTATTTCTGGGACACACTGTATAGTATAAATTCTTCCCCAATAAAGTTAATATAATATGCAATTTAATTTTTCATTTAAACAAATTTTATGTTATTACTTAAAAGACAGATGCTGTTTTCTATCGTCCTCACGCTCCTATTTTTCTTCATTTATCATTTTTTTAATCCGAGCAAAGTAAATAAATTGAACCTTTCCTCCTTTGGCAAACAACGGATGTCGTGTTCCACTTCAACACACTCGAACATTATAAATGGATTCGCTGGGCCAACATATTTACGGGAAGTTTTAAGTGAAAGATGTTTAAGGGAAAATTTCCTTCTTTTCCCTCTTACACAGAACTTGTATGAAAGGAAAGTACTTATAAAGAAAAATAATAAAATCAAAAACTACTGTTTATATCTATTCAAAACAAACGCTAGCAATAGATATACTTAGCAATACAATTATTGGATATACGAACTAAGAGTGCAGGAAAGTTTCTAGAAATCACCTAATGAATGTGAATGTCAATGTTTACTTCCGCTTGCCTTTTGCTAAAGTAAAGAAGCAACACAATAGTTTTAGTTTTCCGAAAACAATTCTCTGTAGTCCCACGTAAGTATAATAAGGGTGTAGAATAAACAGCAAAGTTTTTCCTTCGAAACTGAAGAGAGATCGGGAACAAAGCGTGAACTTCGGGACTTTCCTTCTGAATTATCGCTCGCTGTAATACCGACCGAATCGCAACTGCTGCGTCACTACTGTACCTACCCCACTACCGCCAAACGTCGACCTAAATTGCAACAATCCCGGGGCGTTGGATGTGCGATATTCCCCGTGCTTTAAGGATTTAGGACTTCTCTAAATTAGAAAGAGGACGAGCTTTTCTTAAACTGCAGCCTGAAAATTATACGACGTTGAATGTTCTTTTGTTTCGACGAATTGTTTCGTCCAAAATTACAACGGAAGGATTTCGCTTTGTAAGAATAGTTCTGGAAATATATTGCCGACAAATATTGCTAAAAGTTTTACTATGTAATATTCATCTATTCATCGCGCCGTTTCCTTATTGTCCTGGAATATGTGCCTTCTCGTTTTAAGTTTTTTCGTATCTTGCAGGACAATGGAATGAAATCTTTGTTAGTATAACTTCTAAATAACATTCTTTTGACAATAATATAAAAAAGAAACTTTATATGGGTTCATATAAGAAAAATCTTTTTAATTTATTCTAGCCTCATTTGTTAAACAAACTATAATTTCAAAAGCATAAATAATAACATATATAATTTCGAAATATTTTTGAATAATTATAAGAATGATGTACAGTCATGTGCAGTAAAAAGTAAACGAGTAGTAAAGCTGTTTTGCTATATTTTTGCTAGATTGTTACGGACTTCATAAAAATACGAATTGGCATGCTGTAGTGAGACTGCATACCAGTCGGTATTGTCCGCCTGCTTGCCTCCTTGTTTGTGTCATCCGCTTCTTTTATATATGTCCCCGTTGCATTAGGCAAGAGTGAGACTTATCTGAACACATTCAGATTTGCTAATATGACGTTTAGGAATGACGTGTAAGAAAATTATTTAGACCATAGTAAACACCTCGGACACCGATATGCTTTGTATGATTTCTGTGTTCTCCACAACAACGAAGTTCATATAAAAAAAAAAGTAACTGTTTTATCTGGATAAAAAATATACACAAAAGAAACACTGCTGTCTAACAATACGTCGAAAAAATGACATAAAATACATAACAAAGTCAATTCTACCCTAATTTAGCTACACTTCTTCAAGAACCAAAAATTAATTTTCTTATTTAAAATTGTTAAATAAAAATACTGTTTTATGTTTCTTTGACCTCAGCTGCATACTTCTCATAGATTTTAATTTGGGATAATTTTTAGATTTCTATGCATACGAGATTTCAAAGAAAACTGCTTTGCGTCAACTGTCTGTTAGTTCAAACACTGGGGAAAAAAATTTATCAAATTGTAACACACTGTTGTATTTTCTGGACAAGCAGTAATAATAATAATAATAAAGATTTTTTCCTTCTTCATTTCATATTAATATTTCTATCCATGGTATTTTGCCAAAAGGGCGAACTCGCCAATTTTACGATTTAGAGCTTATGTACCAAAAAATAAGAACCTACTCTAAGATGATGTTGGCAAAAGGATGAAAGTATTTGATGGAATATAAGGTGTTGGTAATCAAAAATAAATTTTTCCTTTGGGCAAATGTGTTCAAAACAATCCTTCCAAAAGGACGAATGTAACAAAGCTTAAACGCCTAAAGGGCGAACGTGCATTGCTTTACTATAGGCAGCATAACCTAAAAATAGTTTAGTTCGTTGATTGTATGGTGTGTACGCGATACGGACGAAAAAAATTGTTAATTATGTATAGTCGGACAGAGCGAATACTAAAATTGCTTCGTAATATTAATAAGCCAACAAGTAGTGTTTCAACTGGTATACCATTGCTGGCTAGATGTTATATGACATTAGGAGAATTTGGACATTATTAACGATGAATAACAGTGAAACAAACTATCAGATTATAGAACCAGTCGCTGTAAGTATTTTTTTAATATTATATCTTTCAGTTACAAGACTCCTTTTTTTCGTAATTAGACAGAATTCCTAATGGTGCAAAGAATAATATAACAAACTGCATCTCTATCTTATGTCATTTAGACCAAACGTGGAAGATAGGCTCTTGGAGACCAATGAAATAATAATTTCATTTTTATTTTCATATTTTTTTTACAAACAATTTTTTTCTTATTTGACGTTTACTGAAATGTTTTAGAACTATTTATTATGATTTTATTGTAATTAATCATTAAAAGTTCTCACCAACTCTTAATTAGAGGTTTTGGCGAATGAATTTAACACTTAACCAAAGGGCTAACAGCACTAATCTGGAAAAAGGGCGAATATCCACAAAAATTTAAATTTTAAACAAACAGTACATTTAATTTTGTATTTTTTGATTACTTATTCATTTGATTATTAATGTGAAAGGTTTGAGTACATTTTTTTTTCAATTTGGTCGCCCATATATTTCCAGAACAGTTTTCTCCAATTTTCTCAAAACAACGAAATGGTACAATCGCCCTTTTGGCAAAATACCATCGATATATTACATATTTAAGTATAGTTTTGTAGAGTTTATAATAAGTAAATATTAGAAAATACGAGTATAGTGACTGACGAAAATTATAATTTTAAAGTTTTAATTTTGGTCTTATCGTTAAATTATATTTATTCGAATTTAAAAAAATTGGTTGAAAATTCTGCTTAATAACAAATTTGTTTTAATTAATTTGTAATATGTAATAAATTTTCAAACATAAAACAAATAGCATTTATTCGTCTTTTCTGACAAGAAGAAAATATTTTTTTATTATTTGTCAAAATGTCCGTTGTTATCAAGACTACCATCACACAATGATGATTTTTGTTTAAAAAAATCCATCCTAGTGGTTTATATAAAAGTTCAATTTACGTATTTTAATTCGTTCGCGCAAGCGCTCGAGGATTATACATTATACATTTACTTAAACCGCTTCAATATTAAAAAAAAAACAATATAATAAACAGTTAGTTATTATATTGATATGTAATCTATAAAATTAGTTATATGTATTTATAACAAGTTAATACTTTGGCTATCCATCTTGATTGATTATCACAGCGCCTAAGCGTTTCGGCATAAATCTTACATTGTTTCTTATTTCCTCTACAGTCAAATTATCCCATTCGTTTTGAATAGCTTCCAGAAGTTCTATCCTATTATTTGGTTGGAAATTTCTATTAATTAAATCCTTTTTACCAATATCCCCATACGTTCTCTATTGGATTCAGATCGGCGCTTTTTGCGGGCCACGGCAGAGTATTTATATTATTTTCTTGTAACCACTCTCTTACCACTACTGAAGTGTGAACAGGGGAATTATCCTTAAATAAAGGCAGTAATTAATCAGATGTCATATATCATGACTCTGACTACCTAAATATTATTATTGTTATTATTATTGAAAAAATCTTACCTGTTGGAAAATGAAACCATCAGGAATTTGCAAAGAAACAGATGGTAACATTACATTCTCCAAAATTTCCCTGTAATGAAGACCATTTAATCTACCATCTATATCCCAATATACACCTGCTCCATGAAAGCTTATCCACAACCAAATATTAACCGAAAAGTGGCCACTCTGACTACTAGGACAAATATAATTATCACAAATATACATATATCCATTTATACGTAAATGTATATGAATATATGTACGTGTAGAGATACACAGCATACACTTAGGTGTCATTACCAACAGCGAATGCACAGACACCGGTGTTTCGGCCTTTGAGGCCTCTTCAGTGTATGTGGTGCTGCTGGCAATGATCCTTCTTCTTCTTCTTCTTTGCTGGGTTGATTAGTCAAGCTATCGCTTTTTACTATTAATCTTAAAATGGCTGATCTTGATTTAGAGGGATTTAATGATGTTCTCTTTCAGAGGAGTCATGAGGCAATGATCCACAACTAAAACCGTGTCTTATGTCCGTTGAATCGCAAAAGTGCCTATGAGAATATCTCAGCGACATCTGCCATCCAAGCGCGACACCGAACACGACAGTTTCATCTTGCACACTGTGCTAAAGACAGAACCTGTACGCTAAATGTGTATCTCTGCATATAAGGCCAATAGGTGGCACCGCCATATCACAAATAAATAGGATATGAAATACTTGAATGTGTAACGTACATTAACGGATAATAATTATCACAAATATACATATATCCATTTATACGTAAATGTATATGAATATATGTACGTGTAGAGATACACAGCATACAGTTAGGTGTCATTGCCCGTTATGTAAATATTTGCATATGGAACAAAAACTGTCCTATTTATTTAATTTAAAAGGACGTCGCAGTTATGATTGATATTCTCTTCCAGCCCGACTTACACTATAACTTATCAGTTGTTTACTTTTCATTGCACATGATAATACATGTACTTGTAATTCCTGAAAATTGGATTAAGAGCTGTAATTTGCTGAGTATAAAATTCAGCAACTATATAATGGTTTCGTGCTTCTATTGAACAGTTAGTATACAAGGCGGTTCATGTATATTTGTCAAAAATAATATTAAATTTAATGAAATAAGTAATGTCAAACAAAAAAAGTATTGAATCAATCATCGAATATTCATGCATTGAACTACTGCATTACAGTAAGATAGTAATGAACATTTACAGACCACCAAAACAAGCTAATGCAGAATATATTAATATCTCACAAAATAAAGTTAAGGCGACATGGCAGCTGGTTAGAGCAATAATATCAGATGCGAAATCTAAATACTCATTTACGAATGAAATAGGAGGGGACTGTAACACTGATAAAGAACGATTAATATTTAATCCGGGTTTGAAAAGAACGGAAGTCCATATAAACATTGAATAATAATCCTATGTAATGATTTTCCACTGAGTCATAGACGATCAAAATGTGTTATCAGTGTTACATGTAAAATTTATATCAGTTTTTTCCCCAAGTGTTAGAGAGCTTCTAACAGGTATTCGTAAATAATTGAAGTTGACAGCATGTGTCAAACGTTAGTTAGGTTGGTAGGTCTATACACATAATATAATACTACTATATCGCGTGCAGCCAAGGAAAACTTCGCTCCAACATTGTGAAACACAGATCACCATTAGATGGCTCAGTCAAGCCAAAATTTTTATCCGCGTTTTGTATTGCCTCGGGTCAAATATAGATGACGCCGACATCAAAAAATTACAGTTTTCAATAACACTAAGCAAATAGCGGGAGATTCAAAATGTATTTGGTAGCGGGAAATTCAAAAGAAAGTTTATTACAAATTAGGGTTTCATACAGCGAGATCAAAAATTATATTGATAAAGGTTTGTCATGGAATGTAAAACGTCTGTCTTAAGATATATCCTTAAGTGTCATACTGTCATTAATATTTGTCATTATAAGAGAAAATATAATGACAAATATGGACAATATGACAATGATATAACTTAAGACAGACGTTTTACATTACATGACAAACCTTCATCAATATAATTTTTGATCTCGCGATACATGATTACAACACTGTAATTAAATTACATACTATTTACTAGTTCTCGTAGTAATGAGGAATCATTTCTAAGGAAACCAGTATACAGTACGATATTCAATGACGATGCTGTAACCACACAATAACGTTTTAAAGAAAAGAATTACTTAAATAATTACATTTTAATATTGTTACGTAGAAAAGGTACAAAGTACATTTATGATTATTAATAAGTAACATCTAACACGTATGTTTTAGTTAAATTACCAGTACAAAAATAAATTAACGAACAATAGCATAGTCTACCAAAAGTAGAATTTTCGACTAACAAACATATTTTTAACAATAAGATAGAATTTCTGTCGAAAAAGCACAAGTACTTACTCGAAATACTACAAAGTAGAAAAGCTATAAAGTACATTTATGATTACTATTGAAAAATTATAACTAACATTCAACACTTATGTTTTAGTTAAATTACCAGTACAAAAATAAATTAACGAACAATAGCATAGTCTACCAAAAGTAGAATATTCGACTAACAAACATATTTTTAACAATAAGATAGAATTTCTGTCGAAAAAGCACAAGCTCAAAATACTACAAAGTAGGTAATTAAACCTGATAAACACACAATGACTTAAGCCCGCCCATGTTTACTAGCACCATTTACAAAATCTTCTATTACATAAATGATGAACATAAAATAAGGTGACATAAATAAAAATATGGATACATAAGATATCTAACAAATTTAGTACATGTCTTTTCATCAATATATAATTAAAAGAGTGATAATTAGGACTTAAAAATTAAATAATGTTAATTACATGGCTATAGAAGAAAACAAAAAAATTAAACCTGCAATAACTAAGACCAAATTGATTAATTTATTGTTGTCGTAAAACAAATGAGAGTTCCAATGATATGGCTGCCTTAGCCTCCGTGGTGGCCTCATGGGATGGAGTGTCGGCACTGCATTTCTGTTTAAGCGTACTGAATGAGGGTGTGCATAGCAGTTTGTGTCAAAATGTAGGCTGCAGAGTTTCTTATTACATGTTGTACTGGCATCTAGCACAGGTTTCATGCCCATTTGCTGTTGTTTCACTCCTGAATAATAAAATATAATAATTACAACTGTATACTAACAAATATCAACGATAGTATAATGGCACTTTTCATTAAAGGAAACTGCCTAGGAAAATCATTAGGAGCTTTATTAGTGAAGAAGGTTAGATCTAATGCATCATTGTTTACGTTATCATTAAACCAATTATTGTAAGCGCTATTTTTGATTCAAAATCAATAGGATATAACCGATGGATTACAGAAACCTTGTATGGACGCATATGGAGGCTCTTTCTTTAAAGCTTTACAAAGAACATAAAGTAACTTAAAAATGCTTTCTTTATATTATTTACTTGCATATCTGCCTGTGCTGATAATTTTCGCTTCTTTGGACTAACTACCATCCGTTGATGGATATTGTCAACAACTGCTTGCGTAAGAAGGTCTTCCTGTCGATTTGCTATTACAAATACATTTTTTTTGTTGTAAAGCGATCCAACACTCTTCCCTTATGTTGGGCAAAAACATCATGAGGAATATTTCAATTTTTCTCCGAAAATGTGCCATTAAAATAAAGCAGTTTTTAATCTTTATTACCTAACAGGCCAGTGTCCAATAACAGGATAATTATAATTCATGCGTGTATACAATTAAATACAATGTAATATAAAATTAACTAAAACTCTGAATATGAATTTAAAAAAAAAGAAAAAAAGAAAAATATATGTATATATAATATGCAACAACGCAGTAATGTTCATCCATATTTAAGCAAAAACATCCTCAAACAGTCCATTGCCCAGACGGGATAACGTATAAATTGGTGCACGTTTCATTATGTTTGTCTGTGCAAATGGTACCAAGAGAGTGCATCCATATCTTGTGTTAAATAGCGGGACAAGAAAGTACAACCGCTCAAGTAGTAATGGACAATCAATTTTATTGGACAGGAGCTTATATAAAAACTTTCCACACAGACTATCTCTCCGGCCGGACAAAGAAGTCATGTCATGACGCGTTAGTAGCTCTTCCTGTAATGTGCCCCTCTCCGGATAAATTCCATCATGTTTAAAAGACAGAAACTTCAAGAATTTTCTGTGTATCCGATCCAAAGGTAAGGTATCACAGGCATATATGGGATACCAAATTAAGGCGGCATATTCTATTTTACTCACAACATATGCAGAGTATAATGACTTAAGCAGTGACATATATCTGAAGTACTTAGAAATCCGCATGATGAAACCAAGGAGTTTGAAGGCTTCTGAGCATATGCTTGAAATGTGTGATTTGAAAGTAGGGTTTGAGCCAAATAAGACTCCCAAGTCTTTAACTTCTGGTACCATTTTTATGTTAGTGCCGTTAATGAAGTACGCAGACGAACTATTATGGAAACCACGAGTATACGAAACTACGCAACATTTGTTTACATTTAGCTTGAGTTTATTAGAGTCACACCATTCAACTAGCACATCTAAGTTGTGTTGGAGTTTATTTATATCATCCAATGTTGAGACTTCTGAGTATAGTTTAATGTCATCCGCCTATCCAAGAACAGGGCAATCCATCTTGAGAAGCAAATCATTGATAAATAAAATGAACAATAATAGACCCATATTTGATCCCTGTGGCACTCCTGATGTGAGAACGAAGTCATTTGATGAGTAGCAGTTGTAAGTTACATAGCATCTCCTCTGATACAGATAAGATGTAAGTAGAGAAACACAGGAGGGAGAGAAACCCAGAGAACTGATTTTGGACATTAAAATTTTATGATCAATCATGTCAAATGCTTTCGACAGGTCCGTATAAATAACATCAACCTGTCCACGTTTATCTAGAGCATAGGTTCCCAAAGTGGGCGATAACGCCCCCTTGTGGGCGCTGCAGGTCTAAAGGGGGGCGGTAAGAGACCCAGAAAAAAAATGGGGGCGTTGTGTAAAGGCTTAGGGGGCGATTTGTAATTTCATCTAGAATCTAGGAGGACTCTTAGACACCGACTGAGCTCTCGACTCTCGACTAGGGATGGACGATAAACATCGATGTTCATTGAACATCGATATTTTAGGATCGATGTTCGATGTTTTTGCATCGATGTTTGCAATTTAGATTTATCGATAAACTATCGATGTTAGAAGAAATATAGTGAACATCGAACTTTTAAGCTTGACAAAATGTATTTGCACTAATCACAAAATAAAACAGCGTCCTCTGTTGACAAATACAAAAATGTTTCCAAATTAACAGCTCACATACAGGCTACGAGGATGTAAAATTGTCTACGAATAAAAGAAGTATTTAAATTTCACAGTGCTATATCATATAAATTCGAATATTTCATTTTAGGCTCTTTTAAATATTACTCAGTATAAATATTTAAATAATATATAATTAAATACATAAATTTATAGTACTTTTAATGTGCAGAATAAAAGTTAAATTATGTATGCATGCAGAATAAGTGAAGGAGGTAAACGTATTTTCATAGAAAAAGAAGGGAGATAGACATTACCGATGTATACTTCTTCGGGAAATTCCCTAGTGCGTACAATCATACACGACGATACACGTATTAAATGCAAGATGACACATCAGAAATATAAAACCATATCCATATGTATCTCGGTATTTGCCAGCGTAGTCAAAAAAAAATGCAAGACTATAAAATCCCAAATAAAAATCGTTCTCTTAAAAAGCTTTGATACACGTAAATGTATATATTTTTTAAGTATCAGACGATTTAAGTCATGTGGTTGTTTCATGCGTAATTGCATAATATTGTTTTTTTATATAGTTTTTTTTGAGTAGTTTCTAAAGTTAACTACATATTATAAATGTATATATTTCTTTTATTATTTTTTTTGAATAGTGATATCTTTTATATCATTTTGTTAAGGACGTAAATTAATTAAGTTATAATAAAGTTTTTGTTAAACTGCCAAAAAATAAATCTATAAATATAATTATCGATGTTTAAAAACATCGATGTTTGGTAGTCGATATTTTGCAACCATCGATGTTGATCAACGATGTTAACATCGATGTTTACCCACCGATGTCCCATCCCTACTCTCGACTACAGCTTGTGAACATCAACTAATATTAATTAAGAGATTGCTCAAACCAACTCGGTTCGATATTTCTCTCCGAGTAGTTCATATATCTGTCCTGTTTTATTGAATAAATAAAATAAAAAACATATCAATCGGTCGCTCCGTTTCGAAACGAAAAGAGACACAAACAAACAAATAAAAAGGCAACTGTATCAATCGGCTGGTTCATAGAATACTTGTTCTTACTTGTTGAGTACGATTGAGCGTCGAATGAGATAAACGAGTTTATGCATGTTTGTCTTATTCCTGTCGGTGCGTGCTGCTTATGCAATCCTATATAAACAACGTAATATTTATTTTATTTTCATTTGCGGTTTCGCGCATAATAGATAAGCAGTACTTAAGTTCAACACTTATACTTACGTATTTCTCAAAACAAAACAATGTCGGAAGTAAAAAAGAAGAGACGGCAATACTGTGCGGAATATATTAAATTCGGATTCATTGAAAATCCTACAAACCCATCGTCGCCTTTGTGCCTTCTATGCCTAAAAACATTTTCGAATGAAGCAATGAAGCCTTCAAGACTTCAAGATCATTTGAATAAAATGCATCCAGATAAGAAAGACAAGAATGTAGCATATTTTCAAGACCTAGAGAAGAAGCATAATACTCGGCCAAGTGTAGCAAAACTCTTTTCGGCGGCTGCTAAGCAAGATGACGACGGACTTCGAGCTTCGTACAACATCTCTTTGTTAATTGCTCAAAAAGGCAAACCACACAACATCGGAGAAATGTTAATTTTGCCAGCAATAAAGGAAGTAATAACTACTGTGCTTCATAAACCGGCCGCAGATATTATCGGAAAAATTCCTTTGAGTAATAATTCTGTGCAAAGACGAATTGATGAAATGGCCGGAAACATAGAAGAATCATTGTGCAATCATCTGAGGACTAGTCAATTCTCAATTCAGCTCGATGAGTCCACTTTACCAACTAATGAAGCATTGTTGCTGGTTTATTAAAGATGAGAAAATATGTGAAGAACTATTGTTTGCTAGAAATTTAGAGACCGATACAAAAGGCGAAACCATATTCAATACATTGGAAAAGTTTTGTGATGAGAAAGAGATTCCCTTGAAAAATATTATATCAGTTGCTACGGATGGCGCTCCGGCTATGACAGGGTGCCATAAAGGCTTCATAGCGTACGTAAAAAATAAAATTCCAGATGTCCTTGCTGTACATTGCGTTATTCATAGACAACATTTGGTTGCTAGAAATTTAAGTGAACGACTATTTCAATCACTGCAATATGTCATCAAAGCAGTCAATAAAATCCGTAACTGCTCTTTGAATGATAGATTATTTCATCAGCTTTGTGTTACTAATGACGAAGATTTCAACCGTTTGTTGTTTCATACCGAAGTTCGTTGGCTATCAAGAGGCAATTGTCTGACTCGATTTTACAACCTGTTTGACTCTGTGATAGAGTTTTTGGAAACTAAAGATACAGAATTGCGCAACAAGCTCATTACATCAAAAAATGATATAGCTTACATGACAGACCTGTATAAATTGTTCAACAACATGAATCTCCAACTGCAAGGCGATGAACTAAATTTAATTAAAACAAAAAATGTCGTTGCTGCTTTCGCAGCCAAACTGCTTCTACACAAAAAGAATATGGGCAGACGTGAGTTTCATAATTTTCCGAATTTATCAGTATCCTGCAGTAACGACGACTTGTTTGCCTACTGCCAACATTTGGAAAAGCTCCACATTGACTTCACCGAACGATACCAGGATATTTTGAACTTGGAAATACCAGACTGGGTGTTGGATCCGTTTTCAAATGTCAACACAGCAATATCACCTCATCTGGAAGAAGAACTTATAGAATTGACAACGAACGAGGAAATAAAAATCATGTTCAAAAATGGCTACCAAGAATTTTGGCTACAAAAACCGATCCCGCAATTGTACCCTGGATTGTGGTCAATCATTCAACGATTCTTGATAGCATTCCCATCGTCATATTTGTGTGAACGTGGATTTAGTGCTGTAGCAACGCTGCTTACTAAAAAGAGAAATCGTTTGCATGTTACCGAACGTGGTGACTTGCGGCTGTTCTTGAGTAAATTGGAACCTGATATCAACAAACTTATTAAACAGCATCAGATTCATCCTTCACATTAGTTTTTATATTAGAATCGATTATGTTTGTTTTATTTTGAATTTTGAATAAAAGATACTTTGTCTGAATACTATAAAGTTGCGTTTCAATAATCATTCTCATTGGCAGGTGTAGCCCGTAAAAGTTAACTTGAGACCTGAGCGCCGTTGTGTACTACCTACTACGCTCAGGTCTCAAGTTAACTCATTCATTCTAAACGAGACTTTTACTATAACCCATAGTAAAAGTCTCGTTTAGAATGAATGTTTAATCTCCGCTAATATAGCTCACAATAATTAATTTAATTTGAAGTTATAGTGGTTTTTGAGTAGGTGAAAAAATGGGGGCGCTAAAAAATAATTTATTCTCAAAGTGGGCAGTAGGCAAAATAAGTTTGGGAACCACTGATCTAGAGTTTCGCAGATAAACTGAGATATCGTAGCCAGGTTCGTAACCGGAGAACGACCCGACATAAATCCATGCTGGTTGGGTGCAATAAAAGAAACTGTATGATTATAGATGCCAATATACAGTACTCGCTCAAATATCTTTGCAAGATTTGATAATATGGAAATAGGTCTGTAATTAGACAGAGATGTGCGATCTCCTTTCTTATGTACGGGAACGATTCCAGTATTCTTCCAAACTTGAGGGAAAACAGATGTTGTAATGGACATATTGATAATTATTCTCAAAGGCAATGCGAAAATGTATCTACAATCACGAACCAAGAAACTGGGTAACAAGTCATGTCCTGCTGTCTGTTTATTAGGAATATTAGCCATTAAGTTAAGTAACTCATTCTCAGTTACTGGTAGGAAGCGATAAGGTAGGGGATTATAGACCATTCCATCATATGTAGTGTCACTGACAACAGCGTACACTGTGAAAAATAATGTGCAAAAGCATTAACAATTTCATTCGGGTCAGAAAAATCGTTGCCATCATCATCATGAAGGCGACCTGGTATCCTAGTAGAGCGACGTTTAGCACGCAAAAAGCTCCACAGATTAGAGGGAGATGTTTTAATGACATTTTCCATATCAATAAGATGATAGTTAATGTTTATCTGTGTTTTGATTAATCCTCTCAGACGCTTAAATTCATTATAGAATGTTATATTTTTGGTCCATATCCATTTCTTATGGAAATGATCTTTGACTTTAAGATTAGTTATTATTTCCGAAGAAAATAAAAAAATACTTTAATGTACCGCTTAAGAAATCTCGTAGTCAAAAATGTTCATCATCATAATACTTCCTTATACTGTACGTGTAAGAAAGTAGAAGAATATAGTTATGACTGTTATAAAGCTTTTGATAAATAGAAAGGCACTAGTTGCATATTATTCTGCCGTTTAATATAAAGGAAAGTAGTACTATAATTAATAAATTTACTGTAAACTGTTGCCATTTCCTGGTTTCTCAACTTGGGCAATATTATAAAAATAAAAACTTTACAAGCAATCGTAAATATTCGTTATGAGATGCTAAAAGTGGAAACATCACGGAAATATCTAAGCAGCTCGAAGTTGGCGTTGCATTTCAGTCACGTACCTATTTACTTTTGCAAACTCTTTAATAAAAAAATATATTAAACACTCAAAAGCTAGCATACATACACTCAACTTGCTCCTTCCGTGTTCATTGATATTTTACGTGATAATATAAAATGCCTGGAGAAGAAATGAAAGAATGCGCCACCGGCACGGCACGTATATCAAGGCCTCCCTTGACAGTCTAATTCACTTCCGACAAAATATTTATGTGATTTTTATTGTGACACATTCGACCGGGTATCCACAGTGGTTTACGTGTTGGTAATAGCGATCGCTAACGCCTGGATTTCGATGAAAGATTACCGAAGCTTTTAAAGTTTTAACCCGAAATGGAAAAAAATTCAGAGATAAATATTTTCGCGTGTTTACGTTCGCAAAAAACTGAGCCTAAAGCAAATATTTATGATTTTCAAAATTCAACACAAATTACCCTTCGTTTGGGGTTAATTTGTTTTGCAGTGAATGACGATGGATAAACACACTTTTTTTCTTCTTTTTTTTGTTTATTGATTCGTTCTGGTGATATTGTTTTATCTATTTTTGCTAAGTAAAATACACTCTATTTCCACATTATCCCATATTCCTTGGGATATTTGTCAAAAACAACTAATCTAATTATACTCATATCCAAACACAAATTCAATTTACAAATTAAAAATTTGGAACTATTTCTTTTATAAGCTAAGTATTTATCGTATTTCGTAAAGGACATATACAGGGTGTTGTAAATTAAGTCGACACTATTGTTACCTTTGTTATTAATGAAGCTACAGTATCGGTTAAATTAACAAAGTAGTAGTATTTTTATCGTGAACAATGATGGTAGAACCGAAAAGACAGTTGAACTTCTAATTTTCGCGCTATTTACAAAAGTAACTTTTTTTTAAATGCCCAGTATATTTTTGCATATATTGAAAGAAGGAATTGTTTAAAAAAAGAAAGCTTTCATACATTATTGAAGAAAATGAAAGTTCCGGCAGTTATCCACTATTTTTTACAGCAATTCATATCAATAAAATGGCTATGATAAAAAAAACAGCAAATATTAAACAAGCATTGTTTATTATGTATAATTATTATAATAGATGTTCGATGACATCACCGTTTTGTCCAATACACTTGCGAATTTGTTTTATCCCCATAAATAAAAGTCCATAGGGTTTAGATCCGGGGACCGTGGTGGCCCCTGAATTTGTCCATTCGTACGTATCTATCCACTTATTCCGAAACATTTCGCTCAAAAAATGTTGTACTTCGCGATGATTATACGCCGGTGCTGCTTCTTGTTGAAAATGTACATGTTGCCGAGTAGCCAAGTCCAAGTTATCCAAAAATATTCCTAAATGTTCAGTCCGGTTAATGTACTATTATAAAAGAATGATCAGACAACCGTCGAGCCAATTAATCCACACCAAACATTAAAACTAAACCGTATTTGTGGAGCATGGGGAAATAAATTTTCTGGTAGCCAGTAGTGATGGTTTTTTCTATTCCAAATTCCAGAATTAGAAAAATTCGATTCATCGCTCCACAAAATATGACGAAATGCATTTACATTCTGCGTTTTAATAATTAAGGTACCAGTGACAAAACGTTAGTCTCCTCTCTTGGTCACCCGGGAATAATGTTTGCACTGGCTGGTACTTAAATGCGATATATTTAAATTCTCTTAATATTCTATGCACACAATTAACGTTTACATCTAATTCCCGAGCAGCGTCTCTTATAGAATTATTGGGATGCACTTCAAAGTAAGCCATCAAAAAATTCACCACCAATGACAGCTTAAGCCAGAGAGGTCATATAATCATCCCGTGTAGGATAGCCTTAAGGCGGTACATATTACATAATGTATATTTGCAGATGAAATAATAGTTATCACCAGAAATACACCTTTAGACTGACTAATTATCTATACGAACAAAAGACAAAGTAATAGACATACATAAAGATGCAAAAAAAAATACATCAAAATAGACGGCAAACAAATACAGCAAGTAGACGCGTTCAATTACGTAAGAGTAACAATTGCCGAAGAGGAAATAATAGATGTAAACAAAAGCAAGGAAAAAAACTATGTAAACCATAGGAAAGTGAGTAGTAAGACCAAGATAATGTAAAGCCTGAGTTCTGACGAAAGCTACCTTTTGTACTTTGCTCCTTACATGCGGGTTTTCTCTGTGCAGCATCCAACAATTTTGACCTTTTACGTGCCTTTGTATCTACGCTTCATCTCCTTGGTATCCTGGTAAAGTCTTTCTGACTGTTCTTCACTAACAGCACTAAGAGTTTCGAGAAAGTTGTATAAATGCAAATTTGAAATCACACCTTCAGTTTTCCACGATACATTTATAGTCTGGGTCTTTCAAGTTCCCGAGGAATTTTTTGACTACTTCTTTAAAAACTCTGCCCACTTTATCATAATATCTATTGTACGAGGGTGATTCGAAAACTACGTGACCCGATAAACAGATGGTGGAAATTCGAAAGAATCTTCTTTACCATTCTGCAGAATCATCCTTTAATAGGTTAATTATAATAATAGTACAGAACGATCTGTCAATTATTTTGTTTCTGACAGTACGCCAAAGTGAATGTCTCTTGTGATTTTGTAATAATGAAACAAACTGAGTTGAGAGAAGCGAAAAAGTACTTTTATTTGAAAGGCTTAACACCAACCGAAATCAAAGCAAAGCTGGATTCAACACTAACAAAATCCGATCCTTCGTTTTCAATGGTTAAAAACTGGTTTGTCGGAATTAAGCGTTGTCGTATGAGCACAAATAATGGACCCCGTAGTGGCCGTCCAAATACAGTTACTGTTCCGGATATGATTGAAAAAGTCCACCGTATTAGTCCGGGAGGTAGCGTTGCAAATGAAAAAGTCATTGTAAGCCGGCTGATTTTGATATAGGTAGTTGATCTCGTACAACTAATCAGTCAACCGACTGTCAGCTACTCAAGTAGCGGTGGGTCTGAGTATGGGGGGCCGTGATAGTGGTAAAAAAAAAAAATTTAAGTAATAGTAGGCCGGTTGAAACTTTTTTTTATAAATAGTTGACATCATAGTGAGTTGAATTCAAATCGTCAGCTGCATCGTGGAGGGGGAGCAAGCGTCAGCTGCTCGCATGAACTTGTAAAAAAACACGTCAAATAAAGTTATAGTACGCCGTGAAATTTTACTATGTGATTGTTTAAATAATTAAAAGTATGTAAACAAGAATCAGCCGAGTGTGTAGTGGTGAAAAGACCATCAGCTGATGCTGTAAAAGCAAATATTATTCGAGCTACGCACCGTGTCTTCCAGGGTCCAGCTGATAGTACTCCCCCCTGCTCGCACTCTGCTGACTGCTAATTTCCCAGACGTAATTATTAAACTATGGTATTGTCAAATTTCAACCGGGGTAGTGACAAATGAATGACAATATCGGGAAAAAAGTATTATGTGTAAAACTATATCGTACGTAAATATTTATGAAATGTGTTTTATTCTTGTTATATATAGTTTTTCGGTATCAGGGGACATCAAAACGTGGACAATAATGTATATATATGAATTAGAGGCATAATTGTTGACATATCCCATACTACAATGTAGTCGAGAGGACAAATAAATTATTATTATTATTATTATTATTATTATTATAAATTAATATACAGTGTAAAATAAAGAAAAAATAAACTTATAGAAAGGTAAAAAAAAAGTAATAATAAAAATAATAATTTAAAATAATTTACACTCGAAACTGTCACGTATGTGAAAGAGATGCGTACATCCCGTATTATTATTATGGTCTACCTAGCTACATGAAACGCAGATGCACCCTCCAAATTTGATGAAGGGGGTCCAAATAACATTGTTTACTGCGTCGCGTCGGTTGATATGCAGGTCTATTCACCACTATACACACAGCAGATTATTTTTCCAACTTTTAATTAAATAAACAATATCTTAGTTAATTTTCGTCAGGCGCACTATTACCTAATTTGACATTATTTTTTGACAAGTTCATGCACGCAGGTGACGCATAATCCCCCTTCCAAGATGCAGCTGACGATTATATTTCAACTCAGTATGATGTCAACTATTTATAAAAATGAGGTGTGGCCACCACACGACTTTCTTATACGTATGAAAGTGTTACTTCCGGTCCGAATTTTGAAACTTCATTTATATAAAAAATATTGCAAATCCAGTTCTAAATACTTTTGTACTCTTGATAAATATATATTGAATGCATAACGAATAACGATATATTTGCAAAAAATCGCTATTCGATAAGAGTAAAAGTGGTACTGAAATTTTTTTTATATAAAAGATATTGAAAATTATGTTTTAAATACTTTTATACTCGTAACGTACTTGTCTAAAAAGCATGAATTGCGAGATATTCGCAAAAATCTGATTTTGGATAAGAGTAAAAGACCTACTTCCGGTTGGAATTTCGAAAAACCTTTTTAAGGCAATTTGTTCCAAATTTAATTTTGAGTACATTTGAATTCGTAAATACAAAATTTTGAATTAATATCTGTAGCGGTTTGACCGCTATCGTGGTCACAGACACACACACACAGACAGTTTTTAAAAATCACTTTTTTGGTATCAGGGGACCTCAAAAGGTGAACATCTGCAAAAATCTCGAGGTCGAAAATTTTCATCATCACAATACTTCCTTATACTACGTATAAGAAAGTAAAAAAATAAATCCGCCGGCGTACTACTACTTTATTTGAAGTGATTTTTATACAAGTTCATGCGCGTAGCTGACGCATAATCCCCCCTCCACGATGCAGCTGACGATATTATTTCAACTCAGTATAATGTCAACTATTTATAAAAAAAGAAATCCGCCGGCGTACTATTACTTTATTTGAAGTGATTTTTATACAAGTTCATGCGCGTAGCTGACGCATAATCCCCCCTCCACGATGCAGCCTGACGATATTATTTCAACTCAGTATGATGTCAACTATTTATAAAAAAAAAACCAGCCGGCGTACTATGACTTTATTTAATTTTTTTTTTCACATTTCGCGGCCTCTTACAATTACACCCACCGCGGGTGCGTCAGCTGACGCTTGGTTTAGTTATTAGTCATAACATACTGCTATGATATTAGTACAATTGTTATAGGGTTGCCACGATCTAGCTCATAAAACAAAATTCTCTCTCTCTCAGGTTCCCTCGGCGAGACTGTACAATGTTCACGTCAGGAATCGTGATCTTAGAAAACAGTATAAAAAAACCACAAATTACTTGAAGACAAAAAAATTGGAATAAATAATTAATTATCTTTTCTAAAATCTTTAATAAAATAGAAAAACAAATCAGAAATAATTATTTATTATAAAAAAACAAAAAAAAAAAAACTTTCATTAACAAATTCTCAAGAAAAAATCCTACCCACTAATTGACCAGATAGGATAAAAAAAACTTGTACTGACAAACGCGACAAAATTTACCTAATTAATTACTTAAAATAAATAAATTAAATACCTATAATTAAAATACATCAAATTATAGCAAACTGATACAGTAAAGAAAATTATCTACTTTAATAGCTTCTCAATAAATATAAAATATTCTCAAACACGTGCAGGAAACAAAATGAAGGCTACGAGTCTACTTTTTACAATATTAAAATTTTCTCTTATTATCATAAAGAATGCATTCTCTTACTTAAAAGTATATACTTAACTTGCATAACAGCAATAAAACTAATTCACAAACTTGATTAAATCTTGGCTCCGTAAAATAATGAAATTATAACAATTTTTATTTAAACATCAATATCTTAAATTGAACTACACTAGACGGCAGACCAAAATTTAATGTCTTTCATATTCACCACAGGACAAGTCAAAGTCCATATCCCTACCACGTCTCATAAACTTCGCACATGTATAGGTACTATATTATAATATCAAGTTGAGCGTAAATAATCTTCAGCCATCTTTTCTTTTAAATTCAAATAACAAAATAAATATAAATATACACAGATTACCAAAAGACTACTATACCTCCCAAATTCTTAAACAGAAACCAAAATACAGTGTGTACCAAAACATTTGCTCCACAGAAAAATAAATTTGAAGTAAATCAATTTATTTAATTTTACTTATCCATGATATAAAAAAACCATAGCATATCTCCAAAATAACAATTTATTAAATCTGTGCAAAGCAAAGATTTCAGAAATTTTTATTTTCCGCACACATCTTACTATCTCTAATGTTTTCTCCAAATACAATATAATGTAAAAATTAAAACCCTTCTCCGCACACAGAATATAATTGTATAGTACCTCACAATCTTCTTAAGGATTGTTCAAATATGGATGAAGCATACTAATGTGATATCGTCCCTTCTTAATGCGTCCATCCATTGAATAGAGCTCATATGTGACATTATTAAATATTCTTGTTATAATATACGGACCACAATAAGGAAGATCCAATTTAGCACACTTTTGTTGATTTCTTCTGGCAACCCTGTATCTTCTAACAATAACTGTATCACCAATATTAAACCTAGTTCTTTCTTTGATTTTTTCATTTTCTCGGCGCACATACATCTCCCCTTGCCTTTGTAGTCTTCCTCGAACAACATTATTTCTCTCTTCTAGATTATGAACAACTTCTCCATGCAAATCCCAGGGCCGACTAGGAGTCATTCCATTCATCAAAGTCGCTGGACACTCTTCAGTAAGGGTATTGGGCGAATTGTTCATGGAATCTTCTATCTGTTGGACATACTGGACCCAGCCTACATAGTGTTCATGGGTCTTCATCCTCAAAAATTTGATTACCTCTTGAATATACCGCTCACATGGATTGGCACATGGATGGCGTATCGAAGAAAAACATACATTAATATTTTGTTCATTCAAAGCATTTATAAATCTATCATTAGTAAAATAACTAGCATTATCTGCTAAAATTCGTCTCATTTTTCCTTGATTTTGTACGAAGTTATTAATACATAAAAGTGCAATCTCAGAATTGTATTTTGTAGTGGGAAACAGCCTAACAAATTTAGTAAAAATATCCACCATAACAAATATATTTCTATACCCATAATCTCCTGGTATTAAATTTCCTAAGAAATCAATCGCTACTAAATCCAATTTATTATTCACTATTATACTTTTTATATCATGTTGCAATGTGCGATTTTTATGCTTTCCAAAATAACATTCATTACAATTCCTTACCACCCTTTTCGCAATACTTCTATCCTTAACAGCATAAAAAGCTTCTCTAAAAGTTAACCAAACTTTCCTAGTCCCAATATGTCCCAGTTCATTATGAATAATAGACATTGCTTGACGAGCATACATTTCATTTACAACCACATTATACTGATCACGAATCTGTTTTTTAATAAGCCCATCATGAAAAATATAATCTTTATAATTCCCCACATTTCGCAATTCCTCTTTAATATGATCAAAACATTCATCCTGCTGGACCTGATGGATCTCAACATAGTCAAACATTCCCTCAGCTGCATATCTATTATAAGCATTTAACTCGACATGATTGAAGTTACTTTTTATATTGTACATTCTTGTTAAAGCATCAGCGGTAACATTTAGAACACCTCTGATATGTCTAATTTGAAATGAATATTCTGATAACAACAATGACCATCTATATATTCGATTATTTGAAAATCTCGTTGACAAAAGTGACGTCAACGCCGCATGATCTGATTCTACAATAAATTTTTTAGCCAACAAATAAAAACGTAATTTATTTACAGTATGCACTACAGCAAGTAACTCTTTTTCTCCCACTGTATATCTTAATTCATATTTTTTTAATAGCCTTGAAATGAAACAAATAGGCTCTTCATTTCCCTCATCATCTAACTGAATTAAAACTCCACTTATAGCAGAATCACTAGCATCAACTCTTAATAAAAATTCTTTAGAAAAATCAGGCAGTACTAATAACAAACTATTATAAAATTCATTCTTAACCTTTTCAAAAGCATCTATTCTTTCTTTAGACCAAATAAATTTTTCATTCTTTCTTCATAATTCATACAATGGTGCACATAATTTTGCCAAATACGGAACAAATCTTTTATAATAACCCACAATACCAAGAAAACCTCTCAACATTTTCACATTCTTAGGTCTAGGATAATTTTTTATAACCTCCAGCCTAGAATCATCCACACTGACATATTTTAAATTTAAATTATATCCAAGGAATTTAATTTCCTCTTTAAAAAACTCACATTTCTTAATATTAATTTTTAAACCATTATTTGCTAATACCTCTATAACCTTCCTTAAATGTTCCATGTGTTCTTCAATTGTCTTGCTAAATATTAAAATATCATCTATATAATGGGATACAAACGATTCATAAGGTTCTAAAATCTGTTGCATTGCTCTAATTAAAGCAGCAGACGAGCTACTTAGTCCATATGGTACCACTTTAAATTGGTATACAGCTCCATCTACCATAAAACCACAATATTTTCTACTTTTTCTTTCTAAAGGCACCATCCAAAAAGAACTTTTTAGATCCAACTTAGTATAAATCATAGCGTCGTTGCACTTAGATAATAACGTTTCCACAGTTACAGGAGTCTCAAATTGCATCTTGGTACGATCATTCAACCTTCTCACATCCAAAGATAAGCGAATATCTCCACACTTCTTTTGAACCACCACCAGCGGATTGACATACCTCGTGACACCTCTCTCAATAACACCATCTCGCAACATCTTTCTTACTTCTTCTCTCACCTTCTCTTGCATATTTTTGGGAATTGGATAATTTTTAATTTTAAATGGTCTCGACTCATCTACTTCTAATGAATGTACATAATTTTTAGCAATACAGGGAAATTTATCTACCAAGGAAATATTCTTCTTTATCATATCTTTGACATTTTCTTTATATTTTTCTTCAACATTAATTTCAAGTAAATCTACATCTTCAGGCACCTCGATACACATATTATTGGACTCTATTTCTTTAACCTCTTCAACCTCTTCATAATTTTCACCATTTATACTATTTATAACTTCTTTTACTTCATATACCATTTCCATATTATTTATAACCTTTTCATTTTCTTCATCTACTTCATCCTGCTGAAACCAAGAAACTACTTGATTCTCCACCACCATACATTTTCTCTCAATGTCTATTACTGCCTTTATTTTCTCTAACAGGTCCATTCCAATAATACCATCTCTTTGTAAACCTTTGACTGACATAAATTCTCCCAAAAACTTATTATCTTTTACCATAAATTCAACTACATAAATTTTATTTACCATTGCTATTATCTTTTTCGTCGCAGACACAATTGTAATTTTTCTTGTAGGTATATATTTACCTGCATTCATACTTTCTAATTTTTTTATTATTTGATCATCCAAGATTGAAATTTCACTCCCCCTATCAACTAAACAATTTACTTTCACTCCTCCCGTAGTAACTTTTATATGTGGCAACATCTTATTATCTAAACTATCTGAATCATTATCTCTCATTGCATTCATACTAATTATCTCTTTGGTTGGCCCATCTAAAAATCCTGACACTTTGCCTTTTCCTCTCTCTCTACATTTTCTCTACTATTTTTTTGTTCAGTACCATTATATGAAAAATTTTTATTTACTCTTTCATTCTGTATATAATTACGATTTCTATTTTCCTCTCTTAATTGACATGCTCTATCATTCTCTCTATTCCAATTTACATTTCTATTTTCTACCTGTGGTCTCACAAATCTATTTGTCATGTTATAATTGTGTGAATTTCTTTCTCTATCATTAAAATTTCTTTGCTCTCTATATCTTATACCATTTCTATCATATTTTAACATATTAAAACTTTGAAATTTATTTCCATACTCAGCATCATCTAATCTCTTCAATAATTCTATAAATTGACTAATGGTCTTTATATTTTGTATGGCCACTGCCTGACTTACTTCAACATCAAAATGACATGCTAATTGTGTAACCAAATCAATTTCTAGCATAGCAGGAGTTAAATATTTTAAAATTGAATATTTTTTTATTATATATGTCTCACGATTATCTGAACCTCCTTTCTTAAAATTACCAAATAATAAATCTTTTCTCACCCTCATTTGTGCCATCTGTCCCCAATACTGCTGTGTGAATCTCTTTTCAAAATCCTCGAACGTCATCACCTCATCAGAAATCATGTCCCACCAGATAAGAGCATCATCCTTCAAACAATTTCTCACCATCTGCAGCTTTCTACCATCTCCTGGAACATTCTCCAAACACGCCTTCAAATTCTTCAGAAAACCCATCGGATTTATTGATGTTGATCCATAAAACTTAGGCAAAGCATCATCTGATACTGGCATCGGAATATATTTTGTTATTTCACCATTTCCACGAATTTGTTCATTTTTTATTGCTGTTATCTTCTCTTCCACCTTTTCCATTTCTTTTCCATTTAATACATCTCTCTGTAGCACTTTTATGCATTTATCTTCAATAATATTCATTCTTTTTAACATTTCTTCTTTCATTACATCAACTTTAATTTTTAATTCTTCAATATCTTGTTTATTTTCTTCTATTTTCTTTATTTCTCCATCCACCTGTCCAAACTTTGCCATAAATACCTCAAAATTTCTTTGCATCCTTTCTTCCATCTTGTCCATTCTTTCTCCCATTTCCAATATCATTTCCATCAACATTTTATTTTCTCCTTCTTCTTTTTTCTTTAAGATAGACTCATACCCTGCTGGTTGCCTCCATTCCATTTTCTTTTCTCCCTCCATTTTGTTTAACACATCCAAATTTTGTTGAGCGCCTTGTAAATTTCCACTTCCTTCCATTTTCAAACCACGTTGTTTCAGCCAAAATAATTGCTTTTCTGCCACACTTTGATTGCCGCCAAAATAATTGCTTTTCTGCCCCACGTTGATTCAGCCAATTTAATTGTGCTATGATATTAGTACAATTGTTATAGGGTTGCCACGATCTAGCTCATAAAACAAAATTCTCTCTCTCTCAGGTTCCCTCGGCGAGACTGTACAATGTTCACGTCAGGAATCGTGATCTTAGAAAACAGTATAAAAAAACCACAAATTACTTGAAGACAAAAAAATTGGAATAAATAATTAATTATCTTTTCTAAAATCTTTAATAAAATAGAAAAACAAATCAGAAATAATTATTTATTATAAAAAAACAAAAAAAAAAAACTTTCATTAACAAATTCTCAAGAAAAAATCCTACCCACTAATTGACCAGATAGGATAAAAAAACTTGTACTGACAAACGCGACAAAATTTACCTAATTAATTACTTAAAATAAATAAATTAAATACCTATAATTAAAATACATCAAATTATAGCAAACTGATACAGTAAAGAAAATTATCTACTTTAATAGCTTCTCAATAAATATAAAATATTCTCAAACACGTGCAGGAAACAAAATGAAGGCTACGAGTCTACTTTTTACAATATTAAAATTTTCTCTTATTATCATAAAGAATGCATTCTCTTACTTAAAAGTATATACTTAACTTGCATAACAGCAATAAAACTAATTCACAAACTTGATTAAATCTTGGCTCCGTAAAATAATGAAATTATAACAATTTTTATTCAAACATCAATATCTTAAATTGAACTACACTAGACGGCAGACTAAAATTTAATGTCTTTCATATTCACCACAGGACAAGTCAAAGTCCATATCCCTACCACGTCTCATAAACTTCGCACATGTATAGGTACTATATTATAATATCAAGTTGAGCGTAAATAATCTTCAGGCATCTTTTCTTTTAAATTCAAATAACAAAATAAATATAAATATACACAGATTACCAAAAGACTACTATACCTCCCAAATTCTTAAACAGAAACCAAAATACAGTGTGTACCAAAACATTTGCTCCACAGAAAAATAAATTTGAAGTAAATCAATTTATTTAATTTTACTTATCCATGATATAAAAAAACCATAGCAATACGTATCGAAAAAGATAACAGTCGATCGGCGTAAAATCACTACCTAAAATGCAACGCTACCTCCCGGACTATATCGTCTTCGATTGGATCAAACAAAAGTATGCGAGATAGCAGACATTTTATGCATTTTAAATGACAGTATGCATATAATTTTAAATGAGGAATTGTTTATGAAAAATATATGAGTGTTTCTCGGGTACTTTTGGCACTTTTTCGCCGCAATCAGAAGGACTTTGTACACCGTTGCTTTACTTTCGACGAAACCTGGATCTACCATTACACTCCGGAACACAAAGAACAATCCAAACAATGCACTAGAATATGTTCTCCGCCACCAAAGAATCATAAAACGGTATTGACAGCAGGAAAGGTTATGGCAACTGTTTTTTTTGGGGATTCTCATGGTATTATCTTGGTCGACTACTTAGAGAAGGGGAAAAACAGATATGGTAAGAATTTATCAATTTGTTGCAACAATTAAGCGACAAAATCAAATGTAAACACCCTCATTTGGCAAATAAAACAAATGCTTTTCCATCAGGATGACGCACCTGCTCACTAGTCTGCAATTGCAATGGCAAAAATTTCTGAATTGAGATTTGAATTAGTGTCTAATTTTCCGGATTCCCCAGGTTTTGTTCCCAGCGATTATCATCGTTTTCCAAACCTAAACAAATAGCTCGACAGTAAGCGGTTTTCGTCTAATTCAGAAGTAACCGCTGCTCTAAATAGCTATTTCGAGGACTTGGATTCATCGAGCTATAATGAAGTCGTTACTAATTTGGAATATTGTTAGAATATGTGTGTTCAGCAATCAGAAGACCATATTGAAAAATAAAATGTATTTGTTAAAAAAAAATCGCGTTTTTTTTGTTAGGCCACGTAGTTTTCCAATCACCTTCGTATAAAGACATGAGAGAAAGAGATAAATGCAGTATATAAGGGAAAATCTGAATTTGAATAGTGAGAGATTAGTGTATGTGAGGGTAAGTTACTTGAGTGTGAGTACGTTCGCGGAAACTGTGTTTAAAAGAAGAAGAATGAGAGTGCAAGGTGATGAATGAGTGTTTACTGGATGTCTTCTTGTCCTAGTATTGCTTTTGGGTATGGCGTCCAACAAATCTCGTAGAGACGTCGGTATCGAAGATCTCGCCAGTGTGAGAAAATTTGTTCAGCGGAGGCCGGGTAGCTCACAGGAGATTAGTTTTGGCCCGGTTATGGAAAGGACCATCGCGTAAGCATGGGTTGAGAGCTATGCAAGCTAGAGGAAGTTTCTCTGCTTTGCCGGGTGAGCAGCGTTCCATCGTCTCGGGTACTCGCTTGCAGTACTAATAGAGACTTAGATAGGTCCCCCACTGGTACACGCTGAACAAGTTTTATCGCCCTTCCAAAGCATAAAACAGCGCTATTTCAAAAATCTCGCAATTATTCTGGTGCTAAGCTCTCTATGCAATGCATGATTTTTTAAATTTAAATTAAATTTTGTTTTGTTTGATAATATTATATTGTTTTTGACCACTTCACAGTCACAATTTAAACCCTGGTTACTTATGTTATTCCTACGTTGTTTATACTTCCTTATACAGGGTGAGTTTTTTTTTTTCATTATTTGTTTGGGAATCTCGAAAACCATAAGAGATACGCATTAGGTTAAATGGAGAAAGATTTGCATCTTTATAAGCCTCATCCAGATACGTTTTTGTCAATTTAAGAAAATGCATGGTTTACTAGATATTTGCAAAAAATAGAAATTCTCCAAAATCTTTAAGTGCTATACCTCTTCTATTCTTAAAGGTAGAAAAAACATTTTTTGAATATTGTTTTTAAAAAATTCAATTTCAAACAACATCTTCTTAAATTTTTAATTTTGCTTAACATTTTTGAGTTAGCAAGCAAAGACGCTGCTACCTCACAACGCACAGTAGTGAGAATTTTATCAAAACATAAGTACCATCCTTATAAAAAATTTGTTGGTCAAACTCTACACCCTGGAGACGATGAAAGACGATTAAATTTTTGTGCTTGGTTCGTAAATGTGTGCCATGAAAACAATAACTTTCCGATGCAGATCTTATGGATCGACGAAACACGTTTTACAAACTGCGGCATGTTCAATCAACATAATGAACACCTGTGGGCGCAAATAAATCATCACCGTTTAGAAGAAAGGCGACCCCAGATTAGGTTTGGCTTCAATTTATGGTGTGATGTTATCGGTTCGCAACTTGTTGGGCCATTTATTTTTAATGAAACTTTAACCGGAAATCTATATTTGCTATTTTTTAGGGAAGATTTTGACAATATCCTAGATGAATTAAATTTACAGACTCGTACAAATTTACTGTGGTTTCAACACGACAGTGCCCCGCCTCACTATCAGACACAGGTCAAAAGATATTTAGATGAATTATTTCCAAACTCGTGGATCGGCAGAAATGGTCCTGTTTTATGGCCTGCACGTTCCCCAAATCTTTCACCTTTAGATTTCTTCGTCTTTGGAGCAATAAAAGATCTCGTACCTGTGCGATCATATACAACCCAAGAGGAGCTATTGGAAGCTGTTATTAATGTATTTGAGAGCTTATATGGGCGCAAAATTAGGAGAGCTATTAACGTAGTGTTGAAAAGGTGCCGTATGTGCGTCGATAATAATGGTGGGAATTTCGAACACTTAATGTAAATTTAGGGTGTTACGTGTTGTTAATAATTAATTCGTTTAGCGTTTTTATTGTTTCTTATATTACATTGTATATTATAAGTTTCTTTTCTTTTCCATGGCAAGACATGATTTTTGTTAAACATAATAATAGTGTATTGTGCAGTTATTTATTAAAATAAGTGCTACAACCCTTACATCATTGCAAGCAGCAAAAAATGCACTACTAGAATATATCATAGCCAACTATAGTTATAAGTTGTCGTTGTTTGAAATTGAATTTCTTAAAAACAATATTGAAAAAGTTTTTTTTTTAACTTTAAGAATAGAAGTGTTATAGCACTGAAAAGGTTTTGGAGAATTTCTATTTTTTGCAAATATCTAGTAAACCATGCATTTTCTTGAATGGACAAAAACGTATCTGCATGAGGCTTATAAAGATGCAAATCTTTCTCCATTTAACCTAACGCGATCTCTTATGGTTTTCGAGATCCCCATACAAATAATTAAAAAGAAACTCACCCTGTATATTGTTATATTTACCTGTTATATGTGTGATTTGGCAATATAAATATCTGGAAATCAGATCTACTACAATAAAGAATATTATTATAATTAAACTACGCGACACATTAGATTTGAAACGTATACGTGGCATTCCTTGGACTGTGCACTCCGAAAAGTCACACTCATTTTTTTAAACTGAAGACAATGGCGTACTAACTGACCTACATATTGCGACCATATTTTCGGAATTAGTTCCAAGGTAACGTTGTAATTCAACTAGCAAGGTACTTTTTTCTCATGCACTCCGTAATAACTTCCAAATGAAGTTCGAAGCAAATGCATTCAATTTCAACTTTAGTTTACAGGAATGGATCCTATCTGCGCTTCATCTCTCGTTTCTCTATTTCTTTAAATAAGTAACACTTGCAATAGTAATTAACGCTGGATTCAGACTTTAATTTAATTACAACACACATTCTCGGCATTAAAACGTCTAGCGACCCATTTCCTCGTGGACGCCTGATATCCAACTTTTCGCATTCGGATATTATTTTAAAGTTGCTAGAAACTTTACTCATACTCGTTCGTGTCTTTTATTGTTTTTTGCCGTGGAAATAACGTAAAAGTTTCAACTAGATAGGCAGACGTTGCGACGCAATCCAGATACTCATTGCACCCTGAAAGACAGTGATGTTAGCATGTTTTTGATAAATCCTTCTCTATTTCCGTTCTGTTTCTATTCATTCGCATCTATCTGTGTGCGCATATGTGTGTGGGAAAACGCGTTCAGCGCGAAACTAAAACACAAAATTCCCACGGGGTTCCACTTAATTCCGTTCGTAGCAGTTTTCATTTGGCGTCATCACATCACCGCGAAAGTAGACTCGAAATACACACATCGAATCTACTACTCCATGGCAGCGGCAAATTGCTTCTATAATAAACTGGAATATTTTTCTCCTCTCACACATCGTCTGGGTATTGTATAGGTTACACAACTATTTTTTTCCTGCTTTCATTTCAGTTTTGTCAAAAATAACGACGCGTTTAGAGATTGTATCTTACAGTTTTATCAATGTAAGTCTTCATGAATTTCGCTAGCGAGAAAACTTAAGCTGTAAGCAATATAGACATATAATATTTTTGGAATATTGTCTAGTGGAGAATTTCACTGTAAAATATGTTTATTATATTTTATATACATGGTGCGCCACCGAAAACGAAACAGATTGAATTTCTCGAAAGAGAAATCCTTTGTAAAAAAAAAACCCAAAACAGGTCGATTTTTATTACAATTGGGGCACCCTTTGTAATGGTGCATACCAGTTCGTTTACGAATTGGTAATTTTTTATATTTTTAGAATTTAATTAAGTACATGTCATTATTAATATTTTAAAGAAAAATAAGAATTAAAATCAATGAATATGTTATGGTATTATTAAGTAAATATTAGTCATAAGATAAGTTTAGTATGTGTTTAGTTCTAAGAATTGTGGCGCCGAATGTTTACAACAGTGAAATAAACGTTGCAGTTGTGATAAACATTCGCCGACGTAAAAGAGTGTGTGTGAGAAACTTAAGTGGGAACAACCTAACTATATGGAAAGCGGGGAACCACCGGCGGTTCAACATAAAATGAAAACACGCGCTGGGGACGCAAGAGTCAACAGCTAGACCTAGAGTCGAATGGTTAACTTCAAAGTCGGGAAGGTTTCGACTGGCTGATTTCATGAAGAAATCGTCGAACCCCGACTAGTAAAAGTTTAAGTAATATACAGTAAATGTTATAAAAATAAGAAGGAGAACCTCCACTCCTATAACTAATTGGATAACAATAATAAGAATTGTTATTGCCAAAATAGTGTTTAAAGTAGCACTTAAAGAATAAATGTGCACGGTGGTAAAAGTTTGATAAAAGAATATATGTAAGAATATATGTATTGTGCTCCCGTAAGCAGAACAAGGGGATTCGTCACCATAGGATCGTGACCACCCAGCAAATGACGCCGATGAAAACTTCGCAATAAAAAGAAGATTCTACGGAAGATAGACATCACGGAAGAGCGAAGAAAGAAATTTTAATATAAGTATTATTTAAAGTTTCAATGGTATTTTTCTTTTTATTAACTTTAAATGATGTTTAGGAACCCTCTTTATTAATCATTTCTGATAAACCCAAACCGCCCTGAGAGAAATTGAGTCATAGTCGCAATTAAGGGGGAGTTCCGTTACATTATGGCGCGCCAACTGCAGGGCTCGAAGAAATGATGTTTTTTTTTTAATTTTACGTGCTTGTAGAAATGATTATCTTTTTTTTATTGACTAATAGATATAAAATTGAAGTTTGGTATTGAATAAAAAAGTTTTTGAAGGATTTTATAACATTTAAAACACATACATTTTAATATGTTGAATTGTATGTGTTTTAAATGTTATAAAATCCTTCAAAAACTTTTTTATTCAATACCAAACTTCAATTTTATATCTATTAGTCAATAAAAAAACAGATAATCATTTCTACAAGCACGTAAAATTGAAAAAAAACATCATTTCTTCGAGCCCCACGTTGGGCGCCATAATGTAGCGGAACTCCCCCTTAATTGCGACTATGACTCAATTTCTCTCAGGGCGGTTTGGGTTTATCAGAAATGATTAATAAAGAGGGTTCTTAAACATCATTTAAAGTTAATAAAAAGAAAAATACCATTGAAACTTTAAATAATACTTATATTAAAATCAATGAATCACACATATAATTTTAACAGATAACGAACAATCTCATACAAACATAAAAGAGATCAAATTTATGTAAAAGGCAATTTGAATATAATTTTATAAATGCTAAACAGATATAAATCTTTTTTGTATATTATTCAGTATACTCAAATATCAACAACAGATGCCAGAATCTACTACGTATGCTTTATACACGTTTTGTGTATTATTATTATATACATACAATGCTGCTAATACAGATTAACAGCATTGTATGTATATAATAATAATACACAAAACGTGTATAAAGCATACGTAGTAGATTCTGGCATCTGTTGTTGATATTTGAGTATACTGAATAATATACAAAAAAGATTTATATCTGTTTAGCATTTATAAAATTATATTCAAATTGTCTTTTACATAAATTTGATCTCTTTTATGTTTGTATGAGATTGTTCGTTATCTGTTAAAATTATATGTGTGATTCATTGATTTTAATATAAGTATTATTTAAAGTTTCAATGATATTTTTCTTTTTATTAACTTTAAATGATGTTTAGGAACCCTCTTTATTAATCATTTCTGATAAACCCAAACCGCCCTGAGAGAAATTGAGTCATAGTCGCAATTAAGGGGGAGTTCCGTTACACCTTTTATCATATCCTCAACTGTGATATCTCATCCCCTCCCCTTACTTTAACCATTACAATTTAAATAGGGAAAGTATGATATATAATTGAAAAGGTATTTTTATGGGGAATTCAGCAACATGATTGCTGGTTGCGTTACTTATGATTTTAGCGCCCTCTAGCGGGATAAAGAAAGATTACGTATTCCAAAATGCGACATATAATTTGAAAGCTAATTTTATTAGGAATTCAATGCACAATTGAAAAAATATTAACAACAAACTTAATTAGTTTACAATAGATGGTGAAAGTGTTCACCATTAACTGTCGTACATGAGTATAAACTCTGTTCGAAACGTTTTGGAGCATTTCTGGCATTATTTGACGACATTCGGTAACAACCGTTGACGTCATTCTTCTACTAAAATAGGTGGAGTGGCGCGTATTTTACTTTTCAAATATCCCCACAAAAAGAAATCTAAAGTGGCTAAATCCGGAGATCGCGGAGGTCATTCTATGAATCCTCTTCTCCCAATCCAATGTCGAGGAAATCATTCATCCAAGTACTGACGAACCGCTAAAGCAAAATGTGGAGGACTCCGTCCTGTTGGAATATTAGGTAATCTTCTAAGTAGCGGTTATCATTTTCTAATATGTATGTTTACATTGGATTAATTTTGTCCTCAAGTAATTCCAGACAAATGTTCCCATTTAAATTACCGGCTAGAAAAAGTGAACCAACAATACGATCGCCAAATATTACAGCCAAACATTGAATTTTTGAGGGTATTAAGTGTGTACTTCATGAAATACCTTTGGGTTGGAATCTGACCAGTACCGACAATTATGACGATTGACAGTGCCGTTTATAAAAAAAAAGAGCAATAAGCAGAAAAACAAATATTATACAAAAAAATTAAATCTCTAACACGTTCACTCATAATTTAACAAAATTGTAAACAACGATCAAAATCGTCTTTAATTTCCTAAATCAGATGAATTTTATAAGGGTCGAATTTGTATTTCTTCATAATTTGCCTTACTAAGACATATTCCAGATGATTCCGCAAGTTTTCTTGTACTTAGAGTTGAATCCGCAACAACTTGTCCTAAAACGGCTACTCCTGTCGCTTCGTTTTTCAATGGACTTTCTATATTGCGATCTAACGCGCGCTTTCGATACAGTTGACTATTGCATCTTATTGGAAAAACCACAGCACTATGGAGTTCGGGGAGTTGGGCCTAGTCTCTTGGCTTCGTATCTGCAGGATAGGCGACAATTTGTGGAGTTCTACGGGCAAAAATCGTGCTTAATGGATGTTACAGAAGACGTACCTCATGGGTCTATCCTTGGCCCACTACTGTTCATAATATATATGAATGATCTAGAAGTAAATATATCAGCCGACCCCATTTGTTTATATGCGGATAACACCTCGATGTTCGCAAAAGCATCATGGAAAGAGGATAGAGATTACAAGTCAGAAATGGTGATGCAGGAAGCTGAAGAATGGTTCGCAAGCAATGGTCTCCACATGAATAACAAGAAAACGCAACGGATACAATTTTCAAGGGAAACAGGCGAAGAGATGAAAACTGTGAAGTTCTTAGGACTCACAGTGGACGACAGGCTTAGCTGGTTGCCACATGTAGCAGGGATTGCTAACAAGCTGACTGCCGCAATTTACAGTATGCGAAGAGTGAAATCCATATCCACCTGCGAAGCTGTGAGACAGGTATACTTCGCGAACTTCCATGCCGTGGCTCGCTATGGAATCCAGGTCTGGGGCGCTTCTGGTGGTCCTGAAAGGGTTTTTCTGCTCCAGAAACGAGCTGTGAGAGTGTTGTGTAATTTAAAATCAGATGAATCGTGTATACCATCGTTTATAAGCCAAAGAATACTTACAATTCCATATATATATATAGCAAAATACGTACATGAAAACAAGCATACCTTTTCAAAAAATGGCGACACACACCTTTAGGCAACACGTAATAAAGAGGCATTCAGGATACCCTATCACCGCTTGGCAAAAACGCAGAGATACGTCGACTATTCTGCCCTGCTAAGCAAGAACGACGTATCTACACACGCGCAGTTTTGAGTAAATGAAGTTTTTACATTATTTGTATTATTTTTGTTTTTTTTATTGTTTTTTTAAAACTTACCGAGGCCATGTATAATATTATCTCTGATTTATGTAAGTAGATTTTTTAATACTATAGTAACCTTAAACAAAACAAAAAATGCACTTACGACATTTTGCGTTATCTTATGTAGTCATAGTAGAAAGAAAAGTCGTATCTTCAAAATAACTTTTTATTTATAACAGAAATAACAAAAAGTGATTAAAATACAAGTGTCAACATTTACACTATTTTTAGGTAAGTATAACATCTACTAATCTGAGTCATCTTCCACAAGCTCAGATTCAGTCAAATTTTTCCAAAATTCTAAACGGTTATCTGGTACAATTCCTGTAAGTTTTTGTAACAAATTTTTTTTTCTTTGTTGTGAAATACCTCTTACAACTCTTCTAGCTGTTGGAGGTGGTAAGATGCCTTTTTCATATTTTGACAGAACAAAATGAACTTCTTTAAATGCGGAATTAAATGTTGTTTTAAAATACATACATCTACAGCCTCTTTTAAATTCAATACATACCATATCTTGAAGGTATGGTCTGGGAACAATTTTGTTTAATTTGTACTGAGATGTAAAATCTGTTATATTATAAAAATTTTCAATTTTCATTTCAAATACGTTAACTTTCTTTGAATTTGCAGATTGGACGCAATTTTTAAAATCTTCAAAGTCGTACACTTTCTTTTTTCTTTTTAATGCTAATTCCACTTGGTGATGAAAGGCATCACTTGACATAAATGTATGTCCAGACTGAAAGTACTTAATGTTTAGTGTCTTTAAATTTACAAGATTTGAGTTAATGATGTAAATAAAAAACGAGAATAGTGCCCAGTTTTTATTCTGAGCGGCGCAGTTATCTAACCATATTGTCACAGATTCCAGATCTCTTACACACAATAGAAAATTAAAAAACGTTAATATAATATCGTCTTTACTCCTTCCAGCGATTCCCTCATGCCAGATAAATGCAAATGGCTTTTCAGATGACTTTCCAAGACGAACAAATGACTCATTGAAAGCGATTATCCGTGGTACAAATATAATTTCCTTGAACATATCGCAGCGAGGCAACATGATGACCTGACAGTAATAAAAATTATGTTACAATAATTATTATTTCATCTCGAACAAGCGTACAATTTACCTTTTGAAGATCGGCTGAAAAATACTGGCCATCTTTCTTTTCACAGTCCTGCTGGTATTCTGCTCGAGCTGCTATATACTTGTCATGGTGATTTTGCCATGACTGACATTCCTCGCAATCCAGTTCAGTATTTTCTTTGGTGTGGCCAGTAGATTTGCTGTGTAGAATAAAAGATTCGCAAAGTGAACATTCTTCGTTTCCTAAAGTGGCAAAAGAAATCTTTTTCTTAGCCACAACTCTTCTGTATAGTTCGTAAGAAATGTTTACCGAGTACTTTGATTTAAAATTTTCAAACATTCCTTTGATCGTGACATCACTGGGAAGGTAACGTGTTAACGGAGCGTGCTCTCGTCTGTAATGGGAGATTGTCGGCCTGTAAGATTCTATGTGGTCTTCTATAAGTTTTTCATCAAATCGATTTTGCTTGCTTTTTCTTCCGCGATTATCTACTTTGGGCATTATTAGAGCCGCCTCTAAAGTCAACACATTTCTTAGAACTCTATCATTTCGTAACTCGTAACCCAAAGTCGCCAAATAAAATGGTTTGCAAACTTGAAATTTTAGGCCATGTTCATTTGTTAAAAACCGTTTCAGAGACTGGTTTCTTCTTGATACTTCAGCTGTTGCTAATGTTCGTCTTTTGACAACTTCTTTAGTAGTACTGTGCAGCACAAACGTTTTTCTTTCATTTTGAGTCATTGCCCAGTATTGGGTGTTAATGTGTTCTTGTCTTTGCTTGCTAATATTTCGGCTACATTGTTTTTTACACTTGTCTCCACAACCAGTTTTAACTCCATGTTCTAAAATGATTTTGTTTATCTTGGCTTGTTTTCTTGCAGCTAAAGATGTTTCATATCTCTTTCGTTTTCTAATAGTTCCTTGTTTTGTCAAAGACATCGTACTAACATGGTCTTGAGCAGTTGTAACTGCTGGTGACATATTTTCAAAATCACTTTCATCTGAGGTTTCGCTGTCAACTCTAGTGGGAAGGTAGTCGATGTCTTTAACGGAATCGTCGTCATCTTCAGAAAATTCATTTTCTGTATTATTATAGATGTCGCAATCAATATTGTTACAGTTGTTAGACTGAAAACCACTTGTACAAGGTTGCGGTTCAATCTCCGGTTCAATATTTTGAAGTTCATGATAGGTTTTTTCAAATGAATAGTCATTATTAGTTAACTCGCAGTTACTGCCTTCATTAACATGCTCAGATTTAGTATTGTTTAAAGCAAGCTCTAAAATTCTTTTTGCTCTGCTATTCATTTTATAAGTTGTCATCCACTATCACCAACAACAAACTAATAAAAAAGAACAGCTTAGACGATGAAATACACAAATAGATTTCAACACTTACCGCAATTTTCACACTTGTTTAGCAACTAATTTTGTGGTTTATACCTTATACTTCAAAGTAAAATGAAAGGACAAAACACTAATACTGTTGTAATAGGTGTAACGTACACCAGCCATCTGTCAGTTACTATTATTTTTAGGTTATGTTACGTAGACATTTTGTCGTATCTGCAGCGTCCTATGCAACAACGACTAGTCTCTGCTAAGAAAAAATGTCGTATCTCACAAGACATTTTGTGAATACGACATTTTGCTTTAGTGCGTGTGGCTTACGACTTATTTTGTTAGGAGCATGGGCTTTTTTGCACTTACGACACAATTTACTAGGGCTTTATTAACCTCTAGTGTGCACATACGATGTTCAAACTTGGCTGAAAAGATAGAGAAATATACTGTTGTGTCCGTAGATACGACAACTCAATTTTGATAAAAATGTCAGATACGACTTTTTTGCTTAGTAGGGCAGTACTGGGGACCTAAAATATACAACAAGTTAAACGCCGTGGATGGTGGTCTGGAGAATGCTTCTCTACAAAAATATGTGCGAACTATAAAGAACTATTCTATATTCTATTCTATTCGCTGGAGGAGTTTCTGCATTGCTGAAGACATTGGGTCTATGAAAATTAATCGAAAGTATTTTACAATTTATGTAGCTCTTTGAGTATAATTTGAAATTTTAAAATGTTGGTGTACATGTATTAATTGCATACTTTTGTATCATGGAACAAATAAATTATCTATCTATCTATCTACATATGTTGCGTTTTGTATTTTGTACGAACCGCATTTCGCGAAATTTAGAAATTAGTTCCGAAACATACTTATGATTTAGTTGTTTGTTAGGTTGTTGTTCATTAAATATTTCAGTAATTCTGTTGGCATATTAATTATTTTTGAAATACAGTACTATTTATACTCTCTCCTGAATAGTGTAAACCATAGTATGTCTGTACCTGACAATGTTGACAATTAAATGTGAAAAAAGCATTCAAATGATTTGTCACATTTTGGAATAAGTAACCGTTTTTTATATCCCGCTAGAGGGCCCTAATATCAAAAGTAGCGCAATCATGTTGCTGAAATCTCTATAAAAATACCTTTTCAATGAAGTTTCATACTAAGTATTCCCTATTTAAATTGTAATGGTTAGAGTGATAAATGGGAGAGGCATGACGTATCATTGTTATGGGATATGATGGAAGGGTGTCCCCCTTGTATTAAATATCAACGTGTTTTGGTTTTTTTTTTCACAAAGGATTTCTCCGTCGAGATATTCAATCTGTTTCGTTTTCAGTGGCGCAACCTGTATAACGTTAACATATTGCTATAAATAAACCTATCGAATAAGGCCTTACCCACACATAGAATCTAATTGCAGATAATTTGTTAGAGCAGAGAAATACATGTCAGAATTAATATCTGTACTTAACCTGACAGATGACGATTACATACATAATCGGACTTGTGGGCTCTCAGAGAAAGCAAATTACAAAGAACTATTAAACAAGCAGTGAATCAATTTAGCATTTAATTTACAGTAAAAACAAAAATATTCCATTTACAAAATTAAACTGATCATCAGAAATCAGTATAACTGTTACACTTATCCATAAGGAAATTACATGTGCATACATCTAATTTCCTTTGACTCTTGTAAAATACACCAAAATAAGAGAGTATAATGAAAAAAATTAAACTTATTCTGTAACAACACATAAAAAACTGCGTATATAACTAAATTCTAGTTCTAGTATAAACAACCGCGTGTCGAGCTAGTAAGAAATTGCGTTTACTAATACATACAGTAGACGGAGTAAAACACAATTTACAACAAATCCAGTATATTAAAACAACTTATTACAAAGTATATGACATGTTTCGCTATCACTGTAGCTTCATCGGATATTCAATTACTACTAAACTATATATTTTCCCAAAATCAGGTTTTCAGATCTTACAATGTCTAGGATGCTGTGGGGAATTTCTGTAATTTACTTTAATGACTTTTTATTATCTATTCTATGTTAAAAGTATTTTCTAACAATAGCTTTTACATGGTTTACGATCTTAAGGTCTGTTATATGTATTTATTTATTGTAGGTTTGGATTTTCACAATGCATATTCAAAAGAGGTGAATTATTAAGATCATGTAAAAGCAATTGTTAGAAAATACTTTTAACATAAAATACATAATAAAAAGTCATTAAAGTAAATTACAGAAATTTCCCACAGTACTTCTAGACATTGTAAGATCTGAATACCTGATTTTGGGAAAATATATAGTTTAGTAGTAGTTGAATATCCGAATAAGCTACAGTGATAGTCATATACTTTGTAATAAGTTGTTTTAATATACTGGATTTCTTGTAAATTGTGTTTTACCCCGTCTACCATTATTAATTAATATGGTTGTCCAGCCAAATCAATTAATATTAATACATACAGTGCACAGTGGTTTGGAGAACTAAAGGCGCAGAAGTATTTCTTTATTCTATGCTTCGGGGGAGAACAAAGGTAACAACCGTTTCTCTTTTCTAAAAGATGTTCTGGTGTATCCATTGAATGTCTTCTTGTAGTCCAAGAATTCGACGTATAGTGAAACGTACGTTCCGAAGGAATTCGGGAGTTCCTTAGACGTATCCTCACTTTTCCAGGACAAATGCCATGGCTGGTTCTTTTGAAAACAAAGATTTTTTTTAATTTGACGATTTTCTCTAAAGCAGTGGGGTAAAATAAAAGAATTTAGCAGATAGATGTCGTGCAATCTAAATATGCTCTGTTAGTGAAAGTTTTCTAGTAACCCAAGAATTCAATGTATAGTAATGTAAGTCCCGAGAAATTCGGGAGTTACTTAGATGTATCCTCAACTGTTCCAAAACTAACTCCATGGCTAATTCTTTTGAAAACAATAATTTTTCTGTAATTTAACCATTTTCTCTAAAGCACTGGTGTAAAATAAAAGAAAGAATTTATCGCATATATGTCGTGCAATCTAAAACATGTTCTGTTGTATGCAGTTAAAATCTTCTTGTAACCCAAGAATTCGACGTATAGTCAAACGTAAGTCTCGAGGAATTCGGGAGTTGCTTAGACGTATCCTCAACTATTCCAAAACTAACGTCATGGCTAGTTCTTTTGAAAACAAAGATTTTTCTGTAATTTGACAATTTTCTCTAAAGCACTGGTATAAAATAAAAAGGTTTACCACATAGATGTCGTGCAATCTAAAACATGTTTTGTTGTATCCAGTGAAAGTCTTCTAGTAGCCCAAAAATTCGACGTATAGTAAAACATATTACTGTAGTTACAACAATATTCAATGAATGCTGAGATTGCATTAAATATCATTAAAAATCTTCATCTATAAATTTATAAATCAAATCCCTACCAACATTCAATTTATTCTTGTGAGTTCTAGCAGTGATCTTTCCTCTTTTTCTCGGTGTGTTTCTTATTTAGTCTTTTATTTGGATAAGGTTAATAATAAAATCAATTTTTTGAAATTTCATAAAACATTTATATTCATCTTTATTGTAGTAAACAACATCAAAAATTTTTTTATTAACAACATCTGGCTGTGTCAAGAATGTTTCTTGACAATTATAATACATAGAAAAACATAATTCCTTTTTTTATTTCTATTATGATTCAAGAAAAATATTATTTTGCTATTTTTATCATTTAATATAATACGATTTATAGATTCCAAAAAAATTAATTTTCCCCTGCGAAGCTAATTTTTATTTCAACAAAGACATACATTCGCACATAGTGCCTTTGATGATCTAAAACTTTGCAACGAAGAAAATATCTTGAAAATGACCTATACCAATCCCCGAATGTAAATATTCGTACATAGTAGACCCATGAAAAATATTCCTGTCTATTCGTATTTTCTACTTGAAATTTTAATTAAATATGACCACAACAATCGTTAATAATGCCCAGTGATACACAGGAAGAAAATATTTGCACATAATACCTCAAGTGCCCTCAACACCATTAACGATCTACCCACAATTACAATAAAATCAATGCAGTTTAGCAAAACAATATTTATTTTAAAATTAATGATGTTCAACGCCTTGCCAAAAGTAAATATTTTCACATAGTACTATTGGAGTACGTCTTACATCATCAATTATTTAAAACTGTATATTTATTTCAAGAACTTACTTATATTCCTCATATAAATTATCAAATTATTTTTTATTCATGTCTTTCATTTTGAAATACTTAATATTGTAAAACAGTAAAAAAAATGAAATTATTAAAAGCAGCAAATAATTAACAATAACAAAATTAAAATAATACTTGAATTCAAAATGAACTAAAACATTCAAAACCAATAAAATATAACGTGGAGTTTCAAAAACCCCTACTATTATTTGCAAACGATCTCAAAATATTTACGTCTTATTAATTCAAAAGATCGGCTTCATCTCCTTCTGCATCTAGTTCCATCCCTTTATATAACTTAAAACAAACGATAGCTACGCATTCGCAGCGCTATGTCTATTGAACTAACATTTACGTTGGTATCGTTTGATTTATTTTATCTCCTTCAAGTTTTTCCAGTCGCGTAAACACATATTTCGCACATTGACAGTTAAATGTTTATGAAATGGCGTCACTCAAAAATTGTATACTGAGATTTACACACACTTTCCATCCTTCATCTTCGGTGGGTATGTTCTTGTTTTCTTAATGCCATCCTTCATTGTATCTGTATATGAACATATCGCCTCTCTTATCCTTGTTTACATATTTTCTCTTTCCACTAACTAAGGCTATTCTCAACTTCTTATTATAGGTGCCTTCCTTGGATGCTATTGGAAATACATCATGTACTACTGGAATCTTTTTCATCAAAACCGTATTGCAAGGAGTACTTACTTTCATAGCACGACCTGCAAGTTCTATTCAATTCTTTTCTGTTTCCAGTATGTCGATTTGTAAATAACTGCGAACAATATTAATGTTATCTCTTCTTTGTAGATTTTTAAAATAACCACACAAAATTTATACTGCTGTCCTTGATACCTCTTGTGTTTGTGAATACAAAATTTCAAAATGAATCCTATTTGTACATCTGGTGTACACATAAAATGTATTAATGTATTGTCCGAGATAGAGAAATACCTTTCCATATATCCTTTTTTTAGATATAAGTATCAGGTATTTATTATTCTTATAAATATGATCGTGAAATCCTCTAATACATTTTAAAATCATTGTACACATTAAAAATCTGTTTTTATTCATTTCAATGGACGTTTTGGATACAAGCATGCCGAATATAGCCTTGCTCGTACAATTTTATGGCATTTAAATGATTCACCCTTTTTATTGAAACCATACATTGTGCTTGTCTTTTCTATAAAATATAGAATGCATATATTTATTTTGTGTTTATTTTTATTTCTTAATTCTTAATATATTTAAACTTAAATTATTATATCTATATTTTCATAATGACATTGCCCCTTAAAGGTTATGTAACTCATTATTCACCTACTAAATGTGTGACTTGTGGTTATTCTATCTTAAACTATATTTAAAACTAAACATTAATGTTCTTATTCTAAAGCTTAACTATTTAACAATTTTCATAATCCTTAAACTATAAAGATCACAGCAATATGTTCCGAAGAAATTCGGGTTTTGCTTAGACGTATCCTCAACTGTAGCAGAAATAAGGTCCATGGCTAGTTCTTTTGAAAACAGATATTTTTTTTTATTTGACGATTTTTTCAAAAACATGGGTGTAAAATAAAAGAATTTGTCACAGAGATGTCTTTTCATCGAGAGTGTCGATTTCGCATTTCTTGCCGTTGTAATATGTGATTATTTCCGTTTTTTTTTTTTTGAAATTTGATCTTCCAAAGTTCAATGGTGCATCGTAGAAATTAGAATAGTAGCTTTGCCTTTTCTTCCGACATATGAGATCATGGTTGTATCCTCTACAAATCCGTACAATGTCAACCCCACTTGTCGCTTCTTGCTCGGCAAGAAGCTGGGTATTATTTCCCCCTTGTTACTTTCTTATACGTAGTATAAGGAAGTATTGTGATGATGAAAATTTTCGACCTCGAGATTTTTGCAGATGTCCACGTTTTGAAGTCCCCTGATACCAAAAAAGTGGTTTTTAAAAAATGTCTGTGTCTCTCTCTGTCTGTGTGTGTGTCTGTGTGTGTGTGACCACGATAGCGGTCAAACCGCTACAGATATCAATTCCAAATTTTGTATTTACGAATATAATCTCCCTCTTGAGAACTAATTAGATTTTGAGCAAAATCAGCAGACCGAATGTAGTAGTTTACTTCAGTGAAAAAATCGAATTTTGCAAATATTTCGTGAATTACTAAGTTTAAATAAATTTATAAAGAATTCATATGCACTTAGAATTGAAATTGTGAACAATTTTATTAAAAAGGTTTTTCGAAATTCCTACCGGAAGTAGGTCTTTACTCTTATCGAAAATCAGTTTCTTGCAAATATTTCGCAAGTCATGCTTTTTAGACAGATACGCTACGAATCTAAAAGTATTTAGAACTTAATTTGCAATATCTTTTGTATAAAGAAAATTTCAAAATTCGGACCGGAAGTATCACTTTTACTCTTACCGAGTAACGATTTTTTGCAAATATGTCGTAAATTATGCATTATATGTATATTTATGAAGAGTACAAAAGTATTTAGAGTTGGATTTGGAATATTTTTTGTATAAATGAAATTGCAAAATTCGGACCGGAAGTAACACTTTCATACGTATAAGAAAGTCGTGTGGTGGCCACACCTCATTTTTTGTTCACACATACGTTCATTTATTTTTTCGTCGAGTGTCTACGTCTATCAAAGATGGACATTATAATAATCGCGAGATGTGTTATGGAATGCGAAAAACTGTCGAGAAGGAATATTCACTTTCATCGACCAGTTGTCATGTTTGAACATCAGATAGCCGACAAATGTTGAATACTTTATGAAAGAAAAGTGAATTTTTCATTGCAATGTGATTTTAAATATATGTATTATTGTTATTAACGATTATTACTATTATATAAGTCATTTATGAATGTATATATTCAATGCCGCCCGCACATGAATAAATATTTATTATAATACAATAGTGCAAAACTACGTCTAACAAATAAATCATACATAAACAATTTATCATAGCCGTATGTCAAAACCTACGATTTGACGTCAATGGTAGACTGAGACGATATTATTTCAAAGGACGTAAGTGTTTTGTAATTTAAATTAGACAGCACATATATACGAAAACCATTATTTGAATAAATATATAATATATAATATAAATAAATGATATTAACGCCTGATACATACAGTCGAGCGAATTATTTACTTTCAAAAGAACAGAAACGTCACAATTCTAAATGAAAATTTCATCACCTTTAACATAAATCTAAAGAAAATTATACTCTTCCAAATAATACGCACAGAAAAAGAAACCTAAAAAAATAGTCCCCATTTATAAACAAGAACGTGAATAACGCTGCCTTCATTTTTCATTTAGTACGATAATACGATTTCCAATTTCGTTTTCGCAACTTCGCACAAGTCCAGACTGCCAGCGCCGTAGGGCCACATCTTGCAGCAGTCTTCTAAAATACCAAAACCTTTTCCAATTTACGCGTCGGCCCTCCTTTCGTGGTATTTCCAACAAAAGAAGAAAAGCGAACGTTCGGTTTCGTTCTTTGTATTCGCAACGAATTCTCGAAATATTTTCCACTAAATTCAATTAGTCGACCTTTTTTTTTAATAAGAAGTGGATTCCACGAGACCACTCTCTTGTTGTATTTAGGTGATTTCTGACTAGCTGCCGTTAAGCCGCGAATATATCTGAGAAAGTAATATTAATCGGATTAATTTTTCATGATTCTTATGATTGATGATATTTTTTGTTGATTTAAGAGGTTAAAATTATTAGAGAAATCCCTTGTTTTTCAGAGAAAATATTAAGTACAATTTCCACATAAAATATATTTCATTTCCGTTTTAATAAATACAAATGTTTGAGCATCTGTCTTGTTTCCAGTTAGGGGTACATCGGCGGTCGAATCGAAAAATTCTGATCGAATGTCAAAGACTCGAATTTGAATGCAACGACTTCTGATGGCTAGAATAGTTGCATCTCTACCATTACATGACAATAATAATAATACAGTCCCAGTAGTAGCATAGTTTAGTTATGTGGATGACATTTTTTGTTTGTGGTGAGATTCTAATAGACAGTTGGATTGTTTCTTAGGTCAACTTAATAGAATTAACGGAAAAAGGGGAAATTTCTAGATATTAAAATTCAGATTACTAATAGTACGTCGGACTATAGCATTTATAAGAAACCGACTTTTTCTGATACGTCAATTCCAAATAACCACATTGCTAACATAAAACATGCTGCACTGGTCTCCTAAATATAAGTACAAGTTTGTTCCGTATGAGAATAATTATTGACTTGTGAAATAAGATATCTATCGATACTATATGTATTTCTTTCTTTACCACTATTTTATTTAAACTTATGTTCTTTCTTGGGTTTGTGGTTTTCCTTTTAATTAAAACTTACACATTTTACTGACGTTTCGATGTATGTAACATATTTTTCAAAAGTCATAAAACATATAACTGTAAAAAACATTACAAAATATCAGTCTGCGGTACAACATGATTTATACTAAAAATAATTAAAATTCTTTTTATGCATGGCAACCTACCTCAAAATTCGTTTCGCCAAACATTAATATTTCCTTTTAATTAAAATGTGAAAACATTTTGTTAACCTACACGTTCACGTGTATATATTCAAATATAATATCTGCATACATGCATCACCTCGATTTGTCTTTCCTATAAATGTTATTGTTAGGTACTATTTTTTATTGTTTTTTATTATAATTTGTAAATATATATGTTTATTCTCTTTTAAAAGTTTATAATATACAAGGATTCAAATAAAAATTCAATTTGAAAAGAAGCTACTTTGTCATATATTTATTTGTAATTTTGTATTATTGAGTGGTATAAATTTGATAAATTTGCAATGTCTGATCTGTCATTTATTGAGAATTTTGTGAATCATTTCTAATATATCTCTTGCTAGCAAACTGAAACAAAATTTTGTCAGTTATTGTTTTTTAATTCATTATGTTATATTTTTGTTCAATATTGTTTACTATAATTATTATTATATTTATTTCACATATATATTTCCTCTATATTGCATCAGCCATTCTGTTTTTTGAAATTTCCACTTTGAATTCGTGATCAGGGATCCCAAACATCCCCATGTGCTAAATTTCACCCAGATTCAATGAGTTTTTGAAGAAGCTTTTTGCCATATTGGATCCCCCACTTTTTTTTAGAAATTTTGACTCAACGGATTTGTGATCAGCGACCCCAAACATCCCCAGGAATAAGATTTATCTTGGGCAATACCAGAAAAAGATTTTTTAATATTGGCCAACGTTTTGGGATATAAACCCACTATGAGATGGTGTGATGTCTTTATCTTTGAAAGTGCGTCTAATTCTTCGTAACCAGCGTGGCAGATAATTTTTAAGATCAATGAATTAATTCCTGATTTTGAAACATTAGCAGATATTTTTAATAAACATTTTAATACATTAACAGATATACCAACTTCCCAAGGGGGGGCTATTTTTAATGATTAAAATATTGTGGTGAATACAAATTTCTTTTTTCTTCGTTCAGTCGATAAATATGAGGTGATTGAGATTCTAAAGAATCTTAAAAATACTGATATCTTTGGATATGATTGTGTTAGTACCACGCGATCATATAAATTCTAAACTATAGCAGGCGGGATTTTTTTTATTAGGTTGTCCAGAATGTCAATTATTGATTAATTAACATTTTGAAACGTCACTTTGACAATTCAAATTGTAAATTAGTACTTATATACCAACTTAATTTAAATTTCACAGCCTGCTCTAATTTAGAATTTAAATGATCGCGTGGTACTAATGTGTGTGTATGCCTTTTTTCTTTTAAAACATCCAATTAGCAACCAGATGCTGCGATCTACTTATAACGGTTGCTGCTATCCGTTGTTAAATTTCAGTGTTGTTGTTTGAGGTGGCAGTAGTCAATTACATATATGATTCATTACATCAATGAATTACAATATATACAATTTTATTCAAGAATTATAACACAATCTTATAGTGGGCTTTTAAGTCTAATAAAATATTAACGGGTGTTGTATGTTTGTCGTTTTCCTTATAAACATTGCTACTACGTAACAAGATAACGCTAGTATTGATGGTATCACGTTTAGCGTCTTCATGTTGACTGCCCTCCAAAACTAAATCTTTACAAAGACGGATACTTTCTAACATTTCTGACGATAAGTTTTGGTAAAACTGTGTATTAAAAAAATAAGTGGACGTCTCTGACAGAAACAGATTATTATATGGCATTAAATTGACCGATTTTAGCATGAGATTTGTCGCTTTTGTTGAGGGCTGGGTTTCTTTTTTAGAAATGTTATTACCAAAAAATATAGTTTAGGTTATGTAATTTACACATACACTTTAAACAAGATATATATATAATTCATGTAAATGTTATACATACCGCATGCAATATTCCAATGGTAATAAATTTATAGGTGACTTTGGATTACTGTCCTCTCCGAATCAAACTCAGATTTTTTTCTGTTCTACTAGTTGCCGTAATAAACTAAAGTTATTTACTAAAGTTGAGCAAAAGTAGTCTATGTGAAGTTGTTACTATGCTAACTGACAGTTTGTAGCAGAACTATTCTATCTCACACTGTGTGCTTGGACTTACCATTAATGCAACTCTTACGATAGTTCTTTTTTAATTGAACCACACCAAGTCAAGATAGAATAGTTTGTCATTATATCTTGGTTGGGGGTTATCCAGATGTTTGGAGTTTGAATACTTCTGCATGTAAGAAAATGAGTTATAAGGTATTATATGGTATCAAAATCACAAAATGGAAACTTTTGGACATAGACTGGATCTGCATTCTAGCGACGACATATTAATAATGAGTTACTAAGCATGTTGCGAGACAAAACAAGCTCCCACTACCATAGATTCCTCCATTCTGAGAACTTGAAAACTCTCTCGTAGTAACTAATTTGAAGTGGAAGTGAAGATGCAATGACTGCTAAATATAATTACTATTAAAATAATGTTTTAAATTATATAGCAATTTCCACGATATTCATATGACCCAGACTTACATATTGGTTAGAATTATTCAATTGAAGATCTGCACATTATCAATCTATATGTTAAACATTTGTTTGTATTGTAATAGAATTACCAAATAGGCGTCGGAGAAACAACCTGTATGTAAATCGTTTTCGAGAAGGAAATAAAAAAGGATATTTTATCGTGGAACATTAGGACTGTCAAACAATGAAAGTATGGGTGTGGAAATGCGAAATTTGTATTAAAGTTACTTACGTGACATGTTCCTTAATGTTAAAAGTTTTACGTATGCGGTGTATTACAGGAAACATCTAGACGTTTATTAGACGGCGAACTTGTTCCAAAGCACGCCGTATTTTGTTATTGCTTCTAGTAAACACAGTTCACGTTCCTTCCTTAACCAATTACTCTACAAAATCCTTCAAGGTTCAGCTTATTGTTCGAGAAGTGTGCAAGTATTTGTACATGAAAGCCAACACTAAACTCGGAAACATATATGTGTGCATGCCGCTTGTCACATTTAATACTCATTAGAGTCATGTAAGAAACGGATTTGATTCAAGATACGTACTGATATATCTTGAATTATCTTGCATAATGTGATACCTACCTACCTGGTCTCCAGTTACCTCTTGCATTGTTATATGAATAATAAACGTAGTGGCTCTGCTAAATTGTTATTTCAGTAATGCGCTTAACGTACATTTGCACATCCTGACACAAATACAAAGATAAGAATAATGACAACCTGTTATTGCAGTACTGTTTTTAGTGACGTTGATTGCCAGCTAGCTGCTGCTTTTTTGGCGGTCCTCTTACTGGTCTTCCGTCTGCTGATTTTCCATTATTATTGTTTATCTGTTCATTATGTTAACATAGTGGTTTAAATCTCTTTTTCTTTACGGAGACAACCGAACAGCAGTAAGCGGAGGTGTCCGACATTAGTGCTTGTTCACAATGAACATAAAGAAAATAACAACGTAAGGATTCACGCATGCGCTATAGTGGTATTTTATTTATTTACTTTGACGTTTTAAGGTTAGTAGTTTCTTAAAAATTGTTACACCCTAAACAACGTCGCAATTAGATTATTGACTTTAGGTAAGTTACGGTATAAGGAGATCTCTATAGTGTGGTAGAAGGAATTGAAAATCGCAATGCCGAGCCAGCTCTAATCGCAGATGGCGTGACGGTTCAGAAAACTAAACTTAAGATATGAGCGTCGGTCGGGGGCGACGCTAGCGACGTTGTCTCTGGGCACCAGGACACTGCGCTACCTTATCGGTAACCTACCTGCGTCTTCTAAGATCTGCCACTGGCTGTGTCCCTCCAGCGGGATACACTACTGGATCACCCTGTATAAGCTTCAATATACAAACCTCCCTCATGCACTAAATTACCGTCAAAAGGTATGGGGTTAACATAACCAGTAATAATAAAAAAAAAGGTAAACAGTAATCTATGTATTTAAAATTGTGTTGAGGCAAAAGAAAGTTGGTTGCATTAAGATAAAATTTAGTGATGGTAAATATTTGTAATCGCACTATATATATGAAGATAAATTTTTAAAAAAAAAATGAAGTTAATCAAACAACAAGAAATAAAAAAAAACGACTAATAGCAATTGATCTAAGAGAATATTAATGAGGTCATAACCTCAACAAGATTGATATAAGAAAAATTTGCAAATTAACATAACCTCCGCACTATTCGATGGAGGTAGGACGGTAGTAGAAACGTTTCCTCAACCTTACAATATTATTACAACGTTTCAAAAGGTAGCCAAACAATGGCGTTACAACTTAAAATTTAAAATATCTAGACTGATAGATATACAGTGACCGGCAGAAAGTGCGCAGCATATGGGAAAATGGTTTACCTTTGAATATAGCAAAATTGTTTTATTACATCATGTCTCGGCATGACTTGAGACCAAAATAGCACTCGCGATTTCTGCCGAAACTCTCATCGTATACGAGGGAGAGTCAAAAATACACAATTACGCTAAGAGTAAAGTACCCCCATTTTTAACATTAGACTTTTCTTTATTAAGCAATAGTTCTTTGGTTTTAAAAATTAAAGTAAAATATCGAGTTTCATTCACTTTTGATGAAAAATTTCAGTTTACTGTTTATTCTGAATTACCCTGTATAAGAAATTGAGCGCGCTCATACAATACGCAAATCTTACTCTCTGTAGACATCGTAACAGAAAACCATAAATAATACGTCGCAAAAGTCAGCTACAAAAATAATATAGCTCTTGAAAATAAAAATTCAAGAATGTGAAATAATTTTGCTGCACACCATATTTTACGTTTTCATAAGTCAAAAAATTTTATTTAACTGAAATTGTGTGATTCATTTTAACTTAATCATCTTTAAAATTGTAATACTTTTTCATAAAATTAGCAACACTTCTTTTTATTCAGGTTTTAATAAGAATAATAGTAAAGATATATAATAGTAGGAAATAAAACTCAAAATACATTAACAAAATCGTAAACAAAAATATTTATTTACAAGTACATTATTTTTCTACGTGAGCTCCCCCATTCTCAATACATTTCATTGTCCTGTTGTTAAATTCTTGTGCTACGTTTCTTAAAAAAACCGGATTAATTTGAACGACACACTGCCTAATCGTATTTTCTAAATGGTCCAGATTTCTAAATGGTCGATGTTTGTATACTTGGTTCTTTAAGTAACCCCAGAGAAAGAAATCCATTGGGGTAATGTCAGGCGATCTTGCAGGCCAATGATTTTCTGAAAACCGTCCGATCCATTTTTGAGGAAATTGTTGATTAAGCCATTCTCTTACTTGCAATGTAGAATGGATCGAAGCACCATCTTGTTGAAAATACATATTCGCTCGTAGATTTAAAGGCATATCATCTAGGAACTCGCTAAATTCATTCTGCAAGAATTGTAAATATCTACCTGCATTTAAATTTTGCCGGAAAAAATATGGTCCAACTATTTGAGTATTCAATATACCACACCAAACGTTTGTTTTAAATGAATATTGGCTTTTACATTCAATTGAAAAATTAGGATTTTGATTAGCCCACCACCTACAATTTTGAGAACTTACTACGCTGTTGCTTGTGAAGGTTGCTTCGTCAGTAAATAATATTTGACTTCCAAAATGGGGATTATCTTCCTTCTTGCCTTGGAACCAAAAACAAAAGTCAATTCTAGCATCTAGATCTCTTTGTTGAAGAGTATGGGTGAATTTTGGTTTATATGGTAAGTAGTTGTTTTTTTTAAGAATTCTTCTAATCGATTTTTCGGAAATACCTAATACTTCTTGTCTTTCATACAATGGCATAGTAGGAACTTCATTTACTGACAATAACACATTTAAACTATTTTCTTCATTAGTTACACTTTTCTCATGGGGTTGCTTGTATTTACTTTCCACTGAACCAGTTTGTTTAAATTTGTTCACAATTCGGCATACAGTAGAATCGTGAATATTTTTATTGTGTCTATTGTTAAAAATATTTGCTGTTTCGCGATAGCTATAGTAATTTTCACCACGAATTAGAACTATTTCTACCTTTTCTTGTACCGATAACCTTTCCGCTTCCATTTTTATAGCAAAACTAAATGTCTAAATGACATTTATTGAATTAAGTTCATGTTTTTTAAAATCCAACACATGCAGTACGAAAAAACATCTGTCGAGGATTATGCTGAGACTAACTTTTTTATTTTTGTCGCTCTTTCTCGTCAAGCGTTTATTATTAAAACCTTAATAAAAAGAAGTGTTGCTAATTTTATGAAAAAATATTACAATTTTAAAGATGATTAAGTTAAAATGAATCACACAATTTGAGTTAAATAAAATTTTTTGACTTCTGAAAACGTAAAATATGGTGTGCAGCAAAATTATTTCACATTCTTGAATTTTTATTTTCAAGAGCTATATTATTTTTGTAGCTGACTTTTGCGATGTATTATTTATGGTTTTCTGTTACGATGTCTACAGAGAGTAAGATTTGCGTATTGTATGAGCGCGCTCAATTTCTTATACAGGGTAATTCAGAATAAACAGTAAACTGAATTTTTTTATCAAAAGTGAATGAAACTCGATATTTTACTTTGATTTTTAAAACCAAAGAACTATTGCTTAATAAAGAAAAGTCTAATGTTAAAAATGGGGGTACTTTACTCTTAGCGTAATTTTGTATTTTTGACTCTCCCTCGTATACGATAAGAGTTTCGGCAGAAATCGCGAGTGCTATTTTGGTCTCAAGTCATGCCGAGACATGATGCAATAAAATAATTTTGCTATATTCAAAGGTAAACCATTTTCCCATATGCTGCGCACTTTCTGCCGGTCACTGTATATATATATTCTGAATTCTGTAAGGGATAGCTGTGTTAAATGCTAAATAGATAAATTGTTAAATGTTAAATAGACTTCTAAAGTTTTAAAGAAATTACTGAAAAGAATTTAAAGTAAACAATTGTTAATTAAATAGCACGTTTAAACATTGATAATTTAATTCAACAAATTAAGACAAATCAAAGATTCTACGGTAAGGAATTAAAACAAGTAAAATAAATTTAAAGCGTACTTCGGTTGTACCAGAGTACGTAAACAGTGAGTACTAAAACAAATGTTCTGCTGCTGGAATCACCCAGTATACAGCATAATCAAATTTACAAAATAACAAAAGTTAAGCTACGGTTTTTGAAACTTAGCACATGATATGGTGGTTTTATTAAAATTAAGCAGGTCACTAGTTAATTTTAAAACTTGTGTACTGTCCAGCAGTCCAGCCTAACTGGCACAAGATTTAGACGAATCAGTCGAGACACACGTTGTAGATAATGATTGGTGTTGTACTTATCTGGCTAACGGTGCGAAAGGAAAACTCCCTAGCTGGTGATGGTTCTACGGCGTAATTCGGCCGGCAGGAGAAAATTCCACGCAGAAGCCACTGAGATGGATGTTAAAGTACAACAGGTAGATCGACTATGACGCTGTGATCCTTAACGGAAATGTACGGCAGCAATGTCGGCGTTAAATACTGAAGATTCAGCACGGTACTACAAGTCCCTATTGATTTAAAGAAAAGAAAAAGAAGAAATAAAACTCTGAAAGTTAACACAAAATTTGCTCAGAACTTACCCCAGGTTTTCTCTGGAGAACAACGAAACCGACTTCAAAAATCACCAAAAGCACAAAATGGAGAATACTTGGAGTCCACCTCGTGGCACTACAAGATTTCGGGTGACGGTAAACTACGATACACCCACGAAAATCACCTAACTAAGGTAGCGGAATTTCCTACTTATTCGTTGGAGCTGCTAATGCGTTAATGTCTACTTAAGACATACAAAATAATTTACAAGAAATAAGTAGCTCTGCACTAATGTTCTTCATTCGAAGATCGACTTAGAAGTAAAGTCAGAAAACGTGCATCCTCCAAACCAATGCGCTCTAGCCACTACGCAAGCTTCTAAAATAAGCGAGTCACGGAAACAGTTCGGTATGAACGCGGGAAAAATTCAAATGAAATTAACGAACACAAAATTATCCTGCAGAAGAGCACATTAGTAAGGAGATCTTTATAATTAACCACAACCATCTTCTGAGCTCGAAATGTTGACAAAATTCATTCGAATTACAGTTACAACGTACGTAAGATTATATAAATAGTTATAAGGAGAGGAGAAACTTCACGCCCAGAAAGTTGGCAGTCATGCAGCACTCAGCGCAATGTTCATAATGACATGAAACCAACAAGTTCGTAAACAAATGCACGGGCCTGCCGAACATCATGAGAGAGAATAAGTATAATTAAACGATTGACAACCAGGTAAATAAACTAATTACTACAGATAAAGCACGCAAGATAGTGACGGGATTTTCCCGATCCAAACGAATTTGCAGGCAATAGATCCAGACGTACAAACGAGTGATATGTTCAGAGGTTATGTTCAACGAATCGCCCGGAAAGGTTATACAAATGCGAAGGTCCGCCTATTACAACCAAATGCCTGTCCGTGAAAGAAGAAAATAAGTATGCACTGTGCCCAAGCTATTCTTAAGCTAAAATAAACCCCTTTTTTTAAGCATACAAACAATCATTAAAACCATAGGTAGTTTTTCGATTGCCACAGCACATGATTCAGTTGCAACGGAGAAAATAAGGTGCTGAAAGAATATCCCAACACAGTACTTCCTTTCACAAATAAGGTCACAGGAAAGCAATAAAACTAAGATGGAAACAATCAAGAACACACGGATATCGTAGCTCGAAAGTATAAAATGTCGATGGAAATAACAATGTTTATATCCGTAAATTAGAACAAACGGATACATGCAAGTAGGTCAGTCCACACATAAATTAACGGCCTCGGAAACTATTTATTATAAACGTAGATTTAAATAAACCTACACGTGTAATTAACTTCATTGTGTGAATACCAATAGCGATTTAAAATTAAATTTCAGTATAATTAGCTTAAGAAACAGAAAGGTGTTCACACAATAGATGTAAGGCATGTCAACCTAGTTCATAAAATATATAACAGGCATGGTCGAAACGTGAGATCCAAAGTGCCACACCCTGCGAAATGCACAAGTCATGCGGAACACAGGCTAAACGTAAAAATAAGGCATACCAAAATTCTGACAATATTGAAATTTCTGTTAGAATGGATAATAATCTGCATATTACCCTTTTTATTATTAACGAAAAGTAACACAAATAAATGTCCAAGGAAAACGAGTGGGTTTAGCCGGTAAAAACAATCCAGTCTGTAAAACCTATTTAATTTATAATATATTCTCAAATATATTAAATGAACTTCATTTAACCATACAAATTAAAAGCTCATCTATTTAAATTACATTATAAAGTCTTTAAGAATCATTGTACCTGTATTTTACAAATATAGGTATCTTCATTGGAAATAAAACCCTTTGTTTTTTATTTTACCATCGTATTTTATTTATACATAGGTACAATCTTTTTTTCATATATATACAAATATTAAATGCTCTTTCTTAGGCTTGTTACTTGTTTTTAATTATCTCTTTTTACATTATAATGTACTATTATAATGTCCTTAGGTAATGAAATTATTAACATCGTAATCCTTAACCATCTCCATGTTATATGCTGATTAGCTTTTTATTCGCATTCATACATTAGACATTGCACTTAATTCAAAGTTATAATCACACTTCAAGAATTGGTTCACTGTTTCCAATTAGAAAAGTTTATAAAGATAGCAAAAGCATTATATGTTGCACCATGGTGCTCGGCTTTGGTTGTGGTTTCATTACTATAGTAAAAACAATTAGTGTAGGTTATTTTTTTGTATTGCTGTATGCCTTGAGTTGTATTTGGAGGTATTTGGTATAGCAAATTCAAGTTAATTTCACATACATATTTCAAACAGCACTTTGGAATTAACAAGTTCTTCTTGCTTTTTCATGTGTAGCGTTCCTTCAATCGTTCCATGCTCTTTCGCATGTGGCACTTATTGATAATATTTAGTACGCCTTTGTAAACCAGTGCAAATGTTTAAAATACTTGTGATGTCTGGTGTTTCTGTTACTCCTTTCCAGACATCTTAGTATATCACGTGTTTGTAGCTCCGATGTGACTTGTTAGATATATAAATACGCTTTAGCTCACACTAACTGAAATAAAAGTTCTATATATACTTGCCCCTTTTCTATCACCTTAGTTAAATTTACTTTTTTTAATCGATATAGAAATAGCATGAACAAATATTTACTCATATGGAGTAATTACAACTTATTGCAGTAATTTGTAGTAGATACATATATTAAATTATATTATTTAAAATCGATAAAGCCTTTGTATTTTGAAGGTTATCAGAACAAACTCGTCACAATTCCTATTGACACGATTCGAAAGCACGTCATTCTACACGCTTCCCGCGTTTTTTATAATATAGTTACCAATCGGTTCAAGTTTACTAAAATTATACGTAAGAAATACATAAGAAAAACATAAAGTCGAATTTATTTCAACTTTATGTATTTCTTACGTTCACACGTAAGGAATACGTAAACATAGCATAAGCTGACATAAGCACTACGGCCACTGTGGACAGGTGCATTGGTTTCTCATACGTTTAACTTTACGCGTAATGTTTATGTTACGTTCAGCTTATGTCTTCTGTCCATTGTGAACAAGGACTTGCGGTCCATACGCATACGTCGTTGATCTCGGATCGCCTCAATGCACAGCTCTCTAGAGCACGGCCGACAGGCAATTAACTCGGCCACTAAGAGCCATGCGTATTGAAAGCGCTCCACATATTGCTGTGGATGTAACTTTGCTAATGAATGATAAAAAATATTGTAATAGTTGATTTATTAACTTGTTCCTATCAGTATAAAATTTTAAATTTTCTTATGAGTTCTTGCAGTGATTTACTTATTATGTACTGGTCTACCTCTTATTTAGTTTTGCTTGGGATAAGGTCAAGGAATTAAACAAGATGTTTAAATCTCATATAAAATAAATATATATTTATATTTAGAAATAACGGTTGTTAATAACATTGTCTTTTATAGATATTTGTTCTACAATTTAAAAAATTAATACTGTCTTTAGAGTCATAATGTTTGTGAAATACTTATGTAGCTATAATGATAGCTGAATGAATATTCACCATGTTCTTTTAACTTTTAAAATATTACTGCTTCTTGTTAATTTGTTTATTATTAATACCATGCCGTCACTATTTTACTAAACCATACATTCTCACACAGTGCTTTAATAGTCTAGAATTTTGCAACGTGAATGCTTTAAAATTGGTTCATACTAATCGCTAGCTGTAAACATTCTCACATTGTACCTCTAGCCGCTTAGCATTTGCCCATCAAAAACATCCCCGCATATTCGTATTAATTTATTTTAATTTCTAAATTAAGTGATTATTTAATACTTAATGATGCCCAACAATCTACTAAAGGCAAATATTTTCACATAGTACCTTCAGCATGTTTAGCACCATTAACTATTCCTTTTATTATTTTGAAAGACTAAATACCATTATTAAACAAGGGAATATTCATCTGATATCCAATAAATTGAATTATTTTATCTCATAACTTACTTCATTTGATCATACAAGTCTCAGAAATGTACTACCATGTCTGGAGTTCCACAGGGGTCCAATCTTGGCGCCCTGCTTTTCATAATGTTTATTAACGACCTGCTGGATTTGATTAAATGTCATAAATGTATTTTTGCTGATGATTTGAAAATATGTTCAGTGGTTAATTCTGCTAAGGACTGTCACTACCCTCAGTTATGTCTCGATGATGTTACCACTTGGTGTGCTTTAAATAATTTAAATTTGAATATGTCAAAGTGTCAAGTAGTCAGCTATACAAGGAAAACGAACCCAATACTTGATGACTACACAATTAACAACACGGCGTTGTGACGCTCTTCAGCAGTTAAGGATTTGGGAGTATGTTTTGATAAGGGGTTTACCTTTGCGGACTACTACTGAGCTATTGTCGCTTTTTGATATAATTTTGTCAGTTTTATGGTTTTAATTAATATAGTATATTACCGATAAAATTATATCAAAAAGCGACAATATCTTAGTAATAGACACTTTTAAAGTATTAATGTCTTACATTTTTTTGATATGAAATTTAACAAGAAATTCAAAATTGAACTGATATATAGGGTGTTCCATTTAAAAAAATTACTTTTACGCAAAAACTGACAAAACTATATCATAAAACGACAGTAGCTCAGTAATAGTCACTTTTAAAGTATTAACTTCTTACATGTTTTTGATGTGAAATTTAATAAAAAATTAAAAAATAAACTGATGTATAGGATGCTCCATTTAAAAAAATGACTTTTATACAAAAACATGTAATGTAATTTTAATCCAGTTTTCTGCACATGCAGTTAGTAACTGTAAAAAAATAAAACATGCTTCTATTAGGACCTCTTATTGTAAACAATACTGCAAAAAATTGTGTCCATCTAATACGTCGTTGAATTTTTTAGAAAAATGGGAATAAGTTAAAAAGTTTAGATTTTAGGCCTACACTATCTTATTACTTTTTGACTAAAAATTATACGGGAAATACAAAAATGCAATAATATATAGAGTGTTCTATTTAAAAAACTATAACTATGGTTAGCCACCAAGTTATGGAACACTCTGTATAATACAAAATATTTTTAAAATGCGCTCTTAATGAGCAGCTGTCACAAGAAAAAAAACTGTTTCGAAATATCTTCACTCATAAAGGCATAATCGGCCTTACCCGCGGAGATGACTCACCCGTATATACATATACCGTGTGGCCGCCGTTCATAGCGCGATGCATGTATTAGTAACTACTGGTCGACTATAAATGGGCGTGCCAACTTGATTTGCCACACCGACAGCGGGCGTATAAGTTATACGTATAAATGTATTCGTAGGCAAATCAAGTGAAAAGCAGTGTAATAGGTATTGCGTTCCCGTTGTAAGTTATTATTTGTAGTTGTTTGAAGCACCAGATAATCACTGATAATATGTCAGTGAGGTAACTCATCACAGCTTCATAAACAACATAAAAGAGCAAAAATAAATAATTAATAACTCCTAGACTTTAAAATAAAAAAAACTGCTTAACTAAAATAATATTTTTCAACAAATATTATAATCTAAAAACTCAACAATAATAAAATACTGAAACATAAAATATTTACTTCTTAAAACAGAATTGTAATTCAACATTGCAATTAACCTGTAATTAGCTAAAAAAATGTTATTCTTAAGCAATAATAAAACTCGAACTGACGCCCATATGTGGAAACGACGGCGAATGCGACTGCCCGACTACACCGTATAAATGTTGATTTTTTGGACAAATGCGAGTGCATCATAGGCAAATGCGAAATACTAGCTCTGTTGTAATCCAGTATAACACTGCGTCCACTTGTTTACCGTTCTAATACACATACATCTCTATCTGTTTCGCTTACTCTACAGGTATCGCGATAATGCAGACGCACGCGGTCTTATGGTATGTGTTACTATAGTTAATATTGATTATTAATTATTATTATTAATCGAACGTATACACCTGTTATTGGGCTTTGCCTGTTGGTTAATAAAGATTATTATTATTATTATTATCACTGAATAGAGAAAATACACTCTTAACAGTGTGTCAATTTTCAGCGATTCCAATAAAACCATTTTCAAAATATTTAAATCTATATTTTGTACTACTACTGTATAATGATATATTGTTATATTGAACACATATATTAATCATTTTATATTACTATTTTTCTATATCATAAACCAATATACGAACAATACCTTCTGTCCAAAAAAAATTTTACTTAGAAAGAGATTATAATTGAAAGATGAATTTAAGACGGTATTTATATATCGTTTAAGGTAAACTTGAACATTCTTCTATTATAAAGAACCGCTATCGTCCCGCCGATATAATAGAAAAGATCATATGGATTACATCTCGCACTGCCGTTCAAGCTATCAGACTTACCTTAATGTTTACACAATCGATAATAACATCACAAAAAGCATCAAAAAGAAATTTATTATATCCTTAATGACAGAAAAGAGCTTACCAGCAATATATTTTGTAAATAGCAATATCTGAACTAAATTCATAAATGTGGTTCATAGAAAAAATCATCCAGTTTATGTCATTAAATAATTTAGCAGCAAATAATGTAGTTGGAAGTAAATTTTTCTTCTATACATATGATTTAATTGCTTTTTCTTCTTATCATTTAATTATAATTAACACAATGCCCAATATTATTTGGTCAAGATGTTAGATATTCTTGAAACAAGTAACTCCTTCGAACGATGGTAAAATTCAATACGTCATTCATTTAAAATAAGAAAGAACCGAAATGTTTTCTGAAAATATCAGATACGTCTTAGATTGAAGATTAAAACTGTCCTCAAGAATGTGATTTTGGTTCTTTCAGGCAAGGCCAAATTAAAATATTAGAATTAAAAGAAGAAAAATTACCTTTTTTCTCCGTGTTCATAACAAATACAAAATATACACTTTTGGCAAATTTAAACCTAACCTCTGTTCCAACCAATAAGAGAAATACCCATAGTAAGCGTCGAAATGAGATTGGCCTGCGTATACTTTTTTTTAGAAATGCAAGGATTATTAATAAATACCTATTTATAATTTTTATCTAAATCAGATAAGAAAAGATTTGTTTTACATAGTGTGTTACGCCGGAACTACGTCGCACTAAGATATCAGACTGAATTTAGTTAAAGATAACGGAGAATCACAATAGGCGATGATTGATTCTGGAAAACGCAGGGCCGAGCTAACTCTGTCGCAGACGGCGTGACGATTCAGATAAACTTACACCAAAAGTAGAGCGTCGGTCGGCAACGACGCGAGCGACGTTGTCCGGGCACCAGGACACTATGTTACCTTAACGATAACCTACCTGCGCCTCCTATGAGCTACCACTGGCTGTGTCCCTCCAGCGGGTTTCCTATTGATCACCCTGTATAATATGATGCACCTAACCTTACGTATGTGCTTGTCACAAAATTATTTGAGAAATGTAGAGGTAAAATAAAAGAAAAGATATTACGAAAGGTAGCAAGATTTAATTAAATTTGGTATGTTGATTAAGTTATTTTTTTTTAAAAAAAAACAAGAAGAAGTTAAAGTATAACAGAAAATACAAAGTGACACAAAGCTGTCTGAACAGTTTAAATATAAAAAAAAGATTAGCAAACGTTGAATAAAACTGATTTACAAAAAAAAAAGAAATGAAAACTAGACAGTTTGATAATTTGGAAGAAAGCGTTAGGTAATATTAAGGAAATATAAAAGAAAATAACAAGTCTTAATACTAAATCATAATCTCTGCGTTTCAGCAGATGATGGTTGGTAGCAGAAACGTTTCATTACCTCACATAATATATTTACAAAGTTATATCATGAAAACGCCACTACGGCAATGTTAATACAAAATGTGTTTTAATATGTACGCAAGAAAATTAATGACAACTAGTACTTAAGACTTAGACTAATAAAGTGAAAAATTGCTTAAATTGCCAAACACAAGGTTTGATTACATGATCATAATTAATTTAAATGAAGGTTTCTTATTATCAAATGTCAAATAATTAAAGATAAAATTAGAAAGGAAGTTTTATAATATACAAAAAAAACACTGAGCTTCCTGAACAAAATTTACTCTTGCAGGAATGAATTTAACTAGCTCAGATATTTAGACAATAGTCTGCAAGAAAAGTTAGAGTAATTACGACAAAAATTCATTAGTAATTAAGCACAATAAAATTTTAGTTACAACAACGAGAGCCCTCCATAAAACTGCTACTGAGGGTCACTCGGTATACGGCAAAGCAAATTTACAATTAAACAAAATTAATATGTAATTATTGTGACCACACCTGTAATAAGTGGCACGGCAGGTATCTCTTAAGCACCCAAAAGTCTCATTTCAAAAACATAAGAAAATTAATACTGTAATATGACCAGTTCTCTGGCTCTAAATTTTCAACAAAATAGTCGAAATACTCTTCGGAAAATTAGGTACATGGATGTACTTATCTGAAATCTCAAAATGGCGGAGGCACGCCAACTGGAGCCAAGATGGTGGAGGTCGTCCAATTGTACGTTGTAATTCCACCCAAAATCCGAGATAAAAAGGTAGGCACAACTCTTACAAAAATCAAAACAGCATCTACAGCGGCCAATCCAGCGTATAAGGACTGAAGGCTTAGCCCTGTACTAACATCCTATTAAATTCAAGACAAAAAAAAACCCAAAGTTAGAATACCGTAAATTAACAGAAATTTACTCACTTACCCCTGGTTAATGGGGATGACGGAATCGACTCCACAAGTCGCACAGAAGCACAAAATTTAAGGTAATTATAGCCCTCCAAGAGGGTGTATCGTAGATCCAAAAAAAAACGATAAATCGATAAATCTCACGAAATCCACCTACGTTTAGGTATCGGCAAACACTGCTTATTAATTTAAAGCCGCAATAATGCGAAATGTCCACTTGGACAAAGTAATTAATACTCAACGGAAAATAAGCAGAAAAGTGCTAAAGTTCTCACTAGAGATTGACTTGCAAGAATGGAATCCAAAACGTGGTTTTCGAACGCCGACGGACATTATCTTTGCGCAGGCCCTCAAAACCGAAACAAACGAAAATTACCCTAGAATCGCACGGAAGATTTGTACCTTTCAACAACCATAAAATGTATCACGAGGGAAGATTGACAGTAATATGTCTCTAATAAATCTCGAAATTTCCAATTATTTGCAACTCTCAATTTACAACAATGACCGCGATAGAAGCAAACTTAGCCTGTCACAGTGATCCAAAACCATGTGATTTCAAAATGAATAGTTACGCTCGCAGTTGTACGGTTGGTGCCCTGATTGGCATTGCGCCAGAAAATCTGACAACAACGAACCTAGGTGACAAAGTAAATAAAACTTAGATAAGGACCAAATTGATTTTAAAAGATCATCGGAACCTGTAGGTAAATATATATACGTCCCCAGCTCTAATCAAAACGCTGCAAGAAGACGGTTAGTAAAACCGATCTACACATACATTTCAGGGTACAACAATACATAACCCCCCTGCAACTGTACCGAAGAATGATCAACAGATGTTTCATCACATAGAATTTCGATGCTAAAGCACAGAGCGAACTGCAAAATAATTAATAGTATGCCCAAGATTTTAAGGTATTCCCTATCTAACATCTATTACATTTTAGAGATGAATGGATGATAGAAAAACATCATTCGGCCGAAGCACATGTGCGTGTTCTACAAGACGTATAAATACAAACGACAGAGAACACAATAAGCCGGACTGTTGTCTCAACGAATGTAAATCTATGGCAACTACAGCGGACCCGTAAATGCCACAGGCCAAAGGCACTTCCCAGGCATCGGAAGATATAAACAAACAGTTTCAAACAAGGCCCGAACAGGCATGTAAAAGTAACGCATACAGCACAAGGATGTTGTCACAGGTAGGATAAAATAAGTTAGAATTAAGATAATTAGTTTACGAGACATAAGATACAAAACACACTCACAAAGAGGGTTTTTTAACCGAGAACACAGCACACGCAGCTGTCAAAGGCATTTCACATAACTCAAAGTTCCGAGAGCAAACAATCATGTATAAGACACGCTCAGATAAACAATTAATGGTCATTGCCTTCCAAGATACTGTAAGATATACGAGGGTTGTTCGAAAAGTCACGCGCTCTAGGCAATTCTTTAAGTAATTCAAAAAAACACATAACCTTACAAGGCCCAAATACAAAAGTGAATTCCAGGCATAACAAGTGACAACACTATATTTAATATTATTTTATAAAATTGCATTTTCTATTATTCCTATAAGTATTTGCCTTTTACAATTAAAGGACAATTATGGTAAGTGTATGTATATTTTATTAATTTGTGAATTACAAGACAGAATTATATTTGCAAGCTAGCATTTCATTTTTAGGTTACCTCAAATAAAAAGTAATATCCGACTTTCATCAACTACGACAAGAACGCTCCTGTTTGATTCGCCCCAAATGTGTGTGTAAGTTGATTGTAATCTAAGTCTGTCGGGATAATAGTACCAAGTAATACCATCTTCTTTCGAATGATTTTGTTTTGCAAATTATCTGTGTAATTGTCACTAGCGAATACCTTAAGAACATAACACGAAACACCACAAAATCCTAGAGTGCCTTTATAATGATAGTGATGACACGAGATTGCAATTCAATAAAAACCAAATCTGCCATTACATGGGTAACGTGTGGGTATCTGTCAAATGGTAAAATAACAAATAATCCAGTATTATTATATACGGATTGGTACAGTAAACTATAATTTGCGTATTAAATGCATATATGTATTCGAAAAGACATGATAAATAAAGATAAGAATGTAACTGTAGAATAAATACATTTTTGCACAAGACGCCATTATGTGGGTACAATTTATGTTAACCTATCAGAACTAATCTCATTAGTGTCACCACTCTGATTATACAGGCACTCTACATAATTCTGGATTTAACTCCGTTGTTGTTTTCGTGAATGCTAAAACACGTAAATAGGATGAATACTTGTATTAAAGCCCTTTTAAAAGCAAATGCCTCAGAAGACAAGGTAAGCTTAAATAGTAATTATTCCTGAAATGTTAATCTGAAGACATTCTATCTATTAGTAATGGTAATTTGGACATACCCTTCAATAGTTATTTGTAATTGCGCTGCAATCATCCAGCAGAAGATATTAAATTAATTGATGACTTAACCTTGAAAAGAAACATGTTTCTTATATTATTTTGAGTTTTAAGCTAAAAATTTAGGCTGCAGACAAAATGTACAAGCAGTCGTAGTGTAACAGGAATTCTAATGTAAGCGACAAGAATATTCTTTCAAAAGGTAGTTAAAACATTTAAGCAGCAGTAGTGTAATTCAAGAAGTAGTCTGTACCTATATTTTATGTTAAAGTCAGGACATTTATGTAGAAGTCAGGACATTACATTGTTATACTCTGAAGGAACTTGATATGGTATGATCATAGTTATGTGATTAAAAGTTAGGTTAAGTACAACTATGTAAATTGTTGGACTACGTAAGCTGAAGGATAGTGTAAATATTGTATGCTGTTGGTGCAGTAAGAATCGAGGCCATAGTTGCCGATTATAAGAGTATTAATGGCGTGTAGCACACTGGTAAATTTATACCCACTGGTTATGCTAACCTACTGAACCGTCACAACAGAAAAATTGTGTGTAAATCGATTGCAAGTGCGGCCTTTGTACTTAACAGTATTTGCATGATGTGGACCCACTGATGTAAACGGAACCCTAACAACTAGTTGCTAGGCATTATTGCATTCTATATCTATATATTATATATACTAAAAGCCAATTGTCTCGCTCTTTTTAACACGAACGATTAAAACGGCAAAGCTATACCCCAAAATTGACGAATTGGGGAGACAGTTTTCTGAGAACCTGGCGCATCTACGCTGGGAACGAAAGTGTCACGCGACGGGGACCACGGTCCCACGTGCCTTAGGCCATTTTTCACGTCTCCGAAGAGAGAACGAGGGCCCGAAAGGAGTTTTTGAAAATTTTAGAACGTGCAGAAAAAGAGTATGAATCATAGTATTTTGCCATAAGGCCTACGTGTAAAATAAAAAATATGGACTAGGTTCGATTTTAAAATGGCGGTGGATCGATACAGATGACCGTGACACATCAAACTTCGGATAAGGTTAAGTTAAACGCACGAAAAATTCAATTTCAGGTTATAAATTATCAAAACCGTCAAATCAGTTTGAGTTCGCGATATGGCATTTGCCGGGAAACGTCAAAATTAGCGGAAAGCACCAGTCGTGTAATACACAACACATAATGACTATCTATTCACGTTTATCGATCGGTTGTCAAGTTTAAATGTCAGAAGGCCGACAAATAAAGGGATTATGAAGGGAAAGTGGTACCTTTCAGATACGTATTAGTGTTATTATTATCAATTGTTACTATTTCTTTTCTATTTATGAATATAGGAACAATGCCGACGGATATGATAAAATAAACTTAAAGTGTATTATCGCACGTAAGTACAGTGACAAATATAACGATCTTTCTATATTTTATTAAGATATATTAAACACAAATTATATATGTCATCGAAATGTCGTCACTTCTCGCGAAAGAAGTACTGAAGCAAGCCTAAATAAAGAATCATCTGAGTTTTCTTTATTTGTCAGATGTGTCCGAAACACTTCAAAATAACATAAATACATCAAACATGTAAAATTCCCGTAAGCATTTATGTAATTTCGTTTATCAATTCAGTTATAAAAGCAAGCATTTAAAGTATGCGACTATGCGGGTTGGCACAAACTAATCAGAAGTACATTTTCGGTTAAATGGTATTAGGAGCCAGCAAGATTTTTGATTGGGTTTTACAAAGTACATATATATACAACTATTAAAGCGTAATATGAAAATTAATTAATTCTCTCAATGACCTGTAAGTTTAAAACATGTTTTGTTAAAGTTCATCATGTTATGTTGTTAATTTCATTTGACAATTGGAAAGACAATGTTGTTAAGCACTCTCAGTCTGACATTTCGTTCTCACAAGTTTATGTGTGAACGAATACACTACAACGAAGTATTGTCACGATGACAGGTGGATCGACAATTTGGTTAAACATCAACTTTTCATTGTCGTATAAGTGTCACGATGACAGTCTGTCAAAAAATTTGAAGTATACACTATTTTTATCGTAAACTTGACACAAGGCATGGTATTACCAATTTTATAGAACGAATAACATGAAACAACATTTAATTGCCGAACCGTCTTGGTTTTTTTTTTGTCTGTCGACGTTCACCTTGGGCTAGATGCACACAATTAGACAATTAGACTTAGCAATCAGTAAAAACATTAACAAAACCATAAAGATAGAAACTGAAAGTGTCATGAGCTCTGATCACAATCCAATTATAATAACTTGGAACGAAGACATAACCGAAAGAACATATCACACCTTCAAGACAGACTGGGCCGGCTACAAAACAGAACTAGAACAAACCATCACTGCAGTTCCTAAAATACAAAACACTGCAGAATTAGAACAGAACATAAAATCACTACAAGATAAAATAACAAACGCTGTTGAAAATAACACCATCAAAATAGAAAGGATATATAAATCAGGTAGTCTACCACATCATATTAAAGAACTAATAAAGGAAAAGAACAGAGCTAGGAGAAGACAAAACTATACTAAACAACCTTCAACATCAAGTACATAAGGAATTACTGGAATCGAAAAATGTAGAATGGCAAAGAACACTCGAAGAAATAGGTGCAGAGCCCTCTAAGACATGGAAAATAATCAAGGCAATCAAAAGAGAACAAATACAAATCCCACCACTTCAATTCAATAACTCCACACAAGTCACAGCAGAAGAAAAAGCAGAAGCTCTAGCGGAATCACTAGAAGAGCAATTCACTCCGAACTTGGATGAAGTAGACATGCAACACGTAATGCAGATTCACAAAGTAGTAAGCAGAGAAATACGTGAACCCCACTCCCCTAGCAACGACCCAGTCACAGCCGAGAACCTAAAAGCAATCCTTAAAGCATTAAATCCCAAAAAAGCTCCTGGTATAGACAACATCACCAACAGATCACTACAAAACCTCCCCCCAAAAGCAATAATGTCAATTCTAGCAATAGCAAACTCCGTTATCAGACTCCAAACATTCCCAAAGATATGGAAACATGCCAAAGTAATAATTATACCTAAACCAGGAAAACCAAAAACAATACCAAGCAGCTACAGGCCCATAAGCCTGTTACCATCCATTAGCAAAGTGATAGAAAAAATAATCCTACAGAAGATAAAGTACCACTCTGATAATCAAGACATAATACCAGAAGATCAACATGGGTTTTTAGAGAAGAACATTCAACGATAACACAACTTTCAAGAGTCACTGAGACTATCCAAGACGGATTCAATAAAAATCAAGTGACGGCAGCTGTATTTCTCGACATAGCAAAGGCATTTGATAAAGTCTGGAGGCAGGGACTCATATATAAAATGATAATACACAATTACCCAACACACGTCATAAAAATCACGAACAGTTTTCTCTAAGGACGCTGCTTTCAAGTTAGCATCCAGAACACACTTTCCTCAATAAAACATCCAACAGCGGGAGTCCCCCAGGGCTCATGCCTGTCACCTCACCTATATACAATATTTACAGCAGACATACCAGTATCAAATCCTACAAGATACTTAAATACGGCCACCTTTGCAGATGATTCGGCACTGCTCTCAACATCAAGATGTCCGACGAACGCGGTACAGGAACTCCAAACGCACCTAGACAACACGATAAAATGGTTCAAACAATGGAGGACAACAATAAACGAAGACAAATCCCAAGCAATAATCTTTCAAAGGAATCTGAAAACAACAGGCAACGAAATAACCATCAACAACAACACTATACCATGGAGTAGAGAAATTAAATACCTGGGAATATACCTGGATATAAAGCTCAATTATAACACACACATAGCAAAAACGATAACCAAAACCAAACAAACAAGATGTCAACTATGGCCTCTTATAGGCAGAAGAAGCCAGCTGAACACGAACAACAAAATTCTACTTTACAAACAAGTATTAGGTCCAATATTCACATATGCATGGGTGCATATGTGCAAGACCAACATCAAAAAACACCAGTCTTAGAATGATACTAAATGCTCCATGGTATATGAGAAATAATCAAATAATGAATGAAACAAATACCCCAACCATTATTGACTACATCAAGGAAAGAGCGCTCAGTTTCTATAACCAGATGGAAAACCACTCAAATCAAAATCTTAAAAGAGCACTTGCTCATCAATTATCATCAATTATTATTATTATTACTATTGTATCGGTCATTTATCGTATCTTTAATGTCTTGGACACATCTCTGTCATCTTTCTACATACAAATATACATACAGCGTCTTTAATTTAAATTTAGAGTAGCTTATGATATCAATATTAATTTGGGAATACTGTGCTATAGTAATGTTTTTCATTTTGACTACCTACTGTCATAGTTAAGTCAATTTATTGAAAAGTTCCACAGTGTTTTCAAATTAATATTGAAATCGTAGGTTATTCCAAAAAAAATTAATTGAAGGCACGGTATGTCTACAGTGACATTCAATTTGACAATTCATTCTCGCAATAGATCGAACTGTCACCAACATGACAGTTTGCAAGAAAATTTAACGTATGGGCAACGTTTATCATAAAACTTGAGACAAATAAAGTTAGAGTACTACCAAATTTAAAAAACAAAGAAATTTATATATGATACAACAAATCTTGATCATACAACCATCTTAGGTTTACCTGTTCGGCCTACTTACATTCAACTTAGACTAGGTGCACACGCATTATATCAAACTTGAATGTCAACGAAATGTTCCAAGTAATCAGCTTTCAGTAAATTCTATAGAAATGTTAAACATTTTATGGGAAATTTTTTAGTTAATAAATCCATTTGTCTATAATTATAGATGCCACAATAATGTATAATTAATTTCTAGAGATATTTCATCTAATTTGCATCTTCATTCATAAACTAATTAAAAGAAAATTTATAACCGTTAAAATTCAAGTGCCTCTGCGACTGGCAGTAGTCACGTTCCAAAGAAGCAATTCAAACTCGAAGAGTTTCATGGAATAACAAAAATAGCAAGTATTCTATTAAATTAATGTGTCCTAAATAAAAAAAAAGTGGAAAGAGTAAATTGAATAATCAGCACTTGATGACTTATATCGACATTTTATGACAAACATTATGGAGCACTGATGAGCTTGATTATTTGCAACCAACGTCATATAAATTTATTTCTATTGACTATTGTCCCGGAAGCCCTACGTTAATTGTAATTCAAAGAAACGAATACATCATGCTGATCAAAATTGGTGAACATAGTATATTATTAAACTAAAATTAAGTAACAGTTAAAGGGTGTAGCCATCTTTACTCATCTATTATTATTTTAACACCGATATATTTAACTAGAGCATACGCGAAATGTTGGTCAGCTCAACATTCACGTTAGGTGGCTTAAATGTTACAGGAAACGTCAGAATTGTCAGAAAAAGTCCATCTGACTTTTGATTAATGTTGGCAATTTCACAAAAATTTAATTGCAGGTTATAAAACGTCAAAACGATCAATCGATTTCAGTTCGTGATGAAATCTGAACTGCTTTCATGATTTATTTGAATTATTTCAAAAAAAAAAGGTTAAACACCCTGACATCTGTCTGATATTTCATGGTTCATGTTTTTAAGCTTCATCGATATTTATTGTAGACCTTGACACAAAAAGATATGAAATTACAAATTTTATACAGCGAAATGACTAAAATATTAATGAGAAAAGTGCTATCAGATCCATTTTAGTTTTGCCTATATATCGTGCCTTCAAATACCTACTTTCCGCATTAGAGACGGCCATGCTTTTTTTTAATGGTTGGTGACAGTGCATAATTTTAATAGTTTGGTTATGTCATATAAATAATAATAGGCGTCTATAATTTGAATTTAAGTATGACAACTGTCAGAATTTGAAGTTTTCAAAAAATTAGCATGTACACCAACATTGATTAAAAACTTCAAAAACAGCCTACTCTAATGCGAAAAGTATTTGACGGCACGGTATTAGACAATTACCTTAAAATATGATTTATATTATTATTACTAGGTGACAGACGAATCAAATTCCAATGTAATGACAATGGTTTTGTAACTATTCAATTTACTAAAGTAAATATTCCAGTCTAATTCAACAATTACTTCTACTAAATAGTTTGATTGTCAGTAGAAAGTTTGAAGAATGGGCAGCGTTCAATCATTTAATGCGATATGTTTGAAAATACACCACTAAATCAAATTGTTAATCAAACATTCTGATGATGGTTGATGATGATCGCGTCCCAGGCTGGTGGCTCTTATTTCGATGGATTGGTTGTAATCATGAACTACCTTTTTGTGTTATTTTTCCTTAAATACTTAATAAAAATCACAAAATGATCCAACAATTACAAATTATATTCTTTTTACAGTGTGTGTAAGCAAAATGTTTACACAGATATTCCAACGTCGGTCAGTATTATTTTTGGTTATTGTTTTTAGTTCAACTACCAGCGTCACTACTAAATATTGAAATTATAATAGGATCGTCTCAGCAACCGACATAGCCAGAGCACGATCTACAGGCGACGACTCAATGTCACTGCAAACTCACTTTGACAGGAACAATTTCAGAGCAGACAAATGAAACTAATTATTAATATGGAAGCCAGTTATAAATTCACTATTATAAATAAAAGTAATAAGTCATACTTATTCTATATCAACATTTTATTTAAAACTTGATTCTTCTGTGTAATGGGCATGCATTGTTCACAAATTTGCATTATAACAAAAGGTATGTCAAAAGTATGTTTGCGGGCCATGATAATTGGCAGGTTAAATTATGCAAAATTAAAATAAATCTGATATTACATTTTCAATAATGATTTAGTCCTTTCATTGTGTAAAACTAATAAAACTATGAATCTTTTAGTGTCAAGTCTTAGTATTACGCTAAATAGCATCTAAATTTCAAACTCCAACAACGAAAAGTCAGACTGACGTTAAGATGCTTTAAATTGTCGTTCCACCTGTGACCGTGACAGTACTTCGTGGACAAAGATATACGTCTATACAAGGTGTGCCAAAAGTTTAGAGAATCAAAAATGATTCTTTTTGGCGTTTTACAGCGAACTGTAATAAAACTGTAAGCGGACGCGAAAGGCGATTCAAGCTCGAAGAGATTGATGGACAGCTAGTTTTGATAACTAAAATCAATTTCGTATACACGAACAGCTGTTAGGTATCAAAATAAATTGCAATTGGTTATATAAATTGTGCACATCCCGATCCAGTGTTGTTTATGATATATTGTAGTATGATTGGAAACCGACGAGCATTGATTTAGCTGTGTTAAATAAGTGACTGTAATTGGTGTGTGTATATTGTTATGCACGGCAATGATTTGGCTTTGCCAGTTTAATTTTGTGTTTGCCTGTTTATATTATTATACATTTATTCATTTTTACAACTTAATATTCATTATACTCTGTTGTTGAACTTCTTGAGTTTAAATACTGTAGATATAAATCGGTATTCCTGTTTTCCTGCTTTTACGCATAAAACATGTGGCGCATTTAAGGACTCGCATCCTTCGCACCTACTATATCAGCTACAAATTCATTGCTTTTGATTTTCGCTTAAATTTTTGGATTTTTGTTACCTGATTAGACCAAAACAATAATCAAGATGATGTTACAATTTTTACAACTATTATTTTTTTTTCTGTTTATTAGTTCCATGGAGTACCACCGAAAGCCAATTTTATGTTATATGTTATGTCTATATTTATTATTATTATATACATAGTTCATTCGTCGATGTGAAATGATTAAGAAGATATAATTTTTCTTTTATATATTAGTGTATATAAAATAGAAATTTTATAAAAAGAAGCATTTTTAATATGTATCAACCTGAATCAACTGTATATAGAGTATATATTAACGTTAAAAGTGAAGGCAATTGCAATGCCTGGACGTATCAAAACTCTCGATGAAATATTGCGGCGTTTTTGTCTGATGCTGACTATCATATAAAATGCATTGGATATAATGAAGAGCAAATTAAAAACGCAGTAAGTAGAATATTTAAAATGGCCTTTAAATGTAGTAAAGATACAAATATAGCACAAAAAATTAAAAATCCTACTACTAAAAAGATCTTTGTCTAAACACGATAATAGAACAAAGTAAAAGCATAAATGAATTTGTTGAGAATTAGAGGACTGTATCAATTTTAATTTTATACTTGAATACAAGCTAAATTATAATATTCTTTATTGCAACTTGTTTTACAATAACGCTTTCTAACTTGTTCTCGTTGTCTCTCTTGTCCGACTGTTTTGGTGACGCTATTGGTGCCCAGGACCAATTTAAACAAATACTTTCCTGATACATTGCTTCAAAGATTGGTTGAATTGATCAATTCATAAGCGACTAATCTACAACACATCGTTGATCAAAGACAATATGACGTAATCGGTTTTCCAAATTCCAGAATGCTTTTAGTAAATTTCACAACCTGGCTAGGTAATTCAGACAGACGATGGAAAAGTGCACCTGATTTACTATTAATTCGAAACCGTGTTTACAATTGCCAGTTAAAACTTCTCTTTATATTGATGAACAAAGTATACCTTTCAAAAGCAAAATCAATATAAAGCAATACATGAAAAATAAATCCAAAAAAATGGGGTTTCAAAATATTGAATTGGCTGCCCAAAATGGTCAAATCTATGACTTTCTTATTCATCAATAATCCACCACTATATATATTCCAAATTTGGGATGGGAGCAGTAACAGTGATGCATTTAGTTGAGAGAATCGACTGCATCAATCAACGTCTTTTTCTTGACAATTATTTCGGAACCTATAATTTGTTTGAATGCATTAATTTCGAAAATATACTTGTTATTGAGACAATACGCTTGAACAGATTCTCTAATGACTTTTGATTTATGACAAAGAAATGAGAAAGATAAAGAGAAACACTATATGTACTGTAGTAATCAAAGATGGAATGTTTGAGTAATAAAGAGGTAATAGTGGCTTTTAACTTTATAGGAAGAGAGATAACAGATAAATGTTGAAAATGGGAAAGAAACGATAACAAGATATAGAAGTACCAAGACCAGAACAGTTCCAAATAATCAACTTTAACATGACATGGGTCGACAAGTTGGGACCTGTTGGGTACTTATCGTTCTTATATACTGTAGTTGCAAAGATTGAACGGTTTGATAATAAAAGGATAATACGGTTGGTCTAAATTTATAAAAAAATGTACCACAGGTAAGTGTAAAAGATGGAACAAGAAAGGATAACAACATACAGAAATATCAAGACCAGAAGGAATCAAAATATTCTATGATATCAAGGGAGGGGTTTACAAGTTGAGATCTGTTGAGTATTTGTCACTCTTACGTAGGATTCAGAAAATGTTCGTATGGCATGACCTTAATTTGACTTTAGTTTGTTCTTGGTTGGAGTACAGAAAACAAATGGATGCTTGAGGTTTACCCAAGAAAAAGAAATCTTGAGCTTTCCGAAAAGCTGTAGAGAAAAGCCTGATTTTGACAAAAATTACTTCACAACTTAGCCGACATTCTGGGGATCAAATGGAATCCGATCCTAGTACAAAGAAACGAGAGGTGCTCCTCGCAAGTGAGTCTAGATATGGTGTTCTTCATTTTGCATTGTCTTCTTGATTTCGAATTTAAATTTGAATTGAAAATTTTAACTTAGGTGTCAGCTAAAGCATATAAGGATTGTTTACGATCTGGTGCACTTTAAAGTTGATTCACTAAGTTTGTTGTTTAGGCTCTAATTTCATATTCCACAACATTACGAGTATATTAAGCCACATGTTACTTGCTATATTTTATCTGCAAACTTAAACTCGTGGTTAGCTTCCGCATTTGTGACAATGTCGCAAAGTTTTAACTTGACTTCGTCAGTACCTCACTCACTGGAATTTTCTAGTTTAGATTATTTTTAACCGTCATGTCAAAAAAAAGCATGTTGTTTAATCTCGTTATTTGTTTATGTTTATTATAAGAACAAAATCAAATATGAAAACATACCGTAGTCGTCAAATTATAATTTCGGTTTATACTTGTATACCATGCAGAAGATGACCTTTTAATATGCAGCGATGCCTGCTTGCTAAAAGTGGTGGGAGAGCAACGCAGTGTCGGGGGACCCTCACGCCTTACATTTCATAGGAAACGTTTGTCGAGTGTACTGTCTTGGCAGCCTCGCTTATGTTTATCTTTAGTTTATTTCATCGCGCTCTTTTCCTCTTTCTACTTTCGTATCAGAAATTAAAATATGTCGACTACGGTATATGTTAATACACATTTTAATGTATATTAACAATAATAATTACATGTTTTAGCTACTCTTCATAAGTTTATTTTAAATATAGTTTGTATACATCAGCTTTATAATTTAATGTCGCGAAACAATTTAGATATACACTATTTTCAAGTTTCGCAATATAATAGATGCCTTTTATTATGAGCAATTGAAATATTTTAATATGCAACAGTAATAGAGGTACCTAGTTTGTGAGAATTTACTGTGTTATTTCTGTATACAGGGTATCCCAGAAGTAAAGAGACGGAGTAGCAGAAATCGGAAGCTAGATTGTGTAAAAACGTACCCTCAAATTATCAAGTTTTTATTCGTGCGCAGGCGGCAGAAAATAAAATAAAGAATTCAATTGGCCTTACGCCGACCCTGGACGACTTATTACTTGTGTTAAAAAAAGGAGGAGGAATAGATACTTCATAATAAATATCAAACCATTAATTACTTTATTTTTACACCTGCTAGAAAAAAATAATTACATTCTTGATATTTACTGTAATAAAGGCTAGAAAAACTACAATTTATTGAATATTCAAAAATAATAATAATCAGCTGTTTCCGACTACAAACACATTAAAGAGCAACAACCTTCCTATTTTAAAAATAAAAACAATATATTATTGTCTGCAATAAAGTAGGTCGCCCACCTGGGTCAACAACCGACTACATAGCTGCGTTATCTAGACGCATCGGGCAAAAAATATGTTTTATATGAATGAGTACGATTTAACGTTTTTTTTTCCCGTTTTATACAAATAAAAGCGTATTTTTCTATGAATGCGTGTTCGTTTCTGTTTACAAATGAGCATTATTGCGTGTATTTATAAACATACATTCTGTGCTAGGTCCGTAATGTAATTTTTTTATCTAAAAAATAACATAGAAAATTAAATTTTTAATTTCTTCGTTATTGCGGTATATTTGGGTCTGTTTCTATTCGGACATTACATACCTGCTACTCCGTCTTTCTATTTCTGGGACAGCCTGTATTGCTTATATGTAGATGATAGTAGTTGTAGAATACATAAATACCATTATCAAAAATAATATTATTATTGCATATTGAGTTGATATATTTTGGTATTGTTATTATACCACAAATTATTGTACATGACCTATAGAGGTGTGTATCTTTCTATTCAGGATTCTAAAACTTGTTAACAATGGTATTGATTTACCTGTTCTTCTTTCTCAAGGTAATTTCTTAGTACCCAGGTATGCTTCTAGATCAGCTGATACATTCTACGTACCCGCAGCTCATACAAATCTTCTATTGAAATCAACTCTCTATCATATATGTACGAAGGCCAACCTTTTGTGTTCTGACTCCTTCTGGAAAAAGAAGTTTCTTCATCTTCTTCTTCAGTACAATTACTTTTTTATTCATTTTATTTTGCATAGTATATTTAAGTTTTCTCCTTATTATTTTTATTCTTGTATCGTATTGTCAATTATTGTTAATTTTTGTGTTTTACCCTGTAATTATATGTTTCTGTTGGGTAATAAAGATTATTATTACTATTATTATTATTATTATTATCATACGAAATATACTGGTCCAGTTCTAAATAAGCCAGAAATTGCCGCACAGAAAATAAAATTTATAATCGGAAGAATTTTTATATATAAATAGAACAAATCAACAAACACTTACAGAAGAAATGCAGTTACCAGGATGAAAAAAAAACTGCATATGCTTGCATAAAGTGCCAAACTCCTACTTGTTTACAAATTTGCCAAAACTGTCTATAAACTATTTATAACATTGAATCCATTTTAAGTTTACGTGTGATTTAAAAAAATATTTTTGTTATATATGTCTTTTTCAATATTTTACTGTCTTTAGTGTCATATACCATGTTATTCGTATTACTAGTGTTTGATCAATGTTGCTACCATTATGCTTATTTCGAAAATTTGCTTTTTTTTGGAAAATAAATTTCTTATTAAACACCCCAATATAAAAAAAATCACAACATTTATGCGTTTAAAACGTGAAAATATTTATTTATTGGATTTTTTAATTTGCCGATCTCTCAGACCGCTATATGTTCACTACGTAGCAAAAGTATGGTCACGGTGGTTGGGGGTTAAAATAGCAGGTAACGTTTGATTTTTTTAAAATATTTTATTGTAGACATACATATATGAAGATGCGTAGGATTTCTGAAAATAAAAGAAAAATATACAAAACATACTTCACTAATTTTAACGTTAATTAACACTTGAATTTAAAGTATCGAGTAATGGGTTTAATATTTTACTTTACAAATTACTATAAATAAATACATAAATATCCTTCTGGCTAAGGTCAGAAGTTAGTCGTTTTATGACAGCGCAAGCCCTTCTAACATAGCCTAACGACTACCAATATAGCCGAGACAGACGATTTTACGTGCTCTCGAAGTAAGATATCAGCTCAAAAATTGAATAAAAATTTACAGATGTGTGGTTTGAAGTCGAACCCGAGGCATATAACTCTTATAAGCAAGCGAGTGTACCACCATTAGATTAGAACTGCTTTTATATATTTACTGAAGCTTTGATTTATAGCATTTTTCTCTCTTCAGCTATTGTCTACTTGGTTTGACAATACCATATGTTAATATCTAGATAATATTTCTAATACATGTTGTACATTTTAAATCCTACACAATATTTGAAAGTAAAATACTAATAAATACAATAAATGCTGACATCTAGCGTTTTTTTATACAATGCTAAAACTACAACACAGTACATGGAGATAAGCATAAATCGATGTGAATAATCTGCCTAATTTAATGTCCATACAAAATGAATTACCCAAGCGAATATACATATTTGAATTCGGTCCGTTGTAATAAAGTTACTATCTGTGCCGAATTTGACGCAATAACAATGACGATGAACGCGGAACGGCCGCGCACACATATTTTATTATTCGAATCACGCCAGCAGATTCAATTACGACGGGTATCTATTTTACCGGCCGGGAAAGAGAGAGGATATCGTCACCACGACCGGTTGCAAAATGCGGCGGGTACAATTTGCGTTTCCACGTTATACGTGAGGATTGTAAAAAGTATTTTGTATCTGTTTGTGCTGTTGATATTCTTTCTTGCTACCTGTACGTGCGATATCCACTATGAAAGGATCAGATAGAATAGCTACAAAAAAATTTGCATAGATTGAAAAATGGATTTTCGCCACAATAAAAATTTATTACTTGCGTATGTTTAGAGGGGATAAAATGCCATTTTTGTCAGTTAACAACTTCACGGTTGCGAAGTGTTGAATTTTTTAAAATCATTGACATTGAAATGTTGTTTGTTGAACGAAAAGGACGGCGCTTGCAGTCATTTTGCTTTTCGTAGTATTGCACCCTTTTGTTTGGCATGACGAAAAAAACTGCAACAAAAACCTCATTCAATGCAAAAATTGACTGTCGGCGGAATAGGACAACACACCGGAGCCTACTTGATGCGATCAACTCGCAGGGACGATAATCCAACCCGTAAATAACTAGTCGCAGAAAAAAGTATCATTATTTAAGTCCTATATTTGAAAAACTCGGTAGTCAACAAAATATTACAAAATTAGTCTGTGTATAAAGTGATATGGGGAAAATATTTTTATATAAGTTTTATGAGAAAAACATATTCTTTGTATTTCGATTTTATCGGAACCCGTTTTAGTAAATAAAAAACCAGTAGTCATTTAAGATAATAATAATAATAATAGTGCCTTTATTTCATGCTGCCCAATAGGCATGAAATACGTGAGAAATACATCTAATATGATATATAAATTTACCTTATAATAATATCCTGCTTAAAATCTATATCAAAGAAATCATTAATGTTATATAAACAGTTTTCTACTAATATCTTTTTAATTTTTGTTTTAAATGCTTTGAGTATTTTGGCTGATGTTGTCTGTGGTATTCGCAAGCTTTGTTTTGTATTTTCACGTGTGTCATAATTTTGATTCGTCTCGTGTTGGGACAAAAGGTCTTTATAGTGCTTTTTGGCGAAGCACACACATTCGTAGATGTAAATTCCAGGCATAGTGAGTAGCTTATTATTTCTTGAACACTTCACTGCACGTCTCCCTTCTTTTGAGGTTGAATATACTTCGTAAAGAGGACTTTTGAAGTATGAATACCCTGTTTGCTTCTAGCGAGTTTCCCCAGAAAATTACCCGTAACTTAATCTAGATACTATGTAGACCTGGTATGCACTAAGGGCCGCTTCGATATGAACTTGGGATGTGATAGTTCGCAGCGCGTAGACCATTCCGGAGATCTTTTTGGTGAGCAGATTACTATGCTCTTTCCAGTTTAGTAGACTATCCAGTTCTAGTCCTAGAAATGGGGTGTGTTCGGTTGATTTTAAATCAGTGTTCTAGTACATAATTTCCATTGCTTCAGTTTTTTGTAAGGTAAACCTTATCATATTTGTTTTATCAACGTTTAATTTTAATCTACTTTTATCAAACCACTCATTTATTGTATTCACTGTGTTCACTATATTACCTTTTAGTAGCATACTGTCCTCATCTGCAATAATAATTGAGGTACCATCAGCAAATATGTTAATAAAGTTATTGCTAACTTCTGGTAGGTCATTAGTGTATAACAGAAATAGAAATGGCCCCAATATGGATCCCTGGGGTATTCCATGTTTGATCTGTAACCAGTCGTTCGCAGTTTCTTGCTTTCACTTTTGCTGCTACACATTGAATGCGATTTGTTAAATAGGATTTAATTAATTCATGAACTATTCCTCTGAAATCCAGAAACTCTAACTTTTTTAGAAGGATATCGTGATTCACACTATTGAAAGCTTTAGACAGATCTAAGAAAACTCCTGCCACCTCTCTTTTATCAATTAATGCCTCTGTAATCTTACTAATTGTCATGTATATTGCTCTAGTTGTTGATCGTCCTTGGATGTACAGGGTTATTGACTATATTTGGACCAATTTTGTTATTTGAAGGATTAGAAAAACGTTTAAATTAGGAAAGTTGTATGATTTCACTCAAGGCGCTAGAATTTGATATCAGAAAAAACAAACGAACGTTGTAAAGCCGTCAAAAACGGCTAACTTAGTTTTTTTAAATGGAATACCCTATATAATGTTACATAATCTGATTCTAAATAAAATTTCGAGTATAATCCATTTATATAACATATACCTACATTCAACTGTTTTCGCGCTATCGCTGATTGAAAATCGTACTACTAATATGTTTTCTACACCCTTCGTATATGAATTTACGTAAGTCATTACGGGGTTTCTATGGAAACATCGGTAACTGTCAGTTGCCATTAATAATTAAGCCTCCAGAAAAAGGGAAAAACTGGTTTATTTTCACTCATTATGGGATATACTCAACAAGAACAACTTAATTTACGGCATTGTTTATACTGATCTAAAACTAATGAATTAATTACAAAAAATGTGGAATTAATATTGAATATTCACTTTAACAAGTGCTCAAAGTGACTTCCGTTTTGTTCGACACAAAGACGATAACACGTTTTTAAGTTGTGGACGGCATCCCTCAACGACTGCTTCTGATGGATTCGAATAAACTCTATTTCTTCCAAAATTTTCCATCTTAAATCTGCTAAATTGTCGAATGTGTGTTCATGATGCACTCGCTCTTTAAGCCATCCCCAGAAAGACCTGTCCATCAAGGTAAGATCAGGGCTATTAGGACACCATCGAATTGAACCATTTTTTTCCAACCCAAGTCTCATATCTATCATTTAAGAAGTGAGTTACGTTCGCCGTGTTGTGAGGAGGGGCACCATCTTGTTGCCAAATAGATCGGTTGAGGATGTTAAGCGGTAATTGATCTAAAAAGTTCTCTATTTCTTCAGTGAGAAATTGGTAATATCTATCACCAGTTAAACCGCCTTCGTAAAAGATAGGTCCTAATATTCTATCGCCAACAACGCCACACCAAACACTGAAAGCTTTCCATCCTGATGTTTTAACGGCTTTAACAAGGCCAGGGTTTTCTTGACACCAATAATGGGTATTATGTTTATTATGGGCACTATTTGTTGCGAAGCATGCTTCGTCTGTCCATATTATTCTGTCAAAAAAAGTGTCGTCCATACGTAGTTGTTCCAACATAGCATTACAAAATTCAAGTCGTTGGCGTTTATTTGCTTCGGAAAGTTGTTGAACTTTCCAAAACTTATAAGATTTGTATCTGAACTTCTTGAGTGTGCTTTGGGCTCTGTAGAATGTGGTATTTAATGCTTCACATGCTGTAGGTATAGAGTGAGTCGGATTTTCTAAAAGTTATTTATAAAATGTTTACAAATAAGTTAGTAAAATCAAGTTTTGTATATACCATTAAAATAAAGAAGAACATTTAACTGAACATGATCGTCAGGTTGTCGCGCTGTCCTTTTTTTTCTTTTAAAACCTTGAGAATTTATTATTTTCGTGTAGACTCTAGCAAAGATGTTCAAACTTGGAACTTGCAGGTTCTGATACAATCTTGCATATAAGGTCCTGGCTTCCCTTTTATTTTTATTACATTTAACGTATGCCATAAATATATTAAGTTGTTCTTGTTGAGTATATCCCATAATGAGTGAAAATAAACCACTTTTTCCCTTCTTCTGGAGGCTTAATTATTAATGGCAACTGACATTTACCGATGTTTCCATAGAAACCCCGTAATGACTTACGTAAATTCATATACGAAGGGTGTAGAAAACATATTAGTAGTACGATTTTCAATCAGCGATAGCGCGAAAACAGTTGAATGTAGGTATATGTTATATAAATGGAATATACTCGAAATTTTATTTAGAATCAGATTATGTAACATTATATACGGTATTCCATTTAAAAAAAACTAAGTTAGCCGTTTTTGACGGCTTTACGACGTTCGTTTGTTTTTTCTGATATCAAATTCTAGCGCCTTGAGTGAAATCCTACAACTTACCTAATTTAAACGTTTTTCTAATCCTTCAAATAACAAAGTTATCTATTGGTCCAAATATAGTCAATAACCCTGTACGCATTTTGCATGTTTGTTAGTATTTTGCTTGATTCTGCGAATTCGACCATCCGTCTTAATAATATTTTTTCCATAATTTTGGCTATTACCGAAATTAGTGCAATTGGCCTATAATTTTCCAGACTGTGTGTATCTCCTTTCTTAAATTTAGGCTGTATTATAGTTGCCTTAAAATGATCATGAAAAATACCTTTTTCCAGGCAAGAGTTTATTATTAACGATAGCGGCGTGCATAATAAGTTTGCACTGGGGGGTAAACCACTGCAGAAATCTAGTGTACACACTCAAAGAAATCACTAGAAATTTATTATAAATCGTCAGAAATCTTAAAGAAATCTTTAGAAACCTCTAGAAATCTTCAGAAATATTAAGAAATCTTCAGAAATATTAAGAAATCTTCAGAAATCTTAAAGAAATCATAAAGAAATCTACAGAAATCTTGAAGAAATCATAAAGAAATCTAAGAAATCATCACAGGTTGTAGAGAATTGTGCGCATGCGCTTTTATTTGCGAGATTGTTTTACCGTTTTGGCCAGTTTTCGCCATAGATATATAAAACATAAAATATCTACCTACAACGTTGATTGGTAAGTAACTTGAATATCTATTATGGGTAGACTTTAAAGCAGAAGGTTCTTGTTGAGTGAATATAATTTCTCAGAAGCGTCAAAATGAAGGCGGCGATCAACAGAGATAATAATGTTCACTTATTGATGAAAGAGGTTGGGGCTGTGATATTTACTCAATGTGTTTTTGACACATTGTGTTTTGGGAGACGCTATCATCTGGACATTTTTCATCACATTGTATTATTATTTTTCTTATTCTTTTAGAATGTCCAGTGCTTGTCAGTTGCGATGTCATTTACAGCGGATATGACTAATGAACAAAACCCTAAAAATGAAGATATGTTTGCGCTGGCTGAGCAAGCTTTGAATGTAAAAATTCCGGATTATTTGAAGAAATTATTAATTATAAACGGATATGACAATAAAGAGGTTTTTGCAAATATTTCTGAAAGCGACTTGACAGAAATTGAAATTTTCGCACGAGAAACTTTACCAAGTATAATAGCAGAAAATGAACAAAATCTGTACTATGGCTTCTTTTCCAATAACATCGAAAAATTTAAGATTGTTAGTGGCCATCGAAAGTTAATTTTTTTAATAGCGCAGTTTTATAAAAACACATCTCGGAATAACCATTCTTTGATACCACCTAAGTTACCACAAAGTCTGTCAAATGAAACTCCGAAAAGCCTTTCTATCAAACAAACTTCAGTCTCTTCCTCTGATAATAATTTAAAAACAAATCTAAATGTTGACCTTACTGAAGAAAATAAATTAATAGCAAAAGTACTGAAAAACTGGGCAAAAAGTAAGTGCGATCCTAAACAGTGGACTTTCTATAATAGCAAGTTTGATGAAATTGAATATAACTCAAAATTAGAGACTGATAGTGATAGCATAATTTGCGTTATAAAATGTTTTTGCAATTCACGTTTCAAGATATTTAAGAAAGCGGAAAAGAACAATTACCGCCCACGGTGGATTTATTCCAATATACACAGACACATCAACAGTTGCCATTTTGAAAAACATAGCGCCGAAGCTGCGGACACAAGAAAGCGGAAGAAAGAATCTTCTAGAAAAATTGATGGTTATCTATATAAAGTGACTCAAGAACCTGAAAAATATACTCATCAGAAAAAAATAGCTAAGATAAATATAATTTCTGATGTTGCTTTACACAGCCAAATAAAACCTGTCTCATGTAATAACAGTTCACAAATAGAAGATAATGGCAGTGAAAGTAATATTATCCAGCCGTAAGTATATAAACAGATATGAACGAATTTATTTTTAATATTTCTATCCATAGAATCTTCAATGAGACGGAATCATCTTCTGGATTAGACAATTGTTCAGAATGGGATTCAAAATATTTAGACCATACACTAGCGCAGAACAATAATCCACCAACAGAAGATAATAATGAAGAAACACAAAATTTTTGTCAGAGCAGGACTATCACGGGGACAAATAGTTCCTGCCCTGAATATCTGTCCCAAAATATTTTATCAGTCCAGAAATGGAAAACCTGCAAATACCAAAGACGTGAGCGACGAAAACGATTAAGAGAAAAAATGGATAAAACACAACAAGTAATAACAACTTTTTTTCCCCTTGTACAAAAAATTCAAGCCTTTATGGATCAGTGCCCAGAAATGAAGAAACATCTTACACAAAACTTGAAGGTAAAAGATGGAGATGAGGATATTACCAACAAACTAATTCAGACATTGTACGAAGTTTCTTTGCAAAATTCAAAAGTCTCAGATAAAAAAAACAATTTTGAGAATCCGCTGAAGAAATTTGCACTTTATCTTTATTATGTCGGAGGACGCCTTTTGTATGAAACATTACATGCAAATTTGAAAAACACATTGCCATCAATATCATCCTTAAATCGATTCTCAGCTAAATATAAACGAAACGCTGAAGAAGGTTTTTTTGATTTTGATGGATTAAAATCATTTCTAGAAGAGCGTAAGTATCCACTGTATATATGGGTAAGTGAAGATGGAACACGCATAACGGGAAAAATAGAATACGATCCTATAAGTAACAAAATTATGGGATTTGTTTTACCGTTAGAACATGGGTTACCGAAAGTCGACGCTTTTATTGCTACATCAGCAAAAACAATAGAAGATTATTTTCTATACCAAACGAAAACTCACTATGCTTATGCTGTAATGGCACAACCATTATGTGAATTTGCTCCACCATACTGTCTAACTATATTTGGAACGGACAACAAATTCACATCTGAAGATGTAAAAGAAAGATGGGCGTTTATGGCAAAAAAGGCAAACGAGTTTGGTATAAATATTGTGGGTTTTTCTTCTGACGGGGATCCTAGACTCCTAAAGGCAATGCGTCAGAGTGCACACCTTCCTAGTCCTGAAAATAGAATTTCACTAAGTAACTGGGAATTTTTTAAAATTGATGATGAAAAAAGTCATTTTATATTTACTCAAGATACCTATCACATAGCAACAAAACTAAGAACACGTTTATTGAAAAAAGATGATAAAAAATATATATTACCTGTCGGCAACTACACGGCTTCTGTGAGTCATCTCGACCTTCTGGTCAAAACTTTTACGAAAGATCAGCATTTACTCACTGCATCGGACCTTAATGGCGAAGATAAAATGAACTTTCAAGCAGCAGAAAGGATGTGCTCTGATAAAGTAAGAGAACTTTTGATAAAAAATATATCAGATAGTCAAGGAACGGTTGCGTTTTTAAAAATAATGAACTTTACTATATCAGCTTTTGTAGATAAAAACATATCTGTAGAGGAAAGGATATATAAGATATGGTATACAACTTTCTTTCTAAGAATTTGGCGGTGGTGGATCAAAGAGCAAAACTTGAAACTATCAGAAAACTTCTTGTCCTCAAATTGTTATTCATGCATTGAATTAAATGCTCATAGTCTGATACTAGTGATAAGAAGACTTCGCGAAGATAAAGCTATGACAAGTAATATGTTCCTTCCTTGGCTTTATAGTAGCCAAACTTGTGAAAAACATTTCAGAGCTACCAGATCTTTATCATCCACATTTTCTACTATTGTCAATTTTAGCATTAAAGACATTTTACGTCGCACAGATAGAATTCAAATGATTAATAATATAGTTAATGATTTGGGAAACACTATTACTTTTCCAAGAGAGAAAAGGAAACACGGTGTCGATCAAATAAATTACGACATACATACAGAATACGTTGTAAAAACAATTTCTGATGAAAAGATTAGACTTACAGTTGAAAGAGCTTTGGCAGAATGCTTGTCAGATATTAAAAATCTGGGAATAAATGTACGGGATAATTCCTGGAACACAGTGACCTTATCTCTGGTTAATTATGAACCTGACATAGTTGAAGAAGATAAACCTTTAAATGAAAGTCAAATGAACAACGAACTTGTTTTCATAGAAAATAAAGAAGACGTTTTATGTGACTTTACGACTCGCATTATTAAAGACCAAACCGTAAATGATGAAAGAAGCAGCGATGAGAGATTAGATTTATCATCTGATTTGCCTAATAGATCTGGACAATCTTTTGGTGAGAATCTACAACTAAAAGATTATTCGAGTGAAAAAACGGAGTTATTATTTGAAAACGAAAATTTGGTTAGAGTTTCTATTGGTGAAGGAAAAACTGCAGTGATAAAAAAATCATCATTATGTTGGCTTCTTGATTCAAAAGAAAGAGTGAGTACCGATCGGTTGCGAAGATTTATCCGCCTGGGTATCCGCCAGAATAGTAAAACTAAAGAAATTGTCTTAGAAAAACCGAATCAACAAGCAACTTTTTCAAAAAAAAACAAAACAGATAACAACAACAGCAGAAGACAATCACGTACCAGTCGTAAAAAAACAAAGAACAACAAAGAAATGAGTTCAGATGAAAGTACCTCTGAAGATGAGACAATTGAATTAGACGACAGTACTGATACAGAACAGTTCGGCTCAGATTCATCTCAAACTGAAACTGTTGAGACTATAAAAACTGAAACTAAAGAATCAATTAACAATTTTGAAGAAATAGAAATGGAAGACTATGTAATAGTTGAGCTGACATCATTGAAGGGTCACAAAAAACGTTTTGTGGCAAAAATATTAGCGTTAAATCCATATCGTTGCACATTCTTAAAACCAGCTTTAAAAACTAAAAACATGTTTGTCTACCCATCGATACCAGATGAAGCTGAAGTGGACAAGAATGAAATAATTCGAAAACTCCCGACCCCAGAAATCTCAAGAAGAGGGGCTCTTTTATTTAACAATATAGTCCAAGATTACTTATATTGCCCTCATTAGATGATTATGTTGTTATGTATGTACCTACACAGTTAATAAATTTTACTATTATTTTTATTTTTATAATGTTTTGTTTGTGACATCATTTATTTTTTTTTAGTTTTTGTATTTGTAATGTTTTTCTGTTAACTTTCTTTAATAAAATTTATTATAATTATCTTAAAATTATTGTTACTATTTGAAAAAAATTTTCAAGAAATCTGCAAAAAATTTTAGAAATCTTTAAAAATCTTCAGAAATCATCAGGTATCTTTAGAAATCATCAGAAATTTTTAGAAACCTTCAGAAATCTTATAGAAATCTCCAGAAATCTTTAGAAATCTTCAGAAGTCTTTAGAAATCTTACAGATATCACTAGAAATCTTTGTTAATATAGAAATCTAGTGTACAAAATTTGGTCAGTGGTTTACCCCCCAGTTTGCACTTTGTTTTATAAGTTTTGTTGGGAATCCATCAGCACCTTCTGAATATGTGTCTTTCAATGAGTATATTACATTGAAGTCCTCGATTGATTTTGCTTAGTACAGCACCATAGATTTTTGATTTGTTTTGAATTTATCAAATTTGGTATGACCCTTACTGTCAGTTTTGCCTAGGTTTGCAAAGAAGTAGTTTATTCGGTTTAATACTTGTTGCTTTCGTTATAGTACTCGCATAAGTGTTCAATGTCAAATTGCTCACTTTTCGTCTTTCCAGTTATTTCATTAACTAAGATAAAGAACTTGAAATTATGTCGAGTTGTTGATTTTAAATATGACTAAGTCCGAATGTTATATTAGATTATTAATGTCAGACAAGAAGCAAATGTCATTTCGATAAGACTTTTATTGTTTTCGTGTTTGTAAGTAAGGATGACCACCTAACATTATTCCACTTGATCTCCTCCACATACAGCGCAAACGTCAACTCTTTTTCTAAATTTTTTGTAAACTTTGTTCAACATTTCAACATTGCCTTCTCAAACATCCTCCGTAATCCGCGTTTTTAGATAATTTAAATCATTTCAAATTGTTTCGCTGTCCACTTTTTGCTTTAGGTGACACCAAAGAAAAAAATCCATAGGAGTTAAGTCCGGTGACCGAGACTTAACTCCTATGGTCCACATCGTCCAATACATCTGTTAGATAAGTGTAAATTTAAAAATTCTCTTACAATCATGGTGCCATGAGTTGGACACCCATCATGTTGGAAGTAAATGGGTCGCAATTCCTCCTGCTCAAGTGATGCCAATAAAAAATTCTGAAGAATTTCAAAATAATTGTGTTGATTAAACTTCCATTAAAAAATAGAGTCCAATTGTTCTGTTTAATAACATTCCGCAACAAACATTGATTTCAGACGTTAATTCCAAAAATTAGATTATCTTTTGAACAATATCTATAATATTGTGGTGAGAAAACAATGCAATTTGTCTAAAAGGTTGCTTGATTACTAACCATTAAATTCTGATAAAAAAAAAGCGATGTGCCACAGTATTGTTACCAACTCATAAAAACTCGAATCTGGAAACGTGATTTGCATTTTATAAGATGTGCCTAAATCTAGGTTTATATAGATACATTTTATTCGCTTTATAAATTGATTGCAATAATTATGACTAACTTCTTCTTGCTGGCGTAAAGAACTCATAGGATGTTTCGCAACTGCTTCAATGGCCATAATGGTCACAGCACCATCATCATTGTACGCTTCCGAGTCTTCCTTTTGTCAGAAACGGATTCCGTTTCATCAAACTTATCAATTAATTTCCTCAATGCTCTTCTGCTTACACTTGCATTTGGGTATTTTTCATTAAAAAGCTGTATTGCATATTTATACGAGACTTTTCCTATAACACCATGTAGAGTTGCTGCTCTAACGTTTTTATATTTACCAAAAGGGGTTTCGATACAATCAACATTTTTTATAAAGAATAAGTTTTTCTCTTAAAACTCATATTAAAATATTTTTCCCTATTGGAAATCACATAACTTTACACAATGTATAGTATAGACGGGTAACTAAATTCCATATATTATAATCGCTTGAGACTCATCCCTTATCTCTTTCAGGCACTAAATTAAATTGCGGCAAATTTTGAAATTATGTATTATAGTGCATGGTTATCCAAATTAATTGTTTTAGTTTTCATAGTTTAAGAGCAAAACCTTAATATTATAGTAATTAACTTTTTGTACTCACCGCCTGTAACGTGACTTTTGGCGCATGTGTCGCACGACCAGGAAAGAGTATTTGCCGGTCGAGGCGACTGTAAAAATTGAAAAAAAAAACACTAGCTCTTTGGGACATTTAAAAAAAATCTAACTTGATAATGATTAAATTTAGTCTATAAAATACTACTTCCCTCGACTGTTCTTCACTAAAAGCTGGGGAAATAGGAGTAATAATTAAAAGTTTGTCCAATAAATTTGTGGCGCCATCTATTTGACGACATTTTAAGCGACATTCAGGCGTCATTTATTGGGCCACATCGACATTCTATTGGCAGTTCATAAGAAATTGTAATTAAACCAAAAAACGCAATAAATGTACTATAAATTTATAAATATAAGAAAAATCATGTTTGCCATGTATAAGAATACAATAACTTAATTTTAGGGAAAGGTGAGTAATAGTTACGTACATGAATTGCTTAATTTAATTAGGTAATCTAAGGTTAAGTATGATACTAATGACATTAATCAAAAATATTTTTTTAATTTAATGTTCGTATAAAAAATATTGTACAAACCACTTGCGTGAAGACATCTTCCACGCATTCGCGCAATTAAGTGTGCTCATGCGGGAAAATAGTCTCTCCGCACTTGGTTCGTAAATAACTATTTGATCTAAAATATTACTTTTTAAACTTAATTCAGTATGATTATAAAAGTTACTTCTAAAATTTTAGGGTTTGTTCACAAATTATCAAAATAGAAAATTTGTTTTTATATCTAATCTTAGGAAACTATTTTTGTTTGAGATTTTTACATTTTTACGTTCCAACCACAACAACAACAATCATAAAAACGTCAAAGTTTACTAATTCTTTTTTGATCAAAGCAAAATTACTATCTTTCTTGTATTCTACTACCGTCAGGTGCTATCAATTGCATCACACAGGTTTTTCGTGCTATTTTTTTTTAATTTTTGTTTTTTTTAAGTAAAAATCTCAAAAACTGTTGAAATCAAAGTTAACTAGTGTTAGTTCATTGAAAAGTTATTTAATAGTACTATCTACGAATTTATAGAAAAATATAGCTTTCTATTAAAAAAAATGCGTATGACGGCACAGCTCTAAAGAAGATGACGTCACTAATAGGTGCAGTGATTTAAAACCAGCGCAATTTAAAATAAAAATTGACCTGTTTCAGCGTTTTCGACAAATGTCATTAGTTTGGAAGTTACTGAATTTATCCCATAAGTAGTTTCCACATTGTATATAAACATCATATAAACAAATTGAAGAATAATGAAACTATATTCAAGAGACAAACAATGTCCTTCAAAGGTAATCTAAAAGTATGTACAAAATTCTAGAGCGCTCAATAAACTTAAATTAAGAATAGTACTTACAAAAATCCTCATTATTAAGAAAAAATTAAATGTAATAAATCTTACCAAGTATTATACAGAAAGCACACACCAAGATTAGACAGACTAGAAGAGAATTCCCAAGAAGCAAAATTTTCTAGATCTTTTGTTTACAAGGCAGAACAGTCTGCGTTTCACGTTCTTATACTCTTTAACCTACACCTCTCCATTTCTCTTTGTCTGCTTTTTCCGTTAAAATTTTAACACATACAGTATCTTCCATCAGAATTATTATTATTCTGATATCTTTTGCGCTGCTATAATTTTTTTAATTAGTCAGATTAAACACTCTGCCGTCAACCACCTCGGATAAAAATATTGTCTGAGAGCCAAGAGGCACAGAAGACCATATCAAGGCAAGAGGTGTCTTTACGTTTGGGAATGCCTCGAAGGAGTAAAATCACTGGAGAATCAGAGCAAGGAAAACTAATTTTGGAGCTAGGACATAGAGGAATCGAGGGCAGTGTAAATGCTGATGAACTTCCTAAGATTCATACGCCCAGACCCGACTCTGGGGGTTCCAAAAAATATGACCCAAAGCCACACCAAAGACTGGGTCTATAATCATAACTGGGCAACAATTTCGGGACAAACTCATTCAATGGAATTAAGTGGCAAACCATACAAATAAGGTTTGTAAAAAGTAACTCTTCTCTGGAATGATACATCCGTTAAAGTGAATTTCAACTAGATAGGTCTGTATGATAGAGATCTTAGTTGCAGACTATGCAATAAGAAACCACAAACCGTCAGGCTTATCCTAGTAAACTGTGAAGCGCTGAATCACAAGAGGCAACGAATTTTTCGGTAAAAACATATAAACCCAAAGAACACCAGTAAATGACGTGCGGACTTGCACAGCCATGTACAGGAGATAAAAGTACAGGAGTGAATAACATAAACAGTACAGGTTCAGCACAATAAGCCTTATTGGTTGCGATGCAAGCTGAAGACGTAAGTCGGACAGACCTGGAAGAAGAGAGAGCGTAAGCTTTCACAATTTCTTTTGAATTAATAAATAAATAATGTCTCACTGTGCCTGGAATTCTTTATTTTGTCGTTTTTACCCCACTGATTGCAAGAAGCTTTAAAATATGTTGTTCTCCAAATTGGCCAAGTAAGAATACTAAGCAATATATGTATTCCAATTTGACCAACTTACGTAGTGTGAGAAATTTACCCTAGTAGATTGATAAAACGAATTTTTCCATTTCTTCTGATAAAAATGTTTAAGCGTTCTTGATTGGATTAAAAAAAAAGTCGTACGTGATGAATATATTGGCACATGCATGTCAGTAGTGAAATATATGGTATCATTGTAACATACTTCGTTAGAGGAAGAAATATTTGCCTAATGCGTTGCGGGCACTAACCTAAAATTAATTAGGATGCTCCTACAAATTTCCATCAAAAAAGGTATCTGATGTAATCTGGTAACGTGCTTGACCTCATATGACGGTAGTCTGGGTTGGCCTTTCGTGTGATAGATGGCGTGTGTGGTTGGAACGTGTCCTCAGATTTGTTTGTGTCTTGACAGCAGATGAAAGTGAAAATTTGTTCTCATAAATTTGCAAATAAAATGCCATCAGGTAATTACAGTGGTGAAAACAGGGTGAGTATCTTATTCTCTTTCTCTATTTTGATGCTAAGCAAGCTGTGGATCTTACTGTTCAGGTGTATAGAAATAAACACTGTAAACACATGCGTAATTTGTTTTTATTAATATTTATTCATCAAGCATGGCAATTAAACTTATATATACATATACACGTGACATATATACAAATACAGAATAGGTAAATAAATTTTGCTTTATTTATATTCTATTGAAATAAATGGTTTTACGGTTAACATGAACAATAAACGCATCAATCTACACACATGGAAGCAGTCCGTTATAATTGACACATAACCTCAAATTGATGTAATATTAAACATAAACAAACGTATTATTTAACATACTTATAATTTAAACATATGTAATTGTTTATAATGAATGTACAAATTATTTGGAAAACCATACTGACTTTATTTCCTAATTAACTGTTTGAAATCATTGAAATTACATTGTACAAATTAATGTCTATAAGGTGAATATATACAATGGAACTTTTGAACGGAAATTTACGTATGCGCTTAAGTCAATTGAAGGCGAAATAATCTAGAGATGCGGCTTGTGGCTTGCATGGTGAACTGAATATTATTATACGGAGATTGTCGTTTATTTCGCGGTCCTGAAATAGAACAAACTTACACATTTATTTCACGGGAACTGATCACGGCATCAGAGCCTGATTAAGTCGAGCCTATCAGTTGCTTGTTTACGGCGTCCCAGCCTGAATCATACGATGATCACGGCGTCAAATCCTGATCCAGGAGTTGATCATAACACCTAGGTTTGATCGAGGAGAGGGTACTAGAAGGAAAGTCTTCACTGCATCAGAGCCTGAAAAGGAATCTCTTATTTTAACGGATTAACTGCGACTTTATATATCTTCCGGACGTGCTACGTAGGCACACAAAAACTAGTTCAAACATCGAAATTTGCACACGAAACATGAAGCTAAAGGTCGCGTGTAAATAAGCGTCTCGCAAGCGGCTGGTACTTTTCCAAATACAAATAACATATTTCTATGCAATTATTAAATGAACAATTAAAAATACGGCAAAATAAACACAAGGAAAGCTCATTCAGCATAACAAAATATTAAAGATTTGTATAAAATGTCATTCATAAATAATTAATATTTAGAGTTAAATTTGATATGAAATTAAAATGATATTTTAATACATTAATGAAGGGACTTCGTTACATTGTTAAACCTTGAAACAAAAATGTTAATACCAGAACACTCTTCTGCTTAAATCATTGTAAAAGCCGGGAAGATTGGTTTTTCGAAAATTATACATGGGATTGTTGGACGGGAATACTAATATGGGATCGGTATAAACATCCACTTCAAGGTTTATAAATATTAAAAAATAATTGATATATAATTCACGCTTCATAAATAAATAATTACTATTTTTCTATTTCTCAATATCAAATATAAGAAAAATACGGTATGCTTGTTTAACCTCCGCAAAAAAGTGTAAGAAAACTGAATAAAATATATTCGTTCTGGGCCATCGAATAACGCGCAAAAATTATTATTTCAGAAATGTTGACCCCGTAAAAGATTTTTACGAGGAAATCGTAAAGGCAACACGTCCCCGAATAACCGAAGTCAATAATGTTATTGAAAAATGGTAGTAGTCTACTACTACAACCACCACCACCACCCTCCGCCTAATGCCATTCTCGGTGTGTTATGCTATCTACCGCAAATCAATATTGTATGTGAAAGTGGAAGGAAAAGAAAGGTATCTAATACACATTCGGACCTCGGCACAGTTGAGGAGGATATAAGTTATCACCCCGTCGTTGATATAAGATTAATTTTTTATAGAAAATTGGATTATTGCGGCTTCCACCTGGTCTAATGCATTATTCAACGGGACCGACAGGGGAGATATCTGTATATTTTTCTTCAATATTTAAGTTTATGTCTATAAGCTCCTTAAAAAAAGATGCTATGAGAAACTAAATGTAGCATACAATTACTTTAAGACAAGTAAAATGTTTAATTGAAACAATTACCCAAAAATGAAAAAGAACACTTTTTCTAATCTGATGCCATAATATCGCTATTAACGCATATCAAATGATGCGTTTATAACTTATAAACGCACAGTGTGCGTTTATAGGTTATCTAGTTCAATTTAGGTTTTCGGTGTTCATCGAAAAATTTTCAAGTTTTCGAAATATGACATTTATCACTATGGGCAAAATAAATAAAATGAAGTTGCAACAATCCATTCTTCAACAAGAATCTATTAAAATATTTTATTTTAAATTATCTTGGGCATTTAAGTAACACCAGGCAAACTACTCGTACTTGTTGATAGAATATTTTCATGAAAACTCTTAATTCCATCAATTCTAGTGGTTTCGTTTGAACATCCCGGAATGTATGTACTAGTCTGAAATATGAGCATATCAGATATTTTAATGTTTTTGTTTAAGGTGCATGCAATATAACCTTCAGCCACAGTTGAGGACTTTCAACCCCATGACTTTTTAAGACCAAAAAAATCACCACCATTATTTGCCAAATGTGTTTCACTAGATCTTTTAAAAGAGTGCCCTGTAACCAATCTGGATTTTGCAATTTAAAAAACTCGCAATCTCCTTCGGAATTTTGTCTATAATATTCATACCCACTGGACTATTAATACACTGACCATTGCGATAAGTCAAGAAAAACTGATTATGCAAAAACTACTTAATTTCTCTTTTGTTATAGTAATTATAAAGTATTAACTTATATAGGATCAACAAGCGAAAAAATAGAAAAAAAAATACATAAAGTTGATATAAATGTAGCATATAAAACAAATAATTCTTTGGGGAAATACGTGAAAAACAATAAATCAAAGATAAACAAGGGTAAAAAATCAGGAGTCTATAAATTAACATGTATGGATTGCCCTAAAACATATATAGGCCAAACAGGGAGGTGCTTTGACAAAAGAATAAACGAACATTTTGAGAGTTTTAGTAATAAAAAGACAGATTCAAATTATGCAATTCACTTACTAGAAAATAATCATAATTTCAACAACGAATTTGAGATACTACATTCACAAGTAAAAGGTTTAAAATTAAATTTACTCGAAGCCATAGAAATAAATAAGCTTAAATGACCAGATATATCTAAATAATTCCCCGCTTTTAAACTGGTAGCTTTAAAGACGTAGGTAGTTTTTAAGAATATATTTAGAGTACATTATATAGTCATTACGAGATTTATAGTAATTAGGTAATGAACAAGTGTGTAGAAAATATGTTGGAAAAATCAAAAATTTGTAGAATGTTTTTAGTAGTAACGCAATACCTGAAGAAGCTACATCGTAGCGAAACATGTCGTATCTTTTAAATAAAGTGTGATTATACTAGAAATTAGTTGTAAATTGTATTTTACTTTAACCCTAATTAGTAAATTATTCGCTGCATTTTCAGCAATTTCTCTAATTTCAAGTGGTGTATTGTGTATATGAAGTATTTGCACTCATTTTATTAACTAAATTTAAGAAGTATCAAATACTGAATATAAAAATCGCGATAAATTCAAATTTTAAATATACGTCAAATGTCATAACAAATTATCAACCACCACAAAAATTACTCCTATCTTAAGACACTTATTACACTTGCCCATCAGGACAATCCTCGCTGTGTTAGTCGTGTCCTAAGCTTAAGGTCGTGCAATAAAACGTCTCTTATGACACTCGTTCTTTAATATACTATTATCGTTCGAGGACAGTCTAATCTAAAACACATCCATCACGTGAAATTGTAATATGAAAACTGAAATAAGAAATGTTAAAATTAACAAAATACAAACTCCCCTCACGTGTACATAATATGATTGCTATTTAAAAGATATATTCTATAATAACATCCTGTTTTTCTTTTACTTTTTTATATGTAGTATAAGGAAGTATTGTGATGACGAAAATTTTCGACCTCGAGATTTTTACAGATGTCCACGGTTTGAACTCCCCTGATACCGAAAAAGTGGTTTTTGAAAAATGTCTCTCTCTGTGTGTGTGTCAGTCTGTGTGTGTGACCACAATAACGGTCAAACCGCTATAACTATCAATTCCACACTTTGTATTTACGAGTATAATCTTCCTCTTGAAATCTGCTTAGATTTTCAGTAAAATCGGCAAACCAGAAATAGTAGTTTATTTCAGTGCAAAGTCGAACTTTGCCAATATTTCGTCAACTACTAAGTTTAAACAAATTTATAAAGAATTCATATGTTTTTAAAATTAAATTTGGAAAGAATTTTATTTTGAGAGTTTTTCGAAACTCCTACCGGAAGTAGGTCTTTTACTCTTATCGAAAATCAGTTATTTGCCAATATTTTGCAAGTCATGCTTTTTAGGCTGGTGCGTTACGAGTATAAAAGTATTTACAACTTAATTTCCAATACCTTTTGTATAAAAAAAAATTGAAAATTCGGACCGGAAGTAACACTTTTACTCTTATCGAAAGCGACTTTTTCCAAATATGTCGTAAGTTATGCATTCTATATATATTTATGAAGAGTACAAAAGTATTTAGAGATGGATTTGGAATATTTTTTGTATAAATGAATTTTCAACATTCGGACCGGAAGTAATAATCTCGCAAAGTAGGCATTCTATAGAGATTTATTAAGAGATTAGAAGTATTTATAATAAGACTTTGAATAATCTTTAATCTATAAAAAAAATCTTAAAATTTGCACTTGAAGTAACACAAAATAAAAGTATAATTTAGAACAATTTTGTATAATTTGAAACTCTCATACGTATAAGAAAGTCGTGGGGTGGCCACACCTAATTTTTTACTTTTTTATACGTAATTTAAGGAAGTATTGTGAATGCGAAAATTTCCTAGACGTGGATATTTTAAAGTCCTCTGATACAGAAAAAGTGTTTTCTAAAAATTCTTGTCTCCCTCTCTCACCTTCTCTCTGTGTGTTTGTGTGTGGTGGCTACGATAGCGGGCAAACTGTTGAAGCGACCAATATCAAAGTCTATAATTACGAGTATAATCTCCCTCTTGAGATTTGATTCGATTTTCAGTAAAACAAAGAAAGTAGCAGTGTACTTCAGTGAAAACATCGAATTCCACCAATATTTCATCAACAAGCATGTTTAAAGAGATTTCCAAAAAATATTAATATACTTACTTAAAAGTTAATATGAGAAATTTTATGAAAGACTCTTTCGAAATTCCTACTGAAAGTATGCCTATTACGATTATCAAATAATAGTCTTTTGCAAATATCTCGTGCTTTCTAGATATATAAAAAGCACGAAAATATTTACAGCTCGATTTTGAATAATTCTTGTTTAAAATAATTCAAAATTTAAACTTGAAGTAGCGCTTCTACTTTTATCTAACAGCAATCTTTTGCAAATTATGCAACCTAACAGTATTTAGTGTTGGTTTTGGAGACATTTTTTATAAAAAAATTCGGACCCAAATTGACAATTTTACCAACAGATTTATTAAGGAGATAAAAATGAAACTTAATTTGGAACATCTTGTATGTAAAACATTCGGAACGCACATACGTATAAGAAAGTCATGTGGTGCCCACACCTATTTCTTAATGTTCTTATACTGCCATCGGTAATGAAACCATGAAAGTAATTTTTAAATAATTATTTTTTTACAAAGCCAATAAACTACGAACTAATAAATAAAAAAGAACATCACACTCTTTACACATTCTAAAATGTATTACAAGCGTTATTTTTTGCGAAAAAAAAGGCGCAAATAAATTGTGCTTTGATAAAAAGAATCCTATTTAATATTCTACACGAAGTAGGGATTTTTCTTTGGCAATCAAGTACCTGCCGGTGGATTTAGTACTATGTGAGCTGAAAACACAAACAGTGCGTATACGAATGTTGTTGAATTAATCAATAATATTTAAGGCATTTTTCTATTTTACTTGAAAGTACGTATACAACCTTGTCCCAGGTAACATTTCCAGCATGGGATCTTGTTTATTATAAAGAATACAGGTTTGGTTAAACTAGATAAATTATTCTTAAGAATTAGCGAAATTATACGATATTATCCAATTTAACCGTATTTTGTTATCCTCTTTATTTTTTATAGCATGTGTTTTTATTTTTAAAAATAACAAAGAAAATATTAAAAAATGTATTTTATTAAATACTCAACAATAAGTAGAAGCCAATTTTTCTCATGAAAACACAATCTAAGTTAATGCCACTTAATAATTATTCTATTCAGAGTATTTTTGTGTCAAATATCGAATCATTAACTATTAAGTAGGCCGTGATACGTGAAAACATAACCGAATTTAATGTCACTTAAAAATAATTCTGTCCAGAGTATTTTTGTGTGAAACATGGCTTCATTAACTAATACTGAAAAAATTGATACGTTGAGTTACATCCTTTGTCATAAAAACAGTGTAGAAGCTGAAATGATGTACTAGAAACTGTATCCTGAAAGATATGTGTGTGATATCCTGTGCTTGTACGTACAGAAATTTAGTAACTAATTTAAAAGAATATATCTGTTACCGTAAATACCCGAAATCCGTTTCTAAGCGTGCTTACTAGTAAGAATGCGAAGTAACTAGGAGCATTTGTAATTTCGCGTTCTGACTAGGAAAGACACGAATTAAAATTTTAATTCGGCTATTTACTGTAGCTTTCAGTTAGAACTCGTTCTAACTACACGCATACCAGTAACTAAACCAATTCAAAATGTCACTATAATAACCCATGTAATAATAAATATGTCAGTTTACTTCGCAACGCATTAAATAATCTTGAAACCAATAGTGTTTTATTACAAGAAAGAGAAGAAAGATCGTATTTGATATGAATACGGGTCACTTGCGCTCGGCGCACTTGCGCTCCTACCTGAAATCGACCTATTTGCGCTCTGACCCTAATGACAAGAAATTCATGATATCTTCGCTGGCCGACTTGCGCTCCCGTTCTCTCGGGATATATACATGTATAAATACATAGAACTTAGGAAGATAAATTGTACATAGTGCCTTTCATATTAGATGACCTACGTTATTGAGGCGAGTATATGAAAATTACTTATTGTAGGTTTTTATAAAATATATATACTTGCTTCAATAGGGTAGGTCATTTAATATGAATGTATATATACATAAAACTATACAAGAATTATTTTATTATGCATCTCTAACCTGACCAAAACTGTTTCTGAAACTCTTATCATAAACACAATACATTGCAACGTTCGGTACAATAAACGATGGCTTATATTCAAAAGCTAGAGTAAAGTAACAAACTTACATATATACTGACGATTTCTTTATTCAAAAAGGAAGACATACTTACTTACATATAATGACATGTTTTTCTACAAAATGCATAAATATTGACGATTTCTTTATTCAAAAAAGAAAGACATATTACACACTTTTAAACATACCAAAGTTTATATTTATGTATTAAACTTTGCCAGTCCTAAGTCTGGATTCCATGTGCAGGAAAGTGTTGTTTTATTAACTTTTATCTGACTATTATAATTCTCTTGTTCAAATGCTTGTTTTATTATTATTATTAATTTGTCAAAATACTCAAGAAAAAATGGTTTGAATTATTCTATACATAGTCATGTAATTATATAATAAAAATACGAATTGAAGTAGCAAACAGTTTTGGTCAGGTTAGAGATACATAAAAAAAAATAATTCTTGTATAGTTTTATGTATACCCTGTGTTGCATCGTCGACCTGAACATAGGAAATCCCATGTTAATTTTAAACGTGGTGAATGAAAGTTTCCCAGTTTATTTTAGAGAAAGACTTATTGAGAATTTTTTAAAGAACTCATAAAAATGAAGCGAATTGCAAATATCGAATTGTTTTTGTCAAGTATTTTCTTAGATATGAACAATAATACACTAGTAAAATAAGCCGAAATTGTAATCCAGTCATAATCGAAACAATAATCAAGTCACTTGCAAATTCAAATAAATAAAAATGTCAAATTGACGTTTCGCGATAAGTCAAATTAACGTTTCGCGATAATTTTGCTCAAAGTCAATGCTAAGTTAAGAAATATGAATTATTTTACCACAGAAGAAAAAGTTATTATGATTAAGCGGTATTATGGAGGAAATAGTCTACAGGGCGTAAGAGATATGTTTTGCGTGCATTTTCCCGATAGGCCGATTCCAAGTAAGGCGACCATTAAAAATGCCATTGAACGCTTTGAAGCAACGGGGACAGTAATTAAAGATTATAAATGTATAAAGGAGAATAATGGTAGGGTTCATCAACAAAGAAACGAAAATGAATTAGATATCTTGCTTCAAGTCCAAGAAGAAAAACAAGTAAGCACGAGAATTCTTGGAGAAACAGTGGGACTACACCATACTACAGCTTGGCGCATTTTGAAGAAACATAATTTTAAATCATTTAAATATGCGAAACATCAAGAACTGTTGGTCGGGGATAGAGAGCGTAGGGCAAATTTTGGCTTTGAAATGATGGAGAGAGCAAATAACGATAGGGAGTTTTTAAACAACATTTGCTTTACAGATGAATGCACGTTTACTCTCAACAATGAGCCAAATGTTCAAAATTTAAGATATTGGAGCCAGGAAAATGAGCACCTTTTTCTCTCTACGAGGACTCAATATCCACAAAAAGTTAACGTTTTTATTGGAATTTTCGGACATCATATTATTGGACCTCTTTTTTTAGAAGAAAATCTTTCTGCTGTATATTTTCTAAATTTATTACAAAATCAAATTGAACCTGCTTTAGAAGAAGTTGTTCGTGAAAATCAGCAAGTTTGGTTCCAGTTAGACGGATGCCCTACGCACAACGCCAGGATTGTAAAAGAACACCTTCAAAATGCCTTTAATGGAAATGTGATAGGTCCAAATCAAACAATATGCTGGCCCCCCAGGTCCCCTGATCTTTCACCGAACGACTTCTTTTTATGGGGACATTTAAAAAACGCTATTTATAAAAGTGTACAATATGAAAACTTGGATCAGTTAAAAAATGCAATACCTCTGGAATGTAGGAAAATTAATCAAAATCAGCTGAGTAACGTACGAAAGTCATTTTATGATCGCTTGGGGCATTGTTTAGCAGTAAACGGTGGGATATTCGAACATTTAATTTAGTTTGTTAGTTGTTCATTTTTTAATAATGTTTTTACTCCAATATGTAATGTAATAAGTATAACTTCGTATGTATTTGAGTTCTAGTGTAAACGATATCGCATAATGTCAATTTGCCTTTTTTTTTAATTTGAATTTGCAAGTGACTTGATTGTTGTTTCGATTATGACTGGATTACAATTTCGGCTTATTTTACTAGTGTATTATTGTTCATATCTAAGAAAATACTTGACAAAAACAATTCGAAATTTGCAATTCGCTTCATTTTTATGAGTTCTTTAAAAAATTCTCAATAAGTTTTTCTCTAAAATAAACTGGGAAACTTTCATTCACCACGTTTGAAATTAACATGGGATTTCCTATGTTCAGGTCGACGATGCAACACACGGTATATACATTCATATTAAATGACCTACCCTATTGGAGCGAGTATATATTTTATAAAAACCTACAATAAGTAATTTTCATATACTAGCCTCAATAAGGTAGGTCATCTAATATGAAAGGCACTATGTACAATATATATATATCCTAAGTTTTATGTATTTATACATGTATATATCCAGAGAGAACGGGAGCGCAAGTCGGCCGGCGAAGATATCATTAATTTCTTGTCATTAGGCTCAGAGCGCAAATAGGTCGATTTCAGGTGGGAGCGCAAGTGCGCCGAGCGCAAGTGAGCCGATACCTTTGATATAACTTCATAAGTATGCCCGCTGTTAAGAGATGTGCATTTCGGTTAGTTACTATTATTATACGTGTAGTTAGAACAGGTTCTAACAGAAACCTGCAGTAAATAGCCGAAATAAAATTTTAATTCGTATCTTTCCTAGTCAGAACGCGTGGTTACTTCGCATTCTTACTAGTAAGTGCGCGTAAAAACGGATTTCGGGTATTTACGCTAACATATCTAGTTTTCCAAATCTAATAGAAATACAAAATTAATGAATGAAGATCTAAATTAAATGTATAACAATTTGCTATTGAAAATCCTTGAATATATGTTAGACAAATTGAACATGACACTGGGGCTTAAAGATGGGGATCAAGAGCGAAATTTGCAATTTTCCTGCTACGATTTTATGGTCTGACGAAAGCAGATTTACAAGTAATGGTATCTTCAATAGACACAATGTTCACTTTTATGACAAAAAACATCTTCCCGTTGTCCTTCGGACCCGTTGTTTTATCAGGCAATTTGTTTCGTACAGTTACCTAGCAACAAAAATTTCCGTTAAAAACTGAAAATTTATTCGGAAAAATGAAAGATCTCGTGTAATTATAAGTAAAAATACTAGAAATAAGTACTATGTTATTGGTACCATTTTAAAGTTAATTTTACAAGGAATACGCTGCCTTATAAAAATATTATAGGTTAGATTTAAAAAAAAAACAATAGAGATCGATAATTTAGACACGACATATTTAGCACCCTGTATATTTATTCCCTTTGTTCAACCTCAAAGCAAATAACGTGTTAGGCCATAAATTAGTAACACAAGAGTTACGTGAGGCATTCTACTCATTTTCAGACTACAACTTAAAATGTTAGATGCTACAACTGTCAAGATTTTAACAAAATTATCAATAAAATCAAAACTAACAGTGTGAAGTGCACATATCTATATATCATTGCAAAGATAATTTGAATGGCTATCATTATAATATCTAGAAAGTATAGCAATGTATTTAAAATAAAAAAGTTGAAGGTGGTTGCGAAAATTTGGAACAGCCTGTATATTTGTAAATAAAATTAGAAAATGCACAGTCGCATACTACATACTGCCGTGATCTCTTGCATATTAAAAATAATAATAATAGCATTAAGAATTAATTTAAGTATAAAAAAATAAATGAAACAGTAAAGAATCAGATTTTATTGTATTTACAGATTTCAACATAAGGGTATAATAAGTTGCATACATTTAGGTATAGAAAACACAAAAATAAAAATAAATTTATTGTTACAATAAATTAAAAGGTTAGATAAGTGTTTACAATTTAAATATTAGATAGGTACAAAATAAAAGACGAGATAAATCTAAGCTATATATATATATATATATATATATATATATATATATATATATATATATGTTGTCACTGGATTCCGGGTTTTCTTCCGCGTTTCCACTGCTTGGTCTTTGGAAAGACCGATGCTGGTTTCTTGACGACGTATCGGCAAAATCACACTTGCCATCTTCAGGTCTGCGATAACTGTCTGCTTCTGCTTCTTGTTATTCGTAAACTAGAAGCAGAAGCAGACAGTTATCGCAGACCTGAAGATGGCAAGTGTGATTTTGCCGAAACATCATCAAGAAACCAGCATCGGTCTTTCCAAAGACCAAGCAGTGGAAACGCGGAAGAAAACCCGGAATCCAGTGACAACACATACTACTACCCGCGGAAACCTGAAAGAGAACATATTAATAAAATACAACCCTTATTGATTGTATTAATATTTTCTATTACTCCTATTATAAATATGCACCGACTAGCCCAGATATTTATTCATAAGAAATACATTAGATTTCTAAAAATTGTATAACTGGTAGTATACCCATCAGTAATATAAACTCTTTCAGTTCATAGTATTTTAATACTAGTAGTTTTTATATTTTACAGTTGGTTTAACTACGCTTGTGATAAAACTTCAATTCATTCTTTTAGAACTTATCTCATATCGTGTCAGTGGTCCGCTTTGAATTAAATTACTGTCTAAAATAAGTAATTAACCTTTCTTTACTATATTATAGAACTGGTAAGTAACATTTATTTGCATATATCAAATAAAATTAAATATGTTTTCCTATTTACTGTTACAGATTAGGTATAAATCTCTTGTCAAGTCAATGTTTATATTTGATGAATACTTTAGAGCAATAAAACTACAAGCGATATAAATATTCACAAGTTTAATAAGTATCGTGAATAAAAAAATTATAGAGGTTGAATTTAAAGGAACATTAACAAATATCTTATTTACAAACAAGACTGTAAACCTATCCAAATGACGTTTTTAATGCAATTTGAAGTTGTGGAATAATAATAACAATCCTTTTATTTTAATATACTTTATAAGGTAAATATTTCTTTATATATTAATAATTTAGAACCACTTTTTCTAATGAATATTTTAAGACACCAATAATGGTTCTTTTCAAATAAATTACAAGAGAAACGTACGAATAAATAATTAATTGAGGTTGTACGAATTTCAATTTATCTAACTAGAAAAGATTTAAATTCCATTTGATAATACTTTTAGATTTGCATACTTAATAACATTCTAATTTTATTTTAAACAACAGTATTATCCTATTAACTGAATTATATAAATATTTTCCAAAATATACGTAATCTTTATACGACCTGAATACACTATGTCGATAATATATGCTTCTGATTTCAACTGGTTAACAGTATCTTCGTAAGATGTTATCCTTATGTTCTAGATGATCATTGTAGTCTTAATAACCTTCTTTAATGTTGTTTTGGGCCTATTGTCACTAAAAACTGGTTCTGCAATGTGAATATACCTCGATACTTCAGGATTTTGACAATATCTCTCTTCGACGATGAAAAAATTGTGCAACTCCAACCATGGACTTCAAAATCTCTACGGTCAACGCTACGCCTTGCACTTCTGAACCTCTACGATTGACTGCTTGAAGAAATTAATTCTCAGAACTGCTATTATTATTTATCTTCAAAGAAATGGCTCTCGGGACTGCTTCAAGAAATTGGTTCTCGGAACTGCTACCATTAATTAACTCCAAAGAAATGGCTCTCGGGACTGCTTTTAAGGTGAGTAATTTTAAATTATATACTTTAAATTAACTTCTCCTTTCCTAAAATTTTTATATCACTTTTAATTATTTTTCTCGATGAACTTTGTATCAAGATATTAAATTTGAACACTTTTACTTTATTCTGTTCTATTCTATTAATAGATTTTTGAGTTTTAATATTATACTTCGCTAAAACGCGCCCGTTTTTCTTCAAAATTCTCTCGCATCTCCTGTTTTTATTATTCATCCCCTAGACAACCCTCTACTTTTTCAAATCCACCAATCAATTTCTTCTGCAAATACCTTCTAAACAACATAGAATTTAAATCTTTTTATATGTTTTGGATATCTTCTAATATTAATAATTTTACTAATTTAATTCTTTTCGGCTTTTAAATAGCATCTTATGTACTTTAAACATTTTATAAGCTGGTTCCTATCAATTTACTAACCGGTTGTCAAAATGACATTTTAAATGTCACATCCGGTGATATGAATTTTGAAATGTGATTTTATTCCAATTTAGCTATTCATTATTCAATATTAATTTTTTTAATTACCTTTAACATCATTAACGTCAATTGAATATGTTCTTACACAAATAATAACTTATCCTACAATATACTAACAACATTTTAAATCTCTTCTCTCTAGATTTTGGTAACTACAATGAAAAATGAAACTACTCAATCCCTCAACATACAGGATGACTACAACCCCAAGAAATACTACTCAAATAAAGAACATTGTTGTCTTTATCACGTAATTATAAACAAGATTCAAATAAAATTATTCCAAAACATCATTATCATTAATTTCAATACTTAAGTTAATTTTAATGACCAAGTTCATAAATTTAATATTGTTACAGTCTATATTTGTATTGTAACATTTGCCCCTTTTTAATAAATGTAAATTTTTAACTTCTAAAATAAAATTTATATTTATTAAACAATCATTAAAACATAATATAACATAAATTATTACTCCAGCATCATCATATATAATTAATTGTTTGCCATAACTATATGCAATTATTCTATTTTAAAAACTCTAAGTTTTATTCAAGTTCATCATTTTTTTTTTTTTTAAATATAACAATAACAACCAATAACTTAACAATCTTATTTTTTTTTTTTTTTAATGTACTTTTAAAACTTATATACATTTAATTAATCAACCCAATATTTCTGTAAATTTAATATTCTAATCCATATTCCTATTTATAATACTTTATGTGTGTGCTTTGTACCAGTTACACTCATTCATCTCTATTGCTTATATCTTGATAATAATCCTGTAACATAGACACATGATATCTACCTCTAATATAATTTGTATTTAGTTCTATTAACTCATAAGTATTTTCTCCTAACTTTAGATTAACTTTATATGGTCCAATGTATGGCCTTAATAACTTCCCCATAATATTTTTCTTTCGATCTGTAACCCTCAAATTCTTCACAATAACTAAATCTCCTATTTCGTAACTTTTAAACTTCTTCTGTTTCTCCATTTGTTTTTGTTCCCATATCATTTTTTTACGTTTTGATCTTTCTCTCACCAATTCATACCTTTCACTTAAGTCGATTGTTTCTTGATTATCCCATGGTCTTTCTGGCATTTCTCCCAAAAATACCGTTACTGGACATAAATCATGTACTGAACTATGCGTATGATTCATTACCTTCTCAATTTGACCAAGATATCTCGCCCATCTATTATGTTTATCTGTTAACAATATTCTTAAATATTTTAAAGTTTCCCTAACATATCTTTCTGTTGGATTTCCCTGAGGATGTCTATACGAGGAAAAATAAGCTTTAATATTCTGATTATTCAAATATTCCTTATATCTGTCATTATTAAAATAACTAGCATGATCTGATAATATAGCTAATGGCTTTCCATACATAAAAAAATACTCCTGTAACGATTGTAATACAGTTTCAGTATTGCATTTGCTTGTTGGTATCAATTTTACAAATTTAGAAAAAATATCACAAATAATTAGTACATGTCGATATCCTTTTGTACTTGGCAACATATTAGATAAAAAATCGATAGATACCAATTCTAACTTGTCATTTACCATTATGCTTTTACTTATATTTTGATGTGTAATGTTTTTATCTTTCGCCAATTCACATAATCGACACTTCTTAATTTCACTTTTTATTATCCTTTCATCATTTTTACAATAAAAAGCTTCCCTAAATATCAACCAGCATTTTCGTGCCCCAATATGCAAATACTTTTCATGTATATAATTAGTTATTTCTCTAGTATGTTCTTCATTTGTTACAAAAACTTCAGTTTTACCAATTTTCTTTATAATTATCTCCTCTTTTATAGTCATTTCCTTAAAATCTCCTAATTCTTCCAATATTTTTCTTATATCATCAAACATAGGTAACTTCTGTATGTTTTTAAGATATTCCAAAGATAAAATCCCCGATTGATTCAAAATTACCAAATTCACTTCCAAACTAGTTCTTTTATTAGTTCCATCTTTTCTACTTAGTACATCTGCTGTTATCATTTCTTTACCAGGCCTATATCTTACTTCCATATCATATTGCTGTATAATCAAAGTCCATCTATAAATTCTATTATTATTTAATCGTGTATTCATAATGTTCACTAATGCCTTATGATCTGTCTCTAAGATAAACCTCTTAGCAATTAAATAGTATCTTAATTTAGTAATTGAAAAAATAATTGCCAGCATTTCGAGTTCTGAGGTGGAATATCGACTTTCGCAAGGTTTAAGTGTTCTAGAAATAAAATATATAGGTACTTCTTGATTATCTTTGATTTGTATCAATTCTGCGGCAATAGTATGATTTGAAGCATCTGTACGTACAATAAATGGTAAAGTGAAATCTGGATGTTCTAAATGTAGGTTTTCCACAAAATTCTCTTTCAACTTCACAAAACATTCTTCACATTCCTTATTCCAATTCCATTTGTTTCCTTTCTTAAGTAACTGTAATAAAGGTAACGTTTTTTCACTGAAATTATGCACAAATTTCCTGTAATAATTCAGCATACCAAGAAAACCTCGTAATGATTTTAATTTTGTAGGACGTGGAAAATTTTTAATTTCATCCAGTCTTTGTGGATCCAATTGTATACATTTTTCAGTCACAACATATCCTAAATAATTTACCTGATTCTTAAAAAATTGACATTTCTTTAAGTTCAATTTCATTCCTTCTTCTCTTAATGTAGTAATTATAATATCTAAATGTTTGATATGATCCTCATAACTATTGGAAAAAATTATTATATCATCGAGATAATGTAATGCAAACTCTTCATACTTATCAAGTATTTTATGTAAAAATCTGATTAAAGCTGCAGGGGAAGTCTTCACTCCGAACGGAGCCACGCGGAACGAAAATACACAACCATTCACACTGAATCCACAATATTTCCTAGATTCTTCATCTAAATTAATTAGCCAAAATGCATTTTTAAGATCCAACTTACTATAAACACTTTTATTACCACATTTTGTCAATAATACATCTATGTTTTGAGGTGTTTCGTGCTCAGAACGTAATCTTAGGTTTAATGAGCGAGCGTCAAGGCAGATTCGTAAAGATGCGTCTTTCTTCTTCACTATAACTATAGGATTAATAAAATAACTATTAGACCTTTCTATAATACAAGAATCTTCTAAACGTTTCAACTCCTTATTTACTTGTTCTTGATAGTAGTACGGTATAGGATAATTTTTACAAGTCAATGGTGAATCATCAGTAACCACTAGTTTATGTTCATAATTTCTTGCGAAAACAATTTCTTCATTAATTAACGATATATTCCTATATAAAATCTCTATTAACTTATGCTCCATAACTTTATCCTTTATGTCCTGTAATTTAATTTTTCTTTCAATATCTTCATAATTATTTATCGTATCATTTCTACATTCCTCTTCCATCTCTTCATCATAATTCTCATTCCATTCTTCATTATTAATATTATCATGTACATTATCATTTTCAATTATTAAATTATTCATTTCTATACTTAATATATTCTTCTTATAATCATTATAAACATTTTTCTCTTCTTCACTTAATTCTTTTACTATTTTGCATATATTCTCTTTTATATAAATATTACCTTCTTCAAAATTCATAACCATTCCTAACTTTCTAATATTATCTATACCAATTATACAATCATAAAATAAATTTTCCAGGACATAAAATTGCATAAAATAACTTTCTTTACTTATAATCACTTCTGTATAAAAGCATTGTTTTATTGTTCCCATCTTCTTTCTATTCGCTGTAATAATATCAGTTCCTTTTATCTTAATCACACTATTTAAATACCCTTTGACTTGTTTAACTTTACTCTCTTGTATTAATGTAATCTCTGAACCACTATCTATTAAACATGTAAAAACAATATTCTCAATTTCTATCTTAATAAATGGCAAACCAAAATCTTGTACTATAGATACTTCTTCATTATTTTTAAATATACTCTCAGGTCTTTGATAAAATTTAATTGTCTGTAAAGTAATACAATTGGGTTGATTAATTATATCTTCTTTTACAATTGTGACGTGCTCGGTTTTGAATTTAGATAGGCATCCTCCTTCAAAATCGGCGTTTTTTTTAATTCAACATTATCATTTTTCGCATTATTCTCTTCATTTTCTACCCACCTGATATTATGTATCGGTCTTTGTCTACTTTCACCTTGATTATCCTTAGCTTTATTTCCATAATATTGTCTATTTTGGGAATAATAATTTGTACCAGAAAATGGTGTATACCCTTTATCATTATTATAATTTCTAGGATCTGACTGATAAATATTACCACTCCTATTACCATAATTATTAAACCCTCCTCGTACTGGAGTATTCTGATTATATATGTTTGGCGAAGACCTATTATAATTTGGACTCCTATAATTTCCATTATAGTCATTTTGATCTCGTTGATTTCCACTTTTCAAATCCGTATTATGAAAATAATTTGACCTACCATTATTATTTATTCGTTGATTACCATTATTGACATTGTTTCTAGGTAAAGATGAATAATTATTTGCATTAACGTCATTAAAATCATCTAATCTTCGTAAGATTTCAATTAAAGAATCCATATCATTTACCTTTTGGCAAATTATGGCTTGTGTATCTGTATAAATAAAGTGATTTAACAGTTGACTAGCAATCATGTATTCATTAAGATCACTAACATACTTGCACTGATTATACATCCTTGAAGCATAAGCCTCTCTTGTTAAATTACCATGTCTATATTTTGCGGTTAATAATCTAATTTTAGCTTTATTTTGATGCGATTCATTCCAGAAATTTTTCTTGAACATAATCTCAAATTGATTTATATCTTGGCAGTTATCCTCTATTCTCTGAAACCATTCCAACGCACTATTATTCAACGTAGATCTTATTACCTCCATTTGATGCTTTAAAGATGGAATATCTTCTAAATACTTCATAATATTCCTTAAATACGTCATCGGATGTATCCCTGTTTTATCTGCCCCAAATTGAGCTATGTTCTCCACTTTAGTATAATTGGAACATTGATGTGCTACTGTAGAACTTGATCCTATGTTTTTCATGTTAACCGACATCTTTTTAATTTCATCTTCTAATAACTTTCTTTTAACTTCCTGTTGCTGTAAATTCTCTTGTAACATTTTAACCTCTTCTGTCTTATGTTGATTTAAATTTGCAACTTCATTAATAAATGTATTTTCATAAGTTCCCAATTTCTTTTCAAATTCCTTTTCACATTTAACAAGTAACTCTTCCTTCCTTTTCTTACAAACCTCTTCATTCCTGGTTATCGCCTCTAGTAACATTTTTCTTGCATTTTCACATTTGTTCTTATCTGTTTTCAACACCTCATATACAGTATCTAATTTTGTGTTTACTATATTAATAACTTCTTTATTTATATCAGCTTTTGCTTGTAACATTTGTTCTTCTGTTTGCTTAACTATGTCAGAGACTAATCTACTTTCCATTTCTTTAAATTCATTTTTCAATTGAATAATTGTCTCTACATTCCTTTTCTCTAAATCATCCATATTCTTCTTGATAACTTCTTCTGAATCTTTCCTTATATCATCTCTTAAATTTTTCATGTTTAAATCATGTTTCTCTTGTAAATTCTTCATATTCGTATCCTGTTTTTCTTGTGAAGTCTTACTATTTTCTTCCAAATCTTTCTTCATATCCTCTCTTAAATTTTTCATATTCAAATCCTGTGTCTCTTGTAAATTTTTCATATTCAAATCCTGTGTCTCTTGTAAATTCTTCATATCTTTCATATCTTCTCTCATTTTTAACAACAAATCCATCACCGGGTTTTGTTCACTCTGATAAGTTTCATCTCCACTCTCTGAACCTTCCTCATCTCCTTTATCCCCTTTCCTGCTACGTGTCCGCATCATTGTAAAGTCTCTTAATAATACCCCTAATAACACTCTGTATTTAAATAAAAACTTACACACTTTCTATACTGTGTTGTATTATATCACTTATTTACTATTAACTATTCTTTAATAATGTAAGCCACATAAATGTATAAATCTGTATAAAATAAAGAAATCACACTGATGTCCAATATTTAATTTAATTACCCTCTACTATCCCAATAAATATATTTTAATTGTGCCTTTTACAAAATTTTAATAAATAATTACCCTTTATTTTTAAATATTCACAAATGTAATATTGGTGATAGATGTGCTATCTCCAATATCGCCCCGACGTTGCTATGCGCCAATAATTAATAAAATACAACCCTTATTGATTGTATTAATATTTTCTATTACTCCTATTATAAATATGCACCGACTAGCCCAGATATTTATTCATAAGAAATACATTAGATTTCTAAAAATTGTATAACTGGTAGTATACCCATCAGTAATATAAACTCTTTCAGTTCATAGTATTTTAATACTAGTAGTTTTTATATTTTACAGTTGGTTTAACTACGCTTGTGATAAAACTTCAATTCATTCTTTTAGAACTTATCTCATATCGTGTCAGTGGTCCGCTTTGAATTAAATTACTGTCTAAAATAAGTAATTAACCTTTCTTTACTATATTATAGAACTGGTAAGTAACATTTATTTGCATATATCAAATAAAATTAAATATGTTTTCCTATTTACTGTTACAGATTAGGTATAAATCTCTTGTCAAGTCAATGTTTATATTTGATGAATACTTTAGAGCAATAAAACTACAAGCGATATAAATATTCACAAGTTTAATAAGTATCGTGAATAAAAAAATTATAGAGGTTGAATTTAAAGGAACATTAACAAATATCTTATTTACAAACAAGACTGTAAACCTATCCAAATGACGTTTTTAATGCAATTTGAAGTTGTGGAATAATAATAACAATCCTTTTATTTTAATATACTTTATAAGGTAAATATTTCTTTATATATTAATAATTTAGAACCACTTTTTCTAATGAATATTTTAAGACACCAATAATGGTTCTTTTCAAATAAATTACAAGAGAAACGTACGAATAAATAATTAATTGAGGTTGTACGAATTTCAATTTATCTAACTAGAAAAGATTTAAATTCCATTTGATAATACTTTTAGATTTGCATACTTAATAACATTCTAATTTTATTTTAAACAACAGTATTATCCTATTAACTGAATTATATAAATATTTTCCAAAATATACGTAATCTTTATACGACCTGAATACACTATGTCGATAATATATGCTTCTGATTTCAACTGGTTAACAGTATCTTCGTAAGATGTTATCCTTATGTTCTAGATGATCATTGTAGTCTTAATAACCTTCTTTAATGTTGTTTTGGGCCTATTGTCACTAAAAACTGGTTCTGCAATGTGAATATACCTCGATACTTCAGGATTTTGACAATATCTCTCTTCGACGATGAAAAAATTGTGCAACTCCAACCATGGACTTCAAAATCTCTACGGTCAACGCTACGCCTTGCACTTCTGAACCTCTACGATTGACTGCTTGAAGAAATTAATTCTCAGAACTGCTATTATTATTTATCTTCAAAGAAATGGCTCTCGGGACTGCTTCAAGAAATTGGTTCTCGGAACTGCTACCATTAATTAACTCCAAAGAAATGGCTCTCGGGACTGCTTTTAAGGTGAGTAATTTTAAATTATATACTTTAAATTAACTTCTCCTTTCCTAAAATTTTTATATCACTTTTAATTATTTTTCTCGATGAACTTTGTATCAAGATATTAAATTTGAACACTTTTACTTTATTCTGTTCTATTCTATTAATAGATTTTTGAGTTTTAATATTATACTTCGCTAAAACGCGCCCGTTTTTCTTCAAAATTCTCTCGCATCTCCTGTTTTTATTATTCATCCCCTAGACAACCCTCTACTTTTTCAAATCCACCAATCAATTTCTTCTGCAAATACCTTCTAAACAACATAGAATTTAAATCTTTTTATATGTTTTGGATATCTTCTAATATTAATAATTTTACTAATTTAATTCTTTTCGGCTTTTAAATAGCATCTTATGTACTTTAAACATTTTATAAGCTGGTTCCTATCAATTTACTAACCGGTTGTCAAAATGACATTTTAAATGTCACATCCGGTGATATGAATTTTGAAATGTGATTTTATTCCAATTTAGCTATTCATTATTCAATATTAATTTTTTTAATTACCTTTAACATCATTAACGTCAATTGAATATGTTCTTACACAAATAATAACTTATCCTACAATATACTAACAACATTTTAAATCTCTTCTCTCTAGATTTTGGTAACTACAATGAAAAATGAAACTACTCAATCCCTCAACATACAGGATGACTACAACCCCAAGAAATACTACTCAAATAAAGAACATTGTTGTCTTTATCACGTAATTATAAACAAGATTCAAATAAAATTATTCCAAAACATCATTATCATTAATTTCAATACTTAAGTTAATTTTGATGACCAAGTTCATAAATTTAATATTGTTACAGTCTATATTTGTATTGTAACAATATATATATATATATATTTCTTTTATAGAAAAGATAAAGAGGATGTATGATTTGTATACAAATAAAAACAACCTAACTTTTATCAAGGTGTAAAGAATAATGCATTTAAGGCATAAATGTAATAAAACTTTATAAAAGGGATTTATATAAATCATACTTAAAGAATAAAATTTACCTTCACTTATAATTATAGACAAAAAAAGGATATAAATATATCTTGACACGGAACGATCAGCAATAATGTTTTTATATAAAGACAGCCGAACAAACAAAATAAAACATCCATGAATTTGTGTGTGTAGCACTATGTTTCATAAACTGTAGAAAGACTCGTATGCTTTGATGACCTACAAAAAGAAAATATGGTATAAACTTTGTGTGTAGTTTTTTACAGATAAATATATCACCATTGGAAAAGACCTAGATCGAAAGCAGCGACGAAATGGCAGGCTGGACGGATCGTGATAGTGCGAGTGGTGTTGGAAGAAGAATACCTGTTATTTATAATATATTTCCAATTTTACCGAATACTGAAATAAATAAAACAAAGGTAAAGATAGTGTTAATTAATGGAAAAAGAAAATATGTGACAAATGATGAAAAAGGTAACAAGTTCATAAACAAATACAAGGAAGAATTGTATTAAAAAAAATATACCTACCTTTGAAGATACTTAATAGTTTGGGGAATAAGACTTATAAATAAGAAAACAATTTGCAGTGTGTTGACATTTTATGTAAATGAACTGTCAAACACAATAAGTGCGTGTGTGTTGGTGTCACGATGGCAACTTGGGAGCAGAGATTTTACGAATGACGCAGGGTGACAACCTAAATTTTAGTTCGGTGGTGGCGTAGCAGGCGTTATATGTTTTTTTCCCGGGTATATAAATTCAAAGACAGGAATGAACAATATTAGACGAATACTGACTGCGACTTCGAAAGATAAAGACTTTAAAATAGAAAATCGTAGGGTCAGATACACCACGATTAAATGTAAACTCATCCATTTTGTATTAGCAATTTTCATTCATTATAATAAGTTTTCTTTGTTAATATTTCTTTTGTATTTAAAAAATGGAGATGCCTATGGCACAATTGGAAGAGATGTTTAACGATACAAAGTAAGTTTTAAATACAAGGATTTATCAATGCTGCTATGCGTGTATGGAATACAATGTGTAAATGTTTATTCAATATAACGTTGGGCAGCAGGGATAATAGATATTGTCCTGTAGTAATATGAATTCATTAGTTTTTTTTATACAACACAAATAGGATTATTAATGGTGTTGGGTGTTAAGAGGATATAACGTGTGAATGTATATTTTCTGACACTTTATTAAGCATCATTAATTCTCACAATTCATTTTTTTTGATTTCAAATTTAATAATTAAAGTAGATATTTAGAAAAGGGAAGTGTTTCTGGGTGGCGGATTTTGAGACACTGGTCGCAATGCGTGCGAATGATTGTTGCCAGTGATCAAATTCAAGCTCTTTCTCCGAACATTGACCATTGCGAAGTTCTAAGATTATCAGAGCATTACGTGCGAATATAATGTTTCTGATAGAATAGAATTAGCATAATATTAATAGAAGACTGATATTCAATTGAATTTTTCTTTGTTTTAAAACAGGATAATATTTTATTTTTGATTAAGCATTATCGATATATTTGTTCTACAATACATTACAACAGAACACGGTATAAATGTTTTCTTTCAATTATGTTTTCTTTATAATTCTTGGGGTGAATATAGTATAGCGATGCTATCTATTCTTAAAAAATGTTGAAGAAAATATACAATTATGTTTTATATAGATTCTGATTTTTCTATAATATAAGCTATAACCTTATTCCTATAAAAGAAAAACTAGAGATTTACCAGGAGAAAAGAAGGTTGAATACACTGATAGAACTCACGTATACTTATAAAGTATGTGCTGTTAAGAAAATAAATGAATATATTAAAGATAATAAAAATTTTTCATTAATTTTATAAATTATGTTGCTGGAACCGCACACAGCATAATATATTTGGCAATGCCTAACGTATGGTAATACTACATTTATTTTATACCAAATAATTATGTTGCCACAGCAATACGTACGTAAAGTCTCATTGCTACAGCTTTATTAGTTGTCATAGTAAGCTCCGCCGACACACTATTGCACCACCCGGTATAATTAATAGTCGTATTTAAAATTTAAAAAATATTCAATTAGGCGGTACCGTTACAATACCTATTAGTTCTATTTTTTGATATATTACGTCGTTATTCATAGAATCAAACAGTTTTTGTAAAAATAAAAATAATAATTGTTGTTGATAATATTGGTTATATCCGCTGGCACCTGATAGATTTGCAACGGAATCCCTACTTTACTACCGACTATAACTCAATTTCTCTCAGGGCGGTTTGGGTTTATCAGAAATGCGTAATAAAGAGGGTTCCTAAACATTAATTAAAATTAATAAAAAGAAAAATACTATTGAAACTTTAAATAATACTTATATTAAAATCAATGAATCACACATATAATTTTAATAGATAACGAAACAATCTCATATGAACATGAAAGAGATCAAATTTATTGACAAGACAATTTGAATACAATTTTATATATACCAAACAGATACAATTCTTTATATATATTTTTCCATATAGTCAAACAAAACAACGAATGCTAGCATTTACTACGTATGCTTTATACACGTTTTGTGTATCATTATATAAACATACAATGCGGCTAATACGGATTGAATTACATTCTCCTTATTAGAACGGAGATAATAGTTATTTGATAACTTTATTATATTAACATCAATTTAACAGTTATTTTATAATCTTTATAAAATACCTTATAACAAAGCTTCTTTCTTCTCTCTTCAATGATGTCTATTTTCCATAAAATCTTCTTTTTCCTTCGATGTTTTCATCGGCATCAGTGGTCACGATCCTATGGTGACGAATCCCCTTGCTTTGTTTACAGGAGCACAATATATTCTTTGATTAAACTTTTAACACCGTGCACATTTACTCTTTACGTGCTACTTAAATCACTATTATTGTAATAACAATTCTTATTATTGTTATTCAATTTGTTATAGGAGTGGAGGTTCTCCTTTATTTTTATAACATTTAACAAATATTACTTAAATGTTTTCTAGTCGGGGTTCCACGATTTCTTTATGAAATCAGTCAGTCGAAACCCTCCCGACTTTGAAGTTAACCATTCGACTCTAGGTCTAGCTGTCGACTCTCTTGTTCCCAGTGCGTGTTTGCATTTTTATGTTGAACCGCCGGTGCTTCCCCGCTTTCCATATAGTTAGGTTGTTCCCACTTAAGTTTCTCACACACACTCTTTTACGTCGGCGAATGTTTATCACAACTGTAGCGTTTATTTCACTGTTGTAAACATTCGGCGCCACAATTCTTAGAACTAAACTTATCTTATGACTAATATTTACTTAATAATACCATAACATATTCATTGATTTTAATCCTTATTTTTCTTTAAAATATTAATAATGAAATGTACTTAATTAAATTCTAAAAATATAAAAAATTACCAATTCGTAAACGAACTGGTATGTACCATTACAGATTGCTCTTGATGTAGATATACCCACATTGCTGCGGTGATAATCTATTATATTTGTTTAAAGAAACTGTAAGGCCCTTAAAGATAATCCTCTCCATAATTTTGGCGAAGTGCGATAAAACAGACAGACGTCTATGATTTTTGATATCGGCCCTATTTTCCTTCTTGTGAATTAGAATTATATTAAACTTTTTAATTCATTATTAAATATTCCATTCTTTTATCATTTGTAATAATAATAAAAAAAATAAAGTTCACTATCTGCTCCAGAAGTACGGTAGGTGCACATTTTTTTAGCAATTATATTAGCCTTCCATCATCACCTACGCTATTAGTGTTTTTCAATTCTACAATTATACTGCACAACTCTTCATTAATTGTTGGTAATATTATGAAAGTGTGGTGATTATATTCAATTCTGCTCATAACAGTGCTTCTACTTCATTCATAAATGAGTTTACAGATTTAGCATCTGATATTACTAGGGTGCGGACACGAACGGTTGATGACCCATCGCCCATGGGCGCACTATTGAAATGTTGTATTTTTAAAGAGGTTTTTATTTTATTTATATAATTGGATAACAAGTGGCTGGTGATATATAAAATACAAAATACTTTATTATTTGTTCATTTTCTCTTCTGTAAGACTTGTTCTCTTGGAATTAAGTACGTCCTTTCTACATCGCAACAGGTTATAGGTGCGTACTGGAAATATTCTTTTATTTAAAAACTGCGTCTAACTTTTGCCGAAGGCCACATTCGAAGTCACTTGGAATACTTTTGAAATTATTAATAGCCCACACCTAATGTGGCTTATCTATCTTTTAATTTGAGGTTTCGATTTTCAAAATATGTGAATTATTAATAGCCCACACCTAATGTGGCTAATCTATCTTTTAATTTGAGGTTTCGATTTTCAAAATATGTGATGAGTTTAGGAAATTTCCAAAGTGTTCCTGAAGGAATAACAACTGATTTTTTAAATTTGTGATTTGTGTTAGTTCCTTGCACTCAGAAATACTTCGAACATCGTCATTTAAACATGTAACGAAATTTTGTAAACTATCGAAATTCTCTGCATAAAAAGTATTTCTGTGTATGTTTTAGCAAAGTTAAGTGACGAACGTGCGATATTTTGGCATTCTGTAACGATATTTTACAGACTTTGTAATAAATTTCGGAATCACTGACAATTCGTTTTCATATCAGAAAAATTATGATAAATTAAGATAAACAACGTTCTAGATCTAAATAAATAATAACTAAAAATGTACGCGTATGTTATTGAAACTAAACGAAATCCAGTGCACTCTTACGTCTAGATAATTGGGAGAAGTCGAATCAATAAACCGGTATTAAACAGACTATTACAAAAATAAAAAAGTACATAATTAACAGTTAAAACAATGGAAAAACGAAACTAACGTAAGTATGAATGAAAATTTTATTTCTCTTGCGAAATATAAGGTAAATATAATAACTTTTAAAAACCCCTCACGCTTCTATCTACGCCGATGAAAAAAGGATTTTACTCATCAATTCCTTATTTTATGGGCATTTTTTGCTCTCATTCTCGGGCACTTCTCGGGCGTAAATAAATGTTGCAGTTCATCATATGAATTAGTGCTATTAAGTAAGCGTGTGTTGTTTACATGATTTCTTTGCCCCGTTGTAACTTCGTCGTAGTTTAAACCCGTCATATACGCTCCCTAGATATTACTCTTTTAACCAGCTGCCGTGTAGCTTTAAGTCTGTTGTGTGAAGTATTAATAAACACTACATTAGCTTATTTTTTTGTGTTTCGTACATTTCGGTTTGGTTATCTTCAGTATAATAGATAATAATCCCTTGAAATTCCATATTCTATGTCCTCGTTTAATGTGTGTGTGGCATTTGACTGACATATAAGGAGAAAAGCTTATTTATTCGTCTGAATTTACATCAATATAGCGTCAATAGGTTTCGGTTGATGTTGGTACTATCACTTCACCAACATTGATTTTTACTGACAAGCTACATATATGCAAAGTGAACATACTTACATACAGATGACTCGCACCACATTTGAAACAGGCATTACAATATTGAATGCAGAGCTTTCTTATTTGACATGACATACTGTTATTGCTAGACTTTGCCGAAAGTGGAATGCAGGAACGTGTACTTCGTATGATAAAAATGTGAAAATCTTCTCATATTCGAGTGAAAACCTCCTTATGTGTCGCAATTGCAGTTAACATAATTCAAGGTGGGATATTTCAATAATATCGCGGAAACTTCACTGCTTTAATGGAATTGCAGTTCTCCCTAAAGTAGGTAACTTCCATGAAAGATTACCATATGTTGTTACTGTTCGTGCAGATGCAAACATATTATAGGGAGCATATTTTTCTGGAAAAATGTGGGTTTACAATTTTTTTTCTTTAAATTTCATAAAATGTTAAATTTAAAAAATTCTTTTTATCTCAGATTGGCATGGCAGGTAAATTAAGAAAAATATATTATAATAATAAATATACACATCTATTTTATCTTAATATTTTCAAAATTACCACAATCAAATGTAACTTTAAATCAAAATTATTCTACAAAAATAATATTATAAATAACATAACATACACAAATTGAACTTGACGTACGGAACTAATAATGTTAATTCAATTACCCACTATAAATTGAAACATGTACTTGCAACAGTATTAAATTTCTGCTATCTAATTATAGAACCTACTTTTGAATATATTTTCAAATATTTAAACTAGAACTTAAAATAGACCTACGGAAGTAATATTAAATATACAATTATTAAAACAATGTAACAAACTGTTGTTTGTACGTGTATAGAAATGGCGAAGTTCTAATTATTAAAATTTTACAAATATCTATTTGCCGTGGAAAATTCGGCATTTCTATACTATTATATTTATGTAATTACCTATATGTTTTTAAATAAAATTCATTATTTTAAAGAGAATGAAGTCATATCGTAATAGAAAAAAATATATAGAAAAATATAACTATAAACGCTGCCTTCTGGCCTGCTCCTTGGTTTATCAGGGACTAGTTTACTTCATAATACATCGGAAGCTTTAAATGTTCTTATAGTCTAAAATTTTAAGAAAGAAAGGGCAAATTTTAAATTAGAATTTGAGATTTGGTTGGCACGTCACACGCATTACGAACTGCATAGCTCGAGTTATTCGTACCAAAGAAATATACATATGACGTTCGAAAAAAAATAATTTAATTAACTGTGTAATTATACATTCCACATACTCAATATCACCTGTTATGTATGTATAAAGATGATATACTTTTTAAATAACCAAGATAAACACAATACTTGTATTCACTCCACTGAGAATTGAGGTTAAATGAGTATTTGTTGCTCCTAAAATCATTTTTCAACCAATTACATTTATGATCGGGTGTTTTCAGACTCATTTCTTGTTGCTTTCAGGTTGTAAATTAAATGGGGCCAATATATAAATTATGTATAACACATACTTATCCAAACTTAATTCTTGCACTAAAACCTAACATTGCAGTAACTATATTTTTTAATCAAAAATTGCTAAATTCATTATGATCATACAAAGTTACTTACTAAAATATTAGAGTTTTGTTCATAAACTATTAAATTAGAGAGTTTTGTTAATGTATCTATTATCAAAATCGAGTTTTAACTTAGGAAACTATGTTTTTTTTTGTTTTTTGGTATTTATGTATACCGGGTGTCCCGTAAAAACGCCAACAATAGTAACTCTGTTATTTATTGTCCGATTTTATTTAAACAAAAAGAAAGTTAATTTGCATCAAAAATACTACAAAAAAGCAGTGTTTTGTTTGTTTTCAGTTGTTTTTATTAATGTCAAACGATAGTCAACTTTTTTATTTTAAATGGAAACAGATACATTTTTGGCTATATTCGGATTGGATTCTTTTTCTGAATTCAACAATGCATAAATTGTCTATTTGTGATAAACAATTATTGAAAAAAAAATATAAAACACTTAATAAATTTCATCTTTTTATTCCATTATTTATAAATTTTGGAATGTGCCATTAAAAAACAAAAATGCGATAAACGTCAATAAACGTCAGTGTGAGTGTCTATTAAGTCTTATTTATTGTTCTGCTTGAACGTTTTGTCACAAAAAAAGTATATTCGTAAAAATGAATAACAATGAGTTAACAGACATGTTGCAAGTGTTTTTTGAATGTAATAAAAATCTTCGGCGTTACAGCGTTCGTTTTCCGGACAGAGAAGTTCCAGATTCGAAAATATTTCAGAGAATTGAAACGAATTTGAGGAATTATGGATCATTTAAAAAACCTAAAACACAGCGACGTAGATTCGCCGAAGATACGGAATATGATGTTCTTCTTGCACTACAAGAAAATTCACGAACTTCGACTCGCGAAATTGCACATAATATTGGTGTATCAAAAACCACAGTCCATAGTATTTTAAGAAAACACAAATTTAAACCGTACATAGCTCGAAAAGTTAATTCATTAGAACAAAATGATCAACGCCGAAGAATACAGTTTTGTCGACTTTTTTTAAATGCATTACAACAAGACCGGAGTTTTTACAGAATGATAATTTGGTCTGATGAATGCACTTTTAGCAACAATGGTATTTTTAATAGAAACATACATCGACAATGGAGCCAAGACAATCCGAGATTTGTCATTGAAAATAATTTTCAAAGACGTTTCAGCGTAAATGTTTGGTGTGGTATTTTAGGCGATCAATTAATTGGGCCGTTTTTCATAGATGGTTGCTTAAATCAAGAAAAGTATCACACTTTATTAAACAAAAATCTCCAAAACTTTTTAGATGAATTACCTTTGGCAAATTTAAATAGAATATTTTATCAACAAGATGGGGCCCCCGCTCACAACGCCAGAGTAAATACTGATTGGTTGAACACCCAATTTGGAAATAGGTGGATAGGAACATCCGGTTCTATCGAGTGGCATGCGCGTTCAACCGATCTTTCGCCCCTAGATTTTTGGTTGTGGGCTTATCTACAAGATCGAGTTTATTTGACACCTCCAAAAAATGTTGACCTTTTAAGACAAAGAATTATTAACACTTGTCAAGAAATACCTGCCGTTTGTCTTTTAAATGCGACTCGTGAAGTAATTAGGAGATGTGCGTTATGTATTGTACAAGGTGGCGGGCAATTTGAACAATTATTGTGAAGTGTTTTGTTTTGTTTTTTAGAATAATACTTACAATACTTACGTTTTCAATGTTTCATAGCACATTCGAAATGTTATACATAATTTATTAAAAACATGGTCAATTTTAATAAATGGTCTTCTTTCAATAATCGTTTATAAAAAAATAGACATGTTATACATCGAAAAATTCAGAAAGGAAAATCCAATCCGAATATTGCCAAAAATATATCTGTTTCCATTTAAAATAAAAATGTTGACTATCGTTTGACATTAATGAAAACAACTGAAAACAACTAAAACACTACTTTCTTGTAGTATTTTTGATGCTAATTAACTGACTTTTTGTTTCAATAAAATCGGACAATAAATAACGGAGTTATTATTGTTGGCGTTTCTTACCGGACACCCGGTATATAGGCTGTCCCAGCTAAGACTTTCGGATCATATATCTCCATTATTATTGAACGAATTTTTTTGAAATTTAAAATGTGTATACTTTATTGAATAAGGATTGTTCTGTTATTTTTGAAATAGTGAAAGTTAAAAAATGTAATTTTCACTCATCTTTCTTTTTTCTCAAATTCCACGAAAAGATCTTTAGATGGTTAAGCACCAAAAATCAAGCCTCTACAGAAAAAAATGAAGTAAAGCAAAATTTTGTTTTCAGAGAAAAATCAAATTATGTTCCTAAAAATGTAATTTAATTATTAAGACAATTATGCATAGAGAATTTTGAGAACAATTGAATAACGTTGCCGGTATTTAATTTTTTAATCCCTCAGAATTTTTGAAAAAGTCAAATGTCATTGTTAACAGTTCAATAAAAAGTGTGTGGTCACTTAATGTGCGGGGTGCTGTGATCTGAGAGCATTTAATAGGGCCTCACTTTTTTGATGGAAATTTTAATGGCGCCATGTACCTATTATTTTTACAAAATGATTTCACAATTTAATTGGACATCTACCACGTATACTTCGAAATGAAATGGTCTTTACGCCGCCACATTTCGCTAGACCAGTCCGTGCTCATTTAGATACAATTTTTGGACCTCGATGGGTAGAAAGAGGAGGCCCAATACCTTGGCCGGCTCGATCACCAGACCTTACCCCCCTTACTACTTCCTGTGGGGATACGTCAAAACAAAATTTTATTCAACACCGCCTACAATTCCTGAAGATTTGCAGAACAGAATCCTTGAAGCATTTGCATCAAGAAATGCTAACATGATGCGAAAAGTAATTGATGATTTTAGGATTCGTTTAGAGAGATGTATTGAAGCGGATGGTGGTACATTCTACTATGACATTTTCATCTGATTTTTGTTTGAGTGTTCTCGTTTTTTGGTCGTTCTTTGTTATCAACTTTTGTTATTAAATTGACTACTTTCAGACCTGAAATTCAAAGTTTTAACGCTCTTGTTGCCTCGAAACCCCTACTGAACCTTTATTGGCAATTTAGTGGAGTATCTATGGATGTTCTGTGAGTTTAATTGTTTGCACACTGTAAAGACATTAACAATAAGCTTCACGGAAAACTGGAAAGTCTGAAACCAATATCTTGCACTTAATAAAGTATGCTGCCTTTAACTCGCCTGAATATACAATAACAGGAAATAAAAGCAAGTTGAATTCACGTTTTAAAGAGTATGGTTGTTTCAGTATATCGCAACAGTTCTTCACTTAATAAATTGTCTATATTCCAAATTTTATAAAAATTCGTTCAATAATAATGGAGATATATAACCCGAAAGTCTTAGCTGGGACACCCGGTATACACACCGATTTTGAAGAATTGTAAAACTGCATTTATTATATGTTAAAGGTAATCTAAAAGTAAAGTAAAACTACATTTGCAAATGCGTATTCCATATTCTTAATTGCATATTTTAAACTTACAAAATCCCAATAATCGTTTTTCAAAAAAGAAAGTATGGAAGAAATATGCAAGAGTATTATACACACAGCATACATCAAAACTGTATTATTTGCAAAGGACTTTCCTAAGAGCAGAATATTTTAAATCTTTTTCTTCTCCTGTTTTGCTATCTATCACCTTGGTAGTCCCTGTCCTTGGTTTTTTCTCATTTTACTGCATGGTCTCCATTTTCTTATCGAGTAAGTATTCGCTCTTTCTTTTCCTATTTACACATGTTCCAGCATTTTCTTCACTATTTCTCCTTTGACTACATTGTTCAATTTGTCATTGGTCTGTCTTCTGTATTTACCTTCTGAATTTTTTAGTCTTTGCATTACTCTCAATATTGTTCATTCTTATATTCTCAGCTGGGGTGCGTTCAGATATGCTGAATAGGATACTGGCATGATTGGGTCATATTTTATGACGTCATCCACTTGGTAAACTTGGAGCGCTTTACAATTCTGAACGCTGTAGAGTGAGTCGAGTTAGTTTGTGGCAAAAGTTAAAGGTCAAAGCTAAGCATTGCAGAGTTAGAGGTTATGTATGAAGAAATAAAGTTATCAAATAAACAATTCGAAAATTAAAACTAATTAGAACAATGGAGCATAATCGAAAAAAAAATTTGGATCAAATTAAAATTGTCCAAAAACAAACTGATGACCATACGAACCACACATATGACCATTTGATATGAAATGATATGAAATTATAGTCTTAAAAAACACTCAGAACCGCGCTTTAAATATCCCGACCCGAATTCCCATGAATCGTCCGCTATTAACCATCACAAATAGGTGGGTGATAGAAGGAACACTCCGAGTGTCGCACCAATCATTTCTGAACGGCAATGACGTCATAATTGTGAGACATCTTTTTGTTTCTGAACGGCAAGTGTGAAATTGGAGTGACCCTTGGATGACATTCTTTCCTTTTCTGAACGCACCCCTGCTGCTTCTTTCTCCTTGTCATGGTTTTGGTTGGGCAAATGATGCGTATTTTATCAGTGTGAGTTTATGATACTTTTTAAGAAAATATTTTTTAACAAAGTTGATGCACAAAGCGTCATCTCAGACTAAAACAAAAGAACTGCAATTAACGTTGGCAACGAAAAATCACACATTCTACATAGAATACAGAATAGTATACAGGTGACCATTTTCTAATCGGTAACTCTCTTAATATTGAATATAGAGGACAGGTTAAATAGCAAAGTTGCTCCTAAATGTGAGGAGTATTTGATGGCATTTTCAGATTTAACATTTATTGTCAACTTTGAGGATATTTTATAAAAATTGAAAATTTGCGAAATTTTCAATTATACATATTTTCGTAACAATTGAATTAATGAGTAATTTTTACGTAGAATTTAATAATTTTAGTTAAAAATTCATGGTACACTTAATTATCAAGATATAACATAAACTTTTGTTTTCTCAAATGGCATAACTTCATAAAAATGCTTATTTTATTCTGATTTCATAGATATAAGGTTTGGTATGGTAATCTATTTAAAAATTTTATTATAGCGAGAGTATTTAATTTACTACTACTATACGAGGGCTACTATTTATATTTCGGGAATAGCAAATAATAACAAACATTTTAAAATGAAAATGGCTTTATTGTTTTTCGAAATATTCCCCTTGATGATCAATACACTTTTGCATTCGTTCAAACAATTTGTCATAGCAGTTTTTCCATTCCTCTTGAGACATCTTCAAAACATGGTTTTTGAACGCTTCAACTGCTTCTTCGGCGCTCGTAAATCGTTGACCACGCAGTTTACCTTTGATATTCGGGAACAAAAAGAAGTCATTGGGTGCCAAGTCGGGACTGTACGCAGGATGAGTCATCAATTCGATGTTTTGACTGCTCAAAAAAATTCACTTGTTTGACGAGATGTGTGAGAGCTCGCATTGTCATGATGTAGAATGATTCGTCTTCGGGGGTTAGTTTTACGAATTTCTCCGAAGACTTCCGGCAAACAAATGGTCGTGTACCACTCGGAATTGACAGTTCTACGTTGCTCAAGCGGAAAAGTGGCTACATGACCCATTGGGCCGAAGAAACAGGCGACCATTTGCTTCGCTGTGCTTCTTCCGCGAACAACTTTTGTTGGATTTAGCTCGTCCTGGAATACCTACACGGTCGATTGCTGTTTGATTCGTCACCTGTCATGATTTTATATGCGTCTTTTGAAGCACCACAGTTGAACTTTTTCATCATTTCGTTACACCACTTGACGCGTGCCTTTTTTGAACGATTGATAAATTATGCGGCATCCAACGAGAACAATTTTTTTTTTACAACTAAGTGTTCATGCAAAATCGAATGTATTGAAGTGGGACTAATGTGCAAGGATGCCTCTATCTCACAATATGTCACATGACGATCTTGCATTATCAGTTCACGCACTGCATCGATGTTTTGTGGCACAACAACCGATTTTGGAATTCACGGAATTCGTCGGCGACCACGATTGAATTCACTATAACAGCGATATACTCTGGTTTTTGATGGTGCTTTATCGCCATACTAAGAACTGAGTACATCGACACATTCTTGTTGAGATAATTCACGTCGAAAGTTGTGAAAAATAATCCAACGAAAACCTTTTCTTGAAATTTCCATTATTTTGTCAAATTGATTTTCTGAACTCGATGTAAACAAAGCAAATAGCACTTGTACATCAAAACGTTGTGAGTACTTTTATGCTAAAAAATGTCAAACTCTATTATGGTGTTCTCAGATTTTAGCTATTGACATTAGTGTTGCCAATTCCCGAAATATAAATAGTTCCCCTAGTAGTTGTTTAGTTTTAGATGACAGCAGGCTGTATAGCTTAATTTATAATTATACGACACTTACCTCAAATGGACACTATTAAACTTAAACCAACGAAAGTAACACCAGTTATTAAAAATTGACAAATAAAATAAACGAAAACTTTCATTGAAGTACAAAATAAATATTAAATAAAACTGATGCGAAAGTGCCAATGTAAAGTCAAATCAACTACATCATTTAATGTAATAACAGGTAAAGGCGGTAAACTAGAGGTACCTAATTTAGTAATCTACGGATTTTATGACACAGAGCCATCTAGTGATGTTTTCAGGTATCAAAAACTATACATACAACAGTTTAAGTTACGCTTCTTGGTTATTTCACTACCGACGCAAATGTAACTAAATTCACATTATGTCACCAGAATGTAGCAAGTGAAACATACTAATATACAAAAATACACCAGCAGAAACAAACTTTCGAACAGGAAACAAAGTAATTTTCCGGTGTAATTTGATTACGTTTCCGAGTCGTTTGGTCCCCTTTTTCGTTTTCTCGTTTTTTTTCCGCTATACTTTTTTTCTTTTATCCTCTTGCTGCTCGGCGCTCTTCGTCGATGATGATTCTTCGACAAATATTCCGCAACATTTGCGAACCACCATCCGAATATTCACCGTTTTCGATTGAAATGAACGGCGGTGGGGTTAACGGGAGCGGGGGGAGAATGTCTGCAATTTCCTTTAATTTCAGCCTCCCATTCTCCCGATATCCCTCGGTTCTTCTACTTCAGTTCCATTCCGGGAGAAATACCCAAATGCCCGGTCTCGCTCACAATACATACACTACCCACACACACACACACACACACACAAATACATTCACAGCTAGTGTTGAATCTCGATCGGTTTTTCACGTTTTAAAGGACTTTTCCAGACCGTTCGCAACTCCTCTAATCCATCCCAGAGGACAAACAAAAAGTTTATCGGAAGGAAGGACGAATGCCACCGCCGCCGGAGTAATTGATGAGAGAAAGAAAGCGGAGTGTTAATGTAATGGTCGGGTAATGGATTAAAATCGAAAAGTGGTATGGAAACACGATCGAGGAGGTAGGGAAGAGGGTATCCGATGGATAAAGGGGTCTAGAACACGAAATGTCCCGAAAGAACTCCGTTCTGGAATTCCTATGAATAATTAATACGTTTTGGGGTGGATTCAAACTGGCTGGTGTGCCTTTACATCTTTTATTGTTCTCTCTGGTTGTTGTTAATGAAAACTTTGTTTCAGTTAGTCCCTTTGTCTTTCAATTAAAGTTTAAGGGAAAACTCCTTCATGAAAGCTATATGCATAAAGTTGTAAGTAAATATTTGAAAATGTAATGAATTTTCCTAAATATTATAAAATTTAGACATAAAACTTTGGGAAATTTTTTTTTTTACTTCTGTGGTGTAGTCCTCCATTTATCTCAGCTTAGATGGGTTTTCAAGAATATTCTTTATTGTCAGAAGCAAATGCATCATGCACATTATTCAACCTGCATCGCGTGAAATGACATTAAAAAAAAGAGATGTGGCCACCACACGACTTTCTTACACGTATGCGAGTTTCAAATTATAGAATTTTAAGAATTTTTTTTATATAAAAATTATTCAAAATCTCTATAGAATGCATACTTTGCAAGATATTCGAAAGAAAGTAGAACTCGCTAAAAGTAAGTGTTATATCTCGTCCGAATTTTTAAATTTCATTTATACAAAAAATATTCCAAATCCAACTCTAAATACTTTTGTACTCTTCATAAATATATATAGAATGCTAAATTTACGACATTTAGTAAAAAACCGCTATTCGATAAGAGTAAAAGTGTTAGTTCCGGCCCGAATTTTGAATTTTTTTTCAACAAAGGGTATTGAAAATTAAGTTCTAAATACTTTTATATTCGTAACGTACCTGTATAAAAAGCATGACTTGCAAAATATTTGCAAAAAACTGATTATCGATAAGAGTAATGACCTACTTCCGGTAAGAACTTCGAAAAACTTTTTTAATAAAATTGTTCTCAATTTTAATTTTAAGTAAGTACATAAATATGAATTCTATATAAATTTGTTTAAACTTAGTAGTTGACGAAATACTAGCAAAATTCAATTTTTTACTGAAGTAAACTACTACTGCCGGTCTGCCGATTTTACTGAAAATCTAATCAGATATCAAGAAGGGGATTATAGTAGTAAATGCAAAATTTCGAATTGATAGCTATAGCGGTTTGACCGCTATATTGGTCACACACAGACACACTGACACACTGAGAGAGAGAGAGAGAGAGAGAGAGAAAGAGAGAGAGAGAGAGAGAGAGAGAGACGTTTTATAAAAAATACTTTTTCGGTATCAGGGGTCTTCAAAACGTGGACATCTGCAAAAGTCTCTAGGTCAAAAATGTTCATCACAATACTTCCTTATACTACGTATTGTCACTAGTTTACAATGAATAAATTAATTCATATTTATTTTAGCATTAAAACGAATTTAATAAATAAATAATAAAATATTATAACATGAGATAATCAAACCAAGCCATGCCATAAAACAGCAATAGTGCTATTTTACAAAATGCCTGGTATTTTGTGAAATGGCAGTCAATTTCACTGATGCTTTTGTGTATAGTATGTCTGCTTTTTACAAACTGGTTAGGCATGTTGTAATATACCCGATTTTAGAACATACCCACGATATGAAATAAAATTATACTCTAAATAAAGATTTAATATTTAAAGTATAAGCACTCGGTTTGCCTAAATATGTGTTATTGATAGATATATCGACTACTGCATACTATATTCGTTTCAAAAGTCGCCATATTAGTATAAAATCTGCTGCTAAGCAGAATTTATCAGTGGCTATACCCCGCATTAGCTTTCAATTGAGGATCAGCATTACCTTTTGTCGAGATGAACTATTTAGGTCATGGAAGACAAATGGCAGACTAAGTGCCTCCAGTGATTGTGATCAAGCTAAACACTTTAGAAAAATCGTTCTATATGTTGCTATTTTATTTTTTGATTGTCCACTTAAACGAATCTCTGGTCGCACAATTACTTGATATTGCATTTACATTTCGCGTTAATATTCACGCGTTCCAGCAAATAATATGAACGGAAAACCGAATATGCTGTTGGCGAATTCGAAAGAAATTTACATATTCAGAGAAACGAATTTTACTTTGTTACCAAGTCCTGTAATTCCCCTTTTAATACTGGTTTAATTACCTAGCCGAGCTTTTTAATTCAATTTTCCTACACCGAAACCTTCGGGCACTTTAAAAACCGACGTTCTTTATTTTAATGACCGAAATGCATAAGAATAGAGTAATTTTTTTTGAATTGTGCGGCATTACTTTCTGACTAATAATAATAACTGCGCATCACATGAGTGCTAAAAATATTCCTATTTTTTTTTTAAATATAGGTAAAAATAAGTTTTTTTGTAATTTTATGATTATCTGTATGTAAATTACAAAAGAAACAGTGCTATTGATTAATTTATAAATAATGTCCATAAATAGTATAATATTCATGTGAAAAATAAGGACAGAATTATATCAAAATTGTAAATAAAAATTTAGATTATAAACACGAATTTGTTTTGCTAAAAGGTAACCAAAGTATTTGTCATTGATTTCATTATGATATGACATGAGGGCACATACCTGCTATCTTCACCGCAACCCTTGAAAAAAGAATTTTTGGTTTAATGGACAGACGCGGTCGTTTAATGGAGAAGAGAAGTTGCGTTCAAAAAACTATCAGTCAATTTACCGATTTCTGCCGAAATTCTTCATATTTCTCTTAGTTTAAGATTATCTCCAGTCATTACTGCCTTCTAGCTGTCTCCTGATGCTGACGTCAAGCTCTCTAACCATCTCTTTCTTGGTTTGCTTCGTGTGTTTTAACAATTCTATTATGACCTATCAATCTTGTTCCTCCACTGTCGTCTTCGAGAACTGGCCCATTTAACTATACCTTCAGTTTGAAGCTCATGGTTTTGACCGTTTATATGCGGGTTTAATCTGCGTGTAGTATAGTGGATTTTACACAAGTTTTACTGTGTTGACTTACATTTGTTCCTTCACACCACATCACTTAGACAGCCAGAGATAGTTCATGCTTCGATGGAATTTGCTCTTACTTCGTCTATTAAATTCATGGCGCTTGATATTTGTGATTCGTGGTAATTGAATATCATCACTTCTTTTATTGATTCTTTTCCCGTCATTAGGTGGCAGCCCATTAGACCTTTTGATATTACAATTGAGTTGGTCTTCTCAATGAATATGATCATGTTGACTTTTTCTGCTGCTCTTTGGAATATAGACAGAAATTTCTGCAGGTAGTCTTCGTGTCGTGCAATTAGTGTGGCGTCATCAGCATGATATATTTTTTCCAAAGATCTATTAAACATTTTATAGCTCACATTAACTTCTTCCACTTTTTAGATTATATCGTTCATCAAGATACTGGTGTTGATCTTAGGCTACCTCCTTGTCTTATTCCAACCTTCAAACCTGCTATTAAGAATAAAATTAATCAGTGAATATAGTGACATCAAATTAGATATTTATAGGAAACTTCATACGAATGTGAAAAATTTTATAGAATCTAATCTCAAATTTGGATAGGATCATTTATACATAATTTTAAAATTATGAATTGAAATCAATGGAATGAGAAAAGGTCATTCATATACCACAAAGACTAAAAGTTATATTATGCCACAAGAAGAATTAGACAGAGAAAAGTACTGATGATAATAAAAATGTCAGATTCCAACTGTCTTATGACAGAGGAAATCTGACTATTATAAACACTATCACATTATTCATATAATAAAGTGCCTGTATTCAGAAAATTAAAGCAGGTCATGATTCTGCCTCAAATCCCAAACATGATGTTCGATATTTGTTCCAGACCACTACTACAGCTTAAGAATTAGACTATTTGCATACGTTATCGAGAGCATTCGACAGATAAGCAGTCACATAGTAGTAACATCCGATAAGTATCCGTAATTTATTCATTAAGTATTATTGCTCAAGCATTTATTTATATTTCATTGACTGATCGAAGATACCATGGATAGTTGTTATTATTTGTCTTATAAGCTCTTTGATTCGAGACAGGTCGTTAGGTTTTTTCATAATTTAGTTGGATATTTCCAAAATGTTGGAAAACAGACTTTTCTAAATTATCGATTGTTTTAGTATTATTATATGCTTCACCTTTTGTCATTATGGCTAGGTATATAATATAAAATTCTCCCTTCGTAAGTTGAACTATGCTGTACCCGAAGATAAAGGAATAGAGTTTCAGAAATTATAGTAAATGGTATTTTCCAACTCGAACGATTGTAAATAGACTCAACTCCAGTACTTCTGTTATATTCTCACGGACTTTCTTATTAGTACGCTGCACGAACGAGCTACATATAAAATGTTTGTAAGACTGACTCGGCAATACTAGTAACTCAGTGGCCACTGCACCGGTAGGTGGATTGCAAGTTCAATAGGTGTGCGATACAGAATTCTAAATACATACATTACCATGTGGTGGAATATGAGGAGTTATACGTTACACGTACATATGAATGTACGTGTATATGTTTAAAATTTTGTAATTTTACTGAACTACTGGTATAAATTGCGACGAGAAAGAAAAAGAATAGAATTTCGATTGAAAAGTGGAATTTGTTAATTATTTTAATGTAAGTTAAGTATGTCTACTAGATGAGATATTTCAATTCAAGTTCAAATAGACAAATAACACTGACCAACAAAATCTTTGTTGAATCTAAGCGAAACTTGGTTTCTACTAATTCGAGTGTGCTGTGGCAATCGCATTAATTTTAATTCACATATGACCTCAAGTTCTTACTCTAGTGAACACCTCGTTTATTTAAATTGTATGGCGTTAAGCTTATATTATGCAGTGCATAAAACGCATGAAAAGAATATAATGTACAATAGTATTGGGGAAAATATATTATTTAAATTGTTATAGAATATACAGCGTGTCCGGGAAAATGTGGGAAATCTCTTGGATGCAGATAGAACATGAACAAATAAGATGACAAGTTCCTATAAAAAAATGTATACATGTTTTGGCGGGTTTCAAGTGGTAAGTGCTCAATCAAGTCTCGAAAAGCGTTCTGAAGGAACTCCAAATAAAGTTGTCCATTCAATCGTTCTGGCAAAACGAATGGTCCAATCAAAAAATTGTCAATGATTCCTGCCCAAATATTAAAAGATTGAAACTGATGTTGATAATGCGAAACAATAGTGGCATGAGGATTTTCATCAGCCCATACATGGGTATTGTGTAAATTGGTGATACCATTTTTGATAAACCTTGCTTCATCCGCGAAAATAATAATTCTCATGAAGTTAACGTTATTACGTTGCTGATCCAATACCCAGTTTGCAAACTGCATTCTACGAGGAAAATCTTCAGGAATTAGTTCATGTATTTTTTGCAAATGATATGGATATAACAGCTGTTTATGAAGACCTTCATGTACTATTATTTTCGATGTATTAAACTGTGCTGATAATTGTCGAGTGCTCGTTGATGGATTGTCATCTACAGGATTTAAAATGTGTTCCTCTAATCGCAGCGTACGTACGGTTCTTCTCACACCAGCATCAGTACTACTTTTTCCTAACTTTCCTAAAATTATGAAGATAGTCAATAATATGTATTACCTTATTAAATGGAATCGCCCACCATTCTCCCTTAGACGTTGGTCAACACGTTAAAATGTCTTATGGTTTGGTAGAGCATGATTAGGAAATCTTTCGTGATATAATCTTCTGGCTTCTAAATATTGCAAGACGCAAGACCATACATCAGATTCATATCTGCATACTCAATAAACGTGTATTTCATACTTCGACTAAATTCAATGTGTCGACGATGTGATAAAAAGTTCTAAAATGCCGGATATTTTATTTATTTCGTACCAATAGTAACGTTTCCAACAGCAATAGGTTTTTTTGGTGCTGATGAAAACTAAAACGCACATTTTTTGCAAACTTTTTCTCGTAAACGGTTCATTTTAACGATAATAAGCAAGAGTGCCTTTTCTAAAATCTATGGTTCAAGCTATCCGGTTTCATATTTTTAAAGTCTTTATTATACAGGGTGATAAAAATTTAGGCATTAAGTTGTAAAGATCAGCCCGCTCCTGGTAAACTACAAAAGCTAAATATGTTTCAAGGACACTGTTTTAAGAGGTCCTTACTAGTGTCCATCACATTAAATTTGTATTAAATTATATTAATTACTTTAAAAGAAATTCAATAAAAACCGATTCCCAGCGGCGTCCTTCAGGGGCGCATATCTCCGTAGGAAGGGCTGTAGGAAATTTTTTTATAGGAACTTGTCATCTTATTTGTTCATGTTCTAGACTACATCCAAGAGATTTCCCACATTTTCCCGGACGCCCTGTATAAAATATTTAATAATTATAAGTATTTTAAAACGTAAATAATTCAAACTTAAAGAAACCGTAAAGTAACAATAAGAATTTAACGCACGAATATCCAGATATAATATCGGGTGTGCCCTCCGTTAGCATTAATTACAGCTTGGCATCGTCGAGGCATGCTACGTGGTAAATTTTGTCATTCTACAAAAACTCCTGAAGATTAAGAGAGTAAGAGGTGCAACTGGGCGCTATCTGATATTCCTGTCAAGTGAATCTCAAACATCTTCGATAGGATTGAAGTCTGGATTTGGATTTCTTGTTCTCAAAAATAAAATTGGTGGTAAAATTTGCGATGCGAATTCGGCAGTTATCCTGATGGAAGATAGAACCATTGCCAAAATTATACAACATGTTGTTCAAGGATGATTCTAACATAATTCTGTGCATTGAGATGTTGAGGGACAACAACCAAGTCGGTACGACCATCTATGCTGATTTCACCCCACTAATCCTAATCCAAATCGATCCACTTCCTTTATACTATCTGCAGTGTATCTATCTCCAGGACGTTCATACACGACTATTGCAATGAGTTAAAGAAAGCCGGGACTCATCACTAAAAAACACAGACCTCCAGTGTCGAAGTTGCCATTCTACATGTTCGCGAGCAAAGTTTAGGCAGGTTTGTTTATTCGACGGCGAAGGCAAAGTTGATGATGTAACGGTCATCCCAACGACTAGTTTTTCTTTTACGTCCTTGTCCAGTTCTCCTAGAGTATCTGCTCGTTTCTTGATATCTATGACGTGCTCTGCAGAGCATCGATGGACTGGTTTGTAGTTGATAGACGACATATCGCATAGATCATCAATCTTCAAGTAAAGCAACAGCCCTCGCGACTCTGATGTCGCTTAAATAAGACATTTTTGTCTTAAAAATAATTTGACACTCTAAATTGACGTTTAAAATGTCAAAAAACTAACTTAAAAAGTTTTCTCGTTTGGAAAAATGCGATATGTTGGAAGCATACATTGTGTCCAGTAAAAATTCAAAAACGACTAGCGAACATTATGCTGAACCCTTTACGACAGAAGCCAGATGGACGTTACTTTCGAAAAGAATACAGTCAGTTTATACGACATGATTGCTTATTTGAAAAAAAAAAGAACTAAAAAAAATATCATCCTCAATGAAGAAGTAGAAACTACGGTGTTAGCATATATAAAAGTTCATCGTGAATTTTCTATTAGAGATGCTACCATAGAATTGGGTTAAAGTTATTCACCAATCTAAAGAATTTTGAAAAGGCATAAGTATATCCCATATAAATTTCGAACCTCACAAACATCACTACTCGAAGACTTAGCCAGAAGATTAACCTTCTATCAATGGTTCGTAAATTTTTACAACGACAAATTAAATGGAGCACAATGTATTTTATGGAGTGATGAAACTAAGTTTTCAAATAAAGGCATGTTTAATAGGAAGAACAGTCAGTACTAGCCCCAAGAAAATTTACTAATAGTGCGTCCATATGCTGCACACGTTTGGTTTGGTTTTAATGTTTGGTGCGGATTGAAAGGTTCGATAGTCGTCGGTCCACTGTTCTATAACGGTACGTTGACAGTAGAAAGATATCTGGAATTTCTTCGTAACGTTTTAGCGAATTTCCTTGACAACGCCAATTATATGATCCGCCAAATTTTATACTTTCAGTAGTCACCTACTACAGAACTATCTCAACGCTACCTTTGCCAATAAATGGATTGGTACTAATGGTCATATTCGATGGCCAGCACAATTGCAGAACAAGTTCAGAACTAATAATAACAGAGATAGCAATGGTGCATAATTTCTTGATTAGCCGTTTTAAGACTATAGTGCATCACAGATTAAATTACTAATCAATATTTTTAAAGATATATAGGCTGTTCTATTTAAAAAAATAAAAAATTTCAACGTTTCTCGGAAATGCGTTATTCAAATGTTTATTCATGAACTGCATATTAATCAACATTAAAAGTACTACTAGTTTGCTCATTTAACTTACTTTCTAGAATTAATAATGACGGAGTTAGCAATGGTGCGCACTTAATTTGAATATAATTTAAGTATGAACCAGGGAGAATAGAAAGCATTTTTTAATTTATTGTTTTAAATTAAATCATCCTCAATTATGCCTAATAAAGAAAAAAACGATCTCGTTTATAAAATTATCGTAATAATTTATTTGACCTTTCTAACGGATATTAAATTTTGTCAAAATAGAAATTCGAAATTCCTTTCTATAATTAAATATTATTTAAGAAAAAAGTTAGAATTAATTATTAAGATGAGTTTGAGATTATAAGAGAATTTTTCTGATTGGTAGATATTTTATAACAATGTCGACAAAAAGCAAGATAATGTCGGATTTCCGCCAGATACATCACATTCGCTTCTTGTCTTACAAGCGCACAGACGTATTCTTAAAGTTAGAATCACTCGATGGTTAACTACAGATAATAGATAAATTTATTGCTAAAGAAATATGCTATTAATTTACAGTAACTTACATAATAATATTTTATTGTTTACATGAAACAATTTAACCTTAAAAAAGAAAACAGACTTACGGACTAATATACTTACATTATATATATTACACAATAATAATTACCAATACGTGATTCACTTTTTTTTTTTTGTAAACACAAATACAAAATTTAAATTAAATTCGTGTATGTTTTTAAAAAGAAAGTAATATAAAAAATATATACAGTGAAAAATTGTCTTAAACAAGCAATTACGGAAAGAGTTGTTTTTGTTATAAAAGAAACGGCAGCCACGCCGAAAGAAAAATAAAAGAAAAAGAGTGGTATGTAGTTACAATCGTTTAATAAAACATTCCTGAGATCCCTCTAAATACCCTCAAAGAGTGTCCAGACCAGTTCCATTTTTTACTTAACCTGAAAAAGTAATTGCACGTTCCTAAAACAATTACATAGTATTTGCGACCATTCTAGTTTGTCCCTAGCCCGATAGACCTAACCCCCCCCCCCCAATAGCAGAGTTTTATTACATTTCTGGAAAAGACTTTTCAAACCCTTAAGCAAATTTTTTTGTTTCATTTTGTATCGTAAAATAATTCACGACTTTAACGTAAATCGTGTTGATCTTGTACAATATACATGCTAATGTAAAGTCTGCGTTTTCTATTTAATAAAATTGTGCAAATTCTATTCATATTCTTATAAATATGGTGACTGTCAGATCTTCAATTGGTGTTAATATCATAACACTTTAAGTAATCGTGTTTACGTATGCTCTTGAATACTGTAACAATCAGACCATCATTGCTTGGTCAATATAGTAGGAGTCACATTTTAATAAATTCATGGAGAATACATGTTTAATATTTTATTGATATCCATAGGTATACGAAAATACATGTATTTGGTTAAAATCATTGCTGGGTCACCGACAAATTAGATTTGTATCTGTCTGTTTAATAATAGATTGTCTCACATAATACAGTATTAAATTCTTAATATTTCACCATTCGGTATTTGTATTTATGCATTCCTTATTTAAAAATATATACATGGTTTGCTGCCGTCATCTGTGTTTTCACTTGTTCGACCACGTCAATTTACACGTTTTGAACCCAGTAACACGGTTTACTGTTCAAACTTCCTTTTTTTTCCTTCCTTTTTGAATTTGACGTAAAATCCAAATGTAACCATCGAAAGTTTCCCAATATTATTTCATATTAATTTAATTTTATCTAAATCATCCCTCAATTACTGAATTTTAATATAATATTAATTACGTCATTAAAACAGGTGAACATTTAAATTACAACTACTATATGAATTCTTGACTATAAGTATTTAACCATTTTATTTTATCTTCTCTTAATTAAATTATTGTAGATTCTAGCTGATGATGGCTTTAAGCCGAAACATGTACTAGAGTATATTAAAAGAAAATTGTAATGTTTAAAGTGGATTTAATTTTACCCTTATTATCAATTACCTTACAATATGGATTTTCTTCATTCATTCAATTTATAAGATATAGACACGTGCATGCACGATATTGTATTTTATTTTTTTTTATTAAGAAACTATTGCTTTTAAGGAACAAACACAAGGGTTAAAAAAGTTTAGCACTAAATTATTCTTTTCAACGGATATTTTTAAATCAAGGAATTTTATTTTGTTAAAAAGGTATGGTAAAAAAAGAAATAGGTGTTGCATGTTTCACCCCTCCAAAAGATCACAACAAAATTCAAAAAACATTCATAGGTAGCCTTTTTATTAGTACCACACGCCCACAAAATGCTATATCTGTAACTCTCCAGCAGTTTTCAGAAAAAGAAATTTCTTTATCTCATTTTTGGAAGCGTGTAACTTTTCAAGGACAAGCCTAAGAGCTTTCATTTTCATGAAAGACCCCTTTTAATTTTTGGCAATGAATCACCCTCTGAAAACTTTCGGACTTATTTGGAAACATCCTGTATATATACGGCCTGAGTCATCTCCGCGGGGAAGGCAGATTGTGACTTTATGAGAAAAGATGTGACAAATTAAATGGAAGAAAGATGTTTCGAAGCGGTTTTCTTCCAATGAAAGCCACTTGTTAGAAGCATGATTTAATTTTTTTTGTATTATACAGCGTCTTTCATAACCTGGTGGCTGGTACATATACTTATAGTTTTTTAAATTCCACACTCTATATATTATTGCACTTTTGTATTCCCCGTATAATTCTAGTCAAAAAGTTATAAAGCTAGTTAGTATAGGCCTAAAATTTAATGTTTTCGACTTATTACTATTTTTCTGAAAAATTATAACTTTTTGTAAAATTATACTTCTCAAAAACGACGTACTAGATGGGCACAATTTTTGATAGAGTTGTTCATAATAAAAAGACCAAATTCAAACATATTTAATTTTTTTTTTTGCAATTTTGCAATTACTATGTGAATTTGCAGAAAACTGGATTAAAGTTACATGACATATTTTTGTCTAAAAGTGATATTTTTTCAAATGGAACAGCCTATATATCGGTTCATTTTTGGACCTGTCTGTTTAATAATAGATTGTCTCACATAATACAGTATTAAATCCTTGATATTTGAACAATCGGCGTTTGTATTTATGCATTACTTATATAAAAATATATAGGACATCGTTTTCTGCCGTCATCTGTAAGTATTTCCACTTGTTGTTCGACCACGTCAATTTATAAGATATAGACGCAACTACTTTTAGACTGAACAAAATCTGTTTTAGGACACAAAACAATTTAAGCTACTCGGTTATTTTTCAAAAACACATAATATTAACAATATTAATTGCATAAAGGAATTGGTAGCTTGATTAATTTAAGTTTTCGAGAAAGAAGGTGATATTTCTGGACCTCTTATTCCATTTGAAAATGTTCAAGAGATAGAATTTGTTTGTCATACATAGTAGTTAGTATTTACAGAACAATGTTAGCGTAATAAGACAGCTAGCTATCTAATCGAAGAAGCAGGTGTTCTCACTAAAATAATAAATGTTTGAAGATCAGATATATAATATTGTTTAGAAAATCTTCAAATTTAAGGAGGGTTAAACATATTGACTATAATAGAATGGTGGATGATTGATGTCAGTACCTGTCTTAAGAACATAAATGGATAGAAATGTATACTGGTTTAAAGCTTATATAAATAATAATATTGTGTTTAGCTTAATCAGGAATGGTTGGTTAATGTGGAAAACGTATGTTGCATGTTATCAATAATAATACTTGAGAGAATTGTTTCAAACAAGTTGCTTCTAGTACGTCAGCGTTAATGGTAATGATCATAGCGAGCAGTAACAATATGGCAAACAAATATGTTTGTATAATTAATTTCTGTAACACTTTTCCGACCTTCTTGCTGCTGCATTTAAAGTTACTTTAATTTTAATGCATTTAATAGGAAATCGATGTAGCACTATTAGGATATTGCCGTACAATTGTCTTTGCTAGTAAATAATATCCTTTATTGCCTGTAGTAAAACCAACTGGTACATATTTATTTAATACGTTCCTGAATATTTAAATGAACTTCAAAAGTTTATTTTTCTCTAAAAATCTACCCTTATTTTACTTATATTTAATTATTAACAGCAGACAAGTTCATACAAATACAAAATACGCATTATATTGGGCTTTTCAACAATACTTCGTAAAATTATTATCAAACTAATAGTTACGTATTAGAATTATTGTCGGTACTGCTAAAACTACAAGACTAATTGGTTATTTAGGGTTATAGCGTAAATATTATAATATTACTTGACAAATCAAATTTTGCAACGTCTTAAATTTGACGCCATTTTAATTTGGTGGCGTATATCGGTTGCGAGAGCGACTCGACTATTCATCAAAAGATATTCATATTAAATATAGCATAACAATATTTAACAAATATTCATTAGACAATGACACCTTAGCAAATTTTGACGGCATTATGTGTCGCAAAACAAAACCTTTAAATAGTAGTGTGTAGAGTTGGATTACTCTGTACATATATATACCTATTATCCTTTGTCAGGCGAAACTATAATACTCTGTATAATAAGGCTATTTAATTACATCTGTTATTGACATGTTATCTGGAAAGTAATTTCATTTTATAGGTCAATTATGAAACCCTTAGCGACACCAGTGTTGCGTTCATCAGATTCTGTATCTGGCAGTTTAACTACAAGTCCTTTACATACCAGGTCTATGTCGAGATAATGTATTGGATTTTATTGAACTAAAACTAATAAGGAAGGCATAATAGAACTTGTAAATAGCTCTTAAATTATAATTGATATTTAAAACTTCTCAAAAGTGTTCGTAATTATGTTCTCAGGTTTATTATTAAAAGTTGTATTTAGATTTCAAAAAAGTATTGACTCTTTTTTAAATAATTAAGTTTGAAGGCTTTCGAATTAAGTATTAACGTAAATAATTCTATTCCAAGGCCCTGCAAGATTCATGTATTTTTAAATTAAGAATAAAAAAAATTAAAAGGTTTGATTGTTTACTACACATTTATGCCTGCGCACAATTTTCAAACGCTGTTGTTTAACTCTCATAACACCCTATAACCGATAATTGACAAAAAATTCTTTTTAATTGATATACATGCAACGAGTATTAAACAATTTTAAAATTGATATAATACTATAAATCAATTTGTAATATTTTTAATACATGATATTAAAAATTAATAACAAAGGTTATTGATTTTATGATCAGTCAAAGCAAGTAACTAATCTGATAATCGTTACTAAGAAATTGATTGCAATTCTGACATATTTTCAAATCCCTTTTGTCAACATTTCTGCAGCAATTTCAGCATTTACTACCACACTATAATTAGCGAGTGTCTTGAGGATGGTGTCGTGATGTCGAACTTTCTTCTGCGCCTGTTCAAGCAGCAACTATTTCATTTCCTGGCTGCGTGAAAAGATCTCATCCTTTGTATTTTTTCTTTTGTTTTCCACTCTTTGTGTAGATGAATCCGTTTAAATAAGAGTTCAACGCATTATCGTTTATAATATTATAAATTAATACAGTCATGGCCACCCCCTTGTTTGCCTTTTCACGGTGAACCTTCGTAGCGCCTTTTCCATAGTATCTACTGCTGACTTTGTTTCATCGTTTTGTATTTTGACCTTTAGAAATATTATCACTGGGGAATTCTGGTTTATTTTCCCGAACTGTACCAAGCAACGTTAAATTTTTCTCTTACATTTCTCCTGCTAGATCAAGGCTTGTAAAAAAATTGTCAGTAAACACTTCTCTCGCTGATCTCTCCGAATTATTTATCAGGTCTAAGACAGCTGGCTTGCCTTTGCGTTCATTTCTGTTTTAAAAAATGTAAGACAACCTTTAATACCACATCATTATTTATAGTCACAAAATTATCTAATGGTAGTTGATTACTTTTCAAAATATATAGAACGGGATTTAAAAAGAAATGATATTTGTAATAGTAAGATTACACAAAACCTTAAATCAATATTTGGTCGTCATGGCATACCGAGATATGTTACGTTAGATTGAGCCCCACAGTTTTCTTGTTTTGAATTTGAAATGTTTTCGAAAGAATTGTACGTGACTTCATCACCTTATTAATCGCGTAGCAATAGTACGGTTTAATTATGTAGAAAAACCATTAAATACATCTTCAAAGGAGCCACACATGATGGTAAGGATGTTTATTTGGCTTTTCTGGTATATATAAACAAGCCCGTTTGCCATGATGTGTCATTTCCTGCTGAACTCTTAATATCAAATATATTGTTATTCACAGTACCAATGACTGATAATCATTTAATGCCAAAAATACCTAATATTAATCAAATAAGAACAAAGTTACAAGATAAATAACATAAACAACAACTTTATTATGATATAGGTACAAAAGGTTTCTATGAACTTGTTTTGTTAAGTACCTCAGGGTTCCATCCTCGGCCCAACTCTCTTTATAATATAAGTAAATTATTTGTGTACGATTTCCTAATATGCCGATGATTCATGCTGCATTGTCTCTCAGCGTATGCTTGATGACATGTCTCGGTTGCTGTTGATGGCATGGGTGGATAGTGCAACGGCAAGGGTCCTCTTCTTAACGGTCAGGAAACTAATATTAAAAATGTTACAAATCAAGTTATTGCCTAGCGTACCTTGCAGCCTTTATGTTCCGTTTCGAGGGCAATCTATACCTGGGTGTGGTCAGGTGCGGTCCTTGGGACTAGTCATTGATCCTGCTCTAAGCTGCGGGGGGGGGCACATTGCCGGTAGGTTGAGAGTAAACTATGGTCAGCATTATACTGCATTAGGAATTTGAAGAGTGTTGTAAGTCTTGAATCAGTGAGACCATTTTATTTTGTAAATGTTGACTTTAGATTAAGGGGTTGGCCTTGTGGGGTTCCTCACCCCATTCCAGATGGACATTCCTGATGCAGAAGCGTGTTATTAGGCGCGTTATAGTTGTGTCATCTGCGACATCTCGTCGCCTGCTTTTTCGAATATTACGTGTTACCATTGTTCTTTTACCATTATCGTTGTTGATGTCTGTAATTAATAATTAAAATATTTATAACATTTTTATTGTGTTTTCTAATTAATGATTTTGTGTAACCGCCTGTATATATATATATTGTTACAATACAAATATAGACTGTAACAATATTAAATTTATGAACTTGGTCATCAAAATTAACTTAATTATTGAAATTAATGATAATGATATTTTGGAATAATTTTATTTGAATCTTGTTTATAATTACGTGATAAAGACAACAATGTTCTTTATCTGAGTAGTATTTCTTGAGGTTGTAGTCATCTTGTATGTTGAGGGATTGAGTAGTTTCATTTTTCATTGTAGTTACCAAAATCTAGAGAGAAGAGATTTAAAATGTTGTTAGTATATTGTAGGATAAGTTATTATTTGTGTAAGAACATATTCAATTGACGTTAATGATGTTAAAGGTAATTAAAAAAATTAATATTGAATAATGAATAGCTAAATTGGAATAAAATCACATTTCAAAATTCATATCACCGGATGTGACATTTAAAATGTCATTTTGACAACCGGTTAGTAAATTGATAGGAACCAGCTTATAAAATGTTTAAAGTACATAAGATGCTATTTAAAAGCCGAAAAGAATTAAATTAGTAAAGTTATTAATATTAGAAGATATTCAAAACATATAAAAAGATTTAAATTCTATGTTGTTTAGAAGGTATTTGCAGAAGAAATTGATTGGTGGATTTGAAAAAGTAGAGGGTTGTCTAGGGGATGAATAATAAAAACAGGAGATGCGAGATAATTTTGAAGAAAAACGGGCGCGTTTTAGCGAAGTATAATATTAAAACTCAAAAATCTATTAATAGAATAGAACAGAATAAAGTAAAAGTGTTCAAATTTAATATCTTGATACAAAGTTCATCGAGAAAAATAATTAAAAGTGATATAAAAATTTTAGGAAAGGAGAAGTTAATTTAAAGTATATAATTTAAAATTACTCACCTTAAAAGCAGTCCCGAGAGCCATTTCTTTGGAGTTAATTAATGGTAGCAGTTCCGAGAACCAATTTCTTGAAGCAGTCCCGAGAGCCATTTCTTTGAAGATAAATAATAATAGCAGTTCTGAGAACTAATTTCTTCAAGCAGTCAATCGTAGAGGTTCAGAAGTGCAAGGCGCAGCATTGACCGTAGAGATTTTGAAGTCCGTGGTTGGAGTTGCACAATTTTTTCATCGTCGAAGAGAGATATTGTCAAAATCCTGAAATATCGAGGTATATTCACATTGCAGAACCAGTTTTTAGTGACAATAGGCCCAAAACAACATTGAAGAAGGTTATTAAGACTACAATGATCATCTAGAACATAAGGATAACATCTTACGAAGATACTGTTAACCAGTTGAAATTAGAAGCATATATTATCGACATAGTGTATTCAGGTCGTATAAAGATTACGTATATTTTGGAAAATATTTATATAATTCAGTTAATAGAATAATACTGTTGTTTAAAATAAAATTAGAATGTTATTAAGTATGCAAATCTAAAAGTATTATCAAATGGAATTTAAATCTTTTCTAGTTAGATAAATTGAAACTCGTACAACCTCAATTAATTATTTATTCGTACGTTTCTCTTGTAATTTATTTGAAAAGAACCATTATTGGTGTCTTAAAATATTCATTAGAAAAAGTGGTTCTAAATTATTAATATATAAAGAAATATTTACCTTATAAAGTATATTAAAATAAAAGGATTGTTATTATTATTCCACAACTTCAAATTGCATTAAAAACGTCATTTGGATAGGTTTACAGTCTTGTTTGTAAATAAGATATTTGTTGATGTTCCTTTAAATTCAACCTCTATAATTTTTTTATTCACGATATTTATTAAACTTGTGAATATTTATATCGCTTGTAGTTTTATTGCTCTAAAGTATTCATCAAATATAAATATTGGCTTGACAAGAGATTTATACCTAATCTGTAACAGTAAATAGAAAAACATATTTAATTTTATTTGATATATGCAAATAAATGTTACTTACCAGTTCCATACAAGTAAAGAAAGGTTAATTACTTATTTTAGACATTAATTTAATTCAAAGCGGACCATTGACACGACATGAGATAAGTTCTAAAAGAATGAATTGAAGTTTTATCACAAACGTAGTTAAACCAACTGTAAAATATAAAAACTACTAGTATTAAAATACTATGAACGGAAAGAGTTTAGATTACTGATGGGTATACTACCAGTTATACGATTTTTAAAAATCTAATGTATTTCGTATAAATGGATATCTGGGCTAGTTCGGTGTATATTTATAAAAGGAGTAATAGGAATTATTAATACAATCAATAAGGGTTGTATTTTATTAATTATTGGCGCCCAACGTGGGGCGATATTGGAGATAGCACATCTATCACCAATATTATATTTATTAATACTTAAAAACGAAGGGTAATTATTTAAAAAATTGTAAAAGGTATTTGTTTTTTTTTAAAAAAAAGTATAAAGGTATTATTTTCTTTAGGTGATTGACAACATTTAACATAATTGTTGGGATAGTAGAGGGTAATCATACAAATAATAATAACTATACAGTGTGATTTCTTTATTTTGGTACAGGTTTATACATTTATGTGGCTTACATTATTAAAGAATGGTTAATAATAAATAAGTGATATAATACAAAACATTATAGAAAGTGTGTAAGTTTTTATTTAAATACAGAGTGTTATTAGGGGTATTATTAAGCGACTTTGATAATGATGCAGACACGTAGTAGGAAAGGGGATAAAGGAGATGAGGAAGGTTCAGAGAGTGGAGATGAAACTTATCAGAGTGAACAAAATCCGGTGATGGATTTGTTGTTAAAAATGAGAGAAGATATGAGGAATTCACAAGAAAAACAGGATACGAATATGAAGAATTTACAAGAGACACAGGATTTGAATATGAAAAATTTAAGAGAGGATATGAAGAAAGATTTGGAAGAAAATAGTAAGACTTCACAAGAAAAACAGGATGCTAATATAAAAAATTTAGAGAAAGTTATTAAGAAAAATATGGAGGATTTAGAGGAAAGGAATGTAGAGAAAATGAATCAGTTAAAAAATGAGTTTAAAGAAATGGAAAGTAGATTAGTTTCAGATATATTCAAACGAACAGAAGAACAAATGGTACTAGTTAAAGCCGACATAAATAAAGAAGTTACTAAGATAGTAAACACAAAAGTAGATATTGTATATGAGGTGTTGAAAACAGATAAGAACAAATGTGAAAATGCAAGAAAAATGTTACTAGAGGCGATAACCAGGAATGAAGAGGTTTGTAAGAAAAGGAAGGAAGAGTTACTTGTTAATTGTGAAAAGGAATTAGAAAAGAAATTGGGAACTTATGAAAATACATTTATTAATGAAGTTGCAAATTTAAATCAACATAAGACAGAAGAGGTTAAAATGTTACAAGAGAATTTACAGCAACAGGAAGTTAAAAGAAAATTATTAGAAGAAGAAATCAAAAAGATATCAGTTAACATGAAAAACATAGGATCAAGTTCTACAGTAGCACATCAATGTTCCAATTATACTAAAGTGGAGAACATAGCTCAATTTGGGGCAGATAAAACAGGGATACATCCGATGACGTATTTAAGGAATATTATGAAGTATTTAGAAGATATTCCATCTTTAAAGCATCAAATGGAGGTAATAAGATCTACGTTGAATAATAGTGCGTTGGAATGGTTTCAGAGAATAGAGGATAACTGCCAAGATATAAATCAATTTGAGATTATGTTCAAGAAAAATTTCTGGAATGAATCGCATCAAAATAAAGCTAAAATTAGATTATTAACCGCAAAATATAGACATGGTAATTTAACAAGAGAGGCTTATGCTTCAAGGATGTATAATCAGTGCAAGTATGTTAGTGATCTTAATGAATACATGATTGCTAGTCAACTGTTAAATCACTTTATTTATACAGATACACAAGCCATAATTTGCCAAAAGGTAAATGATATGGATTCTTTAATTGAAATCTTACGAAGATTAGATGATTTTAATGACGTTAATGCAAATAATTATTCATCTTTACCTAGAAACAATGTCAATAATGGTAATCAACGAATAAATAATAATGGTAGGTCAAATTATTTTCATAATACGGATTTGAAAAGTGGAAATCAACGAGATCAAAATGACTATAATGGAAATTATAGGAGTTCAAATTATAATAGGTCTTCGCCAAACATATATAATCAGAATACTCCAGTACGAGGAGGGTTTAATAATTATGGTAATAGGAGTGGTAATATTTATCAGTCAGATCCTAGAAATTATAATAATGATAAAGGGTATACACCATTTTCTGGTACAAATTATTATTCCCAAAATAGACAATATTATGGAAATAAATCTAAGGATAATCAAGGCGAAAGTAGACAAAGACCGATACATAATATCAGGTGGGTAGAAAATGAAGAGAATAATGCGAAAAATGATAATGTTGAATTAAAAAAAACGTCGATTTTGAAGGAAGATTCATATCAGAATTCAAAACCGAGCACATCTCATTGTTAGAAGAAGAGGTAAATAATCAACCCAATTGTATTACTTTACAGACAATTAAATTTTATCAAAGACCTGAGAGTATATTTAAAAATAATGAAGAAGTATCTATAGAACAAGATTTTGGTTTGCCATTTATTAAGATAGAAATTGAGAATATTGTTTTTACATGTTTAATAGATAGTGGTTCAGAGATTACATTAATACAAGAGAGTAAAGTTAAACAAGTCAAAGGGTATTTAAATAGTGTGATTAAGATAAAAGGAACTGATATTATTACAGCGAATAGAAAGAAGATGGGAACAATAAAACAATGCTTTTATACAGAAGTGATTATAAGTAAAGAAAGTTATTTTATGCAATTTTATGTCCTGGAAAATTTATTTTATGATTGTATAATTGGTATAGATAATATTAGAAAGTTAGGAATGGTTATGAATTTTGAAGAAGGTAATATTTATATAAAAGAGAACATATGCAAAATAGTAAAAGAATTAAGTGAAGAAGAGAAAAATGTTTATAATGATTATAAGAAGAATATATTAAGTATAGAAATGAATAATTTAATAATTGAAAATGATAATGTACATGATAATATTAATAATGAAGAATGGAATGAGAATTATGATGAAGAGATGGAAGAGGAATGTAGAAATGATACGATAAATAATTATGAAGATATTGAAAGAAAAATTAAATTACAGGACATAAAGGATAAAGTTATGGAGCATAAGTTAATAGAGATGTTATATAGGAATATATCGTTAATTAATGAAGAAATTGTTTTCGCAAGAAATTATGAACATAAACTAGTGGTTACTGATGATTCACCATTGACTTGTAAAAATTATCCTATACCGTACTACTATCAAGAACAAGTAAATAAGGAGTTGAAACGTTTAGAAGATTCTTGTATTATAGAAAGGTCTAATAGTTATTTTATTAATCCTATAGTTATAGTGAAGAAGAAAGACGCATCTTTACGAATCTGCCTTGACGCTCGCTCATTAAACCTAAGATTACGTTCTGAGCACGAAACACCTCAAAACATAGATGTATTATTGACAAAATGTGGTAATAAAAGTGTTTATAGTAAGTTGGATCTTAAAAATGCATTTTGGCTAATTAATTTAGATGAAGAATCTAGGAAATATTGTGGATTCAGTGTGAATGGTTGTGTATTTTCGTTCCGCGTGGCTCCGTTCGGTGTGAAGACTTCCCCTGCAGCTTTAATCAGATTTTTACATAAAATACTTGATAAGTATGAAGAGTTTGCATTACATTATCTCGATGATATAATAATTTTTTCCAATAGTTATGAGGATCATATCAAACATTTAGATATTATAATTACTACGTTAAGAGAAGAAGGAATGAAATTGAACTTAAAGAAATGTCAATTTTTTAAGAATCAGGTAAATTATTTAGGATATGTTGTGACTGAAAAATGTATACAATTGGATCCACAAAGACTGGATGAAATTTAAAATTTTCCACGTCCTACAAAATTAAAATCATTACGAGGTTTTCTTGGTATGCTGAATTATTACAGGAAATTTGTGCATAATTTCAGTGAAAAAACGTTACCTTTATTACAGTTACTTAAAAAAGGAAACAAATGGAATTGGAATAAGGAATGTGAAGAATGTTTTGTGAAGTTGAAAGAGAATTTTGTGGAAAACCTACATTTAGAACATCCAGATTTCACTTTACCATTTATTGTACGTACAGATGCTTCAAATCATACTATTGCCGCAGAATTGATACAAATCAAAGATAATCAAGAAGTACCTATATATTTTATTTCTAGAACACTTAAACCTTGCGAAAGTCGATATTCCACCTCAGAACTCGAAATGCTGGCAATTATTTTTTCAATTACTAAATTAAGATACTATTTAATTGCTAAGAGGTTTATCTTAGAGACAGATCATAAGGCATTAGTGAACATTATGAATACACGATTAAATAATAATAGAATTTATAGATGGACTTTGATTATACAGCAATATGATATGGAAGTAAGATATAGGCCTGGTAAAGAAATGATAACAGCAGATGTACTAAGTAGAAAAGATGGAACTAATAAAAGAACTAGTTTGGAAGTGAATTTGGTAATTTTGAATCAATCGGGGATTTTATCTTTGGAATATCTTAAAAACATACAGAAGTTACCTATGTTTGATGATATAAGTAAATTTTGGAAGAATTAGGAGATTTTAAGGAAATGACTATAAAAGAGGAGATAATTATAAAGAAAATTGGTAAAACTGAAGTTTTTGTAACAAATGAAGAACATACTAGAGAAATAACTAATTATATACATGAAAAGTATTTGCATATTGGGGCACGAAAATGCTGGTTGATATTTAGGGAAGCTTCTTATTGTAAAAATGATGAAAGGATAATAAAAAGTGAAATTAAGAAGTGTCGATTATGTGAATTGGCGAAAGATAAAAACATTACACATCAAAATATAAGTAAAAGCATAATGGTAAATGACAAGTTAGAATTGGTATCTATCGATTTTTTATCTAATTTGTTGCCAAGTACAAAAGGATATCGACATGTACTAATTATTTGTGATATTTTTTCTAAATTTGTAAAATTGATACCAACAAGCAAATGCAATACTGAAACTGTATTACAATCGTTACAGGAGTATTTTTTTATGTATGGGAAGCCATTAGCTATATTATCAGATCATGCTAGTTATTTTAATAATGACAGATATAAGGAATATTTGAATAATCAGGATATTAAAGCTTATTTTTCCTCGTATAGACATCCTCAAGGAAATCCAACAGAAAGATATGTTAGGGAAACTTTAAAATATTTAAGAATATTGTTAACAGATAAACATAATAGATGGGCGAGACATCTTGGTCAAATTGAGAAGGTAATGAATCATACGCATAGTTCAGTACATGATTTATGTCCAGTAACGGTATTTTTGGGAGAAATGCCAGAAAGACCATGGGATAATCAAGAAACAATCGATTTAAGTGAAAGGTATGAATTGGTGAGAGAAAGATCAAAACGTAAAAAAATGATATGGGAACAAAAACAAATGGAGAAACAGAAGAAGTTTAAAAGTTACGAAATAGGAGATTTAGTTATTGTGAAGAATTTGAGGGTTACTGATCGAAAGAAAAATATTATGGGGAAGTTGTTAAGGCCATACATTGGACCATATAAAGTTAATCTAAAGTTAGGAGAAAATACTTATGAGTTAATAGAACCAAATACAAATTATATTAGAGGTAGATATCATGTGTCTATGTTACAGGATTATTATCAAGATATAAGCAATAGAGATGAATGAGTGTAACTGGTACAAAGCACACACATAAAGTATTATAAATAGGAATATGGATTAGAATATTAAATTTACAGAAATATTGGGTTGATTAATTAAATGTATATAAGTTTTGAAAGTACATTAAAAAAAAAAAGTTGCTAAGTTATTGGTTGTTATTGTTATTATAAAAAAAAAAAATGATTAACTTGAATAAAACTTAGAGTTTTTAAAATAGAATAATTGCATATAGTTATGGCAAACAATTAATTATATATGATGATGCTAGAGTAATAATTTATGTTATATTATGTTTTAATGATTGTTTAATAAATATAAATTTTATTTTAAAAGTTAAAAATTTACATTTATTAAAAAGGGGCAAATGTTACAATACAAATATAGACTGTAACAATATTAAATTTATGAACTTGGTCATCAAAATTAACTTAATTATTGAAATTAATGATAATGATGTTTTGGAATAATTTTATTTGAATCTTGTTTATAATTACGTGATAAAGACAACAATGTTCTTTATCTGAGTAGTATTTCTTGAGGTTGTAGTCATCTTGTATGTTGAGGGATTGAGTAGTTTCATTTTTCATTGTAGTTACCAAAATCTAGAGAGAAGAGATTTAAAATGTTGTTAGTATATTGTAGGATAAGTTATTATTTGTGTAAGAACATATTCAATTGACGTTAATGATGTTAAAGGTAATTAAAAAAATTAATATTGAATAATGAATAGCTAAATTGGAATAAAATCACATTTCAAAATTCATATCACCGGATGTGACATTTAAAATGTCATTTTGACAACCGGTTAGTAAATTGATAGGAACCAGCTTATAAAATGTTTAAAGTACATAAGATGCTATTTAAAAGCCGAAAAGAATTAAATTAGTAAAGTTATTAATATTAGAAGATATTCAAAACATATAAAAAGATTTAAATTCTATGTTGTTTAGAAGGTATTTGCAGAAGAAATTGATTGGTGGATTTGAAAAAGTAGAGGGTTGTCTAGGGGATGAATAATAAAAACAGGAGATGCGAGATAATTTTGAAGAAAAACGGGCGCGTTTTAGCGAAGTATAATATTAAAACTCAAAAATCTATTAATAGAATAGAACAGAATAAAGTAAAAGTGTTCAAATTTAATATCTTGATACAAAGTTCATCGAGAAAAATAATTAAAAGTGATATAAAAATTTTAGGAAAGGAGAAGTTAATTTAAAGTATATAATTTAAAATTACTCACCTTAAAAGCAGTCCCGAGAGCCATTTCTTTGGAGTTAATTAATGGTAGCAGTTCCGAGAACCAATTTCTTGAAGCAGTCCCGAGAGCCATTTCTTTGAAGATAAATAATAATAGCAGTTCTGAGAACTAATTTCTTCAAGCAGTCAATCGTAGAGGTTCAGAAGTGCAAGGCGCAGCATTGACCGTAGAGATTTTGAAGTCCGTGGTTGGAGTTGCACACTTTTTTCATCGTCGAAGAGAGATATTGTCAAAATCCTGAAATATCGAGGTATATTCACATTGCAGAACCAGTTTTTAGTGACAATAGGCCCAAAACAACATTGAAGAAGGTTATTAAGACTACAATGATCATCTAGAACATAAGGATAACATCTTACGAAGATACTGTTAACCAGTTGAAATTAGAAGCATATATTATCGACATAGTGTATTCAGGTCGTATAAAGATTACGTATATTTTGGAAAATATTTATATAATTCAGTTAATAGAATAATACTGTTGTTTAAAATAAAATTAGAATGTTATTAAGTATGCAAATCTAAAAGTATTATCAAATGGAATTTAAATCTTTTCTAGTTAGATAAATTGAAACTCGTACAACCTCAATTAATTATTTATTCGTACGTTTCTCTTGTAATTTATTTGAAAAGAACCAATATTGGTGTCTTAAAATATTCATTAGAAAAAGTGGTTCTAAATTATTAATATATAAAGAAATATTTACCTTATAAAGTATATTAAAATAAAAGGATTGTTATTATTATTCCACAACTTCAAATTGCATTAAAAACGTCATTTGGATAGGTTTATAGTCTTGTTTGTAAATAAGATATTTGTTGATGTTCCTTTAAATTCAACCTCTATAATTTTTTTATTCACGATATTTATTAAACTTGTGAATATTTATATCGCTTGTAGTTTTATTGCTCTAAAGTATTCATCAAATATAAATATTGGCTTGACAAGAGATTTATACCTAATCTGTAACAGTAAATAGAAAAACATATTTAATTTTATTTGATATATGCAAATAAATGTTACTTACCAGTTCCATACAAGTAAAGAAAGGTTAATTACTTATTTTAGACATTAATTTAATTCAAAGCGGACCATTGACACGACATGAGATAAGTTCTAAAAGAATGAATTGAAGTTTTATCACAAACGTAGTTAAACCAACTGTAAAATATAAAAACTACTAGTATTAAAATACTATGAACGGAAAGAGTTTAGATTACTGATGGGTATACTACCAGTTATACGATTTTTAAAAATCTAATGTATTTCGTATAAATGGATATCTGGGCTAGTTCGGTGTATATTTATAAAAGGAGTAATAGGAATTATTAATACAATCAATAAGGGTTGTATTTTATTAATATATATATATTTCTTAGTGTTTTGATAATTTATTTAAAATTTTATTTAACTGTTATAACTTAACGTGCATGCAATGAAAAAATACATGATACGTCACGTTTTGCGCACGGATTTGTTGTACATGATTTTTACTGTCTGGTGGGAGGATTTTGGCGCACTCTAGTAGCTATATAAGACCAAACAATTTTTATACAAAGCACTTGTTGTCCTGGCAAGCCTTCCCTAGGAGGACAGTCTTTTCTTAACACCGGGTTTTGATACTCGCAGTTCGTTTCCTTTATCTTCTGGTCAAGGCAACAGAAATGAACATCCGTTCGTAAAACATTCATTCCTTGGCGCGTGAATACCCTGGTCGACAAGACACCTGTCCAGGAACAGGAATTTCGTTAATTAATTCCTTAGGTTAATCGAATCAAGGAACTTCATTATCTTTATCTCCGATTCCCCGAAATACAAGGCATGAGAAAACCAGCACTTAAATTATCGGAGTACATCTATTATGAAATTAATTCACGAGCCGCAAAGATCCATCTCAATCAATGCATTCAATCAAATGTCTATTTTGTTTATCAAAATCAATGTATGTTTAAACTCCAGAGAACAATTATTTCTTGGATGTTTTATTAATAATAACATCATTAAGAACAAATTGCTATAAGTTCACAAACGTAGCCGATTACACGTTTAAATATCCGAATGTCAAAGGAGGTTATGTTAAATACCTCGTGTATTTTGATTGGATTTTTGTAGCGTAATAATTTTGGGTTGGTAAATTTTCTTTTACACTGGATGAAATAAATGTGTGATAAATGTATATAAATGTATTGTTTATTCTTTAAACATGTTGAATAATATGACTTAAAATCTAACACGCGTGTTTGCCTGATTTGATAGTTTCATACCAAGTATCAAAAATGAATTAAAAGAACTACTTACTCTGGATTAGTATAATTTATTTTTCTTACTACCACAGTATAGCTACCTGATGGTCATTGACACTATTAATGAACACTGTTAGTAAACATTAATCACGGATATTCAGTAATTAAAATTAAAAACTACCAATTAGAAACTTATTGTGTCATACCAACAGAAAACAAGAAGCACGTGCATACAGTTTTCTTTCTTACGGCGGCGTAGATAAAAAAATTATGCACTTGGTTTCATGAGTGGCGCCTTATATACAACTCTTTAAACATAGAACAACTACACACCACAAACTCTAAATGTACACTTATAGTCCAGGATTTTTAGATATTCGCTCCGCAAAAAATCCTATCACTTGATTTTTCGATTGGATAATGTCAGAGGGTGTCCCCTAAGTATAAAACCAAATTTGTGTCGTCCAAAACCGCGAGCGTTAGCCGCCATCTTGAAAAAGGCCTTTTTATCTCGAAAACGGTGAGTTTTACGTTAAAAATTGTAAGGACTTTTTTGTAGAAGATAACATTTCCCGTCTTTTTTCTTTGAAACTTTTTTCCCTATTATCAATATTTGCCAAGATATAGTCGATTGAAGAAAACGATTTTTGGTTTTTGGAAGATATCTCCATAATTTTTGGAAATACAAAAAAAATGTGATTATCGAAGTTGTAAAGCATAATATTTTCTACAATTTCTGTATGAAACTTGTTTTTGTTCAATCGATAGTTGCTAAGTTATAGCGGATTGAACGTTGCCGTCACGCCTAGGAAAACAGCGATTATTGGTAATACGTTGCTCTAGCATGCCAAGAACAAGTGTAATCGAAGAATTTTATAATAGAGACGCTAAAAATAATATTTGTCATGAATAGGAGGGATATGGGCGATAGGAGAAAAGCTTGGGCAATAAAAACTGTCTGACGAATCGTATGAGAAAGACATGAAAATGTATTCATCTACTGTTCATATTCATTATTCGTTATAATAATTAAAAAAATTTGTGAAAAACGGTCTCTAGGACCTTAATCTAAAATTATTAAATTATTTTAGATTATGATTTAACACGAATTTTGAATATCTTTGGCTTCTAGAGACCGTTTTTCACAGCACTAGAGGAGTGTAACATTTTTATTAATAAAAAAATTACTGTTGCAAAATTTCAACTTCGATGATTGGTGTAAAACAGTTTCCTTTGTTTAGAACAGGAAGGGCGATTTTCGATGGTTCGCGAATGTTGCTCTTCCATGTTCGAGTCATTAATAGTCAAAGGATCAAAAACGATTCATTGTGGGCATTCTCTTCGTCGCCATCGTCCACTGTAGGGATTGCGTTATCGCATGTTTGGCCACTACAGTTTGAACAGATAACGGAACATTTTAAGCCACTCTTCCGGCATCCGCAGGCAGCTCCGCAATTTGTCTTGCATTTGCAGGATATTATTTGTAGTAAATTTTGCGGCGCGGGAGCTTTTTTCATTGTGATCGGTGATAAGCGATCCGTAGCGCGCTTCCAGCCCCATTCTTCCGGGTCATGGTGAAATCCCTGCCAACTTTGGACCTGATGATACACCCTGAGGGAATTGTAACGGGCTGTATCCTGCGTCGGTGGTAGAATGGATAAGTTCAGCTTGGTGTTCCGTAGTTCTTGTATCGGAGAGAGTCGATGGATGGTTCGGTTTTATTACCTCCATACAAAGCAATAAAAAAACGCTCGCCAGCTTGAGCAATCATGTTGGGATCGCTCCTCCTATCTTTGAACAATGCCACAGCCGTCAGCAATTCTTCGTGGTTCTTCAATGTCGTCAGAGTTTTGTACTCTCCAAATTTAAACGGAGCTGACGTTGTGTCGCAACCGCTGAATGCATGTAAAAATAGAATGTTTACTCTTAAATTTTCACCATACTCCGGCTTCAGACAACGTGGGCTGTATAGAGATTCTGGAGTGCGTCCTTTTCCGGGCTTGCGAAAATACATATTCTTTTATTTCTTTTTTAGGCATAGACAATGTTGGGAGACAACCAGCACCGTGCAGCTGCTTACTTTTCTATATACCTGTACTCTATTCAAACAAAATATTCATGGTTAAAAATCGATGAATATACATGTATAAATGAATATCCATATATCATTATTGTTAAAGAACACACAGACGTGTACTAATTACCTCCTGCAATCCTTGCCGCCAAGATGTCGCGTCTCCTTACACTTGTTCTTGGCATGCTAGAGCAACGTATTACCAATAATCGCTGGTTTCCTAGACCTGACGGCAACGTTCAATGCGCTATAACTTAGCAACTGTCGATTGAACAAAAAAAAGTTTCACACAAAAATTATAGAAAATATTATGCTCTACAACTTCGATAATCACATTTTTTTTGTATTTCCAAAAATTATCGAGATATTTTCCAAAAACAAAAAATCGTTTTCTTCAATCGACTATATCTTGGCAAATATGGACAATAGGGAAAAAAATTTCAAACAAAAAAGACGGGAAATGTTATCCTCTATAAAAACAGTTCTTACAATTTTTAACGTAAAACTCACAGTTTTCGAGATATTTGGAAAAATGCGTTTTTCAAGATGGCGGCTAACGCTCGCGGTTCTGGACGACACAAATTTGGTTTTATACTTAGGGGACACCCTCTGACATAATCCAATCAAAAAATCAAGTGATAGGATTTTTTGCGGAGCGAACCCCGTTTTTGGTGCTAAAATTCCTGGACTATTACGCCATTTAATTGTTTTCTATTAACTGCAACAAGCAATATTTTCTCTTTTCTGTGCTATTGTTAAGAAAAATAAACTACAATTAACTATTATTATACGTATCGGTGTGAACGTAAAGATATAATTTATGTGAAAATATGTATTTTGTAGGGTTCAATTTTATTTTAAAAAGTTCATATTGGTTTCTATTATCTTATCCATATGTTATGATATATACTGGCGTGTGATGTTCAAACATTCACTGTATACATTTCTATTCTTGTAATTCACAGCAATATGTTATGTTATGTATGTAACATAAGGTTGTATGAATCAATCATACGTGTTCTACATGCTCGTTTAAGGTGCATAAAGGGGTTGCCTACAGATCTAATTTCATAGTGTTACAACGAATATGATCTTTAGTTTGTAATTATTTTTTATTTTATTGTATATATTCTAGGTAGTGGTGAATTGCTGATTTCCATTTTATTTTGCCTTATATGCATTAAGGTTATTAATGGTCTACGAGCAACATATAACATAAATTAAGTGAAACAGCACCATCATTTTCAAACGCTACAACAATAAATATGAATGAAAGTTTCCCGAGCGTGGAATAACAAAACTACTCTTCCGAGAAAACAAGTGTTCTCTTTATTAATTCTGGATGGATTAATATCTGTAAAACAACAAGAACATAAATTTAGCATATTCTCACAAAAGCAAACTAAATTTATTCATTACGTTGCCCAAGCGCTGTGCATATATTTCTTCTAGCTGGAACTTTATTATCATCAACACTTGACTGAACTCTTTAGTTTAAGATTCATTGTTAAAGCCTTTAAATTAAGTTGTGCCAACATCCGCATAGACATTCGACAAAGTCTTAATTGACATCTCTTGTGTTCTAGGTCGCTTGGGTTAGAGCGGAAGATCAAACTATTCTCAGCTTACAGTCGATGGTAGTTACACATAATTCCCGCATTAGCGTGTCGCACGACAACCTGCGAACTTGGCAGCTCAGAATCAGACAACTGAAGGAATCCGATCGCGGCTGTTACATGTGTCAGATTAACACAAGCATTATGAAGATCCAACAGGGGTGCTTAGACGTGTACGGTAAGTAAACTCACTTATACTTCCCCATCCTTCTATCTATCTATCACGCATATATTGAAGTGAAGGAAAGAACCGCCCCTCAGCGCGCTTTCCTCTCGTTCCAACGTGTCTCTTGCATTTTGAATGTGACGTGAGTTGACGTGTCACAGTTGCTCAACTTCATTTCGAGGAATATATTAGCGCGAAGAAAAGGAAAAAAGGAGATCCGGTTACGCTACGAAAACGACGCCATCTTTTGTGTAGACTAATGTACTCCTTTCCTGTGAAAGGAGGGTTTTACTTTTTTCTTTATTCGAGTAAGGAATTGATATGTTTTTCAGATATACGCTGATGGCTTGATATAAAATATATTCCAAGTATTTTTAGACATTCGCATAAATCAAATTTCCTAAAGAAATTATATAAATGCCTTCAGGTTAATTAAATTTGTCATGCGAATAATTGAAAGTTAATATTGTTATCATTGAGTCTGAATCTAAAAATGGAATTTTAATGCATTTTCTTTCATTTGAGATATTGGATGGAAATGTTCTTTGTAGAAGTTATATATACAAATACTATCTTTATAATAACGAATGAAAATCTTTCACAGAATGTTAAATATACAAGTTAATATGCTTTTCATAGGTAGTTACATAGTCAATTTATTGTATGATGTTACATGCCCTTAGCTCCCGCTTTTAATTACTATATTTGTATGTCTACTTAGTATTTTCCATGAACAAATATATTTAGAACGACCCTCATAAGAGGATTTATTAATTTCATGAACAAGTTTGGCGCCTACCTTTAAACAACTTTAAGATTATATGTCTTGCCTATGAGTCGATCATTATTGATTTTATTAATCCATTTTTTCCCAAACTGCAACAGAGAAAAAAACATTGATTTTTTTTGATTATTTAAAGGTAACTCTTAACATAGCACAAAAAAAAAATTCAAAAAATACGACAAAATCGGTGTACTCAAGAAAATCCGAATTTATTGAGTGTATTATACTTCAAAGCAACTTTTTTCGACGCACAATCTAAGTATGCATTTTTTACAAATGCATCTAATTCTACAGTGACATACGTAACGAAATAAGGGGTTTTCAATTCTTTGTCGAAAATGTACTGTATTATCAAATTGTAAACTCTCAGGAATTGAAGATTTCCTGCATCGTGTCTTATTTGCTCTAAATAAATAATGCTGTGCAATGTACCTTGTAAACCCCAATTGAATTATTTTTTTTGCCAGATGATAGTTGGTACAATTGCCATGCGTTCATCATGGTTAGGTCCGACATGTAGGTAAAAAGTAGCCACTGCCATTTCTTCCCACGAATAGCAATACGTGTTGAAATAGAATCGTTCTAAATTAATAACATAATGTTATGGATCTCTTAATAATGCTCTGTACATTTTAATACTTTTTTTTAAAATAAAATAAAACAAATTAATTGAATCGTTTTGCCTGACTAGCTCATTTTTTCCCAGGTCGATCCAAGTTAAGAGATCTCAACAATAAATAGTCTTAGGGCATTATTTGACATAATTCAATAAAACACAAATGTATCAATTTAAATAATATTTGTATTAGAAATCAATATTAATATTATATATTAATACAAACACAAGAAAAACCATTCATAAAATAACCTCAATTTTAATTTGAACAAACACATTAATAATATAACATTCTAGCGTCTTTAATGCTGAAACATTCAATGTGATTTATTACTTTTATCACTTCTATGAAATAATATATAACAGAGTGTTTGCTTTCTACCGCCGTACAGTATTTATATTAACACTAACAACGTAAGCAATAAGAAAACAAACTACGCCAAGATTGATACATATTTACAATGCAAATAATATTTTAAAACAACACTGGCAAACAATTAAAAAATGCCGAAATATTATTATATCTAGAACAAATTATTAAATATGTTTATCATTCTCAGAATATTATATTAATTTATTTCGTCTCTACATTAAGACGAATTTTATCATTTAAGTTTATTTGACACTTACGTATCGTAATAACTGTTTATAAATACCTTCCATATATTTTTCTTCATTCTTCAAATGAAAAGGATCTTCCAATTGTTGATGTGCCTTGTGAGAGTCCTCCTTCGATGATAGTAGTGACACATGTAGCTTCTTTAATGGCTATTTGCAGAACAATAACTTTTTATAGGAAGATATGATAAACTTTACACTTTATACTTAGTTAGCGGTCGATCTTTATGTAAACAAAAAACCTATTTATTTACTTTTAATGTTCTAACATCGATGATTTAATATGTTATCGACCGCTATGTGTGTGTCGACTTACTATGTATTTATACATACATACATATAGGGAAAATATATGCGGATCGGGGCAGCTTTAAACATGCTGTTAACCGCTCCAAGGTCCCAAGTCGACTTCTTTTTAATTGGAGTTTCGTTGTTCCCTTTTTCTCGTTAAAGTCTCGGGGTTTCCCTTGTCACCAAAACGCCCATGTATCCTAGTTATAGTTTTCATACGATAATGTCACGTTTAACTCGCGATAACATAAACACAACGCCACAAATCTTATAATTAATAAAAACATTCGGTGCCGTGATTCTTACAAACACCTGCTTATCAATCTAGTGTTTAAAACATACATTTACAATAAACATTTAGGAAAAATAGTTCTAAGAAATATATCTTTTGGTTTCTAATATATAACTTAAATAAAATTCATATACGTATTTGAAATTTATAAAATCATCAAAAATGATAAATCATGGCGTACCGTTACAGTGTGTTCACAAACCGATTACTTAGATTAACTCCTCCCATTCTCTGATTATAAATTTTGGAAAGGTGTGGCTGAAAAATTTCAGTTACTTTTTTGTATTTTCTTGACCACGTTTTTACTTTATATAGAAGGCTGGACGATACATAACGCAAAACAAGTAAGCCATTGAATGTATCAAATAGAAAATCAAAAGTACCTCTCGGTTCTTTTGATAATAACTTTGACGATTCTAACGGACACATCGACGTTCGATTTATAAATACTAAAAGCTGTTCGAGTGATCCTTTCTAATCGCCTTGGTTGAAATAGCTTAACCGAATCGCCTTGGTTACTAACCGAAACTTTAAAATCGACAGAAATCATCCAAAGTGTGCAAAGAACTCTTCTCTGGATACGCGGAATTAATGGCTGTCCTTTGGGGTGGGTGTACAGACGACTTTAAAGGGTTCCTCGACGGAGAGATTTTCCTTTTTAGTGGAGCATGTGCGGAGATATGGGCTTTTAAAAGGGAGTATGCAGTCGATATTGTAACAGAAAAATGGCTTACGTTATGACGAATTCTATTTGACACCCGAAAAAAATCGTAAAAATGTCAAGTATGACAGGCACACGGAAGTATTGCAGAAGTTTCACTTTGAAGAAGAAATTTCACGCCGTCGAGGTTTAGAGTGCCGACAGAGGGTTGGAAACCAAAAGAGTGGACTTTTCCGCGACGATTGAGTGCACTGTCCACGTGCCAAGTCTTTCGCTGTCGAAGGTACGACTCATTTAAAGCCTTTCTGCAGGGGGATGGGGGAAAAATAAATTGCGATGACGAGTTGGCGATAACGTGTAATGAATTCAAACGGACGTATGATTTTGACAGCTGCAGGAAGAAATTTCATTTTTGTGATAGAGTTTGATGTTTCGAAATTTTCTTATAACGATGGACAGTGCTAATTTACAAAAAAAACGCGCACACGTATCAAGATTCATAATTATCAGGACGATGAGCACAAAGAATTGACATTTACAAGACAGACGGCCAACACGAACCCTATCCTAAAGTAAAGTTGAAAGAATTAACGTCACGAGGTAAATATATTGTTAATATATCATTTAAAAATTACAGTCTTAAAAGTTTGCAAGTGTCGTTAATTAAAAAGTGGAACTATCAAAGACAGGCGAGTATATAGATCGAGAAAATCAAATACGAACGCGTTAAAGGGCATTAACTTCAGTGAAAACGATTATAGTATCTATACGACAAAACGTAAACTAAACATACAAAAATTATAGCGAAGATATGCACATTTTTAATTCTTATGTGTGCAAACGTAGCCGAACAACATACACCGAAGAAAAACAGTTAGTAAAGTGCTAATGTGTTGTTATGTATGTTATGTTATGTATGTAATGCGGAATATTCTTTAAAGTAACAAGAAACTTCAAACATCCAACTGAAGTTTGACTTTCGACGATAGTCTTACGAAAATTGGATTTCAACTATCACATGTAAGTACAACAAAAACAATGACGACTTTTTAATATTATAAAAACACTTCTTAATACCAAAAAACTTACACAGAATAGCCACATTTACTTATGTCAACAATGACGGTTAAACGTCAACTAATTTTAGACGCAATGACAGTTTGTGCAAAAACTAAAATTAGACGTACCTATATACAGGGCACGTCAAAAGTTTAAAAAACCGGACGTTATAAAGAGCATCAAGGCGATGCTCGCATTTTAAGTGATTCAAGCTCGAAGAGACTAGTCTCTTTCATAGTTGCTGTTATCCTAGAACCACTTTCGGACAGACTTGACACCAAGTGTAGAGAGTAGAAAAATAGTTGTCAAAGAAAACAACGTTTTGATGAATCTTCTACGTTTTCTAAGAGATTCAAGACTACGTTGCTTCCTAATTGATCCGAGGCATTTTCCATATTGTTTTTTCCACAACATGTGTCAAAGTGATAACAGAATCCATCGAAGCTGGCTAACATCCAGTTTTTATAACCAAATTTTGTTGGTTTTCCTCTAATGAATTGCTTCTCTGAATGACGACCATGGTCTTGTCAATTGATATGAAGTATGGAAAATGCCCCACTGTTAGAATTTATCATTAAGAATATTCGTTAGCGGACGAAGTTTGAACATCTTGTCGGTGGTAGCAATCACTGAATTATCTGCAAAATGAATATTTTGCTCGTACTTGTTCATAGGCATAGCTGTGGAAACAATATCTGTACCAGGAACCTCACCACTGCACCAATACATTCATTCTTCGTTAATTTTTATCAGGCTTCACGATAACTCTCTCGCAAATATCTTTTAACTATGAATGTACAAAACATGGCTTTGTTCTGACATAGAACTGTAAAATGTTTTCTTATTAAAATAAAATATTGTAACGAAAATAACTCCACAAAAAAATAAACATCGGCGCGATAAAAACGAAATGTAAATAAGTAATAAATCATGCACACATGTACGACGTAAGCGACTCGTATTTACTACAAACATCGAGAAGGAGATAGAATTTTCGCGTATATTTCCAAAGTCTTATATGCCGATATAAAAAACGGCCGGTGGCCAGAAAGGATTCATTCATTCAGTAGTATTCGTACGGTAGAAATAAATAAGTGAGCGGGGCGGTTTTTATTACAGTGCAATAAATACATAAATATTACAGATATAAATAGTAGTTAGTGCTCTGGATAATGCGCCAAAACATTCGATATATAAATATTTGAGTAACTTTTAAATAAGGGCTTAATCCTCCGTCCTTATTTGCCGTACTCTGTATACAAAATAAAGAGTTCTTTACTACTTGTACCTATACTATCGACATACTCCACATGCTATTTGACTGCTAAATCTATGTACAACATAAATTATCTAAAGTACCACCAGCAGTGAATCCGCTACAGGGCGATTGTTTTTCACAGTGAAGAACACCCCGCTTTAATAATGTAACGTATATTACGCTAACAATATTTCATCGTAGGTTCGGTCCTCAATGGCGTGTAAGTTCCCACGAACGTGTGGTGTGAGTGTGTCCTTAATACATTAAGTGGACCTGCATTTCTCCGCTACTCGCCCTCTCTGTGTTCATACGTTTTGGAGTTCCGGACGAAATAATGTTTTATGAGTGTTGGAAATTCAGTTAGGGAACCGAAACCTATCGGATGAAACTTTCAATAACACAAATACGGTCTCGAACACAAACTGTGAGACATAAGGGACTCATAATGCGGATGGGGTTGGAGAGAGAGGCGATTATTGATTACAGGAAATCCTGAGCTTCTGCCCCCCTGAAGATTCGGTCGGCGAGATAAAAGTGTTCCAACTCTCCTCTGGATATCCAAACATGCTTACCGTTTTCCCCTATATAAACTGCATGTGCATTATATAGAAGTTGTAGGAAATATATGTATCTCTGTATATGCTTGTATTAAATATCATGACATACATATACTCAGAGAAGTTTACATTAAGCGTTATCTAAATGGACAATAAAGTTTGTAATTTAGATGGTGTTATCAATTATTAGTGTTATACCGTGCCCTGTATGCAATTAATTTTAGCAAGCATTAAAGTAAGGTCGATTTCAAGTAAGCCAAAATGGATTTTATAGATGCAAAATGTTTCGTGCACATTTAAAGGTTCCGCTAATTTGATCTCCTGATTGAATTTAATAATAAAACAGGCAAAATTGAAGAAATCTTTTAAATAAAATTTTAAATGTCGAACAAATACTTTAATATTGAGAAAAATAACATCAAACACTTGAGGTATAAATAATCTTTCAATACATTATTTCTAGTTACATTACATACTTATCAGTTGGTAGAACTGTAGAATCAGTACGAAAAGGCGGGTGATCTATATTTAATTTTCTCAACTACAATACTCCCACTAGAAAATTATTGAACCAAGTTCATACCCTAAACACATGCAAAATGCTTATTATGACTCAGTCCTTTCGTTAACATTAATCTGCTAACATTTCTTCAGTCTTTAGGTACTTCACTTTAACCCATTACTGGCCAAGACAAGAAAAAAACATTTTAAACATTTTTTTTTATTAAAGTAAGCTCAGAACACAGTAATTAAGATACATTTTTGGTACAAGAAAATTAGGTATTATTTTTAACAAAAAAATATATGGGTGCATGTACGCACCTTTGGCGAAAAGCAGGTTATTATAAAATAAAATACTAGTCTCTTGTATGAAAAATATCAAAGCAATCAGGATGCAAATGCACATTACATTTCTTACACAAGTAAATTGTATTACTTTTGCAAAGTCGACACTTTTTTCTTGCACTCTTAGCATTTCGAATTATAATGTGCCCAATATTGTCAAATCTTATGTCACCTGGTAAAGCTGATTTAGAAGGTCTTCCATAAGACGAGTTGGATTTTGCTGAAGTGGAAGCCTCATTGTGGGTGTCTTCTTTTTGTCTTCGTATTTCAGCAGAGACAGCGCTAAACTTGAACGAAATTCTAGTTCGAAAATTTTGGTTTCATTTGCGATATTGAATATTTTCCAACTGTTTACAATCATAGTATCAACAACATTGGTGAATAATGGCCACCACACCTTTTTATCTCTAATACCAATGCGATAATTGGCAATACCATTGTCGTGAAAGTCTACCCCACCCATGTGTTGATTGTACTCATGAATCACTTTTGGTTGATTGATAAGCATTTCTTTAAGCTCTTTGCGGTTGTAACGTTTGGCTTGAGTGACTGGTAAGACACTACAGAAACTGTCAAAAGAGGCAAGAGAAGAGCCTAGCTGCCAGATATATTTTGAACTTCACACTAGTATTATATATACCTAAACTTACCTCATTTTGACTATAGATATCTAAAAACACAAATTCAAAACTCTAAAGCACTACTAAGAAGTTCCGCTACGATTGCTGGCAACCAACTGAGAGATGTATCAACGAGTCAAATAATTTTCCGTCAACATGCGAATCGTGTCTCAACCTGCATGAAACCGCTCACGTCCTTCAAAAATGCCATGCTGCAGTAACCAGTGCGGTCGAGCAGCTTGGCACCGGGCGCGCACTTTTACCTATGTATTAGCCAAAGGTGTATACGCATCCGTTACAAAATACCTGTCATTCTAGCTGTCGTTTTCAAACTATAGATATAAAGATGTGTATAAATCAAAGAAGACATATTTTAAATATACACTGCGAGAAGAAATATATAACAAAAAAATGAGGTGTGGCCACCACACGACTTTCTTATACGTATGAGCGTTTCAAACTGTACAATTTTAAGAATTTTTTTAATACAAAACTTGTTCAAAATCCTATTCTAAGAACTTTCATTCTCTTAATAAATCGCTATAGAATGCATACTTCGCAAGATATCAAAAAAGTGCTCCTCGCTAAGAGTAAAAGTGCTACTTCCGGTCCGAATTTTGAAATTTCACATATAGAGAAAGTATTGCAAATATAGTTTTAAATACTTTTGTACTCTTGATAAATATATATAGAATGCATAACTTACGACATATTTGCAAAAAATCGCTATTCGATAAGAGTAAAAGTGGTACTTCCGGTCTGAATTTTGAAATTTTTTTTATACAAAAGATATTTAAAAGTCCGTTCTTTTTATACTCGTAATGTACCTGCCTAGAAAGCATGACTTGCGAGATATTCGCAAAAAACTGACTTTCGATAAGAGTAAAAGACCTACTTCCGGTAGGAATTTCGAAAAACTTTATTACTACAATTTTTCTAAAATTTAATTTTGAGTACATTTGAATACTTTATAAATTTGTTTAAACTTAGTAATTGACGAAATATTTGCAAAGTTCGATTTTTTCACCGAAGTAAACTACTACTTACGGTCTGCCGATTTTGCTCAAAATCTAATCAGTTCTCAAGAGGGAGATTATATTCGTAAATACAAAATTTGGAATTGATATCTCCAGCGGTTTGACCGCTAACGTGGTCACACACACACAGACAGACAGACAAACAGACACACACACAGAGAGACATTTTTTAAAAACCACTTTTTTGGTATCAGGGGACCTCAAAACGTGGACATCTGCAAAAATCTCGAGGTCGAAAATTTTCATCATCACAATACTTCCTTATACTACGTATAAGAAAGTAAAAGTAATTAGTACCCAAAAAAAATAATTTTTTGAAGGTGTGCACAAAAACCAAAAATATAGATCTTTTTAATTAAAAAAAAAATTAAAAAAATTTAACTTTTTATTGGATCATAATTTAACATAAGATTTTAGCCTGTTAAAAAAGCAACCCTTGCGACATAATGTATAAAAAAAATATTTTTGATGCCAAAAAAAAAGTTTTTAAAAGGTTGCGTTTACGCACCTTTGGCAAGTAATGGGTTAAGTTCGCCCTTATCTACTTTTTCCCGCACATAGTGATGTCGCAAATCCCTATGCTTTGTACGCGAGTGATACATGTTCGCAACACTAAGATCCACCGCACTCTTGTTGTCCCAATGAATTATTGTAGCCTGTATATCTGATTGACACAGTTCATGTTCAATGTTTCTGAACCAGGTTGCCTGTTGCGCTGCCGCTGACAATGCCATTTATTCAGCTTCAGCCGTCGACAATGCCACTGTTGCTTGTTTCTTAGTACACCAAGCTATTGATCCTCCATTTGCCATGAATACGTATCCTGTAACACATCGTCTAGTTTCTATGTCATTACCCCAATCTGCATCACAATATCCATTACGCATTCTCGATCAACATCTCTTGAATATTCTATTTTCATACCTTTTGTACCCTTTACGTATCTCATTAATCTCTTTATTGCGCCCCAGTGTGCTTTACCATGATGTTTATTAAAGCGACTAAGTAAACTGACCGAGTATGCTATATATGTCCGGTCTGGTCCAATGCGCTGCGTACAGTAAACTTCCAATTGCTGATTGGTATGGTATGTTTTCCATCTCTTTTATTTCTTCATCACTGTTTGGTGACATTTCTGATGTTAACTTTTGGTTCATGTCTAATGGTGTAGAACAGGGATTAGATTCCGTCACCTTATATTTTCGCAATACACTGTCTATGCATTTCTCTTGATCAATCCACAATTTGTCTTCTTTTCGATTTCGCTCAATATGAATTCCCAATATACAACTCGCTTCACCTAAATGTCTCATTTTGAACTGTCTGTTTAATTCATACTTTAACTTTTGTTTCAAATTCTCATCGTTGGTAAATATTAATAAATCATCTACATACACGGCTACAAATAACATTTTTGATGAATTCATGTTATACTAAATGCACTGATCTGCTTTACTACAATTCAATCAAATGTCTATAAGAGCTTTGTGTAGTTTTTGATTTCATGTCTTACTTGCCTGTTTCAAGCCGTAAATTGCCTTTTTCAATCTACATACCTTGTTTGTGAATGTGTATCCTTCTGGGGGAGTTATATATATCTCTTCGGATAAATCTCCTTGGAAAAAAAGCTGTGACTGCATCCATCTGCTCTATCTCCAGACCATGTTTGGCTGCTAAAGACAATAAATACCTAATTGATTCATGTCTTACAACTGGCGCAAACGTTTCGTCATAGTCCACTCCTTTTCTTTGAGAACATCCTTTTACGACCAAACGCGCTTTATATCTGATATTGTCTCCCACATATTTTCTTTTGAATACCCACTTAGTTTGGATCACATTTCTTCCTTTTGGTATATCTACTTGGTGCCATGTGTTGTTTTCTAGCAAGGATTTGTATTCTTCTTCCACCGCTTCTTTCCATTGGTTGTCATCCACTACATACAGAAGAAAGGCCGATTCCAAGAGCCCTGCCGTAAATTAAGGTTGAAAGAATTGAAGCCACAAGGTCAGTAACTGTACATGATCGTACAAGATTCAGAAATTACATACTCAACCGTTTTCAGGTTTCGTTCGTTAAATGTTGGAAATATACAAACAGATTGAGAAAATTAAATGCAAATGCACTAAAGAATATACTAAATGGCATTAATTTCATCGATCACAAATTTAGCATGTATCCGAAGAAAGGTGAACTCAAAACTAGGAAATGATGCATTATACTTTATTGTGTTTGTGTATTTGATATTGACGTGTTGGGTAATAGATCAGGGATGTGTGCAATGAATTAAGAGATGTTTAATTCATAGCATGGAGCCTTGGTGAATCCTTAAAGCACGAATTGGTCTTGGTGGTACTGTCTTGGGAGCGAGCAAAGGCTCCAGGCAGAACTAATCAGGGCTGAGTTAATTGTTTGAATGCACAAAGACATTTTTGAATTAAACTCAAATATATATATATACTTTAAGGGGTGAGCACATAGTGGTGTATGTTAGGGTTGTGTCCAACGAGTTGAAAAGCATACTCGTAGGATGGAACTTTGGGGTACCTACCAGTGTGGATTTGCTTTCTGATGGTACTGTCTTGGGAGCGAGCAAAGGCGCCAGGCAGAACTAATTAGGGCAGAGCCACTACCTTAATGTTTATATACTAGCAAACGATAAGTCCAATAATTTTTTTTATTTATTTATATTCCAGTACAATTCACAACATACAATAAAATTTTGTTTGAGTTGTTAATTGTTTACATGTATCATTGATGAATAAAGAAAAACATGCAATTTTAAAAAATAAAATTTTAATTCGATATTATTCTTTGTATTAATTATGATTTGTTTATTGATTTGACTATTTAATCATGGCATGCATGAATTTCTGTAATATTTAAGACATTTATTTTTGTAAATATACTTGTATAATTTTAAAGTTTTCTTTAATATCCTTAATAAATTATATTATAAGGTTTATTTTGCATTTTATTTTCTTTATCTGACCTGGTAATAACTGAAGAGCATTCAATTTTATTGGAAAGTTTATTTATATTTTCTGCCCCTGAAAGAAAATTTTCTTTAGTCATTTTAAACTGAGCTAGTTAAATGTAAAGTTGCCTAACCTACTATTTTGCAGAAAATTTATTGAATCTTAGTCTAGCATAAGGCCTAGCACTAAGATGTATGCTTGATTCTGTTCTTACTTATTGATTGAACGGTTTAAATTATTTTCATATAAACCTCAATTTGCAAGAGGCACAGCAATATGTTTCCCATCTATAGTATTCCTTAATCTATGAATACAACAGAAAGCGCTGTGAAGGAAACCGAATATCGTGTAGCTTCACTTAGTCACACCCCCTTGCGTCTACCCGTCCCGCAAATAATTTAAGTTGCATAAGTTTCTATTTGTTGGTAAACGCTCGTCTTAAGTGTAAGAATATCCACTAAAGTAACGGAAAACAAGTGACGTACAAAAATCCATCTGACGTTTGATTTGCGATGAAAATTCGATTTCACTTTTGAACCGAAACGAAAAAATATCATCAAGAAAGAATAGTCCAGCTTAAACGTCCGAAAGCAGACAAATGTTGGACAGTTTAGGAATGAAAAATGCATTTATTTGGTTGATTACATGAACACGATATTAAGCGATCAAACGGGATCGATATTTTCGATTTTTTGTGAACAAAAACTCTAAGTTTATGATCCAGGTTCAAGTGTGATACTTTACTGAAATGAGAGACCTATTAGGTATCTATTTTTGTTACTACCAATTATTACTGTTGTATCGTTCTTTTCTATATGTATTTGTTCTATGCTGAATGCACTAATATCGAATAAAATATCTCCCATCCTTCTCTCTATATTACTATAAATTGTTAATAAAATGTCCTCGCTAGTGGATCTGTCAACAATGGAAAAATAGCAGATCTTGGATGCCAGATATTTTTGTTGATTTTAAAGATAGAGAAAACCTTTCAACGTCAGCTTAAGAATTTAGTAATCTACCCGGCTGAAGAATCAAATTTAGAAAAAAAGTTTTCTCAAAAATCCTTCGGAGGAGATTTGTTTGCTTGGGTTCACGTTATAAATTGAATAGAAAGCTACCCGGCTGTGCACTTATTTTTCATTCATCTATTCTTTACTTTGTTTAAAATGAATATAAAATAAATTAAAATCAGGCAACCCACATTACAATGAATTGTTATTCTGGTAAAAATCTTTCCCGCGGTTACAAATGTGTAAATATTTGGTCATAAATGAATTTTTATTCGCTTAGATATTGAGTTATTATTTCAAATATTTATTATATATTCCCTATGTGTAATAAGTACTCGGACATCCTTGCTTATTAAATTATATGCTATGCAACCAATATTACATTTCCCATTCACTGGCGAAGACCCTTAATACAAAAAAAAATAACACAATTGCTACATTTACTTATGTCAGGAATGACATTCAATTTGACAATTAGGTCTCCCAACAAATTTTTTGAAGTTTATACTAATAATAAACGTCAACTAAGTTTTGATGCGATGTCAATTTGTGGGCAAATTTAAATTGAACGTATACAGCGTGCGTCAAAAGTTTTGAAAATCGGACATTTTAAAAAGCATCACAGCACTGCTTGCGTCTTATAGGAAATTGTAATAGAGCTGTAAGCGGGTGAAAAGGAGTAGAGGTTCAGGCTCGGAGAGATTTACAAATTCTACTAGATTTAATCAATAATCTCCTAGTATGATAGATTTCATTACAAGCAAATTGTAATGAAATCCCTAATAATTTAATCATAAATGGATGATATAATGCGCAAATCATCATCTAGGAGTTATATATTAATTTATATGCCACAGATAATATTATGCAAATGCTGAAGTGTTTATTCATCGGATTATGTAAATATAGCATGTAACTATCTATTTTCCACTTTCTCTTTTATCAAAAACCATTTCCGTTATTATTACGTGAAATACTAGTACACACACGGGTTATATAGCATGTTTTTTGTACATTTGATCAGATAACGCACCGATAGTATTTAATAAATTCGAGCTGCGGTCAGTTTTCCCCCTGCTACAATCACGCCTGGTAAAAGGGCGCTCCAATCGCTGCCTCGAATTTAATACAATGGGGTAGGTATTTTCAGAAGGACGGGCGGCTTTTATCATGAGCGTTAAATTGAAATATACAATGTTAATGGCTATTAAATCGCGAATTTATTTAATTGAGAAATATATGCGTGAAATGTAATTTTAAATCAGATTTTAGAAAAATGGTTTTTGGTTTTAAATGCAATACGACCTAATTCTTATATACGTATGCACAAATAGGGATTATTTCCGTACCAAGTCGGGATTGCACAATGGGACAAAATCATCAAACATAAAGTATGCATTCTATAGAGATTTATGAAGAGAATAGAAGTACTTAAAATAGGAGTTTTGTATAAAAACAAGAAAATGGGTGTGCTTAAAACCACACGGCAGAAGTGAAAACTCATCAAGGCGACATTAATAATACGAAATCCAACTTTTTCGTTCTATATTACATTAGGGTCATCCTGCATCGACGAATTCAGTTGCTGAGATTTAGTGTGCTTCTTTTGACGATATTTTTTCACGCGCGCATTAGACAATTCCCTTTTTCGTTTTAATTTGTCATCGATTTGATTTTATTCATCCATCCTGTGTAACAGAAAAGAATTAAATGCTTATAAATTCGTATAATGAGCAATTAAAGCAATGCTTTATTCTCAACGTTTCTGTTTTGCATTGGTATACAAATTATAGTAAATATGTGTGGACGATATTTAACACCCGGAATATACTGATCAGTTTCCGAGTCATTCATATCATTTTAATAAACATGCTAAAACTTACCTGAGAGCGAAATATTATATTATATTATTATAGAGATAATGTCTCATACACACACAACAAATTTTTTGGTTAACCGTCCGCGAAGTTCCCAATTAGCGAACGCAACACAGTCCGCGAAGTACAATATATAATCGCGTAGGTCGGTTCGGACGCATGTATATATAAATAAATAGACAATATGAATACTTGCTTACGAGTCCCGCGCTGGTCTGATGCTAACGTGCCGACTTCTCGCCCCTGCGGCTCGGGATCGAATCTGCTCGGGGACATGAATTTATTTATTCATTTAAATTTCAATTTAATTGAAATTAAATACCTCTATATGATATATTTATCTCGTTCCCTTAGTCGACTCGAGCCGACTTTACCCGAACAAGCGTTACATAGCCGAGCGTCTCAGTCTTGTTCAGTGCCCACAATCAACGCAACGCGCCCAAAGGAGTTTACACTTCAAAAAAAATTTCTTAAACTTTGGACTTCAAGTGACACACTCACATGTTTATTTTCCTAAGATAAAAGTATTTAAAACAATTTAGAACAAGTTTTGTACAACTTGAAATGCTCATACATATAAAGAAAGACGTGTTGTGGCCAGACTTCATTATTTATATTGCTATCAATGTATTCTGTTTGAATAAAACTTTGCATTCCGAATTTATTTCTTCAAATAAGGCATTGAGAAAGAATAGACGACGACAGAGAGTAAATAAATCAAATATTCTCTTACTCAGTGGAGTTTTTTCCTCTATTGTATAAGAAGGAAGTTCTTGTTATATTAACAAAATGTGGAGAAGAATACTAAATAAATACTAAGTAATTATTTTCAGCAAAATAAAAACGACCTTTATTATTAATGTATTACAAAGCATCCGATCGGAGATTTATTGAAAGCGTGAGTCGAAGCAATAAGTTTCAAATTTTCGACGTTGCGGTTCGGTACGCCCTTTCAATAAAAATTTGTTTCGAAACAAGGGGATCCATTAGCGCTCGCGCTTCGGTGTTCTATTCAAGTGCCTGTGGATTCTGGCATGTGTAGAGATTTAACTTTAACAGAATTTCTAGTGTAATATTATTATACAAAATACATATATACATTCAGAACACACACGCACACTTATATATATGCATGTAGGTATATAAATATATTACACATACATACATCTACATATATATGGATCTATAAAGGGTTATTTTATACATCACTAACCGCGAAATAGTTAGGCAAGGCTTGAAATTGTTAAATATGTGTATACAATATAAGTAGTACATATATATGGTTGCAAGCCTTCCTATATTCTCGAGTTAGTTCATAGTTACATATTGCTGTGGTTCGCAACATTATAAAATTTGTAAATATTTTTGTATATTTGGAATAATTTCAAAATTTAGATAATTTTAATATCTTAATTGTAAGTTTATTTTGCAAAATAATTGTTATTTTTACTGGTATGTTGTCAGAGTACACCCAGTATATTTCAAAATTAAGATGTATAATAATTGAGATTTTAGTTTGTGAAAAAATAGAGCATTTTTCACAAACTAAAATCTCAATTGCCGTATATTATAATAGGTAATGTAATGTGAGTTGCCTATATAACATTTTTGTTTATATGTTTATAAATTTGAAATGTCTTATAATTTGATAGCGAAACTTATATTTCTGCTAAAAAAAAATATTCATTATTTATACATTTATTTCTAATTATTTTAACAATATATTTCATTTTCATGTTTGCAATTGTAAATCATTGTCAAGCATTGATCAAGATGTATAATTTTACTCTCCGTTTAATTATTTCCTTCACTTTGGGCATATCTAAACTAGGTTAAGGCTCATAACTAGTTGTATTTATTCCATAAGAAACGTTATACATTGCTTTTCATGTATATCACTTTAACTCCCAAACATTTTGAGTGGCTTTTACTTTTTTAATATCGTTTTGATTGTGTAAAACTTTATTTTCATGTATGTAAAGATTAATGTCAAATTATTGATGCCATATTGATTCGAGTCAGTATTTTTATTAATTTTAAGATAGAAAGATACTTAATACCAGTGTTGCCACAACACGTTTTACTGTTGTTATTGTGTTTATCTAGAATCTTCTGAAATATCCGATTTTTCATTTATTTCCTGTCTAAAGTGGAAATGATATTAGAAATTTTAAACTAAGTAATAGGGAAAACCTATAAAAGGCCCCACGTATTTCTTAATCGCTCTCTTTTGCATCGAATTTTACATTTAAGAACACCTTTGTGAAAACAAGGTGCTCTCTTATCAATGAATTTCACCTTTGTGAAAACAAGGTTTATCTTTAATATTTATTTAACATAAAAATACTAAACCGAACGCATAGCAATATGTATTGATTTTAAAATTTACATCTTCTTAATTGTTGGAGTTAATTGTTGTTTCTAATGTTGAAACTGTTCTTGGGTGTGACGTCCTTGATTCCAGTCTTTTCTCGGGTCACTTGCTAGTGTTTTGAAATTTTACAATAGATTTACCTATATCTCAACATAAGATGGTAACCTATCGTGAGTTCCAACACTTGCCCTACACTAAATTTTTATCTGATCTATTAAGTATTTTTTGGAACAATCTATGTTTAATTGACAACATAGATGATGTCAACACCAGCCTTATTTCATTATTTATTGTTTACGCATCAAAGCTCTCTCGCTAACTGATGTCGAAGTTAATGAATCACCTTCGAGACCGCGCTCTATCAATGTATAAGCACAAGCCACCATAGATCCAGGAGATTGGTATTATTTAAAAGAGTAGCGTAATACTACTCTACTTAGAAGCTAAGACAGAGCTTTCTTACCTTCAATATCATCCCGAAATAATTTGAAAAATACTTGGAAAACAGTTAACTCAGTGGGTATAAAAGATGATAAGTTTCACAGCTTTCTTGAACAACTTCGCGATTACTAGCAATTTTATTTGATAAACATGATGAGGACTGTCCAGAAAGAATTACTTTCTTTACCAACAACATATTACTGTAACCTTAACGCTACAAAGATTGCATAAATATTCAAAAGTATGCTGAGGATACAATTAAACTTGTCATATCTTTACCTATAAGTCTATTCCTTAACAGCATTTCATTTATAATTTCCTGTGAATTCTCGTAGTGATCTTCCTTCTTTTTCTTTGGTGTATCTCTTATATAAAGTATAAATTCCATAAAATGTTTATAATTCTCTTTCATAAAAAACAGTAACAAAACATTGTTATTTCGTGGCTATATCAAGAATTTTCTTTTACCATAAAATATCATAGAAAAATGAGGTGTGGCCACCACACGACTTTCCTATACGTATGAAAGTGTTACTTCCGGTCCGAATTTTGAAATTTCATTTATACAAAAAATATTCCAAATCCAACTCTAAATACTTTTGTACTCTTCATAAACATATATAGAATGCATAATTTACGACATATTTGCAAAAAATCGCTATTCGATAAGAGTAAAGGTGGTACTTCCGGTCTGAATTTTGAAATCTTTTTTATACAAAAGATATTTAAAAGTATGTTCTAAATACTTTTATACTCGTAATGTACCTGCCTAGAAAGCATGACTTGCGAGATATTCGCAAAAAACTGATTTTCGATAAGAGTAAAAGACCTACTTCCGGTAGGAATTTCGAAAAACTTTATTAAAACAATTTTTCTCAAATTTAATTTTGAGTATATTTGAATTCTTTATAAATTTGTTTAAACTTAGTAATTGACGAAATATTTGCAAAATTCAATTTTTTCACTGAAGTAAACTACTACTTCCGGTCTGCCGATTTTGCTCAAAATCTAATCAGTTCTCAAGAGGGAGATTATATTCGTAAATACAAAATTTGGAATTGATATCTACAGCGGTTTGATCGCTATCGTGGTCACACACACACAAACACACACACACACACACACACGGACACACAGACACACAGACATTTTTTAAAAACCACTTTTTTGGTATCAGGGGACCTCAAAACGTGGACATCTGCAAAAATCTCGAGGTCGAAAATTTTCATCATCACAATACTTCCTTATACTACGTATAAGAAAGTAAAAAGCATATAATTTTTTATACTGATTTAAAAAAAAAACATTATCTTGCCATTCTTAAAATAATCTTTCCCATACGAAACTAATTTTATTTCAACAAAGACATACATTCACACATAGTGCCTTTGATGATCTAAAACTTCGCAATGTGAATGTCTTGAAAATGACCTGTACCAATCGCTAAATGCAAATATTCGCACATAGTACATTTAACGGCTTGGCGCTTGCCCATCAAGAACATTCCTGTCTATTCGTATTTATTTATTTGAAATCTTAGACTGACTAAAATGATCGTTAATGATGCCTAATGATTCACTGAGAGCAAATATTTGCACATAGTACTCTCAGTGCTTTCAACGCCATTAACCATCTTCACACTATTACAAAAAAAAATGAATCACCTATTTAACAATATAATATCTATTCAACTTAATGATGCTTAAAGCCTTGCTAAAAGTAAATATTTTCACATAGTACTTTTAGAGTACGTCTTACATCATCAATTATTTAAAATTGAATAGTTTATTTCAAACTTACTTAAATTCATCATACATTTTGTCAAATTGCATTTTATTCATGTCCTCCATTTTGAACAAAATTACAATATAACGCAAAAAGAAATTATCAAATGCAAAATTAACTAACAATAAGAAATTAAATTAAACTTGAATTAAAAAAAACAAAACTTAATACATTGAAAACTAATAATGAATTTGTCGTAGTGTATTAAACCCCTACTTTCATTCCTTTTTACTATTGCAAAAGATCTCAAAATGTTATACGTCTAACAAGTTCGGAGAATAGGATTCATTGCCCCCTTCGTTCGTTTTCGCGGCCTTATATAATTTTAAACAAAAGCTATCTACTTATTCGCAGCGCCACATTTGTTCAACTAACATTTATGTTGGTATGATTAGCTTCATATTTAATTTTATTTCTTTTAAGTTTTCTCGATCACATCAACACATATCCTGCATTTGACAGTCAATATACAGGGTGAGTTTTTTATCTTGAGACAACGGAATATCTCTAAAACACTGCATAAAATCAAAAAAAGATCTTAATAAGATTTTTTATAATGTAGGAGGCTCACTGAATGATGCCGAACTCGATCCCCCACCTCACCCCCCAGAGTGGGAGGGGGGGCAACTTTGAAATCTTAAATGGAAACCCCCATTTTTTATTGCAGATTCGGATTCTCCGCCATCAAGTGTGTATGTTTTGTTTGAAACTTTTTTTTTCTATTCGTTACGGATTGCGCTGTAATCGCAAAAAACATGATTGTGAACGTCTAGAGAAAATACACAAAAAAGAGAAACAAGCGAACATGATTTTTTGTTTTTTTATTTTAACGTAAACTAACATTTCACAAACCATGTGTTCGAAACTGCCCCCCCCCCACTTCGATACAATTATTTATTCGCAATTAGAATGCTATTCAACGATACAAAACTGTACTTTATTCAGTATTTGGCAAGCTGTAAATACTTACACATTGTCCGATCCCCATTTAGATTAATAATTATTAATCCAATACAAATTAGTTAGTGTTGAATATTTGAACAGTAATGGAGGCTATAACATTACAAGAGAGAATTGAAATGATTTAATTTATGGAGAAAGTGGTAGGAATATCAAGGATGCTGTTAATCTTTATTCACAACGTTTTCCCGACAATGTGCGATCGCGCGCTTCTTTTTACCCAGTCGTTCAACAGTTCTGTAGCGAAAAAACTGTGCTGCCAAGAAAGCGTAATCTGCGAAAAACAATTGCTGGAGAAAATAATGAAATCGCGGTATTAGCTGCAGTAGCTAGCTAATAATCCGCACATTAGTACTCGAGAAAAAGCTCGCGCTTCTCAGTTCACTATCTGCCAAATATTCAAGCGTATGCAATCTCATCCATTTAGAGTGTCCTTGCATCAAGAACTTCATGTCGATGATTTTCAAAATAGAGTGCGATTTTGTCAATGGGCGCTTCAACGGATACAAGATAATCCCAATTTTTTTGCTCGAGTATTATTTTTTGACGAGGCGACATTCACAAATCACGGTACGGTAAATCTGCACAACAGGCATTACTGGAGTATCGAAAATCCCCATTGGTTGCGCCAAGTTGAACATCAACATCCTAGGAACGTAAATGTTTGGTATGGAATAATTGGCAATAAGCTTTTTGGTCCATATTTTATCGATGGAAACATAAATGGTGAAAAATATCAAAACATCTTGCAGAACGAACTTCAAGTGTTACTTGAAGACCTTCCTTTGGACGTACGACAAACAATGTGGTTCAAAAATGACGGTTGTCCGGCACATTGTTCAAGAATAGCACGAGAAGTATTAGATCGAGCCTACAATAGTCGATGGATCGGAAGAGGTGGTCCAGTGTCTTGACATGCAAGATCGCCAGATCTTACTTCATCTGACTTCTTTTTGTGGGGCCACTTAAAGTCTGAAGTTTATACAGAAGTGGCAACCACGAAGGAAAGCATGATTGAGCGAATCACCAACGCTTATTCAAGGATTACGCCCGAAACACTTCTCAGTTGTGTGCAATCATTCCAATTGCGAATAAATAAATGTATCGAAGTGGAAGGGCACATTTTCGAACACATTTTCTGAAATGGGTATGATAAAGTAAAGTTCTTCGATGTTGAATGGCGTTTTGAAATGTTATTTAATGTTAAAATGAAAAACCCCAAATTCATATTTTCTCTTTTTTGAGTATTTTTTCTAGACTTTTACAACCATGTTTTTTTGGGATTACAGCGCAATCTGTTACGAATCGAAAAAAAAGTTTCAAACAAAACATACATACTTGATGGCGGAGAATCCGAATCTGCAATAAAAAATGAGGGTTCCCATTTAAGATTTAAAAGTTGCCCCCCCCCCTCCCACTCTGGGGGGTAAGGTGGGGGATCGAGTTCGGCACCATTCAGTGAGCCCCCTACATTATAACAAATCTTACTAAGATCTCTTTTTGATTTTATGCGGTGTTTTAGAGATAGTCCGATGTCTTAAGATAAAAAACTCACCCTGTATATACACAAATGGCGTTTCTCAAAAATTGTTTATTAAAAGTTTACACACACTTGTTCATTGTTGGTAATGTATTTTCTTTTTCCATTAATCAAGGTTATTCTTATCTTCTTTTTGTAGATACCTTTGTTTTTTTTTTCTGTGTTTCTAGTATGTCGATTTGCAGAAAACTACAAACAATATTGATGTTATTTCTTCTTTCCAGGTTTTTAAACCACACATGATTTGCTCTGCTATTTTTGAAGCCTTTGTGTTTATTCATACAAAACTTCTAGAATGTATTTCAACTTATATATTTGGTATATACATAAACGTATCAATGTGTCATCTCGGATAAAGAATACCTTTCCATTTATATCCTTTTTATGTTTTTTAAATATAAATATAAGATATTTACTATGTTTTTTAAGTATGATCATAAAACTCTCTCATGAATTGGGATTATTATGCATATCTGAAATCTATTTTTGTTCATTTAAATTGATTTTTTCATCTCGAGCATGCTTTGTTTGGCCTTGCTCATACAATTTAATGGCATTCAAATGATTCACTCTTTTTATTGTCCCATCCTTTGTACTTGTCTTTTCTATAAAAATATAGATTGCATAGATTTATTTTGTGTTTTTTTTTAAATTCTTAATATTTAAGCTTAATTTTTATATATACGTTTTCTTAATGATATTGCCCCTTAAAGGCTAGGCAACCCATTTTTACTTGTTGTAAAACTTTTAACTTATGCTTGTTATATCAGAATATACGTTTTAAACAAAAAATTAATGTTCTTATTCTATAACTTAACTATTTATTAATTTTTATAATTCTTAAAGATATAAAGATCACGGCAATATGCAATCACAATTCATTCACCTTTTTTCTTACTACTGTGGAGTAAATTAATTTACTCTTTTAATTACACAATTTTCGTCAATATTGTTCGTGTAGAGGAATTAAATGCACGTCTATGATTCATCTAGACCGTTTAGTAAAACTTCATAAATAATAACAACTGTTTTAAGCTTAATTATTCACATTTTCACATGTTTTAAACTTTCGCATTTACATTCTGTTTATATTAGGCAATGAAACTTTTTAGATGCCAAGTTGCTTTTTAATTGTCATTTTACTTTTGAATCATGCCGCTACGCCAAGATTATTGATTACTTTTAATACATTTCTTGTATATTTCAGCAAACACTTTTACTAGTAACATATTCCGTACTGTGCAAAATCATATTTTGAGCCAGGCATATTAGTAAAAACATAAAATTATTTGTAGCCAAGTATTAAATAATGTTAAAACTCCAAAACATCATTATATTATGCTTTATATAATATTGATAAAGGTAACTAATGAATGTGCTAGAATGTTAAAATTGGTTTTTAATTTATATTTAAGTTGTTAATAATTTATGACCGCTTCCCCGGAAATAGTAATTAGTTTACCAGAAATATATAAATACATGTATATCAAGTACATTGAAATAACTAAAACACATAGAACTAAACGTTTAAACACATATGGTGCAAATAACTTTCTTTCTACATATAGGCTTACAGTACTCAGATTCCAGTCGAAAATATCCTAAATAACATGAACTATATTGGGTATATAGGTAATTCTATATTATTCATTTCGACTAAATCAGAGCAAATATAGATTATCTTGGTCGTATATCGTATATATTATCTTGGTTGGCATTATTAAAATGTTTCTAGCATTAATCTTCTGGTCATTATAAACACTTAACCTAAAACAAAAGATTTGGTAGACAGTTGTAATTGATATTGTAGATAAAATACTTATCTGTCACCATTCTTTGTTGAAGTGTTGTAGTCTCGGTATCTGTAATGAGTAACGTTCGTTATTGTTTGTATAGGGGACTGTGACTGGGGAGTTTGACATGTGTGCTCGACATTTGAGTCATCTTTTTGTGGGAGGGTTTATCATATCTCTTATGTTACTATTGACCATATAGTCATTTTTTAAAAAGTACTCCTTGACTTCATTTATAAAAAAACACAAGTTCAGCCAGTGACATATATAGTTCAGTAAACAAAGTAACCAGATTCCATTTGAACAATATTTTATAACAAATAAAATAATTTAGTTTGGTCTTAAACCAACTATTACAGTTGAAATACGTTAAGAGTAAAATAGAATTATATTTAAATGTAATTAAAGAAGAGGCGTTGTATATTTAAATTTTGACATATCTCATCATTAAAGTTAAAAATATTATTGAATCGTTTATGTTTAAGGAATTTTTTACGATGCTTACCAAAAGCCAAGGGAAAGTTTGTTTTAATGAATACTGAAAATAGATATATTTCTTTGTTAAAATGAGAGAAATTTTATTACCTCTAATGTAAAATGGATTCATACGTGTGTCAATGAAGTCAGCATACATAAAAATTTTCACACCTGTGAAATCAACCATAAATTTTGAAGTTTTCTTAGGTCAACACTCGAGGCTTGGATAAGAAAGGCTGCAGTTTAATCATAAGAAGGTGAATTATAACCAAAAACATCAATATAGGATTATTCAATGAAATAGGCCAAATATACCCTACAACATGATGAAAAGGTAAAATGATATACATGGATGTTCTTCAAAAATTATTATAAAAAGCTCATAAAAATATTCGAATTCTATATATTGATATTAATGTTTTAAAAGCATTCTCACACAAATATATACGTACAAGCTAATCAACACTTCTTAGGAGCGATTATAAAATTATTTAAACTTTAGTTAAGGCGTTGATTTTTTAGAACGCATCGCCATGTTGTTTTATAATGAATTTAAAAATGTTGTAACTATGTAAATTTTATGGAATAAGATATTCCCAAATACGTTAAAAATATTGTACTACTTAGAGTTTAATTAATTAATTTAAATATGGCAACAGCTACATAATTTAAGGTTAATGTATTAGGGCAGTGGTGATTTTCGTGTTAGAATTATAAGTTTTAGAAGAGTTTCATGTTTAAACGTTCTGTGATTTGTCATTAGAATTTAATAAACATAAGCTCATACGTTTTGAAAACAACTTGTATGTTTTAATTGCTAATAGTAGGTCTAGTTAGGACTTAAATACTTGGAAGTAGGAATAGAAATATGAATTAAACAGATATCATTTCCATAAGACATATATATTTATTAGATCGAACCCACGAGATTTTTTCTAGATAACTTGGAAGGTGCTCACTGTCTTAAAAGGTCTTTGATTCAATACAATATATATATTAATAGTAAACTCTCCTAGGTATTAGAATATACAAAAAAAATAAAACTTTCAATTACATATGCAACGTTTTGTTCATTTAATCAATAAATTTCTTCAAAGCTCTGTAATTTCTCTTTATCTCTAAATATATAATTACATCCACCCTTATCAGTACATGACATCTGATGAACACATTATTTACATTTGTAATTGTAATTGTAATTGACAAATTTATGTTTTCAAAGAAATAAGTATTTGTCCAGCCTGTGTCAAACATATCACGCAAGTAATATCACCTAGAATATTTTCTATTTTGAATTTACTAAATGTTCTGCATTATATTTAGTAACAATGGTTACGTCACTGCTTATTTCTAGAGCATTGTAACTGTTTCGTGTATAACACAGAATATAAACAATAACATACACATATATAAATCCCAAATACAATTCCCCAGTGAATGAACTACCTACCACGCGCTGGAGAAAATACTGTGTTCACAGCGTTGAATTATATGTGGAAGTAGGAGTTAAAATAAGGTTATTAATTATCTTAGAGCAGGCTTGCAATGATTAATGTTTAAGTCATCCCCGCGTTTCCTTTTTTCGTCTTCTTTTCTTCGACGACCACCCTTTCCAGTTTCGTACCGTCTTCACAGTCGTCCCTTCCATCCCTCGTCGTCGAATCCATGTCGATTAATAATTTTTTCCCGCGCACTTGCGACGTTTCGCAAAATCGTCGTCCTAAATCTTCCAAAGTCGATGCTCTTCTCGTCTCTTAACTCTCTTAAATTTCCATTGACGTAAATATTATAAGAAGTAAGACAAAGAGACATCTGAAAGCCTTATCACACAATATTTCTTTTATTACAAGAAAATACACTACAAAGACAATACATTGTTTATTTATTCAAAAACACATGGTAAAATGTATAAAGTTGTACAAGGATTTGAATGCGTCAATAAGATAAAATGCATCACATTTAAAGTATAATCTAAAATTAGTAATTCACATATTTGATTGTATAATATTGCGGTAGAAATATTATTTATCTCATATAAAATGGAATAACTTATTTAAATAGTACAGATATGTAAAAAGCTTGTTAATTACTAAATTAATACATATTGTAATCTTAAATTTAATGAAAGAGTAGAAAATTCAACAAAATATTATACATCTTAATATAAAAGTAATCAAAACCAAATATAATAAAGATAGGCAACTTACCTTACTGCATGAATAATTTATGGGAACATTAACTCACACATATTCGGTAAAATTAATGAAAGAATCCTTAGATACCGAGAAAAAGATTATTTTTATCGGTTTTAAAAATAACAACGAGTTAGTGTGAAAAAGGAGAAGATTTATTTAACAAAAAAGAAACATTATAAATACCTTACAGTATTTTTTTCCATAATTTTCTAAGTATTTACGAATTAATTTTAAAAAAAATCATATTTTTGGAACTAGTAGGTACGAGTTGATATTGATCTGGAATTTTTCCTGAGTTTACCTGGAAATAAAGAATTGGATTTTATAAGTTGGAATCATTTTACCCGGAAAAGAAGAAATCCGGAACTTGTTTGCGGATATTGCCCATCTTGGCGGATGAATTGAACAACACGTATGCTAAAATTACAGTGATATTACCAGAAAATTAGAAATTCGATTAATAAGCTGATAAACGGTACAAGAAAATACTTATCCGGAAGAGAAGAAGCGAGTTCAAGTTAGATGAATTATCTGGTACTTCAAATGCAGTATGGAACGGATTTTCTAATAAAATGTCATTGCTATTATTAACCAATGGTTGTATGAAAAGGACCATACCTATTTACGACAAGAAGGAACAAATCATAAATGTTTTATGTGAGAATTTCCATTATAAAAAATTTAAATCAGACGTTGATTTCAATCTACAAGATAGAGAATGTATCAGTAGAATTGAAATTATTTCGTTGGATTATTCTATTTTATATGCTTATTTTGATACTTTATTAACATAAAGTATAGTTTACAATTCCAGAAATATTTAAAACTTACTTTATTTGAAATAGAATGATAATTTTAGTTTACAAACACATTACAATTATAAATTTAATAATGGATTGATTTTGACTAGTAGAATTATTTTACTTTTATTGAGAATTTGAATTTAAGTTGTATTTTAAGGTGTATATGATATAAACATTGAGAACATTACTTACCTATCTATATCAAATAAACTGATATTGTTATTTTAACGATTCAACAATACACATATAACTTATAAAACTTGTATTTCATTTTAAATTTGACAGAAACCTAATGACAACATATTTTCCAAAGTACGATTTGCATTGCTTAAAAAACGTATCATGTAAAAGAACATTTTACGTACATTAAATTTAATATTAAAAGAAATATTAAAGTAACTTATAGTATATTTAGCAATCCAAACTTGAGATTAATGTGTTATGTTTTATTTATGCCCAATGTTAAAAATTTTAAAATCGACGGAGAATAATTAACTTGAACATTAAATTTAAAAGCTGGGGTATTAAAGATTTTGTTGTAAAGACACAGTACCGTACTAAACGGATTATTTAGCATTCCAGCGAGGTATATCGGTACAATATATATATAATATACTAAAATTCTCTGCCAAACTATATACATGTATTGTAAAAAAAATAATTGGTTTTCTTGGCAGTAGCGGCAGTATGATTAGTAGATAATAACAAAATGACAAATTGGCTGTTATCTAAAAAATAACAATGACAAACATAGAAAGAATGTAAAATCAAATATGTATAACTGAAAATGTAAACAACTAGGACAGCCGGTATTACTTATGCAGTCCCACCAAAAGGTTTAGGTGGATGGAATGAACATGCATTTAACGCAACTTCACAAATAATAACGTCAACTGTGTTATTAAAAATTGCGATTAGAGCTGTTTTGTACTATTCATATGAGTCAATTAGAAGGCCAAGATCGATCTTTGGCGAACGGCTAATCCCGTCACGCAAAAACATTAACTATGTGTCTAAGATATAATATAGAATTGTGTAAGCATATTAAAACATAAAAGTGTTAAATTTTAAATGATTCCTATAATAATTATTTGCTTAGCACTGATAATTATTTATTTAAATTAAAAATTTACCCACGGGTGAGATTCGAACCCACGAATTCCCGATCGTTAGTCAGGTGCGCTTGCCTTTGGCCACCGCGATGTATATGGGTTAGGGTCTTTTAATCGTACTGAATCATATCAGTCCGACGTACTTACTACATTTTAAATGATTTTAAAATTAGTTTTTCTCAGTGTTGAAAACTCCTATAATAACACTGGTCAACAGTGAAATTGCTTCTTAGGTGAAAGTACCCAATCCTGAATGAATTCAACGTGCTGAACACGAATATCACATTGAAAAAAGTTGATTGGCTCACGTTCAAGAGATATTGACGTTTTGTCCATTGTATAGATGCTATTGCATAATGTAATGCAATTTAGTGAGAAATTACGAAATTTTGCGTCATATTGCATCACCCCTTCATGCAAAGAAGTTAATGCAGCATTTACTGTAAGTTTCCATTGAGAGTGTTGCGAAATTGATTGCGCAATATCAAGCAATAGCTAATTATAGTTTATTTATAAATGGCCGACGTGACAGTTAACTCGTGCAATGTCCGTTCATTCGCGCATATTTTTCGAAGCTCTAGCATACATAAGTGATTGCTATAGTGTAAAGTAACTAAACAGTAGCAATGCCTCGTAACTGTGTTAATAGTGCAAATAACTTCTGTTATATTTGCGGAGAAGTGACATTTGCTGCACAGAAAAAGAACATCAGTGCAACAGTTAAGAAAGCGTATCATTTGTATTTTGGTTGCAAGATAGGCGACCAGGACAAAGACTGGGCCCCACACGTATGCTGCCGCACTTGTGCAGTAAATCTTTCACAGTAGCTTAATGGCAAAAGAAAGGCAATGCCATTTGCTGTGCCCATGATTTGGAGGGAGCCCACCAATCACGTTGACGACTGTTATTTCTGTATAGTACGACCAGCTTCTGGAGGCATCACCAAGAAGAAGTGGACAGTTGAATACCCTAACATACCATCTGCTCTGCGACCTGTCTCTCATGGCGAAGGACTCCCAATTCCAGAACCTCCTACAGATTTTTCTATCAGTTCAGACGATGAGGATGGCCATGCGTCGGCGAGTTCTCCTCAACGTGGCAGTAAGGATGATGACTTTTCGTGCTTTGACGAAACATCTGCACCACATAAAATTACCCAGGATGAAATGAACGATCTTGTTCGCGATTTGGATCTGTCGAAAAGCAAAGCGGAGATACTGGCCTCAAGACTTCGACAGTGGAATCTTCTGGAACAGAATGTCCGAGTGACTTCATTTCGCACTCGCCATCAGCTCTTCGAATCTTTCTTTAAGAAAGAAGAAAGCCTTGTGTTCTGCTGCGATATTGATGGTCTACTACAAGCTCTCGGTATTGGACATGATCCCCACGAATGGGGGCTGTTTATAGACGCTTCAAAACTGAGCCTAAAGGCGGTTTTGTTGAATAATGGGAACCAGCTTCCATCCATACCTATTGCACATGCGGTCTACATGAAGGAGACTTACGGCAATCTAAAGCAGCTACTGGAGACGATTAACTACAGCAAGTATGGCTGGCAGATATGTTCTGACCTGAAGGTAGTATCTCTGTTGATGGGTTTGCAGCAGGGATATACAAAGTACTGCTGTTTTCTTTGTCTGTGGGACAGCAGAGCAATCGATTTGCACTACATCAAGAAAGACTGGCCTCCGAGAGCATTTTTTAAGCCTGGAGAAACGAATGTACAGCACCCACCATTGGCACAGCCACACAAAATCATCATTCCTCCTTTACACATCAAACTCGGTCTTGTCAATAACTTGGTAAAAGCCATGGATAAGAATGGACCAGCATTCAAGTACCTGCATGACAAATTCCCTCGACTCAGTGAAGCCAAAATTAAAGAGGGCATCTTTGTGGGGCCTCAAATTAGACAGCTCTTCCGAGACCCCTAGTTTAAGGAACTTCTTCAAGGTAAAGAAAAACAGGTTTGGGATGCATTCTATCAAGTGGCAGCAAACTTCCTGGGGAATGACAAGGCAGAAAATTACAAGTGTCTGGTTGAGGATATGTTGGCTTTGTTTCATGAATTCGGCTGCAATATGTCCTTAAAGATCCACTTTCTTGATTCCCACTTAGATTTCTTTCCTGATAACTGCGGGCAGGTCAGCGATGAGCACGGCGAACGCTTTCATCAGGACATTGCCACCATGGAGCAACGGTACCAAGGCAAATGGTCTACGTCAATGCCAGCTGACTATTGTTGGACAATCAGTAGAGATGCTCCACAAGTCCACTACAAACGGCAGGCCAAAAGAAGTCGAAAGCCGGAAGCAGACTAATGTTTTCTTACCATGTATTATAATATTGACATAAGTACACTTTTTCTGAAATATGCGTACATTTTACAGAAAACCCGTAGCCAATTCAGCTTTTTCTTAGTCATTTTCGTGTTCAGCACATTGAATTCATTACGAAATGACTATTTTCAGCTTGGAAGCATGAACTTTTCGAAAATTTGTTGCCCAGTGTAATTTTTAGCTTCAGCACTGAAAATTATATTTTATATTTAAATCAGCTACATTTTTAATTTTAAATATTTACCTGAATTAAAATAAATAATTATCAGTTCTAAAGCAGAAAATTATTTTAGGGATGTTTCTACCTTGTTTGGTTTCGTCAGTGTATCATAACTAGGAAGGAGTATGTTAAAACAGTAATATGTGTAGATTAAAAAAATATTTGTAATATTGACTTAAAATGTAAATCCAAAGATGTTCAAGTGCAAAACATTTTGCTATTCTACGATGCACCCTCTTCGTTATGTTACACTGACAAAACCAAACAAGGTAGAAATATATGTATCCGTAGCCACGAACACATTTTAAAGCTTTCATGCTCTGATATACTTAACACTCGGATGAATGTTATACTTATTACATTATTAATATTAGAGGAAAGACAAATGTCATTTCGATATACATTTATTGTTTTTGTGTTTGTAAAAAAAGGATGACCACATAATCTCCTCCACATCCAGAGCAAATTTTCAAATTTTTTCTAAATTATTTGTAAACTTTGTTCAACATTTCAACATTAATTTCTAGAACAGCCAACATAAGCCGCATTTTAGATAATTTAAATCATTTTCCATTGTTTCTTTGTACAATTTTTGCTTTAGGTAACCCCAAAGACAAATATCTATGGGAGTTAAGTCCTGTGACCGAGCAGACCAATGTATATGTTGATATCGCTGATTTTGGGACATTAATTCTAAAATTTGGATTATCCTTTGACAAATTCTATAATTTTGTGAGGTAACAGTACAATTTGTCGAAAACGTTTCTTCGTCACTAAACATTAAATTCCGATAAAAAAAGTAGATGTTCCATAGTGTTCTCACCAATCCATAAACAAAATTCGAGTATGAAAATATGATCTGCATTTTCTAAAGTGTACCTAAATCACCTAAATCTAAGACAATAAGGATAAATAATGCTTCATGAATTGTTTGCAATAATGTATGACTAACAATAAGTTCACTTGTTCACTGGCGTAAAGAACTCCCAGGATCTTCCTCAACCGATACGATAGCCATAATGATTACAGCGTCATCATCATTGCATGCTTCAAGCTTCTTATTGTCGGAAACGTTCTGCATACACTTATATTCGGGTATTTTTCATTAAGTAACTGTATTTATTGCATATTTATACGAGATTTCTCCTATATCATAACATTTCACCACGTATATTCGCTGCTTTAACGTCATCAACATTTTTCACAAATAAAGCTAGCTGAACTGTCAGGCAATGTCGTTGGTTAATGACTAATACATGGGTAATGCGATACTGATGTAATTTTCGGACATAGCCACATTTAAAATCAACAACTCACCATAATTTCAAGTTTTTTACGTATATTAAATGATTACTGGTTTTTTATTTATCAAAAGGGGTTTCGATAGAAAAAAAAAATTTATAATGAGTCAGTTTTTCTCCTAACACTCATATTAAAGTATTTTTTCCTATAGAAAATCACATTACTTTAATAGTTTAACAAACTTTAGCAAAAGCGAAAAATTACATATGAAGTGATTTTATAACAGAAAAGAATACATTATCTTTAATCCACTCAGATTTAAATAATTAGAAGCACGCCACTGCACGTTCTCACAGCGAAAAGATCATTTGCATAAATCTCGCGAAAGGAAAGGGGACGTGAATGTTGAAAGAGGATGTGCAAGAAGATGAAGGGAGAAAGAGTAGGAATGGGAAACTGTAAGATATATACGTGGTAGTACGGGTATGTATGAGTTAGTGAGCTGTATGCCAATCATCCGGGATTTTCCCGTGAGACCTTGCGCGTGACAAGAACTGCTCACGACAGATATCTTGGCCGGGGATGTCTGGCAAGCGATGATTTGAGTTCAGGAGGAACTTGAACGAGATTTAGCGGCTTAAAATACTTTGAAAATAAGTTGATCTGTGATCCGATGAGGATAAATTACTCTATTGTAAATTTGCCATAAATTGCCACTAAATATACGGTGCAGTAAATTAGATAAATATAATTATATCCACAATTATTAAAAAAAACAATTATTGTGTAATTTTGTTTTTAATTTACATATATTTCAAAATCTAATCTTTTAAATTGTTCGGGCATTGAGTAATGAGAATTTTTAAGGCTGTTGTTTAGGGTGACAACAGCAGAAACAATATATGTCCCATAGGATGATTAGACAAAACGTCGTTGACTACGTAACGGTTTTATCGCAGAAAGCATGAAATAATGCTTAACGATAGCCGTATATGCCAATTTATATTTTTTCTACTCCCATATTGTATTATTAGATATGCCGAACCTGTACTTTAATGATATCCATTACGATACAGATTTTCATTATTATACAAGTTTATATCCAATAGGAATACAGATTTTTCATTACGATACAAGTTTATATCCAATAGGAATGCGACATTCCAATATTCAAACAATATTCAACATGGCGACTGCATATCTGACAGATATACAAATTAAATAAATGTGACAGTTCTCTATAATTTACAAGTAAGTACTTAAAATTTGTGCTTTTTTGAAAATATAAACGGTAAAAATGAGGGATGATAATGACTGAAATGTAAAATTTGAGTCCACCAAAAAAATTTTAACCTCAATTTATGAAATGGAATGTTCAAAAAATAATGTTTTATTATGGGGTCGTAGAAAAAATAGTGTGTGCAACTCGCATTTAATGGTTATTAAGACACGCGTATTCATTACAATACTCGACTTCGCCTCGTATTGTAATTTTCTTACTCGTGTCTTAATAGCTATCATTAAATGCTCATTGCATAATATACTATAAGGACTCCTTTATTGGTATACTCGTGGCGCTTTCTAATTATGCAACTTTAGGTTATATTTCCCGTAAATAAATAGTACTGATAATAGCCTGGATTGGAATGGTGTCAAATACATTAATTTACTTTTCAGAAATACCCATAAAGAAATTTCACATAGAATTCACCCGTCTCCTACGGTAATCCTTGGATTAAATAAGATCCAAATTCATGACAAAAGAAATGACTGTGGGATAGTAACATTCACTTACCGTAACTTTGGGCTTGCTAATGGTCTTCAAAGTTGATGTAATTTCGGAAGGCTGATTTGCAGAACTTTCATAGTTTACGTTTATATCTCAGTAAAAGGAGAACTATTATATTCTATTCTATTCTATGTCACTCTATTAAAGAGTTTTTCATTTCAACAAAAGACGTTAGCACGAAATTGTTCCACCTGGTTTGTGACGTAACCATGTAATTATTTTTAACTTTATTGAATAAACAACAGAATCAATGAAGTGTTTGGTAACTCACCCTTCAAACAAACACAGATTCGTAAACAATAATCATATTTATTAATATTTGCTCCTGCAATACATATATAGAGCGTTGATTAATAATAATAATAATAATAATAATAATAATAATAATAATATTTATTGTCACAGGTCCAAAACAGACATAGACATTGCCAGACATTAAAATAAAAAAGGTATAACAATAATACAAGAAAATAAATATTACATCTACAATAGAATATTCATAAAAAAAAAATGTTGGGTGTGCTTTAGACCACACGGCAGAAGTGGAAACTTCATTAAAGCGAGGTTAATAATACGAAATACAACTTTTTTTTGTTCTATATTACATTTAAAATATATATATTTATTATTATTGTGTATATGTTACCGTTAAAGCGAATAATTCCGGTATTCTATGAAATAACTAGTTATTTCATAAAATACCGATCCACGGTAGGTAAATCATAAAATAGTTTTGTTTTTCAATACTTTAACTAGTTATTCTATATATAACCTAGTTATTCTGTAAAATAACGTAATCGTGCAAAAGAAAGTATGAAATAAATAGACGGGACCAAGATTACAACTTAAGGAATTTATTAGATAGCTTCAGTAGTTGTTAATATTACAAAAAAAACAACAAATTGTAAAAAACACATTACACAAAAGATAATAGATACTCCTACATTTTTGGAACAATATTTTTACAAAAGTAGTAAAAAAATAATTGTAAAAAAATTAAACAATATTATTAGCACAAAGAGAAATACATTTAAATGTACAGTTTTCTGTCGATAAGGCCTTACAGGGTTTTCCTATTGCTTTTCACTATTTGTCAATTATTGTGTTTCACTATTTAGCAAATGTAATTCCCACTTTTGGCAGCGCTTGTCAAAGCTGCCAAGTGGGAATTACATTTGCTAAATCGTGAACACAATTGACAAATAGTGAAAAGCAATAGGAAAACCCTGTATTACATATTAGGTACTACTATTTATTTGTGCACGGACCGCTGCCATGACACTTGGAATTGCACAGTACATTATTCTTTTTGCAAAAACATTGTTTTGTTTCACATTTTTTTGTGCAAGAACATTTTTTAAAGCCTTGTCCTGTGCCGGTTGACTGGGCAGTTGCCACTGCCCGCAAGGATATCTCTTCGGAAGCAACTTCTTCAGCGGATATAAGTTTCTCATCGCAAACACTAAACTGAGATCTTGCATATAGTTGTTTTATTACACCATTCCTTGTGCCCAATTTGTAATAATTGTCATCAGAAATATCTAGTACAATGGCAAGTACGGACCTAGGATCTCCTCTTCCACGGTCTACATCAGGAACTTGTACACGAACTGTTGAACCAATAGCTGCCAAGGAGTTTTTTTTATCTGAAGAAACCTTCATCTTTTTCGCTTGTTGACTTAAACCTTCTCTAGCGTCATTACGTTCATTTATTATTGACGTTTTTCTGTGACATAACAGACATCGTCGATCTTGATTCAACCCATCGAGGTTTTTAATAAATATTTCTGTTGCGCATGTAAAATGAACTGGTTTTAAACAGTCAATGCACAGCGAATAATAGTCTGATGAGAAGGTTTCTAAACAAATTACACATTTTGCTTCAATTTGTTCACAATCTTCTGTATTATCACTATTCTCACTATCTGCAAGGTTCGGTTCTTCAGTTTCTTTTCCCATGTTTACCAAAACTTTGTTTAAATCTTCTTCATCTTGCAATGAATTTATTACTTCTTTAGGCAAAAAAGACGTTGTTAAACCAACTTTTGGATCTAAACCAAACATTGCCTTATGTTCTTTTGATGCCAGATGCACGATTTTTCATAAACTGGACAAACTGCAACCCTTTACTCCATTTGTTTGTGCCATTTTGTTGCATCCAAGTGGTAAGTATGTTTTCTACATCTTGATTTGCCCTTTCCACGCTACCTTGGCTTTGACTGTGCCTAGGCTTTCCGTGCACAATTTTTAACTCCGGCCACATATATCGAAGACTTTCTATCATTTTATTGCAAAACTCACGACCATTGTCCGATTGCAGAATGCTAGGAGCTCCAAAAAGCAAAAATATTTCAAGAATACGACAAGCAACTTCCTCAGCGCGTTTGGTTTCTAGAGGCTTTAACACAACAAATTTTGTGAGATGGTCCTGATAGACCATGATGAATTTATAACTGCCATCAGGGTGAGATTGAAAATCAATTAAATCTACCTGACAGCGACTATTTAAATGCTCAGAAAGTATGGGTTTTACAACAACCCCTTTTTTTTCACTCTTCCTCTTCTGCTGGCATAATTCGCAGTTATCCAAAAAACTTTTTATTTGTGCCTGCGTTATATTTTTGTACTTCTTTTTTAGTTCATTAACCATACGATCTCTTCCTCCATGTCCTATTGCAAGGTGGGTGTCGTAAAGGACATCAAACAAATCATTTCTTGTAATATAAAAGACTACTTCAGAGTTTCTTTCTTTCATCGGTACAATTAATTTTTCAATGCCTTTTACTACAAGTACATCATAATGTTCCAGCAACCAATAATCTCGGGGAACTTTCTTCTCAGTTTCTTTTGCACGTTTCACATCTTCCATTAACCTCACATATTTATCATGTGGTAGTAACGCACTATTCGTCTTCGTTTCTTTTTTATTTATAGAGTCCGTAAACTTTTCATTCATTTTCCTTTTTATTCCACTTCCTTCCATGGTAATACCACTAAATATGGTTAATAATTTTATTATTATTATTGTAACAGCACTTAAAATAAAGTGCAGCCGTTATTCTATATATTAACTAGTTAAAGTATCAAATTACAAAGTATTCTACACTTTAACTACCATAGATCGGTATTTTATGAAATAACGAGTTATTTCATAGAATATCGGATTACATGCTTTAACGGTAACATATACATTACTCTAGTACATTTCGCTCGGTCTGATCAAGTTTTCACTTCAAAAATTCATACGTACGCATGTATATATACAAATATTATAATTCTCATACGAGTACCCGCGTTGGTCTAATGCTAACGTGCCGGTCTTATACCCGGGCGGCTCGGGATCGCATCTGCACGCGGACAAGAATTTTTCAGAAAATAAAAATACAATATTTCGCGTGTTTATTCTAAATTTCAATTTAATTGAAATTAAATACCGCTAGTATTATAGTACAAAGCCGAGCGTCGAGCCGACTTTACCCGAACTAGCGTTTCATTCTGAGCGTGACGGCTCAGTCTCGTTCAATGCCCGACAATCAATGCATCAACGCGCCCATAGAAGTTTTCACTTCAAAAATCATAGTACAAACATACACGAATATACATGTATATGTAAATATAACAAAGAATAAAAGACAAAATAACACAGTGTGACAAGTAAATTAGAAACAAGTAAATTGCCTCAAAATTTTAAATTAGTTTCCTTGGATGTTTGCAGTTTGTACACTTCTATCCCTATCAATGAGTTGAATGTTATTTTAAATGATTTAATAGCAAATAGTACATTGACAGATGACAGTAAAATAGAATTACGTAATATCTTGAATATGTGTATACAACAAAATTATTTCTAATTTAATAATTTGTACTAAAATCCCATTTGTTAATTGTATACATAGTTGGTTTAGATATGTGGATGATGTGTTATGCGTGTGGACCGGTACTGATAGGCAATTAGATTTATTTTTCAATCGTTTGAATGAAATCAATCAAAAAATACAATTCACCGTAGAAAGAGAAATAGATAACAGTTTAAATTTTTTGGACCTTACACTAACAAAATTAAATGGCAAATTAGATTATAGTATTTACAGAAAACACACATACACTGACACCCTCATATCTGCAGATAGCATACAACCAGATAGCATTAAATTTTCCTCTTTCAACAGTTTCGTACATAGACTATTAACCGTCCCCCTTTCTAAACCAAATTTTGATAAAGAAGTAGCAGTCTTGAAATGTTTAGCCGTGAACAACGGATACAGTCCAGATATTATTAATAGATTAATTACGAAGAAAAAACATAAACAGATTAAAAAATTCTTATATGTAGCCCTCCAATTAGAACCAAGTAATTATCGTTTAATAAATTACATAGGGAAGACCACGAATAAAATTAATAATAGACTAGTTAATATAGGCATAAAAACTATAATAGTAAATAAATTAAATCTAGGTAAACTTTGGACAAATAATAAGGATATAATTCAAAAAGCAGATAAATGTGGCGTTTATAAATTAAATTGTTTAGACTGTAATGCTTTCTACGTAGGTCAAACAGGAAGATGTTTTCGTACACGTGTAGAAGAGCATAGGAAAGCAATCTTATATTCCAAGAAATGTTCAGGTATATCGGAGCATTGTATAAATGAACAGGACATGGCATCATTAAATAATTTTGAAATTTTACATTCAGCAAATAAAAGTAAGCGATTAGACCTTTTAGAAATAATGGAAAAATCGAAAGCAATAAACAAATCATTAAATATAGTAAATGAACAAACAGATTTCGTAGTTTCCCCTGATATTAAGGATGCTTCTCGTTAATTACTAGGAAAACCCCTATAATACATAACTCCCTTATATTGTTCACAATGTTACTGCCACCTTACTCAAATATAACTATTCTAATTTTAAGTAAAACTTGTCTTGTTCAGTTGAGAATGAACTGGGAAGTTCGAAACAATTGTCAAAGCGTATTTTGTAAATAAAATTTTAGTGAAACAAATAACCAAGTGTGAACTTTCTTTTACCTTTACAACAAGAACAATTACATTTAAAACACGCTCAAATATTCATCGATACTATAGAAGCACCCTGCCAAAAGGAACTGCTTCAATGATTTCTTAAAGCCAAAAAAGTATTTAGATTTTCAATGTCCAAAATGTCCAGATGTTTCCGGAAAAGAGCAGAGCTGTGCGCAGGTGATAAGAGGTGACCTTTGTTTCTGGTGTCATGCAGATGACTCTTTTTATTAAATTTGAACGAGCTCATATTTTTGTAAACGAAACATAAGATTTCGTTGATAAATATTGAGGGCAGAGCCAAATCTTTAATTTAATAAAATACGTTTTGCACGAATCGTGTTGATTCAGATCTTCAATTATCCCAATAGCACGTTTTTGCAAGAGAAACACTCGGTTGGCGTCACAGGACAGCCCCCACTGAATAACCCCGTACTCCAGCAGAGGGTAAAAGCACCCGAAGTAAAAATCCATCATTATACCCCTGCTACAGTGGTATTGTAAATTCTTTAATGCATAACACAGTTTAGCTAGTTTAGAGGATATCACGTTAACATGAACATCCCATTTCAATTCACTATCAACGCATAGGCCCAACAATCTCGTTGAATCCACAAGCGGAATGTTTGCGCCATTAGTAGTCGGTGAAGACCCAGTCATGCCAGGGCCAAAAATAACGCAATTGAGTTTGTCAAAGCTTATGCTCAGACCATTAACGTCAGCCCAGTAACCCCAGTAAGCCCAGTAATTCATAATGCTCTCGGTTCCCTGCACAAGTTGTGCCAAAGTGGATCCCGTAACAATAATATTTGTATCATCAGCATAAGACACTATATTACAACCCTGGGTTGATGTATAATTAAACAGATCATTATTGAAAATAGTGAGGAGTGCAGGACCCAGTATAGAACCCTGAGGAACTCCTGCACTCGTATATTGTATGCTTGAGTTTTGATTACCCAAAGAGACACGCTGACACCTGTTACTCAAATAAGACGAGCCGAGGGCATTACCTATAACTCCATATCTCTCTAACTTTTTCAAAAGAAGTTCATAATTGACACAATCAAAGGCCTTTGACAAATCCACAAAGATTCCCAACACGGTATTCCCGATGTATCGAGCCCGAAAAATTAAATTAATGAAGTGCCGTGTTTATATCTTTTTTTTATAAAACCATGTTGGTTCTTGTTTAACAGATTATTATTAATGAAAAACGACATTAACCTCTCACTAACAATGGATTCGAAAACCTTTCAAAATGGTGACAATAGACTAATCGGTGTATAGCTCTTAACATCATTATGATCTCCTTTCTTGTATAACGGTTTAATTTCGGCAAGTTTTAAATTATCAGGGAAAATTTCCCTCCAAGAAAGACAGATTGATAATATGCGATAACGGCAGAGAAGTAAAAGGAGCAATTCTTTTTAATAGTGAGCTAGAAATACCGTCATGCCCAACGGAGTGATATGATTTTAATTTATTTATAACTGTTTCAATACCATATTGAGTAGCGAGCAACAAGTAGAAAGATCTGTCGTTTAAATTAATATTCTGTAGCAAATCTCCTCCATCACCAACCAAGATCCCAGCAGTATCAGTCTCAGCAACAGAAACGAAGTAGTTGTTGAAATAATCGGCTGCATCAGTACCAGTTAATGTCTTACTGGTCTCATCAACCACTTCTTGTCCTTTATTTTTTTTATCTGTAAAAGTTCCTACGTTTGATTTAATAATATTCCACGCCATTTTTGTTTTATTGGAAGCTGTACTAATCAAGTACATATTATGGTCACGCATTGCGATTGCGATTATTAATTAAAACAATAATAATCGCAAATATTATTCAAACAATTACATTAAAAAGTGATAATATTTAATACATGTGAAATATGAAGTGGAATAGACAAAATAGCAATAAATTCATAAGTAATAAATACGTCATCAATGACTGCAATAATAAATCTGACAAGTTGTATAGTCGTACTTAAAAATAACAATATATCAACCAATGGAAATAATAAGTAACACAATGTAATAATAAAGCTGTAAAACAAAATTAAACATAAACAATTACTTAATACAATGAATGAATTTGTAAGTGTACTTTTACGGAAATAAAATACTTGAAAAAATAAACACATCAATACATATTTCGTCAGAAGCGACGGCAAACAACATTTAACTTTATTTAGATGAAACAAAACGAAAACTTTATGTGGTTAATTAAACTATGATTAACATGTATAGTAAACAATTGCAGGTATTGCCAATCTGTAGTTAATACAATATTGATAGCGTTGCTCTCGTTGATGAACTCTAAACTTGCCGAATCCGCTGGGCACTTAGATCGAAAAATTCGGGATTTGTATACTCGGGCTCAGGATCAAAAATAGGCTCACAACACTTGGTTGAATCAAAATAGACAAAACTTATTTCTGTTGAACTAAATTAGCACATTTGGGTAATTCGCTAACAAAGTTGTTCAAACAGATTCTAGTGATGCTGTTGACCCGTGTTTCGGACTAATCCGTTAACTTATGGATTCACTGCTGCAATTAATCAAAATTACTTGACATTATCGATGGGCGGTTGTTTTCTGTATGTTGTCTAATTTTGCAAAACTATTATTACTTTTGTTTTACTTGCTTCAGTAACTCAATTTAACTTTTTCAAGTAATTCAATATCTTTAATTAATTTCGTAATAAAAACACATGCTTTAGAGAATCATTTATTTTTTCTGCAAATAATTTGTCATTTTGTAACGCACTTTTGTCCATCACTGTATAAATTATCGAATTAATGTGTATTAATGGTTTTTTTTATTTAATTTTAGATTAATAGGTTCCATAATTCTATACGAATATTCTAGTAAAAATTTAATTTGTCTAATGTCAACTAGTAATGAGAAAGGTGATATTTTTGTTAATTTTCTACCTGCATTTTACACGTGATAATATCATGTGTTTGAGTATAGTGCATGCGTTTTGCGTATGACACTTCGACAAAAATAGTGTTTTAAACTACTATTTATATTCAGTTCTATTTGGCAGTCCTAAGGAATTCTCAAAGTTCTCCTTGGCAGTCCGAGGGAATACTCAACCACTCTCTGGCAGTCCGGTGGGTACCTTTTCTCGCCAACCTTTCCGGCAGTCCATGAAAGGAGTCCCGTAACATTGTTTTTTTCCTGGCAGTCTGTGGAAAAAGACAAATCCGTCTCCAGTAAGTCCCGTAACCTATCTTTACATGGTTATTGCGTTAAATTTAAATAATCATGTCGGATAAAGTTCTCTTAATTTCATATGTACTAAAGTAAATTTTAATTTCACGTAAAATTTGAATATATTACTCTTGTCGTCTTTCTCTTCAATAATACGAACACACGTGCCGGCCGACACATTATTTTTTTTCCCGAACATATTGCTGTGGCAACATAATTATTTGGAATAGTATTAATTGTAGTATTGCCATACGTTAGGCATTGCCAAATAGATTATGCTGTGTGCTGTTCCAGCAACATAACTAATAAAGATAATGATAATTTTTATTATCCTTAATATATTTATTTATTTTCTTAACAGCACGTACTTTATAAGTATACGTGAATTCTATCAGTGTATCTAAAATTCTCTTCTCTCCTCAAATCTCTTGTTTTTCTTTTTATAGGGATAAGGTTATAGCTTATTTTAAATAAAAATCAGAAACCATATAAAACATAATTGTATAATTTATTCAACATTTTTTTTAGAATAGATAGCATCGCTATACTGTATTCACCATTGAATTATAAAAGAAGAACATAATTGAAAGAAAACATTTGTACCGTGTTCTCGGTTGTAATGTTTTATATAACGAATATATTCTTAATGCTTAATCAAAATTAAAATATTATCCTGTTTCAAAACAAAGAAAATTCAATTAATGCTGATATTGATATTTTATGCTAATTCTATTCCATCAAAAACATTATATTCGCACGTAATGCTCTGATAAACTTAGAACTTCGCAATGGTCAATGTTCGGAGAAAAAGCTTGAATTTGATTACTGGCTACAATCATTCACACGCATTGCGTCCAGCATCTCAAAGTCCGCCACCCAGAAACACTTCCCTTCTTGAAAATCTAATTTAAATTATTAATTTATAATCAAAAGAATTATTGTGAGGATTAATGATGCTTAATAAAGTGTCAGAAAATATACATTTCCACGTTATATCCTCTTAACACCCAACACCATTAATAATTCTATTTGTGTTGTTAAAACTAATGAATGTATATTATTACAGGACAATATCTATTATCCCTGTTGCACAACGTTATATTGAATATACATTTGCACGTTATATTACAATATACGCATAGCAACATTGATAAATCTTTGTATCGAAAACTTACTTTGAATCATTGAAAAACTCTTCAAATTCTGCCATAAGCATCTCCATTTTTAAAAATACAAAAATTATTAACAAAAGAAAAATTCTTATAATGAATGAAAATTAAATACAAATAAAATTAATATGCTAATACAAGAAATAATGAACGAATATAATCGTGGTGTATCTAACCCTACGATTTTATGTCTTTTTAAGTCGCTTTTAGTATCTCTCCAAGTAACTAACTAATAATAATCTTGTTCATTCTTGCTTTTCAATTTATATACCCGGGAAGACACGTGACCGCTCGCAACGCCATCCTTGGAACTAATATTTAGGTTGTCACCCTGCGTCTTCAGTGAGATCTCTGCCCTCCAAGTTGCCGTCGTGACACTAACACACACGCACTTATTGTCTTTGACAGTTCCTTCACTAAAATGTCAACACATTGAGAAGTGTTCGCTTATTTAAAAAGTCTTTCACTTAAATTATCCAGTATCTTCCAATGTACGTATATTTGTATTAATATAGTTCTTCCTATATTTGTTCATGAATTTGTTACCTTCTTCATTATTTGCCACATACTTCCCTTTTCCATTCGCTAACACAACCCTTATTTTTCTTTTGTTTGTTTCAGTATTCGGTAAAATTGGTAATATAGCTCAGCTGTCGTTTACAAAAACACTACTGCTGACTGTGTCATGTCAAGATATTTTTATATCCTCTTTTTTCTATAGTTATAAGTGAAGGTAAATTTTATTCTTTAAGTATGATTTATTTTAATTTCTTTTATAAAGTTTTATTACCTTATGCATTTTTTCAAGTTTAGATAATTCATTCAATTATATTTTTCTCCCGTGCATATCGGATTTTATCTTCTTCATACAATTTTATTGCGTTTAAATGACTAAATCTCTTTACTTTTCTATAAAAGAAATATACATAGCTTAGATTTATCTCGTCTTTTATTTTGTACCTGTTTAATATCTGAATTCTAAATATAAATTAATTTTTATTTCTGTGTTTTCTATACTTGAATGTATACAACTTGTTATACTTTTATGTTGAAATCTTTGAATACAATAAAAACTGATTCTTACTGTCTCTTTTATATTTTTTTGTACTTAAATTAATTCTTAATGCTATTACTATTATTTTTAATATGCAAGAGATCACGGCAATATGTAAATATCATCCTTCTCGTCGTAAATAATATGTACTTTTTTTATATATATTTCAGTTAACAAATATTATCGACCGTATGATTTATTGATCAATGTTTGTTTATCCCGTTATATGTTTATTGACATATTGCAAATGAGATTCAATGAATTTAAGGTTAATTTCAATATAAGAATTGTAGTTGCTCTTCAATTATTATCTGATTCTCTTGTAAATATGTATATGTAAATTTATGTACTTAAAACTGTCTTATATATAGATAAAAGGGTTGATATTGGAAATATTTTATTTTCTTTTAATGCCAGGAAGAAATATAAAAATATTAAAGAATAAAATGATGTCTGATCTACTTAGCTGTCAAATATAGATAGTGAATGTGGACGAATACCAACTTTAGTTTTAATTGACGACAATGCCACTCTGATGTTTAATATCCCTAGGAGTGCACAAGACATTTAGTTATACGTTGTTAAGTGTAGATGGGAGCACCGGGCCATTCAATTTGGCAATTAGCTTCGTTAATTAATATTTAACAGAATTTAAAGAGCGGTACATCATAATTTTTGCTTTCGAATTATTTTTATAGTTTCTTTTTTGAATTATTGTTTGAAGTTATATTTATGGGTCACTAAATAAACCATAGTTTTTTTCTTGCTTTGCTTTTGTTGGCTTTGTTTTAGTAATGACACCATCACTTTTTGGGTTTCTTAACCTACCTGCCTACTTTTTGAACAGCTTGCGGGCTCATACACGTGTGACCTTGAGAGGTCTTAGCGTATAAAAGGTTACAACCATTTCACCTGTTTCGAAATCCCTATAATCTTCAACTGAGTCGGTGGCGGTCTAAATGTTAGGCGACGTTACTGTTAGGTGGGCCAGCAAGACTACTGGGAATTCTTCATATTTAAGTTTTCTAAATTAACGGGTGCCATATCTGATAATAGTGGCTCTTGAGTTTGAAACGTAGCAAATTTTTCTATGTACAGAAAAATTCATCATATTTGCGTAAAACTCATTTACAGCAACGCTAACATTACAGAAACTGTATATGAAAAACCTATCGGTAGTCAAAAAGTCAGAATAAGAAAACAAAAGTTGCTTTCTTAAAGTTATATTTTTTATTATTGGTTGATCAATATAAGACTGAAAACTGAGTGATGATAACATAAAAATCCCACTAAATACGCAAATGTGCGATCAAGAAAAGAATCCTTCGCAATCTTCATATAGAGATAAAACCCGCAAAATTCTATTAATTAAAAAAATTGGTAAACAAACTTCTCTTCCTTCCTTCTCTATATCTGTCCTCTACCTTTTAGCTTTTCCTCGATGACTTAATAAAATTGTCATGACTGTTTACATAAATCTCGAGTGCGCGCGTCCAAATTCTGGCACTCATAATGAAAAATCAATTTATTAATCCGCTTTTCTCTTTCCTCTGGCACGGTGAGTGCGTGCGACCGGGATGTAAAACCCGAAAACACTCATATAGCTAATGAAAGACGTTCTCGAATTTGCATGATAAATCGACATAATTAAATATTAAAACCTACCATTTACCTGTATTATCTCTCTGCGTGTGCGCGCGTGTTTTTTACTTGTTCCACGTTTCTTTGACAAATGATGAATACGTGCTATACTGATGATAGATTATCTTGCGGTGTTATTATTTTAAGTAAATATTAATTTCAAGTTTATTTTACAAACCGAACCGGGAGAAATTCTAAGTAGATATTATTATACTCAGTGACATTAAAAATGTTACATTGTTTATTTTTTGCCAATGTGATAGTTTTACATCATAAATGAAACGATAACATTTGCAAGAAATTTTATTAACATGACCCCATAGCTGAGTACACACCTGTACACGTCTAGGCATCCACAAAATAAGTTGGTCGATATCTGCTTGTGGCGCCTCTTTTCAAGCAACTTGAACTTCGTGGATTAACCGTGCCAGGGTTTGTGGAGGATTGTGCAAAATGGACAGTCTCCTCCCCATGATATCCCACACATGTTCGATAGGGTTTAAATCTGGTGAACGTAGTGGCCACTGCTACACATTAACGCCGGCTTCTTGGAAGAAATCCATAGTTCGACGATCAATATCGGGCCGTGCGTTGTCTTTCTGAAAAAGGAATTGTGGACGGCCATTGAGATAAGGTAGTAAAGTAAGATACTGCCTCGAATAAAAAGAACTGGGGATCTGCTACCATAGGCAATAGCCCCCCTAATCATTACAGTGATTTGCGTCCTATCAGTATACTTGCAACCCTAAGTAAAGTTCTTGAAAAAAATATGCATTCTCAAATTAGTGAATATCTTGGTGCGTATTCCATTCTTCCTCCGTGTCAGTCTGGATTTCGACGTGACCACTTTGCTCAAGGTGTCAGATGACATAATTGATGCTGGTGATAGGGGTATGTATACGTTGATGGTTTTATTGGACTTCAGCAAAACCTTCGATACAGTTGATCATCGAATTTTATTATCTATGTTGCGTCACATTGGTTTTGATGATGGCGCTCTTACTTTGCTGCTGTCTTATCTGTTGGACAGGGTTCAGTGCGTATCCATTGATGGGTGTGAGTCTCAGTGTCTTGCGATTTCTAGAGGTGTGCCGCAGGGTTCAATTTTAGGTCCACTATTATTTTGTATTTATACATCGTTTCTTCCAAAGGTGGTCAATAGATCTGTAATTGAAATGTATGCTGATGACACTCATATTTATAGTTCGTTCTATCCTGGTGAGTGGGCGGTTGCTGTTCGGGGGGTTCAGTCTGACATTGATGGGATCGTTTGTTTCTCGGAGCAGCATGGTCTTGTGCTGAATCCCGCTAAGACAGTGTCAATCTTGTTCGGCAATCCTAAGTGGTGCGAAGTACTGACTGGTCAAATTAAATTGAAATCTAATGACACTACCATTAGGAGTGTTGATAGAGTTAGGTACTTAGGTATGGAATATGACAATACCTTTCGATTTAAAGCTCACATTTCAAATTTAATTAGAACTGCATATTCCAATTTAAAATTGTTGTATCCTTATAGAAACAGTTTTGGTCGTCGCTTGAAAAGATTTACTATGTCAAAGTCTGGTTCTTTCGCTATTTACGTTTTCTGCATCACTCTATGACCCATGCTTAGACTCATCTGATGTGGCGAGAATACAAAGAGTTCAGAACGCCTGCCATCGCTTTATCTTTTGCCTTAGAAAATACGACCATGTAACACATAGATTGAAGGATATCCGTTGGCTAAACATGAAGAACCGAAGACTATTGCAATCTTTTTGTTTGTTTCACAAAATCATATTAACTTAAAATCACCACCTTACCTCTACTATAGAATCACTTTCAGGACCTATGTTCATAACATCAACCTTCGTAACGTACATCTTGTAACCCCTCCTTATCACAGGACAGCATTTTACGAGAGGGGTTTCACATTCAATATTTACAAATTATGCAATTCGTTGCCTTGTGTCATACGGGATGTGCCTTTGAGTGGTTTAAACGCATGGTTTTTGGCATACTGTGGAATAAACAGCTTGGCGAATAGTAGAACTGTTACCAATGATTCCTTAAGTTGTGACTTACTTTTCTTTTCATTGTCTTACTTTATTTTACATTCCTTTACGGGGCAGCCTCATTAGTTGCCAGCTGAACCTCGCCTTCTGGTTTCCGGAGCATTAGCATTATTATCTGTTTTTATTTCATGTTGATTTACATACTATTATATATATTGTTGATGTATACGGAAATAAAGACATTTATTTATTTATTTATTTATTACTCCAACAGTCCTGTGTACATGCCTCTCAGCAGCAAATCCAATAACACGTCGCTCTCCAGGCCGACGTCTTACCCATCTAACGCCATCGTGCATACCTAGGCAGAATCGCCATTCGTCGCTGAAGACGACATTATGCCATTCTGCCTCCCAATTCTGCCGTTCTCAGCACCAGTTCAAACGTTGACGACAGTGGTTCGCAGTCAAAGGAAGTACTAATCGTGGACGGTATGAAAAATGTCCAAAGGCTCGAATGCGGCCATATAGTGTACGCATAGTAACAGGTCTACCTGCTTCTCCAAACCATTGGTCAGCGATTTGAGGCGTGGTAGTAAAACGATCCCGTAAAGCACCTATCCTGACGCTCTGTGGTAGGCTTCGCTTGACCTGTTGGTCTTCTTCGTGTTCGTCTCCCTCCTTCTGCCCTCACACGACACACATGCATTACCACAGTATAGTAACTATACAGTACCGTGACTCTACCGCGGTCCCTTTGATGTTCGTGTTCGAGTTTTATTTTTTTAGGACGACTGCGCAGTGAACTACGCGCATAGGGGAAATGAATATACAGGGGTCGGCGAAAAAGTTATAAATATACAATCATAATGAAATAATAAATAATTTGATTAGTTATATGAATAATAAATATTAGATATTCTGAACACTATATTAGATAACAAAAAATATATGGTAGCTAGTTTTTAATATTTCACATTCTAAAAATTACATAACACTCCTATAAAAATATAAAATAATACAATTATACTACTTTTAGTGATTCTATTGATAAAATTGGTTAACTGTAAGCGGGGTCATAAACAATGATTTAAAAAATCTGTGCCATACAAATATAATGTGAAAGACATCAACGGTGTTTTCTGTTGTATTGTCTAGAATTTTCAAATCAACCATCATTCCAAGTGGAAATGAACTTGCCGTTTATCAACAAAATTCAAGAGAATAATGTGTGTGTGAAAATGTAGTTATTTATTGTATTTTTTAAAGTTTGCTTTACTTATTACCACTTTGTAGGTGGCAAATAAACAAATGCTCTGTCTCACTTTCAAGGTCCTTTTTTTAATCAAGAAACATAAGCAAAGGAAAAAAATCTATTATAATAAATGATTATTTTATTAGTTCATGGGTTAATGTACACATATACAAGGTTACAGGTAATAAAACACGATATTAGTAGAAATAATTATTTATTTATAATAATATAATTTAATAATTAAAAACATGAACATAATAACAACAGCATGATTGGCAATATCTGTTGAACGACTATTAAAAACATCATGGAACCCAACAATTTCATCAATGCTGATATTATAAAACAAATGTGATTTCAAAGACAGTTCATCTATGCAAAGGATACATTCTCGATTCTTTTCATCTAACGTATTCACTTTCAATTTTATAGCTGAAAACAAGAATTCATTAAATCCGCTGCTTATTTCCCAATTATGCGTAATAGACCTTAGAGTTGATACTGATGGTAGTCGAATTATATTTGATAGATATATCTTGATTTTTTACTGAACTTGAAGAAAATCACTTATTGAAATGTATCAGTAAGTGTTTTTAACAAAATTCAATAAATGCCACTAAATCACAGTAATGCTAATATAATAACTTAGTATGTGTAATTGGGTTATATATCTCAGTGATCTGTTAATTACATTTCAGGCTTGTGACAATATTTAGTGTTTAATTCTAACCTTTTCACAATATTTACTGTGGAACTGCATATCCCAATGACACATTCACACTATATTGTGTAAATTCATATGTACTACATCTTTGTACTAATTAAATATGATGAAGTGTTAAATTTAATAGAAAATGATAAAAGACAGACTCTCCTGATGTCTTGCAGTACTTCTTATTTCTTGAATTTTATATTCTGAAATAGTATTTCAATATTTTCAACACTTAATATCAATTAAAATATATTAACATACGATGTTTGAATAATGTTGGTATGACACCCTTCCTTAGTTTATTCTTTCAAGTAGTGTAGAAACAATCATCTTCAAAATGCTTATTACATAATCTCAAATAATCATGACATTTTTTCGATGAGAAATTTGCATATTTGTGGTTTTCATTAAAACGAACCCTATACATCCATTCAAAACATCTAAAAAATACATTACATAACTAAAATAAATTATAAAATATACCTATTTAGTATTATTACTGAGATTCATCAAGTGGAAATCGAAAAAAGGATATTCCTGGATCACCTATAATACTTCCACAACCATTAGCAACACATTTCTGAACCATATTGTAAATGATTACAAAATGTAAACCTAGATAAATTCTAAATAAAGTACCTAAACACTTAAAAAACAGTAATAGAATCAATTAGTTATTAAAAAATGCTATTTATATAACATGTACACAAATCAAAAAGTAAAACAAACAGAATGTAATAAAATCACTTCTTTTTAAATATATTTCAAATTTAGGGTTATATAAATGTAAACAAACACTCGTTACCGAACCAGAGAAATATACTGTGCTACAGAGTGGTGAACTATGCGCATGTATTTTATGGAGGGGATCGAAACGGGATTTTTAAGGGAGACGTTTTACTGTATTGGTACTATACTGTGGCATTACCGTCATTGCAGTACAATTAACACGGCGGTCAATTTCGCGATAGGACAAACCAACATCTCGACAGGCAACAATTCTACCCCTGTCAAAGACACTAATATGGTGATCATTTTGACTTCTTCATTTTGTTACGCTTAACACTAGTAGACGGAGGCGCAATAACTAAACATTTCTCTACTAGTGAGCACGCATAACAGGTTTTTTTTTTAAAAAAAAGATAAATACCTTTTATCGCAAAAAAAATATCAGGGAAAAACAGTTCATATTGTTACCATAGCGTGCTTTAAATATAGTCATTCTGACGGCAAAAAATTAAGTTGAACAAATTATTTGTTCTAGATATAACACTTCTAACCCATTAATGCTCAGAACTATTTTTTTTTGCTTTTGTTTTGACTTCCAATGAAATTACTAGTGGACGTTGGTGTATTAATGATAAAAAAAAGAAATGATAAAAGAAATTTTCATCCGAAAACAGAAATATGAGCTGCTACTATATGGTATCACTTGGCGGTTAAGGTATCATACAAAATTATTCACAAATTCAGTGTAGTGAATGAACAACACAAAAAAACATCTGTGTTTGCATAAAATAAAACGTTGTATTACGTATCTCTTAAAAAAAAGTTAAACACACCATATTAACATCCACAGAAATAAAATCTAGGTATAATTATTGTTCACTAATTTGTATGATATTTGGTGAAACAAGGAACACATAACCCAACGTCACACTTTGTACACATTGCTCTACCAAAAGACTTGCAGTCTATACCAGCACAACGGCGTCTGTTGCATGGGTCGGCATAGTGGTTCATACCATCAAACCGTATGGCAGGAAGAAGATTCCTGGAAGTTGATGTTTTTGCAGGGTCTAGCATTTTAGGAGTTACACCATAACGTGCCAAGTATACTTGTACGGGTTCTCTTCTAAACTCTAAGTTTGTGGTCTTTTTATGGTGTTTTCTGTACAGTAATCAAGCGTTGTTTATTTCGGCATCTAATAACCATGTAAATATATTCCCTTACAACATTGCCACATTTATTGAATCAAATTCTGTGCCACGTGCTCTGACCGACGCCGCCATCTTAGAATCATCCCTTTTCCGGTACGAGAAATCGTTGGAATTTTGAAAAGGATATTTTCCTACATCTAATCAGAGGGTTAATATACCACCATACCGTTTACGGGGAACGTTCTGTTTTGCGATCGTTCCAAGGGCGATAATTACAGGAATTTTTCCCACTACTATGGTCACTGTACCTGTCGACAAGCTGAGTCCTATATTTTATGCTTTTATTCATTTTAGAAGTGTTAATTTGTAATTTACTATAATTTAATTTTTGCTAGGTTACGAATACTAATTTCGTAATTTTATCTAATACTTTTAGTCCAAAAATTGTTGTTTTGGCTCCGACATATTCCAGTGATCGGATGCTTAGATCGTAATTAAGCCTTTTGCATTATTTTTGTGTACTTGAGTGTTAGAGAACGTTGTTCTAATTCTTAATTTAAATTGTGACTTATGTAATTTTAGAATCTTGCCGGTTATTATCCAATTTTGTAGTAATTTCTTGCCCGATACAAGGGTTCAGTGTAGATTTAATTTATTGCTGTATTTGATTTTGATTTGAGTGCCTTCAGCCAGATTTATTCTAATTTGCTTTATTTTTAACAATCGGCAGTTGATTAATTTTCACCTTTATACGTTTATATTTTATTTTATATCTACAGGCTGAATCTGTAGGTGCATATTTGTAAATTTGAATTTAATTTTGAACTTTACATAACTTAATTTGCCTTCATCCAATACTAGGTACTCTTAACTCGAATAGTTTGGTACTTTCATAATTTTAATTTTTTTTTCTTTTGTTGTTAATTACTTCAAATGTTTTTTGTTTTGTTTTAAATATTAGAACAACCTTTTGCTGAATTTCGTGGTACTGTCTTATCCTGGGTCGAAGATCTTTTGGGGTGGGAGAATATTACATAATAGGGGTGGCGTCCGAAAATTCATTCATCAGCGGTTCTATGCAGACCCACGCCCACCAAGACGATTGAGCAAGCGGCAGTTCCCCCTCTCCTTCATCAACAGCTGTACCTAAGGGAAGTGAAAGGTAAGGCATTCCTGAAGTTGTACGCATTTAGCCATCCGAAACTTTGGATAAACATCTTGCGGTGTTGCTATTGTTTTAGCTTGGTCAAACATTCTCATTTGCTTATATGTGCCGGAATGAATGAATTAATTTAACTTACGACGACGCCATTCTTCTGTGCCCTTGCTTAATTTTCCAATTTAAATTCGTGAGGGTGTAGCAATTGCTTTTTTTGCTTCCATCGAATACTTCTTGTTTAGAAGGAGCACTCACATCAAACATTTCAGCAACACATTGTATTCTTCCACGCTTCCAGTTGACATATCTTCAATCAAACCTTTAAGGCTGGACGCCCGCTTCAAGCTGAGTTCGATTTGAAATGGGCGTACCACTGCTTTTCGTGCAAATGTAAATAAAAGACAAATGTTTAAGGGTCCGCGTGCTCTGTCTTATGCTGAGGAAAAAGATAGAGAAAAGAACTTGTCACCTAATCTAATCTGCCTGTAATTTATGGCTGCGTTATGGTTTCAGATAATCGCCGGTTGGCCCACATGTTTGCCAGTCGGGAAGCAACCGCCCCTAAATTATACAATCTATATTTTCTCAAACACACAAAAAAAGTGAAGCTGGATATGTAAAATCACCTGCCGGATTCAAATTTTGAGTTGGAAAATAAAATCGAAATCGCAAAAAGGTCGAAAAATCGTTTTTTTGTGTAAATTTTAAAATTTTCATTTTCTTCAATTATTAATACTTATCTCGTGATATCTCAGCAATGCAGAGAGCTAGGTATCTGTTTTTTTTTTAAGGTTATACCCTAAAGTATTTGGATGATACTAGTGTTTCCAATTTTTCTTTATGGTGTGTAAATTTTATATAAAAAAAAAGTTTTAGTAGACCACCAATTTGTGTAAGCTATTTTTCAGCTATCGAGTAACTAATCTTATTTTTCAGAATTTACCAATATATATGTGAAACAAAATAAAGCCAACATTCCAAAATTATTTTTTGTGCAAGAAATAAATTTCTAGATCGTTTCAGAAGCAAATTATTGCGAGTCAAATATAATAATTATACTCCCTGCGCACAAGCCGTGTGAGTCCTAGCATGCGCTTCTAGCAGGTATACCGTTAAGGACGGGAAGAGATATTGCTTTTACTTTCTGATACGTAGTATAAGGAAGTATTGTGACGCTGAAAATTTTCGACCTATTGTAAAGAAAATATTAACGGTTTCGATAAAATAATGTCCGAGTAACGATTACTTTCTTAACATACACCGATCTCAGAAGTATTTTACAAACCGCGTAGAAACTGCCCGAAATGGTAGGCGGAGCTACCTCTCGACACCATGTGCGAGCGTACCACATACTCTATTTGATTTCAGTGAATTTCGCCCAAATTTCAAAATTTTGTTTTCCGTTTCGTGACCTTATTTTTAAAAATTAAGAAAAAATAAAATTTATGTATTGCTGTTGAGTGTTACATAATTTTAAATAAAGGCTTGTTTTTTGAAATTTCTTACATTTTAATTTTTATTTAGGGCCCTTTGGACAATTTCGAAGAAATTACGATTTATCCATTGAAAGGCATTTTTTTCTTAAATTAGCGTGTAAATTCGGTAAGGTTTTTATGAAAAATACGATTAGGAAATGGGAAAAACGATTTCGAGGCCGGGCGTATAGCCTTAACTCTGACTTGATCTTTTTCCTTCCAACGACACTCTAAATTGCCAATCTGCATTGCTAATCGTAAAGGTGAAGCGCCCTATTATATACGTCAACGACAATCACTTAACTGATGCGTAAACTTGATAAGATACACGTGTCTATTCAGTTTTTTTTGTTTAAAACTATTAGTACTAGATTATTGAAGTGGATAGTAGATGTTGTATTAACTAATACTGTAGAAAATTGCACGCCGGAGCTTTACTTTTCTTATTGATTTGTGAATTCTCAATACGTTGTAAAAAAAGTTATTTTGTAAAAAAAGTTATTATCCATATTATCCATAAAAATTGAATCGCAAAACTAAATTTTATTGTAACATAATACCTTTTTTTTATGACATACCACATCTTATTTCTCTTCTTGAACATATTACATGTTTATTGATAAAAAAATTAAGAATGACTTAAAGTATGTATTGTCACAGCAGTTTATAAAACACTAGTTCAATAAATGTTAGAAATTACCAACATTCCCCTCTTGGCAGTAGGCCACGATATACACGATATACAAATTCATTTCAGACATTATGCAAGACAACAGGTGTTATTTTCCTAAGTTCTCCTCCAATACACTCATTCAGATTTTCTAAATTTTGATGAAGATTCCCAAATTCTTTGCTTTTTAAATATCCTCACAAAAAGTAGTCCAATAGGACAAGATCTGTTGCTCTAAGAGGCCACTGTTTAGCCCTTCGCTTACAAACCCATCTATTTGGAAACATTTATATGTATGTACTATCCGTCCATCGGATCTTTTGAGTCACATGATTAATTGCGTGCGTTATCAAGGACATCCGCACCTAGAATGTATATATACTCATTTCTTTCCAATCTCAATGACTAGATAAGGATAGAAATTTTAAACTTTAAGGTGGGGTTGTCTTCTCCATAAGAGTAATAAGACAGACAGAGAAAATATACCGCCATGACATGATACTACGTTAGTCAACTTATTAAAGTTTGACATATAACATTATTCTCTGTGTTTTGGTTTATTTTTGTTATATTGCTTTTCTAATTCGTTTTCGTTCTTTGCAAATAATTGTTCTATTCAGAACAAAAAAACTGAATTTAATACATTTTCTGTAAGTATTCTAATCACTAAATTTATTGGTTAGAGGTTAAGAATTTACATTTATTACAGAGACATGTCTGGGAAACGTCTGAATTCTGAATTCACAATCTCAACAACTTGTATTAAATGTCCTGGACTTTTTTGAAAGCGAAGTCGTGCACCTCTCATAAATATAAATGTACCTATTGAAGTAAGAATCATATAGATATATTTTTTGAAATCATAATAAAGGTTTGAATATTGCAGAGAGCAGCCGCTGTCCTTAAAATCTCCACACAAACTATCAGAAATATAAAACAACGTAAATAGCAATAAGAAAATAAGTTTAATCATATAGAAATATTATGTGTGAGATTATAAAAGTTTATTATAGATATTTAGCATACAATAAATAACAGTTTAAAAAATTTAAATAGATTTCAAATATATTAATAAATAAATTTAACTTATTATTAAAGTTTTGTGTTTTGTCTGTAATGAAATCCCTATTTAAATTCTAAAATAATGAAAACATAGAACAACATATCCTGGGTTAAGATTGTTGCAAAAATTACTTCTTCCATTCATTTTTGAGATGTATGTCACTCCGAGCTTCACTAATGTAACATATACTTCACTGAGGAGTTATTGCTATTAAAATTTCTATCGTGCTTATAAATAGAACAGTACTACTGCTGAGCTAAATTATTATCTGGTTTTCCAATGATAATTACTCACAAATTGTAAAAATCACCATAAAACAAAAATTATTTTGAACTGAACTGATTTTCCACAAAATAATTCCATTAAAAAATTGTCACTAGAAAATAGGTAGAGGTGCATTTAAACATTTTATGTGTTCTATATTCAAACTGACATGATTTGTTGTTAAATATTTTGAGATATTATTCCACCATTATGTTTTTTTTTAATAAATACATACTAAGGAATTGTACATAACCAATTTGTTGCAAGGTGAATGATGACAGACCGATAAATTTTGTTCATAACCATAACCAAAATTTTATTATTATTTTATAAAATTTCATTATGATAGATATAGCTAATTTTATGCAATGAATAAAACATGGTATAAAATATAAAAAATATTAGATATAAGCATCATAAGTTCTTTATTTTTAAATGTTTAATTCTATTTTGTAAGTAATGAATTTGAGCCAGAAGTGTTGATTTAATTCATACGGATCAAAATTAATCACGTGACTCAAAAGATCCGATGGACGGATAGTAGGTATGAACGCTCATTGGCAGCACGGGAGCGCCGTTTTGTTGACAAAATCTCATTATTAGGTAAACCTGGTTCTAAGTTATTAGGAAATAATTCAGCCAAGTAGAATTAAGAATCTTTGGAATAAAGTTGAAAAAAATCTCATCGGTAGGATTACCATAAAAAAAAATGACACCCAATAATGTGATCAGAAATAATTTTTGCCCATACATTAACTTTTTGTGGGTATAGACACTGATTTTTTGTATCCAGTGTGGATTCTTTCTTGCCCAGTGGCGGCAGTTTTATCATTAGCTACCCCACTAAGGTAAAATGTAGTCTCATCTGAGAATGAAAGTTTTCCTACAAATTCTGGATATTCGGGGCAAATGTTCACCGTATTTTTGTAAAATTCCGGCCGTTGATGTGGATCGTCTTCCGACAATTCTTGGACTAATTAAATGTTGTAGGACAATACTTTTTCCTTCTCAAAAGTCTCAAAACAAATACATAATTGACTAATGTCATAGTTCAGAGCAACCTCGTTAGGCGAAAAATTAGGATATCTTCCAGTTCCAAAAGGATCGCAAGCTTGTTTCGTCATTGGCAACTTTTCTCCGACCAGATTTTGGTATATCTTTCTCAAACTCATTCTCCCCAGACTGTTTTTCATTTTTGCTCACAGTGGATTGTGTTATCGTAGGCCGTTCATGATGCTCTTGATTAAAAGGAGCACAAATTGTTCTTGTGTTCTTGCACGATTCCAGTAACCATTCATAAACCCCATTTCGGTACGTTCTGTTTCACTCAAATGCATAATGATTTAGTGCAAAATTTATACTTTTTTACATGTTTTTTTGTACAAAAAAATAAATCTCATCACTAATCACGATGGTGAAAATATTTATCAAGTTTTCTTTAAAAAAAAACCATAACATGAGAAGTTGTTAAAAAGGAAATATTTTGATCAACCCTAAAATACTATAACAAATGTTGTATGCCATTTAAAAAAAAAGTTTTAGCCATCAATTCCAAAAGTAAATCTTTATCGTCACATAACGACTTTTTTGGTCAACTTAAGAAAAACAGATTTACGGCGGCGGCTTTTAATGAACCCTGAAAAAGCTATGAAAAGATCATCTTGTATGGGAGGCTGTGTATACACTTTAAAAGACTTTCTGAATTTCCATTTCTATCCTCAGCTTAGGTGAACTTTGAATATTAATGAATTAACCGATAGAATTACAGAATGTTTTCATATTAATCTAACCACAAAATATATTTTATTTTCGAATATTCTCCATCAGAAACGTAATAATATATATAATGATAAGAAATGTATGCGAACATTTACAGAAGCAAGACAATTTCATGTGTTATAACGCGACTTTATTAAAAAACTTAAAAGCAGTCCTGAATATTTTCCCAAAAAATAATAAACAAAGCTGCTGTTTTTGGTTTTCACATGGAACGAAAGAATTTCATTACTTCCAATGCACTCGAAGAAAGAGAGCAGAGGTCGACTATAAGAATTTAATAAACCGGGAAATTTGAAGACACTGCCATTGTCTTTGGGCATGTTATTGCTTTGTAATATGTATCTTATATAGGATATGTTTCTTTAACATTTTTAAGTATTTTCACTAAATATAAATATGTATGAAATCACTTGCTTGCGCAACCGATGTGTTTAGCTACTAAACCACGGAATAAAGATATTATTTGAAATAATAGCATTGCATATTGTACTAGGTATGAAAACCATAATAATAATAATAACCGTACATACAAAAGCTGAATTAATATTTTTAAACTTTGCTAAATTCGGTTTTTAAATTTCCCGCCCATATTTTCTTGGCCGGTCTTAACATCATATATGTCGAGTTTCAAGTGTCACCACGTCACCACGTTCATCGACGAATCTATTCCCATGAGGGAAATCACAGTAAAGCCACGAGATAAAACAAAAGTTTGGATAAATACCGACATAGGCAAAATAAGAAACACAATGGACGCTCTGAGAGTAGTGATGATGGTGCGAGGCGATAGAGATTCAAAAAATGCATTCAATATTGTCAGGAGGGAGTATAGAAGAAATATACAAATGAGTAGAAGAGAAATGAACACAAAACACGTAGTATTATCGGGCAATAGACAGAAAGCGATATGGGAGGTTGTCAATAGAGAGGTTCAAAAATCAGGAAACACTGAGATGATTGAAAAACAACTTGATTGTAACTCTTTTCAGAGAAATTTTAGTTCTGTTGGACAGCAAATACTTGGGACCATTGGTAGATCTGAGCGAGCGCCTGATGTGTATCTTAGGAACATGAAAATAAATAATACCAACTCGTTTTACTTGAGCCCGGTGACACCACAAGAAATACTAGCAATCATAAAGTCCTTAAAAAGTAAAAGCTCTCAGGATATATATGGGTTTTCTACAGCTCTGTTGAGGGAGGTTGCAGTGGACATAATGGAGCCATTGGCACATGTCATAAATCTGTGTTTTATAGAGGGGGTCTTCCCAGATGCACTGAAACTGGCCAAGGTTGTACCGATCTTCAAGAAGGGCAAAAGAGATGAATATGAAAATTACAGAGCCATTTCGATCCTGCCAGTGTTTTCGAAAGTATTGGAAACAGCCTTAAAACAGCGCTTGGTGGAATACTTCGAGAAGAACAAATTTTTCAACGAAAACCAACATGGGTATAGGCAGAAGAAATCCACAACAACAGCAATTGTCGACATTGTCGAGAGCATACTAACATCTTTTGATGAACAGGAATACACAGAAATAACAATGTTAGATCTAAGTAAAGCCTTCGATACAGTCGATCATCAAATTCTTTTAGATAAACTATGGTATTACGGAGTTAGAGGTGTACCTTTCCAACTGTGTAAAAGTTACTTGCAGAATAGGATACAGACGGTGTATTGGAATGGGGACTACTCTAGGGAGTACACGGTGACGTGTGGAGTGCCTCAGGGATCAGTGATGGGGCCAATTTTGTTTGTTATATACGTTAATGACCTTCCAGTAAACATAACGTCAGATGGTGTAACCTTGTTTGCGGATGACACAACGTTATTGAATAGGGACAAGTGCAAATCAACTTTAAACACGAAATCCAGTAATTCGTTAGATTGTGGGAAGGACTGGTTCGACTGCATGAAACTCAAATTAAATGAAGAAAAGTCTCAGAGAATACTATTTTCGACAAGAGATGAGCACCAAACTGCAACCCTACTCGGTTTTTGTATGGACGGTGGCCTGAGGTGGTGCCACCATGTCGACATGCTGTGCGGGAAGTTGTCATCGGCTTTGTTTGCACTTAGAAGGATAGGTCAGGTGGCTACCTACGAAGCGGCGCGTGTCACCTACTTTAGTCATTTCCACAGCGTGGCTACCTACGGGATTTTACTTTGGGGTGGTTCCTTCTCGGCTAGTAAAGTATTCCTGAAACAAAAGAGAGCGATAAGAATATTAAGTAAAATTGGCGATCAGCAAACAAGTTGCAGGGGACTTTTTGGGCAGCATGGAATACTTACCCTTCCATGCGTATACATACTTACCTGTGTAAAGCATGTGATGGAGAATCGTGGTGTTTATAGTGAGCACAGTGATTTCCACACATACAACACCAGAAACAAAAACAATTTGTCACTGCCACATCATCGAGTAAAATGCGCACAAGGAAGCACGAACTATGCAGCCATTAAAATTTATAATAAAGTGCACCATAAGATCAACGGTTTGCAATTCTCAAAGGCAAAAATAGTGCTGCGCAAATTGCTGATGGAGAGAGAATTCTACTCCGTTCAGGAATATTTGGATGCGAATCTTTGACACGATGGAGCACACGCTCTCCATTAAATCACTTTTTAACTTTTTTGTCACTGTTTTTTGTTGACTTTTTTTACAATTATTGTGGAGTGTGTAATTATGACAATGTCGATGTTCTTTTTTGGAATTGTATGGCAGTAAATATATTATTATTATTATTATTATTATTGAATTGTTACACAGATAAAATTTAAATCAGTGATATAATTTTCATTATTGCTACCTGTTTTACTTTTCATAAAATTAAAAACGTCTTAAAGCATTATTTATGCCCACATGTTAGCAAAGAATTTATTAATCAATGTGCTAAGTTCAATTTCTTCTTATGAAGTAAAAAATTAAATTTTATTTATATTCAGAATTCTATTTTGTATATACTTTCATGAAATTAGAACAAAAAAGCTATTTTATTGTGAAATACATTTGTATGGATTAATAGATAAATAAAAATGTTAAAATGAATATTTATAGAACATAACAATATCATAAAAACAAGAAGTGGTGACTACAGTCACTTTGCCGTTAGTAACAGTGCACTATTTACTTTCACAATATTGTGAAAAGTCCAAAAAACTATCACACATTTTCTTGGCAAAATCCAAAAATAGATACATTTTTGCTGTTGTTATTATACCACAAATTAGTGTGCGTGTTTTCCTTTCTATTCACGTTATCCCCCCATGATATCTTCATACAAACAGAGTTTCAATGCAATCGAACACACCGTGGGTTTTACTTAATTAATTTACTGTATTTACTGTAACATAACCACAATTCGTACAACTTTTGACAAATATATTTCTACAATATGATCGTTTGTTTGGCTATGATTTGCATGTGGTGCCACAATGATATTTCTTCATTTTTTAAGAGAATTTTCATCGTTTTTCCACATCTACCATGGCAAATCTATGTGATAAACAAACAGACCTTAAATTCAAAAATTATTTGTGGTGCATGATCAGTTTTGACAGCGTGACTCGAGAACGCCATAGCATGATGTTTTCAATTTCACAATATTGGATCCAGTTTTCCATATATTATGCTGTATTATAGTAATAATTAATTTAGCATACGTCTTTTAAATAATCTCAATACGTGGGGGGTTCAATCTGATTAACAGATATCATCTGAGCGATAGTACTAGTCCAGTTTATGCATTATTTTGGCTCTACTCTAATTATTATCATTGTCTTATTTATTTAAACAATTAAACTTCAAAATATTATAGGTTATTTATTTTCAAAGTGTCAGATACAAGACAACTTGGAAATATAAAAATCACTAGTTTCATAATTTCTATAGAAAACATCCTTATCTTGAACCTTCAAGATTTTTAATTATTCTACAGTTGAATATTGAAATGCATTTTTATTTTCTTAATTCGTTAAAGTATTATTACTTATTTTTATATGTAAAATTTGATAATTATATTGAGAACGATAGTTATATTTACTTAAATTACTTAAGGTCAATAAATAATACAGTTCAACGTCTTAATAAATTCAATTCTACATAACTACATACTTAACTTATTAAAATTAATATTTTGAATCAAACATAACTATATAAGCACTTATAACGGTCAACATTCCACTCAATTAAATTTTAAATATTCATTGGAAGAATATATTTCTTTGAACGTACATTTCTAAGTGATAGTCAGTATGCCTTTAGTTATTTATCAATATGTAGTATTATTATTTTCTCATGAGCTCATGTAATTTCGGTGTTTGAATTTCATACATATATATTGTTATTACCTTGTAGTTTTTCGGGAAATCAGTTTTAAATTCTAATGGATATCTATCGATGTTGCTCCTGAATGATGTCTATTCTTTTAATTGGCACAAGATAATAAGTTATTGCATCCAAATCATAAGATGTACGAAGTGATCGCTGAAGAAATGAGGCACTGATACTTCTGGTTTATTATTCACTAAGGTACTTATCTATTTGTTTATTTAATCAAGCCGAAATATAATTTTGTTAAGTATCAAAATTTAGCTTCATTGTATCTTTGTGTAGCATCTTTCTACCCTCTATTGTTTTTAGTTTTCCAAGGCATACTCGAAATATCCCTCCATTTGGATTTAATATGAAAATAATATTACCTATAATTACATTTATAAAAAATATACTTACGTATATCATAAATACCCGATTATCATATTCCCAAAGCCTTATAATCTCTCTACTCTATTAAAGTAACAGCATTTAAATCACTGTAATATCCATATATTAAACAATTCTAATAACGTGTTTTAACTTTAAAATGAATGATATATCTAAATTAATTAATATTACTGACCTCTACATTTTTAAATAAAACAGAATTCTATCCTAATATAACGTATGGTATTATGCCTCTTGGTTCAGAACCTAGCTAAAATAATACATTTATAAAAACATGTTTTTTAATTATATCTAGGGATTTTAAATTTATTACAACTAATGTCACGGACTGACCTACGTATTCTTTATAAAAGAAATCCCCAAAGTGCTTAATATATTTTACAATAATTGTTCTATGCTCCTAATAGTCCTATTCCGATCGAAATGTCGCCCTATACGTATAGCTGTTGGCCTTCCTACATAAGCTTCAACTTCCTATACATATATACTATGAAGATTAGTAGTAGATTAAATGCTTTAAAAGATTATTTCGAACTTATGACATCATATTAGCAATGATACTTATGTTTTACATATAAATATTTGGCATGACATGAATGAATATAATTTAGATGTATTTTAAGATTTGTAAATTAGTAAGACATGTTCTGTTATAGTTTAGTAAATATAAAACATGGTTATTTTTAAATTTGGAGTAAAAACGTAATGTTTAGAAATGAATTTAGATAATGCCTTAAAATTATACATGTTATACTATAAAGATAACCTAGGTGTATATTGGCTGGTATATTTGGCAAATGAGCATAAAAATATCACTAGTTACAAGATTGATAAAAAACAATGATTATTATAAAAAAATAATTGAAAGAGAGATTCTTCCAATCTATGAAAAATACAAGAGGTATTTTGAATTTGGGAGTGCATAAAAACTAAAATTAATTGAATTAAAAAGTATTATTATCAGTGAAGAAAATATAGTAAAGCATTTAATTATAATAAATGAATAATTTATAAGAATATTCCTATTTAAAATATATACAGAAGAGTTGCTGTTATATCCAAATCGTGGAGGACCTATAGCATAAAAAGAAAAAGAAGCTATTAGTGATAAATACAACAAATGTGTTCTATTAAACTTACCAAAAGAAAATATTAAAGGAATATCCATATTGCGAAGATCCAGTACTAGTAGAAATTATATCTGGAGGTTGAAAAGGAGCAGATTACAAACAGAAGGCTTTCGTTGACTTTTACTGAGACCATCGGCAACAAGGAGGCAAATCATTGCGAAGGTATCCTGAAAGTAGCTAATATACCTATCGTTTATTGACATTTAAATAGGAATAACCTATAAAATATAATCATATCAGAATTAATGTTATAATATTTCACTTATGTAAGTTTGTTTTGTAAATCGTAGAAGAAATAGTAATCAAATTAGTAAAGAACATTCATATTTAAAATTTGTTATCATACATCAAGGTGTAATTTGTGAATAATCATTCATGTGACGCCTATTTTAAATCCATACTAAGTAATCTTAATTGTTAGAACCTAATAGGAAATTGATTTATTAAGTATTATAGATATTTTGAGTATCAAATTTTATATTTGTTTAAAGATATAATTTTATTAAACACTTACGGTTTATATTTAAAATCCATTCTTTTATTATTAGATACATATCTTCACAAGAATATAGTATTTGTGTATTAATTTATACACATATCAAATCACAATCATTTATTTATATATATATATATATATATATATATACTCGCCTCACGGATGATACGCAGCCCGGTATATAGCGCAGGTCTCCTGCAGCCCGGCCTTCAAATTAAGAATTAAGCCGTATATTATGCAATTTCTAGCACTATAATTCCCTACAATGGCGAGCATAGTGAGAGGGGTAAACTTATATGAAATAAAATTTTTATTAGATTTGTTAAATCTTGCGAGTCCCGTTATGTATGACGGTCTTTCAGAAGCCCAAATGTATATGCTTATATAGTCCGCCGATTTTACGAAGCCCAGCGATGTTGCCAAATATTACTTTGTCTATTCCTTGATAGGTTCATAGAGAATGCATTGTTAGATCAGCTGCAAAATATTTTATATTGCGTACCTTAACATTGCTGAACAGTACTTATTTATTCACTTTTGGAATATTGTAGTTATTTATTTTAATACTATCCGAGATTATTATCGACTAATTCAATATAATTTATAGTTAGTGTTATTTAAATTTTCAACTTAAAAGACACAACTGCATAAAAAATAAAAATCTTTCTATTGGAACTAATATATTGTATTGGCAAACATGGATAAGAATAATATAAACCATTGTGTGTGATACTGGGTACAGTAAGAACTCGAGAATTCATATCAAAGGCTGAATAAAATATTAACATTCGTAGAAGTCATAAAATTCATACTAAATCTGTTGATATTCATTTAGTTAGCATTTGGTCAGTAATTAATTTTAACCAAATTGAAGTACGTGCAAGCGTTTATCCGCTTACTATGAATTTTTCAAAAATGTCGTGAAAGGAAGAAAGTATCTATTAGTAGGGACGTAGTACTGGTCATTCAAATATCAGTTCGAAAATTATTTGGTTTGTGATCTTAGAATATTTTCTGTTAAATAACGTTACCACCGCAATCATGAATAACAATAATTATCTCATTGATATGTTTAATGTGTAATAATGTAATAAATGTAAATGAATGTAATAAAAATCGGAATCGGTGGCCCCCCTGTTGATGGCCGCTTTTCGAAACCTCGTTAATTTAGACGACTCAAAGAAAATTTAGGCCGCCACGGCACCTTTAAGAAGCCACCGCAAGAACAGCACCGATTTAAAGAAAATTTTGAAGTAGATACTCTTCTCAGTGTGCATGAAAATCTGGCTATTTCATACACATATCTAAAAAAAAGTGAAGGTAATAGAGGAAACTGATGAGGTTGGAGAGAAATATTTTGTAATTCTTATTTAAACATAAGTTCGAGAATTTGTGTCAACGGATGAATTATAATATTAATATTGGTAGAAATTATAAAATTCTTTCTAAATCGGTCCTAGCTATGGCAATGATTTTCAGTCGAAGACAAGTTTTTAATATGAAGTTTCTAAAGATAGAAACTTAGAAGAAAGACAACTTCAAATGATAAAGAAGCGATTATCGAATCACTAACTATGGCAAAAAATAATAAGTAACAATTTATAAGAGTTGCAACACATATAACCAGCTTACTCAAAATTTGGCAAACTACTGACTTTGTGCCGAGTGCAATTTATACATGTTCACACATTCAGTTTCTGAAAATAAGTGGATGGTTGAAGGAAACGTCACCAGCAGTTTAGCTAAATGTTGTGGCCAACGCTCTTAACAGCTACAAAATTCAGAAAGCATACTGCAACCTTGCAGTGAATGAGCACGCAACCGAATTAAATAAACCAAATGTCACATGAGGCACACCGGAAATTATTATGTAAAATAGTGCAGTAGACTTTTACTTCCAAATTACGTCAGGATGTTTACTAAACGGCAAATTCTGCCAAGGTCCTACTTTTGCTTGAAAGGGAATTTCGAAGAAAAAACTTGAATTAGACAAAAGCATTCTATAAGTTTCGATTCCAAGGAAAATGAAGACCCGTGGAATATAGAATACATCCCAAAAAGGGTTTTATGCTCTATTACGGTTGACAGAGAGTACTGAATAAAGAAGGATTAAGTGTAGAGCAAAAGCTGAATGAAAAACATGCATTTGACTTGCCAGTAAAAAAGCATATGGATGCTTTCGATGGTTAGATAAGTGCTAAAATATGTACTTCCAATTAATTGCGTTTAGAATATAAAGTAACGCCCAAAAAGTGCGAATGTGATCAAAATCTCTCAAACCACAAAGAATGTTTGATTAGAATAATAAACACTGGGCAAGAGTGAAAACCCTAGTTTATAATTTGTTTAGAGGAACATAAATTATTTTCTCATAACATAAACAGTATACAAGACATCTTTTATTGCTTTTTTGTATATATAAAAGTTGTATTTTTATGTTTTTAAATCAGAATATAAAACAATTTTCAATAAATTTATTTACAAAACCACCGAATTTGATAATTATTTAATTTATCCTTGTTTAAATATTTCTGTAATTAGCATTTAAGAAAAAAATAAATTACCTATTTATCCTAGTAATGCCATATTACTAGGAAGAAATATTACGAGTTTGTAGCTAGGTATTTCCGTATTTTAATAATTAGTTACCGTTAACTTTGAAATTATATAATGCTTCGTATTAAATTTTTAGTTTTCAAATATTAGCTCCAATACTTTCAGATTTATATTTTATTCAAATTCTTTGTCTTCTCTATAACAAATCGAAGCTTATAGTTTTACGATTTCTCAAATCTCCATTATATGTATTTGCTTTCTTCTAGACGTTGTTGCCAGTTTTATGGGCTTCCTATTCCGTGTGAAACATATTTGGCTCGTAAAAGCCGTGGAACATATGAAAAGTATATACGTTTGAAGTCATGCGCCCCTACCGTGCGTTACTGTGAACTAATGGCGTATATGTTGCGGTATCCCACCTACTTACGAGCCCCTATGAAATTTTGTAAAACGCGATAGATGGAAATAGCTACCGCGATAATGCTTTATACACACTTGTTTTTAGGAAGCCCGATTTGGGCTTCGTAAAAACAAGGAGGGCTTCATATGATCCGCGCAATATGGCATTTTGGGCTTCTTAAAGGTGCTTTATGTGTGTATATATATATATATATATATATTTCATAAATCTTGATTGACAAGAAGTAAGCATTTACTGACCTAGATGCCAGAATTAGGGTTTGTGGATATTCAAATAAAAAACTTTATTCTAGCTTCGTGACGTTTCGGTTCTGTAATTTTGAACCTTCATCAGACATTCGCTTATTTCTTTTGTAAATTGAATTTTTTTATGATAACTATTAAAGAATGTATCTATTAGATCTATTTTGTTTTCAGGTATTGCTAGAATACAGTCATCAACATATCTTTTATAAAATGGAATTTCAAAATTAATTTTTGATATAATTGTTTCTTCAAGATCTTCCATTACTAATTGTGCTATAACACTTGATATTGGAGCACCCATAGCACATCCATATATTTGTTTATAGTACTTATCTTTATATTGGAAGAACGTTGAAGTTAATGAAATATCTAAACCTTCTAAGAAAGAATTAAGATCTAAATAAGTGAATTCCTTTAATTTACACCAATGTTTCTTAATAATGTCTTTAGCTAAATCAATAGGAATATTTGTGTACATTGAAGTAACATCAAGAGAAATTAATCTGTGATCTTTGTTTAAATCTACTTTATCGATAAATTCTTTAAAACTGAATGAATTTTTTATATAATATTTATTTTTACCTGTAATATTAGATATGCAGTTAGCTAAATATTTTGATAATTTGTAAAAAGGATATTGAATGCATGAGACAATAGGCCTTAAGGGAATGTCTTTTTTATGTAATTTTGGTAAACCATAAATTTTAGGAGGATATGCATTATGTATTTTCAGAGATTTTGAAATTGTGGAAGAAATAAGATTTTTTTGTTCCCATTTATTAATTAGATCATTATTAAGTTTTTGGAATATAGTTGTTGGATTGTTTTTAATTTGTGTATAAGTTCTTTTATCATTTAATATAGTTTCCATTTTATTTTCATAATCATTAGTGTTCATTATAACGGTTGTGTTACTTTTATCAGCCTATTTTAGTGCTTATTTGATACTTGCATTGTAAAATTTTTTGTAATGACATTATTATTAGAATATGTCAGCAATGTTAATTTGTTAATCTAGAAATCATATGCTGACATTTACAATTATATTTTGATGTATGTCAAGTCTTTTGACAAAATTTTAAGAGAAACATTTTATTTATACAATTTTAACTGTTATACCTATTCTTAAGTAAGTAATCTTGTTTTGTATTAATTTTTTGAACCATTATTGTAACTTATACTTATAATTTCAGTTTTCTGAAGAAGACATTAATATTAAAAAATGTCGAAATGTTAAAACCTAGTATTTATTGCATTTCGTTAAAAAGGCCTAATACCAAGAATTTACCTACACGTATATATATATATATATAAAATATATATATGATACAAACAAAGCAAAAGCGTTAAGCGAAATATAACAACCTCATTTTTCTTTTGTTCACATGACACTGTAACTAGTTTTAACAATATTTATTTCTGAACTTAGAAACTAACTCGTAATACATGTTATTATTAATTAAAATCTCACACGGGAAAAATTCTTGTACAAGATGTTACGATCTTCGAACTTCCGGCAGCTTCCACCGGATTAATTATTTATTTAAGGTCGCTCAAGAGATTAGGAAAATAGAGCACTATTCTATATAACGAAACATTTACGAAGCTAAAAGAGAGTAAAACAGGCTCCCTGACGTCGCGGCGTTTAAGAAATTATATAACTCCGGTAAGAACTTTAAAGTTTTAAGTTGAGGTTCTTAAGACGCTTTTAAATTAAATACATGGCAGCCACCCAAAACGTTAAAGTAGTAGCGAAAGAGGATGGAGAACAGAAAAGGAGCAGGATAAAGAAAGAAGAAAGAAGCAGAAAACCTGACAGAATAGATATAAACGATGTAATGCGATAAACGCAAGAAATTCGACCGGCTGTCAGATGAAAAAAAGACAGAAAAAACAGAAGGAAAGTTTTTAAAGTCTCTAATTTACTTTAAAGTTCTTTGCGCATAGAAAATCCCGGTATCTTTTTTCATTTGGTTTCTCGTTTCTGTGCCGTCCGACCTTTTCCCCTACTTTTCTCTGTAAAAATTATAACCGTTTTCAGTAAAAATTGACGTTGAAAAAGTTAGGGTCCGTCGTGGCAGTTGGAAAAATTTCTGCGAGAGAATTTTGGGAATGTGATTTCTTCCTAAAAATAAAGGAATTATTAAGTTTAAAAATTCAAAAAGTTTCTACAGCCGCCAACTTAAACTTTTAATTTAATAACAACGAACGATATTTATCCAAAGTCTAACTTAGAAAATAGTTTTATTATTCAAAGGTAGTATTTACTAGTTTATGTATGTTAATGGTATGTTATTCAAAACAATGAGAAACAATTCATAAAAATTAAATTTCTGCTTTGACAAATCATATTTTAAGAACAAACCATAGGCCAGGACTTAGAAAATGTTCGATTTGTTTTTAGAGAATTCTCCTGGAAACACTAACAATGCGAACCACTACAGATAGTTTTAATACTAAAACTGATTCTCAAACCTTAACAAATTTTATAGTACTTCTTTTACCACATCTAAAGGAAAGAATATAATACAAACTAACGAGCCGGAATTCAGAATTATTTTTTTTGCGCTGTACAAAATTATGTGATTTAGTTGATATGACTGGCAATTGTATAAAGGTAGCATGTGTCAATATACGCTCTTTACTTCCTAAAATTAATCATATAATTGGTCTCATTCGCGGTAATGGCATTGATGTTCTGGTGGTGGTTGAGACGTGGCTGGGTGATTCTGTTGCTGATGCTGACTTATATATTCGTGGCTACACATTAGTCAGGGCTGATCGTTCTGGACGTGGGGGTGGGGTTTGTATGTATTTCCATGAAAAATTTAATTACTCAGTAATCAATACAGACGGTGACACTGAACAATTATGGGTCAGTTTAAGGTTTCACAATTTTAAGTTCGCTGTGGGCGGGGCATATAAACCTCCAAAATTAAATTATAAACTTTTCATTGACGACATAGAAAACGCAATAATTTCGATTCTTCCATCTACGAATAACATATTCCTGTGTGGCGACTTTAATATGGATTGTCTTAAGGTTGATACTGCTTCTACCGCTTATCTAATGAATTTTCTGGACACCATCGGTTTTAAACAGATTATCAATGAACCAACAAGGCTCACTGCGACTACTGCCACTCTACTAGATTTGGTCGTAGTAAGTGATGAAACTATCATTGCGCGTAGTGGTGTTCTGAATTGCAATTTTACAGATCATGATGCTGTATATTTCACACTTAAGCGCTGTGGGCCTGCACCTGAGCCTGTAAGAAAAACGTACCGGAACTTACGCAGGATTGATTGGTGTATGTTTGAGAATGACTTGTTAACTATTCCATTTCACCATATCTTTCATATTCCCAATATTAATGATAAAATTGACTTTTTCAATTATCACTTTTTAAATCTATTCGATAAACATGCTCCACTTGTCACACGGTGTTTTACCAGACCATATACTCCTTGGATGACCGACAATATGAGGTTATTGATGTCTTTGAGGGATAGGGCTAAGTCAAGATATCGCAAGTCTGGTGCGCGGCAGGATTGGGATTACTATAAATCATTACGTAATCTCTGCACTAGTACACTTAGGCAAGAGAAAAAGGCCTTCTACGAATATTTATCACGTTCTAAAGACAGTCGTGCTCTTTGGAATAATTTGGGAGAAATTGGTTTGGGTAGAAGGCGTAAGGTTGTATTACCTAATCACTTGGCAAAGGCTGGTGAGATCAATGACTATTTTATCAATAGCATCCCTGCTTCTAGCAGTAATGCTTTCTCTACCAAATCACTGTACGATAATGTTTCCAGTACACTGGATTTCCGTTTCCAATTGGTAGATACTACGGCGGTTCAGAAAGTCATCAGGAGTATTACGTCAACTTCCTTTGGATGTGACAATATTAACATAGACATGCTTAGAGTGTGTTGTCCTTATATACTTCCTTATATAACGCACATAATTAATACCTGCTTACTAGATTCTGTGTTCCCGGATTGCTGGAAGTACGCCCTGGTCTGTCCCCTTCCTAAAATAAGTGAACCAACCCAATTTAAAGATCTCAGGCCTATAAGTCTGTTACCCACCATGTCAAAAGTTTTCGAGCGAATTATTGGCGCACAACTAACGGATTTTATATCAAGAAATAACGTCCTACCATCGACACAGTCAGGCTTTAGGCCTGGGTATACTTGCGAGACAGCTCTGCTGTCTGTTACTGATGACTTGATTGCATCAGCAGATAAGGGATACCTTTCGTGCCTTGTATTACTGGACTATACTAAAGCGTTCGATACGATTGACCATGGTATTCTTGGATCTATTTTACAATATATAGGTTTGGGCGATGCAGCAGTCACTCTATTACAAAACTATCTGTCTAATCGCAGACAAGCTGTCAAATTGGATGGCGGTGTATCAGAATACCTTGCTGTATCGCGGGGAGTTCCACAGGGGTCAGTTCTTGGGCCTATTTTATTTACCATTTACACCTCAAAACTATTGTCTTGCATTAAACATTGCAACACACACACGTATGCCGATGATACGCAGCTGTACTGCTCTTTCATCCCATCTGATTGGCGTACAGCTGCTACTAACATCACTTCAGATCTTGATTCTTTATATAAATCTTCAATTAACCATTGTCTTCATTTAAATCCATCAAAGTCTCAAGTTATTTTGTTTGGACCTGCAAAAGCCTGCAGAAATATTAGCAGAATCATTAATATTTCAATAAATGACGTTCAATTGCCTGTGGTGAATGAGGTTAAGAGTCTTGGGCTCCATTTGGATAATACGTTTAGATTTCGAGCTCAAATTTCCAAATATATAAAAATAGCTTATATCAACTTGAAAAAACTCTTTCCTTACAGGGATATTTTAAATAAGTCAATAAAAAAATGTCTTTGCGACACTTTCGTTCTGTCACGGTTTACATATTGCTCCGCAATTTATTATGGGGCCCTGGATCAGATAACACAGGGTCGTATCCAGAAAATACAGAATGCGTGTCTTCGGTATATACATGGCCTCAGAAAGTATGATCGCGTTAGCCATAAGCTTCGCATGCATGACCGCGGGGAGTGCTTGGCTCTGTCTCTCTTCCATCGGATAATGCTGTACAGGTCTCCTCCATACTTGTATTATAAAATCAGATATCGGTCTGACGTGCACAGCATTAACACAAGATTTCGTGGATTAATTTCTCCACCCTTGCACAGATCATCCCTGTTTCAGAGATCATTCTCGTTTCAGGTTTACACTAAGTACAATGCCTTGCCTTTACATCTCAAGTTGTTGCCGCTGGAGAGATTTAAACGCGAGCTTAAGTTTATGTTGATGTCGCGATAGCTTCACTTGACACTTGCTCCTTTCGTTTTGTAATTTTGATCATGTACACATAATCATTCGTAACTTTCGGTTGTATATTGCAATTCAACCCCTGTTTTTCGTCTGCACGGTGCCGAATTTCTGTCTTGATTTAGTTCCATTTCTAGTTAAATTTTTAGTTAAGTTTAGGTTAGGACTAGTTTTTTTTGTTGAGTTTACCATGATCGAGACTCAAGGAAGATAGAACAGCAATTGCTGGATTTTCCTTGTGATTGTACATTAAAGAAAATTAAAGAAAAAATTATTAGGCATTACCATATATATATCTTTTCTTTCTCAAAATTACTTGTTTTTTTTTTTTTTATAATAAATATATGTTATATTTCAAGCTTAAATTGAAAAGCAGCTCTGGTTGAACTTGAGTAAATTAAATGTAATTTTTGTGTTTTGTATCTTACATTGCCTTTTGTATTTCTAGTTACAATAAAGACATTATTATTATTATTATCGTTATTTTATTTCTATTATTACACATTGTAGATAATCTCTGTTATGTTACGTTTACGGCCACCTACCGTTAGAAAGACCTATCGTAGGGAGATATTTTTTCCCCTTGAATGGTACTTCGCAATTAGTTGCAAATGTGTCTTCCCTACCATAGATTTGTATTACGATTATCTTTTAAATATTTTAAAACCGTGTTTTGATGTAGCCCTTTATGTTAATTAATTATCTTATTCGTTTGTTAAAATCTTGTCAGTGTCAATTTTAAGTTTCTATTTTACTAGTTACTTTTATGTTTTAATCTATATTTCTTTATTTAATTTGATTTTGGTCGATGGTAACCATCTTTACGATGGTCCAAAATGGAGAATATAATGTTGTCCATAATAACCATCACTTGGAAGACCATACAAGATCCTAAGATCCTCACCTGAGTCATATGAAAGGTATCATTTTTCAAGTTTAAATTCATATTGTGCTTCTTTTAGGAATATTGGTTCAGTTGTTAAGATTTGTCAACTTAATATCGAAGGTATATCCAAAGACAAATGAAATTCATGTAGCATCAGTGGATTGTTTGGTTTCAAGAGGAGAATAGTATGTTTTTCAAGTGGAATATGATCGCGAGTCCAACTTGTGATTGCGGAGCTGAGATTGAAACAGTTAAACATATTGTTGAAGAATGTCCTATAGCTAAGTTTGAATTTGGATACACGGACTTACATAATTTAAATCAGAGCCTGTTGCTTGGATCTTAACAACTAAAGACCTTTAGTTTTGTGGCACTGTGATGTAGGTTTTTTATTCTGCAGGTTTTTTCCTGCATCCTAGACCAAATGGTGCAGTGTTTTAGAGGGCCCCCTGCAGTTATGGCCCTTCTAAATATATTTCTACTTTTGTAATATAATTTATGTATGTTTCTTTTCTTGCACCTATCATATAGTTTCATACGAATATATATATCTTATTCGTTATGGTTAATTTTAGTTATGATTTTATCTGCAGTTTCAAAACACATTTAAAATTTTACGTCGAATTTAGTTTCCTAAATTAACCATTAATAAATTCTTTTTTTGTAAAGTATATTTGGACTTATATCATCCCATTTGTTTACTATGCTAATGGCAAGGTCTGGTGGGGTGTTTGTGTATAGAGATTCTACGTCCAGTGATATAAATAATATCAAATACACCCCTTACAAAAAAGAATTTCTTAATGGCATAAAGTTTTCCTTATAGTAAATATTTTTAATATAAAAACCCTTTCTATTTTCAAATCTTTGGCATTGACATGGGTTCACCACTAGCAGCACCCATTGCTATCTTAGTAATCGAACATGTGAAGGAAATCATTCTAAATACAATAGAATTTAAACCGATCAAAATAGATACCATTTTACATAAATTTTATTATTTCTACGATAAACTTCGTTTCACAATAGATATAGAGACAAAAAAGTATTAACTTCTTGGATATACAATATATGCACATGATGAACATGGTACAATTCTTACAAATTGGTATAATAAGCCTACAGCCTCGTTCAGATACATTACACATCAAATACACCCCTAGTATACAAAAAAAAAACGTTATCAATAGCCTTATTGACCGTGCTATAAGACTTTCTCAACAAAAATATAGAAGAAAGAATATTAACAAAATCAAAACCCTATTAAAAGAAAACTACTACCCACCACAATTTGAACAAAACATTTAAAAACAAAATACATAATTTATAATCACTCAAATTATAGAAATAAAGCCACTAATGAACAAAACAATTACATAAGAATACCATACTTCCCACATCTATCTGAAAGAACTGAACAGACGTTAAAACCATATGGCTTCCAAGTGGCAAATAAACTTAATAACACCACCTATTTTCTAAACACAAACCTAATGTCGAACAAAACAAACGCACACATATTATCTATGAAATATCGTCCAAAGAGTGTGATGGTTGTTATATTGGTCAAACTAAAGAGTATCTATATAAAAGATTGCAAAATCAGAAATATTAAAAAACCGGTTTGATTTTCAGAGTACTAAAATAATTGGCACTGAATACGATACACAAAAAAGGGAAATAAAAAAAATAATTCCAATTAAACAAAACCAAAATAACATTAACAACAGAAGCGATATAAGAAATCATACCTCGTATGTTTTTCATGTATATTCCTTATGCCAGTAAATAATTTCAATGGTCTTCCCGCCAAACATAGCTTACATTTCTTCATTCAAATTTTAAATAACATGTTTTAGCCCTAAAGTAAATTCATATACTTGTAATGAGGATTTTCTTTTCCAACTACACAATACTCTACAAATTGATGCCATTTTTAATCAAATTTTAAAGTACCATCATAAAATGTGGAAAAAATTCATAGTACTCCCTTTAACAAACATAATTTTGTGTTGGTTTGTCATTGTCAAACACTTTGTATAATATTTTTGAATTGCAGCTATAATGATTATCTTCAATTTTTTTATAAAAAAATTGTTTGCTCTCTATATTATTATTATTATTCAAAAATGTATGTGAATAATCTAAGGTACCTACTTTATATTCCTCTAATTTTTATCAAAACATGTGCTTACGCAGCGGTGCCGACTAACTGCAGTGAGATAGGATGCCATATGCGCTAATGTAAATTTTGGAGTTTAAAAGGTTTCGTTCAAACAATAGTATCGCTTTCATTTACGAAATATCAAAACGAAATTTAGAACACAAATAAACAAAGGCTTAATGCATGCTCGACTGGAATTAGTTTTTAAAATAAAGTTTCTGAAACTTGTTACGATGTAAATTTTGCCAACTTTAAGAGTGAAATGTAGGAGTAAATAATTTGAATTATAAGAAAGTACTCCCAACGAAGCCTTCATTAATCCTTTGTATTCATTTTAATGCAAAAACATTATAATAAATTCAAAAATGTCTGTTGTTTGTTTTATTTTAACGAATACCTTACATCGGCGGAATTTACATTAGCGCATATTGCGCCACCCCCTTACATCCTACCTCACGGCAGTTAGTCGGCACCTCTGCGTAAGCTCCCTTAAAAAATAATAAATAATAGCATGTTAAGAATCACATATTTTCTACTATTATTTTATTGTTAGTGTCTATATCATAGACACAGTACATTAATAATCCCAAAAAATACATTAAAAATTATTCCACCTACTGTAATGATTATTCATAACAATCCATTTGCAGCAGAAGAATATTCAACTGTACAATTGACTCACGGATTATCAGGAACTGCGTAATATTTATATTTTCTTATTTTTCAATATAAAACGAATTTATTCGGGGAGTGTTTTTGAATTAAATTAACAGGCATCCGATATTTTTTCTGTAGAATCTGTTCATTGCCCTCCAGTTGATTTTAACCGGAACACGTCCGGAACCGCTCCTGAGCGTCTGATGCATGATTAATAGTTTGGGAATAAGTTGCGCCTCCCACAGTCGAAGTAATGTTTATTGATGACAGTAAACGTCAAAGGACAGCAATTTATGTATTCTTCCGGTTGATGCGGTTTTCTGTACGAGCGGAGACGCTGGATCGCCCAGACTAACGGTGATTTTTTATTCATGCCAGTTTCTGTATGTAAATGCTTTTGTTGTGTTTGGAGTGGGTTGAATTTTTGAATTCTCAAATGACAGTACGTTATTCACTGTATTTACATAATAATTCTATCCTCACTTTCTATGTAAAATATATGTCTGGTCTCTGAACATGTTATAATGTAAATGGGAGAAGTTACATAACATTTTGTAATGCATGCGAGAAAAATAATTTAAATAATAATAATAATATATTTATTTATTCCAATAAACAATACACTATAACTTTAAACATATTATTTAAACTGAAATCAAACAGTAACACCATCAATTGTGCCTGAAGGCTCCTTGATCTACCTGGTGTACCAAATAAATCAAAAAGGACTGTAATCCATTACATTATGGCCCCACGTTGGGCGCCATAATGTAATGGATTATTTTAAGGCTGTAAACATCTTTCAAATTATCTCACATGGGATTTTAGTGGGTCTATTACAAGAGTTAGGTATGTCTCATCGAAATGATATCTGTTTGTTCTGTCAAATTCATATCTCCACTCGATTCCCAATCATTTAAGTCTTACTAAACCTATTAATTATTAATAATTAAACATCCACGTTTATTTTAAAATATTCTAGTTTATAGTTATTAAATTCTACTTTCAAATTACAAGAAAAAAAATGTTCGAACATGGAATTCACTAGACTTATAATCTAATATGAAATCCCCTCATTATCTTAATGCATTAAGTAATTTAATTTTTTACCGGTTCTTCTCCTACTTACGTTAGCATAATTATTGTACCTAATTATTATATTGAAAATTTATTTATCTAAATTATATAACTGTTACCATATTTAAAATCATTAATTTAATTATTTTAAGTAAAATGGTCTTTACGTGTTAAAGAACATCTTATACTACAAATATTACATATAGAGAAGACGCGTCATGTTCAATTGTACATCATTGACGACGTTTACATGTTGTCATAGGTGTATTAGAGAAACTAAAGAAGTTACTTTGTTAAATTATATTTGATTTGCTTTTATGGCAAATAAACACATAATTTCCGTTTCAATATTAAATTTCGCTCTTACATATTTTTAACAGACTAATACTTCAATTCGGTGTTGGCTGATAAATCATATCTGTCAAAAAGGCGTGTGTTGTGTATATTTTGCCTGTCAAATTTTCGTGTTTATTTTTGCTTTGATACAAATTGTATAAAAGTAGGTTCTTCTTCTTCTTCTGGCAAGAAGTACATTCTACAATAACAACAGAAACTTGGGCAAACACTACACGGCGTACTGAGGTTAATATAAAGAAAAGGTGGCATCGAGAGGTTGGGTTTGGTAGAAACGATACAGAAATGATAATAAATCTAAATGAAGAATCTAATGTGACTGGCAGGATTTAAGAAACACATTGTTGCATATAACCAAGAAATTTTATCAATGAACTAATGCTCTAAATGTTGACATTGTACTACTTAATGTTTATTTAAACGCCAATGTAGGTATACCATTAATAAATTATTTTCTTTGACATTTTGATTTGTACTATTAATTTTTTACAAACTTTACTATGATCATCTGTTAAATTTAATATGAATAAATAAGTGAATAAATGAATAAGAGAGAAAATAATTGTATTGTGAATATATTTTTTTTGGTAATATCAAATGTCACTGACAGATATTAAAATAGATCCGGCAACATAGACAAGACGAGTCGTCATGGATCTAGTATGACGTACAATTGAATGTAACGCGTTTCCTCTAGAGTTACAACATTTTGAAATTCATTTTAAAATCGAAGGTAGACTATGCTCATCAAAAAATATCAAGGAGAAGCTTGTGATAATGAATATTATAAATTAACATATTTATTTATTTAAATGAGTAAAATACTGTTACCTCCAATGTAAAACATATCCAAACCAGTGCCTATGATGGCTGTATAAATATACAGCCTGTTCCAAATTAACTCGGCACTATTGCTAACTTTGTTATTATTGGAGCTACGAAGTCGGTCAAATTAGCAAACTAGTAGGACTTTTCTTGCTGATTAAGTTAGTCAAAACAGAGAAACAATTGAAGAGCTAGTTTCTGAAATATTCACAAAAGCAACAAATTTTTAAATGGAACATCCTGTATATTTCGACACATTTTGAAAAAGAGTTAAATTCTAAACAAAAAGTAAGTAATACACTATCGTCCTAAATTTGAAAATAAGCGAATAAAAAGCACTTAAACTCTCTGATTATCATTACTTTAATTCTACTTACTAGGGAGCGGAATCGAGCGAGTCATGGCTCATCGCCCATGGGCGCGCTATTGAAATGTTGTATTTTTAAACTGGTTTTAATTTTATTTATATAATTGAATAAAAAGTGGCTGGTGATTATAAAATACAAAATACCCTACTATTTGTTCATTTTCTCTTCTGTAAGACTTGTTCTCTTTGAATTAAGTACATCCTTGTAGATAGAAAACGTCTTGTCTACATCGCAACTGGTTATATTTACATAATGGAAATATTCTTTTATTTCAGCGTATTTAGCATACACAATTGCCGCAATGTTATTAAACCTTGATTTCTATTAAAAACTGCGTCTAAGTCACTTGGAATTATTAATAGCTACATCTAATGTGGTTAATCCATTTTTACTTTCTTATACGTAGTATAAGGAAGTAATGTGAAATTCTCGACTTCGAGATTTTTGCAGATGTCCACGTTTTGAAGTCCCCTGATACCGAAAAAGATGTTTTTAAAAAATTTCTGTGTGTCTCTATGTGACCACGATAACCGCCGTAGATATCAATTCCAAATTTTGTATTTACGTGTTTAATCTCCCTCTTGAGATCTGAGTAGTTTTTCAGTAAAATCGGTAGACCGGAAGTAGCAGTTTACTTCAGTGAAAAAATTTAATTTTGCCAATATTTCGTCAACTACTAAATTTAAACAAATTTATAAATAATTCATATGTACTTGAAATTAAAAATGAGAACAATTTTATTTAAAAAGTTTTTCGAAGCTGCTACCGGAAGTAGGTCTTTTACTCCTATCGAAAATCAGTTTTTTGCGAATATTTCGCATGTCATGCTTTTTAGACAGGTACGTTACGGCTATAAAAGTATTTAAAACGTAATTTTCAATATCTTTTGCATAAAAACAATTTCAAAATTCAGACCGGAATTACCACTTTTACTCTTATCGAATAGCGATTTTTTGCGAATATGTCGTAAATTATGCATTCTATATGTATTTATCAAGAATACAAAAGTATTTAGTGCTAGATTTGCAATATTTTTTGGATATATGAAATTTCAAAATTCGGACCGGAAGTAACACTTTTACTCTTAGGGAGTAGTCCTTTTTTCGAATATCTTGCTAAGTATGCATTCTATAGCGATTTACTAAGAGAACAGAAGTACTTAGAATAGGATTTTGGATAATTTTTGTGTAAAAAAAATATAGTATAGTTTGAAACGCTCATACGTATAAGAAAGTCGTGTGGTGGCCACACCTCATTTTTTAATTTGAGATTCGATTTTCAAAATATGTCATTAGTTTAGGCAAATTTCCAAAGTGTTCCTGAAGGAATAACAACTGATTTTTTTAAATTTGGGATTTGTGTTAGTTCCTTGCACTCAGAAATACTTCGAGCATCGTCATTTAAACATGTAATGAAATTTTGTAAACTATCGAAATTCTCTGCATGAAAACTATTTCTGTGTATGTTTTAGCAAAGCTAAGTGACGATATTTTACAGACTTTGCAATAAATTTCGGAATCACTGACAATTAACTTTTATCTCAGAAGAAGTAACATAAACAACGTTCTAGATCTAAATAAATGATAACTAAAAATGTACGCGTATGTTATTGAAACATACATATTATATTGCGAAATATAAGGTAAATATAATAAATTTTAAAAACTCGTCACCCTTGTACCTACGCCGATGAAGAAAGGATTTTATTCATAAAATTCCTTATTTTATGGCAGTTTTTTCTCTGATTCTCGGGCGTAAACAGATGTTGCAGTTCGCCCTATGAATTAGTACTATTCAGATATAATGTAAACAACACGCAGTTGTTTATATTATTTCTTTTCACGGTTGTGGCTCCGTGGTAGTTTAACTCGCTCGATTCCGCTCCCTACTACTTACATATTAAAGTAATGATAATCAAAGGGTTTAAGTGAATTTTATTCGCTTATTTTTAAATTTAGGGCGATAGTGTATTACTTACTTTTTGTTTAGAATTTAACTCTCTTTCAAAATATGCCGAAATATACAGGATGTTCCATTTAAAAATTTGTTGCTTTTGTGAATATCTCAGAAACTAGCTCTTCAGTTGTTTCTCTATTTTGACTAACTTAATCAGCAAAAAAAGTCCTACTAGTTTGCTAATTTAACCGAAGTCATAGCTCCAATAATAACAAAGTTAGCAATAGTGCCGGGTTAATTTGGAACAGGCTGTATATATTCGCCCCTGTGGAATCGACCTCAGATTTTGGAGTTTTCTTCTGTTAGCACTTGTGGCTTGAATAAGAAGAGCTGGAATTATATAGGAAGGAGAATCACATCTAGGAGCATCAACGCAAGATTATTAAATAGAATTAGGCCAAATTTGACCAAAAGGTCAAATAATGTACATGCATGTAACACAAAACATTAATACAAAGAGATCATAAAAGTATTATGATTCTACATATTGATTCTAAAGAGATTGATGGCATACTCACACATAATATATATACAAGTGAATAAACACTTCTTGAGAAAGATTATAAACTATTATAACTCGAATGAATGCGTTGATATTTTTTGAATGCATCGCCATATTGTTTTTAGAATGAATTTCAAGATGTACTAACTATGTAATATTTATAGTATATATATCCTTAAATACGTTAATACCATTGTACTTATAGAATATAAATTAATGATTTTAAATATGGCAACAGCTATATAATTTAGAAAAATAGATTTTGAATATAATAATTAGGTACAATTATGCTAATGTAAGTAAAAGAAGAGGAGATATTTTATTATGATCAAACCGTTAAAAAATTCAATAAGATAATGCATTAAGATAATGAGGAGTTTTCATATTAGATTAATAGTATAGTGAGTTTCATGTTCGAACGTTTTTTTGACATTAGAATTTAATAAATATAACCTAGAATATTTTGTAATAAATTTGGATGTTTAATTATTAATAATAAGTCTAGTAGGACTTAAATGAATGGGTGTCGAAGTAGAGATATGAATTTGACGGAACAAACAGATATCATTTCGATAAGACATCCATAGTGTTATAATAGGCCCACTGAAATCCTATGTGAGATAATTTGAAAGATGTTTAGAGCTTTAAAAGGACTGTAATCCATTACATTAAAATATACACAACAACATTGTGAACACTACACGATAACACAAGTATAACTATAAAACCACAACATAACATAACGCTGCTGTTAACATCAGGCTAAACAACTCGGAATACAAGATCACTTCAAGTTCCTTGAAAACGGAGGGACAATTCTTTGAAGTACGGTAGCAAATCGTTCATATTCGATGCACAATTGTATTGAAAGCAAGGCTTGAAGTTAGTGGCACGGTAATGAGCTATATCGATCAAATCCTTTCTTTGAACATCAGTGCGATATATATTTTGTTTACTAAATATGTGGTGTGTGGGTCGTAATAATTTTGTAGACATAACAAGTTTCTAACAATATAAAAGAACCCTTCTCGCGCCTAGCAATACAAGAAATATATCGTATGCATGAATTTTGAGTTACCTTCCTTCTTGTCCAAACTGTCAGGACAGGGAACGTAAATGTAATCGAACAAAATGGAAATTTTCTAATGAATACGTTTCACAAACATAGGATTCAGGAGTTATTATTTTATAGAACATAGTATAGAGCTTTAAGAGTATTCCTAACCGTGTACCTAACCACAAACAATATACTAAACGAATGCTCACCAAAAATATTATTTCCAAGTCAATACTTCGCCCATCCACACGATACGATAAGCAAAAACAATCAAGTACTTAATTAAACAATATAAGATATTAAGCAGTACATTTTCATCCTTGAATTTTCGAGCCAAACACAAATACATTTCTTAATTTAAGCACAGCTTTAGACTGGGGAGATGAAATTTCTTTCGCGTTCACTATGAGAGTTATCAATCAATCACATGGGGCAAAGAAGACGTATCGCAACCTGGAAGTAAACGAACGCATGATTTACAAAGTACAAAAATTAAACAAGAAATAGAAGGTAAACCAAGTCTAAAAGAATCAACTCAATTAAACAGAACGTTAATTAAAGAAAATTCACAATCAAAAGGAACCAGAAGGGACCTGTAATAAAACCCTAATTCTGTATACCGAATAGCACCAAAGGTCATAAAATTAAATAATAAACTACCTATATCCGAATTCTGATTCAAGAAATAAATACCCCTTAATACGAGGCTAACCAAAAATGAAAAACAGTCAAAATAACCGAAAAATTAACAAGTAAATAACGATTTCTTTGCGGAAGCCACTTAATTAAATAAAAATACATATTCGCGTAACCGTGGAATATAAAATTTAGATTGTTTGTAATAGTTTAACAATTCATTGGATTTGGCACGTATTATATAAATAGTATTCGGCATTTGTTATATAAATAGAAGGAAATGCAAAAATTTTATTTTAAACAAATATTATTTTACATGACTTCCGAAATTTCAGTCCAAATATTATCATAATAACTCCCTTCAGAGCTTGGAACACGCATCTGTTATTCCTAGCACATCCCGGAATCACAACATTATAAGGAAGGTGGGAGTATAACATTGTGTTATGCAAATTTAGTACATTCCCAGCATGAAGTGTATTTATTTATACCGAAATATAGAAACCTGCGCTATTCACATGTTTACAATCAAAATCAATAGGTTTAGTCCAATTTAATCGCCATCTATTATTATTCCTATACATTTTGTAAAATTTGTTTTTTCTTTCTTCTTAAGGGTCCTCGCTAGTGGATCTGCCAACAATGGCAAAATAGCAGATTTTAGAATCCAGATATTTTTGTTGATTTTGAAGATGGAGAAAACCTTTCAACGTCAACTTATGAAGAATTTAGTAATCTACCCGGCTGAAGAATCAAATTTAGAAAAAAATTATCGGATTACAGAAAATTAATTAATATGTCAAAATATTAAAAACCAGTTTTCTCAAAAATCCTTCGGAGGAGATTTGTTTGCTTGGGTTCACGTTATAAATTGAATAGAAAGCTATCCGGCTCTGCACTTATTTTTCGTTCAACTATTCTTTACTTTGTTTAAAATGAATATAAAATAAATTAAAATTAGGCAACCTACATTACAATGAATTGGTATTCTGCTATAAATATTTCCGCAGTCACAAATGTGTAAATAGTTGTTCATAAATGAATTTTTATTCGCTTAGATATTGAGTTATTATTTCAAATATTTATTATATGTTCCCTATGTGTAAAAGTACTCGGACATCCTTGGCTTATTAAATTATGTGCTATGCAACCAATATTACATATCCCATTCACTAGCGAGGACCCTTAAGGTTCATATTATTGCATTATTTTATTTATTTAAGGGAAGCTTATTTTAAATAGAATCATAACCTTCATTTAGTATTGGAAATTGCTTTCTAGAGCTCCTCCTTCAACATCATTAACACAGCATGAAACTCCTTAAGGGATGAAATAAGTACTTAAAGGTGTCATGATCTCAATGGTCATTACTTTCTGTGATATCTAGCACATAATATTTGTTTAATACATAACTACTAATATTTAGTAAGAGCTTGAGGTGTAAGGGGGAGGGGGTGTTTGGCGTTTATTGGGTAGTTATCAATTGTTTTATTGCAAGTACATATTGTATAAACTGTTTATGACATATACATTGGAATGATATGAACTCAGAGGAGGATCTGAGCTCAGTAGGAGCCTATAGAATAAGTTGATCGTTGATTTTAAATGGGTTGATTTATTGCGTATGTCTGTCCCGGTACTTCCTTACGTCCTTATTTTTTGACTGTTTGGCTTCTTCTGCTGGTTCACCGATAGGCAATAGAACATCCTTAATAATTACAGCACTATGAATAAGAATTTTATGTACTGTAGGTAGTACTGTAAGGGAGAGTGTGGTATAATGATCCCTCTAAGACAAAACACGTCGTAGAGGAAGTATGGTACAAGCAAAAAAACATTAATTTATTCTAAGAAAGAGAGCATACTTTTCTTAGCACTTTGGTATGGTCGTCAAGGTTGATGCATTAAAGAACATTAATAGAAATGGATACAATGTATACTTCGCAAAAGGATCATTTTGCTTCAACGGTAGAGGCAAAATGATCCCATGAGGCGGGTAAAACGATCCCACTCCTACTAATAGCATTTTTGATTGACTTACTTAGTATAAGTATAGCAACACATTAGGTAAAGATTTTTAATAAAGTTGTTTTTACTGCAAATACAAAAATAATATATTTTCTTAAAAAAAAAGAAAAAACAACAAAATACTTTTTAGGAAGTCAAAAACTTTAACATAAAATAATGATTAAACTAAAATTTAATTTGTAGTTTAGCAGGGCTACTTGAGTATGGAATACACATCTGGTACATGTATAATCCTCATCATCGTCGCTAACTGCTGCATATGTGCCCATCCGCGACACGTAGTGGCATTGGATCCAACCTTCTCCACTGACAGACCTTTTAAAGGACTATTTACACACGTCAGTGCCGTATCAGTACCGTGTCATATCAGTATCAATGTTATCCGTGCTCAATCAGTGATATCAATACACACTCGTCCGTAGTATATAAACAGTGCTTGCAGTGAAATATCAGTGGAATGGCTTGTTTTACCAATGAAGAATTGGCAATTATCGCCATAGCCCTAGATGAGGAAAAAGAAAAGAAGGGTTTAAATAAAAATCGAAAATGGGTAAACAAGGCATGGATGACACGACAAAGTGAAGGAGAATTTATTACTGTGTATCGGGAATTAGTAGACGATGAACAAAATTTTTTTGATTATTCAACTCATGTGTCATTTGTAAAAATATGACCAATAAGAATCAAAGAATCACATTTTTGTGTCCTAGCAACAAAAATACTGCTGCGTATTTACACTAGTGGGTATTTCATTGAAATCACCACTAGTGGTATCGGTGGATATTTTTGACAGATATATGTCGCAATTTTTTTATTTTTTGAAACAATAACGTACAAATACCTTATATAATAAAAATTACATGATGGATTATAATTTTATAAATGAAAATTGCAATTAGAAAAATTAATATGACTACAGTTGTGTAAAAAGGCTTCTCTGAAAGTGCCTTTCATCTCACTTTCTTCGGACAGTGCAACGGAACTGGTGATATTAGAAGTAGAGGCTACAGCAGTGGATCCAGTATTTGTTATATTTTTTCTCAAATGACCAATAATACTCTCATGGTGTTCATCATCTAACTGCAGGTAAGTTTTAATAGAATTTATATTGCCGTGGCCAGTAATTTTCATCAATTGATGCTCCCCGACTCCAGCTTTTGCTAAAGTTGTCACTGTAGACGATCTTATTGAGTGATTGGATATTTTTCTTTTTTTAACATCCAATCCGGCTTTTTCAGCAGAATTTTTCACCCATTTATTCATCTCATTAATCCCAACCGGAGAGTTTTTGAACCAACTAGACGATTTCGAATTGTTCCAAAAAGGATTGGGAGTCAGAAACAAACGGTTCGTCTTAATGTTTTCTCCTCTTTTGGATATAAGCTTGTGATACAACCTAAATAAAAATAAACATAAACATACCTATAGGAATTTATCAAAAACTGACACCTACCTCACAGGACATAAATTGTTTTTATTTTTAATTAACCATTTGCTGGTGGAAAGTGGCTTAGATCCTCCCTGCGCAGTCTTTGCAAATATGCTATTATACTCTATCCTGCCAGTAGGGGAGCCATCATTGTTAATTTCTTCTTTAAAGAAGTGCGTGAGACAGTTATTTCCCTCTCCACCTCGCCAAGCAAGTTCCAAAGAAGCTATAAAAAATAATTTTTTTTGAAGGCCTTTCGGGGTATCTTCATCAAAACTGCCGACAATATTTGCAAACTCTTCTTGGGTAATAGCTGCTGCACTTGTACTTCTTTTTTCGGAACACGACTGTAATTTTCGTCGCATGGCGTCTCTGGCATTCCTACTTGACTTAAAGACAATATCGTTGAACGGGTTTATTACTATTTTCCACTTCTCAAAATATAATTTCTGCACCAACTTCGCGGTAATATTCCACATGTGCTTTACCACTCCTTCCTTATAGTCATCGCCATTTTGCTTCTTCATGTTACATGCCCAAGATTTTATTACGAAATTAATTTCAATAGGGGGTGTGGATTCGTCCAATTTGTACCTCTTCTCGGACAAGAAATCTGAGAATTGCCTCCATATATAATCTCTTGTTTTCTTTGTGTTTTCCGGAATAGTTTTATGAATTTCAGCATCAATTTCACTTTCACCTTTTTCACCAAACCTTTTTGAATTGCTTTCCATATCAGAAATCTATTTATTCTTGCAATAACTTATTAAATTCGAATCGTAGAAAATTTTCTACATTGACAGTAGTTTGTTGAAAACATACTAATATGGAAACCAACGCAATAGCTACTTAATTTTAGAAAATTAAAAAACTCAGTTCGTCATTTATGAATGAATCATTCGATGAATAGTCCTTCGAATACAATTCGTAATCAAAGTATGGTAGATCATTTTTGCGGTGTTATCACTCTTGTTCCCTTGCGCTTGTAAATAGGACTCGTGCTGACGCACTCGTCCTATTAATATTCAAGCTCAAGGAAACATTCGTGAACCACCACAAAAATAATCGAGCATACTTTGACTACTCGTTGTATTATATATGAATATTTTAGAATATCTCAGAATTGTTTCAATATATTGCTAAATAAAATAGAAAGACATTTAATGAAACAAGACACGCACTGGAGAAAAGCAATTACCCCGAAGGAACGTTTAGCAGTATGTTTAAGGTGAGTAAACGTAAGTTTTATAATAAAACAGTTTTTATTCAAAGAAAGGTAACCGAGAACATAACTAAACATAAGTACCAAATATAGGTATGTTCATACATCAAGTTAAAGGTGTTGATAATTTTTAAAAAACGTTTGAATCGAGTCCGCTTGTTGATAGGACGATGACGCAATAATACGTTGATCAAGTACTGTGGGATACTATTAGTCTAGATCTGGATTAGGTGACGACAGTGGAGTCGAGTTCCGTGTAGAAGTATTTGAATACTGTGCCGTATCGTATGGAAATGTAAAATTTAGATGCTGGCTAACATGAGGTGTTTCTGAAGAACTACTTCGATGTTCACCATGTAATGATTGGTTTGATCTACCAGTCATTACATGATTGGCACAATTATCTGCCAGCGCAGTTATCATTTACAGTTCGTATTTTTGAACTGTCTGAAATATATCAGATTTGGCTAAATTCAAATAATATGGACTTAAAGTTTTGAGTGTTGAACCTATTCCAGTTAAAAATGCGCCCACGGGATCGACTTTTGCTACAGATGACTTCCACTTCATCTGTAGCAAAAGTCGACCCCGTGGACGCATTTTTAACTGGAATGGGTTCAACACTCAAAACTTTAAGTCTGACTTTGCTTTAATTTGGTATTCCAACTGGGAAGATGCACTTTGTTGAGAAGCATTTACTTTTCTACGTATGTTGGAGGTTGTTGAATACGCTTTAGGCGTAGAAAATTGCCTTGATTCATCTTTAGTTTCTAGCTCAACAATTGGAGGGTCCTAATCATTCACTGCGTTCTGTTCATTGCTTTGTTCTTCTTCATTATGTTCCTGTTCCTGTTCCTTCGCCTCGTCTTCTTGGGATTTCCTTTCGTATTTCTCTCATCAAAAAATTTGTTTAGGAATTCCAATTGCTCTGCGTATTTATAAAGTTTTATTTTTTTCGAGGATTGTTCACTTTTGGTTATTGTTTTTTTTAAAGCTTTTCTGTAATTGTCTCTTATATTATTCCATCTGGCCTTACATGCGGACCCTGTAAATAAATTAGTGGTTAGGTGCTGAACTGTGTAGTCTATACTAAATTCACAAATACTTTTTTGTGTATGTACCTAGCTACTGGAGATTCTCAAAAACAATATCATTCAGTTACCGCATGGGACATTGTACAGTGCATAAAATTGTAATGGAAACTTTGTAAAATACTAACAAATATTCTAATGAGTGAAATGCTGCCTCAACCTTTAGAAGAAATGTGGAAAACTATCGCTGATGGCTTTAGCACAATGTGGAATTTCCCTTATTGTTTGGGTGCGATAGATGGGAAACATTTTACAATTCAAGCTCCCCCAAATAGCGCATCCCAATTTTTTAATTACAAGAAAAACTGAGGCTCCTTATGTGATTGTTGGTGATGAGGCATTCCCTCTAAAAACTTATCTGATGCGCCCGTATCCAGGCAGCGGATTGAGCGATTCTAAGCGCAATTTCAACTATCGTTTAAGCAGAGCTCGAAGCAGTGTTGAAAATTCTTTTGGTATTTTAATTCAAAAATTTAGAATATTTATGAGGCGAATCCAGGCCAAACCGGAAAATGTAGATAATATAATTTTGGCAGCTTGCATTCTACATAACTTCAAAAAAAATATGACACAATCACATATACATATCAAAATCCAAATGCGAACTTGAATGTTATTCGGCAGAGAAACCGACAGAATCTACCTATGTAAGGGGGAAATTCAATTAATGCCGCATTTATTGTAAGAGAATTGTTTACTAACTACTTTACATCAGATATTGGACGTGTGCCTTGGCAAGCTAAAAAAATTGAGAAACAGTTATTTAATTAATAACATCTTAACTTTTTAAATTTAACAATAAAGCAACAACTTATCTTTACCTTCCAGTTTCAGTTCCTTTCCTATATTTCCTCAAATATTGTTTTTAAAACCGGTGTCCACGTATTACTTTCTTATACGTAGAAGGAAGTATTGTGATGATGAAAATTTTCGACCTCGAGATTTTTGCAGCTGTCCACGTTTTGAAGTTCCCTGATACCGAAAAAGTGGTTTTTAAAAAATGTCTGTGTGTCTGTGTGTCTGTGTGTCTGTGTGTCTGTCTCTGTGTGTGTGTCTGTGTGTGACCACGATAGCGGCCAAACCGCTGTAGATATCAATTCCAAATTTTGTATTTACGTGTATAATCTCCCTCTTGAGATCTGATTAGTTTTTCAGTAAAATCGGTAGACCGGAAGTAGCAGTTTACTTCAGCCAAAAAATCGAATTTTGCGAATATTTCGTCAACTACTAAGTTTAAACAAATTTATAAAGAATTCATATATACTTAAAATTAAAATTGAGAATAATTTTATTTAAAAAGTTTTTCGAAATTCCTACCGAAAGTAGGTCTTTTACTCTTATCGAAAATCAGTTTTTTGCGAATATTTCGCAAGTCATGCTTTTTAGACAAGTACGTTATGGGTATAAAAATATTTAAAACATAATTTTCAATATCCTTTGTATAAAGAAAATTTCAAAATTCAGACCGGAAGTACCACTTTTACTCTTATCGAATAGCGATTTTTTGCAAATATGTCGTAAGTTATGCATTCTATATATATTTATCAAGAGTACAAAAGTATTTAGAACTAGATTTGCAATATTTTTTGTATATATGAAATTTCAAAATTCGGACCGGAAGTAGCACTTTTACTCTTAGCGAGGAGCACTTTTTTGATAATATCTTGCAAAATATGCATTCTATAGCGATTTATTAAGCGAATGAAAGTACCTAGAATAGGATTTTGAATAAGTTTTGTATAAAAAAAATCTTAAAATTGTATAGTTTGCAACGCTCACACGTATAAGAAAGTCGTGTGGTGGCCACACCTCATTTTTTTTATTTGACAAATCGTACAATTCTGGACAATCCCGTACTAATTAAATTAATTTTTCATCCATTTTTTCTTTTTCTTGGAGCAACCAGAAAATCCAGTTAGCACTTCAGTGAAAATATCGTAAAATATCGTTGCCGATCTATTTGACATTCACGTCACGGATACTGCAGCGGTACTGACGGTAAAAGACGGTACTTTGTCGGACTGGTGTGAACAGGTCAGTTTGAAACAAACGCAACGATATTTTATTTTTCACTGACACTGATACTGAACTGGCACGGTACTGATACGGCACTGACGTATATAAATAGTCCTTAAAACTTCCACCGCATAATATGCATTCAGTATCATCTGAATCGTCACTACTACTCTCACTACTCTCCCGGATCTTTTCTTTTTATTCACTTTTCTTTGTTCTTTTTAAAGTTTTAACTGATTTAGTTTTACCCAGTCTTGCTAGTTTTTATCTTTCTTTTTTCGGCTTCATATTTTTTCCTCTTTCCTTTTTCAAGGTTATCCTTGTATGGAGTGCTCTTAAGAATTACAGTACCAGTTGACTTGGGTTTATTCCTACTTCCTTTCTTGTCAATTTTTGGAGGGAATAGTAATAGTAAATGAAGAATTATTATTGTGTTGTGACTCGGGTCCTAAAATGACGGCATCTGGGCGCAAACTTGATCCTGGAGTAGGACTTTCTTGATGTTTTTCTTCTACAACGTTATCTAGACGTGAACTTGATCTCGCAAATGTCTTGGAATTTTTTCCAGGAATTGTGGAAATTGATGTCTCATCGACATTGAATATTCTGTGGGAAGGATAATCATATCGTTCTCTTAAGTCTTTCAAAAGAGCAAAAAACTTCGTCACCACTGGTTTATTGAAAGCTCTATCGCAAACGGTAGAAGTAGACTCTGGACTTCGCAGACTAATATCTGGATGTCTTGTTTGAAAACCAGATAGCCAGTCTTTTCCGGCGGCCATTTTTATCTGTGAAAATGGATGTGGTATATTGTTTTTTTCGACCAACTTAAAGGCCAAACGACGAAGATCTAGGGTTGTATGTTGTAGCAACTCGTCTTCTTGATCTGGAGCTCGTGGCAATTTTGTTTTTATTTTTGACTCGACGTTTTAATGACATAATAGGAACATTGAGGGTTTTTGCTGCGTTTTTGATAGGCATTCCATTTTCAACCTCATCCAGAGCATTTTGCATACTCTCTGGATCTCAACTTTGTCTTTGCGTTTTTCGTTGGTAGTGACGTGGCATTCTGAAATAGTAAAAAATCTAAATAACAATAACTGAAATAAAACTAAAACAATAAATGGGAGTAAAATGATCCCGGGATCATTTTGTACGACCCATTAGGGATCGTTTAACTCCAAACGCACATTCTGACTTTCACCTAACCTAACAATTTTCAGTGAGAAAATAGGTCCGAACTACTTGAGAATTTCGAAGTCCAACTATACCATTACAAGTTGTGCACAAACTTGATTCGATAAAGAACAATACATAGATTTAATACTGATACTACGAAGCACTTACCTTACATCGGAAAGTCACACAACACCGAAATGCAAACCACGAGCTTTTAAACGGGTTTGAACTGATCGCATGGCGTATCCGTGAGTACATAACACTTAAATTTCAATATTCTGTCACTGTGAACCAGATGGCATTATTAGTTTTTGCAAAATGAGGTGGGATCATTTCACCTCCAGGTATCATTATACCCCACTCTCCCAAACCAACTGTACAAAGAAACATATAATTTTGCACCGGCCTTACAATATTCATCAAACTTCAATGTTAAAAGAATATCCGCTATTTAAAACACGCAAAATGACACCACTTGGTATTACTAAAAACGATTACCTCCCAAAATTCTCGAGCGCACTAGTTGCAATTTCATCCCCGCTGTTTGAATAGTTCAAAACACGAATTTTCTTTACAGAAAAACTTAACCAGACACTCATTATTTTCTGATATAGATCAGATGTGTAATTGCCATAGTGGCAAAACGCCGAAAATTCACTAAAAACACTATCGAAACACCAAAATCACCAACTAAACACTAATTAAAGGTGACTACACGCGAAATTAAAAAGTTTTCTGAGGACACCAAGAAAATAATACGACTGAATTTCATAACTTCTAATAAAAGACTAGATACGTACGGCACTGATGGAACATTCATATACATTAGGTCCTTTTCCGCACCTCTCCGCAGGTAAAACCATCACTTTTTTAATTACTTACACCATAATCTTTCATTTCATGAAAAATTCACGGACTAGCAAGTAGTAGCAAAAACGTTAACCCTCGTTAAAAATTCAATTACACATAGCCGTTCTGGGATTATAGGCAGCCGATGTTACCTGGAAATAAAAGGAGCTTTTTGGAAAGTAATGATCCCATTTGAACCCTTAAAGTAAGTACTTTCACCTGAAATAATTACATTTAAATCAACCAAGATACCTGGCTGAAGTAATAACAAACACAACTTAAGTTTCGGGTACTAAAATATAATATACATAAATATTGTTAATTTTTCAGTTTTTGATAATTAATATCTCTGGTTCTGACAAAGATAAACAGCAATTTTTGCTGAAAAGTTGTATGACGAGTCGTACAAACAAATACATAGGTTACAGCATTATCAAATATTTTAAAGTTTTTTAATTACGATCACGTTTTTGTCGGTTTTTACCACTGTGTGACGGTTTTGCGTTTTCAACTGTAGTTATAAAAGTAAATTTGGCTTTTTGACAGCTTTTTGATACGCTGTAACTGAGTAAATATCAATAAACTTCGTCATAAATCCCCTTTTATTTAAAGTCATTTGCCATTTTATATTTTCCGAATATCGTTAATTTCATTATGACTTAGCTAAAATTCAGTTTATAACACGATGCCGTTAACGTTTACGTGCTTCAAAATCCTTTTAAGTAAGGTAGTACTTGAAGAATAAAATATTTTACTTCTGCCAACCGTTATTCACACCTATAAACTCATTCAAGTACAATAAGCAAAGCTTATAGCTCTTTCCGTGTTCAATTCTCACCACATCTTCGCAAGCGACTACCACCTCCTACCACTTCATATTATTTTCACGAAACTTTCCATCGTCGCCGTCTTCTTCAAAACGTTCGCGGCCCACTCTTCTCAACCCCCCCCCCCCCCCCTCCCGTAAAACGGGAAATTGACAGTTTTGTTTTATGTCGATCTGAAGGCGTTATAAAATTTAAAATAATAAAGCATCCCTCCCACGTTTGTTCGCTTGATTTTCCCTGCATTTTCCCCCTGTTCTCGCCAGCCTCTCGTCTCTCCTGTTCTGGAGTTTTCCCGCGCAATCAACCCGTCCGGCCTCCCCGTATCCCGTACGTTTCGAACTCAGCGACGAAACTGCCAATAAAAATTTAACGTTACTCAATAATTTCACCCGGAAAACATGTCATTTGCCCAGTTTTTATGGGTTAATAAAGGCAAAGACCGAGAGAGACAACGCGACGAAGGAAATGAGAAACGGGGGGAGAATTTCGCGTTGTTCCATATATTGCACGAGCTCCATGTTCATTGGCAAATCTTTATAAACTACGGTTTTAACGTAGAAGACAATTTACGAGCCGAGGGGCCTTAATACTTTCCGATCATTCACGGTTGATTGTGTGTACGCCCGTGGATACATGCATGAGATTGTAAATGTGAACATGCTGTACACACGTGCTGTACACATATACATGTAGGGAAGAGAACTAGGTCAATCGGTAAATATAAAGGATGATCACACGGGATACATTTTAAAGATGAGTTACTGTGCAATTGGGATTCATAAACGTTGCAGATAGTAAATAGCAAATATTTATTTTAATAAGTTCATTCTCTCATATGTATACTTACCTGATATCTGCACCGCTTTCATAGGATCATAGGGATTGTAATATATTCTATGCACAAAAGCATATCTTCTCTTAAACAGGGCTTTTATGATCTAGGGATACATGTCTTTTAACGAAACAGACGAGCTACGTCATAAAGAACTTCACAGTATAACGGTTAGAGAACATCTAATTAACACTAATTTAGTGGCAAGTACTTTTGACGTTCTTAATATATGCATTATGCCAATATATGTGTTAATAAGCTCAGGTCTACACCTGAATTTATTAACACATGCCTAGTGATAGATTGTGACAACTCTGGATAATCACATATATAAAATATGTTAACGTAACTAAAACAAACACAACATCAAAAGTGTTGGACCCCCAAGAGATTATGATAATAGTGTGTAATCAAGAAAAAATAAAAAGTGTTTTATTTTTTTTCAGATGAAAATTTGAAAATAATGATTGATTAACGTGGGCACTAACAGAAGAAGCATAAAGAAAAACTTTAAAAAAATGTAATACACAAGAAAAGCTGAAACTAAGGAATGAGTCAAACAAACAATATTCAATAGTCAGTACACCCTCCTCTGTTTCTTACTAACCCACTGACACGCCTATTCATTGAAATAATCAATGAATTTATGATTTCTTGAGGAATATTGTTCCATTCCTCTATAGCCGCTATGGTTAATTCATCCGCGGCGTGGGGCAGGGGAGAGAGGTTAATCCGATTGCGAATAGCTCGAGTTACAACATCCCACATATTGCCGTGATCTTTATAGTTTAAGAATTATGAAAATTATTAAATGATTAAGCTTTAGAATAAGAACATAAATTTTAAGTTGTAAATATAGTTTTTAATTTAGTAAGTACAGAATCAAAAGATTCAAAAGGTGTATAATGAGTTGCATAACCTTTAAGGGGCAATGTCCTTATGAAAAATGTGTATATTAATTTAAATTTAAAATCATTAAGAAAGGAATAGAAATAAACGTAAAATAAATTCATGTAATCTATATTTATTATAGAAAAGGCAAATACAAGGTGTGGTTTGAGTATACAAAAACAGAACCAGACTTCTCGCAGTATGTTAGAATAGCATTAAATATTCTAAGAAATAAACCAATGTTTAAAAATAAAAATGTATTAAAATAAACAACACAGAGAGAGTAACGTTGAAAGACGGAACTGTGAAGAGGATGAATCATTTAAAAGCCATAAAGTTATATGAACGTGGCGATATTCGACATGATTGTTGTGAAAACATCTATTTTAATGAATGAAAATAGATTGTAAATTTGCACAATAATTTTAAGGTATAAAAATCTTGTGTGGTTCTAATTATCTACAAAGAAGAAATAACATTAACATTGTTGACAGTTGTATGGAAATCAACATACAAGAGAACGAGAGGAAATAGTTAGAGCACAGGGATGATACTGTCGAGGTCTGTGTTCCTTGTAATGCAGTCCTAAATAAGACGATTCCAGTTATGTTCAATATATTTCCGATCATATCCAACAAAGTCACCTACAATAAAAAAATACGTATAGTGTTAAGTAACGGAAAAAGAAAGTACATAACCAATAATGAAAGAGGTAATGGGTTCATTTACAAGCATAATGAGGGATTGCGTTAAGGAAAGAAGGATAAACCTACCGTAGACAAAGAATCGCAAGTGTGCATGGACTTTTAAATAAACAATTTGTGTGTGTAAACATTTAGTGCATTCTTGAACTGTCAAAAGTACGATAGGTATGTGTGACTAGGGAAAACTTACAGAAAACGAATATGAAGTGGATAATGCCAACATAAATATTAGTATGAGAGTCGTGGCGCTGTAGACGGATAGTCGTCTTTTGTTTGAAGACCGAGGTTATAAAAAGGCGCGAAGAACGAGATAAGAGGAGAAGCAGCCGAACTTACGAATTTATCAGACGTAAATTTTTGACGGCGTTCGCAAATGATAGTAGGGGTTTCAATACACTACGTTGAATCATATTAGTTTAAATGTATTAAGTTTATTTTTGAATTTCAATAGAGTTTTTAGTTTTCATATTGTTAATTATTTGTTAAATATATAAATATCAAAATGGTAGACATCAATAAAAAAGAATTTGATGATCTATATGAGGAATATAAGTATGTTTTTCCTGAAATAAATATACAGTTTGAATAATTGATGATGTTAGACGTACTCTAGGAAGTACTATGTGAAAATGTTTACTTCTGGCAAGGCGTTAAACATCATCAATACTTAAATAAAATATTGTTTTGCTGAATTATATTGATTTTTGTAGATTGTGGAAAATTGTTAATGGTGTTGAGGGCACTGGAAGTACTATGTGTGAATATTTGCTTCCTGTGTATCACTAGGAATTATTAATGATTTGTGGTAGAAAATTTAATAAATTTCAAGCAGTTAAATACGTATAGATACGAATATTCTTGATAGACAAAAGCCAATCTGTGGGGTGTACTATGTGCAAATATTTGCATTCGGCGATTGGTAAAGGTCATTTTCAAGATATTTTCTTCTTTGCGAGATTTTAGATCTTCAAAGGAACTTCGTGCGAATATATGTCTTTGTTGAAATAAAATTTAGCTTCGTAGGGGAAAAAATCATTTTTTGAATCTATAAATACAATATTAAATGATTAAAAATAGCAAATAATATTTTTCTTCAATCCATATAGAAAAAAGAATTATGTTTTTCTATGTTTTTCATGATTATGAGGAGACACTTTTTAGCAACTTCACTGGGAAAATTTAATCCTTCTGGAAGACTTCGTGCCCTTCAGACCCGTTGTCTAGGATCATCACCCACCAATCCAATTCAAACGGGCAGCTTTACTTCATTATTAAAGTTCTTTTCCATTATTATCTAATGTCAATTTATACTTTTTAAAATAGATAAATTAAAGAATTTGCGTTTTTCGATATTTAGCTTCATTTCGTCGTGCAAAAACCACCTATAAAATTTATTAGCTGCTGTCATTATTTCTTGGTTTAGGCTTAGGCGGTTTGATTACAACTGACGTGTCATCAGCATAGAGCGTAGTCAGGTAGCTAACGATATTCGTTATTTCATTGGTATACAAAGAAAATATGTCACAAAATAGAACCCTGGGGAACTCCCTTCTGCACATCCTTCCAATCGGATAAGAGTGTCTCGCCAGAGATTTTCCATCAACCGAAACCACTCGTTGCTTTCTGTTAGTGAATATGAGAGCATCAGACCTAAGCCCCCCCCCCCTCGCGTATTTCCATGCCTTCCAATTTCGTGTATAATTTATCGAGGTTCACGCTATCTAGATAAGTCCATGATTTCCACAGTCTTATGATTCTCATTAATGCCATCCAAAATATCCTGTAGCACCTCATATATAGCCTTTGAAGTTGTTCTTCCCAACATATAACAATTTTGTATGTGTGTGATAATATTGCAACTTTTAATAAATTGATCTATTCTTCTACATATTACTTTTTCGTAAATTTTCGATATAATAGGTAGTTATGATAGCGGTCTGTAGTTCTGTATATTTTCCACATCACCCTTCTCATATATCAATTTGACGATAGAATGTTTTAACTGGTCAGCAAAAGCACCAGTGCTCATACATTCATTAATCATTGGTGCTAGAACAGTTGCCATTGATGTACCGCAAAATTTAATCAATTTTACTGGTATTGCGTCAAAGCCAAAAGAGTTAGTGTCTCGAAGTTTTGTAATAATATTTTGTATATCGGCAGTAGTGGCAGGGTAGAAATAAAGTGTTGTAGGATTTTGCACTGTGTTGCATTGCGTGGTGAGTTATTCTCCATTTCCTTACACACATTATCAAGATAAGATTAAAGAGTTAATCCAATTAAGTCTGTTATATTCATCACTATCACCTTTCTCTTGAATATTTACATTCTTTACGTCCAAATCTCTGTTATTTGTTTTAACTGTTTCCTGCTTTACTAAGTGCCACGTGTCGCCCTGACTTTGTTTGACGAATTGTTTATATATTCACCATTTATTTCTTTCATTCTGTGATCTATCTCGTTTTTTTAATATATTGCATGCAGTACATTTTGTAACTTTCTACATCTTAAAACATTCAAGACTGCTACTTCTATCATGTGTGTACATTTAAATAGAATATTTTCTTGGTATGCATTTGAATTTTGAGTAGGCATCTGTAAAACTAGTTACAAATATACTCAATAAAGAGATTACTATATTTGTATACGATAAATGTCGCTTGAGGGTGGTAAAAGAGAAAAGAAACATCTATACGTCAGGGGTAATTTGTCATATTTGTTACAGAGAAATAATAACCATTGAATAATTATTTTAAATTAGAAAGAAAAGAACGTAGAAGTAGATAAATCAAAGGGTTACTTATCTAAGATCTAGATAAGTAACTCTTTGATAATGGAATAACAGCCGAAACATATTGCTGTGGCAACATAACTATTTGAATATGATAATTGTAGTATTGCCATACATTAGGCTTTGCCAAATAAATTATGTTGTGTGCTGTTTCAGCAACATAAATAATTAAGATGATGATAATTTTTATTATCCTTATGTGTATTTTATTTATCTTAACAGCACGTACTTTATAAGTATTCGTGAATTCTTCAGTGTATCTGAATTTCTTCCCTTTCGTCTAATTTCTTGTTTTTATTTAAGATAGGGATAAGGTAATAGCTTATTTAAAATGAAAAACCAGAAATCATATAAAACATAATTGTCGAATTTATTTAAAATTTATTACATAAAAATAAATATAGCATCGCTATACTGTATTCACCATATTTATTTTAAAAGAAACATAATTATAATAAAAACGTTTGTACCTCGTTCCAGGTTGTAACGTTTCTTCATGATACAAATATATTTTCTTATACTTAATTAAATAAAACTCTAAAAATATTTTCCTGTTTATCAACAAATAAATTCAATTAACTTTTGTATATTGTTTATTTTTATGGTCAATGTTTGGAGAAAAGCTTGAATCTGATTACTATCTATAACCATTCGCACGCGTTATAGCTAGCATTTCAGAGTCCGCTACCCAGAAACACTTTCCTTATTTCTAATCTAATCTTAAATCATTAATTCATAATCAAAATTTTATTGTAACTATTAATGATGCCAGAAAATATACATTTGCACGCTATATCCTCTTAACACTCAACACCATTAATTATTTTATCTCTTTAAAACTTGAAACTAAAGAATGCTTATTACTATCTCAGGAAAATATTTATTATCCCTGTTGCATAACGTTATACTGAATATACGTTCGCACGATATATTTCAATACTGGTATAGCCACATTGATAAGTCTTTGCATCTAACTTACTTTGAATCATTGAAAAAATTTTCAAATTCGGTCATTTGCATCTCCATTATTTTTACAAAATTACACAAAAACAATTTAACAAGGAAAATAAAATAAGTGAAACTTGAATGAAAATAAAATTAACACGCTAATACAAAAGAAATCAATATGAATCGTGGTGTATCTAACCCTACGATTTATATAACCAGCTAAACTGTGTATCAATTAATTAATATCATGAATTAATGTCAATGAATGAAAGTCAATGAATGAATCGTGTCGATTCTAGTCTTCAATTTATATTTCCGGGAAAGACACGTTACCGTTTTCAACGCCATCTTCAGAAACTACCATTTAAGTTGTCGCCCTGCATCTACAGTGCTCCTGGCTTTCAAGTTGCCGTAATGATTTGAACACACACACACACGCACTTGTTGTCTTTTTGTTATATTTTCTTTTTATTTTGTAGGTTATCGAAAACCGTACAAGAACCTCTCTACTGTTTATGAAACATGATATTACATATACAAATTCCTGAATGTATTCTATTATTACCAGCTGTCGTTTATAAAAAAAAACACTACTGCTGATGTCTCAGAATATTTTTATTTATATCCTTTTTTATTTTACTTATCTAGTCATAAGTTAAGGTAAATATTTATTCTTTTTGTATGATTTATTAAATAAATTTTATTACCTTATGCACGTTCTCAAGTTTACATAATTATTCAATTATTTTTCTCTCGTGCATATCGAATTCTATTTATACACAAACCATACATCTTGTTTCTCTTTTCTATAAAATAAATATATATATACATCTTAAATTCTATCTCGTCTTTTATTTTAGTACTTATTTAAATTGTAAATATAAATTCAATTTTTATGTCTTCATAAAAGTGTATGCAACCCAATATACTCATGTTAAAATTTTTGAAATACATAAACTTATTATTATTGTTTCTTTTATACTTTATACACTTAAATTAAGTCTTAATACTATTACTATTATCTTATTAATATGCAAGAGACCACGGCAATATGTTAGATAATTCTAATAAAAATGTGTGAAATATAACCAAGTGTATTATTTTCGACAATTATATTAATTTATTAAAATGTTTCACCAAGAAGTGTCTGGAACATCAATTAAGGAAATTATATTTTATATTTATATTATATATACTGGCAAATGAGAAAATTTTAAATATAAATTAGAAGTAAATGTAGAAAGGATGTTTCTGTAGTTCTAGAAAGTGCAGTCTGAATGAATAATGCAGAATTAATGGCAAAAGCTTTTAAATGTAGATGAATCATGGCAGGTGTACACAACGGTATTAGACCATGCCAACGTACACAACATAGCGGCTATATTCCTAATGTGATACGTAAGAATCTAATTTAGAGAATAGTAATAGTAATATTGATTGACGTAATTGTATAGAAATACGATAAATTAAAAAAAAAAGGAGGTGTGGCCACCACACGACTTTCTTATCGTATGAGCGTTTAAAATTATAGAATTTTAAGAATTTTTTTTACAAAAATTATTCAAAATCCTATTCTAAGTACTTCCATTCTCTTAATAAATCTCTATAGAATGCATACTTTGCAAGATATTATCAAAAAAGTGCTCCTCGCTAAGAAGAAAAGTGCTACTGTCGATCCGAATTTTGAAATTTCATATATACAAAAAATATTGCAAATCCAATTTTAAATAGTTTTGTACTCTTGATAAATATATATAGAATGCATAACTTACGACATATTTGTAATAAATCGCTATTCGATAAGAGTATACATCCGGTCTGAATTTTGAAATTTCTTTTATACAAAAGATATTGAAAATTATGTTTTAAATACTTTTATACCCGATTTTCGATAAGAGTAAAAGACCTACTTCCGGTAGGAATTTCGAAAACTTTTTAATAAAATTATTCTCAATTTTAATTTTAATATATATGAATTCATATATAATATATTTCATGTGATGACTATGAGCTGTTCTTTGAAACATTAAGTCTCGCGCTTCTCGATAAACAACTTTTCATATGTGGGGATTTCAACTGCCCCAGCTTTGGTGCTTCGCCACTTGACGATCGCAAGCAGTTCGCTCTTCGACATTTTATGGATACGTTAAATCTGGTACAGCATAATGGTATAACCAACTCCAATGGAAAGTTACTGGACCTTATCTTTTCCAATATTTCTGGTCAAGGTACGGTTGAGCACGATGTTGTTCCTCTTGTTCGGGAGGATGTACTAAGCTGTTATTAATGTTGTTATTAACAACTTATTTGGAATTATAAAAGGTTTCTATTCGTATGAAATTCATGACATTCATGATTAAAGTTGACATATGTATTTGCTGTAAATGAGAAAAATTTATAAATAAGTGTCTTATTTATTTGATATGTAATTGTGAAAGTAGAGAATAGTCATATTTAAAATATGTGTTTTTGAAAGAGAAAGATATATCAAAGTATATTTGACTTGTTAAATAACTATGTATTATAATGATAAACTAACTTGATGTAAAAACTTAGTTACCAATTTGGAGAAAACCTAGGAGATTTTGTTGAAAACAAATAGGAGAGAATTTTTAATTTCATTGAAAGAGGGAAAGTAATTTATTTTTCTCTACTAAAACATTATTTTAGTGTTTAAATACAATATAAAAGTATACAGAATTGTAAAATAGTTATAATAGAAAGGTGAAATTAAGTGACTTACTAAAAGTTGAAGAATATTGTTACCGAAAATTCAGCCAAGGAATAGAGGACATCGGATGAAGATTATAGCTACATAATACATGTAAAAGAAGAGAATACAATTAATAACAAACATTGTACTAATTTAAATGGAGAATGGACTTACCGAATAATTAATTTGGAGCAGAAAGATATTAAATTGTGTATGGAACCAGAATAAGATGATCCAATTTTATGTGTAGCAGAAAGCAGTTCTACATCAATTTTGGGAGGATTTATTTATAATAATTGCCGAGGATTGAAGATAGGAATCAGTTTTCCGGATCACACTAAGAATTACGAAGCAAATGAACTCTGAAGAAAGAAAATTATAAGGTTATATTTTGTATAATTTATTTGAATTAACAATAAGTCTTGCAAGCAATGGATCAGATAATCATTGATTTATTTTTAGAAAATTATTATTATTCTAATTGAAAATAGCTATAATTAGCTTTTATAAAGACATTTGATTATAAATTCATCATGGAACAAACACAGTTTTAAAAGTTACTTCCATTAGTATTGTTTATATGTCAAAATACTATTATATTAAAATTCAATTTCAACCTATATTTATTATTACTGAATTTCATTTATCTGTTTAGATTTCGTTCAAATACACTTACAGAGTCAATTTTTAACATACGTATTATATTTGGTAATAGATTTGGAATTACTTACCTTTGATTTATTGAGATGTATCCTTGTGAGATTCACAAATATATGATTATGTTTTTCGTATACACTGTTTGACTTGTCACTGAACTATTTAGGTTATTGTACTAAACAAACCAAACTTATCTAATTCATTTTGCATTAAATCGAAAACAGCATATTAGGATATTGTAGTTATTCGAATATAAACCCACGTGAGAATAGAGTTTAGAATCATGCTTATTAATTTGAAATACCATTTATTTCAACTATAGAAATAGACAGTTATGATATAATAAATGTTAGAACGATTGGACCAATAGAAACACTTTTATAAATCACGTGTTAGTAGTATATGCGTGACATTAGTTGGTATCTGATTTGCCTATGAAGACTATAGATTCATATGAAGTAGTAGATAAAACGTTCAAAGCATTGAGTTATAATTATTGAACCCATTAATAGAATTTAAGTAGATTTCTTTAAAATTTCGAATATTATTTATTTTACGAGCATTAAATTAAGAATCTAAATTAAATATACAACAACGTGTTTGACGAGCATTAAAGTACATCATCCTGCCTTAGATACAACTCTGAATGCATCCTTTGTAAACTGCATCAAAAGTTTTCCCTCAAATAATAATCTGCGTTATAACTTCAACAGAGCAGATTTTCCATCCCTATACAATGCAATTGCCATTGCCTCGATTGACTGGTCATGTCTTGATGCTCTCTCCAATATCAACGACGCTGTTGACAGGTTTTTTGATGTGATGCATACGACAATTGCTTCCTATGTCCCAAAGTTTGGATCCTCACAGCGTGCGTTTCCGCCTTGGTTCACTTCAGACATTAGGAGGCACTTGAAACTCAAGGAATACTACTTCACTAAATGGAAATGCACGGGGTCTATTTATTTCCGAAATGAATTTTCTAGACTTCGGTGCTTGATTAAAACAGAGGTTGGAGCGGCGTATAGAGTGTACCAGACTAGACTTGAGACTAACATTGCCCGTCACCCGAAGCTTTTCTGGGGTTTTGTGAACAGCAAACGAACTACTTCTAGAATACCTGGATCTTTAACACTTGATGACGATATACTTGAACAACCGCAGGATATTGTTCAGGCTTTCTCTGACATTTTTTCTGAAGTCTTCAATTCTCCTAAGCCCGACCTCACGCTTCAGTCTGACTTTGATGTGAATACTGTCTCCTTTGATATTGGCTACTTCACTGCTGAGGAGGTGCTTTGTGGTTTTGGGAAACTGAAATCAACTATGACCTCCGGCAATGATGGTCTTCCCAGTTTTCTCCTTCGGGACTGTGCTTCAGTGCTATGTTCTCCACTCACCATATTATTTAACTTATCGCTTCGAACCGCTACTTTCCCTGATCGCTGGAAGGTCAGCAAAATTACACCGGTGTTTAAAAAGGGTGACCGTAGTAACATTCGTAATTATAGACCTATTAGCATTATATCAAACTGTGCTAAGGTATTCGAATACGTCATATATGGGAAGTTGTATAGCTGCATTAAACCACTTATTTCAGTCAACCAACATGGTTTTACTGCTGGAAGGTCAACTACGACAAATTTAGTTGAAATCACTCAATTTATAAGTGAGGCTTTAGATACTCGTCAGCAAGTGGACGTCATTTATATCGACTTTACTAAAGCGTTCGACACAATCGATCACACTCTGCTATCTGCTAAACTACAATCCTTAGTTGCTTCCACAAGAACTCTTGCTTTCTTAAACTCATATCTGCGGAATCGCTTGTTCTATGTAGCTTACAATGGATATATATCCAATACTTTTACAGCCTTCAACGGTGTTCCGCAGGGATCTAATTTGGGCCCGCTATTGTTTAATGTATACATCAACGATCTCCTGATGTTGCTTGATTGTAAGGTTCTTGCATATGCGGATGACTTAAAAATTTTTAATGTGATATCTACTCCTTCGGATTGTTTAGTGCTGCAAAGAAACCTTACATTAATTAATGAACGGTGCAACAATAATAGAGTTTGTTTAAATGTGGACAAGTGTGCAACTCTCTCCTACTCTAAATGTTCTAACGTTCTGTCGTACCCTTATGAAGTCTCTCAGAACTGTGTTTCTCGAGTTTTGCAGTTCAGAGATCTTGGTGTGCTATTCGACAACCAACTGTCCTTTGGTCCGCATATCAGCGACTTATGTGCTTCTGCCTCCAAGTCCCTGGGGTTCCTTATTCGCTCATGCAGAGCGTTTAAAAACTTGGAAACGTTATCTATTTTATTTTACTCCTTTGTGCGTTCCAAATTGGAGTATGCATCCCTGGTCTGGTTTCCGCATTATGTATACCACCGTCTCATGCTTGAACGTGTACAGAAACGTTTTCTGAAGTATATGTCGTTCAAAATCGATGGTGCTTACCCACAACGCGGCATTGATTATGGTTATCTCCTGAACAGACACGGTTTTAGTTCTTTGAGTGAAAGACGGGACAGGGCGAGCTGCAGCTTCATTGTGAAACTGGTCAACAATCGCATTGACTCACCTGCACTTCTGTCTCAGGTGAATTTCTTAGTGCCCAGGTGCGCTGCTAGGTCGACGGGTACTTTCTATGTCCCGACAGCTCGGACAAATGTTTTTCTGGAATCCCCGCTCTATCATATGTGCACAAATGCCAACCTTTTGTGCACTGACCCATTCTTGGGGAGGTGATGATACATTGATATATTTATGCTTTTTTTTTGTTTTTTTTTTAATGTATTCTGTATTTTTGTATGCCGTATTGTGTTCTGTTCTTAATTATTATCTGTGCATCGTATTGTGAACTATTATTTTAAGTCACTGTTAATTTTTGTATATATTACCCTGTAATTAGATGTATCTGTTGGGTATTAAATGATTAAATAAATAAATAAATAAATAAATAAATAAATTCTTTATAAATTTGTTTAAACTTAGTAGTTGACGAAATATTGGCAAAATTCGTTATCAAGATCAACTGTATCTGTTATCGCTGGGCGATATAAGGCCATCACATAACTTCGCTTTTACATTGATGAATTTAATTCCGGTAAACTCAAAATATTGATCCTTATGTGACTCCATCTAGTAGTAACCAAAAGAAATACTTTCTGAATTTTTATTGAAATAAAATTTAAAATAACGCTTTAAACATTAACTAGTGTCAAGAATTACAATTTTACTTACGTTTCTAATTTTTTATAACAATTCAAAGGGAAATACTAATTAGGGTTCAATTACGTTGTAAAGTGTTTGTTTAACGCAATCGCCGCTTTCAACTGTATTGGAAGACTTTGAACCTTTACTATTCCACATCGCAATATTTGCATTATAAAATATTCAGCCACTCTGGCATCGGTAGTGTAATTTGCACATCCTTTAAGCCTAACATGTGGTGTACAGAATCGCAACTAAGTGATCAAATATTACAATAAACTGATATATATGCATGTACACTTATTAAAAGAAATATATAGAACATTTCCAAATAACACTGGTTAAAAAGGTAATATTTACTAAACTCTTTTTACTAAACTCTTTTTACTTTCTTATACGAAATTTAATTTATGAAGCGAACAAAAGTATTTAGAGTTGGATATGGAATATTTTTTGTATAAATGAAATTTCAATTATTCGGACCGGAAGTAACACTTTCATACGAATAAGAAAGTCGTGTGGTGGCACCCCTCATTTTTTTCTGTTTATTTCGGTACATATTTGATATACTTTTTTTTCCATTTTGGCAATATTACAATTTACGTATTTAGTTAGTTACAGTGCATAGATGCTCTCTTTGGTGCTGCCTATACCAAATCCTTTAGTATTTCTACGCACACATTTCAAGACAGACTAAATTTGATTTTTAACACTAATCAGTTTCTTGGTTACACATTACGAATATTACGATGATAACAAGGAGCATTATTGGTATTAATTAGAGCATTTTAAAATTACAAGTCGAAACGTCTAATTCATGTCTTTTATTAATATGTTTTATTTTAGTTATTGACAATTAGTGGGATAACCAAGGCCGCTAATACCAACATACGAGTATATTTATATTACTATACGAAAATGCGTTCTTTTCTTAGTCGTTTGATAAATTACAAAAGATTTGTCAGATATATGTTACAGTTTTATTAATAGTTGTTAATGTTTTAATGGTTTAATTAGTTGGATCATGTTAACTAATTGACAAAGATAATATCTATATTTTTAAAACGTTTTAATTTTTTATTTTGTTTTGAGTTCATTTTTCACCTTTACGTTTAACCACGAAACGTAACTATGGTTACATGTATACATGTATATAGAGAATTACACAGTTAACTACGAAAATGCACAAGATGTCATTGGCGCTTAGCAATAATAGGGGAAAGGTGGGGTGAACTCAATGGACCTTTATATTTTACGCGGGAGAGAAACAGCAACGGTATTTCGGTATAAGAGAAAGTAGGACAATAGACGGCTTTGGTACAAAATTTTTAAACTTCGCGGCTCTCCTTACCACCAACAGTGACCAATAATACCAACATTTACTGCATATTTACTGCTACCTGATTTTTGTGTTGATAGCGTGTTTGTGGTTTATTCTTGTTGTTAAATTTGCGCGGTCGGCAGCGCACGCATGTGGTAGTAAGGTCACGCTGATGACGTAGTGGTGGGCGTTAAAATATAAAGGTATTAAATACTTATTAAGTAAATAAATACAACTTAAAAATAATAATTTATAAACAAAAATTCTCGGTTGATTATACTGCATTAAATGTTCAAATCGTCCTCCTTCTATTTGTAAACAATACGCAATTCGATTATAAAAGCTACGCCGTACATTGGACAAGACTTCGGGGGTGATTGTTAACAAACAGTTTCTAATTTTTAAACGCAATTCTTCTAAATTATTTGCACGTTGTTCTTCCTAGCCGTATATTTGTGACTTTATGTGACCCCACAGAAAAAAAGTCATTTGGTGACAAATCAGGAGACCTGGCAGGCCAATGGATTGTGCCCCGTTTTGAAATAATTCGGTCTTCAAACGTATTTCTTAGATATTGATCTTGTTGATACCAAATGTCTTCCATTACAATGTTAGGTATTCCGCGTATAAAAAGAATAATACTGTGTTGCAGTAGATCTAAGTATTTCTGTCCGTTCAACATGCCATCAATATAAAATGGGCCAATGATATTATTGCCTAATATCCCAACCCATACATTTACCGTTTGTGGGTATTGTGTGTGAGCAGTATACGCAATGTGTTTATTTGTTCTGGACCAATACCGTAGTATCACTGGATTATGATGTGGTGAGCTATACAGTACTGAGGATGTTCTATTTTGCTTCTTTTCACTCAGTAATAATAATAGCATGGGGATCATCACCAGACATGATTCGCGTTTTTAGAATGCAGAAGAGAGCATTGAGAATTATGTCGAAAGTATCTGCAGGGACTAGTTGTAGGGATTTGTTCAAGGAGCACATGATTATGACGCTGCCGTGCGCCTATATTTGGCGGCTGCTGTTGTATGCTGCAGAAAATTTAAACAAGTGGCCGAAATTAAATAGGAACAGTTTCTGCACTCGAAATGGTTGCACGCTCGAGATTCCTCGACATAGACTAAGTTTTACCGAAAAAAGTCCCAGATATATGGCCATTAAAGTATATAATAGATTGCCAAGAAAATTTAAATCAATGTCTGACGATCAATTCAAAAAGGCAACTAGGGAATTACTAATTGAAAGGGGTTACTACTCAGTAAATGAATACTTAGGAGATACACTTTTGTAATGGATAATGTGTTTTATTTTCATGTGTATTTGACTTTCATTTGTGTGTGTAATAGTGGGCTTTGTATTTTATGTTATACATATTTATTATATTCATATATATATACATGTATTATATTTACATTGTTATGACGTTTCCCATACTCTTTTGAGTCGCGTGGAATAAAGATTATTATTATTATGCCGGCCATGTAAGAAGAACGTAGATTCATCCATAAAGAGGATGTTCGAAATAAAACCTTCATTCAGTGCACATTTTTCAATTATGTCTAAACAAAACTGAATGCGATAATAATTGGCATGTGGAAAAATTTCATTTATCTTCTGAACATGATAAGAATGATATTTGTTTTTCCTTAAGGCTCTTCTCACAGTTTCACGTGATACATCCAGTTCTTGTCCTATTTGTGATGTTGTCAGAGTATAATTGTTTTCCACGCTAGCACATATCATTACATTGAGATCCTGGTTATCATTATCTTGAGGTTTCACATGAAACGATGGCAAAACACAACCGAATTTTTAAAAATTAGTTTTGATGCGATGAATGGTATTCAAACAAGGAATAGGTCGATTTTCAAAAGTATCCCGAAAGAGAGCTATAATAGACATCAGTGAGTGGCCTTGAAAATACCACTTTACAATCTGAACCTTTTCATCAATTGTATACACCATATCCATAATTTTACTAGAACAGACACTTGACAGATCACGAACAACTCACATAAACGAATGACATATTGCTGTGACTCTTACAAATTTATATATAAATGAAATAAATTTAATTTATTTAATCAATGTGTAATTGAGAGTCAAGCACGCATCCCAGTGCTAGGCCTTATGCTAGACTTGGATACAAGGAATTTTCTGCTGAAAAGTAGGTTAAGCAAAACTTCTACATACAACTAGCTCAGTTTAAAATAAATAATTCTCTCAGGGGCAGAAAATATGAGTAGATTCTCCAATCGATTCTCCTGCTCTTTAATTATCTCCAGGTCAGGTAAAGAAAATAAAATGCAAAAATAAATCTTAACATCTAATTTATTAAAAATAAATTTAAACGAATTCAAAAATTTTAATATACAAATATTTACATACAAAGGATCAATATCTCAAGCATCATTCAAATCTATACATCATAATTAATGAAACATTATAAGGAATAAAATAAATGAAGTCATAACGTCGTGAAAAACTTATGTCTTAAAATGTGAACGTGATTATTATGAATTATATTTGTCATAGATACATGTAAACAATCAACATCTTTAAATAAAATAAAATAAATTACACATGATGAATTGTACTGGAATATAAATAATCAAAAAATAAATATACGCGATTTACTGTTTGCGAACAAAATATAAACATTAAGGATATGGCTTTGCCCTAATTAGTCCTGTCCGGCGCCTTTTCTCGCTCCCAACACAGTACCATCAGATAGCAAATTCACACAGATGAGTATCCCAAAGTTCCACCCTACGAGTATGTCTTTTCAACTCATCGGACACAACCCGAACATACATCACAATGTGCTCACTCCTTAAGGAATATATACATATATAAATAAATTTTATATAAATAAAATGAAATAAAATAATGTCTTTGCGTATTCAATAGATTAACTCAGCCCTGATTAGTTCTGCCTGGTGCCTTTTCTCGCTCCCAAACGCAGTACCACCAAGACCAATTCGTGTCTTTCAAATTCACCAGGACTCCATGCTATGAATTAAATAACGACATAATTCATTTCACACATTCCTGATGTATTATTCAACACGTTAACATTGAACACCCAAATACAACAAAAATATACTTGATACACATATAAGAAAAAAATAATATATACATTTAAAATAAACTTTACCTTCTCGTGAAATTCCAATACAAAAACACCACTACAAACAAAGAATTTGGTACGCCACTATACACACATTTATAACAAATATTATCTAATCACCTTAACTCTTCGTACATGGTTTCAAACTCATCCATAATAAATTTTAGAAACTTGTTCACTTATATATATCCTATATACACATAAAACAAAATTATTAATTTCAAATCCCTTTTGTATGATAAATAAAATTGAAAAGAAAAAGTAAATTATACAAAATAAAATGATTATGCTATCCAAAGCAGTCATTACAATCACTAGAAAGTTTTGTCATAATGTATGGCATAGTACCCCTACATGCAAAACAAAACACTCTAGAAAAAGAAAATAAAATGAAATTAAATAAATTCAAAATCCGAATTCATAAATAAAATTATCTCATACATAAATAATTATTCAAGTATAACTAGAAATCTCAATGTAATACACGTTGCATGTTGAAATAAAAATATTACAAGTGTTGAATCTTGTTAAAAATTTTATAAGTGTCGAAAATCTCAAAAATTATTCTAAGTCCGGATTTAAGAGTAATCCTTTTTAAAAGAGGAGGAAGTGGTTTATCACCTACTTTAAGACTATTTAAAGATAGCGGTTTGCACCAAGCTGTCCCGGAAATTTTATCCGTCAGCTCTTTTATGCCTAATTTTCTTTATAAAAACGTACGGCAATTCTCGGGATGTACGAATCCACCTCCAAAACTGCACATCGACGGTGCTGCTCTTATCGGTCACTTGGGAAAACAGCGCATTAACAATCCTTGAAAAAGGTAAACAAACATGTGAATATAAATTTGTCTACACGTTTATGACTCATCCATGCACCTGGCGAACAATATTTCTTGCTCCGGCCTACACGGTCGATCTTCGCCGGTGTCAGTATTCTTCGGGCGAGAAACACCTTCTCATTATTGAAACGTAACATTCAATGCGTAACTTAATATTATGACTTTATAAAATTTATACTAAGATTCTTTTATTGTTTTACTTAAATAAAAATAAAATTTTGGCAAATTATTGATACAGTGAATATTTACATACACATTATGATAAAAATAAATAAAGTAAAAATTAATTTAAATAAAATCTCGAAGTGATCTTGATTATATTTATTTATAATTTACAACCCAACTCAAGATCACTGCAATATGTCAGTAAGATCAAGTAAGATATATGCCTGGCCGTCAGATGTAATGTATCAATCCCCACTACATTCCCCTTTCAGTATATATTCGTAGTATGTTCTGGTTTACTGTATATTCTAGTTTTACTATCTAATTTCGTCTCTTAATAATTATCGACTAAATTCCACAAATAGAAACAAACCGATTTTTTTAAATGCGCGTTTTACACACCGGCTATAAAAAGCGATTAACTAATTTAACATTCATGACTTTCGTATTTGCAATTTGGCCATGTCGGCCGTATTTCTAGTTAAATTTAGACGTATTTTATATCGAAACCCTGCGCGTCGCGTACGAAGAGGTGAAGGACGGAGAAAGCAAACCATTAATTCCGGGACATTTATAGTAGCAGTTAACTTTATTTGTTGGGCTGTAAAAGAAGAAGAATGATTTTTGTAGGATGCCGTTATTGCTGAATAGCGAGGGATCATAACTTTAGAAAATATGAAATGTCGTAACTCATGTTAACGGGCCGAAAGTTTTTATGTATTTATTAATGTTGATTGGTGCAAGAAAATTCTAGTTAAAGACTGCACAACCCGTCTAATTAAATATGAATTAATGGAAGATCCAGAAAATTAATACATGTAAAATATTAGTTATTTATTTGACATATGTAAACAATGCAATGTTACTGTACACAAATTAAAATACTGCTTATAATAACATAATATAATTTTTCTACTGCCATGCTTTAATTGTGTTATTAGATATACTTGACCTATACTTTAATGATGTCCATTAAGGCACTTATTTTTCATTAAGAAACAAGTTTACAACCAACAGGAATGCATCATATCAATATTCAATATGTCTATGACTACCTATCTGACAGATATAAAAATTAATTAAATCTGACAGTTCTCTGCAGATTACTTTTAAGTAGTTAAAATGGCTTTAAAAACTGCATCCATATCCATATCCATAGTTGCATAAAATAAAACCGAGTGAATGTGACCATGATAAGACAATAACAGCATATCAAAATCCACTTCAATCCTGAACCTCCTGAGCCTCCTGAACAAAAAACACATGGATAGTCCATTGCATAAATTATTGATATGTTCCCTCCACTTACAGGCATAGTCAATTTTAATTTGTTATCATTCACACACTCTTAACACACCAGTCTTTGTGGTAGTACTCACAAGAGCGTATGATCAGCCGGCAATACACTTTTGCCTATGTGAAAGTCATTGACTATATTATATATAATAGGGGGCCAAGAACACTTCCTTGAGGCACCCCTCCATTTAGAGGCAATTTTCTAGAGCGATAACCATTTACGTCAGTGTACTATATACGATTACTCAGACATCTTCTAAACCATTCCACTGCATTACTCCCTATTACCATATCTGTACAGCTTATGACGTAATATTGCATGATTAACCAGATCAACTGCTTTGCTTAAATCTAAGAATATACCGAAAGACAAGTTCGAGCGTCAGTCTCAATATAATAACTCCAAAAAGCACACTATCGCAGCCGACATGCTGTAACTCCTTCAGAAACAAAACTGTCGATCATACTTAGAGCCAATGGTTTTTTAATATGTTTTGCGAACGAGCTCAGTAGAGGTACAGGGCGATAGTTGCTCACATGCTGCTCTGAATCACTTCCTAGAAATAAGTTTAACTTTTCATCCTATTAGAAATTTACCATATGCTATGGACTGATTTATAAGTTGTGCCAATGACGTAACTATTACTATTACTAATCTTGTCCTCACCATATGGGTGTGTATTTTTCTGTGTCATCTTTTGGGTATTAGATGTCGCTGTGATACTCTCACTGCATCTACCACGCAAAACTGACATAAGTAGCGTTTTAAGTTTTAAAGCCCTTGTCGATAGTCTCCACATGCACTGATGAGGCCTCAAAGACCGAAACACCGGTGTCTGTGCGTTCGATTGTCGGCAATGGCACTTAATGTATGTGTGTATCCTAAACACATGCATATATGCATATACGTTTTACGTATAAATGTATATATGTAAGTCACAGTGTGTATTTTTAAGTTCGTAGATAATATGTTTTACTTCTTGTTCAGAGACAGGTTCAAAGAAGAAAGAATAGATGGTGGCCAACTCTTAAATACTGTAGAAATTAAAAAATATTTTGTTTCTATCATTCTGATTGCTTCATAAATAACCTTAAAGCATACAATGCTGTAACGCATAAATTCATTTATAGCGTACATAGAGGATTTATAGGAAAATTCTTGCGTTTTTGTAAAAAGTTACATGACGATATAGATTTACTTCTGCGATTTTATTTTCATGGCCATCCTGGTTAAACTTTTTTTTAATGACACCCTATTTTTTATGGTATATTCAGGTAGATCAAAAAAATCTCTTTCTAATAACATAGGTATTATGTCAACGTTTTATAAAGAAATTTTACAAAATTAAATATTTGCCATTGTCGTGATCAGTCATGGGACTTCTTTTTCGGGACAAAAATCATGTAGCCGCGTGTCATATAGACAGATTGATTTGTCATTTATTGAAATGTTTACATTTTGCATTATGACATAGTGCGTTTGAGTAAAACAATATATCGAAATTTTCATGATGACTGTTTATACGGTTCGTGTAAGAATATAGCAATAGGTTTGTCCTTTTAATAATAATATTAATAGATTTTATTCAATAAATACATAATAAATGTGTTGAATACGTCAAATAAAAATGCTATGTATAATTAATAACAATAAAATGATATTACTAGACCACAATTTAAAAATATAATGTGTCTTATGTAGCAATGCTCACTCTGGCATTACAAGTCCTAAATTCCTTCGTATTTTTAATATCAAGTATCACTGTGGCTTCATCAGGTGGATGAAAATACAATATTTTCATCCACCTGATGAAGCCACAGTGTAGCGAAACATATTGCTGTAGCATATAAATATTTATTTATTTTAATAATGTTATTGCCATACGTTGGGCATCGCCATATAATTTATATGCTGTGACAACATATATTTGTGTGTATTACCACACGTAGGGTATAGTCTTTTGTACATGCTGTACTCTTAAAATTATTCTTTATACACCAAGAACTTATAATTGGTTTTGTATTTTTTATCTTATATTGTTGGAGCATGTACTTTATGACTATTGTGGGTCCTGGCAATGTATGTGGTTCCTTCTCCTTTGCTGATGATTTTTCTCTTGCTTATAATAGGGAAGAGGTAATAGTTTTGTTCAAAGAAAAAACTGTATGTCTATACAACATAATCATATATCTTTTATTTTGTAATTTATAGATTCAAAAAATAATTTTTATATACACACCTTTATGCTCTAACAAGATACATAATTGAAAATGCTCATATCATTTATACCTAATGCCGGTTGTAATGTATGTAAATCTTTTATTTATTTATTTATTCTGCTAAACAAAATAAATATTTATCCTGTAAATAAACAAATGTAAACTTTTATTGTACATTTATGGATATACTTATCGATGTAATTATATTTATGTATTGGCTTCAATTAATTGCTTTAGACAACCATTTGTACGTGTTGTATCTAGCTCTTAATCTTTGCCTTGTGAAATTTTAATTAATTATTTGCTTAACTTGAAAGAGATTAATGATGCCTAGACAATACGATGAAGAAAATGCTCATTTGCACGTAGCATCTCTCCAACTGACCAACACCATTAATCCTATTTGGTTGTAATTCCAACTATATGAATTTAAAACAAACCTTACAGGATAAAATATTTACTTATCTATATTGTCCAACAATACATTGATTGATCATTTGCACGTAAAAACCAATGTCTATCCAACAATTTGTATAACTTCCTTTTCAAAAAATAAACTTACTTGCTATCAAAATATTTATTTTGAATGTCCATTATGAACGCTTCAAGTGAATTCAAATGTATTAAAATAAAATACACTACTATGACTATACGTGATGAAGAAATAATGAAAAATACAATGTAACAATCTAAAACGTCTTATTCTTTAAGAGATCTTCCTTTCGGAAGTGTTATGAGAAGTCTCCTTCTCGGAATTGTCATCAGAAGTCCTCTTGTCGAATCTTGTTTTCGTATTTATAGCGGCAAAAAAAACTCTATGTTGACCATTGCGCCCTCTAGTCCATATTTAGGTTGGTACTGGAATACACTTTCCCGTGGAACCGCTGCCCGCATGTTGCCGTCTTGATACACACACACATACACATATTGTTCTGACAGTTCACAATTTACCAAACGTCAACACAACTTTCCAATTCAAAGGTCCCCTCTGCCTCGCACAGCATTTCCAACGGTAGGTTTATTCTTGTCGCTAATACCATCCTTCTTTGTATTCGTCAATGAACCTATTGCCTTGTTCATTGTTCGATACATATTTTTTCTTTCCATTTATTAATGTCAATTTCACTTTTCTTTTAGCCGGATTGCGACTTGGCAAAATGGGAAACATGTTGGAGATAACCATTATTTTTCTTCCCGCACTGCCTGTACCTGTAGGACACGTCTGTTTCTCCACTGCCTCTCTATCCTCTATCCAAGATCTTTCTATTGGTAATATATCAATCTGCAATAGACTTTACACAAGTTTTACATATTTTGTTGTCTTTTGTAGGTCATTGAACCGTACACGTCTATTTCCAGTCTCTCTGAAGCATTGTGTTGCAAACAAATCATAAACACATATACTTTTTATTTATTATATCAGCTACCTTTAAATACAAAAATGTTATTGCTGATCGTTTCTACGTTTTACATATTTTTATATCCTTTCTTAGTCTATTTATAAGCTAAGGTAAATTTTATCTTTTAATACAATTTAGTTCATAAACACTTTCATAAGATTTTTACTGCTTTATGCATATAAATCATAATAATTTACTCATTTATATTTCTTGCATATCGTATTTCATCTTTTTCATGATGTATAAACCATACATCTTGTGTATTTTTTCTACAAAAGAAATATATTACTTATATTTATTTTGTCTTTATTTCATATTTTTATTTAATAAATTTTTATTCTACATCTTTTGTTTCATATTTATTTAATAAACTTTATTTTGTATTTTCTCATTATTTACTTGAACAATAATAGTTTTTTAAAATCACTTTTATAAATTGACTATGAGTATGCAACTTTGTATACCTTCATGTAGTTCTTGTTGCATAGTTTTACCCAATAATATTTAAATAGGATTTTTGTTATTTTTATTTTTTTATTTCAAAGCTTAAACTAATTCTTAAATTAATCTCTAAAGCTATTCTTATTCTATAAATTTTGCGAGTTCACGGCAATATGTAGTGTAGCGTTTCATAAACTGCTATGATAATACATGCTTTCATTAATTTTTAATTTTGTTATCCAATCATTGAACATGTGATGTGTTCAAGAAAACAATTGAAATGTGATATGTCATTAAAAAAAAATTAAACCCAGTTGGCTATGAACATGAAATCGCAAAAGTAAATCTTTATCGTCACATAATGACTTGATTTTACAAAATCGCTACACCTCTTGGAGAATTTTTCTGCAAATCCTCTATGTAGGCCAGAAAATCAATCTCATGACTGATGACGATGGCGGCAAATACATGTCAAATTTCCTCACACAACTCCCGTAACATGATACGCCATTAAAAACAGAATTTTTTGATTTACCCAACTTTGCCATAAAAAATGTAGTCTCATTCAAAAAAAAAAAGTTTTAACCAGTTGGTCATGAAAATGGAATCGCAAAAGTAAATCTTTATCGTCAGATAATGACTTGCAAAATCGCTATACCCCTTAAAACATTTTTCTGTCAGTACTCTATGTGAGCTATAAATGGATTTATGCATTACCTTTGACGCGCATTGTGTAGGCAGACGTAAACACTTTCAACTGTTATTAAAACTAAGTTTATAATATACCAACTTCAATTGAATATTAAACCCAGTATTATGGAATCTCAGGTAATACTTTAATGCATGTCGCATAACTTGCGCCATCAAGTTTGAGGCAGCTACAAGTAGTAAACTCAAGCAATAAACTCGCAACCTTACTCTTATGCAAAATATGTGTATAATTTCCTCATAGTCACCGACGACGGCGGAAAATTTGTAAAAGTTTAGTCATTAACGGGAATGGCAAGTGTATTGTTGTGAATACAGAAGTTAGTGAGGGTTCACTGGTTAATATGTACAAAGTTCCGGATAAAATTTTATAATCAAAAAAGGTAGACCTTATGTTTCATTATTGTTATTTTGTTATAATCCTTGCATGTGATTTAATATTAGTAATTATCGAAAATAATTGTCGTATTTTCGTAGGAAAGGTAAAGCTTTTATCGCCGAATATATCGCAGAAATTACAATAATAATTCGGTGAGAACTAAATTGTTCTGATGCAGAAGTCCAGAAGGATTAGAAATATTAACTATTTATGATAATTAACGACACTAATGCAAATTATATGGTCTGGTTTCTGAAAGCCATTTTTGTATATAAAAGGTATTCTAATGTTAACATAAATAAATTTTTCTATTCCGGTGCTATAAAGTTCACTTTACGACACCCGTTTTGGTTGCATAAAGTATTACCATATATATAATACTACTATATTGTAAACTAATTAACTAAAACTCGCAGTCAGTTCAATTGCATTGCAATTGTGTTTCTTTGAAGATAGAAAGAAAAACACCTCTATAGGTACAATAATTTGTGATATAATAACAGCACTAAAGTTATTCAACTCAATATGCAAGAATAATAAAGAATTAGATAATGTGGTATTCTTGTATTCTAGAATTACTGTCATCTACATCGGAGAAATGTACGCAAATAACACAGTAAATTGTACTTGAATTAGGTAATTGTATTACTATGTTACATATTAAAATATTTGAATTGCTTATATGTAATAAATAGGCTCTTATTAAACCTTACAGAGTTGCACACCCATCTTTTTGCCATGACCTTCTAATTTTTTTGGTATATGTCTAATAGAACATACATGTGTTCATAGAAAGTTGAAGAATTTTGATATGTCCACCACGGAATCCACAGATCCCATATGATATGAGATAATAATATTCCGAAATTGGGTATTTTGGGCCGGTTATTGGAATTTATGCTATATTGCATCACTGATTGTGAAAATAACTTGAAGGATGAACACATTATTTATAAGATAGTGAAGTGATTTTTTTTAATTTGTACTTTGCTGAATATGTATCGTAATTTCTGTCACTAAATTATAATCAAGCACATATAAAATGTATTTTATATTTAAATTTACAATAAAATATGTTTTAGTTTAAAACAACTTGTAGATGGTACAGTATAAAGATAATATTCATTTTGGAATTTGCCAAGACAATGTGTGATGAGTGCTTCTGAATTTTTCCCAACATTGTGGAAGTAAATACTGCAGTGTTATGAACGGAAAGGTAGGCACGGCATCAAACGGTATTGCTGTTTTTGTGATATTGTTACATTCTCTAAATCTTTTTTTATCATTTTATAAATTTGCATGTATCTATTAATTCATACAAATATTTATATTTCATAATAATTTTTTGTTGTTTTAATTCCAAGAAAGTATAAACAAAATAAATTTGCGAACATAAATAAAATAAAATTTAATTTTTTACTTCGTAAGTAGAAATTGTACTTTGATGTAATTATTGAATCAAATACAACATCAACATACCTTTTTTACAAGCAATAATATAAATTATTTGTCCCATTTCTACTCATCTCAGTCTATGAGACATAGACATCAAGAAAAATGTATTGATTATTAATGTGCCATTAGATACACTACAGAAATTCAAGTGTATCAGAGTAATTGTTTGTTTATATTCTTTGCTACCATATGGGGCGTAAATTATGCTTCATCACGTTTTTATCATTCTAAATTAAAAAAAAAAGTTAACAACAACAAAAACTATATTCAATCACAAAAATGATTAATTCCACAACTTTTCCTAAAACATTCATGTTTCAGTGTACATCTCGACACACAATTAAATAAAGGAACACAACAGGAATTTAATTAGTTCTTTACATTGTTGATTACGCGACATTATATTGAATAATGTAGGTACGTAGACAAATATAAAATAGATGTTTTATTCTTATATATAGCCAAAATACTAAATACAGTAATTTAAGTAATTTTATTTGCATTCTTAAGCTTAAAATACATAGCAAAACTATATGTTGAAATATAATACAATCTGACTTATATAACATACCTGAATCTATTCGATTGTGTATGTAAAACATTAATTTATGCGTTTTCTGTAAAGCAAAATGAAAGAAGCAGTATTTATATTCAATAATTTCACATACACCAATAAGCATACACAAATCAATGTACACAAGATTTTCTATTCAAAATCTTTTCAATAAGACGAAATGAAACGATCGGTATTTACATTTAATAATATAATTTCACATATACTAATAAACATGTACAAATCAATGTATTAGTTGTAAGTTCACAAGTTTTTCTGTTCAAAATCTTTTCTGTTAATCAAAATGAAACGATCGGTATTTACATTTAATAATATAATTTCACATATTCCAGTAAGCACGTATAAATCAACGCAGAAGTTATAACTTCACAAGTTTTTCTGTTAATAATTCACTGAAATCAGGCTTCATATCGTTTATTTATTCTACCGCGTATTTTCTGGGTAATTCTACAAATTCACCGATGAACTAAACTTGCACAAAACTGAATTCAATAAAAAAAAACAACCTTGCGTATGCTTTCAGTAATATATAGTTATAGATGTCAATTTAAATCAGAGGTTATAATTGTTTTCTGTTTATCTGTCATTTCAAAAAATTCAAAATGGACAATTTTCGTCGACGCATGCGCAGAACACGCAAGGCGGCCAATTCTATCTCTCTTAGTTGGGACGAAAAATTACACATTATCAAGATACAACACACGCAATATAGTAGTATTATATATATGAGTATTACTTTATCGCACGCTAATTTTATTTTTTTGAAGTTGGTAACAAAAAAAAATGGAACCAAATCATATTTAAATGTCAAAATATAAGTCTTTAATCTAACAAACATGTGTACGAAGTTGTACGGAGAATAAAAAACACAGTTACGAACATTTTATTTACGTTAATTAACAATATAAATGGGATGATAAGTTTTTTGATGCTTCTATTGAAATTTACTTTCCATGTTGAATAGTACAACTGTTATAAACGTTTACTGTAACACTAGAAGATTCGTGTGCATTAATAGAGATTCCAGGCAGATTTTGCGAACACACTATGTTTTGTGTACATTCCTGTTGATTCATATTGACTGACACATTACTGCCAATTGGATCAGAAGTCGATGAATTGTGAATGATTTCAGTGGATGTATTAGGTACACTATATAGACAGTATTTGAGCAACCTCAACTTTTTTCATGATGGAATTATCAATGTAACCTTCGGCCACTGCTGAGGATTTCCATCCTCCATGGCGCTTAATTGTTATTAAGTCACTTCCACTATTAGCCAAGTGTGTCACACTGGAACGTCTAAAGCAATGTCCAGTAAAGAGCTCAGGATTAGGTAAGTTTAAGTAAGTAGCAATATCTTTTGGTACTTTTCCTATGGTATTAATACCAATTGGACTATTCACGCAAGATCCATTTCTATATTGCAGGAAGAAGCGTTTATGTGTAACATGGCTGGGACGAAGTGAATAATATTTTCTAACCAATTCAACCCATAATCTTTGTGTTATAATAAATTGTCTTGGAACATAAGTTTTAGTTTTTGGCACTGCAAGCATTATGACATCATTTTTAAACTGTATATCATCTAAAGTCATGTTCGTTATTTCTTCACGACGACAAGCTCCATTATAGCCCATTATAAGGATAATCTAACAGAATATTAATATGACTATTATAACAAAATAATGTAGAAAATTAGTAAAATACAACTACAAAGATGTTCTTATTACTTACTTTCATCGCTAAATATGTTTTATTATCAGCTTCTATTATGAACTGGTTAATATGATCGATTTCTAAAATCTTGGATTTCTTAGGCTCGTAGCCCTCAGATATTCTTTTTAAAAATGCAAGTAGCCTAGAAAATTTTGAAATATCTATACTTTTATAAATATTTAAACAACAACGTGGCATTGAATATGTAGACCACAAGGACGATGGCTTTTTTATCTTTCTTTCTTTGTCAAAATAAGCAATTACTACATTTTCCGTAATATTCACAATATTATTTTATTTACACCACTTTAGAAAGAGGTGGTATTGCTTTTCATAAATATGTCGAGACTTTGTTGGCAAAAGATTTTCTAAATTGGATTCTGCTATTTTGCGAATCTCTGGAGGCGTGCAGTTATTTATTTCTTCCATTTCGTTAATAATTTGAAATAATTTATTGGGTAAATCAGACTAAATTTTAAACAAAATGACAAGTCCGCCGTTATTCAAATATTTAAATTGTTTTACTTAAAAATCAGAGTAACCAACTTCAAAAAAACAAAATTTCTAAAATGTTCGGACAAAACATGTCTCTCATTTTAATCTTTTTTGAATTTTCAATAACCGAAATATAAAAAATAGTATAATATACACGTTTCATAAGACATTTTTGCGCACTTGTTCTTTAGAAAACTCGCCTTGCGGCTCGTTTTCTAAACTTGAACGCGTGCGCAAAAATCGTGACTTATGAAACTTGTATCTTAATATACTATTATAGGAATCTATGTCTTATTTATTTCTGGCTGTTTTTTCCTACAATAGGTGGACTATACTATTTTTTATATCAAATAGGTTTAGGAGAATTTTTCGATCTTATTTCATGAAAAAAGAATGCCAATATTTTAGCCGTCGATGATTTGTATAACAGGGTTTTTCAATAAGGACATAACAATTTTGTATTTAAATAAAACACAGAATAATTGAGATATCGGGCTGAAATTTATTCCAGGTGTAATATGCATGTTAAATTTAAGTATGGAATTCGACATCGCTTATATAACCATCGCGAGCACGTTTGCAGTGATCGATTCTATGGAACCAATTCACCACCACTCTTCCACTCTTCGCGTTCCATATTGTTTCTGAGCACCAGTAGGGTTACTGGCTTGTTTTCATAAATCAACGACTGACGTAACCCCATAAAAAGAAGTCCAACGGTGTTAAATCACATGTAGAAGGTGACCATTCTACTGGACCCTTTCTCGAGATTACACGATCACCAAACTTCTTCTTCAATAGAGCAAATTTTGACCAGTTGTGTGGCATATAGCACCATCTCGTTAGAACCAAATACGACTGATGACAAATCCATCCAATTCTAGCAAAAATAGTCTTAGAACATGGTAAGATAAAGATCTCCATTGACCGTAACATGGCGATCATTTTCATCGATATCAAGCTAAAAATGCGCTTCATCGCTGAAGATGATTTTTCGATGAAATTCAGGATTTTCTTCAAACTTTTGTAGAATCCAATCGAAAAAATTCGGCGCTTTAAATGATCAAGAGGCTTCACTTCTTTAGTTAACTTGATCTTGAAAGGTAAAGGCCAATATTTTTACGCAAAATTCGTCACAGTGTGGACTGAGAGATTCCCAATTCCTGTGACTGGCGGCGATTTGACTGATTTGGCTCATTTAGAAGCACTTGCGGCTACGATATTTTCGTTAAATTGGGGAATTGTATGACTGGCACAGGAACATTCAATGGCGAATGTGTTGATTCGAATTTATCCACTATAGCACGCACAGCCTGCCTGGTGGGACGATTATTACGACCGAAAATTGTAGTAAGTGCTCTTAATGTTGGGAGCACCGACTCATAATTTCAGTAATAATTTTTAATAATTATTAAACGTTGCTGGTTCGTGAACTTCACCTTGATAACAATGTAAACTTGAATGAGGTTTTGACATTGACAGATAATAAAACAAAAATAAGGGTGCATTTGTATTTACATATAATTTTTTTATGTTCTTAGTGAAAAAGCCATTATGTGGAAGGACAATGACGAAATAAATTACCAAAAATTACAATAAGAATTTAGCAGCAATAAACGAAACAATAACTGAATGAAATAACATCGTAAGTTAATTGCTAAATAAGGAAAATATTGCACGAAGGGAAGCATACCCGCGCTCCGAAAGACTTTGCCGCAAACGAGAAACAAAGAGCCGTTGGAATTCGAGAGGAACATCTTAATACGACATTTTGGAAATATTACTAAGTGAACAAAACGTTAAATATTAATAATATAAAATTAACCGTAGAAAATTGAATTAAAATTGGAAATATAAAAAAAAGGATATCTAGATTAGCAAACCTCGTGATTTTTTTTTGACAAGAAGTTAGAAAAATAACAATAAAAAATGTCTTGTGATGAACAAATAGTACCTCTCAAAGACAGAATTACTATAAAAACGCAATTTAAGAAAACCAAATGAATGGGGCTTTAAAGTTTCAGGTGTCAGTGGTGTTTCTTATGACTTCGAATTATTTACTGGCAAAGATGCAGCAGAGAGAGACTAAGATTTTCTGACTAAGTCGCAACATACTCAAGAATCAGCATCACAACTTCTTAAAAGATCCAAATTTAAAGAGTAATAATATAACTTAATTTTAAAAAATCCATTTTATGAGCATCAGAAAATTTTTATGTTTTTAAAATGTTTTGTCATTCAAACCACCGCGTCCGTAATTCGGTTAAAACATATTTTATGTTACTTTAAGGACAATTAGTCGTATGTCGAAAAATCGCTTCTTCTACAGATAGACTAATACTTCGTAATTTGTACATGAATATGATTTGTGACGATTGTGCTTTCCTTTCGACGTCATGTCCATAAATCCAAGTTTTATCACCTGCAATAGATGGTTTTCATAAAGTTTTAGTCGCTGTCAGCACGATGAAGCATTCTTGGCTGATGTTGACACATAGTTTCAGTTTTGCTGGATCGCGATGCATACCAAGTTCTGTCAAAAATTTATAATATGACCCAATGCCGATCCCGACTTGTTTTGCAACCTTCCGCATGGTTAAAATACGATTTCCACTAATCACCAATCAAACAGCAACAATGTTTTTATCATTTATTGACACCGAGGGTGGAAACAAGAAATAGTCACTCGTGGCTAAATCCGGAAAATAGGGCGGATGAGGGAGCAATTCGTAGCCTAATTCATGGATTTTTGCATTCGAAACTGCACATGTGTGCACCCTTGCATAGTCCTAGTGGAAAAGAACTTTTTCTTAGCCAAATGCAATCTTTTTTGTCAAATCCTCATTAAATCGACTCAATAAGTTCGCATAATATTCGCCATTGATTTTTTTACCCTTTTGAAGGTAGTCAATGTGGATTATACCGCGTGCATCCCAAAAAACGGTCACCACGACTTTATTGGCTGACAAACGCACCTTGGCCTTCTTTGGCGCCGATTCACCCCGAGAAACTCACTGTTTTTACTGCTGTTTTGTCTCTGGTATGTTGTGGTGGATCCACGGTTACGAAACTCGTCTATGTTGCGGATAAACAACGCCAAACACTCCTGCGAAGTTGTCACACGATTGCGTTTGTGCTCGATTGTGAGTAAACGTGGCACCCATCTTGCGGAAAGCTTTCTCATACCCAAGTAATAATTCAAAATTGAAACCCCTGAACCATGTGATATGCCTATGGCTTCCACAATCTCTCGCACTTTCAATCTCCGATTGGCTAACAGCATATCGTGAATTTTTTATTTGTTTCGGGTGTAGAGGCCTCAACTGGGCGTCCAGAACGTTCGGCAACTTCCGTGCTTGTACGGCCACAACGAAATTCAGTAAACCACTTTTTTACCATTGAAATTGATGGTGCAGAGTTCTCATAGTATTTATCAACCTTAGCCTTGGTTTGAGTGATGGTTTTTTCCGCAAAAAATAATGCTTAATAAGCACACGAAATTCACATTGTCTCACTACTTCGCAGAGCGCTGACCACATGTATTCACTTAACCCGTTCTAATTCACTAACTGAACAAATTCTCGCAATACGGCAAACTTCGTTTCGTTTTCAAAGAATGCCACTAGATGTGCCATGGCGCGCAAACTCAAGCTGTACAACTTCCGCACTCAATTTGAGAAGTTAGCTCTTTTTTTTGAACAAACTTCGTATATACAGTAAATTTATAAAATTCCATTGGAAACCATACATTAAGCTGAAGAGAATGAAGTAGCTCGAAACGCGTCCTTCATTCTGTTTGTTGTGACAAAATATTTTTCATGTACCACATATTATTTTTTTACTTCACACTGTAGACTTACACTGTATACAAAATGTTAAAATTGCTTCTACTTATTCGAGCAAGATTAATACCATAAGACATATAAATCTTGTAAATTTATTAGTTGACATAACAAATACTCATAATCTTTATTTGAAATTTATTCGAAAACGAATTCTCTTTGAAATAATTATACAGCAAGTAACGAAGGCTCTCAAACTTTCACAGAAATTCAGGATTATCCAAATAAATTAATCAGCCTAACCAGTAGGATGTTCTTCCGGCAAAATCGCAAATTGACGTCACGAAATTAAAAAAAAATATTTCCTCTAGTGATTTTACGCCAACTCAGTTACTAAGTACTTCCCGCTTCCGTTTTTTACTCGCGTCCTTAAACATACAGTCTCTGATCCATTATTTTATTAATCCTTTTACCGTTAAGAGGAAACTTAATTTCATGCTTCTACGCTGAACTGCAGGCAGGATCCTGCTCGTCGCCTTAATGCGGAGATGAAAATTAAAATATCTCAACGTCAGCGGTAGTCGTCGACGCAGATAAAGAAAGAAAAAGCAACACAACAGCAATAATTACAAAATTTGAATTTTCGCTTCTCTCTGTCTTACTAGAGCGTACACGATCTTCGAAAAAGAAATTTCAAAAAGAATTGCACATATTTAACAGAAACAGCCCCAGTCGGATTTTCTTTTTGAGTTTAATGAGAGTAGCGTTTAACATTTAAAAGAGACTGAGTCTCTAATTGGCAACAGGCGCTTTTATGGGCTTTTAAGGGGGTGTAAGGGATAAAACAAACGGTCACTTAACCCTATTATTCGAATTAAAAGTAAGCCGCTCGGACGTTTACTTAATATGTTCCTTTTTCGTTTGTTTGCTTAGGGGGAAACATTCGCACTCTCATTATATGTAATTGGATTGGATTTTAAGTAAATACCAGGCGAATCTAAACCTAGTCACTGGTATTATATCAAATGTTACGTTCGTTAATTAAAGCAAAGAAAATGTTACTTAGAACATTAATTTGATTGGTAATTGAAAAAACCTCTTCCTCATCAATACATAATAAACAAATATCAACAGGATCAACATTAAATGCTTGTTAATTATTATGAATAAATTTATTATTATGAAAAAAAAGGAGCTTTTAAATTCCCTAGAAATGTGCTTAGAACAAAATTATTGCCAATTTCAATACGAATTCTACAGACAAACTATAGGTTTAGCCATGGGAAATCCATTAAAGTCCGCTATTATCAGATATATTTATGGATGCATTAGAAAACATCATTAGCACACACCCGTTTTTATTCAGATATTGCATTTATTGGTACAGGTATGTCGACGACGTATTAGTCTGCTTTAACGGTACCGACAGACAACTAAACTCGTTACACAACCACATTAATACTATTCACCCTAACATAAAATTTATTATGGAAATAGAAGTAAATAAAAGCATAAATTTCCTGGACATAACTGTATCACACAATAATAACAAACACGAATTTTCAATTTATCACAAACCGACACAGACAGATACTACAATTCATGCAAGATCTTTTCATCCTATGACTCACAAATTATCAGCTTATCAGTCTATGATTCACAAATCAATTAACATTCCCATGAGTCAAGAAAAATTTGAATTAGAAAAGAATAGAATATTTACGATAGCGGTCAATAGCGGGTATTCGATGGACACGATAAAAGGCATTTTAACAAAACAACTAGAGTCAAAAACACTCTCCTTAATTTACCCCAAAACAAAAACCATACCTTCTAATTACAATCTTATCACATACTTGGAAAACATTTCAAATAAAGTAGGGACTATTATTAAGAAAGCGAATAATGAATCAATCCCTTGCAAAACAAATATCTCAATACTAAGAACTCTTAACAATAAGAATAACAAAACGAACAAAAAAATGAACTCAGGAGTTTATAAGTTAACATGTGAAGATTGTGATAAAGTTTACATCGGACAGACGGGGAGGACTTTTGAAGCCAGAATGAAAGAACATGAAAGAAGTTATAATGATAAGAAAACAGATTCGACCTTTGCTAACCACTGCCTGGAATTAAATCATAAATTCAACAAACAATTTGAAATTTTACATATTCAAGAAAAAAAGAAAAAACTTAACTTACTAGAAAGTCTAGAAATAAATAAATTTAATAGAATAGGTATAATATTAAACGATCATTTGGACCTAAATAGCTCCCCCCTACTAAATTTAAAACCGGAATTTAAAACCCAGTGCCAATGTAACAGAAATTGAATTTGTATACTTTCATCACCTGATGAAGCCCCACTGTGGTGAAACATATGTAGTGTCTACATTAAATATTTTTGAAACTAAAATTTGTGTGTTTTACTTATTAATTTTTAATATGAATAAATTTATAAAATGTGATGAAACCAAATTTAAAAGTAACGGAAAACTAAAGGCTCTTACAAAATTCATGCAACAAGTAAATTTGATAAATAACACAGGTTTTTGAACACCATATACAAACATACGAATCAAAAATTCATACATGGACGCACATTATGTCCTAGAGTCGACATTACAGCAACCAACGCACAACACAGTGTATCAGTCTACTATGACTTCGTCAGTATGGGGCGTGCTTGCTGCAATGCCAGTGAGCTCCAGTTCCCTCACCCGCATATCCGTCTCTTCGCATAACGATGCCTATGAGAAAACCTCAGCGACCTCTGTTATGCAAAAGCAACGCGCTCGTGTGGGGGTTAACACAGGTTTGTAATTAAAAATTGTCAATTTTTATTGATTCATAATAGTTATTAACGATACTAGTTCGAGTGAACATTATAATGGAACGCGGTTTAGGTATACAAGTTTCATTATTATAGTTCATATCGAAGGTGTTTCATTCAAAATTTAATCTACCACCGTCCAAATAGATTTTATTCGTATAGATTTGATTTTTCTTAAATACCAGAAATGTTTTCATAAATTAAAATTCAAAATTATCAGGTGGACAAAATAGTCGATATCGGTAACCGCGCTTGTTGGGAAGCCGGAAAATTCCCCGAAAACAATTCACCGACGGAAAATTTCCCGACTACAATTCACCGACAAACAATTCCCCGACAGGAAAATTCCGCGACAGGAAAATTCCCCGACAAACAATTCAACGAATGGAAAATTCCCCGACAGTAACAACCTTCCCTTCACACTTTGTCCCGGCTTAGGACGAGTTTAGAAGTTTTTTTTTTATAATAGAAGTTTTTTGTCCTTTTTTTGTTTTTTACATAGATAATAGTAATAATAACAATAATAATCGAAAAGGCTTTTCTCGTCATAATTATGTACAAGGGCTACTACTTTTTATTGTATAAACAAGTAATAACACTTGGTATTGTTTCACAAATATATATAATTAAACACTCGATGTACATTTCGCCCCCATGGTATGTGGAATTGTTATGAGGCTGTAGTAGAAGGACTACCAAAAACGAACAACTCTATAGAAGGATGGCATCGAGCGTTTGTGACGCAAGTTTCAGCAGACCATCCTAAAATATGGAAGTTCGTAAAAGCCATACAACGGGAACAAAGTCTGCATGAAGTTCAGATAGAGAAATACCTAGGAGGCGCTGAAGGACACCCTGCTCGTAAAAAGTACCGTGATTGTGCTGAACGAATAGCAACTCTTGTAAATAATTTTGACGAAATAAATCTTTCCAATTACTTGCGTGGTATAGCCCACAACCTTACTTATTAAGACAACAGAATAGCCCCTGTACATAATTATGACGAGAAAAGCCTTTTCGATTATTATTTTTATTATTACTATTATATAAAAAACAAAGGACAAAAAAACTATTTTAAAAAAAACAACAAAAAAACTTCTAAACACGCCAGTATAATGCTGCTCGTCCTAAGCCGGGATAAAGTGTGAAGGGAAGTTTGTTACTGTCAGGGAATTTTCCATTCGTTGAATTGTTTGTCGGGGGATTTTCCTGTCGGGGAATTTTCCTGTCGAGGAATTGTTTGTCGGTGAATTGTAGTCGGGGAATTTTCCGTCGGTGAATTGTTTTCGGGGAATTTTCCTAGATCCCGCTTGTTGATTATTACAATTTTGACTTTGACTTGGTAACTTTATTATTGATGTGTCTAGTTTTGTGCTATAGGCGCAGTTTTAGTGGAAAAAATTATCAATATTGGTGATTCTGACTCCTAGAGTGTACCTTCGGATATCGAAGGCATTGCGCAGAACGTTGTCGATTCTCTACTTCCCGAAAAATCAAGACAGACAGACGAGCAAGTCTATGCAATACTTGAGAATTGGTGTAAAAGCAAATGAATGAATTACAGCAATGGAAAAGCTTTCCTGGCATATTTCGAACAACTTTCAAAATATAGTAAAGTTTCGTAGTTTTGGATATATTATTCTATGCTACGCTCAGTTATATCAGTGAAGAAAAATAAGGATATTAGTAAGGACGTCCATTCAATTGTATTTTTAAAAACAAAATCGAAAGGATTTCGACCAGAAGAATATAAAATTATAACAAAAGAGAACATCCCTTTTTTTGCTGGAATAGAACTTATTTTATCATAAAAGTTGCATTGAGAGTGGTGGGCTTGCGGATACCTGTAGGCGTACTGAATTGACAAATCTGCACCTACAAAATGTTAAAGAAGAAGAAAAATGCATTTACATTAATATTTCATTTACGAAAACAAAGACACGACCAGATTTTTTTTATCACAAACGGGAATGACGAAAGAATAAATATGATGGAAATGGTTCGAAGATATACAGAGTGGTTGGATTTTCATTGTACACTCAATATTTTCATTGAGAGTATCATATTTAAAAAAAATCAAAACGTGTCTGATACTATTTTTTGCCCTCTTTCTAATCCTGTGAAATAGGATAAAGTCGTTTGAAAAACAAAAGATAACGTAATTTTTTTTTTAAATTGAACATCCTGTATATTATTGGATATTTTAATAGCTTATTAAATTCTGAATATAATATCATTTATTTTTTTTTCGTTGGGCAATGAATAACGCCATAATAACAAAAAATAAAAAAGAAGACGTATGCTTTGAAAATATGGCCCGGTAAAAAACAAAATATTATTTAAATGTCAGTTCGCATACCAGTTGATGAGGTGACACAGTTTAGTGATTAGTGAATCGTTAGTGATAGTTTCTCTAGATTATTTATTAAAAATGGAATTTACTAATGCAGAGAAAGCAGATATGTTACGATGCTTTTATTTATCAAATGATAACTGCCGTCAAGCTGCAAGTATGTATGTTAATCAATACCCTGATCGAAGGCAACCGCATTGGAATACATTTCTAAATTTACACACTTCATTAGTGAGGTACGGAAGTTTTAAAAAAATAAGAAATGTAAGAAATAGAAACATAAATCAAAACGATGCAGAAGGAGATGATGAAGTATATATTTTGGCGTATTTTAGAGCATACCCCACTTCTTCAACTAGAATTGCTGTACAAGAGCTTGGCATCAACAGGTATAAAATCATGAAAGTCCTTAAGAAACACAAAATGAAACCCTATAAAATTCGGTTAGTGCAAAATATACAACCGCTTGATCTGCAAAAACGGATGAATTTTTGTAATTGGGTATTAAATGCTGGAAGGCAGTACTTGTCACACATTTTATGGACGGACGAGGCAAATTTCCATAGGAATGGTGTGTTTAATAAACACAATTGTCATTTTTGGGATGACGTGAATCCTCGTAGGATTCAGCAAACTCGATGCCAAATACGTTTTTCTACAAATGTCTGGATAGGTGTGATAGAGGATCAGTTATTAGGACCCTATTTTTATAACGGCACACTTACTCAAAATCGATATTTAAACTTTCTTGAAACTGAATTTCAAGAATATTCAGACAATCTGCCTTTAGCTATCCGGACACAAATGTGGTTCCAACATGACGGCGCACCACCGCATAATGCACAATCAGTGACGAATTTTCTACAATTAGAATTTGAAAATAGGTGGATTGGGAATAAATGGCCACATTTATGGCCTCCGAGATCACCTGACCTCTCAATATTAGATTTTTTTGTCTGGGGATTTATAAAAAATAAGGTATATTGCACTCTGTCGAATACCCTAGAAGAACTGAAAAATAAAATACAATTGGCAGCACAGGAAATTACCCCGGATATGTTAAGAATATCCAAAAATAATTTATTGCACCGAGCTCAGATATGTATCAACCAAAATGGTGGCCATTTTGAACAATTTCTTCAATAGAAAAAAATAAATGATATATTCAGAATTGAAAAAGCTATCAAAATATCCAATAATATACAGGGTGTTCAATTTAAAAAAAAAATTACATTATCTTTTGTTTTTCAAACGACATTATCCTATTTCACAGGATTAGAAAGAGGGCAAAAAATAGTATCAGACACGTTTTGATTTTTTTTTAAATATTGTACTCTCAATGAAAATATTGAGTGTACAATGAAAATCCAACCACTCTGTATAGCGATGCGGTCAAGCAATACAGATCATACTCGATTTTTTGCGGGGTGCATAAATGGAGAATGTATTAAGCAACCAGTTGGCATTAATACTTAATAATACTAAATGGCGTATGATATAGAGTCGTTCTATATTCTAAAAATACTTTAAGCTCTGACGCAATACCGGTTTCACCGGAAATGCATAGAACTTAATTTTTTTTAAATGACTCACTCTATATATTTTTGGATTTTCTAATACTGTTTTAAATTGCCCATTCAACTGTTTTCCCTTTTTCAAAATTGAGCCAATAGTTTTTGAGTTATTAATTTTTTGTGAAAATATTTGACTAAAACACGTGTTCAGAAAAAAATCATTTTCTCATTGTTTTTAAAAGTAAAACTTTGGTGGTGCTTGTAGCTAAGAAAATTTTGCATCATTTGGTATTAGTTGCAGTCGACAATACCGCAAGAAACTTTGTTTTTTTAAATTCTACTTCCGGAAAATTTCACATACCAAAAACTTATTTTTTCTAAATGGAACACCCGGTATTTTATTATGGCATTTTGTTTGCTTTTTTTATTCACTTTCATTTTTGTTAACAATGTCCTATACCTATCTTTTGTAATTTTTGAGATAACCACTACAGAAACAATCAGCTGTCAAATCAAGAAATACGAGCGCTGTTATATTCACCCAAATATTCGTCCAATAAATGCTGGAATGCGACCGACTGTCTGAGTCAACTGTTAAAGAAAGTTGCTAAACATTTATGTCAAATTTATAAAAGCATCGCTATTAGTTATCATCCAAATGAATTATTCTTATGGAGCGTTAATAGATATGATTGACGTATTGGGTGAATCTGAAAGAAACTCTTTGCTAGCATCCATATCTTATGCACAGCAATCCCTGGTAGAAATCAACCGAAGCCAGAAACCTTCGAAAGTATAAAGGAAAAGTTCGAGTGAACAGAAAGTATTAAATATGAAAAGAAGGGCAGACTAATAACTGGTGAGGATAATAAGTTTATGGTACTTGGGAGTGTAGTCGAACAGCCCACATACTAGTACTACGAAAATTAGTCGTTAGTTAGATGTAAGTCAAATTTTATAATCCAGAGTAATTAGGGAATATGTAATTCTTCCGTAGCATATTCATACACAGGGTTAGATGAATGATATTCTCAGAATCCCTTACATTTTTTGTCAATGAGCAGCAGATAAATTAGCCTTTTCAATTTTTTGTTATTTACCTACGAACCCACCTTTTATTTAAATGGATACGTTAATCGTCACAATTTTCGTTATTACAACACATAAAATCCCTCACTGCAAACTTTCAAAATCGTTGGTCATTAAATATGTGGGTAGGAATAGAGGGTAGTCACATAATTGGACCTTACGTCTTTGATGAAAATGTTAATGGAGAAGAGTATCTTCGTTTTCTACGGACAAAATTCAACACTTTTTGAAGACATAAACATTGAAATCATAAAAGCGTTTACAAGAATATGTCAAAAAGTTTTACGCAACGTTAGTACTTCTTTGGAAAACAGAATACCTCACGTGCATTGCACAAAGTTGTGGTTATGCTCAATATATTCTTTAATGAAATTGGTTTTTCTTACATTTGATTGTTGTTACATTGCGCAATAGTTTTAGGTTACTTAAATTGCTTTATTTTGTTCTTAATTTTTTTTCTATCAAAGTTTTAGGACATCAATTTATAATTTTGTAAAACAACAGCTATTTCTAAAGAAGACGAGCAATTAGGCAAATTAAATTAAAGACAGCAGGATTGTTTCATGCACCTTTTAGTGGGGCGGCATCTTAAAATATGTCAGTAAACACAATCTTTATTTTATTTCGTTGTTAACCAACAGTGTAAAAAATGACTGGAATTAAAAACTGATATGCGATGGCCTTCATCCTGTAAAATTATTACTTTTGGGATAGTTCGATTTTACCTTTACTTTGTTTGACAGTTGAGTAAGGAAGGCGGGACCCATGCCACACCCAAATATTCTTGAACGAATATTTGGGTGTATAGAACAACAGCGCTCGTAATTCCATATTTGACCGCTAATTGCTCCTATAGTGATTTTTTCAGAAATTATAAAGGATAGGTGTAGGACATTATTAACAAAAATGAAAGAGAATAAAAAAAGGAACAAAATGCCACAATAAAATATCGGGTGTTCCATTAAAAAAAATAAGTTTTTGGTACGTGAAAATTTCGGAAAGTAGGCTTTGAAAAAACAAAGTTGTGTGAGGTATTGACTAGCGCAACTTATACCAAATGATGCAGATTTTTCTTAGCTACAAGCACCGCCAAAGTTAATGTTTTTACTTTTAAAAAGAATGAGAAAATTATTTTTTTCTGAACATGTGTTTTGGTCAAATATTTTCAAAAAAAATTAATAACTCAAAAACTACTGGCTCAATTTCGAAAAAGAAAAAAACCTTGAATAGGCAATTTAAAGCAGTACTAGAAAATCCAAATTTATATGGGATGAGTCGTTTAGGAAAATTAAATTACGTGAATTTCCGGTGAAACCGGAAGTGCGTCAGAGATTGGAGTTATTTAGAATATGCGCCACAATCAACTTTGAATATTTCACTAATTGTTTTTTCTTTTATTTAAAACACAAAAGAACAATCGAAGAAGAGGCTACTAATGATTCACCCTGTACTTATTATGTTTTCACAAATCCGTAGAATAAAACGTTTACGATATTTTGTTTATAATAACAAGAGTGATCATGGAGAATTTATTTTCGGGAATGACATTCCAAAATTAGAAAAATAATTGCTCTCAGGCCACTAAAAAAAATGGCCAACCTACACATAAATAAAACATCGTACGGCATATTGTTCGGATCAACTATGGAACAAAGAGATATTAATCACAGATAGCGCTTCGTAACGTGAATAACAAACATTCATCCATTCCCACGTCCGTTACATTTTTAAACTCTGTCAAGAGCATTATCCGTCGATATGCTACAAAAGCACTTTTACTAAAAATAAACAGCGTTTAAATTAAATGTTCTAAATGTGTATGTATCTGTAAAATAGAACGTAAACGTATCATCCTTTTACATTTATAATGAACAATGAATATGTCATCAAATTTTCCCTAAAGTACAACATTTTTTAATGTTGTACTGAAACAGATTAAAATAAGAAACAATATTTGAATCTTTTTATATGTTATTTTGTTTAAAGGAAACTAATTCACTAAAAATTTTGAAGGAATATTTACTCCCAAAAGGTACACTTGTGCTGTGCTGTGAATGGCAAGAAGACTGCGTACAGGGCCTCAGACAAAATTCCTACTTTTATGATTTGTTAATTTTATAACTCTTTTATAAATTTATGTACCTGTTGATTCAGCCAATATATTTTGCAATGAAGTAGATTTTTTGTTTTAATATTGAGGAGGTTCAAAATTCTGTATAAAATTTTGAACATAAAACAAAATTAAATTGTTTACTGCGTGGGTAGTAATTAAACTTTACTCTTTCATTTTCATATTGAATCAAATACAACATGAAACATCCTTTTTACAATAAATAATAAATAATGTTCTATCACTACATTACAGAAATTCAAGTACACCAGAGTAATATTCCGTATACATTCCTTTTGTTAATATATAAACATAAATAAAGGTTGAACAGTTTTTATTTCCACGAGTGGAAATAAAAACTGGCCAACTTCTTTAAACCAAAGCCGCTTTTCGACAGGATTCATTATAATTTCAAAAACATCTTTCATTAACTCTCTAATTTGCCGTCCCACAAAGATTCCTTCTTTCAGTTTCACATAAGATACTTTCGGTAATTTTGTTATGAAGTACTGGAAGTAGTCACCTTTTTTCTGGAAGAGCTTTACTGAATCCGGGTTTCATGTACAGAGGCGGTAATATAGTACCTTGATTCGTTGAACATGTGGTATATTTATTATGTTCTGTTAACCGGGACGGGAAGTTTTTCTTTTGGGCCTGTATGTCTTCTTCCAAAGCTTGCCTTTGGCTCAAATGTCCCATTCACGGCATTTTTGTGTAACTGGATTATTGACCAAGTAACTTGGAAACTACATTTAAATCTCCACAAATTGTCCAAAAATGTTTATCATACTTTACATAATTAGCAGAGCTTTGACATTTTCATACGTCTTCCTCAGATGTACTAAATATGCAATGAGTATTGTACCAAACAAATTTCCGTTATGTAAAAATACAGCTTTAAGGTTCTTTTTGAGGAGTCTATAAATTACCTCCACTCACTTGGATTGTAAGTGACGTTAAAGAAATTCAATAGACCTTCAATATCACAACAATAAACCAACAAGTGTTTTCTTTGAAAATTTTTAATAATTCCCTCTGGTCCTATACCAAAAGAACGGAACTCCGGGGTAGTAGAAGCTTTTTTCCTTTCCGCCTTGATCTAAGCAAATGGGCGGTATCATTTATCAGATTCTAGTCACGAGTTAAATCATTAAGTTCATTTTGACTGAATAATGTTTGTGCAAACTGTTTTCCGGCTTTATTGTTGTCATTTTCTGAGCTGGTGTCTTGTAGCACTTCTTCAGGAACAGAAGGTGGAACTGGGACAGGGAGCGATTCACAACCCAGATAGCAGAGTGTCGTCCATTTCACGACATTTAGGCGTGCATTTTTGTCACCATTCACGTCATTCTGATGGTCAAATTGATGTACGAGTGATCCTAAATTGACGAGAGTTTGTCACATCCAAAGTGACGTCATGCGCTGACTTCGAAAGGACGTCATGCCCGACTTCAAAAGACGTCACAAACCAACGTCAATATAACCTCAAAATGCCTTCCCATCGTCGCCAATTTAATTTTTCATTAAAAACAGTTTGTAATTGCTCTTTATTTGTATAAATAAAACTAACATTTGGGGTAATATTTTTTAATAGAAAAATGCCTATGCAAAATACGATACTATATATAATATAATGCTAGTATTTGGTACTTGACTGACATAAGAACAGTAGATCGTCTGTAATTTTAAACTTCAGCGTAACGGTAATAATAAACTAACAATAATAATACCACCGGAGTAAAATATTCGTGAAATCCTATACAACTTCCAAGTATTCTTTTGCCGGTTCACCTAACCTCAAAACTTTATCAAACCGATGTTGCTTCTTATATGGAGACCAGAAAACTTCTCTTTTTATAGGCGTAAGCCAGCAAGACTTAACAACAGCCAAATCACCTTCGTCGTCATCTTGATTAGTATCGAATTCAACAATAACATATGCCGTAATAATAAAAAGAAATTGGACTGCTACATACCACAATCAATCCTAAAATACGATGAATTGGAATAAAAGGCATTCAGGGCGCAGATGCGCCACTTGAGTGGGACCCAACCAAATAATTTAGTAGCGGGAATATTTAATTTCAAAAAATCTTTTGAACATAAAACAGAAAACAACCAAAACATAATAATCGTATGACAAACATTTTTTACAATTAAATTAAGTTACTAAAATTGCCTCTAAAAGTCCAAACTTGGTTGTAAAATGTCGTCAGTTGTACGTCAACACAGGAGGTCATATCAACGTCAAAACTCAGACGTCAACTTTACGGCCTGGATAGGTCATCAGAAGTCTTTGACGAAAAATGACATAAATTTCGTCATTGAGACGTTGTGTGCTACCTGGGAATGCGTAACTGGTAGTAAGGCTCAAGGAATGTTCGGATATGGTGTATCCTTCTTACTTTTTGCGTTATGACCTTGAGCGTTAATTCTGTGGCTCCCTCCAAACTGTTGGGATTTCAAAGGGCATTGATTTTTCCGCACCAGCTCTCAACACATCTACGACATACTTTGTACTGTGCCCCGCTTTTGTTTGTTTTGCAGTTTTTTTTATATTATTTAGTATGTAGTGTAGATTTCAATATAACTTCACACAAAATTTGCTCCTTTTTCTTTTATAAATAAGATTCATTTTGACGGTGGCGTAGAACTTGGGTCACACCTTAGAGTAAGTAACATATATAGAGAGAGCATAATGTCAGTTTTAGGACAAAAAAAGTGAAGCCTAGTGGGGTACGGGCGGGGTAGAAATAGTTTAACCTTGGCGGGTTGCCTACCGTTAGGTATCATATGTAATAAAATTTATTAAATTATATAAATTCGAATATTATTATATTTTAATTGTTTATAGATGAAAGCTACTTCTCTAATAATTATACTTTAAAAAAAACGATTTATAGACTTTTCTAAAAATAAATATTTGCTAGTGCCAATAAATAACTGAAGTAAAAATGTTATTTAGAGATGCCTTTCAAAACAATTAATAGTTCTGCAAGCATAGAAATGTGTGTCATTCAACTGTAATATTCACTCAATATTTACTCTATGTAAAGCTGAAATATGTAATTAAGAATGTGCCTACGTACTTAGGTTAGCAATAGTATAAACAACTACACAACAGCAAATTTATATACATATATATTTATTACTAAAGTACATACTTCAACATTTAACTAGTGGCTTGATTTACATATATGAGGTTTTATTTTATGATTTTATTTACAATATAATAATACATAAAAGGTTTTCGCCAAATTCTTATGGATGTCTTGATGGAAGGTTTGATTCACTCTCACTCGCTGCTACAAAGAATTAATAAACAATTCCACTGTAACCAAAGGAAATGATGCATTTGCTTTAAAATTTATGTTTGTATAGCAGTTAGAGTATATTTATAATGGCAGTTCTTCCCAAAATGCTTAGACCAAAGTATACTACTTTCCATAGGAACCCAATTTGGCCTATCTATTTTATTTATCCGCAGATTCCATCTAATGGGCTCTTTTTGTATCCTATAATCAACAATTTTCAATATTAAAAGATTTATATTCACCAAATTTTGGATGAAATTAATAACTTTATGTAGGGGAGAGTGTTGTACCTTGGACATAGTGTACCTTGGATCACTAACCCATAATCCGACATATGCTGCCAGCTTGTGGCAAACTGTTGAACTATCTCGTGCAATATTCATTAGTGGGCAGCGTAAACTTCTTATTGCATATCGTGCGTGTTGTGTTATGAGTATAGCCGCAAAATTGTTTTTGCAGTTTAAAAAGTAAAGTTTCTGAACAATAATATTTCCGTATATACACACTTCATGTATTGCTTCAGAATTTTCTCAATATTCCAGCTTGTGCAGTATAATTTGGTGAGTAAAACTACATGCTGTTTGTAAGTCTGAACATAACCTAACAACCTAGCCGCGTCTTTAAATTGTAAACTGTCACCTCTTGTACCATGGATCATCAATACATCTTGTACCATGGATCATCAATACATCTTGTACCATTGATCACATTTTCAGATTATAATACAATGCCACGGAGCAAGACGGGATGAAAACGTGAACATATTGATCCAGAAGCAATACAAAAAGCAATTGAAGCTGTGTGCGCTGAAGGAGACAATAAAATTTCTATTAGAGAATCATGTAAAGTGTTTAACATTAAATTTACAACATTAGTTCGGCATTTGAAGGCTTTTAGAAATTCTGGGAAAGAGGAGTTCAAATATGATGTTCGATACGACACTAGAAAAGTATTTTCAGAAGCAGAAGAGCTCTGTTTGGTAGAGTATATCAACAAAGTAGCTAAGATGAACTATGGATTGACAAAGAAAGGAGTTCGGAGTCTAGCTTATAAATTCGCAATGGCCAATAATAAGAATCGACCTGTCAAGTGGGATGAAGAAAAAACAGCTGGAGAAGAATGGTTGAGACTATTTATGACAAGGCATACTGCGAAGTTAACCATTAGAAAGCCAGAAAAGACAAGCTTGTCACGGGCAACTGCTTTCAATCCTACCAATGTTGAAACATTCTTCAAAAATCTCGAAGATGCACAGTTGAGATTAGGACCTTTTCCTCCTCATCGCATCTGGAATCAAGACGAAACCGGGCTAACAACAGTACAGAATCCCAACAAAATTGTTGCCCCAAAGGGTATAAAGCAGGTAGGAAGTGTGACATCCGGTGAACGGGGTCACCTCGTCACATTGTCTGCTTGCGTAAATGCCATCGGTAACCACATCCCTCCATTGTTAGTGTTTCCGAGGGTAAACTTCAAGGAGTACATGCTTTATGGTGCACCCCCTGGAACAATTGGTGGGGCGAATCCCTCAGGATGGTCTAACGAATTATTATATGTGAAGTTTATGGATCACTTCATAGCTCATGTAAAACCGTCAAAGGAAGAACGTGTTTTATTAATAGTAGATAACCATGAAACACATTTATCTCTGCAAGTTATTGAAAAAGCATCAGCAGCAGGTGTTGTTATGCTCACATTTCCGCCCCATACATCCCATAGGCTGCAGCCACTTGACGTATCGGTGTACTCACCTCTGAAGAACTTTTACAACCAAGCTGTTGACTCTTGGCTATTGAACAACCCGGGCAAAACTTTCAGCATTTATAATATTGCAGAAATAGTTGGCCAAATTTACCCTAAAGCATTTAGTACTAGTAATATTTTAAGTGATTTTACGAAAACAGGAATTTATCCATTTAACAGACAAGTATTTTCAGAGCAGGACTTTCTTGGAGCTTACGTCTCCGATCGTCCAAACCCTAACGACACTTTCCCAGTTAAAAATTCAGTCAGTACAAGTTTAAATCTAGCTGTTATCCAGTCTCCAACGCCACCTACTACGCCTATTATGACTAATACTCATCGAAGCGAAGATGAGCCGTCTACTTCAGCTGCAACGCTAAATCAGAATGAAAATAGATCTAATGATCTTAGATCTCCTGAAGAAGTTCAGCCATACCCGAAGGCAGCACCTAGGAAAACCAACGGACGAGGTAGAAAACCTGGAAGAAGCAAGATAGTAACAGATACACCTGAAAAAGAAGCTATAAGGATAGAAAAGTCTAAGAAAAGAGAATGCCTGCCAAAATCAAAGACTACTAAGCCACCTGCAAGTAAAAGTAAATCTCAAGATAAAGCTAGGAAAAGATTAGTTTGTGAAAGTGACTCAGAAAATGACGATCAAATTGATATGTCTGATGTTGATGACTCTGATAACGATGATAACTTTTTTGCATCAACTAACGCTGAATTAGCCGACGCTCAGGAGGAGCTTGAATTTGAAAGATCCAGTTTCAATAATGGCGATTACGTTCTTGTCAAGTTTGAGAAGAAACGAGGGCCAACTGAGCACTATGTTGGGAAAATTATTTCTAAAGACTGTGATGGGTGTGAATTCCAAATACAGTTTTTCAAACGTATTAGCTTGAGTAACAAATTTGTCATAGAATCATCGCAATCATTTGATGTAAATGAGTCAAACATTTTACTCAAACTGCCTAAACCATCAAAGTGCAGTGGTTCAACTCGAGTTGCAGAACAAGTGTGGTTTAAGGTAGATTTTTCAAACTATAATGTAAAATAGGGAGCAGTTGTTTATATTACAAAATTACTGTTTCTGTGTAAATTTCTTCAGATGTTTTAAACAAATAAATTTTGCAGCTGCACATTGGAGTTTTTTATTCAATATGCATTGGTATGCCTTTCTGTATGATCCAAGGTACAGGAGGATGCGATCCAAGGTACAAGACCATCATGTACCATGAATCAGTTTACTTGCTATTATGAATGTTTTAGTTTTTCATTAACTTTGCTTATAATACCGTTTATAGATAAAAGAAAACTGAAGTCGAATAGATGTTACATAAAATAGACACCTATAACTAAAATAAAAACGAAAGTTGTTAATTTTTAGTCGTATATTAGAAAAAGTGATCCAAGGTACAACAGTCTCCCCTACTTACCTACAATTGTGGAAAGATAATTTTCCTTTTCTATGCCCCAAATTGTTTTCTACTCTTCTTTCTTCTCCAATTCGTGCAATGAAAAGGAGCACATCCAACCACAGTAAATACTAAGTACTAAATTAAAGATAAAACAGCTAAATCCTTAGTAAAAAATTAAATGGGAAATAATGGAAATTCTTAACCTTAAACTAATTAACAACAAATTGAAGGTATTAAATAAAAAATAAACTATATATGAACATACGAAATTTGTAATTCACGATAATAAAGAATAAAATACAAAATATATATTACACAAATAAACAGGTAATGGACCCAGTAATGGCGAATGTAAACATACCCCTCTTCGCATCACTTTTTGTCGACAATGCTCCCTATAAAATAAGAATTTTCATTTTAAAATGAATGAAAGTATGAAGAGATATCGTTTTCCGATATTTATAATGCAATACATTCACAGATCGTCAAATGCATAAAGAGTACTTCTTTCCTATAAACAAAAGCCATTCAATTTGTAGATAATATGTACTCAACTAATTTCCTTGTATCTTAATTGTATCTGAGCATGCTAAATATCCTCGGGGGGGTTTCTCTGATTGCATTCAGTTAATTTAGATCGTTCGCTAGAGCACGAATTCGGGTAAATTTAAACTTTAGCTCTGATTAAAACAGCAGCCATTCGAATTATCGTTTCTATAAGTACACACAAAGGGAGAGAATATATAAAAATTGCACGAACACAATCGGAACCCCTTCATCTAGAATACAATGAGGTCACCTAACAATGCCACCACCGTAACCTTCGATCGATATTATTTTCCCTCTCAACCGCGTACCCGAAACGAACACGTTGGGCGTCAAAAAAACGCACATACTGTCGCACGACAGGGAAGCGAGGAAAAACGAACTATATTCCACTAAAGTACGTCGTTTTTCATCATCGATGGGACGAAATTGATAACTTATACATTCTCCCCTAGAACTTGTTGGGAATAAATTTTGCCGCGGAACTTCTACTTCTACGCGAAGAAAAACTTGTCGTCGACCCTGTTTTTCTTTTCTTCTGTGTCAACTTTTTTCTGTCTGCAAAAGAATGGTACACGTTGCAATGGCTCTGTGGATGATGAAAAATTGTTGCCGGTGTGTCGCTTTTTTTTTTAATACTAAGAGGTGGCGCTGGAAAAAAGTACCGATAATTAAAGTTAAATACAATTTTGGATATTATCGACATAAAGAAAGCTTTTAATGTTGTGAGTAAAGATGGCAGGGATTCTCAATCTTTTAGTATTTGCTACCCAATTTTCAATCATAACCCTCATCGCCCCCCCCTCCCCTCCTGTTACGGCTAATTCTGCATTTTTAATTAAAATTAGATAGATTATTTGTTCCGTTTTATTTTTTGAATTGCAATAATTATGTTTTAAAGTTACGTTTATATTCGAAGTTTTAATTGAAATTAGTTAGAAAATTAAATATATTTATTTCTATAATTTTATGTAGATAATGGGCTTTTCTTCGCCGTCCGGTTATGCTACCCTTCTTCCTTTGTTAGTCTGTTGGTGGTTGACTTAAGTACGCTAATTTTCCATTGTATTAAAATGAGTTTTCGTTTAATCTGTCCTAATTTTTGGTGGTATTTGTTTCAAAAATTCTATTCTTAATTGTCGTCATTATTCAGGCGTTTTTTCGCTTTTTTTTATGTCAATTTTGTTAATTTGGGTTCGATTTTTCGTGTTAGCGTACTGTCACTGGTAGGTCTTCGGACATTTGCTTTTTCGACCTACTGCCAGTCGGCTGCGTATTATTCTTCGAGCATTTTATGCGAAATTATCGTTACATAGTGTATGAAGTGTCTTTTTTTGATGCTGCATAAATTACGTTGTAAGGCTATCGAAGTTGTTTTGTGAAGAGTAAAATTTATGCCTTACATAAGTTCTATGGTATGGAAACACGGTATGGTGTTTTGACATGTGTTCGCATCCGAAGAGTTTTCTATGGCTGCCTTTTCTATCAGGTATCTATTCTATTTATTTCTTCGGTTAATTATAAATCTTTTGTGGTTGTATTTGATAAGTTTGGTCTCTAATTCTTGTTTTTTTTTATTGTTTTAGGATTTTCATTTACGATTTTTAATTGCTCGATTACGGGTGCAGTTTTAAGTGCAATTTCACTGTCGACTTTATTCGAAACTACAATTCTGTGGTATTTCTATCAGTCCATTTGGTCGAATGGTGCTCATCGAAACTTCTAGTTCGCCATCCAAAGATATTCTAATTGTTGGACGTTGAGGGGATATTTGATTTTCCACCAAGGTTTCGGTCCAACCTGGTATTTGGTTTTCCACCAAGGTTTCGATCCATCCAGTTATTTGGTTTTCCACCAAGGATACGGATCATACTTTTTTTTCCGTTTGGATGTATCTTGTCTGTAGAAATGGGATGTACGCAGCCAAGTGGACACCAAAATCTTTTTTTTTTGTGTGTGTAAAAATTGTTGAGTTAGTGGTTACCTTTATTTTTGAATATTTATCAATGTAAGATTATTTAATAGTATTTAAATTTAAGTAGGAGTGTGGCTCATTTAAATTTACTTTATGTGTTGGAAACTTAGTTAATAATTTCGGAAGTTTAAGTTGAAATTAGTGAATAATTTAGTTATTTTTTAACGACCTCCTAAGGATTAGATTTGTTTTTGTTTTAGATCAACCCAGATTTAAAACTGTTCTATGTCAAATTTCATTTCAATTTATGATTAACTTTACTGTTTAAGGGTATATGCCATGTAGGCTTGAAGTATAGACTTTTTCATATACCTTCCATACGCCTATTGTTTTTGTTTGCTTTTGAATATCGAACACATTTAATTATATATAGATGGTGTAAACGGATCTTTATTTCGATCGAAATAAAACTCTCGTACGGGCGTTGGACGCTTTGTAGGCCCTCAGCCAAGTTGTGTATCAGTTAGGTAACCTTATTACTTTTTTTTCTCTTAGATTTTTGCTTTTTAAACTAAATCTTGTCATACAGATAGTTTAGCACTGCAGCTTGTATTTTCAGCCGCTTGTTTGTTTTTTTTATGATTATAGTTTAGTGTAACCATTAATTGGGGGTAACTTGGGGACTTGTTTATAGTGAGTGGGATTTTGGATATTCTACCGGGGGTATTTGATTAGTTTCAATGTTTGTCATTCGTACACCTTTGTAGTTTTTTTGTATAATTGTCAACAAACAGGGGCTTTGTGACATACTGTGTGTTTTTCTTTTGGAAACAAGCGGAGGTTTGAGACCATACCGTTTCGTGCTTTTCCGGATGAACTGCACTCTTAAGTAAAACACGTGGCGCCGAATTATTTTTTTTTGTACTCCCTAACAACTGGAGTTACTTCACCCATGACCAGCTCCATTGGGTGACCGGGATACGAGTGTTAGATGTTTGTGGCCTCTATGTCTCAGTTTGTTTCATAATCGTTCCTCGCCTATACCATCTGGAATTTGACCTTACAATATAATTATAAAAATCTACTATCAAGCAAGTTTCGGTAACACCCCTCATGCAATAATTTTCACTAAAATCTGTCTGTAATTGTCATATTATTTTATATTTAATTTAATTTTATTGTGATTCATAAGCATCACTATAAGCTTGATAACAAAACTTAAAAATTATTTACATATTAGTTTTGTACTGAAATCTATTTTTTCATCAATTATCATATCAATTCTACTTATCAATATTCAAAATAAATAAATGCATAGCAATTTATTTATTGCCTATGTTCGATTTTGTGATGGTATATCAGCAGTAGAAAAACTACAATTCTGCAACCCAATAGTACTCAAAGCTACAGCACTTAAATTATTTGCTATCTTTAATGATTTCCTAAACAACGCAAATATAGAGTGGAAAAATTGATTAGGTATATCCACCGATGGTGCTCGTGCAATGTTGGCAATATTCCAAAGTCTACAAACACTTGTGACACAAACATCTCAACAATGTATCTGGACACATTGCATGATCCACGGAGAAGTTCTGCTTTCCAAGGAAATGAATCCTGGTCTGAATATTGTGCTAATGACAGTGGTAACCGTAGTAAATTATTTAAAAATGAGACCCCTAAAATCAAGAATCTTCTCTGCACTTTATAAAGATATGGGCGCAGTACATTCAGCGTTAATATTTTATTGCAAGGCAAGATAGTTATCACGTGAGAAATTTGTACAACGTGTTTATGAATAATTAAGAGAAGAAATGGCCATTTTTCTAGAAAAGGAAAACCTACCGGTAGCCGAGAAGTTTCGAGATGATCTATTTGTTATCTTTTGAATCTTCAACTCCAAGGAACAAACACACATGTGTCGGATACGAGTGACAAAGTTAATGTTTTTTTATAAAAAAACTGAAATTGAAAATCGCTGGCAAATAATTTTAAAAAGTATTTTTTTGCTGATTTCAACTTGATATGATATCAAGTTACGAGTGGACTAGTTACCCATTTCAAAATACTCCCGAGGGTCTCACAACTCCTCGATAGGCTTGCAGATCTGTCCGAACATAATTCCTTATATCTGAATCCTTCGAAGTCTACTGCTATGCTTTTTGTAGGTAGGAACGTTAGGATTAATATTAATGATGTTATAGTTAGGATTCGTGGTGTTGATGTTGGGTTAGTGGATGAGTCAAAAAACTTGGGGTTGATAGTGGACCACAGGCTAAACTTTGATGCGCATGTCTCCAAGTGCATTCAACGAGGATACAATGGTTTAAGGTTGATTTATCCACATCGGAAGGTCCTTAATAAAACAATAAAAACAATGCTATGTGAATCTCTGGTTTTAGCACAGGTAAATTATGGGGATGTTATATACGGTCCTTGTTTACGACAGAGAGATGTTTATCGTGTGCAAAAGCTGCAAAACTCGTGTTTGCGCTTTATTTTTGGCATTAGGAAATATGACCGCATTACTCATAAGTTGAGAGAGGACCGCTGGCTTAATATGGAACAACGCAGATATTTGCATAGTGCTTGTTTATTTCACAATATTATTATAACTCGCTCCCCTACATATCTTTATAACAAAATTACATTCAGAACTGATGTTCATAATTTAGATTTGAGATTTAGGGGCCTGCTGACGCCGCCAATTCATAAACTTACCCTTTACAGTAAGTCGTTCAGCTGCAATATTGTAAAAATTTACAACTCCCTACCCAGTTCTTTAAAAAGTATGTCGCCTGCTTCATTTAAAGTTAACTTGAAGCGACACCTGCTCCAATTGCTGTGACCTGCGCGTTTGTGTCCACCTATCTTCATTCTGTCATTTATTCAGATTTGTATTTATTAGGTTATTAATATTATTAATACATTTATTATTTTGTTCTTATGCTTTGAGTTGCTATTTCTAATGCATGACTATACTTGTATCCAGTTTAGTGTTTTTGTGTGTATGCCTGTGTTATAATTAGTATTTATTCTCACTATGATTTGTTAGGTTAGGTTTATGGTTAAGTTGAACAGCAATAGCTGAACTTCGCCATTTGGCACATATATATGTATATATGTTTTGTGTCAATAAAGTTTATTATTATTATTATTATTATTATTAACTGCCGAGAAGAAGAACTCTGTATAGACTTCACGGCAAGTGTCGGAATCAAAAGACAATTAGTAATAAATCACTCTTTGAATTTTGGGCATGGCTGGATGATGATGTCAGCTAAATATAGAAAAAGAGCTTAGAGTAGCAATTTCTTTCAAAAAATGTTATAATAATTATTAATTCCGGGGGGGGGGGGGGCACAAGTTGAGAATCGCAGAGGTATTGTCAAGTTTCGAAGCTAAAATATTATAATAATCAAAAAACTTTTTAAACCGTTGAAAGTAGGGTTTGTGTCTTCGCTGATGATATCACACAGGATATTAAAAATTCTCAAGCATAACTTAAAATTGTTTAACGACAGACTAAATCTTAACGGTAAGGTAAGACGTTAGATCTCCTTCTGGCTGATGTCATGTGCTGATAGTCGTTGTAAATGTTTCTCTTATACGTCTGTTGATTCCGATCACTTGTAGCTAGCTATGTATATTATTGTATGAGTATGAGTCGGGGTGGTTTTAATAAGACTCCGATTGCTGTGAATTTACCAGATATATTAATTAAATTTTGATTTATCCTATGTGTTGTTCCTTGAATGTGATTGGCAGCTTTCTTTTATAAATGCAGGAAGGTTAATAGTGGATTCCAAATATTCTATGCTGTTTTCTAATCAATTATTAAAACAGTGCATTCCAATGGCTTAATTTACTACAAATTTCTTCTTTATATTTTTATTATATTATACCTTTACCACTTCATACTCAAATTTTGATTTAGTATTTACTAGTACTTCTATACTTCTTTGAAATTTTTAAATCATATGTAATCACGATAGATTACTCAAAAATCTCATTATATATGTAATTTTCAACGTTATTCTTAAACATTGAAAAATACATCCGCACTCAATGTAAAATTAAAATTAATCTCCTCTTATTTACCTTGATTACCTAGCCGATATTTTCATACTTTCAAATTCTCCAATCAAAATTCACCATATCTTCATTATATTCAATATACCGGGCTCTTTTTTTATCATTACACATAGCATTTTCCCTATGTGTAATGATAAAAAAAAAATTGTCAATGCATTAGCGATATAGTCACTGTATAGTAGACAACCAGTTATACACTAATGAAGAATTTACGTATAATTAATTTTTAAATCAGGTTGCCATGACGGGAAAAACATTTTTTATGTCTAATATTTCTGAATTTTTATTCAAACATAAGTCATAAATTAAATACATTTTATTAAAAAATAGATAACTTATTTATAAATCATGGATAAATACAACAGAAATGAAATGGTGGCTATAGTAATGTGGTACCAGAAAAATAATAGTTTAAGGCAAGTTAGAGACATGTTTCCCGTCAATTATCCAGACAGGCCTATACCTTGTGCAAAAACAATTCTGAACGTTTTTAAAAAATTTCAAGAAAATGGTTGTGTTCTAAATTCTCACAAAAAAAAAAATAGAACCAATCATGTTCCAACAGAAGACATGAAATTAAATATCCTGTGTTACGTAGAGGAACGGTCTGTAGGATCGCTTTTAGATGTAGCTAAACATTTTGGAGTATCGTACAGTTCGGTATACAAAACTCTGAAAGAATTTAAATATAGGCCATACAAAATATCAAATCATCAAGAGCTTTTCGAAGAGGATAAGATAAAACGAACTGAGTTTTGTGAAATAATGTTTAACATGTTAAATGAAAACCAAGAAATTTTAAATAAAATAATTTTTAATGATGAGGCTACATTTACCGTAAACGGTGAAGTCAACTCTCAGAACTTTCGGTTTGTACCCTACATTTATCCATGAAAAATTATTAAATTTCCTATGCATTAATCCATTAGGTACTGGTCCCGTACAAATCCTCACGCTCAAAACCTGACCCTAACACAGTACCCTCAAAAAGTTAATGTCTGGATTGGAATAATAAGCGATAGACTTATTGGCCCATTTTTTATTGACGGTAACCTCACTGCAGTGAAATATTTGAATTTGTTGAGAGACCATATCATTCCATCAATTGAGATGATGAATGTTGATGAACCCTGGTTCCAAATGGATGGGGCCCCGCCACATTCTACTAACGCTATCAGGAATTTTTTAAATAACTTATTTCAAAGACGGTGGATTGGTAGATGTGGTCCCATACTATGGCCTCCAAGATCCGCTGATTTATCTCCAAATGACTATTTTCTTTGGGGTTACCTAAAAAGTAAAATTTACAACAATGCACGAATACGCAACTTGAATGAACTAAAAGAGCGTATACGTACTGCATGTAATGGAATAAGGCCAGAATTTATTAGAAATACACTTCGTTGCTTTCAAGATCGCCTTGCTTATTGCCTTGAAAGACAAGGTGGACATTTCGAGAACTTGTTATGATATTAGACTTCACATTTAAGTTCGTTTAATTGTTATAATAAACTTAATATTTTGTTCCAAGTGATATTCTGCATTTTCTTTATTATTAAAAACATAACCTAATTCTTCTAAGCTTTATTTTGCTCTGTATCGCCCAGTGTTACCAGTACAAGTATTATTGCCGAATCAAATACTTTCGCGCTAAATTTTAACAGTTTCGTAATAAATGTAAAAGGTTTTATGTGCGCTGCAAAGTTTAATTTTTCCGTACAAATAATTTGTGGTAGAAGTAAGAGAAACGGATCTCCAGAATATTATTTTATTTGTATCGGCCAGTGGGAAATGGCGGGAAATCCTTAATGTAGCAATTATGATGTTGACGACGTGATATATTTCGAATTTTAAAATTGTAAGAAAAATTGTACAAACTTAGTTATTTACGATATAATTGTTAAAAAGTGCTATTTTATTTTGCGAGTAAGATTTGCGACAAGAGGGTGATTAGGAACTGGAGCAATTTAAAATAAGCAAAATAAAATAACATTTTAACACGTGTATCGTACAGTGTTTCTGCTACAAACTCAATTTTTATTTTAAAATTTTAATAAAAAGTTTAACGAAAATGACTGATAAAAATCTTATGACAGCTTGTCAAAATACGAGTGTATAACTGGTTGTCTACTATACAGTGACTATATCGCTAATGCATTGACATTTTTTTTTATCATTACACATAGGGAAAATGCTATGTGTAATGATAAAAAAAGAGCCCGGTATGTAATTCTTTTGTAATCATATTAGACTATTTATATCTCGTTTAACTGATAGAGAACACATTATTAAATTCATTTTGCATTTTAAAAATCTAATTCTAATACCTTACATCACATCTTTTATCATATTTAGATTATATACATCATGATCTGTCAAAATCTAAAAAAATGCTCATTATTATATTTTATTTTTCATTCCTGTTTTAACCAGAAGCGATATGACACCTGCTAAAGAAAGGAACCGCTTTCCTTTTTCTTCTAACTCCATTTATCTATGTTATTAGATAGAGATACGCATTTCCTATTATTATTTTTTAATAAATACTATCCACTGTTGAATAATAATCTTCAATCTTGCACGCGTTGTTTATTCGAGTAACTGGGAACTACTAGTAAATACACGAGTCCCAAAGCCGATGTTTGCGATTTGCTCAAGTTTTCACGTTAAACAATTATCGTAAATAAACAGCTGGAAAGCAACTACAGAGTATATACGGGCGTATGATCTTTTGTTGGTTTTGCATCAAACAGATATGTTTAGCTTTCTCTAACTGGTATTCTAATTGTAAGATAACATCATGGCTGCTATTCAAAGACTATCTATTCATGTCCAACTATAATTTAATATAAAAATATACATCACCAATATTAAATGCCACAGGTTCCATCTTTGTATTTCGAAGAAACTTCTCAAATACTTTATTACATTTTCTTTCCAAATATAATACCCTCATCACGTAATATTATATTAAATACAAGTTTCATAAGACATGACTTTGCGCACGCATTCAAGTTTAGAAGAGGTGTCGCTTGCGGCAAGTTCTTTAAAGAACAAGTTCCCCAAAGTATCTTATAAACCGTGTATTTTATACTATATTTTCTATTTCGGGAATTAAAAGTGCAAGAAAAAAAATAGGAGACATGTTCTATTCGAACATTTTTAGAAATTTAGTTTTTTAGAAATTAGTTACACTGAGTTTTTAATTAGAACATTTTAAATATTTGAATGTCGGCAGTGTTGAAAACTAAATTTAATAATAATATTAGAAATTTTACCATCCAACTCTGTTTAACAATTTATATCGTTAATTTGTCTAAATAAAATCTTAGCATGTGTCTTTTTTATTCTTTTTACAATTTCAACTGGACATGGTTGTTACATTAAAACATTTTTTTCTAAGGTTGGTCTTCTATAAACTTTTTCAATTTGTGTAAAACTATATCTTCACTTTTAACTATTTTTTCTTGTTAAAATTCAGCTTTTAAATACATGTTGCTTCGTATTTATACGAAAGCACAATTGACATTGACCTTTCTACCAAAACCGAAGAAACTATTTAAATATTATTTCATTCCAGAAGCTCTTTATTTCTTTTACCAATGAGGTTAAATCTAAGTGAAAATTCATAATTTTAAAATAAATCCGCTGCTGATGTTTCACATAAATCATTAAGTAATCATTAATGTACAGTCCCTATCATAAATTTTATGCCTCTAATATAAATTACTCTTTAAATAATGTTATTTTTTTGTTCTCATATTTTTTTCACAAGTACCTATTATTTACAATAAATTATTCTCAATATATAACTTTTTCCTAAATATTAATGTATTTATATGTGTACATGTAAGTTGTACCATGATGATGTATATCAAAATACAACCCAGGAATTTCTGTGAATACTATCAAAGAGTATAGAAATAGCGAAGTGAATAATTCTGGCAAGGATTATAAGTAGTTCTGAATGGTTGTTTACATAATAGAATTTTCACCATAAATGTGCAGGAATCTTACTGTTTTCCTACTTGCTTTGGATTCAGAAATTCAGAGTATTTTACCTACTTTTTCTTATTTGGTAAATGGACTCAGGAACTTGAATTGCTCTTATTTAATAGGAAATAAGTCCCTAATACCTTTTGTTTGGATTTCGAAATAAAAATTCAATTATCGACCAAGTGCACAGAATAACAGAAAAAATTGAAAAAGCATATGAAGAGAAAAAATTTTGCTCAGCCATTTCTCTAGACATAGCCCAAGCTGTCGATAAAGTATGGCATGCAGGACTAATGAATAAAATCAAAAGCATGTTACCAGGACAGTATTCAGGTTTAATAGAATCCTACATATCCGGAAGAATGTTTCGCGTTAAACAACAAGATAAATACTCTAACATAAGAGAAATAAAGGCAGGCGTACCCCAAGGCAGTGTCTTGGGACCAATCTTATACCTACTGTATACATGCGATATCCCTCAAACAAAAAATGTCACCATTGCGACCTCTGCTGACGACACCGCTATTCTGGCTATCGACACAAATAGTGAAGAGGCAACGAAAAACCTCCAACAGGCGAGCAATGATGTAAATACCTGGACCAAGAAATGGCGTGTAAAGATCAATGAGAGCAAATTGGTACACGTTAACTTTGCTTATACGCAGAATACATATGTACCGATAACAATTAATGACACAAGCATTCCAATACACTCCAAAGCAAAGTATCTTGGAATGAACTTGGATGTGGAGCTCCGGTGGGCGGAGCATGTTAAAAAAAAGAGGAAGGAATTGAGCATCAAATATAAGAAAATGTACTGGCTTCTTGGAAGGAAATCCCAGCTGTCGGTACACAATAGGCTACTTCTTTATAAACAAATATTGAAACCCATATGGAATTCAACTATGGGGTTGTGCAGCAAGGAGTCATATCGACAAAATTCAAACATTTCGAAACAAGGTTTTGCGAAATATTGTGGATGCCCCATGGTACTACCGGAACCACTATCTACACAGAGACTTAAAAGTCCCAACAGTAGTGGAAGAGATCAGCAGAATTGCAGCGAAGCATGAGGAGAGACTCCATGGCCACTAGAATGCTGAGGTTCTGCAAATGCTGGATAATACTCAACTAATACGTAGACTGAAACGAACCAAACCATTCAAGTTGGTGTAGTGTACAGCGTGTGACGCAGTGACAGTGTCAAAGCAGAGCATTGTGTTAGTGCAGTCAAACCACGAGAACATCAGTATTTTATTTGAGAACCTGAGGGAAACCACTGGGGATTTCTTAGCAGATAAATGTTTAGTTTTAAGAAATCAAAATAAAATTGTAGGTTAGTCATACGTGACTAGTAACAATAAAAAAATAAATAAAAAAAAATAAAAAAAAAATAAAAAAAAAAATTTGATAGGAATGCAATCAGAACTGTTTATAATTTATAAGTTATGAATACTATCATAAGCTATCTCATACATTTGTAAGGTTAGTTTTCTATAAACTTTTTCAATTTGTGTAAAACTATATTTTAACTTTTAACTATTTTTTTCTTGTTAAATTTTAGCTTTTAAATACATGTTGCTTCGTATTTATGCGAGACGCTCTTTATTTCTTTTACCAATGAAGTTAAATCTAAGTGAAAATTTATAATTTTAAAATAAACCCGCTTGTGATGTTTCACATAAATCATTAATTAATTAGTAATGTACAGTCCCTATCATAAATTATATACCTCTGATATAAATTACTTTTTTAATTTTGTTATTTTTTTGTTTTCATATTTCTTTTCACGAGAGTACGTAAGCAAGTTTTATTTACAATAAATTATTCTTAATATATAATGTCTTCCTAAATATTAATGTATTTATATCATGATGTATATCAAAATACAACCCAGCAATTTCTGTGAATAATATCAAGGGTATAGAAATATAGAAACTCATTTATAAATGAACGAAAGTTTAATATTCATTTAAAGACAACAGTTGGCATAGATAATAAGTATCTATCATAAATATTTAGCAAAAAATATCTTATCGCTTTTAATAACAAATTAGTTCTGAAAATATAAAATATCCTTTCTATCTGAAAACTTTTAAATTAGATACAAAAATATGTTAATGGACGCAGTAAAATATTCCCGGAAGGTTTAAATATAAAACTGAACAAAACTCATTATAGCAACTCGATTTATTAAAGTTTAGAATTTCCCCAGAGTTTCACATTCGTGCAAGTCAGAGTAAATGCGAAATATACATATACGAATACATACGTATATAAATAGCAAAGATGCAACTAGAACTAACTCATTGTCAGTAGTAATGTTCCCAGCCTTGGGACCTATTTATTTCTCCTTACTATAAAGAAGACGTATTATACAAGCAATAATACAACATTTATTGGCACACTGTTCATATAACCCTTTGTTTATCGATAAGTAAGACTAATATATTATTATATATATATATAATATTTTCGTGAAGTGTTTCACTACTAGAGGTTACCAGATACTATAAGTGTGGGGTCGAAATGTGTAATGATTTCCGCGACTAATTTTCTCTCGCTATTATTATCGCTTTTGTTCTTATTATAACTGAATGGTTGTTCTTTTTAGATTTTTTGTATTATTTTTAAAGTTTCGATTTGATTTGCGAATTAGACAAACATATTAATAGTAATAGTAATTAGTAAATTGACAGATAAAGGATTATATTTGTTCGACAACTATATGTGCAAATAAAAATGTTCTTAATTAGAAAATATCTCATGTAAACAAGGTTATTAACACTTCCTATATAAACCATGTCCAAGGCTAAATTGTCACCAGTGCTAATGTCCTCATTAGTGTAACTACAAAGTTGGTTAAAATAGCATGTTGTTGGCATTTTACTTTCTTATACTATACGCAGTATGAGGAAGTATTGTGATGACAAAAAATTTCGACCTCGAAATTTATGCATATATCCACACTTTAGTCCCCTTACAACAAAAAAGTGTTATTTGAAAAATCTCTCTCTCTCTCTCTCTCTCTCTCTCTCTCTCTCTCTCTCTCTCTCTTTCTCTCTCTCTCACTCTCTCTTTCTCTCTCTGTGTGTGTGTACTTTAGTGAAAAAATATTTTGTCGGTTAATAAATTTCTAGAGAATACGAACGTACTCCAAAGTAAATTTTATTTTTTTATAACAATTTTCTTTGAATTTTCTAGAGGAAGTAGGTTCTTTACTCTTCCCGAAAATCAGTTTTTGTCGAATATGTCACAAATCATGCATTCTAAACAGATAAGCAGCCAAATTATGAAATTTTTAAAATTAAATGGTAATTGATTGAATGGCATTTTTTGCAAATATCTCCCAAATTATACATTCTATAGATATATTAAGTGTAGAAAGTATTCAAAGCTGGATTTGGAATAATTTTTGTATAAAATATTTCAAAATTCATACCAGAAGTAACACTTTTGCTCTAATCTAATAACAGGTTTTAGCAAATATTTCGCAAATTATGCATTCTATACAGATTTATTAAGAGTAACGTGTAATTCATAAGAATGGAGTATAATATTATATGTTATTTGCGAGGTTATTTGTGATACTTCCATCGTTTTGATTCTGAACAGCAGACGTTTCGGCGGACATTACGACTAGCGTCTTCAGGGTACCTCTATAAAACGCTGTTTCTTACCAAAAACTAAACTAAATTGGTGTTTTAAGGTGAATTTTTGTGTAAAACACTTATGACTGTTCTAAGTGTCCTGAAGACGAAAATAAGCGTGATGTGCATCTATCAAATATTTTCATAACTTACTACTTGTGACGTTCGTGAATTAAAATGAAAAAATGGCCATAATTTATTTATCTAAAAAAAATAACTATTTCAAGTAGCACATCATGTGAATCGCTAAGAAAAGACGTTTTTTATAAAGTCCTGGCCTACGATGGTTTGCATTAGAAAAAACAAAAGTTTGTGTCAAAACTCAAAAAATATAGCTAATTAAAAAAATAGGTATAGAACTGTAGTATTTAGCATAGCATTTCCTACAACTTTTTCTTTACATATTTCTTCTAAAGTCAATATTAACGGAACTACAGGTACCAAACGAAATAACAAAAGTAAATGTTTTGCAATCTAGTAAGCCATGCACTTTTTCCAAAAAACGAAACCCTAATTAAATAGAGCTATTAAAACTGTAATTCTTTTGCCAAATAAGCGAAATTGTATCTGTTGTAGTTTCCGAGATCCCCATACTAAACAACGGAAAAGAATCACACTTTATACCTGGTGTCCCAGCGTATCGGTAAAGTCTATTATAGGTATTTAATAATGTAGATAGGAAATAATTTTTAATGCAAAAGTTTAGATAATCATAACTTCCACAAATTTAAAAATATTTTCATTTATACACAGTGTTCGACAACGATGAAACAACACAAACTTATGTTTTTTAAACGAAATACTATGCATTTTTTTTAGATTTTATGATAGCCCTTGAAGGGCTAATTAAATTGACATGAACTTGTATTTGTCCATTTTCAACTGTTTCTGATATATGGCGATTTCTCGCTAAAAATTGTACAACATTTGAAATGTTGCTATGAAATAACGACTGATGATGAAATATCCATTATGGGCTCAATTAGTAGAGATATCTTTTCAGTACATCAAATTAATGTTTATTTCGACATATCTACGCATGTTCTTTAGAATTACATTTGCATTACAATACCACTCGTTAAAGTTAAAAATTCTAAAAAAAATTAAATGGAACATCCTGTATATTTATATGTCATTGAAAAAAGTACATCAAATTTACTGATTAAAAATATATACTTTATTCCACCTGTGGCCGTTATTGCAAAAGTTATAGGATATTATATCTGAATAAACCCCTTTACGAGACTTAAAAATATGAGCTGCCATGACTTGCACTACAACTATAACTAAAATTAATCGAAAAGAGTTACTTCTATTTTCCTTTTACAAATAAGTAATTCTTAGTAAAATTTTAAAACTCATAAGAAGTTTGGAAGGCCATGAATTAGCAATAATATAAAAAATATCGCAGACGTTGTGTGTCAAAAATTGTTTAAACGTTAAACTTAGATTTATAGTTTCAGTTTAAGGGGATGTAAGTACATGAATTTACGTTATGTGCGAAATGAAATATTTAAACTTGGAATTAATAGATATGATCTATGTTTTGGGGAAAGTGATTGTTTGCTGGCACAAAGATATACAATCAAAAATATCCAAATATGTGACTGCCATCAATGAGTGTTTTTAAAAAATTGTTAACGATTTGAAGAAGCTGGCAGTATTCCATATGAAAAAGGAGCAGACTTACTACTGCCATAGAAAACGCAGATGCACAGAAGGTTCTTTTGTTATGCGTTCAAGAAAATCCTCATACAAGTGTGCGTAACCATTTTAGGGTCCTTAATGTTAGCAAAAACTTTATTAAGGGAACCTTAAACAAGATTTTTTAATTTGTTATATGATAACATATAATTAATGTGATGCTTAAAAATAGTAACTTATACATTCTTCATGATATTGCGAAAGTTATAGAAGTTTTCAATAACATACATTTAAATACTTGTATTGACGGTTTGCTTTTCAAGTGAAGTTATAAATCTAAGTATGACTTCCTTAATTTTAAAGTAATTTAAAAGTTAGTCCAAGTATGATGATAAACAATTTTACACAGAGCGACTGCGATATTTTGACTATTGTTAATTCAGGAATTTCCAAACTTTTCAATTTATGAGTTTTAAAATTTTAATAAAAATTACTTATTTGTAAAAAGAAAATATTAGAAATATAATATTAGATTAATTATGCTAGGTGTAATTAAGTCATGGCAACTCATATTTTTAAGTCGTAAACTGGTTTATTCAGATATAATTTCCTATAACTTTTGGAATATCGCCCACAGGTCGAAGAAAGTATATATTTTTAATTAGTAAATTTTAAGTACTTTTCAATGACATATAAATATACAGGGAGTTCCATTTAATTTTTTTTAGAATTTTTAACTTTAGCGAATGGTATGTAATTCTAATGAACATGCGTAGATATGTCGAAATGAACATTAATTTCACGTACTGAAAAGATTTCTCTACCAATTGAGCCTATAATAGGTATTTCATCATCAATCATTATTTCATATCAACTTTTCGAATGTAGTACAATTTTTAACGAAAAATCGCCATATCTCAGAAATTGACAAATACAAGTGCATGTCAGTTTAATCAGTCCATCATGGGGTATCATAAAATGTAAGAAAATGCATAGCATAAGTTTGTGTTGGTTCGTCGTTGTCGAATACTTTTGTATAAATGAAAATATTTTTAAATTGTAGAGCTTATGATTATCTACAATTTTTATATTAAAAGTTATCCGCTACCTAGATTGTTAGACTCTAATAATAATCTTTACTCGTTACGCTGGGACACCATGTATATGACTGAGTATGACTTTACCAGTGAAAAGAGTAACAAAAGTTATAATAATATATAAACTGACAAATAAAGTATATGTTTATACATAAATAAAACTCATCTATGTATCTATCTCTAAGGTACAGAAAGTTTGGAAACCACTGCGTTAAGGCAAAACGGAACATTGAAAGCAGAAATGCATTGCTATAACATCAAATATTTTATCATAAAGAATTCCTACAGCACAATTTACCCCGGAACACGCAAATAAGTTCTACCATTCGCAGCCTCTTATTATTTAGTTCATAGTTTAACAAATATAATGTTTTATTCTAACGATATTCCCAGATAGTTTATCTCTTTAATTCAAAACACAAAACTCACAGGCTACATCTATATTTCATAAGGCGACGCAACTTACGAAAGATATATATGATTTCCAACAAATTCTCCCATAGTTTCCCCAAACGTTCCTATTTTTTTATTTGCTCACCAGGCCGGGAGAAAAACACAGACGTGACTTGTCATTCCAGATATTGCCGGAGAAATGACATTTGTCGAAGGAGCGAGAAAACTTTTTTTGTTGTATATCGGGGCACCATCAATCTTTCCCGTGTCCTTTAATTGCGCGCGAGATAAAAAAAAAACGAAGCGGCTGTCCATAGGCAGAAAACGAAAAACGGGTGGGCCCTTTTATTCTCGACACATCTTCCGACAGGAGCTCTGCTTTTCCAGCTCTTTTTCCAATTCCTTGCGAGCTCATTAATTACGATTCCTGGAGGTTGGGCGTAAGCTCGACGTTTTGCGAATTGACTAATTATGCGGGACATTTTAATTCATGCAGTTGTGTACATTGGAAACTGCACAAGCTGCATTGCAGTTGCCTATATTCACGCCCATTTTAGTCGAATGGAATGAAAAGTGATTCTGTGACTTGATTTTAATTAAATATTTGCAATTTCAAATTACCTGTACTGTATAATTTATTCAAGATGACTTTCGACAAAGAAAGCTTATGATTAATGATAACAAACATGCGGACGTAATACCAATTTAATAATAATTAAATAAGAAACATCTTTCGCAAATGGAGTACTTCATATATCGATGGTGCCAAAGGGGCGAACGCGCCAATTTTACGATTTAAAGCTTTATGTACCAAAAAATAAGTTACCTACTGTAAGATAATGTTGGCGAAAGGATGATCGTATTTGGTGGAATAAACGTGGTGATAGTAAAATAGTATATTACATATTAAAGTTGAGAAGATGACTATTATTGCCCAAGTGACGAGATTAAATTTAATTTAAGCCACAAGGGCAATAATAGTCTTCTCAACAGCATGTATACTATTTTTTGTACCAGTACTCTAATTGGATCTTGAAACTTTATAATTATTAACAAATTTACTCATGTAAGAATGCCCTTGTAATAAAACTTCATATAAACAAATAAATAGGCTATATTTTGATGTTGACAAATAAGTTTTGTCATAAATACTGAAACTAAAAGCCAAGTATTTATTAGATTATTTTTCATTCCATTTATAATATCTGAAGAGTTTAGATGTACACCACTCGAAATGCACGAGATTGCAGAACGGGCAGTTGAGTATTTGCTTCCGCATAAATCTAAACACTTATATATGAAACCATATAGTATTTAAAAAAATGGTGTAATTCCAAAAATACAGTAGTAATTTCTGAAAACGTACTTCTGGCTTAATTTCAAGAATATTCAAAAAATAAAAAGCCTCGATTTTATGGACGCATTATTCAATGTTGAAAGATACACTTGGTCTAAAAGAGGATATTAACATATCAAAATATTTTAAATTAGTTGCCCTATTAAAAAGAAAAAATGAAAATTATAAGCCCAAAAAATCATTAGTATTTACTCAAGAGGAAATTATAAAATTCCTTACTGAGGCACCCCACTCATATTACATTGCAATTAAGGTAGTATGTTTCTATATTAGTACTTTGAAATTATTGACAATTTATAACGCTGTAGACTGCTTTTGTCATTGGTGTTGCTGGTGCATGCCGACGTGATGAGCTTTGTAATTTATTAATTTCTGATGTCATCATGAAAGATGATTTAATTATTATTCACATCCGCAATAGCAAAAATGGTTCGTCTCGAAAGTTTGTAATAATGGAGCCACTTTGGATCAAAATAATTAAAAACCCTTTAAAAATTAGACCAATTCCAGATATAACAAAATTCTTTATTAGTCTGCGTAATGGTAAATGTACTAGACAAAACATTGGACATAACACAATAAGACAGATGCCAAAAAAAATTGCCGTTTACTTAAATTTACAAAATCCACAGTTATAAACTGGTCAAACTTTCCATAGAACCTCGGTTACACTTTTAGCTATCAATGATGGTAATATCCTTCAGTTAAAACAACATGGTGGTTGGAAATCTTCTAGTGTAGCTTAAAGTTATATAGAAGATTCCCTAGTAAATAAAAAAAGATATAGCATGTATGTTACAAGGTCTACCTACATCTACTAACGCAACTACACCTGCAATAAATACAGGAGTTTTTGATATGAATCAAATTCCATCAACATCAGCAGTACAATCAGGATCTATTTGACTGAAGATATCGTAAATACTTATGGAATTAACTCAATTAATAATACTGTCATTAATGTGCCTACAGATCTATCCTGGTTTTTCAAATAGAATTGAACCATCAATAAATTTGACATGCCATAATTGCACTATCAATTTTTATAAGTAAATTAAATAATCCTTTACATCTGTAATAGTTACATGTTATATTGTTTCCATATTATACTATCATACATATTTTGCTATTGTTAACCTAAAATACAGTTATTTACTTTACCTTAGAGGTAGAGCATTTATAAGTTTTAGATTCTAGGTATTATTTATGGTATAAATCGACGATGATATGCGGATATACGAATATGAAACTGGCCAAACAATGAATTCTGACGGTTGACATATTACTGCGATTGCATGGTTGCGGCATGCATTTTATTTGTAGTCATTATTCACCTAGGTCAATAATATGCTCATTATTTACCTGTTATTAGTTCAGGTGGAGAAATGACATTTCATGGCGCTTTATTATGTGTAAAAATGCTATGATTTTTTACTACTGGTACAAAAAATACATTTTTCCTTTGGGGGAATGTGTTCAGAACAATCCGTCCAAAAGGACGAAAGGGCAAAATTATAATGCTTTATATAGGCAGCATAACCTAAAAATAGTTTTGTTCGTTGATTGTATAGTGCGTATGCGATACGGTACGAAAGAATTGTTAATTATGTCTAGTAGGACAGAGCGAATACTAAAATTGGCTCGTAATATTGATAAACGAACAAGTAGTGGTTCAACTGATGTATCATTGCCGGCAAAATGTTATATGGCATTAGAGAATTTGGACGTTATTACGGGTCAAATTCCGGCAGTAGTAGTAGTATCCGATGTAACTCACATAAGTACAAGTTCTTCTTTACTCTTAAATAGTAGTGAAACAATTATTATTGAAATGTAAACTTCTTTGGGCGCGTTGCGCTGATTGTAGGCACTGAACAAGACTGACCCGTCACGCTCGGATATGTAACGCTCGTTCGGGTAATGTCGGCTCGAGTCGACTAAGAGAACAAGATGATAAATATATCATATAGAGGTATTTAATTTCAATTAAATTGAAATTTAAATGAATAAATAAATTCATGTCCCAGAGCAGATGTGAACCGGAGCCGCCTGGGTGAGAGGCCGGCACTTAACCATTAGATCAAGCGCGGGGATCGTAAGCGAGTATTCATATCGTCTATTTATATATATACATACGTCCAACCGACCGTTACATGGGAGAGTATGACGCATCAGTCGTATAATACGTTATTGAATATTATACGCGTGTGTACATGTATAAATGTAATAAATGTGCGAATACGTTTTATTTAATACGTTACTTAATATTATACGCGTGTATATCGTATTATTAACCTCGCCTTGATGAAGTTTACACTTCTGCTGTGTGGTTTTAAGCACACCCATTTTCTTGTTATTATAGATTATAGGACCAGTCGCTGCAAGTATTTTTTTGATATTCTATCTATGAATTACAGGGCTCTCGTTTTTTTCGTAATTAGACAGGACACCTAATGGTACAAAGAATAAAAACAACAGCTCAAAATTATGCAAATTACTTACAATCTGATGTAAAATATCAGGAATTAGACGTATATACACCATTTATCCTTACTGCATCTGAAATTAGATTATTGTTATTATTTTTAACAAGAACGATTTTCTATACCTGCTGAAGTCATTGCACCTCAAGAAAATAAGCAACTAGCTGATCCGTTTAATGAAAATCTAAGTGAAATCGAAGCAGATAGTGATTATAGCCTGCAAAATAATGAATTTAATTCTGACTCTTACGGCGCAGAGAAGCCAAATAATAATAGAAAAGATAATAATATTATTAGCAATTCTAAAAATGGCAGAGAAAGTTGTGCTTATGGGATCAAAAAGAAAAAAAAAGGAGAACAAAAAAGAAATTCGTAAAATTAAAAAACTTAAAAAGGAAACTTACATAGGAGACAGAAATATTGGAAAATCAAAGAAGAAGATTAAACAGAACCACTGCGTAAGAGGATGCCCTAATGAATGTAATAAATTCAGCAAAGAAGATAGAAAATCCATTTTTGATAAATACTGGTCCCTCAGTCATCAAAGACAGAGATGACTTTTTACTCAACTACATAGATGTTCATGAGATCAAAAGAAAAAGGGTTAAATCGCAAAGCCGAAAGTCTCTTACAAGAGATACATTATTTACCAAACCTAAATGGAAAATGAAAGATTTGTTGATGATTTTTATAGATACATTAGATGTAACAGATAAGCTTCTCCATTATACTGAAACTGATAGCCGTGATATGAAGACCTCGAAAATTGATGAACGTGAAAGCATATCTCAAAAAATGCTACTGCGAGCGTCGATACAGTGGTTTCGTTCACTAATGAACTACCGGCAGTTCCATCGCATTATTATAGGAAGGATACTACCCGAAAATAATTGCCAAATGACTTTCGAAATGTCTCCAATTTGTATTGTATATTTAAGGAATAACTTGCCACAGAATATAATACAAAAAGCAAAGTTAGTTTGCGATTTTTCAAAAAAATAATTAAAAGCTAAGTTAATAGAGGTTTTCACATGTCAAAAAAAGGCGTTACTTGTAAAAAACATAAAAGTAATAAGAAAACATGATTCAGGATGAAGAAGATGCATACAATGAACACGAAAAAGATCTCACAAAAGCTAGATTCATCAAATTGGTCGTCTATATATTTCTAGAACAGTTTCCTCCAATTTTCTCAAAACAACAAAATGGTGCAATCGCACTTTTGGCAAAATGCCATCGATATATCTTCTTTCTAAGTAAGCATGAGATTTTAGTTTAATCTCATGGATAGTGCAATATGAATGTCAACTCAACGTTAATAATACCATTTGTTATAAATATAAATTTTCTCTGGTTCTTCGCTCCTGAATAATAGAGACTCTACCCTGTCTCAGAAAAAAAAAGTATTTTAAATATCCCGACAAAACAGAATACATAGCTTAAAATACAGTAGACAATTTTATATGACATGTGAATAGTATGAGAGAACATATAGTGTAGTAATATATCAACTACTTTCAATTTTATTATTTCTTTCAAAACGAGTAAATTTATGTTAATAAAATGATTGTACAAAAGTAATATTTTGGAATAATATGTAAAATCTACTTGAAGATAGGATTGAATGCGATGTTTAACATAGCCTATTCTGGTAAACAAAACAAAATTTCAGAAAATTTTCCTTTTAATACGAAAGTAATTGCTTTTGTAACATATACGTTGAAATTCAAGGTGAATAGAAAAGAGAGAGCACTCTTTGACTTAATATTGTGAATTAGAATTAAAGTTAGAAGAACTATATCATTTTTAACTAGGGATTTAGCTGCTTTGTGTTTCATTTATAACTTAAAATGGTTAGATGTGCCGATTTTCATTATATCAGTTGAAAGTAAAGTAAAGTTGTAAATACAAGTTGGTATATACATCTATAATTTGATCTTTAACTTATCATTCAAATTTGTTGATTCAAGGTTTTCAAAAGAAAAAACATTGGAAGAAATCTGTGGATAAAGACGCAGGTCCAATTTCCAAATGAAAGTAGTAGACTTTGTTTTAAGCGTTTTGAGGAGGATTGCCTTAATAAATATATAATTGCTACGTTTTAGTGAATGTGCTACACAATCACGAACACTGTGAAGCAAATCTATGTGTTATTAAATATTTGAACCATAGAGTAAGAATGAATTACCTTTTATCAAGACGTCCTTAAGAACATGCGGAAAAAATTTGCTGTTCGTTGGTAAGTGCATTACTTCAGAGCAACTGCACCGATTTGACTATTTTTTAAAAATAGTCTAAATATGGTTTTTAGGGAAAGAAAAATCGGAAAAATGGTCCGGAAAATTGGAAAATTCGAGGAAAACTGAAAATGCTTTTTTCTATAGGAGTTTTGTACGCACTTTCGATCATAACTTACGATAGGAACGCCATATTTGATTAATTCTTTTATTGTTTTGTTCGTTGTACTTCCGGGATGGAAATAACTCAATTGAATGTTTTCAATTGAAAACAAAACCTTGAATATCTGGAGAAAAATTTGGAAGAAAGCATTCCAACCTAAATTAAAATAAAATTGCATTTGTTTTTAGTTTTGTGTTGTTTAGTAATCTGTCCATCAAATGAAGTGATTTTATTTCTATTTATCTATCAATTTTTCGTCACTGTGTAACCGATTGGCTTGATTCACAATCTGACAATCAGCTATCAAACGATACGTAGCGAAATAAATTGCAGTAGTAATAAAATAACTACATTTTTTATTTCTATTTCACTAAACCAACATATATTCGTTCACAGCTATGCTAGAATCCGATAGGTGGCGCTGTAATCAAGTTATTCACAAATTCTGTATTTATGAACTAAAATGGCTCATGTTCACAAAATATGTAGGTTTAATAATCACAAAATTTGGATCCGATAGGTGGCGCTATGGTCAGCTCATAGCGCCACCTATCGGAAAGGGCAGAACAACGTCTGCCGAGCCAGGTATTTTTAAATAATATCAATAAAAGCTTATAGAAACAAATCATTGGTCTTACTACGACAAACCTTGAGCAGGTAAATTCAAACAAATACTCTTAAAAGTGTGAATCTATACAGGCTGGTTCACCGGGACCTGAATCGATCGACTGTGGAAAAACTATAGCTATGAATGACCTGAAATTTTGACTATATACTAAAGTCGATAGGGGCCATTTGCCTAAAATCTTTTCAAGATGGCGGCACTTCGGGCTATGCCGGAAGTAGACACCAACTTCCTAATTTTAAATAGAATACCCTGTATATTGTCAGGTTTTCAGATTCTACGTGAAATTCTAAATATATTTCATGTATAATGTCACATATCTAAGTGTATCCCTTTTTGACTTATTGAAATTCTTATGTTAAATTTGACGTTTGCAGGCAGAAAATCAATAGCACTTTTTCCATATAAAGATGAAATTATTATTTAATTTGAAGTAAATTCTCTCAGATAGATGGTCTAATTAAATATTGTATAAAATTGTTACAATTATTAATACAGAGTGTACGAATTATACGCCTGAAAACGAATTTGGAAAAATTGTCAAAAGACTTTTTTTTTTTAATGGGAAGCGGCAACTTTTATAATTTTATCTTATTCTGCATTAAAAATAAGGATCACTTTGTATAAATATGTCTATTATGCGTGCAAATGGCAAAACCAAAACAAAATAAAACAATAATTCCCTCCGAAAGAAAATAAAACGAACAATTTATGTAAGAAATCTAAAAGAGAGCTTGTGGCACGTTTTCTCATGCTTTAAGTTATATGTTTATTTACTTATGCAGCATATTACGGTCCTAAACTCGCTAATGGCGTGACAAGTTTTTCCGCCCGTTTGACTAGTGATTGCATTGCCGTCAGTTCGAATCTCACCCAGAGACAAATTCTTTAATTGTGTTTCCTTAATTATCAGTGCTAAAAGCAAAATAGTAATTACTATCTCTCTATCAATATTTAATCAAAAAGCTCGGAGTATTAAAGGTAATCACAACATACATATTCTTAAGTCTTACTCGTTCATAACCTTTACTTACAGTTCTAGGTCATTGATAAATCGCCCCTACAGTATATTTACATATTTTAGCAATTGTTTACATTGTTAGTTCACCTCCAGTGTACGTCACAGTATTCCCCAAACAAATATGCTCTGTCTCAATTCTTTTACCGAATGCAACATTCACTTTCGTAAGGAAAATATTCCCAATTGCCAGTATACGGTGGGGCTTTAAATCTTCGGTTATCTTCTTTTTCACGTGCACATCTTTCTTTTGTACGAAAAGCGAATTATTCACATACAGTCTTCTCCTTCTTTACATTACTTTCCGCCGGTCGTGGAAGTTTAGCCATAAATCGTTGCCTCACTTAGTTTTTCGAAACTTACCTCTGAGCTCATAAAGGTTCCACACCTTTTGTTACGTTTATATAGGAAAATGGTAACGTGTCCCCGAAATGAATTTTCGACGATGGGAATCGGTGACTTTTTCGACTTTATATGTCAGCGATTCTGTGCCCTGTACGATGTAACTTTAACTTAACAAATGACTCAGTCCAAATTGGTTCGTAGAAGTAAGTATAGAGACATTTTCGAATTTATTACGTTGACAAAAGGTGAGCTTGCAATATATTAAACGACGTACCATATTTAAATAAATTGAAAAAGACTTGGTAAGTATCCAAAAAGAAATAAAGGACTTTAGTGTAGAAATTTCAATTCCCCCTGTAACGATTTTTGGTTTGCTGTCTTCTTAATATTCCAGGATTGAATTAGAAGTTTAGTATGCAGTATCATAATTTATTGTATGTTATGTACTTTCAACGATTGATACCATTCTTATTGCATACCCTCATTTAAAACTAAATTAAAATTTTGATCATCTATTTGAAATACTATTTTTAAATACAATTTTCAACATAAACACCTGTTTAATACCAAGTATTTATTGTAGAGAATAACTACTATTATTACTTCTTTTAACAAGAGTTTACATTAGTTATTTTGAGTGCTGCGCAATGTACGAGAGTGAATCAAATATCAACGGACCTTCGCATCGTCATCAAGTTTCTTAAGAAAGAAACTTTTGGTCTCGCTGATATTTCGCGAAGATTACATAATCAATATGGGGGATTAACATTGTCCAAGACACCAGTGAAATTTTGGCATAAACAATTTCGTGGAGGATGAGATGCGTGCAAAACGAAACTCACCAACGCCGGCCAAAAAAAATCACCACTCATAAAACCATTTACCTAAGGGAAGAAAACATACAGATCTCGAAGGATGTAAAGTATCTAAGAATAACACTAGACTCGACACCTGGCAAATATCACGAAGAAAGCGATAACATCTCTAATGATAACTAGACGTTTACACAGGAAGCAATAGGGTTTAAGACCGGACGTGATATACTGGACATACAACATGGTGGTTAAACCTACTTTATCGTATGCCTCTCTAGTGCCGTAGCCTAAGACATAACAAAGAAAGGCCATTTTTCAACTAGGCAAGATGCAAAGACTCGCCTGTTTGGGCATAACCATATCAATGCGGACCACTCCAAATGCAGCCATGGAGGCCCTCTTGGGTCTCCCGCCTCTTCACTTTGTGATACAGGGGAGGCCAGGGTAGTAAAGCACATGGTAAAGCAATATAGCATTAACAGACCATTCGATGTAAACTTTCCAGAAAGGCTCGAATGGGAGAATGGTATGCTGGGTAGTAGCAGGCTGGACCAGACCTGGTACACAGACGGGTCGAAGACCGCAGCTGGCACTGGAGCAGGAATCTATTCTGGTAGTCCGAGAAAATACTATGCACTGGAGAAGTATGCATCTGTGGTTCTGGCAGAGGTGTAGGCTATACTCCAATGTGCTATAGAAAACAATAGGAATGCCGTCAGTCACCGGCGGATTCTTAAATTATCAGACAGTGAAGCGACACTAAAGGCAATATCAAGCCAAAAGGTGCCGTCAAGACTGGTCTGAGAATGCTTCGAAAAACTTAAATTAGTGGTAGTCCAGAATAAGGTAAAACTGATCTGGGTGCCAGGGCATAGAGGGATCCAGGGCAATAAAAAACCTGATGAACTCGCTAGGAGACGATTATAAACAAGACTCATAGACCCAGAACCGCCACTAGGTGTACCCAAAATTATAACCCGAAGCCACGTTAAAGATTGGGAAAAACATAAGCACTACAACTACAACGCGTCTTTTGAAAGGGTCATGCACCTGTCAAAGTACATCTGAACAGGATAGGCCTGTATTATGGAGACCTTAGTTGTAGACTTTGCAATAAGGAATCACAAACAATCAAGCATATCCTAGTAAACTGTGAGGCACTGGATCACAACAGGCAACGCATTTTTGGGCAACCGAATGTAGACCCAGAAATGCTCAAGAGATAGCCTGTACAGCCTTGTACAGGACACAACATTACTGGAGTGGATAACATAGATAACACAGGTCCAGCACAGTAAGCCTTATTGGCTGACGTGCAAACTGGAGACGTTAGTCAGACAGGCCTGGAAAAAAAACATTGATCATATTCGCGACCTTATTGCGACAGATCGTTGATTGACCATAGCAGAAATTCAACAAACAGTTGAAATAAGCTATGGTAGTGCCCAAATCTATCATTAGGACAAAACTTTAGGTTCGAAAAATTAAGGCAAGGTGGGTTAAATTTTTCAAAGGCTGCTGACACGTTAAGAAGCGAAAAAGGAGGTATTCTTACAAAGGCATGTATATAGAAAATAAGATACTGTTTATTTATTTAAAAATAATTCAATAAAAGTTATTAACAAAGATCGGTTCATATTTGATCCACCCTCTTATAAGAGCAACTCAGACTTTCAGCATGTCCAGATAATTTATTTGTCTAGAACCAAATACCTATTTATTCTGTAATAATAAGTTGATGATACGAAAGCAAGAAGTAATATTATCATATGAAAACAGTCGAAAATAACATAATACTCTATTTCATAGTTTATTTCTGTTAGAAATAGTTATTGAATATTTGTATGCAAATCATCGCATTATTTACACTCGTGAACAATGAATATTGTGTATCAGCTTCCAAATCTAACAAAGAGCTCTATGTATATCAAATTTCCGAATTAATGAAAATAACGGACCGAGGAGAAAATACATTATTTATGTTATATTCAAATCTATATACATATTATACATTGTTTGTTTGACATTCAATTTAGTTTAATGTTACTTTCTAAATATGTTTTATTAATAAATATATCTAATTATGTAATTTTGCAAAATGTTTCGAAATGGCAGATAATGAGATGGGATGAAATCAGGTAGCACATCTTTAATAGTAATTCAAACACACTGCTCAAAATTCTTGCTAATATGGAAGGCACAAACTGAATAAGTAATAAATAAAAACACTGTTATAAAAACAATAATGCAAGTATTAGAACACAAAATTTTATTTCTTAGAAACGTCGGCAAGAAAACTAAATAACAATTTTTTTTTACTTTATCACTTATTTCTACGTTTTCTTCTTATGGTTTGCATTCGATTTTTTATTACTTCCTCTCAACACCATTGGCAGAAATAACCTTCGATTTGATTCACAGTCTATTTTGCAATATGATAATCCTAGAATAAAAGTATGCCTTATTAACAATGTTTTCCTGAAAGTTTGTCTTCCACCACGACAGCAAAGATGACCTACCTTTACAGACAGTATATTCCTTGGAAAAGATGTCATTCTGTATGGATAAATATGATGTTTCTAATTATATTGTGCTCATTCTCCTTAAATTGTTCATTTTGCTGGCCGTTGTGAACATAGGGCCTTTCTGACACTAAAAGGGCTTTAAACTTAATAAGCATCATCAACATTTATTTGAATATAAATACGTCTCTTCAATTTGAAAAGTGCATTATTACTTATAACCCCACTTATAACAATGAGGATTATGTGGACAATAATAACTATGGTAGAGAACGTCAATGATAAATTTGAATTTGAAATTAGTGACTTCCCTAAAACGCTAACTTCACACAGAAACATTGAAAAGCGGGAATACGGCGATGGTTTGATAATTAACTTGGTTTGATATCAAATAAAACAATTTAATTTTATTAACCTACTTTATTTTGTGACATAGTCTCCTCGAAATTCAACGCACTTGTCCCAACATTTTTCCAGCTTCGGGATTCCTTTGCGGAAAAGAGTTTCGAAAGTACTACTGTATTTAATTTTTTACCAATTTACTTTTACCATTTTGCGCTATTAAACACCAAAGCACATATACGTCTCTACTCAATTAAACCAGTCTGTGACCTACTAGTAGGGTAAGTCCGGGAGAGTTCGACCACTTTTTGGGGGAAAAATTATAACTTTTTCTTTTGTTCTGCGATAAAAAAATTTTAAACCGTCAAAGCATTGCCCAAAGGGTTTAGAGACTATACAAAATATAATTTATGATATCATAGGAAAATAAATTTTTATTTTGAATAAAAAGTACAAACACTGCAACTGAGCGATCTCACCCGTATATCTGGGTTAGACCGACCACCAACTACGGGTGAGATCGACTACAAAAAATAACAAACGTATATCTTCGAACAGCATAATAATAATAGTATAATAAAAAAGTATTTTTTTATTTTTCCGCATAAATCGCAGAAATTCTCAAATTTCGAGCATGAAATATGAAGCCAACGACTGCAATTCACACATTAGATGCAGTCATCGTTCTTAGTGGTTTCAAAATAATTTTCCCCACACCCTACGCATTCATTTTCATCCCACTCTACTACTGATGTATCACTTTCCTGCAATACCGGACTTTCGCTGTCCGAATCTGAAGATGCTAATTGATTTTTCGGTTTAGTCACATTTCTTTTTTGAATTTGATAGTTTTTTTGTTTCTTTGTATTTTTTTTTTGTTCTTCTGAATCTCAATGCGATCTGAACTATTTAGAATGACTGCAAGCTGTCTACCTCGTGTTTTAACCACTGCTTTTGCACTAGTATTAGGAATTGGCGAAATAACGTTCTCCAACAATTTCCCTGGTGTGGGGTCAGCTGTTGCAGTGTAAAGATCTTGCGAACAGCCAGGCAAAGGTGATGAAATACGTTTGTTAGTTTCCTGAATGGTAGTGAACCGTGGCGCAGTCGAAGAAGGGGATGGATTTTTAGCCATACTACTAGAGTCATGTGATGTGGCTTCTGCATCTTGTTCCATTTGAATGGCAATATACGCGTAATCTGGAATGGCTTCTGGATTAAAAGGCGCAATGCCTGTGGCTCTAAAACCAGATATTCCATTTTCCGCAGTTGTGGCTTTACCCCAGGCTTTTCCCAAAAGGTTTCCAAATACCATCCTTGTTATTTTCCTATTTGGATTGGTTTTAAAGAAAGTGTTACAAGCCGCGTAGTAATTGTTTTTTATTGATTTAAAAAAGGGTCTGTCTCGAGGTTGTAGGTAATCCAAATGTTTGCATTTTTTTAATATGTCGCACCAATTTAAGTTCTGCATCATCTCCCAACACCGATGACGGACCCAGTTTCTTTCGTCTTATTCCGTCCAACTTCTTAATATACTCTTTTAGAGTTGTTTTAGGAATCCCAAACTCTCGAGCGGCTTCATTTACAACCATTGTACGATTTTGAACACATTCAATTGCATTTCTTAAAGAATCGGCACACCATTTAGTTCTTTCTTCATTTTTTCTTTTGTAAATTGTGGGCATTCTTGTTAATCTGTAAGAATATTATTTTACAATATATTTAACTGTTTAAATTGGGCTTCATTAAATCTCTAATTTCCTTCAAATCAAATTTTTAATTTTTTTTCGTGGTCGATCTCTCCCGGATTCATGTGGTCGAACTATACCAAAGCCACGGGAGAGATGGACCACCTTATTAACTGGAGCAAAAACGAAGAACGACTACATTTTTGAGGTTATGTTACAGATTCATGCATATTTTATCATCCAGTATCGAAATAGTTTAAATAAACTTACCCGTCTTTAAAATATCACTAACACAGTAAATAAGTCAAAAAACTTTCAAGTTCGTAAAAAGTTTAAAACTTAATTTATAAATTCACACTGATGTCACGGCCCGTGTTTACACGTTGGTTGCAAAAAGCTCAACTAATTCCATCGAATATGTGAGACACAGGGCCCTCTCTTGCTTTTTTCATGAGTTATCCGTACTGGTCGGACTGTCCCGGTGGTCGATCTCTCCCGGACTTACCCTAACGAAGCGTTTCTCTACGATACCAATGGCTTCATATGGATTTATAAAAGGAACCTGGTTACCAACTTAAAATTACGTATGAATTGAAGTTTTATTGCAGTGTTTTCGAGCAACAATAATCCCCAGATTTTATAAAGGTAACTGCCATTTCTATGGGGACAGTAAATTTTATACTTATCACAGTAAACAACTGTATAAGAACTGAACACTATTGGTTTTAAAAATTGGTAACTGCAATTATTATAAAAACTCATTATATAACCTATAGCAACCGTTACTAATAGTGATACAAGTTAGTGATGTAAATGTTTCTGTTACCACTTTATAAAACCTAAAGTTCTTCGGCCTTTTCATAATTTTATATATCCCCTATAAAACTTCGTAACGTGTTAGTAACCTTATAAACCTCCAATATAAACTCGCAACCTGAATAAATCCCTTATAAAAACTAGCATATACTTAAGGTGATGGAAATTGTTTGTTGGGTAAGTAACTGTCAAAGATCGAATTACTGTCAGAATTACTTGAGACTACAAATTATTTATTCATAGGAAGGAAACTTTATTACTAGGTACACAGATTACGTTAGCGCCATCTATTAGTATACGAACCAAGTTATATATCAAACCACCCTCGTAGATATTGAATTTGAAAAATAGAATAATATCATTATATGCTATTTTTTTAAACGGATTGCAGGTCATGATTGACGTAAATCAACTGATATAAAAATTGACCTATAGAAGAATTATAACATTACTGTGTGCCAGATGGCTTTTAAATTTTAAGTTGAATTTATAAAATTATTACATAAATATGCACATATTTTAACTATTCTTTACCTAAAACGAAAAAGATATCTAGAACGCCTTTCAATATTTCATGTATTCAAGGAGTCTTACAGAAAAATCAGAGTTGTTCTCCCAGGGGTGTCTTCTTATTGTTATCGGAGACAATCGTTAGATGATTTTAGCTTGGTCGTGACGCCAGTGAGACACTTACAAAGAAAGTTTGTTTAACTCTAACCCAATTAGGATCACCTTACAAGTCGTTTTCTTTATACGAACCGATCAAAGCGACAGATAAAATAACGAACTACAAAGGAAACCATCGGCACGTCAGCCGCTATTCTATGTTACTTATTACCAGGCGACTGCGATAATGCGAATGGTATTGGTAGCTGAATCAAGAGATCTTTCTTAAAATTTCAATGCGAGATGTTTTTCGTCATCTTGATAAATCTAATTTTAGGAGATTTCTATTTACAGAAAACTTGATTTCAGACAATTAACTGAGAACCTGGAACTAAATGAATAGGGAATTTCGAAGCATGAGTTAACGTGACGCATATAAAATTTTAAATTGCGAGAATTATTTCCCTCCATACACCATATTAATTCAGAACATCCCAAAGCAGTAAATGCTAGGGTATTCCCCGGGGGTCCTTGCGCAAAGAACGCGCAACAGTCGCCCCATCAATACGTTAAGCATTCATGAAACTGCCACCGCCGCACCCCCTACACATGTTTATTCTTCTTTTGTTATCCAAAAATATTCATTCAATATTTATTGAAATAATAATAAATATTTCAATAACAATAGCAACAGAAAATATTTAAAGTTTACATTTTTACATTCGCTTTACTTTGTCTTACAAATGTAACGCACAAACTGAAAGATATCCGTTGGCTAAACATGAAATACCGAAAATTATTGCAATCTTTTTGTTTGTTTCATAAAATCATTAGCTTGAAATCACCACACCTCTGCAATAGAATCACTTTCAGGACCGATGTTCGTAATACCAATCTTCGTAACGTGAATCTTATAACCCCTCTTCGTCATAAAACAGCATTTGACGACACATGTTTTACGTCTAATATTTCGAAATTATACAATTCCTTGCCTTATGTCATACGGGATATGTTTTTGTGCAGATTGAAACTCATGGTTTTTGGTATACTGTGGAATAAACTGCTTGGCGAATAGTACTTTTACCCTTAGTTCATTAAGTTGTGCTTTTCTTGTTTCTCATTGGTTACATATTTTACTTTACACTTATTTTCGTTCAACTGTCACCAATCTTCTTTCTATTAATAATAATAATAATAATAATAATATTTATTCAGTGTAATAAAATCATTACATGAAAAGTCAAAATATACAGTAACAAACAAACAAACAGATTAAAATTGAATATCATTAAAATTATTATTTAAATATTCATTGATTGAATAAAAACTTTTTGTCAGTAAAAATTTTGATATTTTACTTAAGAAAGTATTAGCATTCATTGTATGCAGGTGCTTCACTTTGTTATAAATCTTTGGCCCCCAGTAGCCCACATATCTTTGGGCAGTCTGCACAGGGTGATAGGGGGTTCGCAGTTTATCCCTGTTTCTTGTATTATACTGGTGGGAGTCCCCATTTGCGGTAAACTCATCCTCATTGAAAATGACATACTTAATGCAGTTGTATATATATAGATGGTAATGTTAGTATAGCCTGTTTTACAAAATATTTTCTGCAACTATCCCGATGTCCCAAACTATACAACGCTCGAACAGCCCTCTTCTGCATTTGAAATATTCTCTCTGCCGATGGTAAGCTGCCCCATACTAAGATTCCGTAGGTCATCTTAGAGTGGAAGTTGCAGTAGTAAGCCGTTGTTGCAGCTTCGTGAATTGCAACACTTTTCATACGTCTTATTGTGTATGTTGCCTTTGCAAGTGTATCAGCCAGACTGGAAACATGATCCTCCCAAGTAAGCCTACTATCCAGTGTCAGACCCAGATAGCATACGTTGCCGTTGAAAGTAAGTTGTTGTGTTTTCCCTTCATTTAGTTGTAGACCATTGCAAACGAACCATTCCCTGGCTTTCTCCATAATGTCCTTCGCCTGTTCATTCAACTCTTCTTCATCTCTTGCAGTCACCAAAAAGGCATATATTGAGTTCAACAACTTGCTCTCTATCCCTCAAATAGGACACTAAAAGATCATGTGGAGTGCCTCTAATACCATATTGTTCTAGTTTGTGTAACAGAACCTCATGATTGACTAAGTCGAAAGCTTTACTCAAATCACAACAAATCAACTGGATTTGCTTTTGCTCATCATATGCATTTACGATTGATTGTATAATGTTCATAATCCCTGTTGTTGCTGATCTCTTTCTTCTATATCCATGTTGACTAGCTGTGATGTAGCCGTTTTTATCTAGATATTTAGTTATTCTTCTTGCAATCACCTGCTCAAATATTTTCGATATTGTGGGCAATATCGCTATTGGACGATAGTTATTTGGATCATCTATATCCGCCTTTTTGTATACTGGAACTACTCGAGATTTTTTTAGTTGTCTCGGAAAGACTCCTTCAGTTACGCACTTATTTAGTAGTCTGGTCAGAGGCGTTATGATTTCATTTGTAATTTGCTTTAAGAGATATGTTGAGGTGTCGTATATATCTCGCGTGTGTTTACTTTTAATAAAGTGAATAACATTTTTGACTTCATTTTCGTCAATGGGTGAAAAATAAATTGAGTTGGTATTGTTTAAATTAAGATTTTTTATGTGTTTCATTGACTCGATGGTAGATGTAGAGCTGATAATTTGATTTCCAATTTGCACAAAGTGGTCATTCATATCATTTGCTGTTAGTTTGCTTTCAATGTGTGTTGTTCCATTTGTCTGACGAGTTTCATTATTGATTACTGTCCATATTGCTTTCTGTTTATTTTCTGCGTTTTGTATATGCCTTTGATTAATTTTTTGCTTTTCTGTTCGTACCACATCCAAGTAATCTCTCTTATAGCTTCTGTATATCTGATAAAGATCATGATCCTTATTGACGCTCACCACAGTATTCAGGACATCTAAGATACTCCTCATGCTTTGTATTCGCTGATTGCAAAATATTTCATTGTTTTGAAATTTCAATGTGTTAAATCTTTTTTCTTTCTGGGGAAAACTTAAATTAAAATAATACAGGAAGGAATTATGAAATTTTTCAAAAGCTTTACCCAGCTTATCGCGACTGACAATAATAATGTTTCTCAAACTGACGTGTTGTACACCGACTTTTCCAAAGCTTTTGACCGGTTGAATCATGATATCTTGTCGGGTAAGCTATCTACAATTGGGATTTCACAAAACCTTCTTTTATTTTTCAAACCTTATTTTGCACAGCGTACACAATTTGTTTTATTTGATGGTGTTCGATCTAACCACATTACTGTAACATCAGGAGTACCCCAGGGATCTTCTCTAGGCCCATTATTTTTTAATGATATCACTGTGTCTTTAGATGTAGGGTACATGTTGTATGCTGATGATCTCAAAATATTCTCTTACGTTAACAATCTTGATAGTTTTGACCCATCCGGCAAGTAACCAGACTTGACTGAAAGATTTACTAATTTTGGCAAAAAGAAAGCCAAATTTTTCAACGTCCGATGATCGACTGCATTTACCCCAGGTGATTTCATTTCATTTAAGTAGAAGATTATATTAACTACTTGTTGGATCGTGATCTCCGATAAATAAAAGGATGGAAACTGTGTATTTTCCCAAGAGTAGACATTTTACCCATTATCATTGGCGAATAACGCTTCACTACATTTACGACAATCCAGTATTCCGAAACGCAGATCCATCATAAGTTACTTGTGAAGAATGCTTTACGTTGCCTTTTATAGCTTCCGCAATGATGCAATTGTCTGATATTTTTGCATGAATGACGGCGCATTTTATTCGGTTTTTTCGCATGATACATAATTTAACCTACTTACCCATTTTACCAGACATCAAATTTTCTTACACGATAACTGTATTATTATTTTTCGTAATATAAAATTTATATTTAAATAGCAATATATTCTGTGGTCAAGCATTGCGTTTAATGCTATTTCCTCGATTAAAGATTTGCTACAGCAAATAACAAGTTAATTATCAAAATACTTATCTGTTTAAACTCAATATGGAATGTTTTAATATTTAATGATGTATATGGTAAGTTAAATTTTCTCAATGATGCATGCTCAACTATTATAGTTCAACGCAGGTTTGACAACCTATTGATTCCGAGTTCGTTTTCCTACCTAAACATTCGGATATTTTTAAATATAAACGTTTCTACGAGCTGCTACAGTGATTCGTAGGGCACGTAAAGTCGCCGATTCCAACTATTTCAGTAGTCTTTAGGCTATGTTAGTATTTGTGCGGTCAGAAAGAAACTAACACGTAATCTTAGCAAGCAGGTATATGATATTTATTTATTTTATTTCGTTAGAAGCTGAATCAAGGAATTCCAGTTCCATTTCTTTGTACATATCAAATTTTAGAATGATTGACTATGTCGCCCTTTTTTCCTCTCACTCCCCCTCCGTCATCCGTATCTAAACCGAATTTGAATATAGTTTAAATTCGTTCTTCCAAAGTTCGATCTTAATGAGTTCTATCTCAAATTGAATCAGCATACGGAAAACATATAAATTGCTTCAATTTCAAACAGAAAATTGTGTGCAGCTTTGTCGTATTATAAAAACGGAGATATACAAATATCCTCTGTAGTTGAGACGACGCAAATTTAATTTGTTGTCAGCGCGAAACGAACCATAAGGTATTCCACATACTTCTGTCCCGCCGACTGGAAATACTGCTATTTCTATTTCAAAACGGAACACTGTTAAAGCTTCGGCACACTAAATGCGACAATTCTTTTGCACAGAGCTTTATTGAAATACTGAACATACATAGAACAGGGTTGAAGGGAGTGTGTTTGTTTATTTTGCGATATGTATAACATATATTGAAATATATATATTGCAAGTACTAAACACATGCGAGTGTATTTAAATAATGATTTTAACTCTAAATCAAATTCTCAAAATTTTAGTAACATTTATTCAGGCCTACTAAAATTTATTAATATCAGAATTTTGAATGGTAAATTATAATCCAGTAACTGCCATTTCTCTTTCAAAATTGTTCTTATACATGAATAACACTTTTAACTTTTCAAATGACACTAAAAAAATTAAAGTAAGACATACAAATAACAGTGTGATATATCTGAGTTTTGGATCCTGACATGAACTTTTTGAACCATCTTTTTTGCGATTTTTTTTTTTAGTTGCAGTTCTTTTAAACGTAAGTACGAGGTAGGCGCTGGTATACAAAAAAGAAACTTTGAACAATATAAGAATTTTTAGTTTTCAATGTAATCTCCCCTAACTTTTGTACATTTATTACAACGATTAATTAATAATTCGATACCCTTGTATTTTTGCATTATATAAAAAAACAGACACTGCTTCTCCTTTTATTAACAATATTTGCAAAGTAATGCTTTCGGTTTACCAATGCGGAGAGAAAAATTGTACAAACAAGAAGTCCTGTGACATTGTTAAAGCATAGAACAAATCAATAGATGATTTATGTTATTTTTTTATTCTATTTACATTATTTTTTTCGGTTTTATTTGTTTCTTAATTGCGTATAAAAATAATGATCAAAAATAAATTGATATGAAATTTATTTTATGCCCCTTTTTTCTACCCGCCACTGCTGTGTTGTCTGCTCGATCCGTCCCCGCTCTCGTCTCGCCTCTCCTGACCTATACATGTTGCGACCACTTACCTCGCCTACAAACTGCAGTCATACTTCTTCTATACTTCATTCACTCAACATATAGAGTAATCACGAGCTGTTCACGACTGTATCACGTGTACAGCTCAATTTACAATAGAGTACTCATATTAACAATAAAGTTTTATAAAATCTTTTGATTACATGTTTAAATTTTCTGAAACAACAATTTATTAGTTTATATAAAATACTGAACCGATTAAAATTTACAGAAAATGCATGTTTTGTCTTTTTATAAATAACTAAAATACGTAAATCTCAAACATAACCTATATCAACAAAACATTCGTAAATTGCTTAAAATCCATCACTTAATAAGTGGATAAATATTAATTGACAACAAAAAAATACACAAATGTGCATTTTATAAACAATTTAAGATAAATTTAATATGCATTTGTCAAAATCAATATCAGGCATTTTAACAAATAATACAAAAGCAATATAGGTATTTAAAAATGAAGCAAATGTATTAAAGACTTTATTCACATGTGTATAAATATAATATAAATTACAAGTTTAAATAGGGCATAGGTAGTTACTTTATTATGAATTTATAAGGTATTTTATACGTGTATGAATATAGTACATACATAGTAAACATATATAAATAAAATGCATACACAATATACGTATTTCTAAAAAATATATAGAAGAAAGAGCGAAAGAAACTGTGAATGTAAACATAAATTTTAAATTTTTCTGTGTTGACAATTAAAATTATTCCTGAATGTCACTGTCACATTCACTACTTTCAGAATTTTCCAAATTAATTATGAAACTCTCTTGTAAATTTTCAACAATTACGTCTAACTCCCACATATTCTTCTCTACTTCTTTAACATGTTTGATGGCATTCAACCAGTTCTCTTTTGTAACATTGTTCAATGATGTGTGTAACAGCTCTTTGACTTCCTTTAATTTAAATGTAGTGTTTTCCTTGCAATTTCTCCTTTAACTTGGGCCCATATTAATTCTATCGGGTTCAATTCACAATTATAGGGTGGTAGTCTTAATACTTTGTTCTATTGTAAGTTTTTGCAAGTTCATCAATCTCATATTTATTGAAATGTTCTTTGCGCACCTTAATTAAGTGTAATAGTTCAACTTTAACCACATCTTTTTGAAAGTATATATTTTTTTCTTGCAACCAAGACTGAATATCACCTTTCCCTGTGGCTGTAGTTGAGACTTTTTCAATTTTTCTACTGTGATAGGAAGCATTAATTAATACCACAACACATTTTTCTTCTAACGTTGCCAATACCTTTTCAAACAACTCCTCAAAGATATTCGCATTCATTTCTTCGTGATAATCAATGGTCCTTTTTGACTCGAACAACAATAAGCTATTTTCTACAAATCCATCTTCTGAACCAATATGAAGAACAATCAATCGTCTTCCCTTACCAGTTGGATTTTTAAGACCCGCCGAGAGCCCTTGTAATAATGCTTGCCTTGGACTTGTTACCTTTTTATCTACCCATATTTTTTGCACAGTATGGCCTTTATTGACCCATGTTTCATCTAGGTAGTAAATTTTTCTATTTTGTTCCCTAAATTCTTTTATTTGACGAAGGTAGCGCCGTCTCCATGTAACAATTTCACATTTTTCCTTTAAAAACTATTACGAGCTTTTTTTTTGAAAGAGAAATTCATTTCTTTCAACAACTTCCACACTGTTGTACGTTTGAGGTTTGGCAAGTTATCATCTTCATTTACTTTAAATAAAATCTTATTCACTGTTGGCACCTCATTTTTGTAGAAAAATGAGTGTAATAATATTGCGCATATCATCATCAATATTATCCAGGACAGATCGTGCTCTTGTATACGTCTTTGGAGGTTTCACATCTTGTGCATTGTGTTCTAGCAAAATATTAAAAACACTTGCAGAGCAGATACCTGCAGCTTCGGCTGTAAAGTCAACAATTCGTGTCTTAGAGTCAGCTGGGCATTCTTGCTGACGTTTGGTAAATATATTCAGTACAGTCTCTTTTTCTAGCACTGTAAAATGTCTCTTTACTCGTTTCTTCAGTTCTGGCTGCATTTTGCACAGTACTGTATAAACAGGTAAAAACTAACTTAAATTCAACACTTCTGGAAAGCTGAAACATAATTAACCTATAAACCATTTGCTTTGTTTACGATCTATAGATCTTACCTTCAATAAACCTTTAATCATTAATAGAGTCTTTAAAAAGACTGAGAATAATAATAATAACAACTTAAACAAATACAAACAGCGCAAATACAAGGAACAATACAATTAATACACAATACTATATAGCAAAGGCAAAAAGCAAAAAGTATACATATATAACATATATTTCAAAATAACAGACAATGTTAACAAAAGCACTATATGCTCACTTGTTCTACATTAGCAAATACGTATTTTCATCCCTCTCTAAAATTGTGATTTTGCTGCGTGGTATAGTCACAATCATGTGACAAAATCACAGAAAGCAGAAGATTTATATCGTGTGTTTTAGATTTGTATGTAGCTCTCAGAGCCAATAGAAAGGCAGTATTAAAAATCATGCATTGATTACGCGTTTTTTGCTACTCTATACGTTCAGTGAACAAAGTATACTATATATTCCAATCTCTTTAGTTCAAATACATTTTCACTTCACTTTTATGCCGTTGAGTTGTATACTCAGAAACCAAGAGAAGCAACCTCCGGACAAGCAAATATATTGAAAACTCTAATTATAAAACTTTAATCCACCAAATTTCTTATGAAAAAAACCCTTCAAACTCACTCCGTAATTTTCGCATAACTTGAAATCTATCGCAATCAACAATCCGAGCGATCTCTGTTGGTGAGTTCAATTTTCTCAAGTAAGTGAATGATAATTAAAGCAGTATTTATTTTCTCAGCTCATCTCCTAGCAATTAAAATGTCTTCTTGAGAAATTCTAATCCCCGCGCATAATTGCATCACGGATAGCTTCATTTTTACAACTCGACCACCGTTTTTTCCCTTTATTTTTATTCCGTCTTGTTCACTGCCATCACAGGACGAATGGGCTCTTCTATGGCAGTTACCGTGCGAAACTGTATCAGAGCAGAAATAAGTGGGCTCTTTATTTCACGTTCTTAAAACTTAATAGGCTCTGTTTTTAAAGTCGGCATAATTTATTTTGAAGCGCTTTTGTAATTAAACGCGTTGCCATAATAGAATGGTTAAAACGAAGGTGGGCGTTTTAATTTATTCGGAATGTAAGAAAAAGTGGAGACGGCAGATTTCTTTAAGTTTTTTTGTGTGTTTCATTACGAAATTACTAAAATACACTCTCTGCAACTACTGCAAGAATGTAAACGATTAAATTAGGAAGCTACGTCAAGAAAGGAAAAGATATAAGATCACTATGTAAAAACAAACAGTAATTATAGTAGGAAGAGGAGGTGCTATACAGGATGTACCACTCAAAACTGTCAGGTCAAATATCTCGGAAACGGATAAAGATATTTGAATTTTGTAAAAATCAGTTTCTTAAGAATGTGATAGACTCTAGTTTGCTCTGACAATAATAATAATAATAATAATAATAATAATAATAATTTATTTATTGCCCAGCGGATAATCCAATAACAGGACAAACAATAAAATACAAAAATTGTATACATACATTTCCGAAATTAGAAATTATCACAAAAGAAGACTTTAACACAAGTAAATTAAATTAAAAAAAAGTATCACCATAGATAAGCTCAGCTGTGCGACACATAGTTGTTACAGGAGAAAATGATAGTAAGTTGGTTCTAGGAATAGGAAGGGAGAAAGTAGGGGAAGATCGGGAAGAAATACGCGGAACAAGGAAATGTATGGAGGAAAGGATGTAAGAACTATCAATGAGACCATGCACTAGCTTCAAAATAAAACGCGTACCATGTCTTTCACGACGCGACGTCAAGGACTGCATTCCTTGTCGTGCCAAAAGCGTAGCGTAATCCATATTGCGCATAGGATAAGTGCCATCAATTTTGTATGACAAAAACTTCAGGAATCTTCTCTGAATCTTCTCAACCCTTAACTGGAGGTAAGTGTACTGTGGTGTCCAGACTGGGGAAGCATACCTCAAGTTTGCTAGCAACAAAGCTGAAGAATAGAGTTTTCAGTAAACCGATATTGTTGAAATGCTTGCAGGTACGTATAACATAACCTAAGGTTTTAGAGGTAGCAAGACATAAATTTGAAATATGTGGGATAAATGTTAGACGGCTGTCAAAAATCACTCCAAGGTCTTTAAATTCGTTGACCTTAGAAAGTTTGTGATCGTCAATCACATAAGTGAATGGAATAATTCTACGCTTCCTCGTAAAAGTCATGTGGCAACACTTGTCAACATTCAGAACCAGACCATTACAGATGCACCATTCGCTGATCATATTGAAATTCCCTTGCAGAAGCAACACGTCGTGCCAGATCCTGACGGATTGATAAATTTTGATGTCATCTGCATAAGCAAGTGTAGAACATGATAATGAGGCGAGTAAATCATTAATAAAAAGAATGGATAATAAAGGTCCCAGATTGGAGCCCTGAGGGACGCCAGACTGTGGAACAAACTCGAAGGACTTGAAACCATTGTAATAAACATATGTACTTCGGTTGAGTAAATATGACTCCAAAAGTCTAAGTAATGAGGAACTCAAACCATACACAGACAATTTGGTGAGTAAAATACCATGATCTAAGGTGTCAAATGCCTTGCTAAGATCGGTATAAAGAACATCCACCTGACCCTTCACATCAAGTTCACAACCTATATATTGACAAATGGTGATAAGGTTTGTAGCTGTCGATTGACCACGGATAAAGCCATATTGGTCAGATGAGATGTATGATTTAGTGCCATGATATATACATGAGTAAAGAAAGGATACATAAATTTTATCAAGGTTAGATAAAATAGATATCGGTGTATAATTCTCAACAAGCGTTTTATCACCTTATTTGTGCACTGGACATATTCGTGCTCGCTTCCAAGAGGAAGGAAAACCAGATAAACGAACTGATAGATTAGTAAATGATTTACTGAAGAACTGGGTGCGTTGTCATGAAAAGGTGTACTGTTATGGTAGGAAGTACGAAATTTTTCAGCAAAAGCATCCACGATGTCCTGCGGAGTTTCGTGAAAAACATTGAGAAAAGACAGGCCATTGGGAATCCTGGAACTGCACTTCTTGGTTTGTAAAAACTTAAAAACGTTTTAAGGATTAGTTAGAATTGAGGACTGAATTTCATCCAAGTATTTTGAGTAAGCAGCAGCAATATCATTTTTACAAAGAGCTCTTAGTCGACTGAATTCATTATAGAACGATTTATTGTTGGATCTTTTCCAATGACGTCTATAATAATCTTTCAGTTTAAGATTTTTAATTATGTTGGAAGTATACCATTCTGGATAAGATGACTGAACATTACCAGAACAATACTTAATTATGTTTTATTATGTGAATATAGAGATAGCGTTGCGTTGAAAAGAATTTGTTTGATCGCCATAATCTTCATTTGTTTTTTATTTGAAATAAAATTAATGTAAATTTTATTATTTGTATTAGTTTCCAAAATTTAACGGGTTCATAAATATTTGTGTTTGATGAAAGTAAGAGTAATTTAAATTTTTGTCTTAATTTTGTTTAAATATTTAAACGGATCAAATATAACTAACAAAGATGTTAAAAATTGTTGCCTTTTTGATTGCTACATTGCCTTATTAGTTCTCTTCCGCAAACATTTAACAATGTATTTCTACTAATTTCTTAACATTTGCATAAATTTTATTATAAAGGTCGCCCATATCTGTTATGGGTTCCTGGTATACTTCAGCTTCCAAGTAACCCTACAAGAAAAAATCTAACGGTGTACCACCATAATATACAAGCTACGTATATAACATATACATCATTTAATATAACGTCAATTAAAAAGGTTTTCGCAATAAATATATCAAAATATTAAGATATTTAAATAAACGCAATGAATTAATATTTGTTTCTTCGTAATTTCTTTATAAGCTTGTTTCTTTTACGTTTTCTTTTTTCTGATATGACATTAACGAAGTATTTCAGATTATAGGTAGTCAATGTATAATTGACAAAATCGTTAAAGAGGAAGAAACGAAATAAATACTAATGTATATCTCTTCAAAGAGAATTTGCAGTAAATTAATTCTGTGTAGTTCAAATGAATTAAAATTTACCGTTTGTTACTTAGTGTAAATTTTTTTCTATTCGAGAGTTCTAGTAGCTAAACCAAATACATGTAATAGTAATAATAATAATCCTTTGTTATCCAACAGAACAACAATCAACTTATTACAACAGTGGTTCCCAAACTGTGGTACGCGCTAGTAGTGGCGCGACGACGCGAAACAACAGGCCGGGACAGAGTGCATCAGTTGATTCTAGTGATGGGATCACTCGAGTGAAAAATAACCTTCATAACTTGGTTATTGTAACTATAACGAGTAACGAATAATTAACATTCGAGTGAAAAAGTATCCAGATAATCATTCGGTTTTTGTCATCACTCGAATACCAAGTATTCGGGTATTGAAAATATCCGGTTATGCCCATCACTAGTTGATGTGATGTACCCCTCCCCCACCATGTTTAGTTGACTTGCCCGCGCCTCTCTGCCAGCACTGTCACCGCAGCAGTAGTCTGCCATAACAAGCTCGTTCACAGTGTTGTGCTGTTCTGGAAACGTTCAATTCTGTTCAAACAGTAATTATTGTTCAGACCTGATAATGTGAACTCCGTTTACGGACATTTGTTTGTGCGGTACTAAAGGGATAGTTACAATAAAAATTAACAATGAATAAATGGTTAATCAAGAAAAGGCCTCAGGAAGATCTGAATCAAAATCATGGGCCATCAACGGCACAAAGTGTAAGTAGGCCTACCAATGAGCACACCAAGGGACAAAATAAAAAACCAGAAAATCAGGGAAATGAATCTAAAAATAAAAGTAGAAAGTACAACGAATCGTACTTAAAATTAGGTTTTACATGGACTGGAAGCCCAGACGACCCCAATCCTCTATGCGTTGTTTGTTCGGATACCTTATCAAACAATTCCATGAAACCATCTCTTTTAAAACGCCATTTTGAGAGCAAACATGAAAATTTAGTAAAAAAGGAGCAACAGTACTTTGAACGTCTTTTAGAAGACCTTAAAAACAAGAAAAGCATAATAAAACAATTTTCTGGTGCAGAACAAAACGAAAATGCTCATAAAGCTTCTTATAAAGTTAGTCTTTGATCGCAAAATCTGGAAAAAACCATTCTCTTGGTGAAAACCTTATACTCCCGGCTGCAGTAGAAATTGTTTCTTGCATGTTTGGAGAAAAAGAGGCTCAAAGAGTGAAATCAATACCACTATCAAACAACACAGTTGCAAGGAGAATCAACGATATGGCCAGTGACACAAAAGAACAACTTGTTCGAGCAGTTCAGGGTAGCCCTTACTTTACTATCCAACTCGACGAAACCACGGATATCGCTGGCCTAGCCCAGCTGATCGTTTTTGTTCGTGGCATATTTCAAGATGAAGTATTTCAAGATCTATTGTTTTGTAAGCCACTCAAAACATCTACAAAAGGTGAAGATATTTTCAAGTTGTTGGACTCTTTTTTTTCTGATAACCACCTGAAGTGGGAAAGCTGTGTTTCAGTGTGTATGGATGGCGCCAAAGCTATGAGTGGTTACATCACAGGACTGGTAGGCCATATCAAAACAGTTTCACCTGCTTGTAAGTTTACTCATTGCGTCCTACACCGCGAGGCTTTGGCGGCCAAACACCTTCCTGATGAACTAAAAGAAGTTCTTGATCAAAGCGTGAATATTATGAATTTCATCAAAAGTAGACCTCAAAAATTTCGCTACTTTAAAATTCTATGCCAGGATATGGGAAGTCTTCATGAGAACTTGTTGCTTCATACTTAGGATCGGTCGCTTTCAAGAGGAAGTGTTTTGTCGCGTGTCTTTGAACTCCACAAAGAACTGCATAGCTTTTTTACCGAACACAAATCGAATTTGTCTGCAGTACTTACTGAATTTGATTGGATTTTAAAGTTAGCTTATTTAAGTGATATTTTAGAAAAACTTAACACATGGAATTTGTCCATGCAGGGCAGTGTTTCTGATGGTTTTTTTTTGTGGAAAAGAAAATTAAGGCAATGGTGAAAAGGATCACACTGTGGAAACAAGAAATACAAAGAAACAACTGCGAGCCTTTTGAAAAGTTGAACACCTTTTTGCAATAAAATGAACAGAACATATCTGATTTTAATGAACTGAAGAATCAAATAGCCCAGCACTTGAACGCACCGAATGTTCGAATTAGGGAGTATTTTCCACCTTTAGAGAAACAGTACGACTGGATTCGTGACCCCTTTGGTGCTGATGTTACGGACACCAACCTGTCTGCATTTGAAAAGGAGCAACTGATTGAAGTCTCCTGCGATCCCACCTTGGAAAACAGACATTTGAATTCTGGGGCTTCATTGTTAGAATTCTGGATCGGTTTTCGGCAGGAATATAAAGAACTGTCCGGCAATGCTCTTAAATTTCTTCTTGGGTTTTCCACCACTTATTTATGTGAAAGAGGTTTTTCTAGTTTGACTTATCTTAAAAATAAATACAGAAACAAATTAAATGTTGAAGATGATTTAAGATTATATTTAACTATGTTAGAACCCAATATTTATCAACTTTGTAAAGAGAAACAAGCGCATCCATCTCACTAGTTTCTTTGAAAATAAGCTTTTTATGAGTATTTTTGCAACTTTCTGTTTTTTTTTATGTAATAAAAATTCATGTAACCAATATGTCTTTGTTTTTATTTGGACATGACATGTAATTGAGTTTCAAAGGTTAAAACTATACATAATAAAAGGCTTTAAATTTTATTATATATTTTTAATTTACTGACGGAAAGGGGTACGCAAATTTTTTTGTTGCTACAAAGGGGTACAGTGTCTGAAAAAGTTTGGGAACCCCTGTATTACAAGATAATATAAGGAAAAATGCGCAGTATTGCAGGTTAATATGCAGAAATATATTCAATAAATCATAATTGCTGTTACGGTCTAAACCCACGTTCTGTATATAGATGTATGTTTTAACCCTTTTATTTGTATAATAATCACTCTAGTGTTTTGTTGAAGGTAAAGCTATATTTCCCTTCTTGAAGTGTGAGTATTCCGTGGCCTGATGTTGCGGCCTTTAATATTTCAAATTATTTGATGTATATGTATATGTGTATGTAAACCAGGGAAATTGTATTTTTATCCCTATTAAGTAGCAATACAAACGTAGAAATTAAAAAAAGAAGATATCTTCTCTTAAAACGAAATAAACACAAGTAAACCAGTAAGATTGTATTTTTGGGCAAAAGAAGCTGTCAATTGAACAATTTATTTGGGCAGGTATTCCTGAAATGGCATCTACTGTTGCACAAATTTCCAGTCTTAAAACAGGCACATCGTTTAGTATGGCACTGGGTTTTTGAAGGCTTACATTAGCATTTTGAAAATCCTTGACCCAAAAACATAGACGCAGCCCTCTTTGTTTGTAATGGTCTCAAATATAAAAATTTTGTGGAATGGTCTTGGTAGTTTAATAGCCATTTATATTTACCATGTGAGCAGGATTGAAAGTCAATTAAGTCAACTTGTTCTCTTTGATTGAAATCTCTTGATGTTATCGGTTTTACAACCAAACCAGCATGCTTCTGTCTTTTTTTCAAGTTACAAGTCTTACACAATTCTCCGTATACTTCAACTGCCAGTCTTGGAATGTTACATTTCTTTTTCAAATTATGAAGTATTTTGTGCCTTCCCCCGTGTCCTGTCGCTTTGTGTTGTTCGTCAATTTTATCAAAAAATTCTTCAATTGGTGTAACATAAATAAGGTCGTCGTTAACAGATATTTATTTGTTGATAGTATTTTACAATGCTTTTATCCCGATGTTTAATTGATTTCCATTTATTAATAAGGTAAGTCCGGTGATGTATGTACTTTTAAGCTCGATGGTGCCGTCTCTGGGTAAGATTATTTATTATCTGCAGTTGATGGATTTCTTTTAATATAAATCTGGCGTATCTAAATTGTTTTGATTGATTTTTCTCTTCTATAATTGTTAGCACAAATCCAGTCTTGCTTTCGTAAAGTTTCTCAGTTTAAATTTGATTTTTCAAATAATTTATTAATTTTTATAATCTCATGCTTTTGTTGAATCATTTAAATTTTTTTCAAAAAAATTGAAATTTTTGTTTTCGAATTTCTTTTGAAATACATGAGAACAACTTGATTTTACTAAGTTTGTAAACATTTTTTATATTTTTGCAACATATCAACTTTTTTATTTAAATATACCTGTCAATCAAATTCATTTTTATTGTTTGAACTTAAATATACCTATATTTGTGGGCCAGTTAATAAACCGAAGTTATACCTACTTTTGTAGGCAGACATAACCCCCTCCATCCTCCCCTTCATATAGGAGTTAGATCAAAATGTTGCTAATGAAAATTGTATAAAAACGTCTGAAAATATTGCCAGTAAAAATTTTAACCTATCTTAAACATGAATTTAGTGAAAAATTATCGAATTTTTAAATCACCTTGAAAATCGCACCCCCTTGCGATCATTTTGAAAATTTAAAAATATTTCTGCTGAAATTCCTGTGGTCCGTTTTACTAACACCATTTTTAGTTGTACGACAAACTGTTGTCGAGATATGACCGTTTGGTCGAGCTTAAACATACACCCTTGTTGGCCACTTAATAAACTGAAGTTGTTTTTTTTTTTGATCTTATAAGTTTTTTTCTTCTTGATTCACTTTTCGTTTTGTTTATGTGATGAGGCCCTTACTCTTCGGATGCTGGCCCTCGAGGGGTGAACAACTGACCAAATTGTGTACACCAGAAATCCATTTTTAAGAATGTAATCCACGAAAATCTAAAACGTCCTTAGAAATCCACTGAAATCTACTGACATCCACAAAAATCCATGGAAATCTACAGACATCTACAGAAATCCGTGGATATCCATGGACATCTATGAACATCCGCAAAAATTTTTTGCTGGAGCTGCACAGACTGAAATTTCTATAATAGATTTTATTCAGTTACCCTTAATACTGCTAAAAATAGAATTTCTGATTTTTTTTTTTTATAAAAGATGTACCTCTAAAGGTATTTTGTCAACGTTCCAGGTATATGCATTAATAATAATTAATTATTATTATTACAGGACTGGGATAGGGTTAACATTACAATTACTGATATAAAGCCAGATCTGAAGTACTCTTGATAGTAATCCTAAACTTTAATTGCACATTTCTTTATAAATAATTAACACTTATTTAATAAAAGAACATAAAATATAAATTCGAAAAACATAAAAACACATTTATAAGTACATATATCCAAATTACAGAAAAGGCTTAATTTTTTTTCATTTGTCTGTAAATATTATTAATCTGTTGCAACTGCAGATCACTAAGGTATAACGGTACATTTTCAGTCTTTGTATCGGCCTCTATAGGTCTGTAAAAAATGAATTCTCTGGAAACTTTAGAAATATCATCTGGTTTTGGCCACAAGAATTCTCTTTCATTCTTTCGTTTTTTCCTCAAAAACTCTACGATGTATTCATCATTAACAATTTTTGTGATCAGGCCTAAATACCACCGTTATTCGTAATAGATGGCATAGGACTTTCCACATTCGGGCTTAAGAGAATTTTTAAATTTTCTATTATAATTTGACATTCCAACGTTTATAGTAGTATAATTTGATGAATAATATTAGAAATTATCTATATGATGCTCACATCGATCAGAAAAAGTTTCAGTATCCGTGCTATCGGCAAATTTGACACTCACTTTGTCGTCGTTTGAAGATTCCGAAGAAGAATTGGAAGTTAATTGTTGGCTTGGAATTCTCCTACGGATAGATTTGCACCTTTTCTTAATAATCTTCTTAATCTTTGGTAAAATATTTGTTTTTGGTTTAACAGAACTTAACGCTCTATCTGAGGTATCTTTGAACTGGAGATAGATATTGAAATGCTTAGTCAAATGTCGGTGAAAGTTCCCATAAACCCATCGCTCAGAATAGTCCACTTTTTGAGCGGACTTTGTAATCTGGGAAAATTTTTCTTTTAAATAACTCCATTGCTCATTGGTTATACATTTGGTCTTAATCCAGTTTCTCGGCCTTTGAGAAACTTGTGTATTTTCCATTGTTAAGTTAGGAGCAAAATCTGCGGCATGCAATCGAGATCCCACTGAAACATTCACTGGTTAAAATAGTCAGATTTCCTCAAATACTTATTATCGAATATATCATACTTACTTTTTTTCTGAATTATATCCTGTTTAACAGTCAGTACAGAATTCTCCGAATCAACATCAGTTGAGGTACCCGGCGTGGCATGATCCGGTATAGTCATTGTCCTCTGTCTCAATCTCATGTTTTGTGTTCTTTTCTTGCAAATCGTCTTGGAAGAATTTTGAAATTAACAGTAGTAGCTTCTAATGTCCAAGCAAAAATTTGAATTTTTTTGGATTGTTATGAAAAACACCGTAGAATTCCTGATATTTACTCTTTGGAATTAAATCTAGAGCTATATCTGACACCATAAATTTCTCCATTTCCTCTATATCTTTTTCGGATACAGGACTGCAACATTGTTGCGGCCGTTTATTTTTAAAATGTTCTTTAAAGAAAAAGGTATGGAAATATTTAGAGCATTTTCAGCGTCACTAAAGCAGTCCTCTCTTCGCTCTTCTCTGAACTCCAGTTCAGTGCCGAAAGTAGATTCAAAATTCATTTTGAAGTCACTCTATTATAGGTACCTGTAAGTGTTGTACATGGTGAAGAATGCTAACAGTATATGAGGTTACAATGCCAGGTGGCAAAAAAGATCAGAGAATTGAAAACATAGTAAAATGAAATTGTATTTTTATACTAAACTACTATTTAACCTCACTTTTAATTATATTTATCACAAATATTAACCCTGCAGGAAGATATTTATTACATCGAGTTTCTTGGTTTTGTTTGGTGAAAAACAGTCAAGCATATTTAAAAATCCAACAATCACAACACTGACCACGAGGTTCGTGCGCACTAGCGCATGCGCAGTTGTTGCGTAGAAATCCTCAGGCATCTACAGAAATCTACAAATATCCGTGAAAATCCACAGACATCCATGGAAATCTGTAGACATCTATAGAAATCCATCGAAATCTGCAGATATCCATTGACATCCGCTGTAATCCATGGTAATATACATACTTGTACACCAGAAATCCACAGCTTTTTACCCCTCGCTGGCCCTACTTTCCTACCTTTCAAACAACCATCGGTCTCATTGCCCCATTCTCTTGACAGACCTTAACATATGTTTTCTTTAAGTAACGGCATCTATCAAACTAAACAACAAACGATATAAACAATTTAAATTTCTTTTTTGGGAACACATTACCTTCTCGAAAACAATTTTTTCCCAAACAACCTCTGATGGTCTCACATTCCGTCAAATCATCTTTGTAGCTCATAACTATTAAAACGATTTTGAAGGTAACGAATATTTCTGTAGACATCCCACAAGACCTCAACTTAATTAAGACGAACACACGAATTAAGCAATGTTGAAATATAACAAACGGAAAGCACGAATGTATGAATACTTTGCACTAATTTATATACAACAGGCAGGGTCATACGTAGTCATTTCGTATGTTTGCCTGCCTCGTAATAAATTCAAATCCCTTCGAATTAATTCAATTACCAAATAAGGGTAACTCCGAAAAGAATTAGTGCTATTAATTAAGTCGAAACGTCTACGGTTGTGTAAAGTTAAGGATTCCCTAGCTGCTCCGGGGACCGTCATCCCATGCCCTACCTTCGGGTGCGTCCTATTCTTTCACAGTATTCATGAAGATTTTAGACGCAGTTAATAGTCACAAGTTTAAGCAATTTATTTAAATTGTTACCGTCTGTCTCTCTTGTTTCCTCTGCTCAACTTCTCCTTCCTTGATAATTAATTTCGACGAGCTGATGTTCTAGAAACTTCCAATGAAGAAAATAATAATAATAATAGAAAGACAAAACTTCTTTTATTATTCTTTCTTGAAATTTGAAAAATGTCATTGTTGTAACTCCTTTATGCAAGAAAACACCGTCTGCTATCAACAATGTCGATAAAACTTTATCACAGATATTGATAGATACCTATTCTAGTATTGCATTATATTTGCTACATATTATAAGTTAGTTTGAAAGTAAATAAAGTTTTTCAAATAGTATTTTATACTGTAATGACAATGAGAGTACAAGAAAAAAATGATTGATTAAAGATGTCAAAAATAACATATTGATTTTTAATTTTTAATTATAATGGTGCAGTATTGAAATGTGTTGGAGCTTGAGGTTGTTAGCAGAAGTTTTTAAGTTATATTTGTTACTTAATGAAAAATGTAATATATACAGAGTGAGTTACCTCCATAGGGGAAGGCAGATTGTGGTTTTAAGAGAAAAAACATTTTGAAATTGTTTATTTTTTTTTGATAGTCACTCATTAGGAGTAGAGTATCGTTTAAATTTATTTTGTATTATATAGAGTGTTCCGTAACTTGGTAGCAGACCATAGTTATAGTTTTTTAAACGGAACACCATGTATATTATTGAATTTTTGTATTCTCCGTATAAGTCTTACTCAAAGAGTTATAAGTATAGGCCTGAAACTTAAAATTTTCGACTTATTAACATTTTTCTGAATAATTCAATGTTTTTATACTACTATAGAGTAAACGCGTTACATTCAATTGTACGTCATACTAGATCCATGACGTATCGTCTTGTTTATGTTGCCGGATCTATTTTTATTTCTGTCAGTGACATTTGTTATAACCAAAGAAAATATTTATTCACAATACAATAACTATAACGTAATATATTTTATAATTGAAATGCTCTAAGACTTCAACCTTTCTCAACTTATTTATTATATTGATTTAGATTGTCGAAAACCCATAAATGTTTCATAACGTATCCATAATAAAATTTAAAGAAACTAATACCTAGGCTATTTTTATTAATCAGATAATTATAAAAAAAGTTTGTAAAAAGCTTCCACTGTTTACAGAAACCTTTCGGCATCAAAGGACGCAAATAAACAGGATGTGCAGTTCTAAGAAGAACTGTTTTTATACAATTTATATCTAAGCAAAAATAAACACACTAATTTGTGTAATCGAACAAGCATTACAATGCAATTAAAATGAATAAAATGCTCCACAGTTGGGCGCCATAATGTAAATTATTAAATTTAATAAAAATGTAGAGTTTGAATCTAAAATAAAATTTAAATAACTTGTTTTGCCGGCTAAACTCAAATCAGATTATCTCAGGGCGATTCGGATTAATAAGAAATGATTAAGTAAACGGTGTTCCTAAACATTAATTATATTTAATAAAAAATATACCATTGTAAAACTTTAAACAATTCGTATATTCAAAACCAATGAATTATATATATAACTACTTTTTACATATAACAAAAGAAATAAAATATATTTAAAGACAATTTTAATACATTTTTACAAATAATTAATGGCCATAGATTTTTATGTATATTATTCGACGTAGTCTAACATGAACAACGGATGCCAGAATTTACTACGTAGGCTGGTTTTGTGTACTTATTATATAAATACACAACAATATTAATACTAAAGATGGTCTTAACGGTGATTTTCCATTCACCGTTCTAAAGCAAACGGTGATTTCAAAATCGCGGTGATTTTAAACAGCTCTTTTAATCACAGCGAAAGCAGGAGCCGCTTATTTTCACCGTTTATTTTCACTGTTTGTTTTCGCCGTTTGTTTTCACCGTTTGTTTTCACCGTTTATTTTCACCGCACATGGTAAAGGGTTCCTCCGAGCTGTTTACCGTGAGCGGTGAAAATAAACGGTGAAAACAAACGGCGAAACCAAACTGTGAAAATAAACGGTTCTTGCTTTCGCCGTTCGCTTTATTTAAAACAGCTATTTTAATCACCGTTCTCCGAGCTGTTTGGGTTCGGTGAAAATAAACGGTTCCTGCTTTTGCCCATATTTCGCCGTTCGATTTTAAACAGCTCTTTGAGTTGTTTAACTATATGCGTAGTGAAAATGAATATCTAAACAAAAATTCGCGTTATATAATGGAAATTATTGATTTGTTGATAAACTACCGAGGTTATAAAATATTAATATACGCATATTATGTATATCAGTAGGTATTTGCTTTTAATTTATGTTTTATAAGTGTGTATATAAAACACACGAATGTGCAAAAAGATTTAAATTAATAATATATAGTAAGTAACATGATGAATTGTTTTTAGTTATATAGATGATCATATTATCATCATATATGTACATAAATATTTCTACAAAATATGTATGGATAATAAATTAAATATAACTTACAAAACAGAAAATAAGTAAAAAGTAACGCCAAGCAGTGAATAAAGTATATTTTTTTATTTATTATTTGTTCAGTTTAAAGTACCTATATGCAATAATTAAATACATTTCAGTTTCTCTTCTAATGTTGTATTTATTAAATATGAAGTTTTCTTGAGCACTTTTTAGTTATTAATTTATTAAACTACATTATTAATAATTATTATTAAATATAAATTTACTTACTTTGTTAGAACGTAATCGACTTCGCCTATCCGATAAGTAACATTGAAAATAATATCATAATTGTTAGGATACAGCTAGTGTGAAACATATTTATGTCAAATTGAATATATATTTAAAATTAAGTAAATCTTAGAATCGCAGACAGAAATATTTCTTTACATGAAAAAGATATTTATTTGCCCATATCTTTGATTATGTATACTATGTATTAATAAGCAAGGCATATATTGAAGAGAACCCTTTCCATCATAATAAATACCAAAGTAATCACTGTGATTCCACGAATTTGTAAACGGTGAAAACAGTGATTAGGAAATCACTGTGAAAAATCACCGTGACCAATATCTGCTCTCATCTCTAATTAATACAGATCAAATTACATTCTCCTTCATAGAACGGAGATGATATGTATTTATCAACTTTATTATGTTAATTTCAATTTAAAATTTATTTCATAATTATTTCATAATCTTTAACTCTTCATTATCTACACTTTTAACACTGTGCACATTTACTCTTTAAGTGCTACTTTAATCACTATTTTTCAAATAACAATTCTTATGATTGTTATCGAATTTATTATAGGAGTTTTAGGCTCTCCTTTTTATAGAACATTTAATGTATATTACTTGAACTTTTTGCTAGTCGGGGTTCGACGACTTCTTTATGAAGCCAGCCAGTCGAATCCCTCCGACTTTGGAGTTAACTTTCCGACTCGAATGAAATCTAGCAGTTGACTCTCCCGTTTTAAGCGCGTGTTTCTATTTTATATAAAAGTGTCTGTGGTTCCCCTTTCTCTATATAGTTCGGTTATTTCCACTTAAGTTTCCCATACACACTTTTTTACGTAGGCGAATGTTTATCACAACTGTAGCGTTTATTTCACTGTTGTAAACATTCGGCGACACGGTTCTTAGAACTAAATACACACTAAGCTTATGACTAATATTTACTTAATAATAGCATAACATATTCATTGATTTTAAATATTATTTCTCTTCAAAATATTAATAACAGAATATACTTAATTAAATCCTAAAAATTAAAAATTATAAAATTAATAAATGAATTGGTATGTACCATTACATTTGACAGGAAAAATATATACAACACACGCCTTTTTGACAGATATGATTTATCTGACAACACCGAATTGTACTATTAGTCTATTAAAAAGATGTTAGACAGAATGTTAATATTGAAACGGAAATTATGTGTCTATTTGACATAAATGCCTATATAACGACTAATTTATTCATTTTCTATTTAAGCTAATGAAATAAAAGTCCTCAAATATAATTTAACAAAATAACTTTTTTAGTTCCACTAATATAGTTATGACAACATGTAAATGTTATCAATGACGTCCAATTGAATATAACACGTCTCCTCTATATATTTCTCGAAAACTACGTACCAGATGGACACAATCTTTGGTAATATTTTTCACAATAAAAGTTCCTAATACAAGAACATTTTTTTCAATTATTAATTGCATGTGCAGAAACCTGGATTAAAAGTGCATGACACATTTTTGTCTAAAAGTCATTTTTTCTCAAATGGAACAACCTGTATCTCAGTTCATTTGTGAATTGCTTACTAAATTTTGCAGCAAAAACAAGTTGTTATTACTTTAAAAGTGACTTTTATTGAGCTATTGTTATTTCTTGATTCACTGTTGCCAACTTTATGCTTTTTATTTGAATGAGTAAAATGTGTGATGTAAAATTACGTCCAATTTTCTGTACGTGTAATTAGTAATTGAAAACAAATATGCTTGCATTAACATTTTGTCCATCTAATAATACGTTTCAAGAAATATAATTTTCTTAAAACATAGTATTTTTCAGAAAAACGGAAAGTCGAAAACTTTAAATTTATACTATATTATAACTTTTTGATTAAGAATTATACGGGGAATATAAAAATGTAATAATGTACAGGCTGTTCCATTTAAAAAACTATAACTATAGTCAACCACCAAGTTTATGGAACACTTTTTATAATACAAAATAAATTTTAAAGGCACTCCTAATGAGTGCCTGTCATAAGAAAGAAACCGCTTCGAAAAATCTTTTCTCGTAATTTCACAATCTGTCTTCCCCAGGAAGATTGCAACTTAACATCTACTCAAAATACATTAGAATAATAAATAGGCGGGCTGAAGTCACTTGACAGGCGTCGGTATACTGTCCACTGAGGGTTACTAGAAATATTTATGCAGGTCTTCTGGTCAATTTTTTATGTCTTCTCTTTGCGTGTTGGATTAGCAGTTGGTTAACTAATTGATTCGTATGATATTAGTCTCTTTCTCTATAACGTCTGGTGTAAACCTTAATAACATCCTTTACAAATGATATTTGTAGGTCCTTATATAATGTTAGGTTTGTCACGTACCAAGGCGTGTTAGACATCATGCAAAGCATTTTGGATCAAAATGTTTGCAGAATTTTTATATTTGACTGCTTTGGGCACACCCCAGAGCCCGATTCCATAGCTCCATATTAGTCCAATATAGTTTTGTAGAAAAGAATCTTGTTCTCAATGGTTAACTTAGATGTTTCACTCAATAGCCAGTTCATTTGCCTGGATTTTAATACAAGTTGCTGTTTTTTCGCCTTAACGTGAGCTTGCCAGGCTAATATCTGTTCAAGATGAATAACCATGCACTTCACGTCAGTTTTCACTGGTTCGTCGGGTGATAAATGTGATTTATGTTGACTTTTTACTATTGGCTTTGATTCTGTATTTGCTTATCTAGAGCTCTAGTTCATTTATAAAATGCCATAATTTGTTTTGAGCCTCTATAGGATTTTTATTTTTGCTAGGATAGCTATGTCGTCAGCAAAGGTTGCAATGAGAGTTTATGCAGCAACTAGCACATCAAGAGTGTATAATAGATCCAACTATGGTTCCAGAACACTACCACGTAATACTCCTGATTATGTAAGTTTATATGTTGAGAATGTGTTGTTAATTTTAACTTCAAAAGATTTTATTCTTAAATATAGTTTTCTAGCTTTTGCTTTAACTTATACACTAGGCCGTCGTGTCATACTTTGTCGAAAGCCTACTGGATGTCTAAGAAGCCACGTGCAGCTGCACATACTTTCTTTTCATTCATGCTGTCCATGATGTTGTGGACTATCCTATTACATTGTTGGATGGTCGAGTGTTTTTCCGATATCCAAACTGGTGGTCTGGAATATCTATGGATGGACTTTTAAACCTTCTGATTCTGCGCCTTTCAAAGATTTTTGACATAATCAACATTAAGCTTATGGGCCGATAAGATGTGGGTTAGCAAGGAGGTTTACCAGGTTTCGCAACAAGGATAATATGGGCAAGTTTCGATTGTATAGAAAAGTAACCAAAGCAAGCATAAATAACAATAAAATATTTGTCATTATCAAGAATTGAGGCAAATTTTAAGAATTCTCGTAGAATTAAAAAACTTCCAAAGCGGATTTGTGTTGGCACCAATTAATTATTAGTTTTGTAGTTAGCTTCATTCTTTACGGCAGATAAATATTATGTTCTTTATATTGCTAATTATAGTGTTCAATATATATTTTTTATTGTCAAGTAACAAAAAAAGCAAAATAAAGTAAATTCTCTACTTGTCATTTATCTTTCTGTGTGGTGCTTCATCCAACCTTACCTACTTCGAGGAGGAGATTCTTCATAAATACTAAAAGAAACGAAACAAGGAGAACGACCTCGCTAGCATAGAGCGTTGACGAGAGCAGACTAAGCGGCTTATTATTCTTGGTAAATACTCTCACACCAAGCATTTGGCGACGAACACCGAGTGTCACATCCAAATTCATTTAATTTATTCAAATTCCAGGCGGTCGTGAACTGTTGAACAAACATTTGTGGGCACTGAAAATTCACTGACAAACAAATGCAAGCAGAATCGAGCCTCCCAGTCGTTATTTATTTAAAGAGATGCAAATTACAGCTCTCCTGGCTAATTTCCGATATCGCGGATGAATTAATAATATCTAGTGATTGCGTTCGGTTTGAAATTATGTTTTAAACTGCGGAAAATACGGAATATAAATGAGAATGTCGCTGTTGCGTTGCTTGTTAGTGATATATTGGTTCGCTCGAATTCAATAATTTATACACCGCTCTGCTTCGCACAGAGTGGAAACTTATTAAGATGTTTTGTTATTAACATTATTCATAACTTCTTGACAAATTAAAGTTTCATTAACACAATAAACCGAGAAATGAGTATAATAAAGGTAGAACGTAGAGGATTTTTTGAACATACTCCAGTTGGACTGATTTTAAAATGTACCACAAATTGTAAAACCCCATTGCACCCATATTCACCAAGTCCCTAAAAGCTTCAAAATTTATATTTATAGATAAATAAATAATAAAAGTCAATATGCATCATTAAATGAATGAATAAAATTATAAGACATATTGCTGTGATGTGCTGTACTATGGTTGATAACCAATAGTCAAATTAATAAATTAATATTCTTTAATAATCTCAGGGTCTTAAAGGTAGATTTCTTTGTTTTAAAAGAAAAATATGTCACAGCTTTTCCTTATTATGAGTTCTAGCTGTGATTGTGATGTTTACTTTCCTCATACTCTCCTTTGGGATGGGTATAAATAAGTAAATAATGAATGTCAGCACAACTTATATTTATTTATAGTATGAAGATTTTACAAAACATAGAAAAGAAAAATATTGATTACTATATAATATAATACTTTTGTTTCATTAAGGTATATTATCTCCTCCGTTACAATACAAGCACCTTGCAAGTCTTTTACTGTTTCAAATTGTATAAGTCTACTAAATTACCTCTTCATGTGTGCTTATAATTCAAAAAGAAATTACTAAAAATTATTTTCTTTACTCTTTGCCGACGTATCCCCATTGGATCGTCTCGACCTGAGATTTTCACGTCAAAATCGAGATTTAAACAATGAAGAACCTATTAGATATTTCAAATAATCTTTTGAAATTATTGTTATTCAGGTAAATTTGTTAATACTTCGCTGAATCGCCTTAACCTGAGATTTTCACGTCAAGTCAAGACCTACCCAAAGAAAAATTTATTAAATGTTTAAATAATATCTTTAAAATTATTGTTGTTCAGGTAAAATTGTCAACACTTCGTTGAATCGCCTTAACTTGAGATTTTCACGTCAAGTCAAAACTTACCCAAAGAAGAATTTATTAAATGTTTAAATAATATTTTTAAAATTGTTGTTATTCAGGCAAAATTGTTAACACTCCGTTGAATCGCCTTAACTTGAGATTTTCGCGTCAAGTCAAGACTTACCCAAAGAAGAATTTATTAAATGTTCAAATAATATTTTAAAACTATTGTTATCCAGTAATTTCATATAACACCCATGAAGATTCCTTTATTTGTTGACTATAAGATTGCAAGATGAAGCTTTATTAACTGTGCTTGTACTTACTTTTCTTGACTGTATCTCCTTTTGAATTCGTCTTGATAATTTTCGTGTTCCATCCTCTTGACAGTTACTGTGGCGGTTTTTTATTAAATAATGTAGTAATAATTTCCCGCGCTCTACTATTTTAGCGCGCACTTATCGTTTGAAATGTATTGTGCGTCTTGTCTCACTACACGTGTTTAAATCTTAAAAGCGTTTATGCCTTTTTAGATTTTGTTTAGCTGAAGGACACTTGGAGCACTGATTAGAAGTTTGAGGTACTGGTGGCTGCTGATGAACTCCTCTATTGTGGCCAATGCACGTCCTTTTATATCTTTCGACAATTGACAAACGCTTTATTTTGTTTTGAAATGTTTCGATTCTATTTGAATTTTCTTCTACTGCGCCCTCCGTGTTTGTTTTGATAATTATCGATGTCATGTGATCACATGATATTGCGCCCGCCATCTTGCTTTTATTGTTGTTTACATACTATGCATTTGCATATCTAATTAATATCGATTGATTTTTATCGATTGGTAGGTATTTTTCAGCTGTACTACATTATATACTGACTAATATCTTATTTGTTTTTATAGCATGGAATCTCTTGGAGCATTTTATATGAAGGAAATTATACCAATCGCATATTTAAATGTACATTCAATAATATCGTTTTATTCAGGAGATACCAGTGAAAAATGCATACTGACACATAACGTTTTATTTTTAGTAGTGATAGTGGCTACAATATTTATATTCTGGGTGTGTTGGTGTATAGAAAACAAATAAATTATACACCTTTATATGCATTTCTGTGATGCCTCATACAGAAGAAAATACAATTGATTTTTATATAGTGATTGAGAAATAAGTGGAATATATTTATTTACGTATAAAGACCTTTGTTTTTACAGTAGTGTTTATTATTATGGCAATATCTCTTTGAACGTAGGCTTCCTATTTGTTGATTATGATCGCTGCAAAAGAATGTATTACCAGAATGACCTACTTTTCTATTAATTACTAATAATACTGTTTAAATCATTACATATCCTTTTTTAGACTGAGGTCAGTATTTGAACATTATGCTTTGTACAATATCTAATTCTTGTGCTCTAATTTATTCAAAATTGAGCTCAACACTTTTGAATTACTAATTCTTTTATTTATGTTTCTTTTTTACGGGTGTGCAACCCACATTGCATTGATGTGTATTGTATTGCATGTCCATCTGCTAGATATTTTATTGTGTTATACAATAATTTAAACAAATATATATATAAGTTAATGGATTATTCTATACATTTATATCTGATGAAATGTTAAATTATACTTAATGTACCGAATATGTATACGTATATTTAATTGTCTAAAATAAATTGTGCTGAAATTTTTACTTTTGTTGGCATTTTATTTGTTTAATTTTTTTATATATAAAAATGTGTTAACCACATCCACTGGTATCTGGTTATATCCAGTTTCTCATTATTTTTTTATTTTTAATTATATTTTTAAAATACAGAAAAATACCACAGCAATATGTATTTATAAAGAAACAACTTGAACTGCAAGTATACACCGTTTATGTGATTGGCCGCCGAGAGTAGAAGTATGTGGGGTTGCTGGTTATTTCACATTGAGAAAGAATAGGTAGGGAGAGTACGTTAGATGAACAAACCGGGTATAGGTCCGCCATATTGATACTACACTTAAGTCAAATAAATATATCTTAAACTACATTGCTTCTTTTCCAATCTTCAGTTATTAGCGTACCTAGGACAACATTTCTGTATAACATAAAACATTTGTTGGAATTTCCCAAAAAATTCAAATTCACGACTTACATACTGTTATATTAAACTTGGGCCTGACAGATGCGGGATGACAGATTATAATTTTGAGTAGTCCAGACCAGGTGAGGCAGGCATATTGGTCCCACACTTAGCCCCGCCCAATGCCCCCGTTTTGAGCGTACAGCAAAGATGCTTTACAGCGTCTCCATAGTATTTTTCCTCAATGTTATTTCATAATAGGTAGTTGAAATAACCACTGACATTCCTGTCATATAAACAGTTAATAATACTAAAATGGATACATTTAATTTTAACTCCCACTACCCTCTCCTATCAATAGGCTTTCGTAGTTCAAATTATAAATGAATGTATAAATCATGTAAAATCATATAAAAAAAATGTAACTCTGTTTGACAAGATTGGTTGACAGCAAGGCGAAATAATACCATACTGCATTCGCTTTTTGCTATCAATTGTCAAATACTTTGACATTGTTTGTTTTCTAGACAAATTTATTTACTTTCACGTTTTGTGATTACTATATTTACCATTTTGTTGCCTTAACTTTCATATTTCAGACAGATATGTAAATTTAATTTTACCGCCTTCACCATTTACAGGTTGGAACTTGGACTGGCGGTCTGTTCAGAACTTTGTCTCTCTCTTTTTGGAATAAGATATATGCGAAAATTACACAAAAGTGACAGATATAGAAATTTATAATGTGAAAATGTGTAAAGTAGAAATGAAAGTGTGAATGGCTACTATAAACACGCGTATTTCAAACTCCCAGTTGCCTTCAGTATAACTCGGCCCAAATGGATGTTGAAATAATAATAAGTGCATAAATCTTACGCTTAAGAATCCCAAACTTCAAAAAACCTATTCGTGTCCAATTATGTTCAGCAATAGTAGTCAGTCATGTATTCTGTCTTGTGTAAATGCCAAATTTAAGTTAGGCATAGATATCAATAAACGAAATATCGAGGATACATAATAAAAATAGGAGAAAGAATATCGGGTTAATCCGCTGTAGTGCAACCGCAGCTGCAATCAATTCGTGGTCTGTCTATCCGATTATCTTCCTTTTGTTTCTATCTCCAAGGATATCCCATCTTATTTCTTAGCTACACCGTACCGGCAATGACCAACAAGTGTGAAACACGTGTCTGCTGTTGCACTACTGTCGTATAACAGTTATATGCAATTGTAAACCTCCTCTTAAGTTCCTACTTGAGGGCGCTATTTTTGTTACAGCCGTTATTCTTAATTATCAACGTGGAAGTAGGGAATTATTGTGGTTTTTTTGGTGAGTGGTTTTCAAAGATTATTTTATTAATGTTTAAATAAAACGCACAGCATAAAAGATACAACTTTTTAATATTAATCTTTTTAATTTAAGAAAATTAGTTATTGTTTTCTTAATGTTTTTTTCAGTGGGTTGTGGATTTTGCAACATTCTTCTGTTCTGTTATGTTAAAAGGTATAACTTCTCCCTTGTCTCTTTGGGTTATTAATCAATTTTGAATGATGTTCATTAATCAACTGCAGGTACGGTTTCAATAAATTAGATGAGCTGTGGCCCGTAATTTTTATTATTTGCTGCTCGTTAACACCTGCTTTCGCAAGATGAGACACTGCAGTTGATCTTGAAGAATGGTTCGTACTTTTTATTTTTTTTAGTATCCAGCCCAATCATCTCCGCCGATTCTTTCATCCCCATCGGCATATTTTTGTACCATCCTGAAGAATAAGGTTTATCCCAAACAGTGTAAAGTGTTAAAAAAGTCAACTTTAATATGTTCGTTACTTCGTTAGCAATTTCTTGAGTAATAAGACAGTATTTGGTACTTAACCATTTACTATTGTGCCCCACCTTGCTCTACTCTTCCAGTGGCCAAACCAGCATTGTATGGTTCTTCTTCAAAATAATACATTAAACATTAACAGCCTTCTCCCCCACGCCCTGCTAGCTCATACGTAGTATTTCTTTTGGAAACCAAAGGGTGTGTACTCCTCATAGCGTTTTATCATTTCTATGATTAGTTCAAATTTGTTGTAGTAAAACTCTTGCATTAATTTGGCGGTTTTATACCACATTGTTTTAACAACAACATGTTTACAAGTTTTGTGACTGGTGTATATTCGTCCAGTTTGTAACGCCGTTTTTTGCAAAATGATTGAAAATGTTTCGATATCGAATTATTACTATGTTATTTTACACGAATTTTGTTTAATTTGTGTGTTTATATCTAGCACTTTTACTGAACTAGCGTATGCTTCATTTCTTACAATTACAATAAAACTGGTGATAGATGTCAAAACTAGAAAATACGTTGGCAACTAATGTTTTTTTTTCCGTAAATAAACTTAGCCCACTGTTTTTATCTCTTGACAGTTCCAGCGCTTCTCTACACGTTATGTCTCTCTTTTCCAGTATTGCTGCAATCTCTTTGTTCCAGGATTTTTGGGGTCTACCCCTGTTCCTCCTATTGGTTATTTTTGCTTCCCCGTACATTTTTCACTTGTCTATTGTTGTGCATCTTATTCAGGTGGCCAAACCATCTAAGTTGCTGGTCTTCAATCGTGTCTAATATTGATTCCACTTCAAGTTCTCCTCTAATTGTATCGTTCATTGTTTGGTCACTGCGTGTTACCCCTTCTACTTTTCTCAGATATTTCATATCTATTGCCTGTATTCTGCTCCTCATTCTAGATGATGTCATCCAGCCCTCGCTACCGTATGTTAGGATTGGTCGAAACACTGCTTTATATACTGACATCTTTGTTTTGCGACTGATCTCTTTTGGTTAAAAACCACCCAGAAAGTGAGAAAGGTGCTGCGCTGGATATCCATTCGTTTACTTCATGTTCCATGTCACCATATCTTTCTATTTGGACTCCCAAGTATTTGAATATGTTCAATTGTTCTATTTCTTTCTGTTGAATTTCTATTATGGTTTCTTCGTTATCCTAGCTGATTACTAGTGTTTTTATTTCATTTGTATTTATTTTTATATTCCTTTTCCTCCTGCCATATCGCAATGTTTTTCTTGAGATCTCTTTCGCTTGGTACACCTAACATTATATCGTCGGCAAAAGAACAATCCTAAAGCGTAATTGAACCCAGTCGTTTGAATCCTACGATTGTGTTCCTTGTTTTGTCTTTGGTGGCTATAATTTCGTCTTCCATCACCATTATGATAGCAAAAAAACTAAGGACGCCACCATGTCTCAAGCCATCCCAGATTTCGAATTTATCGGACTCCAATTGTCTTTTTCTGACATAACTACTGTCTTTATCATACAGATCTTTTATTGCTACCCTTAGATGTTCCTGGATGCCCCTTTCTTCTAATCTGTCCCACACTATGTTTTTTGCTATTCGGTCAAAGGCTTTCTCAAAACCTATGAATGCCATGTATATGGGTTCCTTTTTATCTCTTACTTTCTCTATTAACTGTTTGATTGTGAAAATGTGGTTTTGTACACTTCTGCCCTTCCTGAACCCACTCTGGGTTTCTACTACCTGCCGTTCTATTACTGATCTTAGGTTTTCTCCAGGGTACCTTCATATATTTTGGATACTACACTTACCAAGGTTATTCCCCGGTAGTTTGAGCAGTCTATTGCTATTGCTCCAGTTTACTAGTCCTTTGGAACTGTTGTTTTCCAAGTTTGACTAAGAAATTGGACTAGCAATTCTATACCTTGTTGTCCCAGGTGTTGTAATATTTCCGGGGTTACCTTATCATGCTCTACTGACCTTCCTCTCTTGATATTCCTAATTAAAAAATAAATTCTAGCCAAACATTTTCGAAACATTAAAGAAAGCTTTTATTATCATAGTTTAGAAATAGGAAAAATTTCTTAAACTTCTGCCAAGTAGTTTTCAGTTTGATCTCAGGAGAGTATAGAAAACATGGAAGCAAGCGACAAAATGAAACGACATTTTACTATAGAATTCTCGGCATCCGTACACATTTCATAAGCAACGGCACAAGTTAAACAAACGCCAATTTCGTATTCAATTCTAATTCCCGCGAATCGTCCTACGGATTCGTTTCCTTTCGTTTACCATCCCCGATCCTGGACAGCTGTTCCGCCAAATTGACACAAACATTTTGATTAAAATTTCCGCAAATTCCCATTTCGTCGTCGCTTTCGCATTCGTGAATACATGCATACATATACGGGCTCCATAGCGGAATGAATAACACTATTCCCTCCTTCACCGCCCCCTTCTTTACGCTTCCTTCTTCGCGACGTTGCGTCAGTTATACGGGCGTCCTTGAAATTCCGGCGCACAGTATTTCTGGTGGGGTTTCCGTTTCTATTCGCGCAAACGGAAAGCGAAAATAACAGCGGATGACTAAGAAAAATAACACATCACTTCTACCATTAATTCGTTGAGCAAATTAGAAAGAAGGGCACCATTGGAATCCCGTACTCTCTCGCTCTCTCTTTATCTGCGAACGGAAGGCGCGAGCACAAAAAGTATGGTCCGGAAAAAACGAAGAAAAATTATTCCGTTCAATTTTCCGACAGTTGTCTCTTTTGCGAACTTTCAAATTGAATTTTATTCGGATTATAACAAATTGGTGTTTCCTCTTCGTTTGCTGTTTTTTTTTTGCGCAGGCCGCCGTTATTACTTCGTTTCTTGTATATTTTAGAGAAAGGGAGGACATTAAAAGGAATATACCTTTCTTTTGAGAGATATTCTTGAAGTTGTTTTGATAATTAGCTGTGTATGCGAAGCTTTGCTTTTTATTTTCAAAAATGAAGTTTTAAAAAAGAAACATTTTGTAAAGAAAATAATTAGTAACTTAGATGAAATATTAAAATGTTCACAGTAATGAGAAGGTAATATTGAAATTTGTGAACATAGAAATTTGACATCAATAATATATTAATTCATATAAAGGTAAAATTAGATAATAAAATGGGTTAGAGATTATAAGTGAATTTTTCTATTTCGGTGCTATAAAGTTCACTTTACGACACCCGTTTTGGTTGCATAAAGCATTACTTTATCGCAAGCTAATGTTATTTTTTTTTGCGGTTGGTTACAAAAAAAGTGGAAACAAATTATATTTAAGGGTCTTATATAGTGGATATGTCAACAATGGAAAAATAGCAGATTCTAGATGCAAGATATTTTGGTTGACTTTAAATTTGGAGAAAACCTTTCAACGTCAACTTATGAAGAATTTAGTAATCTACCCCGCTGAAGAATCAAATTTAGAAAAAAATTATCGGATTAAAGAAAATTAATGAATATGTCAAAATATTAAAAACAAAAATCCTTCGGAGGAGATTTGTTTGCTTGGGTTCACGTTATTAATTGAATAAAAAGCTACCCCGCTCTGCTCTTATTTTTCGTTGAACTATTCTTTACTTTGTTTTAAATGAATATAAAATAAATTAAAATTAGGCAACCCACATTACAATGAATTGTTATTCTAGTAAAAATCTTTCCCGCGGTTACAAATGTATAAATATTTGGTCATAAATGAATTTTTATTCGCTTAGATATTGAGTTATTATTTCAAATATTTATTATATATTCCCTATGTGTAATAAGTACTCGGACATCCTTGGCTTATTAAATTATGTGCTATGCAACCAATATTACATTCCCGATCCACTATATAGGACCCTTAAATGTCAAATATAAGCCATTAATGTGTTGCGTTTTCGGGTTCCAATAAACAACTCGTGCAATTATTTATTTAAAAACAGTCTGTATATTTATATACTTAAAATTATATATAACAATATAAAAATATATAACTAAAGTATCACATTTAAACTACTATTAATAAATTAAAATTAACACTTGTATTTATTTAGTTCTATTTATATAAGACGGCACTACTATATTTATTTATTCGGCTACCACTATTCGTTTCCACCACTCGAGACTACCGAATTACTTTCGATTACTTTTCCGCAATGAATCCCGCCGCCTTATATACACATGCGAAGATTACTAGAACATACCAGCACAGTCCCGCTTTTTCTCCACATGTACGAGAAACGTTCTCGTCCCTTTCGCTATGCAAGCCATACGGCGTGAAGATGAGTCATCGACTTGTTTACCCGTCGCGCCGAATATGATTTATTGCTCGCCCGGTCTGCCTCTTTTTTTGCGTGTGACAATTTCGTTTTTATCGCGCCGAGAGATCTGATTCTTTTATTTAATGTAACTCAATTCGTCTGCTGGTTTCGTTACAAATGTAACAAACATGTGCAATAGAAGTTGTACTAAGAATAAAAAACACACATGCTAACATTTTATTTACTAATTAACAATATAAATTGTTAAGCAGAGTTGGATGATAAGTTTTCTAATTCTACTATTGAAATTTACTTCCCATGTTGAGTAGTACAACTGTTATAAATGTTTACTTATAACACTAGAAGATTCGTGTGCATTAATGGATTATTCCAGGCAGATTTTGGGAAACACTCCGTTTTGTTTGAATTCCTGGTCCTTTCATTGACTGACACATACGTTAATATTCCCTATATTATTTTATTTACACCAACTTAAAAGTACCTGTATTGTTTTTGATAAATATGTCGTGACTTTGTTGGCAAAAGATTTTGTAAATTATCTTCTGCTATTTTGCGAATCTCTGGGTCTTTGATATTATTTATTTCGTCCTTTTGTTTGATTATTTGAAATAATTTATTACATAAATCAATCTGAGTTTTAAACATAATTACATATAACACCGTCGATATTCATATACTTAAAATTTTCTGCCTAAAAATCAGAGTAACCAACTTCAAAAAAACAAAATTTCTAAAATGTTCGAACAAATCATGTCTCTCATTTTAAGCTTTTTTGAACTTCTAATAACCGAAATAGAAAAAATAGTATAAAATACACCTTTCATAAGGCATTTTGCGCACTTGTTCTCTAGAAAACACGCCTAGCTGCTCGTTTTCTAAACTTGAACGCGTGTGCCAAAATCATCTCTTATAAAACTTTTATTTTAATATACTATTTTCTATTCCAGTGCTATAAAGTTCAGTTTACGACAACCGTTTTGGTTGCATAAAGTAAAGTTGGTAACCAAAAAAAAAATGGAACCAAATCATAATTAAATGTCAAAATGTAAGCCTTTAATCTAACAAACATGTGCAAGAAGTTGTACAAATAATAAAAAACACACTTACAAAGATTTTATTTACGCTAATTAACAATATAAGCCGAAATGAAAATACTGAGAACAATAGTGGAGAAGACAAGAAGAGACAGGGTGAGAAACTCGGATATCAGGAAACAATGCGAGATACAAGACATTGTGAGATGGGGAAGACAGCGTAAGAGGCAGTGGTACAGCCATGTAAGACGGATGGACGAGAACAGACTTCCGAAGATAGTCTTAGAGAACAACCCGCCCGGCTACAGACCTATCGGAAGGTCACCTAAGAGATGGAGAAATAGCTGGCTATCTACCTCTCAGGAAAAGACGCAGGGGCAACTTCAGAATTAACAGATCGAGAGATCTCTAAGTACTAGAACAAGAACAATATAAGTGGGATAATAAGTTTTCTGATGCTTCTATTGAAATTTACTTCCCATGTTGCATAGAACAACTGGTATAAAGGTTTACTGTAACATTAGGAGATTCGTGTGCAATAATGGAGATTCCAGGCAGATTTTGGGATCACACTATGTTTTGTGTCAATTCCTGTTGATTCATATTGACTGACACATCACTGCGAATTGTATCAGACGTCGATGGATTACGAATGATTTTAGTGAATGTATTAGGTACACTAGACAGTATTTGAGCAACCTCAACTTTTTTCTTGGTGGAATAATCAATGTAACCTTTAGCCACTGCTGAGGATTTCCATCCTCCATGGGGCTTAATTGTTATTAAGTCACCTCCACTATTAGCCAAGTGGGTCACACTGGAACGTCTAAAGCAATGTCCAGTGAGAAGCTCACGATTAGGTAAATTTATGTAAGTGGCAATATTTTTTGATACTTTTCCTATGGTATTAATACCAATTGGACTATTCACGCAAGATCCATTTCTATATTGCAGGAAGAAGTGTTTATGTGTAACATGGCTGGGACGAAGTGAATAATATTTTTTAACCAATTCAATTCATAATCTTTGTGTTATAATAAATTGTCTTGGAACATAAGTTTTAGTTTTTGGCACTGCCACCATTATTACATCATTTTTAAACTGTATTTCATCTAAAGCCACGTTCATTATTTCTCCACGACGACAAGCTCTATTATAGCCCATTATAAGGATAATCTAACAGAATATTAATATGACTATTATAACAAAATAATGTAGAAAATTACTAAAACACAACTACAATGATGTTCTTATTACTTACTTTCATTGCTAAACATGTTTTATCATTAGCTTCTATCATAAACTGGTTAATATGATCTATTTATAAAATCTTGAATTTCTTCAGATATTCTTTTTAAAAATGCATGTAGCCTAGAAAATCTTGAGATATCTATGCTTTTATAAATACATAAACAACATCGTAACATTTAATATATAGACGATAAAGACGATACCTTTTCATCTTACATTACTTTTCAAAATAAGCAATTACTAGATTTTCCGTAATATTCGCAATATTATTTGCTTTACACCAACTTAAAAAGAGCTGGTATTGCTTTTTATAAATATATCGAGACTTTGTTGGCAAAAGATTTTGTAAATTGTGTTCTACTATTTTGCGAATCTCTTGAGGAGTGCAATTATTTATTTCGTCCATTTTGTTGACAATTTGAAATAATTTATTGCATAAATCAGACTAAATTTTAAACTAAATGACATAACACCACAGATCACTATACTAGAAGATAGTATAACTTAATACTAAAAAGTTTAGACGATGTTTAGCGCCGCCTGCCAGCTGCAGGCAGTACTAAAATGGATCAAACCGATGAACCGGGAAATTTAAATATTATATATTTCTATTCCATTTTGTATTTACCTACCTTAGTAGTTTTTATTCTTCACTTTAAATGTTCGGAAGTAAAATAGTAGATGTATTTTAAAGAAAAATAAACTACACTTCTTGCTATAATAACTTAGTAATAAATTAGAAACATATCCTTTTGGTAACGCTTTATTTTTATATGAAAATTTATTTCTATTTCAAAATATTAAGAAGAAAGCATTCTAAATTATTCTTACATTTGAACTTATTTATTCCTTAAATGGAAATCGTCGATATTCTCTTATGACATTGAATAAATTAGGATCTCATGTAGCTTCCTACCACTCATGAAAACGAATTGATTTTGGATGTGGAAAACTTTTACATTTTGGTCACAATTTGACACATAACATTTTCTTGTCGGCATAATTACTAGGAAGTCTAGAAAAAAGTGCTAATAAATAAATAAATTACTCGAATTATGCAGAATAAATACTTACGTACATACTATTTTAAGAAATAAGTTAATATTTTATAACTCTGATTAATAATTAGCATATATATATAAATATTAATTAAAAACTGTCAACAAAAATATTTGAAAACTATACCACATGTAGTTGCCATAGTTACCAAACATGGTCAACAGCCTACAAGCAGCTAAGCCCTGAAGTATCACATGTGATCCTAAAATTTCGTCAACACATGCGCCACCTACCAACTGCAGGCAGAAGTAAAACGATGTCTACGCAATATCAATTTAACATTTCCCCCCTGCATAACACCGCCGATATTCAAATATATAAAATGTTTTACTTAAAAATCAGAGTAACCAACTTCAAAAAAATAAAATTTCTGAAATGTTGGAACAAAACATGTTTTTCATTTTAAGCTTTTTTGAACTTTTAATAACGGAAATAGGAAAAATAGCATGAAACACACGTTTCAGAAGCATTTTGCGCACTTGTTCTTTAGAAAACTCGCCTAGCGGCTCATTTTCTAACTTCGCGGTGTGTGCAAAAATTGTGTCTTATGAAACTTGTATTTCAATATACTATTATGTGATTGATTTAAATATTATGTAGTTATAGTTTCGGCAAGTATACCACATCCGCGTCTTGCCTTTACGAGCGCATTGGCGTATTGTTGAGGTTAGAATCACGTGTTTGTTTACCACCGATAACGTGAGCGCTTAGCCGACGAAACTCTTTCAATTACAACAAGGAATTTAAAACATAGACTCTATAATTTCTAAAATCTTAATTTTCTGTGCTTTTAAAAACAAATGTAATATGCAATTATAGTTTGTTGTTTCATTATAATTGTTAAAGTGTCTTACACGATCAATTCCGAAACGAAGGTTATTTTCGATATAAAAGGAAAAGAAAGCAAAACTGAGGTAAAAATTAAATAAAAAAGAAGTCTACTTACAATCGTATAATAAACCATTCCTGGGATCCAGATAAAATATTCCTAAGAAGTAATTTATTATCTAACCTGAAGAAGCAGTCTACGTAATATTCTTGTACCTGAGAATTTTCCAGTTATATCAAGCCAGACGGGACAAGTTTAATTTACGTTCTGGATTCTCCAAGAAAGCTGAATTATTATTACAATGTAAGAGCAAACATCCGTGTCGAAAAAAGAAATCTGCTTTACTCTTTGAAATTGGATTTCATGAAAAGAAGAAAAGATTTTGTTATTTAAGGCGTTCGAAAATGTTACAAACAAAATTCTTATATACGTATATGCGGTTAGAATTTTTATACAAGAAATTGTTCCAAATTAAGTTGTAAACACCTTTATCTTAATAAAATAAACCTGTGAGTAAGAGTGCTACTTCTGGTACAAATATTTATGGTCATCTTTGGATAAATCAGCTCTGCTTGGTGTGCAGCAGGCAAATACTAAATGTTACTTTTACGAAAGAGATAATATTATTATTTCAATATCGGAACAATTATCTGCACAAATATATAAGAGTAAGAGATAAAAATCCGAATGCTGGCAGGCGGGGCAATCGAATCAAATCGACGGCATCATGATTTATGATTCATGATTGCCCCGCCTGCCCGCTTCCCCCCGCCTTGCGCCGCCGCGGCTGATGAGGGAGGAAAACCTTTCGGTTTTGAGAATTTTACAACGTATAAATAAATTATGGCTGTGGTTGATATAAAAGCAAAGATTTTCAATTACTTCGATTACTTATAAGTTCGCTGCAATACTATCGCAAACATCATGTCAGTACAAGATCTTTCTAGTGTGTTAGTTGATTCACAAGTCGACAATCAGTCAAACACAGAACCAAATACAGAACCGCAAGTATATACTTCCTTTAACAATAATATAGAACCAGAAATTATCATAATGTAATACCAAGTTACGAACCTTTTATATAACTACTAGCAAAGAACATTCCTTATTAGAATGTTTGACTATATACAGGTTGTTTGATAAAAAACGTAAATTCTTTATTTATTATCCGATTTTAATAAATAAAAAAGTTTAAAAATTGTTTGACAAACTCTATAAACTGCTCATAATCCCAATTTTTTCAACGCTGTCTTGAATACGTAACGATAGTAACAACTTTTTTTTAATAGACGCCTGTAGCTTTTTCGTTTTTTCGTCTGGTAAATAATCTTTTTCTAAAATCTAGTAATGTTCATTTAGTTATCATTTGGTTGATATTTAATTAAAAAAAATAAATTATCTGCAACTTTTACCCGTTTACTATGAAATTTGAAAGTGTGCCGGGAAAAAGAAAATCGCAACACAAATGTGACAAATACGTCATTCAAACGTCTGTCATTCGAACATTATCTGGGGACTGTGCATCTGTTATTTACATTTTTTTATTTGTTACACGACACTATCACTGCCATAATTCATTTGAAATCACGAGTCAAAAGCAATAATCATTGAGATTTTATAACAAAAATAAAATTAAATTAATAATAATAAACAAAATAAAAACAAATTAGAAACAATTAACAAACTACAAATTACTGACAATCTCTCGAGTTGAAATAAGCGGATTCTGCTGCACACTGAGAAGAACATTCATTTCAACATTTTCGCCAAATCGACGCTGTTCTCTTTCGGGTTTTCAAAAGCACCATAGCGCCCCAAATTTTCTTCAAACCGTCAAAATTGACGGGGATTTGGAAATTCCTTGTTCGGAAAAAGATCACCACATAGAGGAGCCGGTTAATTTTGATTTTTATTATATTCGATGTAAATTTGAAACATCTCGGTGAGATAATTATTGTTCATGATTGCGGTGGTATCGTTATTCCACAAGAAATAATGCTTTAAAATCACAAGGCAAACTAATTTTGGAATGACAGACGTTTGAATGACATATATGTTACATTTGTCTGCGCTTTTTTTTTCACGGCACACTTGAAAATTTCATAGTAAGCCGTTAAAGGTTGCAGATAAATCATTTTTTTAAGTTAAATATCAACCAAACGATAATTAAATAAACGGACTAGATTCAGAAAAAAATTATCTACCAGACTAAAGGAAAAAACTACAGGTGTCCATTTAAAAAAAAAAAGTTGACTATCGACAAATTGGGATTATGGGCAGTTTATACAGTTTGTCAACCCATTTTTATACTTTTTTTTATTTATTGAAATCGGATAATAAATAAAGAACTTACGGACTGGGTTTTTTTTATCAAATAGATCGTATACATTATAATGTACCGTAGCTTAACTAGATATTGTTGAGTTTAATACGGAATACCCTCTCGTTTTCAATCGAAATAAAAAACAGTGGCGTAAGCGCCTATATACTCTTATCTATTTGTTCTATCACTGAAAGAATTTGCTAATATCAATCAAAACATTTCGGGTGAAAAATTTCAAACTCTTTAATTCCGTAGTATGACGGACAAGTTGCGACTGTGTAACATCTTCCATCTCGTTTTAACTATATCTACAATACGTAAATTGCATGTCGAAACTTAATTCATATTCTATTATTAAATTTTAATTTGTCCATTTAATGATGACGCCCCGTAGCTACAAGTGGCAATATTGTTTTCAATTTGACAGCATCTTGGACAACTTAATTATTGGTCGCATTCAGCAGATACAATAGTTGTGTAACTGTTCAGTGATTGGATTCAGATTATGTGCGCTCACTCTGTATATAATAATAATAATAATAATAATTAACTTTATTCATCTTTAGATGTTTACAATGTTACACTATAATTTTAAACTATACAATCATTCCTAACATACCTCGTACAATATTGTCTAAACTCTCTTATAGAAGGACTCTGTTTAGTCGCTTCAGGCATACCATTATATAATTTTAAACCCTTGTAAAAAAGACTATTCTGGGAAGCCGATTTTTTGTGAAAAGGTATACCTAAAGTTACCTATGTATCTAGTATTGTAGTCATGAATCTCATTACTACACGAAACATAGTTGTTTAAATACTTTGGTAACTTATTATGTATTATTTTATAAATCAATATAAGAGTGTTGAACAGAATCCTTTGCTTAACGCTAAGCCATTGTAATGTATCTAACATTAATGTAATTAGAGTATACCTATTGCAACTCAGTATAATCCTCATAGCCCTGTTTTGCAGTTTCTGTAATCTATATATATACCCATCTTTGGCTAGAAATAGAATTGTGGAACAATAAACAAAGTGTGGGGCAATGATTGTCTTATAAACATAGATTCTAGCCCATAAACTTAATTTAGCACTTATCCTACCCAAAAAACCTATTTTTTTTGCAACTTTCGTTTCTATATAGTCAATATTTCTAGAGAATGTTAATTTATTGTCAATTATAACATCGAGATATTTAATCTCATTTTCCCATTCAATAATTTCATTATCAATTACCACTGATTCACTAGTGTTATTTATCACACTGCTGTAGATAAGCATAGCTTGTGTTTTCGACGTATTCAACTTTAGTTTATTAATTTATAACCACTTGCTAACACCTTCTACTTCACAGTTTATCTTTTTTATTGCTGAATCAACATCCCTATCTGCAACACTTATTAGCGTATAATCCGCAAACAGGTTAATCTTGCAGTCCTTAGTCGCACTTATCACGTCGTTTATGTAAAGGATGAAGAGAAGTGGTCCTAGAATTGATCCTTGAGGGACTCCTAGGGAGACCTCCTCAGCTGTTGACTCTTCATCGTCGTACCTAGTTTTTTGTTTCCTATCTGTTAAATAATCCTTTATCCATTCCAAAACCATACCTCTTATTCTATATTTACTTAACTTTTGTATTAACTTCTTTCGGTCAAGTGTCTCAAAAGCCCTTTTCAGATCCAAGAAAACTGCCACAACTTTGTTATCGCGATCTATCTCTTCCTTCAAGTTACCTATTACTAAATTTAAAGCTGTTTCACATGAGTGATTCCTCCTGAAGCCGGAATGCTCATCCACCAACACGCAATTTTTTTCCTGAAAGTATTCTAATTGTTCTTTTGCTGCATATTCTATAATTTTTTCTAATGTTGGCAACATGTTGATCGGTCTAAAATCAGAGCAGTTCTTGTTGTGGTAGCGGTCGCCATTTTTGCGAGCGGAAAAATTCTGCGCTCACTTAGTGAGCGTATTCTGTCCGTATGCGCCATTGACGCATTCCATCACCAATGTAACACAGAATTTTGAAGAAAGTTACTAGAAAAGTAAGATAAGCAAATTTAAAGGCATTTTGCAAAAATAAATATTGGAGTTAATCGAGTATTTTAATCGGGGTTGGAAAAACCGACCCTTACACTTAAAATTACGCCGAAACTTAATGCAGAAAAACAATTTATTAATATTGTTTATTCGGTTTAATCTGTATAATTCTAACATATGGCAGCAGTAAAAAGCAGCAAATGGAAGGTGATCACATAAACGAGAGCGGTTCTCTCCAGACAACACTCAACTGTTGTCAAGTGAACATTTAGAGCGTAATCGGCTCCCGATCCGTCTGTTGAATGTGACCATTAGCTCAATGTGCTTAAGTGACAAATCTGACATATCAGTGCCACCTTATTAAAGAAAAAATAACAACGATAATCGGCAGAACATGCTGCCAATGTGATTTGTATTTTATTTTTATATTCTAAAAATGGTACCGTTTCAAATCAAGATACTTGTTTTTTTAATCTGCCTGAATTTACACCGTTTATTAACGAAATTATAAATTACAAAACACTCATCAGACATTCTAGGAAAGAGTGGGGGCAACTAGCTGTAAAAATTATTTTCGTCTGAAGCTTATGTCATTCTCCAAATTCTATACGCACTAAATGGATTTTATCTGGTGAACAATAACGATTATATTATTTCAACAACAAAAAATACTTTTATATTCTTAATAATTCTCTATACAATACGTAATTCGTGAAATATTTGCAAAGTGCTAATCGCGAAGAGTAAGTAGAAATCTTACTGCCCGTCCAAATTTTGAATCTTCGATTTTACACAAAAATATTTAGAAATCAAGCTTCTAGACATCTGTCTAGAGACCACGACATGCGAGAAAAACTGTTTTTCTATAAGGCTAAAAAAATTTACTTCTGGTTGGAATTTTGAAAAAGTATTTTGATAATTTTTCTCTCAAATTGATTTTTGAGTACTTGTATTCTCTAGTCATTTATTTAAAGTTAGAATTTCACGAGGTATTGGTAAAATATGTAGAAAATTACTAATTTCGGTCTACCAATTTTTCTGAAAATCAAATCAGATCTCTGGAGGAAGATTATATTCGTAAAAATTGTTTGTACGAACCACTTTTACGTTTTCAGGGAATTTCTAAACGTTTCTATAAAAATTTTAAGTTCATATATTTTCATCGTTACAATACTTCCACATACTAATTTATAACTGTTCAAAAGCTACTAATTGCAACTTTTCGCAAATTTAGTTGCCTCAATTTAAAAGTGCTTTTAAATATTACGTGTGCTAAGAATATATGATGACAAATTACTCTTCCGAACGTATTACTCTTACGTCAAATATTGCATAAATACCATTTGCAAAGATAACAACCAGCTCCAGAAAGTAACAGCAAGAATAACGTAACATACTATTACGTAATTAGTATTCCGTACATATTCCTTCAATTAGATATCGACCGCATTTCGCCGTTGGCAGAACAATTGACGTTTTTTAACTACATTCTGGTAAACGTGTCCCTAATAGCCAGTCATTTTTGTAACATTTTACCATTTTGAAAGCCTTTAAGTATAACATGAACACCAGGTTATTATTACAGTACTATATTATTGATATGGAAAAAAAATTGATTTTCCTTGTACAACGTATGCATACTTACAAGCTTCCCACACCAGAAAACGAAAAAGAAGGATTATACTTTATAGTGGAAGAAAAACATCGACACAACAAATTTATTTTCTAGGGAAGCACATATCTGTTGTAAATTTAATTTAAACAGAAACAAATTTAAGGGGGGTTATTAAGGAGTTATACTGATGCATATGGAGTATACTACTTGATCGAAGAATATGAAGAATATTTTAGATAAGTGTTCCTATTCTATGGATTTTTATGTTTTATTGTTTGTTGGTCTCACATGTTTATATATTATTATTAGGTACTGATCATATCAGGCCGAAACTACAACGAACAAAAGAAATAGTGCATAACATCACTTAATATCACGCAGTTACTAAATGGCAATATTCATATGGTGAACTGCACATCTGTTTTCGTCCAGATAACGGACAGCAAAAAAGTCGATTTAATAATATATCTTGTATTTTATAGATCAACGCCCACTTTTTATCCAATTATATAAATAAAATTGAAAATTCTTTAAAAATACAAAATTTCAATAGTGCGCCATTGGGCGTTGAATCATCGGCCTCTCGTGTCCGGTCTCTAACTATTATACATTTTCAGTTGTGTTTACACAATTTGTTGTTTATTTATATTAAAATACACAATTCAATTTTATCTCTGCAAACGTTATTTACACATTTTATTTATTTACTTTGTTATGATATATCCTTTGTACACGCTTGTAATAATTTTTGAAACGTATTATTCATCAACCACGTTTACGTCATTGTCATTGTTCTATGTTCGTACTTGATACATTTAAATATTAATTTTAATTTTAAACTATGACAATTGTTATTATCTACGTTTATATGTATATTATTATACAGGCTAGGATTACTTACTTAAATTGCATTGAATAATTCATTGAAAAAGGGCTAAAATGCGAAAAAAAAAGAAAATAAAACAAACAATAATTGTTTGTGTTTGCAAAATATTTTAACTAAAATTAAAAACAGACAGAATATAGTGGCAACAGTAAATATAGATAAATCTAATTTTTATTTGTCAGTAGAGTTGTATTTCAAATGTCAATTGTTCTTTTTCTAAAAGCTCAGATAAAAGCTTAAATAAATGTCGAAACGACACAAAAAACAAATGTTCTTTTATTGGCAATTTTTCTGACACATAAGTCAGTACAATTTTTGTGGTGATATTAGATGCTGTCTGCGATAAATCTAGGTCTTTTGATAAAACTACTTAGATAATAGCAGCTGTCCTATGCTTAAATGTTTACATATTTGCTTTTAATTACACAATTCGCGTTTGCAATTTTCTATGTTGGTCATTAAACACTTAGTTAGGCATTGCTGCCTTGTAATGTTGTTGGATGTTGTTTTTGATAAATCAAAGGTTTCCCAATGATTCTACTTAATTGACTTGCTTTACTAATGGCCATTTTTCTTATTAATTACTATTTAATCATTATAGCCACTACGTCATGATGACAGATTAGTTTAATTACATTACATTATATTACATATATATATATATACAGAATCAATTCGAAAATCATAATAAATAGAAATGGTTTGCCAATTTAAAAAAAACAGTTGATAATCTTACAAACCTCAAATACTTTACACTATTATTACACACATAGGCGTGTTCTTTATAAAAAAAGAAGAATGACACATAAGTAAATAACACACATAGTATAAAGTAATAGTTAGTTTTAATTTGTAAGCTTATGGTTTATAAAAACAATTCCTGATATTCTTAACTTGAATTCATATTATTAAATTTTCATAATCACCGATTTCTTCAAGCAACATATAACTTTATTTTATTTTTTTTACCCCGGATAACAGGATATCGCTACATAGCTTCGATTGACATTTTGTATAATAAAACACTCTATACTAATTTCTTTATTAACATTTGTAACTATAAATCTATTTCAAATAGTGAAAACAATTGATATCTAAGTAAATATGAAACAAAGAGAAATGGGAATATGGAATTCTGTTGAAGGACAGGTGTTCACCTTATAAATTGATATAACATGACTTATTAAGTTGAAATGACTTCTATATCCTTTAACGTAATATTTGTATTACAAAGTTTTAAGATTTATATATACTAAGTGTGCTTTTCTATGACATTGAAAGCTGATAATTACAGTTTAAGTAACTTTTTTGTATTTTTTCTATCTAATATCTACTAGGCATATTTTTTCGCGTGATACGAAATATAATAAAATCCATATGTTTGTAGTAATTCTATTTTGTTTTAATTTAATTTAAAAAGCACATCTAATGATTAAATACAACACATCAACCGGCTTCAGTGGATCGAAAATAAATACAGTAGATTTCACAGGGACAAAAGTAATAAATTAATAAAACATTTGATACGGTCTTTTATTTTAACGCGTTCAGTTTATTTACGGACTCGTATTTTATCATTGGCCGCTTCAGTACAATAAATTCTAATTAAATATTAATTTAAGCCAAACACGCATTAAAAACCAATCGGATTTATTATACTAGAAAAGCAGACCATCAGTACGCAGTATGTGTGTGTCATGCATTTTGTGTATTTTGTTGCAAGTCCGCCATATTTACGTTTAATTAATATTCATTAGGACTATGAAATAAATTCATTTACATTTACCATCGAGTGTTTTGCCACCGGATGCTTCTCTAAATGTGGTAATTAAATTTGCAGTGTTTTTACATTATTATGCAACAACGATGCTGTCGGACTAAAATATTCATAATATTAATACGCAATGACAGATGTCGCATTATATTCAAAATTAACGTACACAGGTTGATATGCACGCATAAAAATAAATACAAAAGGAAATATTACTGAAATTGTAGCCCAACTACAATATTCATGTATATACCTGTATATATTCAAAATCAAAACGTTGTTTACAGTCCACCGCAAGATAGCAAATATATCCAAAACACCTAAAGATAAAATAAACTTAGAAGAGCAGGAAGTTTACAAAATACCCTGCAAAATGTGCGCTTCTAGTTACATCGTAAAAATAAACCGGCGAGTAAATGTATGATGAAACAAATATATAAACTGAGTCGCTAAGACAGAAGAAACATCAAGCAGCCACGGGACATTACATCGATTTGAACGGGAAGGAAGATGCTAGCTAAGATAATCGGATAATACGCGAAGCAATTGAAATGCAAAACGCTCAGATAAGTTAAACAAAAGGGATAATGCAAGACGTCTACTGGACATTTGGAAAACAGCTCTAACGGAGAGATTTTTTCAGTATAATAGGTCAACATCAGCTAGGGCGCTAGGACGAACAAGAGTGACCGCTCCACCTGCCAATGAATGGTCGGGCAACGACGCGCGACATAGCTAGCCGCCAATTCCACCGACCAATGAGTGCCCCGCAGAACAAACCATAGTACAAATACGAGCCGAAAAACGGGTTACGCAGTCAGATAAAGGTCATACAGGATGACTATCGCCTGAGGATAGTAAATGAGATTTACCGATACGTTGCATCTGCCTTTTTCAGAACACAAACTATCTTAAGCGGAATAAAACTCGAAGGTACGACACCACACATTACACCCGCGAAAACCTGCGATACCATATATATGTGTTCCTGATCTACATATAAATGTTTCCATTTTCAATTTTAATTGCATATTTTGCGTCGGCATTATTTGTATGGTGGAATTAGATGTCGTCCATGATAAATCAGGATTCTTTGATGAAACTACATGGATAATAGCGCTTTTCTATTTCTAAATATTTACACATTGGCAACACATGTATGTATACTTTGCTTATGTTCTTCTTGGTTAAGTTAGTGATAAATGGTAATTATAAATTCATATCCACACTCTTGGCTTGAGGGTGCATTTTTATTTATGTGTTTAACATCACTAGCTATGATGGATGAAAGCACAACTGCCGTGACTAGTTTGTTGATTGCTTAAAGGTTACACAATCACATAAAGCAGAAAATAATTAGAGACAAAAGCGAAGCTGCGGAATACACATTTAGTGACAATATTTTTTCCAATTTATGAGACAGCACAATTCAGTAGCTAAATCCACTTCTTAATGTACTGATGAATGTAATACTTGTACGCACCTTTTCGTGCTTGTACACTTTTTTTTCGTGCGTGTTGTTAGATCTTTTACAGAAGCCCAGATTCATGTTAATACATTCAATAAGTATCCATAATAAGTAACTTCATTAAGAATTATTGTTGCATTAATTTATGTGACACAGGTTTAAATTACAAATGGAATTTTTATGAACACCATTTGTTAAGATAATGCTTAATATAATATAGCCAATCTTAAAAACTAAATAACTAAATCCATTTACACTATTAATTGAACGAGATATTCATAAATTCTTTTCTTATGTTTTCATTTGCAATGCTAAAATTTTAATAAGATATCACCATTACATATTTTACAACAAATTTTTTACACCTTTATTTTTTAAATGATATTTTGTAAAATATAATGTATAGTACAATATGCCCTGAGATACAAATACGCATGTTTTCATTCAATTAAGCAGTGAGAGTAACATCTGACGTTAAAGGGATTAGACTTGAAAGAACGATTCATCAAAAAATAATAAAGTAAGGAACATAGTCGAAGAAAGAACACTAATAAAGTGTAAAAATCCAAACGGCTTTAGATAACAAATAGGTTATCTAAGATAAAATAATTTAACAAAGTATTCGCGTTATTTAACTGAACATTTAAGTGCTTAAGTAAGAGTTATAAATAAAAATTACAAGCGGTACTTTCCTGAAACAAACCAATATTAACAGTGTGTAAAACACTGCATTTTCATAACATTAGAACATCATTAACCATTAACTCCATAAGCGACTTGATGCATTGTATGTAGTGGCTCCCTTAGTGGCTCTAACTGGCGCATATATTCGTCATATCAAATTAAAAATGTTGAAGGAAATATAAAGTTACCTTATGAAAAAATATATTTTAAAACACTATTTTAATAACAGTAATGATAATTTTCATTATTTCAATAATACCAAGTTAACACATGGAAGAGCGAAAAGAAAAGACGTTATGTTTTCTATATTGTAAATTACATCAGCCCTAGACAAACTCAATCTTGCAATGCTCACATCCCTTGTCTATCTCTAGGAACGATTAGGCGTTTATATTCGACATAACCATTCAGTATACAAAGTCAATTCATGATCCCAATATATCCGTCATAAGCACTACACAATACAAAAGACCATGACGAATATATACGGCATAACCACTTAAGAGGTTAAAGAGAATATTCATCTTTTTTAATTACTTTCAATGATTAAATAGGTCTATAACAAAATTGATGTTTTTAAACCAAAATCTGTTTTTAAGAAATTTTGACCTCCTAAATCTGAAATTGATCTTAGTTTTGACCTATCACCTACCAATTTTTCACAAACCAAGATCTTAGTAAAATTTCATATATCATAAGAATTTTATTGCCACATCTACACATTAAATTGTGCTTGATGGAACAGCTCGTGAAAGCTTTCGACAAAAACGGAGAATGTTTTAAATATATTTGTAAACAATTTCCTAAGTTGTCTGATTCCAAAATAAAAGAGGGAATTTTTAAAGGTTCCGATATTAGGACCTTATCTAGAGACAAATGCTTTCAGTATTCTATGCCGCCTATTGAAAAGGAAGCCTAGTGTTCATTTAAAGAAGTTATTGAGCAGTTCTGAAGAAATAACAAGGATCCAGACTATGAGAACATAGTCAGCAAAATATTCGAAAATTTTCGTGTTAGGTTGCAACATGAGTAGAGCGCGGACACGAAAAGATGATGACTCATCGCCCATGGGCGCACTATTGAAATGTCGTATTTATAAAGAGGTTTTAATTTTATTTATATAATCGGATAACAAGTGGGTGGTGATCTATAAAATACCTTATTATTTGTTCATATTGTAGTTCAAGTCGAGTAAAGGAGTATTAATATTTATTTGGAATACTTTTGAAATTATTAATAGCCACATCTACTGTGGTTAATCCATCTTTTAATTTGAGATTTCCATTTTCAAATTTCCAAAGTGTTCCTGAAGTAATAACAACTGATTTTTTAAATTTGGGATTTGTGTTAATTCCTTGCACTCAGAAATATTTCGAGTATCGTCATTTAAACATTTAACTAAATTTTGTAAGCTATCGAAGTTCTCTGCATAAAACTAGTAGCTTCTAACCATGTTTTCCATCTAGTTATTACTTGCGAGGGAGGCAGTGACAAAGATTGAAGTTGTTCCCTGTAAAGAGCTATTCTCGATGGTGCTTTTCTGAAAACTTCTTGAAAAGCGGATACAAGTATATTAATTTCCGGATACCTGCCTCTGATATATTCACAGAATTTGTGGAGAGCATGTGCTACACAAGTAATTTGCAACATATAAGGATATGTTTCCTTTAATAATCTACCTGTTTTTAACATATATGTGGCAGTGTCACTAACAAATAAAAGTATTTTTGAAGTGAAAACTTCTATGGGCGCGTTGATGCATTGATTGTTGGGCACTGAACAAGACTGAGCCGTCACGCTCGGGATGTAACGCCCGTTCGGGTGAAGTCGGCTCGAGTCGAGTCGACTAAGCGAGCGAGGTAGATATAGTTAACGTGTCTCTGCCGGTCTCTGCTATACTCGCTTGGCAACCGTTTCACGCTCGGCTTTGTATTATAACAGTAACTGCGGTATTTAATTTCAATTAAATTGAAATTTAGAATAAATACGCGAAATATTGTATTTTTATTTTCTGAAAAATTCTTGTCCACGTGCAGATGCGATTCCGAGCCGCCCGGGTGTGAGGCCGGCACGTTACCATTAGACCAGCGCGGGTACTCGTATGAGAATTATCATATCGTCTATTTGTATATTTACATGCGTACGTATGAATTTTTGAAGTGAAAACTTGATCAGACCGAGCGAAATGTACTAGAACAATGTATACACAATAATAATAAATATATGTGTTTTAAATGTAATATAGAACAAAAATGGAAAATGGAAATGTAAATGAATATAGAACGAAGAAAAAAGTTGTATTTCGTATTATTAACCTCGTCTTGATAAAGTTTTCACTTCTGCCGTGTGGTCTTAAGCACACCTATTTCTTTTTTTCTCTGTACCTGTCGTCCGAATGAAGCATTTTGTGCAAATTCTCGTCAATGGTTTTAGCAACTAGTTCCGCATCAACTGTATTTATAACTTTAGATATGCTATTACATATGCGTTATATGTAGTACACCAGCTACGCTGTGTGGTAAACAGCGTCCTAATATACCGACAGTTTCGTCGGCACTTATCCATAGGTACTGATTTGAAAGATGTCTTCTAGTGGGTTCTACTGTTTTCGTGAAGCACTTTGTTTCTAGGTGCTTAATATTTGCGTAAGGTGGATTCATCAGGAACATTTCGACCAGTATATTTTTAAAAAATCTTTTGAAAGTGGGATTGTCAAGTTTCTTTAATGGGATATTACACGCCATTAAAGTTTCACAGAGTTCTTCGTTAAAATTGTCAGCTTTCAACGGCTCCAATTTCTGTGTATGTTTTAGCGATGCTAAGTGATGTTGTACGTGGCCTTTTTGGACATTCTGTAACGATATTTTACAGACTATGCAATAAATTTCGGAATCACTGACAATGGATTAAGGGTCATACAAACAGTATGACCCTTAATCCAACTTGCCATTGTTTTACTACGCCATTCTCGACGTTCTTCCATATCATAGTAACATAAACAATTTTCTAGATAGAAATAAATGATAACTAAAAATGTATGCGTATGTTATTGAAACTTAACAAAATCCAATGCACACTTACGTCGAGATAATTGGGAGAAATAGATTCAATGAAACGGTATTAAACAGGATCTATTACAAAAATTACGAAGTACGTAATTAAGAGTCAAAACATTGAAAAAACGAAACTAACTCTCCGTACTTTATTTATCTTACGAAATATAAGGTAAATATAACATATTTTAAAAACCCCTCATGCTCCTATCTGCGCCAATGAAAATAGGAAATTTACGAGTTAAATGGACCTTTTTGCGTCGTTTCCCGTCAACATGTGAGTCAACAACAGATGTTGCAGTTCACCTTATGAATAATGCTATTCAGTAACTACGTGTTGTTTACATTATTTCTTTGCTCCGTTGTAGTTTAAACCTGGGACGTCCGCTCCCTAAACATGACTTTGAAGGCACACTTTCTATTCGCACATCTAGACGAATTCCTAGAAAACCTTGGGGCAGCTAATGATGAGCAAATAAAACGTTTCCATCATCATCAGGATATTAAAGAGATGGAAAGGCGTTACCAAGGTTGATGGAGTGTGTCGATGATCGCAAACTACGGACGTTACAACGTGATAATCCGCATAAAATTCATAGTAGAAATTCCACAAAACAGAGTTTATAGCAAAAAGTCCAAGATTCCATTGAGTTTAGCACTAAAGATACATAGTTTGTTATATTTGAAGCACTACTGATAATTTTGTTAATTAAATAAGTATATTTATATTTTAATGTTTGTATTTACATTATTTTGTGATCTGCAAAAATATCTTACATGATACACAGAAATAGATAAAAAATTAAACCACTTATCAAAAATAAAACATCTCCTAAACAGTTTCCTTTTGTAGACCTGTATTATTATTAGAATTTAGTATTATAAGCAAGTAATAACAAATAACACACTTGGTATTGTTTCACAAATATATATAATTAAATACTCCATGTACATTTCGCCTTGCGGCATCGTCAGGAGTTCTCGAGAAACTAAAGTAAAATTTAATATACTGTAACTACCTACTTCAAACAAAAATGTAAATAGAAAAAATATACACAAATAGAAAATTATGAAAAGGTCATGACTTATCTGAAAAGACCGTTTTTACAATGCTAGGGTTTATTAGCGGTGAATTTATGAGTTCGGTTTGTTCATTACGAACATTGCCTGGTTGTAAAAGTAAACTTTCCTTTATAAAATAACCTTCTAGAACATTCATTTTTTTTACTTTTATTTTAACTATACAGTAATTCTAAATTGTCTATTGAAAAATGATGTCCCGTGTCTAAAACATGGTCAGCTACACTTGAATTTTCATAATTTAATTTAACTGCTCTCATATGTTCTGAGAATCTTAATTTGAAATTTCGCCCCTTTTGACCTATATAAAATTTACTACAATTACTACAATTAATTCTATAAATTCTTGATTTGTTTAGTTTAGGATTCGCTGTTTTATTATTCATTAATTGACTTTTTAAAGTGTTATTATTATAGAAGGCTATTTTAAAATCCAGCTTCTTTAAAATATTACTAATTTTCATACTTATACTACCTAAATATGGAATTTTAACCCATTGTTTTAATGTCAAGTCCTGGGACGGGGGAAATGCTGATTTTAATGTAATTGATTTATTCATTCATAAATTTAGTATTATTTATAAACTAATACATTTAATTTTCTCGTAACGGTATATTCAACCTATTTCTTATAAATGTACGGTGGAATTAAAGAAAACACACTGATATCAAAAATCCACAAATGGATGTTATTTTTCTCTATGTTTATTGGTTACCTAATAATTAACAATTAATTAATAACAACTAACTTATTCCATTTATAATGTGCCAACAAAGATAATCTAGTAACTTCCCCTAAACGAACGACTGAACAACAATGCTTTTCGTGACCTATTTGCGATTGCTGACCTCTGCACATTTCACTTCTAGTTAAAATTGCCATGGGAATACTAATATACCCGTCCATTAGGCGTAAATTACATCAATTATCGATTGCAATCTATTCTAGAGGAATATGCATGTGTGCAAGCTTATGTATAAATTACTGGAGATATTAATAAACGATGATATTTCTATAACATTCTTGAGTTGATTATAAATTCATACACTTAATTTTATTTATTCACATTTTGCCATAAACTCAACATCAGCAAATGCGAAGAGTATAGACAACATTTAAATATTATATTTAGTGATTTACTATATGCATTTAAGGCTGCCTTTGAAATGGTTTTGGCAGGAGTGTGTTCCCAAAAACTAGCAAAACTGACTATGTTCTCATAGTCTGGATTCCTGTTATTTCCTAAGAACTTTTCAATAACTTCTTAATATGCGTCATAGAATTCTGAAAGCCTTCGTCCCTACATAAAGTCCTAATATCGGTACCCATAAAAACTCCCTCTTTTATTTTGGCATCAAGCTTCGGAAATTGTTTGCAAATATATTTAAAAAAATTCTCCGTCTTTGTCGAGAGCTTTCACAAACTGTTACATCAACCCCATTTTAATGTGTAAAGTTGACAATAAAATTCTTATGAAATATGAAATTTTACTAAGATCTCGGTTTGTGAAAATATTTCTGCCTGGTCCAACAAAAGGACAACTTGAAGGAATACACACTGAGTTGAAAGTGTTTACTTTCTTGTACTTCTTAGACACCATGTAACTGTATTTTTTAGAGTTATTCGTTAGCTTATGCAGACGGGCTCTTCCTAAGTCACAACATAGGCACGAGTGTATTAACAACTATTATTTGAGGACGTTAAAGCTGCTATAATTAAGAAAGCCTATATACAAAAAAGGTAAATATAGTGAAGTAAACAACTAAGAACCAAACTATTACTCTCAGTATTGGATAAATCAATGGAAATATATGTGGCAAATAAACATAAATTACATGAAGGAACACAATGTCATGAACAAGAATCAGAATGGTTTCAGAAAAGTATAGGTGAATTGGATGTGCTTCAAGATTATGTAAATCTGATTGATGTTAGTTTGAACCAAAATGTATGTGTTTTGTTTAAAGGTTGATTTTCCAAGGAATTTGAGCCAAACGATAATGCTGAACTGATAAGATTGCTGCAGTTTTATGGAGTCAGTGAAAATATATAATAAAATTAAAAGCGGCAGGACAATAAAGAAAGGAGTTCCACAAGGAAGTGTACTTGGACCCTTATATCCAATAAAGGGTTTTTCAAAAAATTTATAAAGGGCAAGTGATGTATATGTCTCTTAAGGAAGCTACCATGGAGGTTTTGGATAGATGGATGAAGACGTAGGACAAAATCAATGGTTATGTATTACATTTTTCAAGGAAGAGAGTTTGGATATATGGTTTCGAAATATGGATGCTAATATAAACATTGATCGTTCATACAGCTTATATCACTTCGGTTTGAGTCATAATGTTATCAACATTATTACAGAAAAAGCTATACAAAAGTAAAATAGTTGGTAACTAATAGATGCATAAATGTATTGCTTTTAATGTGAGGAATCCTGGAAAAAGCATTGGACATTGCATAGCTTGAAATTCAAACTTGGTCGTGGAATGTTAACTCATTTACCACAACTAAGCATAGCATATAACTTAAATTCTAACTGGCGTTATATCTTATTCTTAATAGTCAGAAGAATAGTATTTTACAATTTAAATTATTGCCTTATGTTCCTTGTAGTCTTTATGTTCCATTTCGGGGGCGATATATACCTGAATTTAGTCAGGTGAAGTCTTTAGGACTGGTCATTGATTCTGCTCTCGGTTGGGGACCGCAGTGCCGACAGGTTGAGAATAACTTATGGACATCATTATATTTCATTAGGAACTTGAAGAGGGTTGTGGATCTGGAGTCGGTGAAATCGTTTTATTTTGCAAATGTTGAGTCTAGATTAAGATACGGGTTGGCCTTCCGGGGTTCCTCGCCCCATTAGGAGGCAGTCTTCTTGATGCAGAAGCGTATTGTTAGGTGCGTTATGGATGTGTCATCGAGGACATCTTGTCGCCCGCTTTTTCGAGAGTTGCGTGTATTGCCATTGTTTTCTCTGTATGTGTTGGAGGTCTTGATCTGGTTCAAGAGGAGTGAATCCACATTTGTCAGGAACTGTGATTTATCTGTTACGATGGGGACTCGCTCATCACTGAACCTGCGGGTACCCCTTCATCGGATCTACCAATTTGAGGGGAGCCCTCGGTACAGAGCTATCATGTTGTATAACAGGCTTCCACATTGTTTGAAAAACGTTGGATCATCCGCAATTTGTAAACTTAAATTGAAGGAATATCTACATGAAGACTGTTTTTACAATTTAAACGAATTTTTAAATTGAATTGTGTAATGATATTGTTTGTTGTTGTTGTTTACATGTTTTTTTTTATTTTTATTGTATTTATGTTTATATATTTATGTTATGAATACAAATCCCTGTTAAGCTTAATATATAAACTGATTTAGATTTGTAGCTTGTGACCTCTAATATTAATAATTAGTGATGTGCTTATAGAATTTTCTTGACAAAACTTCTGATCTATTTAGCTTTACACAACTAAATGAAATCATTTTCCTGTTATTCTATTGTATTTTACATATTTGTATTTTTACATGTTATACTATTGTATAACATGTAAAAATATGACAATAAAGATTATTATTATTATTATTATTATCAAATAATTTTAAGGAACATTTTTGAATATACATTTGTGTACATAATTAGGGGATCACTGGACGTCTGTACTATATTATTATACCATTTTTTCATGTGAGAATGGTAGTTCCTATGTGTCACATTATTTAATGGACAAGTCAAATTTAAGCTATGATTGAAATGTGTTATTTATTACACCAACTTTGTTCTACCATAATGAAAAAATTACAAACTCTCAAAAACTATTCCGTGTTAAAAAAATTGCAAGACTACTAGTTTTCATGTCTTTTAGTAAGATTTATTATTTTTTCTGTATACAACTATTCCGTACGATTTATTCAAATTGAAAGAATACCTAAAACTATTCAATTTTGTTTTCAATTCATATCAAAATACATAAAAGCTGCTTTCAACAGACTGCCTGCCGTAATACTAAAGGAATTAAACATTTCTCCAAATCCTTTGTTTGTAAAAGAGGATTTTGCAAATGTTTCTTTGCTTCAATTAATTTACTAGCTCCTATCGGAATGAATTGCTCAGCGGAAATGAGAGCACGTCCCGAAGACAAATGAGATAATTAATAATTAGAGGAATTGCATTAATTAGAGGCGGACGTAATCCGTTCGAATTGGTTTTTGTAACTTAATGGCCCTTTTTCAAGGAAAAAATCGCTCCTGATATTTGCAGGACAGCAAAATCGATAATTGGGACATAATGCTGTTAATAACAACTACTAATTAAAAGAAAATCACGTTGTTTACAAAAATTGTCGCGTGAGAAAAACTCAAACATTGTTAGTTTACCTCATTGCTCACTAAACTTAAGAAGTTAGTAACTATAAGGTTAAATATTTATTTATTTAAATTTAAATTAGTTTTTTTCTTTGCCGTACTATTTGAATATAATAAAAAGTATTTTTCTTTGGAATAGCTGCTGATAAATTACCAATAAAACTACATTTACTTTTTGTGACGTTCCAACATTTATTTATGTCTTCATCTAACAATCGAAAATTTCTTGAAAAATGACAATTTACATTTCAAATACAACTCTACTTAGAATTTAAAATTCGATTTATCTGTACTCTTTGTTTTCACTATATTCTATCTACTTTTAATTTCAACTAAAAATACTTTTCAATCACAAACAATAAAAACAATAACATAGACTTTATATGAACTGAATGTATAAAAATCAACATACTTGCTAATTTTGAATTTTTTTCCTATATTAATGAACTTTATCATATTATTACTATCGGATGGCATCTTTTTTTGCTTTCTTGTCGATAATTGTTTTATAATTTATCTATTAGCTATCTATGATTTTATCAGATCAAATATTCTTTGCTTTTATAAACACCGACAGAGCAACTTCGAACATATTGCTGATTAGAAATTTACTCAAATATATTAATGTGTAAGGGTTTACACATTAATATATTTGAGTAAATTTCTAAGGATCTGTATTTTAAAATATGAAGGTTCACGCACGTATCTCAGATAATTAACCTTGTCCTAATCTGAGATATTATCACTCCTGCATAAAATGTGGGTTAGGCAATGTCGCATCTCACTAGCTCCGGTAATTAGATCAATACTGTTTGTAAAAACTTGTTTAATTGACGTTATTGATGAGAAAAGGAAATAAGAATTTAATTTTGAACAATGAAGCAAATAAATTCATTAAAAATTCGAGCTAAAAATTCATAATTCGGAACGGACAGTTCAATGACATTTCATTAAAAATTTGATAGAATTAGTTTCTGAAACATTTGATTACATGAATTCTTTACTAAAAACCTAAGGAGACTTTGAATAAGAAGATTACTTAATTCTAAAGAGACATTATAATATTCAAACAGATTTAAAATATATGTTGTGTAAGAAAGTTTTGTGGAAGATGTTCATTGGTGAAATATAAAAAATTATGAAATCGTCAAGGCGATAATAAATAATAAAACGAGAAGAATTTTTCGAATTCGAAAAAAAAAAGCGCTTGTGTTATCGGAAAATAAAAGATTTTCTCCGATACTAACAGGAAAATTAGTTCAATACGAGTTAAAGTGTTAAAATTTAGTATTCTAATAATAATTAAATTAATAATAATAACAATATATGATTAATAATATATGACGACACCGTCGTACGACGGAACACTCATGTTCTAAAATTTCAAAATTTAAATAAAGAAGTATTGTAGATATTTTTCTTTTTTGAGCTATTTAAGGGTAATTTTATTAGAATAGATATTTTTCAAGAGATATAAAATCCAGTATAAATAACATTTTAATACTTATATTTGCTACATATACAGGGGTTATTAAATAAGTTTTGCTAAATTATTTTTGAATTTTAAAGGTATTAGAATTTTAATTTGGCATATTAGTAGAGGTAGTATAGGTATCTAATAGCTACCCAACACCATAGCATTTATTGCCTTAGCAACGTGGGTCAGTATTACATTCATACATCCCACTATAGCAATATATATGTTACGCCCAAACAGCGAAAACGCTCACTGAGCGAAAAAAACAACCACAATGCGTGGTCATTATAAGTTGACCAAACACCGAAATGAGTCTGGCCAATTGAGAACATCAAAACTTATTTTATCAAACATCACTGTTCAGACATGTCAGTTTTTATTTTGTTTTAACAAAAAAATAAATATGCAGGATGCGTTTAACGAAACAATTGAAAGCATTATTGATAACAATAACGATCGGAGTCATTATTTCGCGAGTGACCGTTATAACGAAATAGTGAAGAAGGTGAAAGAAGCAAGACATTTGAAAGACACCAAAATGCCCCTGTCGATCTAACAATTTCGAAGACTGAAGAGGAATGACACAGTAATAATTTGGAAAAAACCCCGATGCAACAGCGACAGAACATTTTAAATATTACTGTAAAACAGATATCCTTCTTTAAAATATTACTAATTTTCAAACTTATACTACCTAAATATGGAATTGTAACCCATTGGTTTAATTTCAAGTCCTGAGACGGGGGAAATGCTAATTTTAATGTAATTGATTTATTCATTCTATGGACTAGTTTGTCTATTAGGGACGAGTTATAACATTTATTTTGTGCAATTATTTTAATAGTTTTTAATTCTTTAGTGTTCATCGGTACTTTCAATAGTCTATAAATCACTGAATTAAACGCAGCATGTTTTACGTTAGTGAGATGATTGGAAGTATTTGTATCAACGTATCGCAAAAGGTAGGTTTTATAAAAACGCTGTAATCTAACTCGTTGCTGCTAATCTGGATTTTTAAGTCAAGGAAATTTAAAAAATGAGGTGTGGCCACCACACGACTTTCTTATACGTATGAAAGCGTTACTTCCGGTCCGAATTTTGAAATTTCATTTATACAAAAAATATTCCAAATCTAACTCTAAATACTTTTGTACTCTTCATAAATGTATATAGAATGCATAATTTACGACATATTTGCAAAAAATCGTTATTCGGTAAGAGTAAAAGTGATACTTCCGGTCCGAATTTTGAATTTTTTTTTATATAAAAGATATTGGAAATTAAGTTCTAAATACTTATGAATTCTTTATAAATTAGTCTAAACTTAGTAATTGACGAAATATTTGCAAATTTCAATTTTTTCACTGAAGTAAACAACTACTTCCGGTCTGCCGATTTTGCTCAAAATCTAATCAGTTCTCAAGAGGGAGATTATATTCGTAAATACAAAATTTGGAATTGATATGTCCAGCGGTTTGACCGCTATCGTGGTCACAGACAGACAGACAGACAGACAGACAGACACACAGACATTTTTTAAAAACCACTTTTTTGGTATCAGGGGACCTCAAAACGTGGACATCTGCAAAAATCTCGAGGTCGAAAATTTTCATCATCACAATACTTCCTTATACTACGTATAAGAAAGTAAAAACGATCAGGTGCTTTTTACTTTCTTATACGTAGTACACACACACTGTGTGTCTGTGTGTCTGTGTGTGTGTGTGTGACCACGATAGCGGTCAAACCGTTGTAGATATCAATTCCAAATTTTGTATTTACGTATATAATCTCCCTCTTGAGATCTGATTAGTTTTTCAGTAAAATCGGTAGACCGGAAGTAGCAGTTTACTTCAGCGAAAAAATCGAATTTTGACAATATTTCGTCAACTACTAACTTTAAACAAATTTATAAAGAATTCATATATACTTAAAATTGAAATTGAAAATAATTTTATTTAAAAAGTTTTTCGAAATTCCTACCGGAAGTAGGTCTTTTACTCTTATCGAAAATCAGTTTTTTGCGAATATTTCGCAAGTCATGCTGTTTAGACAAGTACGTTACGGATATAAAAGTATTTAAAACATAATTTTCAATATCTTTTGTATAAAAGAAATTTCAAAATTCAGACCGGAAGTACCACTTTTACTCTTATCGAATAACGATTTTTTGCAAATATGTCGTAAGTTATGCATTCTATATATATTTATCAAGAGTACAAAAGTATTTAGAACTGGATTTGCAATATTTTTTGTATATATGAAATTTCAAAATTCGGACCGGAAGTAGCACTTTTACTCTTAGCGAGTAGCACTGTTTTGATAATATCTTGCAAAGTATGCATTCTATAGATATTTATTAAGAGAATAGAAGTACTTAGAATAGGATTTTGAATAATTTTTGTATAAAAAAATTCTTAAAATTCTATAATTTGAAACGCTCATACGTATAAGAAAGTCGTGTGGTGGCCACACCTCATTTTTTCTCTATAGTGAACTGCATGTTATTATTAATTTTATTGAGTTCTACTAAAAAATAATCTAGCTGTCTGTCCGAACCTGACCACAAACAGAAAATATCATCCACATACCTAAACCATGATGATACCGGTGCCGTGTTTGCCCTGTATTTATCAAACAAGTTTACTTCGAAATGGTCCAAGAAAATGTCTGCTAGGAAGGGGGAGCCCATCGGAAGTAGTGTCTGGCGGTTTTTCAAACCCGGTTTTAAAAAACCGGTTTCTAAAATAAATTTGTCACATTTGAAAACCGTTTTTTAAATTTAAAGAAAGCCGGTTTCAAAGAATTCAAATTATTATGTAAAAATTATTTTTATTAATTTGATTTGCTATTTATTCTATGCAACGGGCAGCATACACATTTTTTCAATGTTGGGAGTTGCGTTGGCCAGTGCTTGTGCACTGCGCACGTGCACAAACAATGCGCACTTATTTTATGTTAGTACATATTGCAGTGATCTTGAGTTGGGTTGTAAATTATAAATAAGTATAATCAAGATCACTTCAAGGTTTTATTCAAATTAATTTTTATTTTATTTATTTTTATCATAATGTGTATATAAATATTCACTATGTTAATAATTTGCCAAAATTTTATTTTTATTTAAGTAAAATAATAAAAGAATCTTAGTATAAATTTTATAAAAGTCATAATATTAAATTATGCATTAAATGTTACGTTTTCAATAACGAGAAAGTGTTTCCCGCATGAAGAATACTGGCACCGGTAGAGAGGTCGACCGTATGGCCGGCGAAAAACAATATTATTCGCCAGATGCATTGGATGAGTCATGAATATGTAAACAAGTTTATATTTACATATTTCTTTACCTTTTACAAAGACTGTTAATACGCTGCTTTCCTGAGTGGTGCAGCACTGCAGCTATGTAAAGTACATCGAGTGACCGATAGGAGCAGCACCATCGATATGCAGTTTTGGAAGTGGAATCGTATATGCCGAGGATTACCGTACGTTTTTATAAAGAAAATTATGCATAAAAGGGCTGGCGGACAGAATTTGAGCAGACAGCTGGTGAAAACCGCTGACTTAGAAGCTTTGGAAGTAGGTGATAAACCACTCCTTCTTTTTAAAAAAGATTATTCTTGTATTCGAACTTAGAATATTTTTTGAGATTTTTCGATACTTATAAAAAATTTTAACAAGATTCAAACTTGTAATATTTTTCGTAATAGTTATGCAGCACGTTTTTACATTGAGATTTGTAAATATTTTAAAATAATTATTTATGTACGGGATAATTTTATTTTCAAATTCAGACTTTGAATTTATTTAATTTCATTTTATTTTCTTTTTCTAGAGTGTTTTGTTTTGCATGTAGGGGTACTACGCCATACATTATGATAAAACATTCTAGTGGTTGTAATGACTAGGTCGGATAGCATAATAATTTTATTTTAGTATAATTTTTTCTTTACAACTTTATTTATCATACAAAAGGATTTGTAATTAATAATTTTGTTTTATGTATATATAGAATACATAAGTGAACAAGCTTTTGGATTTTATCATGGATGAGTTTGAAGTTATGTACGAAGAGTTAAGGTGATTTGATAATATTTGTTATAAATGTGTGTATAGTGGTGTACCAAAATTTTTGTTTGTAGTGGTGTTTTGTATTGGAATTTCACAAGAAGGTAAAGTTTATTTTTAATGTATATATTTTTCTTGTATGTATATCAAGTATATTTTTGTAGTACTTGTGTGTTCAATGTTAACGTGTTGGGTAATACATCAGGGATGTGTGAAATGAATTAAGTTGTTATTTAATTCATAGCATGGAGTCCTGGTGAATCCCAAAGACACGAATTAGTCTTGGTGGTACTGTGTTGGGAGCGAGAAAAGGCACCGGGCAGAACTAATCAGGGCTGAGTTAATTAATTGAATACGCAAAGACTTTATTTTATTTCATTTTATTTATTTAATTTAAAATATATATATATACCTTAAGGGATGAGCACATTGTGGTGTATGTTCGGGCTGTGTCCGACGAGTTAAAAAGACATACTCGTAGGGTGGAACTTTGGGGTCCCATCTGTGTGAATTTGCTTTCTGATGGTACTGTGTTGGGAGCGAGAAAAGGCGCCGGACAGGACTAATTAGGGCAAAGCCATTTCCTTAATGTTTATATTTTGTTCGCAAATGGTAAATCGTGTAAATTTTTGGTTATTTATATTCCAGTACAATTCATCATGTGTAATTAAAATTTTATTTTTATTTAAAGATGTTGATTGTTTACATGTATCTATGGCAAATATAAATCATAATAATCACGTTCACATTTTTAAAACATAAGTTTTTCACGACGTTATGCTTTCATTTACTTTATTTCTTATAATGTTTTTTGTTGATTATGATGTATAGATTTGGATGATGTTTGAGATATTGATTCTTTGTTTGTAAATATATATATATATATATATCTGTATAATTTGAAATTTTGAATTCGTTTATATTTATTTTAATAAATTAGATGATAAGATTTATTTTGCATTTTATTTTCTTTACCTGACCTGGAGATAATTAAAGAGCATTCAAAAGCGATTGGAGAATCTATTCATATTTTCTGCCCCTGAGAGAATTATTTATTTTAAACTGAGCTAGTTGTATGTAAAAAATTTGCTTAACCTACTATTCAGCAGAAAATTTGTTGTATCTTAGTCTAGCATAAGGCCTAGCACTAGGATGCGTGCTTGATTCTTACTTACATATTAATTGAATAATTTAAATTTATTTTATATAAACCTCAATTTATAAGAGTCACAGCAATATGTGCAATCAGTCACGAGTAACAACAGGTTCGCTTAATCTTGTAAAGTGAAAACTGGAAACTAAAATATAAACTTGTAATAGTTGGTAAAGATAACGTAAGTATTAAGTATGTTTCTAATATCTAAGTTTGTATTTTCTATTTTACACTTTAAAACTTTAATTTTATTATATAAATTTCTTCTCACAAAAATTAATGTAAAATAAAAAGTTCTGGCTCGTGTCTATTGGGATTTTAAATAAAACACATGGTGTTAAGTTAATTTCATATTTTCTTTCGCAACGTTTCAACATAAATTATGTCTTTATCAAGCTTTGGAATTAGATTAAGAAGATGCGTGTTTTAGAAATTCCTAAAAAATGTGTAGATTTCTTTAAATTACATTAATATTAATAGTTAAAATAATAAAATTGTAAAATAAACTTCAAAAATATTAAAAAATAAAATAATGATAACTTTAATTTCATTTTTAGATAAAAATGAATGAGTCGGAAGTTTGGGATAGTTTCAAAAAGTTAGGGATAGACAAGGCAATCTGCAATCATTGTTATAAAATGTTGAGCTGCAAACGATCATCTACGAGCAATCTACATAATCATTTGAAAGCAGTTCATAAAATATTTATCGGAAAGAAATCAGAAACGAAGCGAAGAAGAAACGCCTGGTTCTTCCTCTTCTTCAAAAAAACAAACAAATATTTTGAATTTTATGAAAGTGAAAACGAGTAGTTTAGAAGAAATCATATCAAAACTTGCAGCAATGGATGGATTTTCTATTAATAGCATTACAAATAGCTCATTCATACGAGAGTCTCTTCAACAACAAGGGTATTCATTACCAAGAAACAACTCTAGAGCAATGGATCTCATTCATGCGTTTTATGACAATGCCAAACGTGAAACTATTATTGAATTAGATTCAATAAAAAAGAATAGGAAAAAATTCTCTATAACTTTAGACGAGTGGACAAGCAAAAGAAATCATAGATATTTAAACATTAATGTACACCACTTGTCAGAAGATTTCAATTTGGGATTAGTGCCAATAGCTGGTTCCTGTGATGCTCAGAGAACATTGGAATTGGTATCTGAAAGGCTACAAAATTTCAACATGAATCTAGAAACTGACACAGTTGCAGCAACAAATGTTATGCTGTTATGAAAAAATTTGGCAAATTATCATCTATAATTAATCAACTATGCTATTCACACGCCATCCACTTAGCAGTTACTGATGTGTTATATAAACCTAGAGAAATGGCTGAAGCTGAAGCCGAAGTAAATGTTTCAAATGAGGAATCGGAAGATGAAGATGAAGACGAATATAACGATTATGAAGATTCCCTTTATTATATTTGTAACCGAGAACATCCTATTCCTATTTTGTCTGACAATTACAAACAATCAGTTTCACAAATTAGAAAAATTTGTAAGTTCTTTCGAAAATCTCCAGTGAGAAACACCATTCTTCAAAATTATATCAAACAAGAAAAAGGGAAGGAATTAAATTTAATTCTTGACTGCAAAACAAGGTGGAATAGTATAGAGGACATGATTAGAAGATTTCTGGCAGTAAAAGAATGTGTTGTTTTAGCATTGAATGATATTGGTTCTTCTTATATGTGGAATGAAGCTCAATATCCTAAACTTTTGGAACTTCATAAAGTCTTGGGACCGATTCGTCTAGCAGCTGAAGGCTTAGGGCGACGAGATGCCAATTTATTAACAAGTGAAGGTATATTTGAATTTCTGTTAAATGAACTAAAAAATTTAAACACTGAAATAAGTTTGAAATTATTATATGCTTTAGAAGAACGGATTATAGAAAGAAGACAAGTAGAATTAGCAACTCTTTTGCTGTATTTGCAAAATCCACAAAACATTACCAGTTCAGCAAAGAAATCTAGTGTACTTTCTTTAGCTTCAAAAACCGAAATTATTTATCTGGAAAGATATTGTCTAGAATATTTCCAAATTTTTATGTTGAAACCGATTCTTATGAAGAGCAAATCGAAGAAACTATTCATCAGAGTAATGCTTTTTTAAAGGAAGCCATGGAAAAATCAATCCATAAGTTTCTTGAAGACCCTGAAGAAAAACTTACAAATCCAAAGACACTGAAAGTTGAATTTTCATTATTTGAGGCAACGAATAAAAGAACCAAAAACTTAGATTTGTTATTTGATGCCCTGAAAATAAGAACAAAACTTAGCCAACGTTCAGTGGATATTTTATGTTTTTTAAAACCCTATTTTCTTAGGAAAAATTATTATATTAGTGATATTTGAAAATATTTATTAGTGAAATAAATATAAATATTATTTGAAATTTTTGTTTGAGTTTTCGTAATTTTGTGTAAGTAATGTGTAAAATCCTTAATATTTTTTTTTATATTTTGACTTTGATATTGATTTGGTTTTTTGTTATTTTATATAAATTAAATCAAATATTTTTCCCTATTCTATTTTTTTGACAAAAATTTGAAAACCGGCTAAAACCGGTTTTTTGGAAATCTGGAATTCGAAAACCGGTTTTTCAAAAAGTCGGCTTTTGTATAAACCCTAATCGGACGGCCAGTAAAGATATTACAATAAGCAAAAACAAGTAATTGGAAATAAAGCACTATTTTTACGTAACACTTATTAACACTATATTATTTCTTTAATGCAATTATTTTAATAATAATGTTCAAGAAAATCTTGCTCCGTAAATTGCAGCTATACAATATTTATATATATATATCAAACGGAATATAGGAAGCAAGAAAAATAACTAGGTGTAGCAGAATTTTTTGCTGTATAGGAAACGAGTTCCTTTCGTTACTGTAACGATTTCACTTATATATTTTTAGATTTATTGTGGAAACGCGTCCATCAAAAATAACGATCCCAAATCCAAATAGAAGTTATTGTATTACAATACAATACAATAAAATCCACGGTGAAATTTCGAAATCGCACGTTCACCATGAGAAAAACGGCCGTAAACGAATAGTCGTGTTTCCCAATAAAAAGCACGTAATGGTTCGAAAAAAATTCCCCAACGCATCTCTGCACTTCCTTTTCGGCATGACCTTTCGCACGGGCCGATCGCGAACTGAATACGAAGCAGTTTCGTGATGGCGAAACGGAAGAGATTCATGGAGAACCACCGAACACGATCGGAACCCCTATGAGCCGCGTATATTTATATTGCCGCCGCCGAATAAAGAACAACTATCAAGAAATACTTTACGATTTCCATTCATACCGTCTGCGCCTGCATTTCTATGAAGGCGTCAGTGTAGTGAAGTTATTGCAAATCTTATGCCCCTAAATCATCTTATGTTGGCGGTATAAAATCGTTCTTGGCGCGTTTATTGCGTCCGCTAGAAATAAATAAATCAATTTTTGGAATTTTTCAATAAAAATACATTTTTCATTTCAGTAATTACGATTAGTAATGGGTGTATTTTATTGATTTACTGACTGTCATTTAGAAGATTTTCATGTTAGTTAAATGCCAACTTGAACATATCATCCATTATTTGTCATGCCAATATAAACGTCCTTAAATATTAGTTTACAAAATATAATCATATGGAGTCATAAATACTGTAAGTATACAAATTTAGATTAACAAACTACATTAATTTATTGTAAAATAGCATTTGCAATAAAGTTTTTCTATAGCTCAATGCGGGTATTTTCTGTTGACGTCACTATTATCCTAGGTCAAGGTAGAATTACAGACAATATATCTTTGTGTTTACAACAAACAGTGACTGTTTCCTTTCATTATTCTGTTGAAAGTCTTTATGAACTTGCAACTTGCATACAGAGCAATAGACTTCAAGGAAAGAAACAATATTTAAATTGTAACCAGCGTAGAAAGTTATTTTAATAAATGTTTTGCATATAAATGTTCAGTAAAATTTTTGGTAATAATAATTTCATGTATTATTAGAGAATCTAAGTACGAAAATATGAAATTACTTAATATTAGATAGGTATAAATAAAATCTTTCAGAAAAAACAGTTACATTTTGTTGTAAACACAATGTTGTATTTCTATAAATCTGAAAATACCAGTATTTTCTGTGTTAAACTATAATAAATCATTACAACACATGTCACACATCATACCCATCACTAATAAAGTCAATTTATATATGCACTCTTTATTAAAATACTTAGAAATACTGTCTTACTCTGGCACTATATAATTTACACGGGAGAAAAGTGACTGTGCGGTTTGTTTGGATTATCAACCTTGACCACTTTTAATAATGACGTCAGACAATTGTCGGTTAACAAAACAGATGAGTCGCACCATAAACAACGTTACTATAATTTCCTAACAGTGTTGACAAATTACATTGTTGTGAGTAAGATATAGTATGAAAATAATCTGAGGTTAGGGTTAGATTGACATTTTAAAATATTAAAAATTCAATTAAATGTTTTAATTATTAGACTATGTACACAAAAAATACAAACAAATTCTGAATACATGTGAGTTTATTTATTTTAGACTACATTTACAAATATAATATACACAAAATAGTGTATTATAAATATTACAGAGAGGTTGTAAGAGGTTGATCGTGCCGCTTCATCGATATATCAACTTTAGCACGAGTTTGTCACACGCTCATTGTTGTAGTATGAATATTTAGTTTGTACATAACTTTGCTAAAGTGGCTGTCAGTCCAATATTCTGTCATATATACACAATTGTAAGTCATATAAGCTTTTTGTCGTTTCTTTTTCCATTGGTTTACTGCGTTTAATTGAATATTAGAAATTGTCTTTCTGAATGCAATAAAAGGCACATCTCGTTGTTACTGTAAGTTATTTTTTTTTGTGTTTATACGAATACCATTATCATTTTTGCTTAATTTTAAAGTTGCCTTGAAATCAACAAGGCGATTTACGGAAGAACAAGATAAGTTTATTGTTCGTAGCTGTAACAGAAGAAATGATCCAAAATGTTTTCATTACTCTAGAGACGTATAAATGTGTGTCAACACACTGAAGGATCTTAGTATGAACATATTGCTGTGGTTGCATCGTTTAAAAGAAAACTAAATGAAAATTAAATCCAAAATCTTAAAACAAATAAACTAATCGTGAGTCGAAATGTAGTGTATAAACCCACCACTCACTTTTGCTATCCCCAAAATTTTATTCTCTTTTAAAAATTCGCGTCTTAATACTTCGAAGTTCAAATTCAATCTCTATCCAAATCTATTCCTGTTTTTCGATTATACCGTATGTGTCAATTTTCATTAGGTATAGGGATTCAATGTTTACGTGCGATTTATACGTATACAAGTAATACGTGGCAACGTGCCACCCCACACCGTCCGTCACCAATCCCGGCAACAATCGACATCACAACGACTTTCTCCGATCTTCCCACTTCTCCCGACCAGATTTTAAGTTCAATATTTAGCTGCGAATACGTTGCGATCTAGTCTGCAATAAAAGCCGTCTTATTACTGGAACGGGAAACATCAAATGGCTGCCGCGATCTCCTGATCTAGTAATTTATTATTATTTTCAGAATCCTTTTTTATTTACCTTATTTTTAATTTTATTAGAATTGCGCTTTTGTTTGTGTCATGCAGCGTGAGCGCAGCTTAATAATTCTCTGCATTTACTGAAAGGAAAAAGAAAAACAAATCCTTGCAACTCGTAAATATTATTTTCTGAACGCATTACAAACACCCAAGCCGGTGGTCGAAGAGTTACTGCTAACCACGCTAACTTGTATTTACGAGCATGCATCGGTCGTGCTGGCATTGGAAAGGAAAGAAGGGATACTATGTTGCCACGTACTGTATGGATTAATCGCCTATGGCTAATGAAAATTGACACATGCTGTATACCAAAACAATTGACTATCGGCCATCCGCAGCGCCCCTCTTCTCAACTAATTTTTAAGTTAGCGTTGAACGTATCGAAGCGCCCTTGATGAAATCTTTTCTGTTCATTTTCTGCAAGTTGCCGCTTTTACACTAACACGGACATATTGTCTTTGACAGTTCATTCACTAATGTCGGCACCCCGAATTGTTTGTTATTAAAAAGTTTTTCACCAACTTGCTATGTTTCTTCTACGGTAGGTATATTTTCATTTCTTCTTAATACAGTCCCTCCTTGTACTTGTTTATAAACGTATTGCCTTTCTCATTAGTCGTTACATATTTTCTTTTCCCATTCGCCAACATAATCCTTATCTTCTGTTTAGAAACATCTCGATTAGGTAAAACAGGAAACACAATGCAGACAACTGGAATCTTTCTTCCACACCTTGTATCATAAAGATCAGTCACGCCTGCTACGCCGTCTCTAGACTCTATCCAGGCTCTTTCCCCCGGTAATACATTTATTTGCAAAAAAAACTGTAAACAATATTGATACTATATTTTTCTTTGCAGGTTTTCGAACCATACAAAATCATTCCCACAGTCTATCAAAGTGCCTGTGCTATGTAATTTTATATGCAATATCGATCTTTGTATTAAATTATTTGTTATATGTAATATCCATCTTTGTGTTAAATTATTTTTAATAAAGATATTATCAATTATTGAATGTATTTCTTGAGTTATTAAACCAAGTATACGTAAAATAATAGATGTCGCACCATGACTATGAAGTGGCACGGTCAAGCTTTTACGATCTCTCTGTAGAAAGTATTGTGATAAGCATACGGTAAGAGGAACCCAATATTAATCTGAAATGCTAGTTTTATCAACATTCATTTACATTAATTATAGAAGGTAATAAGGCAATATTGTCTTTCGAAATCCACTTTCCTATCGCACTATTCTTGAATATCATTTTCACAATGGTTTTGTTCTACTTGTTGATTTTGCTTGACCCATTTTTAATTTTGATCTGTTATTTTAGAGAGACATGATATGTTTTTCTATTTTTGAAGGCCCGTGTATGTTAATATGAGATTAGAGTCTTCATTTTAGTTTTATTTTAACCCTACTTGTTTAATTAACTATTTACTATTTTCCCTTTTTGAACATTTAACACAACCTGTCGTTGTCGTCCTTTAGTTGTATATGTCGACATAATGTAAGTATATTTCTATTTTATTTTAGAAACCCCCGTATTTAATTGATTTATTGTGCAGTTTTTGTCTCTAAATGTATTTTACTAGTTTTTAATTAGCTTCCGTTCTTTAACCTTCTATTCTTTTGTCTTATTTGCGTGCTTCCTTTAAACATGAGTTCGTACGCATGTAGCTGAATGAGAGAGCTTTACGACACTACTTGTAAAGTCTCCGTTAAGTACTGTTGTAAATTATTGGATAGAAAAGCACCAAAAGATCATGTCGACATGCTGTTTTATAACTTTCCCAAATTATTTTAGCCTATCGCCGATACCTAGAGTAGTTCCTAAGTAGTGGAAGTTATTATTCTTGTTAGATTATGAGATTGCATTAAAGAAAATTATGGATATGATTCTGGATCATTGATTAGTAGAATATGGTTGGCCTGCTTTTGGTGTCATTTATACTCCACGTTGCACGATTATTCTGTTGAGGCCCGATAATTAAGGAATAATTGTGGAATTTCACAACCAGATGCCTCGGCATCGAACCGCCATTTTTGTTGCATTCCACGTCGGCCAGAAGTAATTTCCGCTGGATCAAGAAATGTCCACGACTTGGACATGCACTGGGATAAGGTCATGTAGAACGTTAACTTTGGTGTTGCTTATATTGTGTATATTCGTCTATTTCGCAACCACACTCGACAAATACTTATTTAATTAAACTGAAATATCGTATAAGCAAAGGTGGGTCATTGACTTCAATGTAACTTTATCTCGATGTGGACATTACATTAATTTTTGTTTTTTTAAGGTTTATTGTACCTGCATATGTTTTTTTAAATATATTATATATTAAGATGAGACTGTGCTTGTAGGAACTTATATATTGCTGATTAATTTAAGAACAGGAACTTTTCAGTCGAAAAGCACCACTTTGTTTTCTATACACGAAAGCTTCCGTACCCTCTTTTTGTGCGCTCTGCTGTAATTTTTTAATTACCTTTGATATAAATTTAATATTACAATTATTTTCAAACACCCATTTTAACTTAAGATTTATAATTCTTGCATTTGCTTTTTTTGTAAAATATATTATATATTATAATAAGACTTGCTTTTAGGCACTTATATATTGCTCATTAATTTAAGAACAGAAACTTTTCAGCCGAAAAGCATCACTTTGTTTTCTATACACGAAAGCTTCCGTACCCTCTCTTTGTTCTTTTAGCGGTGCTATTAATTATTGAGCACTGCTTATACTTCTGTTACTTTATCAAATTTCGTATTATTAATTATATTTAAATAATCAATTTGAATCTTTGCTTTTAAATTGTTGAATAATATACAATGCAACCTTAAATCTTTGAGTTATTTATACGTTATTGCGTTCCACTTTTTTGGTCTAGGTTATATTTATTTATAAAGGGAATTTACATTTATTTAACATCTATATTACAGCACATCATATGTTATACTTTTTCTTTTCTGCTAAGGGATCCCTAACTATGCTTAGTTTTTTGTTAATCGTTATATATTTGATAATAAATCCTCTTGATATTTTATGGCAATAAGTTGCCCTACGTTAAAGATCGTTAAGAGTGTTCCGACCAAGAGAGATAGTTTAATAGCTGCCAATGTGAAGTATATATGACCCTGACAGAAACATTTATTTAATTAGGAAAATTAAGAATTTAGAACTTAATTTGGGACAACCTTTGTATGCGCATATGGGAAACTTACTGCTATGATCCTTGCAAATTAATAATACAATGAAATTATTAAGACTATATTCTGAAAAGTACGAAAAATGTGGGTTAGACAATGTCGCACTTCACTAGCGCAGATAATGGTAAAATTATTCAAAATTTAATTTAGGAAAAATCGTAATTACAAGTGTTTAGATATGCATTAAAGCGCTGACTTTGTGCTGATATTAATCTCACTCAAATGCCTTTTCTCGATTCTGAATGATATTCTCATTACAAATTCATGACAGAGAAGCAATTAGGTTTCCATTTCTCTAAGTTCATTATTGTATAACTTATTTAACACATCCCTAATTCATAGAAAACTCAACATGTCAAATTTCAATGCACAAACACCGAAATTCAATAGAACAATCATAAACTCTAAACAATAAAATATAAATTTATCAACCTTATTAACTTTCAATATAAGTCACAACACAAAAACAATAAAACACTTTATATAAAAAAAAACTATATACAGACTACTGAGCTCTTCATACAACGCGTTAAATATTCCATTTCAATTTCCGTAATAACTTATTTCACATAAATTCTAGAATAAATAAATAAATGAAATATAATAAGAATAATATTACATACAAAAAAAAACGTAACATATTGTATTCTCATTCAAAGTAAAATAAACTACTTATTCTTAAAAAAAAAAAAACTATTACAACTCCCAGAATGTTTTACCATAACACGTTGCGTACGACCATCATGTTTTAAAATAAAATATGCCGGTTCCTCACTAACATTAGGATATCTCCTAATTATAAAGCAAATGTATTAATTTGATTTTAGAATTATTCTAAGTTAAAATAAGATTTTAATAAATGAAAGATATTCCTTTATGCGACATTAAATGAGAAATTATTATAAATCTCGTAAATTATTTACGTTATATTATTTCTTCAAAAATTTTACAATTTCAAATAAATATTATTTAAAGTTGGTAATACAGACACCGAATGTTTATTTGTATTTTAGAGCGGTTTTCACCTGCATCAAAAATTCCTCGGAAATTATCGTGCGCTGTACTTTATAAAGAATATCTTTAACAAAACATTCAAGCATGCCTCATCAAAGGATTATTCCCACTCTTAAAGAGACATATACTCCTGCATCGCTCCTAGCGGCCTGTAAATACATTACAGCTTCAAAAATGTAAACAAACAAATGCATTCTAAATCGATGTGATTGTGTCAAATTATAATACGAAATTTAAAGAGAAACCGGTATATAAGTATTCGAAAATGTGAATTACTGCAATATCTTGATTCAGCATGGGAAGTACAACAATATTCTAATAGTTATTACATAGTTTACAGTATAAAACTCAAATACATCATTGCCATTCACAAATAAGATTATAAATTTCCTTATTACTATTCTTATGATTTTTAAACCATTTCCGCATATTGTTCGGATACTTAATTCTAATTTTCCTTGTCTTCTTTTTCATGGGAAATAAAGGAAACAAGTTCGTGATTGTCAGAATATGTTTTCCAATGAATAATGGTTCACACATGGTTTGCACGGCCTTTAAAGAATAAACATTGTTTACTTCGGCCTTATCATGTGATTCCACCCACTGGATTGTATTGGGTGACTGACACACCATACTAATGGTACAAATGAACGATTAATTATCAAAATTTACTTGTTATAAATTTACTTAATCCTAACCTATAAATTTACAATAAATATTTATATACAATATGTATGGTAATTTATGGTAATTTTAAACCACGACTACTATATAAAAAAATTAATATAAATCTAGTTGTGATCTTGTGAATGTTTATATACAGCTTATTTTCTAACTCAAGATAACAGGAATATGTATATGAAAGTCGTGTTGTGCCCACAACCCTATTTTTAAATTTGTATTACATATATGTATCTGTTACAATTGTACTTCCACTTCTTTTTGTGATCAACCATTATAAATCATTATTATTATTATACATTTCTTTAATCGAATTGTAAGTACAATAACCCCACACTATATCAAGTAACATTAATAGAGCACAATCCCTATTTAAGTATTTTCTAACCCAACAAGTTAAGTAATAAGATCGAGCTTTGTATACATGAACTTAATGTTGAAGTGGTTCGTCAGTGTTTCTGCTTATCATCGTAAGAGGCCACTTAGTAATTATGTCGTAAAAGAAGTCGCGTTTAAAGACTTTAATTAAAACCAAAACGTAAACGTCCCGCACTCATCTCATCTCGAAAACCACCTCGGTATTGCTTTAAAAGCACGCACGCACATAGGACGATTAGGGGCCGGAATGGATCCGTCTTTCTGCTTGTTCTCCAACGACAAGTACTACCACATTTTCGCAGCTGTAAATCTCATGAAAGGAATACGTGTAGAACGACACAATGGCACTTCTACATTCTACACTCGACATCTTGAGAGCCTTTCATCTGAACATAGATACAGACATATACAAGAGCGGAAGTAACGTTGCCAGTCACGATCAACAGTAAAAGGGACATTCATAATCGAGATATGATGTATATAGTATGCACGTATGGTAGAAAGTGAAATCATCAGTTAAAATCAGTGTTTCCATTTAATATTATGTATTACGTGTTGGTCTGTAATAATTTTTTTTTTTTTTATAATGGCATTTCGGACATTGTCCATGCAGCCAGGCCCTAACTCACAAAAGAAAATCATTTCGAAGATGTCACAAGGGTTGGACAAAGAGACTTTTCACGCCTAGAGGCTCTTCAAGGCGACTTTTAAACACAAACAAAACTGAGCCGTGGATAGATAGGATTTTTTGGCAAAGGAATTACACATATGGACTCGAAACTAAATTTAACCTAAATTTAAATTTTTTCCCCAGAATTTCTAAAAAAATTTATAATACAGTCTAATATCTCTTTCCTCTTCAAGGTTAGCACATGAAGTAGATTAAAAGGCCTTTCTATCTTTAGTGCAGCTATTTCATCATAAACTTCACGACAAGTCTGGTAATGTTTTTGAAAATCAAACATTATGTGGTCCAGGTCGCCTTCGGTGTTGCAAGTATCACATTTATTGTCTTCAATAATCTGTAGCTTTGCTAAATGTGTTGGATAGCATCCATGCCCAAACTTAAGTCTACTAATTGTCAATATATATTTTCGTGGGATATTAAAGCTAGAAAACCACACGCTACTAGGTAGTTCCGAGTGAATTGTTGCGTATCTGGATGAAGTGGTTTTTGTGTATTCTATCCATTGTTGTTTCCACCTTGTTCTTTCCCTTTCTTTGGCAACACCTATGGCATCTTCAAATGTTATTTTTTCCTCGGCTAAATGACTCAATTTACAGCTATCATTGGCTAATCTGTCTGCGGTTTCATTATACTCGATGCCCACATGAGCCTTGACCCACACAAAGTTTATCGCTATCTTTTTCTCCGAGAGCATAACTAATTTGGTTTTTATCTGTTGAATAATATTATTCAATCTTTGTCCTGGTTGACATGATGACTCCAATCCCTGCAGTACAGAACGCGAGTCTGACAAAATCGTAACAGCTTTAAGTTTATGAGTACAAATGTATTCCAGGGCATACAGAATAGCGTAAGCTTCAGCTGAGAAAACACTAGTATCATCGGGTAACTTATATTGACGTGAATCTTTCTTAACTGCCTCAATAAAAGCACAGCCAACCCCGTCCGGTGTTTTGGATGCGTCACAGTATATGTGTATATTGAGCGGATTCAACAACGATCTTAATGCGTTGTTGTTTATTGTCGGTATATCTGTAAACGTAGGGTAGATAATGTCAATTTTATTGAAGATATCAAAGTAGGATTTTGTGATATGTCTTATTTGACAAACCCGATCATGCAATTCAGAGGTATCTCTGAATGCCTCGCACAAAGGTGGAGACATCTTTTTATTCCAATATTTATGTGTTAAATCGTAAATATTGAGTTTTGCTATACTAGACGTAATTTTATCATTTTTTTCTATCCCCTTTAGTACAAATTTCTCCGCAAGGAAGTTTCGTCTCAGGCATAACTGTGGCTCCATCGCCTCAGCATGTAGTGCCTCAATTGGAGTAGAACACATTGCCCCTAGGCATATTCTCAAAGCTTTATTTTGGATCACATCATTTTTTTTTAACAAGTAACTGCTCGCTGATCCATAAAGTGCAGCACCATAGTCTAATATTGACCTCAAATATGCTTTATAAAAAAGCAAACAAGTATTGGGATCTGCACCCCACCATGTTTTCGCTACCATTCGTAAAAAATTCAAGCCCTTGTTGCATCTATCGACCACATATTCAATGTGGTGTTTCCAATTAAGTTTTTTATCTAAAAACATGCCTAGGTACTTAACTTGGTTGGCAAATGGTAGTTTCCGGCTTCCTAATGTGATTGAATTTTTTTGACCAATATTGTGTCTGGTGAAAAAGGTAATTTTAGTTTTTTCTTCTGACAACTGTAATCCGTTGTTTAGGCACCACTTGTCAATTAAGTCCATAACATAACTCATTACCCTTTTAACTTGATCGATGTTTTTGTGTTGTACGTATACACAGAAGTCATCTGCATATTGTATGATTTTAGCTAAAGGGTATTCAAAATGGAAATCTGCGGTATATATATTGAACAACATGGGGCTTAATACAGAGCCCTGTGGTAATCCATTACATGTTATACGTGGGCCAATCATAATATTATCCTGTAATAATAATAATAATAATAGTAAACTATTACATTTATTTCAATTTATTTAATTGTTAAATCCAATGTATCTTTAGGTGTACAACTTAAATAAATTACTAAACAATCTAAATCAACTTAACATTATGGCACTGACATTAATTACTTGATAATCTTGGCAAAAAATTTTATGTAAGGCGTACAATTGATCTACGACGTCGCTCTACAAAAAAAAAGCCATAAAAGCAATCAATTCTATATCTTAGGAGTTTTCTTTAAACATTTTCAACCGTTTCATTATCAATTGCATAATAAGCGTTCTACATTACAGCAACATATTCCATGTTAATCATCGTAATTGCAAAGTGTTCTTTTCTAATGAAAGTTACAATGTCACAAGACTGCTTTGAATTCTGAAGTATAAACCCATTTATTTCTTTGATGATGAAACCAAATATTGATGATTTGAAAGTGATGACGTACAACCAAACATCACCGGACAAAAACAACTCTATCCAAAGCATCTCGGTAAATTTCATAATCGTAAAAAAGAGGATTTATTTCTTTGTATAACTAACAATCTTTTTTGAAGTGTAAACTTCTTTAGGTGCGTTGCGATGATTGTAGGCACTGAACAAGACTTACTGCAACGCTCGGATATGTAACGTTCGGATATGTGTAACGCTCGGATATGTGTAACGCTCGTTCGGGTAAAGTCGGCTAAGGGAACACGATAAATAAATATATCATATATGTAGAGGTATTTAATTTCAATTAAAGTGAAATTTGAATGAATAAATAAATTCATGTTCCATTCGATCCCGAGCCGCACGGGTATGAAGACGACACGTTACCATCAGACTAAGCGCGGGACCGTAAGCGAGTATTTATATCGTCTATTTATACATACACATACGTCCGAAGCGACCAAACGAAATGGCCGCTCGCGTAAATGTAATAAATGTGCGAATATGTTTTATTTAATACGTTACTAAATATTATACGCGTGTATTTCGTATTATTGAAAATTGACGTATGAAAGTGAAATTTTAGATACGGGGGTGTCTTAGGTCGCCGATCACCAATCCATAGTCAAAATGTCAAAAAAAACGAAATGGCGGAAGAGTTTTTTGAAAATTGACGTATGAATGTGAAATTTAAGATACGGGGGTGTCTTAGGTCGCCGATCACGATTCCAAAGTCAAAATGTCAAAAAAAAAAAAAATGGCGGACGAGTTTTTTGAAAATTGACGTATGGACGTGAAATTTTGGATACGGAGGTTTTGGGGTCGCCGATCACAATTCCAAAATCAAAATGTCAAAAAAACAAAATGGCGGAAGAATTTTTTGAAAATTGACGTATGAATGTGAAATTTTAGATACGGGGGTGTCTTAGGTCGCCGATCACGAGTCTAAAGTCAAAATGTCAACAACAAAAAAATTGCGGAAGAATTTTTTGGAAATTGACGTATGAATGTGAAATTTTAGATACGAGGATGGTTGAGGTTTACGTTTTATTTAATACGTTACTGAATATTATACGCGTGTGTACATGTGTAAATGTAATAAATGTGCGAATATGTTTTATTTAATACGTTACTGAATATTATACGCGTGTATTTCGTATTATTAACCTCGCCTTGATGAAGTTTTTACTTCTGCCATGTGGTTTTAAGCACACTCATTCTTCTTGTTATTTATGGAGTCATATGGCCTAATCAGTCAAAAGGCTTCGAGAATCTGTATACATGTATGTGCGTTTCTCTAGCTCCCAACATCAAATACACTCGATTTAAATTGTGTAAAACTGAACATATTCGTCATTACAGACTGCCTCTGCAGAAAACCATGTTTCATACTTAAGATATGAGATTTCTAGACGCAAAAGGTTAGTTCAAAATTGCATATAATAGATCTGTCTATAATTAATCAAATTTGATGTGTCGCCGCATTTTAAAACATTACAGGTAGAGCTGTCCTCCATTTCTTAGGAAATGTTGGAGATCATTAATATACATCACAAATAAAATGGTGACAGTAATAGTGGAACCCCTATATCTAAATTTATATATTTAATGTAAAAATGTAACGTTAAATTTGAAAAATAAAATGTAAAATTGTTTTGCCAGCTAAGCTCAGTTCGGACTCTCAAGGGCGATTCAAGTTAATAAGAGGTGATTAATTAAAAGGTTCCCAAACATTATTTAGAGTTAATAAAAATAAAAATCCATTTTATAATTTAAATAATACTTATATTCGAAATCAATGAATTTTATGTATTTCACAAACCAAGAAATATCCTACTCAATATAATGTTTTTTAACACAAAAAGAAACAAAACATATTAATAGACAAGTTAAATACACTTTTATAAAGATTACATTGAAGAACGTTTCCGTATACCATTCATTATATTTAAACGTAAACAACAGAGACAAGAATTTACCAAGTATGTTACATACAAGATTTATGTATTATTATAGACATATCCACAATGCCGAAACATATTAAGTTACATTATACTTTATATTACAGAGACGATATTTATTTAACAATTATATCTATTTTACTCATATAAATATATCTACTTCGTTCGTCTCTGTTTGAAAATTGATTTATCAAATTTAATTCTTTATTGTCAAAATACATTCACATACAATAAGTTTTTATCATTTAAGCAATACACTATATTAAGACTTTTTCTATCTTCTCTCTTCGGCGCTGTTTTCTAGCTGCAACTTCTTTGTTCACGACCAAGATGTGAAGAATCAGCTTGCTCTGCTAAATGGAGAACAGTATCTTTATCGCGAAAGATATAACACTTTGCACATTTAATACATATATGCAAGTTTAACCACTGTTTTATTGCTTTTACAATTAACAACAATACTTATGACTGTTGTCGACCCACTCAGGAATTCGCCTTTCGAAACAAAGTCTAACTGGTCTAACTTTCGACTCATGCATTTCAATACGTATTCTTACTTTTTATAGAAGGATGTCTGTGATTTCTCGCTTTCTAAATAGTTCAGGCCTTCCTACTGCTTTTTCACACACATAGTTTAGTCACCGTGTGATTGCAACACCAATCTTAGATACACATGGATGTTTATGCGTCATGATACTTATACATAAATACATAATATAACTTATGACTAGATGTGAATTAATATTACAGAAATATATTCATTGATTTCAAATATATTTTAAAATGTTTATAAAACATTATTAATTAGATTATTTAATATGGTAGAATTTATACTATTAATATGTAAAAATGAGCTAAAATTATAATAATAATATACAATAATAGGCTGTACCATTACACAGTATTGATTCTTGTGGTGCCCCATTTTGAATTGGTTTTATATTGGATATTGTTCTGTTTAAATCCACTCTCTAGCATTTTTCTTTCAAATAAGATGCAAGTTGGTCATATGCTATACCTGTAATACCAGAATGGTTAATTTCTGTAGTGAAATTTGGTAATTTGCCATATCGAACGCATTACTGAGATCACATGTCAGGTCGCATCGTTCTTTATTATCGCAGACGTCTATTTAGTCTTCATTACCTCCAGGAAAAAAAAATTGGAAATTGCCTTTGGTTTGCTTGTTTTTCACTTTTCTTATGACATTTGACACTCCTATTTCTGTAATATGTTTATGTACTTTTGTATTTGTTTATCTGATTCCGTGATTGTGAAGATTCGGTTTCCAATGTTTGTAAAATAGTTATTAAATTCGTTTGCAGAGAGTTTTGTGTCTGATTTTCCTCTATTTGTATAGTTTTATTTGTTTCCCAGTTGATGAGCTTCCATATAGATTTTTGTTTGTTACATGCTTCATTTATATATATTTGATTTGCATTTTGATTTGCTTTATTTATATGTTTATGGAAGTATTTTTTGTATTCTGTATGCTTTGTATATGTTTTCATCTATAGTTACCTGAGTCATTGTTCCCAAAGCATCTAAAGTGTTAGACATTTGTCTTAATGCGAGAGTATTCCAACAGTCCACTCCGTCACAAGAAGTTAATTTATATGATTTCCTGGAGTGATTAATTTATATGTTTTCCTGAAGTAATAAAAAATACGCCATGAAATTTCTCTTAAGCCTGTTCTGATGTCATTTCATTGAAACAGTCCCAAAAATGTGTTGCCAGGTCATTTTTAAATAGACTAGTTGTAAATTCATTTATTTATCTTGCATACAAGGCATCATGTGTACCCGCAGATATATCATCGAAACCACCCAACATGATAATCTAGGTCCTATGGTCTGATAAATGCATCTCGATAGTCTCTGCTGTAACTACATATTGCATATCTACATTTGTGAATATGTTGTCTATGCAAGACGATGTTTTTCTTGTAACTCTAGATGATTCTTCAAATTTATGTTGCACATTGCACGGCCTCACTAAATCTCCCAACCGATTTCTAATATTAACATTAATGATAGTTAATCGTCAATACTTAAGCTGTAGAAACATATTAATACAGTCTTCAACAACGAAACTGAACACCTGATCAGGACCAGCTGTAAATTGGCTTTTAAGCCTTCTAATAGTCAACATAATGTCTCACTCGGACATTGATGGCATACTCACAAACGGCATGTTGTTACAAATTACAGTTTTTTTGGTTTACCATAATACAAATCATCTATAAAGACGATAATTTTAAAAAAGATGACAGTATGCCATCAAAAATAAAATAATAAGTTTAATAATTCCTAAATACCTAGTATTTATTTTTGGCGGAGGTGCCGGGTCTTTTTGAATAATTAATGCTCTATGGAGTAGAAATACTGTTAAATCAACATAATTAAAAGTATAAGGCAGTGAAGTACTTGTACGCCGAGTACTGCAAATAAAAGAAGAACGAATTATAATTTGGGAAACATCGTGTTTAATCCTCATACTTCATTAAAGGCTTCACGAAACAAGACAATATCTTAACTTCTGAACAAAGCGGTCAAGATTTAATTTAGGCGAGCGTGTCTTGAATTGTTTTCTTTCGCATCGACTCGATGTTTTGATAATGAAGAGAGCGTCGGATCAGGGATACGGTGTAAGTGGAAGGACGGGAAAACGAGGCGCCTAAATGGGGTGTACGATCCCACCCCTGAAAACCGCCGGCGCGCACAACATTCTGCCTCGACGTTACATTAGAAGCTCTTAATTTATGAAAGCGTAATAGACTCGTACAGTTTCTTAGATGTTCAGATTAAAATCCTCGACGTAATGTATGCCGATGAGGCAGGCAGTTGAGGCAGCCACGAAGACAGACCCTCGCTTTAATTGGTCACGATTAGGTTAAATCGCGTGCTTCTCTTGAATACAATGGATGTTTTACATGACACAGCGTATGGAATTTATTGTAAATGTTGTTATTATACAGACAAATATTGGAAAATCAAATTACTAAATTATCGTTGGTGATTTTCAATAAAACTTTCGAGTTATTTTGTTAATTTGGTGATAATTTTAAGTTAGATTGAAATGCTAGAAAGTTTAAGAACAAGAACGAAGTCACTCTGATTTAAAGTTTTTCCTGTTACAACAATCACACATTTCAACTATTCTGAGTTGCTACATTTCTTTCAACGATATAGCAACCCGATATCTTATTGCAAATACGGACTATCTCAAACCGTTACAACTGTTTATGAGTATCTATTAGGAACATAAAAAGAATCGACATCCAACCAGGCCCGTATTAAAACCAAATTACACAATGCCCATGTATTATATATTTATGTAAGCCTACGATACTAACAATCTATATACAAATAAAACGAAAGTCTTCACAGTTGTTTCATTTTCACTAAGTCATATTATAAATTGTGGAATTAAATGTAGATTCTGTAAATAATTATGTTCCAAATGTGATACATTTTCTCACAATTTTTTGGTGAAATGTGTGATATCCCTCATAAGTTTTCAGAATTAATGTTTTACTAAATGCTGAGCTAGTGTTATTTTGTCTTACAAATTGCTTTAACGGTTACAAATCAGTAAAATAGAAGTAAAAACACTATAATACAATTCATTTTCTGCCAGAAAGTTTAAAACTTTCTAATTTCGTACTAGATTATTTGGTATTTTAATAAACTGCCGTGAATGATAGATAGCTGGCTTTGTCCATTACAATAAAACTTGTTGGAGGTAAGAAAGGACTGAGTTTATTGGTAAATTTTCAAACAAGTCCCCAGTCTTCATGATAATCGACACAAGATGATTTTGGTTTTTTGTTGAAAGTAGTGAAATCAGCAATCCACACACCTTCATATCCAGCATGTGATATAATGATGCGTTTGCCTCTGAAAATTTGGCACATTTCTATCAACCTCTCTTGACAATGTCATGGCTATCGTACCAAGTTTCGTCCAAAGAGCAAATAAAACGGTGTTCTTCTCGGAACGTCTTTAATTTCGCAAAATACTCGTCCCTAAATAGCTGTGCGACTAGGAATAACGTTTTGAAAAGTGTACTTTCAAGATGAGAAATCAAAATATGAAAACCTTTGGCTTTTTATGTTTGCTTTCCTAGCTGATACTTTCGAACGCGTAAATATTTTGAATAATGGTTTGCAAGACAACGATGTACCAAATGTAATAAATTATCAAAAAAAATTTACGAAAAACTTTAATAATCCACAAAAAATGTTTTGTCATTTCAGTGCGTTTAAGAACTAATGGAAATTCTGAACAAGTTCTCTTTTACAGGTATGTTACTTTGAACAATTTAAAACAACAGCTTCGTAAATATTTGTCCAAAAAAAATTAAATCAGTTATAACAATTACAGAAAGATACTAAATTCCTTTTTGGACAATTCCTTTCAGCATTCTAAAATTCCATCAAACATGAAAGAAAAACTCATTGAAATATCAATTGATAAAATGTTAAAGCTACAATTTCTTTCTCAGAAACTGGATCATTTTTGGATTAAAAAAACGCAAGAATTCTGAAAAAAGCTCTTAAGTGTTTCGTTACATTTGCAACATCATATCTATGCGAGATAAGTTTTTCATCAATGACTGCCATTAAAACACAGGTGAGAAATCTCTTGCAATTTGAATACGATATCAGTGTCTACTTATTAAATACTGTAGCCAGGCTCGAAAAACTACTACCTAAGTAACAGGCACATACGTTTCATTAATATTTTTGATAAAAATAAACCTCTAAATAATTTTATTTTGTAAATGTTGTTGGTAATCCCCTCCTCCCCCACACCCCAGTTCCTTCAACGGACTCTTCAGATGGCCTACCAATACAATTCCTACCACTACTACTGTACAGCCCTCAATACTTATTGGTTGTTTAGTCTTTGGTAACCTATTTAGTCTCACAGTTCCTACGCAATTTCATATTGTAATAACAGAACAAAGACATGCTCTTTATACAGTAAAAATTGTGATACAGATTCTTGAGTGTGTTCTAATTCAGTTGGTAAACAACATTACTCGTACAATCAAAAAATTCCTCTCTGTTTGCTGCATCCACTTTGCTACTAAATAGTTCGAAGTAAAAAAATCGCTAACACCTAAAAGTACCAATAGTTTATATCCCTACTTACGAGGTTTCTTAGGATTACAAGTCTTGATAGTAGTTCTGCTCGTAAAATCTGTTTAAATCGCAGGAAAAAATTTCTTTCATTGGTATTTTCCTGAACAGTGACTGATATGGTCGAAAACGGGTTCAATCTTCCCAAATTTATTTTGCATTTGCTGGTTGTTATTTAAACGTAGATTTTTCTTCATTGCCTGAAAACGGTCGCCTTGCGTCACTTCAGCAAATTGCAAAACTCGCGTCGCTGCAGAACAGTACATTCTTGTACTAGGCAGTTTTATGGCAGACGTTAACAACACCATTCCAAAACATTTTTTAGCTGTATATTTGAATAGAACAGAGCACGTACACATATCTGCAACGAACTCCATGAAGTTTGCCCAAAAGGTTTTGGGCAAATCAGTATTTTCACAAAATCATATATTGCATTTTCAGTAGAAGTTCGTTTTTCTTCTCATACTAATTTACAATTTTAGATTCTTGAAAGCTCTACTCTTTCTCATGGTAAGTTGTTTTCAGAACAGAAATCTTTCTGAATAGCCACATGTTCAAGTGTTCGAAATCTAAATTTTGGTACACCGGACCATCATTAACTAAAACTGAATCCTCACTATTGCTTGGAATGTTACGGACGTGATATGTTGATGTACCCTTTTCATAAATTGATTGTGGTTTGATGGACTTGAACTTCCATCCATTTTGTCAATTTTAATTTCAGTCCATATTTTCTACGATATTTCCAAGTGAGCAGATCTACCAACACATCAAAAACCAAAATCAAATTACCATTAGATTGCTGTTCTGCCCTACACAAGACTTTTTTTTAATGAAAGCATGTTTTTGAAGAAAAACAACACACTAACAAAAAGTCGACTCAACCTAACCTCAAAAGTGCACGACATCACTAGTCACGCAAATCTTTGCTGACAATATTAGGTCCTGCCACATATTGAAGAATAGTGTTAGACGCGCATAACGTTTATCGTTTGATTACTTCAGGGGTTTAATGCAATGTGTTCTCAAAGAGAAACAGAATCAAATATACAGACTTGCAGAATAACAACGTCTACCTTGCAGGTCTTTACCATCAAAATTTAAGCCCAGACAACATGTTTTAGCTCAACATATAGTATTTAAAGTAAAATTCATTCTCTACGTTTAGATTTTATTTAAAAGGAAACCCACCGAAAGTCCTCACATATTTCAGTTAAAATTTATAATTTTTGTTACTGCACAGGATTCTTGCATTGTCTACGTATTTAACTTTCTAAAATTTAACGTGATCATTAACATCATTTACATAAATAATAAATAAGACGGGACCCAAGACAGAGCCATGCAAAACTCCGTGATTAACTTTTTTTATATGAATGTTTCATGTATATTAGATGAAAGACATTACACGTAATTAGTGTATTAAAATAAGAACAAGTAATTGTGACTTCGCAAAACTTCATAATGAAATCCATATAAATTTCATATTTTATAATAATTTTATTTTATCTAATTTATGGTGGCACTGTATACATCGAATATTTTTTTGATTTATTTAATGCCTTTTAACATGTGAAAACATGAAAACCAAACGCGCTGTCGTTTCATAAAAATGTGATTACTCTTTCGAAATAGTTCTCGTAATATCTGAAAAATGGTTGATTCTGCATAGGAGCGTAACTAACCTCGTAAAACTTTTTATTGTTCACTGTCAACCTGGCACATTTTAAAATGCGACGTCCATAGGTTCGATCGTATATCACATTGGAAGTAGAACAGACGTCGTCATAAATTTTGTGCTGCGATACTAGCGGCAGTTTTTCACAACTCTCTGACGTTAGACAAACAAACTCTCGTTCAAATCAGTATGAAAAGGAATTCTTTTTCTCTACATGCCGGACGTGTTAATGGCGAAGTGATGCAGATGTGATCAAAAATAAGCGTTAAATGTTTTTCTTTTTTTTAATCGATTTTTTCTAATTGGCAATGTTAATAGACACAACACATCCGAAACGAAATAGTGAAAATAACACCGCAATTGAGACTTCAATTAATGGGTTGATTATCATATTGATTATTGTGAAATTGTCTACAATAACCATTTTGTATATTAATTATTAAATATAGGAACTTTATTTAATAAGGGATTATAATTTATAATTCATAGTATATGTAAAAATGAATTTGTTTCTAAAAGAACAATTACTTACAACCATAAAATGCAGTGTGGCAGTTATATATAACCCGACAAGTCACACATTTTCCATAAATGAGGTTTACATACCAACAAACTAAGAATACGCAAAGCTACGTTATAATAGTGAACTTATAAAGCTAACCCTGACAATTGGCCTGTAATTTGAACTTGAAATCTCATCTTAAATGCAAAAAAACGACACGTCCCGTCCTTGCCAAATAGGATCAAATTAAGATGTTATAAGACTCTTTGCGTTAACTGAAATTCTCTTTCTCTTGACCTGTCGGGGGTTGCTTCTAAGCGACTGAAATATAGAGTGAGCCTACTCTTCTGGGGCAGGCAGATTGTGACTATATGAGAAAGATATTTCGAGGCGGCAATTTTGAATTGCTTGCTAACTTTTGCAACAAAAACATGTGACATTGTTACTTAAAAAGTGACCATTACAGAGCCATTGTCATATTTTGACATAATTCTGGAGGAATGTCAAAAAAATTATTTATTATCCAGAGAGTTTACCAGCAGCGTTATCCTGGCAGAAGATGTCCCAGAACTGTACCTTTAGAAGAGTAATAGATACTTTCAGTACTACTGGTAGTATTACATATTCAATGCAACGGAAACCTAAATATGTGATAAATGATGAAAATCAATTATGAATTCTTATGGCAACAACAGAAAATCTACACGTCAATACCGGTGCAATAAGTTGCCTGCTGGATATTAGCCAAACCATCGTTGCAAGTATATTAAAGTTTATTGTTGCATAATTTGTATATATTAATATACAAAATTACAGTTCGGGTATATTCTCCAAGTATTCTGTTACATTATAAGGCTCCAGATTTCATAGTACCTTAAATGTAGCATTTTTAAAAATATTTAAGTTAGAGATAGATTTCGCATATGGTGGTAAAGCATTAAAAAAAATCGCACAGGAATAAACAAGATTATTTTCTGTCAGTGTTAAACGATGCTTAGTATATCAGTAATCCATCCTATTTCTTGTAAGGTAAGAATCGTTAGGCATGTGATATCTAAAGAGATGTTTATTCTTAAATAAAAATATTAAGCATTCAAATATATAAATTGCTGCAATTGTCAGAATATTATAAAATTTTCATTACTATTCAAGTACTTTTTACTTTACCAATAAATATTTCATCAGCATAGGTAAAGCATAAATGTATGGGAAGGCATTATTGGTGATTGGATGATAGACCAGTATTTCTGTGAAAGAAGTATTAACAGACAAGCTTATAAGCAATTTCTATCAACCAAGTTAGCGGAATCATTAGGAGATTTTGAGTTAAATATACGAAGAGTTGCGGATGCAATAAGACAGCGACCGCCACATTCCATGCTACAGGCACAAAAAAAATATTATTAAAGATTTTTCTAGGAAAATGGCTAGACCTTGAAGGCCCTACATCACAAAATTAGTTTTTTTATGGGGATACGTAGATTTCATTTATACAGTATACCTATAACCAAAAAAAAGCTATGCTAGAGCTTATTCGACAAATATATAAGTAATCCACTCGTTATTAATGTAGATTTATCATTTCGGAAGCATGTTAAAAAACGAATTAATTTGAACACTTTTAAATTTTACTTATTTCTGTTCCACTAATTACTGATCTATTCATATAACACTTCCTGTTGCTACACCTACTAAAATCAAGTTATTTTGGCTGGTATAGACTGTATTGTAAATAAGATATATCAATTTTTGTTATTATTTTAAAAATGTGTACATACAAAAATAATATCTCTAAGCTCACTTTTAGAAAAATTTGTTATAAAAACATGCTTGTCAACTGTCAATATCGCGGCAAATATCATAACTCACTATAGCATATTCAAAAAAAAAAAAAAGATGGCAAAATTATATCAAAAAGCGACAACAGCTCAGAAATTGTCACTTTTCAAGTAATAACATCTTACATGTTGTTGGCTTAAAATTTAGACAAAACCTTATCATGTAATTTTAATCCAGTTTTCAGCACCAACAATTAGTAATTGAAAAAGAACGAAAATATGCTTGCACTAGGACCTTTTATTATGAACAACAAAAATTTTTCAGAAAAATGGTAATGATCAGCCACCTAGTTATAGAACACTATGTATAATACAAAATAAATTTAAAAAGAATTCCTAATGAGTGACTATCATAGGAAAAAACACGGCTTCGAAATATCTTTTCTCACAAAGCTTTCTCACCCTGTATATACCGGGTGTCCCAGCGTAGCGGTAAAGTCCATTATTGGTATCTAATAATGTAGATAGCGAATAATTTTTAATACAAAAATTGTATATAATCATAAGTTCATTTATACAAAGTGTTCGACAACGATGAACCAACACAAACTTATGTTTTTCTAAAAGGAATGCTATGCATTTTTTTACATTTTATGAGAGCCCTTGTAGGGCTGATTCAACTGACATCAACTTGTATTGGTCGATTTTCAACTGTTTCCGAGATGTGGCGATTTTTTGTTAAAAGTTGTACAACATTTGAAAAGTTGCTATGAAATAACGACTGATGATGAAATACCTATTATGAGTTCAATTAGTAGAGATATCTTTTCAGTACGTGAAATTAATGTTTATTTCGACATATCTACGCATGTTCTTTAGAATTACATACCAATCGCTAAAGTCAAAATTTCTAAAAAAAATTAAATGGAACATCCTGTATATTTATATGTCATGAAAAGTGCATAAAATTTACCAATTAAAAATATATACTTTCTTCCACGTGTGGGCGATATTGCAAAAGTTATAGGATACTATATCTAAATAAACCCGATTACTAGAATCCTTGATGTTAGCAAAACCTTTATTAAGAGAACCTTAAAGAATATCTTTTAATTTGTTATATGATAACTCATAATTGCTGTGATGCTTGAAAATAGTAACTTATACATTTTTCATAATATTGCGAACGTTATAGAAGTTTTCAATAACGTACATGTAAATACTTGTATTGACGGTTTGCTTTTCAAGTGAAGTTATAAATCTACATATTCTTCTTTAATTTTAAAGTAATTTAAAAGTTAGTCTAAGTATGACGATAAACAATTTAAAACACACAGCGACTGCGATATTTTAACTATTATTAATTCATGAACTTCCAAATTTCTCATTTCCTGAGTTTTAAAATTTTAATAAAAATTACATATTTGTAAAAAGAAAATATTAAATATATAATATTAGATTAAAAGTAATTCTTTTCGATTAATTTTAAATATGCTGTGAGTAATTAAGTCATAGCAACTCATATTTTTAAGACGTAAACGGATTTATTCAGATATAATACCCTATAACTTTTGCAATATCGTCCACAGGCGGAAGAAAGTAGAATTTTTAATTAGTAAAATTCAAGTACTTATCAATACCATATAAATATACAGGATGTTACATTTAATTTTTTTTAGAACTTTTAGATTTAGCGAATGGTATGTAATTCTAAAGAACATGCGTCGATATGTCGAAATAAATATTAATTTAACGTACTGAAAAGATATCTCTACTAATTGAGCCCATAATAGGTATTTCATCATCAATCGTTATTTCATAGCAACTTTTCAAATGTTGTACAATTTTTGACGAAAAATCGCCATATATCAGAAACAGTTGAAAATCGACTATACTTCATTCACTGAACGTATAGAGTAATCACGACCTGTCCACGACTGCATCACGTGCACAGCTCAATTTACAATAGAGTACTTATATTAACAATAAAGTTTTATAAAATCTTTTGATTACATGTTTAAATTTTCGAAAACAACAATTTATTAGTTTATATAAAATACTGAACCGATTTAAAGTTACAGAAAACGCATGTTTTGTCTTTTTAGATATCTAAAATACGTAAATCTCAAACATAACCTATATCAACAAAACATTCATAAATTGTTTAAAATCCATCACTTAATAAGTGGATAAATATTAATTGACAAAAAATACACAAATGCGCAGTTTGTAAATAATTTAAGATAAATTTAATATGCATGTGTCAAATTCAATATCAGGCATTTTAACAAATAATACAAAACCAATATAAGTATTTAAAATGAAGCAATATTAAAGACTTTATTCACATGTGTATATAATATAAGAAGAAACTATGAATATAAGCATATATTTTAAATTTTTCTGTTGACAATTAAAATTATTCCTGAATGTCACTGTCATATTCACTACTTTCAGAACTTTCCAAATTAATTATGAAACTCTTGTAAATTTTCAACAATTACGTCTAACTCCCACATATTCTTGTCTACTTCTTTAACATGTTTGATGGCATTCAACCAGTGTTCTTTTGTAGCATTGTTCAATGATGTGTGTAAAAGCTCTTTGACTCCTTTAATTTAAATGTAGTGTTTTTCCTCGCAATTTCTCCTTTAACTTAGGCCCATATTAATTCAATCGGGTTCAATTCGCAATGGTATGGTGGTAGTCTTAGCACTGTTTTATTGTAAATTTTTGCAAGTTCATCAATCGCATATTTATTGAAATGTTCTTTGTGCACCTTAACTAAATGTAATAGTTCATCTTTAACCATATCTTTTTGAAAGGATATATTTTTTTCTTGCAACCAAGCTAAATATTATCCAGGACAGATCGTGCTTTTGTATACGTCTTTGGAGGTTTCACATCTTGTGCATTGTGTTCTCGCAAAATATTAAAAACACTTGCAGAGCAGATACTTGCAGCTTCGGCTGTAAAGTCTACAATTCGTGTCTTAGAGTCAGCTGAGCATTCTTGTTGACGTTTGGTAAATATATTCAGTACAGTCTCTTTTTTTAGTACTGTAAAATGTCTCTTTACTCATTTCTTCAGTTCTGGCTGCATTTTGCGCAGTACTGTATAAACAGGTAAAAACAGTAACTTAAATTCAACACTTCTGGAAAGCTGAAACATAATTAACCTATAAACCATTTGCTTTGTTTACGATTTATAGATCTTACCTTCAATAAATCTTTAATCATTAATAGAGTCTTTAAAAAGACTGAGAATAATAATAATAACAACTTAAACAAATACAAACAGCGCAAACACAAGGAACAATACAAAATACTATATATAGCAAAAGCAAAAAGTATACATATATTTCAAAATAACAGATAATGTTATATAGTCACAATCATGTGACAAAATCACAGAAAGCAGATGATTTATATCGTGTGTTGAAGGATTTGTATGTAGCTCTCAGAGCCACTAGAAAGGCAGTATTAAAAATCATGCGTTGATCACGCGTTTTTTGCTACTCTATACGTTCAGTGAACGAAGTATAGTCAGTTTAATCAGCCCTTTAAGGGCTATCATAAAATGTAAAAAAACGCATAGCATTCCATTTAAAAAAAACAAAGGTTTGTGTTTGTTTATCGCTGTCGAACACTCTGTATAAATGAAAATATTTTTAAAGTGTAGAGGTTATCATTAACTACTATTCTTGTATTAAAAATTATTCGCTATCTATATTATTAGATACCAATAATGGACTTTTTGCTACGTTGGGACACCCGGTATATGTACGTATCTACCAGGTCATGTGTCAAATATTCTGATGACATAAAGCACAATATAAACAGGACTGAGACTTTGCTGGCTAGTCGATAATTCGATATTTCGTAATTATCGATAGACTGAACTAAATTAACGAAAACGTGGTTATTTAATCATGGTGTACATCCCCGATTCATTTTCCGACATATTAAACGTTAACTGACAACTAATGCGACCTTTTAATTCCCGTGTTTAACGTCACGAACTCAAATAATGTATACAAAATGGATAATAAAATGAACATTTCCGTTTGATATACCACGCTGAATACGCGTCGCTGTCAAAAAGCTGCAAGCTTCATCTAGCGGTCAGAGCGAATTCTATAGCCGCAGCATGAATTCGATAAATTTAAAACCATTTGTTCCGCATTAATCCCGGAATAACGCGTATTCCGTCCATTATTGTCCCTAAAACACAGGTCGTTCACTGCACAGGCGAAATGTCGGTCCGAATATTGGTTGGCCGTCCTAAATGCCATTTTTCGCGAGGCGAAACACTACCGCAACCCGCGTCCTCGTTATTAAACGTTTTCGTTTTCGGAACGCGACGGAGGGCGTTGGAGTTGGGGGATTATTATCGCCCGGTCCCTAATGTATTAACCGGTCCCCCTAAAATGGAAACAGTCGTAGCAATTAAGGCGCAGAGTATGAGCAATAAAAGTCTCCTTTTGTTTTTGTTGTCGGCAAACGACGCCGGGTTCGGATATTGTTCCAATCGGTGCACGGGAAATTCTACTGAAAATTAATTCGGTGTTTGATGAGTGTGCTCAGGTGATTGGGTAATCATAAACGGAATTTTTTGCTTTTTGGTTTATGTATATAAGGACATTTTTCTATACCACAAGCATATTACATTCATTGCAGTAAGAATATTTATTATTTAATATGTTTCACCAAGTGCCTAGCGAGACCTCAATCAATTATAACATTTATTTAATGTACGAGGGCGTATTTTTGTGTTATCTACCTAGCCATGAAAAAAAGCACATAAGAGAACAAAAGAAATGATATTTCTACATAACTCCCTTCAACACTAATACACTTATTCCATCTTTTTTCCAGTTACCCCATACCCTCAGAAAAAAATTGCTTCGGTAACCCCGCAAAATATTCTTCAAGAGCTTCTTTGAGTTCTTCATCAGAAGCAAAACGCTTTCCTTTGAGATGCTTTTTTAAATTTTTGAATAAGAAGAAGTCTGACAGAGCTAGGTCGGGGCTATAAGGTGGATGCCGTAACTCTATAAACCCACAGTCATTGTTTATCTGCTGAACTTTGTTTGCCTTATGAACCCGACAATTGTCGTGCAGCAACAAGTTTTTTTGTGGATAAGAATGCGGGCGTTTTTCCTCCAGAGCAGTTTTTAAATTTTTAATTGTGTTTCCGTAGGCCTCTCCATTTATGGTAGAGCCTCTCGGCATATATTCAATAATCAAAAGTCCTTCAGCATCCCAGAAAACAGTTGCCATCAGTTTTTTTCCAGAAAATTGTGTCTTGGCCTTTTTTTGGTGGTGGAGAGCCCTTATGAACCCACTGCATGGATTCTTGTTTAGTAGGAGGTTGTCAATAATATACCCAAGTCTCACCCCCGATAATAATTCGAGATAAAAATGTTTTGTCCCTCTCCAACTTGACCAAATTTTCTTGAGAAGCTTCTTTTCTTCACAGTTTTTGTTCAGGTGTAAGCAATCTGGGTATCCACCGTGCAGACACCGTCTTCATACTCAAATCGTCATGCAAAATTTTGAGAACACATGTTTCGAATATACAGACTTCATTGGCAATGACAGAGATCTTTACACGCCAATCTTTGAGTACCAAATTTTCGACTATTCACACAATGTTTTCAGTTCGAGCTTCAACTGGCGAGGTAGATAACATAAAAATACGCCTATTAAATGCACACTGTGCCTACAATCATTAATAATATTGTAACGAAATGTGTTTACATTAAATAAAAGAATCAGATCTCTCAGCGCGATAAAAACGAAATTGTCACACGCACAAAAAAAGACCATAAATCATATTCGGCGCAACGGGTAAACAAGTCTGGTGAATCATCATATGTGTATAATATGTGGGCGACGGTATGTCCGACGTATGTTCTGGCAAATATAGAGAGGAAGATGGAATGTTCCCGAGTATTACGAGAGTCTTGTGTGCCGGTATAAAAAGCAGCCGATACAGAGAAAGGGACATTCATTACGGGATTCATTGCGGAGAAGTAATCGCGGAGTAATTCGGTAGTCTCGAGTGGTGGAAACGAATAGTGGTAGCCAAATAAATAAATATAGTAGTGCCGTCTTATATAAATAGTGTGATATAAATAAATACGGACAGAGATATTAGTAATAGACATAAATAAATACCTGTGACTATTCAATTCACCTGTCATTGTTCAAATATGAACCAATAAAATAGCAAATATTTACTTTCGTATCATAGCAACAGGAAATTTCAGCGATTATATCTTCCTAGAAGGTATTCAAGTGGATATTTTAAACAAGTGAAAGTTTTTATTAATGTAACTCATTTACTAACAATATTGAAGGTACAATTAGAAAAACTAACATTACTGCAGTGCTGCAGCAGACATTCTGGAACAGAGCTATCACTGGGAGTACCCGAGGGAGTACCTTTCTCTTGTAGCTTAATACCGTCACTATTACTGACAGATGTCGAAGTTGTACATGACACATTTGTTGTTGTAAAATTTCTTCGCATTTTGGTGATAATCGACTCGTGGTGCTCATCATCAAGCTGCAAGTACGATTTTATGGAATTCAGATTTTGGTGTCCCATTATTTTCATCAGTTGTTGCTCTCCGACTCCAACGAAACGAACTAAATAGGAACACGATTCCAAAAATTTTAATGACAAACATAAATGTTTTTTTGGTGGACATGGAAACGTAATCATGTGTAACTAAATTTTGAGTCATTTTAATATGAAAAATTGATTTGGTTCATTGAATAGTCTCTCGAATACGATTCGTAGTCAAAGTTGAGTCTACTATTTTTGTGGTGCTTTACACTCATGTCTTTCATAATTGCGAATACTACTCGTGCTCCGCACTCGTAGTATTTAAATGCAATCATGAAAGACATTCGTGTAACCACCACAAAAATAATCGACATAACTTTGACTACTCATGGTATTATAAGTGATAATTTATTAGTAGTAGTTTAAGTGTGTTACGTTAGTTTTATATTTTATATTGTTATATAATTTTAAGTATATAAATATACAGACTGTTTTAAATAAATAATTGCACGAGTTGTTTACTGGAACTCGAAAACGTTACAATTGGTGTCAGTGTGGGATAAACAGAAGTGCAAATAAATAAATAAATAAATGGCTACCAAACGTTTGGAAGAATTAAAGGTCTCCGAGTTAAGGGCAGAATTGGAAGAAAGGGACGCAGATGCGTCTGGAAAAAAAAACAATTCTCCAGGACCGGCTTCGTGACCTTTTAATAAATTAAGGTGAGGATCCCGAGAAATATTTGTTTCAAGTACAACCTGATCTAAGCTTAATAGCGGAAGAAATTGATAAACAATTCGAGACTCTAAAAGATAAAATTGAAAATAATTTAAAACAATTCAAGACTCTAAAAGATGCAGTTGCAGAACAATTCGAGAGTAATATGAAGACTCTGGAAGAAATTGGAAGTAATTTGGAAGCTTTAAATAATAAAATTGCGAATGATTCCGAAGCTTTGAAGGATGAAATTGCAAACAATTCAAAGGCTTAGGGAAATGAGGTTGCAAATGATTCAAAAGCTTTGAAAGATGAAATTGCAAATAATTCAAAAGCTTTGGGAGATGAAATTGCAAGTGGTTCGAAACAGCTCGAGACTGCTTTCAGGGAAGACATTCAAAGGAATTCATCGAGTGGAAGGCAGGAGTTTTCTGAGGCCATCGAGGCCGTGGAACAGAGAGTTGAGGAGCGCGTGTTCGGAATGGGGGACGAGTTTGGGGTTCAGCTTCAGTTGCCAGCGATGAACGACTGCGGTCCCCATGATATCTCAAGCGGAAGCCTGGAGATTGCCCGAACAGCGAAGCTAAAGGTAAAACCTCCCACCTTCGATGGAAAGACGTCATGGATGTCGTACCGGAATCAATTCGAAGCCGCTGCAGGAGCAAATGTGTGGATGTCCCCGAAGAAAGCTACTGCCCTGATTGTGTCATTAAGAGGACAGGTCAGTGATGTTCTGCAGACCTTACTTCCAGAAGAGTGTGAAGACTACCTTAAATCAATCAAGCGTCTTAAGATGAAGTATGGGCATGCACACCTGGAACAGGTAGTCCGACGATTGGTGAATCAGGTGCAACCTAAGAGAAGAACGCCCCGATGCTGGAATTGGAAATGGAAATGGGAATGGAGATGGAAATGGGCCATGCGCATAGTAAATGCGCGAAGAAGCCCAAGAAAACCATTGCGGAGCAGCGAAGAATGAAACGGGTCGATGAGAAGAGGCAATCGTCGACCCAGTATCGTGGAGCCTCAAAATAAATAGCGCGAAGTGCATCTGTGCAACACCAAATCGCTGATGCTGTTGCAAGAAGACCACGTCTAGAAGAGTGCAGGCATAGTAACAGACTAGAAGAAAAATCGGCCAACACATTCAGAACTGCCGTGGTTGACGATCAGTGGCATCCTGACAATTTGCGGATTGGTCAAGAAGCTGATGAAGACCTTGGTTCATTGATGGTTTGGAAGGGAATTGGTCGCGGACCGACTTGGCAAGAAGTGGCTCCTCGTTCACAGGGACTGGAATCCTACTGGGCTCAATGGGACTCTCTGAAGGTAGAGGATGATCTACTCAAGTGTGTTGTGGAGAACCCAAATGGAGAAGACTGCGCCAGTGGATCCTGGCGAAGGTTGAAGGATGTCCACGAGCGAGTACGCCATCACACTCAGGATGCCAGCGACAGGACGAAGAATCGTTACCACGTGCAAGCCGAGAGATGTGGTTACGGAGAAGGAGACCTTGTTTGGTTGTATGATCCTCAACGTCGCCGATGCCTGTCCCCAAAGCTCCAACAATACTGGGAGGGACCATACGAAATACTAGAGCAAATAGATGACGTCGTTTATCGCATGAGACTAACACCCCATAGTGAGCCAGAGACGGTGTGTTTCAACCAATTGCCCCATACCATGGACGTGACAGCGGTGAAGTGGCGGATGTGTGACAAATTGCCGGAAAACCTCGAGAGCCAGCTTATGGGAAATGTAAGGAGCCAATTTATGGGAAATGTAAGGAGGCTGGCAATTCCGAAACTGGGCTGCGGATTAGACCGTTTGGAATGGAGAACAGTAAGAAACATGCTGGAGGCAGTGTTTCGGTATACTGGTATGGAAATGGTCGTGTGCGGCTGTCGGCCCAATCAGCCCGTTGTGCAGCCTGGGGCGGTGGATTGCCATTTCCACAAGACGGCTGGGTGCATCCGTGGGTCCCGGTGTGGATTTCATCATCCGCCAGCGAGACGAACATGGAATAGTGTGTTTCGGGACGACACGCAGTTTTTAAGAAGGGGGCAATGTAACGAAATGTGTTTACATTAAATAAAAGAATCAGATCTCTCGGCGCGATAAAAACGAAATTGTCACACGCACAAAAAAAGACCATAAATCATATTCGGCGCAACGGGTAAACAAGTCTGGTGAATCATCGTATGTGTATAATATGTGGGCGACGGTATGTCCGACGTATGTTCTGGCAAATATCGAGAGGAAGATGGAATGTTCCCGAGTATTACGAGAGTCTTGTGTGCCGGTATAAAAAGCAGCCGATACAGAGAAAGGGACATTCATTACGGGATTCATTGCGGAGAAGTAATCGCGGAGTAATTCGGTAGTCTCGAGTGGTGGAAACGAATAGTGGTAGCCAAATAAATAAATATAGTAGTGCCGTCTTATATAAATAGTGTGATATAAATAAATACGGACAGAGATATTAGTAATAGACATAAATAAATACGTGTGATAATTTATTAGTAGTAGTTTAAGTGTGTTACGTTAGTTTTATATTTTATATTGTTATATAATTTTAAGTATATAAATATACAGACTGTTTTAAATAAATAATTGCACGAGTTGTTTATTGGAACCCGAAAACGTTACAATATTAAAGACTTCATTATTTTATCCGTTAATCATGGGATAGCGCAGCTGCTGGTCGACCGTGGAAGTACCTGGAGGAAAGCTCAAGAAATGACTAGGGATAGGATAGGATGGAAAAAATCCTGCAAAACAGATCGCCTGGACGCCTAACGGCAAAAGAGGATACAGATAAATAATAATAATAAATTATTTGACTTTTATTTTCACTTATTGGTTTTAATTTATTCAACATCATAGTAAACAAAAACACTAATCAAAACACTTGTACCATACTAAAGCACTGAATGTTGTTCTGAATACACTACGGGGTATAGATAACGCGGTTTTTATTAATCAATGTTACTGATGATGACAACACAGTTGTCAAAATACGTATCGAGCTTTTAGTGCTTTAGTGTGGTAAAGGTATTTTTGCTAGTGCTTTTGTTTAGTATAACCACAGACTCCAATTAATTTGCTTGAACATCATAGTAATTGTGTAAGTAAGTATAATAAGTCTTGTGTGCCGAATATCATATCTGAAAAACCAAGTGACTTTAAGAAAGTTTCTGAGTACAGGTAACGTTTCCATAAGTAAATAATCGGTATACATCCACATTTATAATAAACACCTATTAATATAAGATAAATGAGAAAAATAAGACTTATATTATGGACCGATCAGACCCGCATGGATACCCTTTAATGAGAGTAATTACTTGTGAAGGCAGAATATCAAACTTGCCCTGAGGAGTAATTAAAGTGACGCACTAACTTATTCTGATGGCGTTCTTTGTTAGTACAACCGGCCATACTACCTCCTCTATTACACTGGATTCTCTTGTTTATCCCGATATAATTGATTATATATGATCGCCCATGGCAACGGTTGCGGCTGTTCATCTTTTATTTTCCTTTAGACCGCATCTGTTCTTTGCGTTCCTATTGGTGTATTTTCTTCGTTTATGATTTAATAGATTTATTATAAAAAAAATTGACATCAGAAATTTCATTTGAATACATATTGAAAGCTGTTAAAATTTAAATTTTTATAATTTTGTTTTCTTAAATTTTGCGTATAATAAGATTTGATTACAAAGTGAGCTCGTCCCTAAATGACTCACTCATTATGCTTACGATATAAATATACACCGTGTCCAAAGTTATCGGTGCACTATTGCTATCTCTGTTATTTTTGAGGCTCGGTTTTCAAATTAGCAAATTATTAGTGTATATTTGTACATATTGTACTAGTGTCTACTAATTAGTAATGTACAGAACCAGAACCATACATTAAACTAATCGTAACCACTGACATTGATTTATTGAGTGACCCTTGTATATGTTTTACTATTAATCACATTAATTATCTTTAGAATATTTAATTGACTATTTGTACTTTATTTTAATACCCGACTAGCTTTGTTTTAAAATACTTGCTCAAATTGTAAATAATTTATCTACTAATTCAGCCTTACTGTTGTATAATCAATTATTACTTCAATTCCTAACTTTTATTTTACGATAAACCTTCAAATCTTACTTTGTTCCTTACATTAATATTTTTCTGAATTCTAAAGAAACTTAATACGGTACTGTCCCCTCGATTTATATAAACCATTAAATAAGTGTATTTTTCGTCACAAAGTTGGCACTAATAAACCCTATATCAGATGTGTGCATGAACACAAATACACAAAATTACATTTATTTAACCAAATTACTTTCTTGTAAGTTGTGAAAGGTTTCGCACAAAGTGGTTATTTTATGACTCAACTATTACCACTGACAACATATAATTACTATCTTCGGTAAGAAACCTATCATATAATTAGTCTCTGAATATGATTATTACAATGACATTTATTTCTTTCAGGTTAGAATCGTCGATACTATTTACTTGATCTAAATTTTATTATTATAAAATAAAACGATAACCTTCTACTGTATACTTCATTTATATTAAAAATTAATACTTGTGAAATACTGGATATTCTACAACGACACCAATTACTAACAATGTTTTATTATATGTAAACTTTATATTTGACGTTGAGGTAATAATTATGATGTGCATGGTAACCAATGACAACTGATTTGTCCAGGTAAGTTCTCTTATAATATTTATTTTAGATATTTGAAATAAGTTAATTCTTATAATTACTTTCTTTATCAGTTTAAATTATAATTCTATTTCAATATAAGTATTCAAAAATGTGTAATAAATAGATTATTCAATACATTCTTTTACTAGTGGAAAGTATTCATGACCTTGACATATTTCTGGAAATTATAGAATTAAAACTTACGTTTTTCAAAACACATTTAACAGATGTAATATCTTTTAGTAAACTTTGTTTTAATAATGAATTACGTTATTAAATAATTAATCCTTTTCCAATATTAATATAAATAAATCTTTTGATTGTTCTGTCAACAATTATATTCAAAATTTGTAATACTCAATGCTTTCTTCTTTTAGGTATGTTTATGTCCACTTCCTGGTGATGTTGAGGTCGTATACCGCTTCCTCGATGTTTCTATACTCTAAACTCGTATAAACTCTTGAAGAACTATTACCAATTATCCTGTGTAAGATCTTGCTCGATGCTTGGAATAGATAGTCCTTTTATTAGTATGCCGGATCTCTTATTACACAGCAACCTCTCCTATATACCGGAACTCGTGAGATACAACAGCCTTTATGGATTTCCGGATCTCTTGTAATACATCAGCCTCTCTTGAACACCAGTTCTCCTGGAAAACAGCTACCTCTTATAAATACCGGATCTCGTGGATTACAATAACCTTTATGGAATTCTGGATCTCTTGTAACACAGCAGCCTCTTATTAACTCCGATGATCTTGGAAAACAGCAATCCTATTTCGAATGTACCTGGATCTTCTATAATTTGGTATGTACTATCACTCTATTATTAAATTTATTCGTAGTAGAACGTAGTTATCTCAATTCACACTTTTATCTTCTATTATAATTGTGCTAGTGTTTTATTTAATAAAAAATATTCTTTTCTTAAAAACACGTCTAACGTATTTTCGAATTCGAAAAATTATCCTTTTTTCACAGACTAAACAATCCAGACCGGCAACTTAATCCTAGATTTTATCCAGAGTACTCATCCTTGTTTAGCAAAGTAAATTTCAATACTCTACCATCTTTGTCAGATTCAGTGAACTTGGAGATAAGATGGCGCTAGCGTCAATTGAAATGTTTGTTATGCTGTGGTTATATATGTCATTCAAAACTACATTTCAAATTTGACACGTTTGACATATTTTTGCAATCCTTTGTCGTACATCGTATTAATTATATGTTGATACAAATATGGTGTCCAAGTGTTTAGTGTGCGGGTTTGGGCAGGATAAAGTTAACAAAATGCACAGGTTTCCTGCAAATCTCGACGAGTGAGTATAAATATTGTACAGTTGTGCTTTAAATATGTATATTACAAAATTTCTTAGTAATCATATTATATTACATTACAAGATTTGTATATTATTATTGTCTTCTCATTACTGGTTGTGTAATTTAATTTTATTATGTTTTATTGTATAAGTATATGTATCAATAAAAACTTTTATTATTATATCCCTATGTTTTCCTTGACAGTTTTCACTTATTAGATTATTATATTTCTTTTAATCTTATATAGAGTAGTAGTTTATTATGTCTAATAGGTCACCGTAAGAGGGATGTTATAATACATGTAAGTAAAAGATTAATATTTATATTTCGTATCACATATTTACACCATATTTAATATGTAACACCACAAAATTACACATAAGATGCTCAAACTATGGCTATAATTATTACAGTAAGTAATATTTATTACCATAGTTTTAGTAACTTTTGTGTATGTTTAATAAGCGTATTCTAAAAACAAGCTCATTTCAAATTTCGCGCCAATATGCTGCTAGCGCCATCTTCGTACCAAGTTCACTGATGTGTGACAAGGATAGCAGATCTTGGATATTTTTTTTTCAAGTAGTTGCCGGTCTGGGTTGTTTAGTCTGTGCTTTTTTATTTATTTACCATATCCCTAGCAATTCATATGTAATTTTTCCTTTAGCCAATCAACATTTTACAACAGTATTTAAATTTAACAACACAGCTTTTAAATCCTCTAATATACCATAAATACTTCTTAAATTTACATAATCTGATTATCTAAATTCTTTTTACAATTTTAAAAACACTTTCTAGTATATTCATGTACTAAAACCCATTTCTATTCAATATCACATACAAAATGTCAAATAATGACAGATCCTGTATTTAAATTGTTCCCGGGAACTTATCAACATTATAATCTATTCACCTTTCAAAATTGGACTCTTATTATTTTTATCACCTCATTAACGTCAATACGCAAGTTTTTTACAAATTCAGAATACATTTTACAAAATAACAACTAATATTCAACTCTCTTCTTTCCAGAATATTGTGAACTTCTAAGAAAAATGAACCTGGTCAACCTTTCCATATACAGGTGGTTTAGAATATTATTCACCCAAATAAGTACTTTATGTATTAAATATTATCCTTTCGCTAGTACTTCAATAAACTTTTTATCACATCATAATAAATTTTCCTTCATTTAATTAACTAAATTTTGCAAGAATCATAACATTCAATAAAATATTGTTAGCGTATGTCTTCATACTATAACAATATTTAGGAAGACAATTTTATTTGTGATATAAAAGTTTTAATACACTATTGTCCATAAACGAATAATAAAGTAATTATGTAGGAGTTTAATTGATGTCAATGAGGCATTATTAATAGTAGGCTTGTTTCACTTCACGCTAACACAAATAGTACGTCCAATGAAATTGTCAATACCTACTGTGTCTTATTCTTTTTCGCATTGTAAATTACTTAAAATAGCTGGTTATTTGAATTGGTGTTGTGTTCTTTAGTTTTTTTTTTTTTTATAAAAAGGTTCAAAATTTAATTATTTGTAATAATCATTTATTCTTCCACATTTATTAAAAATAATGCCGTTTACGCATTTAGAAAAATGGAATATGCTAGAATATGCTATATTATTTATATCAAAGCACGTATATGAAACGTCAATCATCAAATCAGTTTTATTTTCAAAGATTATAAAGAAAATTTCGTAACGAAGAAACATTTAAGATAAGAAGATGAAAAATGGATTTTCTAATAGGCGTAGAAATGGAAGTAAATGTGATGGCATATTTTGAAACCAATCCAAAAGAAAAATATTTGAAGTTGTACCAGAGAATTAGATTAGAAAAAAAGAGTACATTGCACGGTATTTTAGTAAAGCATAAGCTGCGTCCATACAAACACCACAAACTTCATATTCTATTTCTCGGCGATGCAAACAGATTAGTTTTCTGTAATTAGTTGAGAAATTTTTATAATGAACGTCCACATAATTTAAATACATTCTACAGAAAAAGGTTTATTGGGATTATAATTTCTTGAGTGTATTTTCTTATATGAAAAATGTATAGTCTCCGATTCAGAATGTGAGGTTAATTCAAGAAAGTAAATAGGTATATTTGACAGAAGAAATACATTTTCTTGGGAATATATTTCATTTAAGTAAGTAGAATATTATTTCAAACGTCTTGTTACTTGAATGAATATATTCCCTTTAAGTAAGTGGAATATTATTTCAAACATCTTGATACCTGAATGAATTATTTAAAGTGATTATTTGAAGACCATAACTTTGTTCGGAAGTATTTTTTTGTAATAACTAAAAATGATTTTAATGAAGATTATTTAATCTTAATTTTTGTGGGTGTGTAATTGTCATAATAGAGTATGTAATATGTATTTTATACATATACGTTTATATATGTATACTTAAATTATAAAAATGTTGGACCAAAAAGCCAAATAAAAATGAAGCCATGAATGTTATTTTCAAGGGTCTGCTTGTGTATTACTATATATGTATATACATACGCACATGTGTATACGGCCATTAATAAAAGTGTTGTTAAGCACAAAAAATTGTAAGATAAATATTTCCTTGTTCAATTTACTTCCGTCTACAAAAATATGTTAAAAAGAAATAGAAAACTGCCTTTATCTGCATTAGCAGGCATTAGTTTGTGTCTGACTCTTGTTGTAGCTACATAGGTACTTGTTCTTTGTGGAAATTAATAAATAAAGTGTGAACGGCTTTTTGTTAAATACTACTGCAAATAATAGGTAAGTAGTAAAGAATTATATTTATAAAATATATCATGTCTAACAGTTTAAGAATGTCATCGGAAGACGAGATATACCTATTGCAGATTAAAATATGGAGGCCATTATGTATGGGCGCATTTTAAACCGGACCTAAATGAGGCTCTTCAAACAGGTTTTTATTAATATTACTTGTGTTATAGAGTATGATATTAAAATGAATTTTTAGGTATCGTTTGTAATTAGCGTTTTTCAAAAGAAAATTAATTTAGCGTTTTTAGTAATATTTTATATTTGAATATATGTACCTAAAGCGAACAGATAATTCGGTAATTTTTATTTATAGCAAACATATGATTGTTTTATATTAACACTATTTTCAATGTAACCATTGTCCGTTAATTTTTGTTCAACTACGAAGTACATTTTACAAGGAAGGTCTTCTTGTTGGCTATGTTGTATTGCTTCTTGTTCAGAATCATTTTCAGAAGAAACAGATAAGGTATAATAACTTACTATTATAGTCTTTTATTGCCTACAGTATTCTACAAATACCATTACCATTCTCAATTGTAATATATTAATTAATTAGTTTAACATCCTTGTTTGGAAATCGTTCCTTTTGATGTCAATTTGTGTGGCACTGACTCGTTATCTATAGTTCCTGGGTACATGACTGTGTCAGTTGCTACGAGAATTCTATGAAGTATATCATGAGGAGAAACCAGCTCTAGATTTTCAACTCCATGTATCATATGGTGTATGTTATTAATGAAGTATTTTTACTGTTTCGATCCAGTTTATAATCATGGACTAACTAAAAAAAATATCACTAAATAAATAAGGGATACTTATGTGAACAATAAGATTTTTATCTATAATATTATTGTGTGGTTTCTATGTTACAGTATCAAAATGAAAATGACGAAAACTCAAGAAAAAGAAAAAAGATCTTCAAAAGCGAATCTTGATTACAATTTAAAAACTTTGTTAGAGATCAATCCTCTGGGGAAAAGTGTCATAAATTAATAAAACTTTTAAGAAGCTAGATCAAATACGACGAAGCAGATTGCTGGATATTATTTGCAGACACATATATAATCATCATCTTGTGCGCAGGTATAATATATATCATTAATAAAAAAAACAACTATATTTAATAAAAATTTCCTAGTCGTTTAGGCCATGAAGGTTACAACATAATAACTGCAAAAATAATATAGTTATTTCCTAATGAGAGCTCAATGACGTATTACGTTCCAAAGAGAGCCCCAGTGGACAACATATTCCAGCAAGAGGAAAAATAGTAGATAAGATAAAAAAAATTACTTTATATTGGTCATGAACTCAAGGTTGAAGAAGATAAGGTTTGCCAAGAAGAGGAAAGAATAGAAGGTAATTTTTAACGCTCAATAAATTTTATAATGAGTATGTTATTTTTGGTAGCTTATACGCTACATTAATGCAAATACATTTCTTAAATGTGTTGTCTAGTATGTTACGAAAACAAATTAGATATATAATAATATAATCAACACAATTACAGACATTGAAAAGTTAAGAAGCGCTCATACTTGGCTGAAGACATGGAGTGAACCATGGGAAGATGTTTTACGAAATTGGAACAGCACATTCAATGTACGAAGAAGAAGTACATGTGGAAAAGTTTCTGACTTTTTAATGGTATGCCCAGTATTATTAGATAAAAGAGCTGATAGTCTTGTAATGCTCACCAAATAAAGAAATAGACATTTTGTTACTTTTGTTGGATTTCAGATTAATGCTGATTTTGAGGTGCTGTATCCTGGCAAAACTCTACATTTATTGGAAAATTGAGATCATTTTTTTGATAAACTTTATAACTCTTCAAGTGAAAACATTGAAACAGTAAAACAATTAATTAGTTTCCTCGAAGAAAACATTGCGGAAAGTAAGGGTTGTTTAGTTCCTTATTTATATTAAATACTAATGATAATACTTAGATAGGTACTAGTTTGAACAAAAGTCGTGTTTTACCACTAATACCAAATATTTTAAATTAGTAGTCAGATAGTTGCTCTACACAATAGTAAATGTTTATTTGAATAACTAACACATATTTGTTTTAGAATACTGACCAAGTAGAAGTAATTATAAAAGAAACCATTAATAAAGCAGCCATCCCTGAACAACCAGTGCAGACATATATAATAATTGAAGAATTTTCAATAACAGAAATAAGTTATGTATATCTTGTAAACGACACTGTAAGGTATTATTACAAAAAATTAATCACAGCCTTAGATTTGTGCTTTAAGTCATTTCATATATTACATGCCAATTACCCATCTGAATCGGCACATATTTGGATGCTAATTCAAAATCATTACACTCAGCATTTATATACTTATTTTAGATAAATATTAGATGAAAATGGTTTTATTGATGTTGTCGTACTAATTTTACACAAGCTGAAAAGTTAATATTTCATTTACAATATGTACATAATTGCATTACGTTTCAACTTCTTATTAATAAACATGTTATATGGATCTTTTATGTTTTTATTGTTTCCTATACTTCTTTACCTCCTTATTATCATTTGAATTATCAAATTAAAGTATCTTAGTTTTATTAATCTCTGTTCAACATTTTATTTTAATTCAATGATAATAAGAGTGATTGAAGACATATAGGTACTTGGTTTAATATTACAAATGTTCTTAGTTCAATAGCATATTTTAGTTAAGTATGTAGTATTTTCACAAAATCCTTACAGTTTTAGTCCAAGTTATTGGAGAAATATATTTAATTAATGTAATTAAGTGTTTTTTAAACAATGTAACAGAATTTATAAGCATTGTTAAGTTTCAGGAGAAAGTATTTTTCTGCGAAATAAATATTTTACAAAAGAATATTGTTATACATTTAAGAGCAATACGATTTTAATTTACTTATATTTTTTATATGTTCTTATTATAAAATGTTTATTTTCTATGCCACTATCTTCTTTTTATGCTTACCAGTGCTTGTACATTCACTGACGTTCTATTTAAGAAATACTTTATCACATTAATAAAATATATTTGTTCTTATAATAATGTCCTACATACATTAAAACTGTGGGAACTTTGTTCAAATACTACAAAGCTTGACTAAAATATAGTATTATTTAACTAGAAACGTTTGTTATATCAAACCAAATATATAAAGTCTTCTATGAGTCTTATTATCACTTAATCAAAAAAAATTTTCTTTAAACAGATATTATGAGTCCTTTACATTAAGAACGCATGAACTTATATCAAATAGTGCATCTATTAAAGCAAAGCGTCTATAATTTGACTGAAAGTCGATAAATTGCTTCACAGAAAGTGACAACTTCCTTAAATGTAGTAATTCTCGTATTGAAGCAAAGAATTTAAAGTTGGCATTAAGATCGCAAAATTTATTTAATCAAGTGATTATTTTCTTGATTCTAGTAATTCTTGTTTAATGAAGCAAAGCATTTTAAATTTGCCTTAAGATCGCCAAATTTATTCACTCGAATGATTATTATCTTGATTACAGTCAGTTCTTGTGTTTGATTTAAATCACAAAATGTATTTACTCAAGTGATTACTTTCTTGAATCTAGTATTTTTTTCAAGAAAGTAACTTTCTTATTTGTACTCTACAATTTCTTGCGTATATATAAATGCACCGTTTCTTTCCATAAAGTAATTCTTACTTGATCCTAATAAAGATTTTTCTGTGTGTATGGTCTGACGATTCGAATTTTTCTAATTCAGGCATGTGCAATAAGAAATATTGGGGTAGAGAAAATATTCTGAGGGAAGGGGCAACAGAATTGTTGAATCAGTTTTCTATCAATGTACCTTATCTGGAGACCGTTCTGTATGGTTATTAACAGAAATTCTGGATGGTCTCTTAGATGACATGTTGGTGCTCAATAGGCTCCGTATTTATTTTCAACAGGATGGGACACCTCCTCATAATTACAGTAACACTTCCAATATGTTAAACGAAACGTGTCGTGTCGTGTTGTGTCTGGTCAAAGACTCGACAGTTTGTCGGGCTGTGTGTGTGCTTACATTGTCATGATGAAGAACAATTCGCCCGTTTACGTTGTTTCTTCTGGTTTCAGTGATAACCTTCGGGAAACAAATTGAAGTGTACCACTCAGCATTCACTGTCTTTCTATCTTCTAATGCAACAGTTACCACACGACCTGTTTTTCCGAAGATCATCTGTTTCGAAACGCTTCGTGAACGCACCACTTTTCTTGGTTTAGGTTCAGATTGAAACACCCATACGGTAGACTGCTGTTTAGTTTCAGGCTCGTATGAATACATCCCATGTTTCATCCCCTGTTACGATATCATATACGAAATTTGAACGACCACCATCGAATCTTTTTAGCATTTCCTTGCACCAATTAACACGTGCCTGTTTTTGTGCGTCTTTGAGATTTTGTGGGATCCATCGACTACAAAGCTTCCTGACATGTAACTGATCGTTTAAAATCGTATGTATTGGTTTCGCCGCAATGCCTAAGGATGCCTCTATCTTCCTATATGTCACATGCCGATCTTCTAAAATCATTTCACGAACAGCATCGATGTTCTTCGCAACAACAGAGGTGCATGGACGACCTTCATGAAGATCGTTATCAAACGTTGGTCTTCCACGCTTAAATTCTGTGAACCATTTGTAAACCATAGTTTTGGGTGGTGCTTCACCCCCAAATAACGAATTCAGTTTTTCCACACATTGCTGTGCTGTTAAACCGTATCGAAAATCATCACTCGAAAATCACGATTCGAAATTTCCAATTTTCACACAATTATTACTTTGTTAAATTTTATTGAAACGAAACTGCTAGGTTTGAAAGCAAACTGTCAACCGAATTAAAGGTTAATATGACAATTGTAGAACGCTGGCAATGCAAGGAGTACTCGATTCCGCGAACTTTAGCAGTGTCCCTCGTATCTATCTATTGATTTCATTAATAAATCCACTCATATCATGACAATGACGTTCGTATAAAGTGGTGCATTATATTTCGAATTTTCAATTAAAGTAAAATAATTATTAGCATTCGCCGTCAAAGCACCACATTGCCATTAATGGAATTTATTTTCAAGAGTAAAGTCATTGTTGCGAAAATTTAAACAAAGCAAAAGTATAAATAATGAATGCATTTTATGGAATAAAACGATATTGTTTAAATTATATACGTAGAGTAAATATTTCTATAATATTCTTCAATGCAGTTTCACATTTTAATTACGGAACCTATTGTCTTACATTTCAAATACAACCGCTTAAATATGCCTGAATAAGACCTACTTATTAAAGCCGCTTTTCAATGTTACCGAATCCAGTTTTATGAGCAATGATGTACTTACAATATCAATTCTGAAGAACATAATAGGTTTTGAAAGTTTGGAGATGTAATCGTTGTGCAGATAAAATATCCTTGAATTGTTTAGAATTATACTTGCACCAGGTATCAAGTATAATTCTCTACCTGGTTGTTTCTATACCTTTTTAGTACAATACTTAAATGTAAATCATATATTTTTGCTTTATTGATTTATTATGTTATATTTTCATTCTGATTAATATTAAGCTGTTTTTGTTATTGTTATACTTTTAATTACTCATAAATGATATTTTTCTTATATTGTAAAGGATAAGCTAATTTAGATATTTATTGTATATTTTATTGTATGTATTGAACTTCCAAAATCCGCGTTTAATTGAATTTTTCAGAATTTCTGATTTTATTTGGTCTATCTTACATGATTCTTATATTTGTTAATGAACGTTTATTTAATTTTTTTATTATTAATTGTTAATTTTTATTTAGTTATGTTGGTGTAGAAAATGGTTTTAATTTATGGAGAATCCCATAGAAATGCATCTGAAGCAATGCGATTATATAGAGCATATAATCATATGCTCCACGCTTTCCAAACAAGCCTTTACCAGATCAAAAAACATTTATAAGTCTATGTGGAAATCTCAGAAATTACGGTAGTTTCAAAAAACAAAAACAATGAAGGCAGAAAAGAGTAAGAGATGATGAAATTACGGCAGCGGTCCTACAAACAGTTAATAATAATCCACATGCATCATTACGGCAATTAAAAGAACAGCATCTATAACCTCTTGCGGTAGGATTCTAAAAGAAAATAAATACTTTGCGTATAAAGTTCATTTAGTGCACCGTTTAAGAATAGGAGATACTCAACGCAGACTCGATTTTCTGGCAGAATTTTCTGTAATGTTAGCGGAAAACGCCAACTTTATGAATCAGATCATGTGGAGTGACGAATGTCGTTTTCACAACAATGGTACATTAATTAAGCATAATGCTCGATATTGGTCAGAAGATAATCCTAGGTGGATAAGACAAACAAGAAATCAAACAGTTTTTGGCGTTAACGTTTGGCGTGGAATTTTAAATGGATATATCTTAGACCCCCACTTTTACCATGAAACATTAACTGACGTACCCTAATTACATTTTCTGCAAAATGAGTTACCACTATTTTTGAAAGATGTACCTATAGAGCTCCGAAATAATATGTGGTTACATCAAGACGGGGCACCTGCTCATAATGCCAACATAGTTACTGACTATTTAAATCAAACGTTCCTACGTCGTTGGATTGGTACTAATGGCGTCCTAAAGGTGGCCGAGCCGTTCGCCTGATCTAACCCCGTTAGATTTTTTTCTTGTGGGGTTACTTGAAAGCTGAAGTTTACAAAGACCCCATAACAGATATGGGCGACCTTTATAATAAAATTTATGTTCAAAAAATTAGGAGAAATACATTGTTAAATGTTTGCGGAAGATAACTAATAAGGCGATATACGTTATGTAGCAATCAAGAAGGCAACAATTTTGAACATCTTTCTTAGTTATATTTGATCCTTTTAAGTATTTAAACAAAATAAAGATAAAACTTTAAAATTACTCTTACTTTCTTTAAGCACGAATATCTATGAAACCGTTAAATTTTGGAAACTAACACAATTAATAAAATTTACATTAATTTTAATACTCTTTCAAATAAAAATCAAATGAAGATCGGGGCGATCAAAAAAATTCTATTCTTCGCAGCGCCATCTATATCTTCACGTAATAAAACACAATTGTGAGTGCAAACTAGAGTCGATCACATTCTTTAGTAACTGCTTTTTACAAAATTCAAATATCTATCCGTTTCCTAGATATTTGATCTGGAAGTTTTAAGTAGTACACCCTGTATATGGTATACTTTTTGATTTATTTAATGCCCTTTAACATGTGAAAACATGAAAACCAAACGCACACCAACGTCGTTTCATAAAAATGTGATTACTCTTTTCGAAATACTTCTCGTAATATCTGAAATATTGTGTAGGTATTCTGCATATGAGCGCAACCAACCTCGTAAAACTGTTTATTGTTCACTGTCAACCTGGCACATTTTAAAATGCGACGTCCATACGTTCGGTCGTATATCACATTGGGAGTAGATCGACATCGTTATAAATTTTGTGCTGCGGTACTTGCGGCCATTTTTCACAACTATCTGACATTAGACGAAGAAACTCTCGTTCAAATTGGTATGAAAAGGGATTCTTTTTCTCTACATACTGTGATAAAAAATATGTGTTAAAAGTTTGGCAATGTTTTGCTTGTTTTTAATCGATATCTTTTTTAGTTAGCAATGTTAATTTAATAAACTAGATACAATAGATTGGTTAAAAGAATATATCCGAGACGAAATACTGAACGTAACACCATAATTGAGAATACAACTAATGGTGTTGATCATCATATTGTCAAAGACGGGACTTTTGCTATAAAATCTGTATTGCCTATTTTTACAAGATTTTAAGCACTTTTTCTCTCAAAGAAGTCGTTTCTACTGGCAATATACCCAAATACTCGTATATGTTCCCAAAGTTTCTTTCATTATTGGATAGCCCCCTCGAACGCACTTTGTGCGCATACAGCATACAGCATCCCTCAAACTCCCTAAAATTTCCCCATAGAAATGTTTGTTTACCGTCTAACCACGTGATACAAATTCACGATGGACAATGCCATTCTAATCAAAAACCATATCCAACTCTATTGATTTCAATACGGCTGTATTTCTGTTCGTCAGTCAAAAAACGTGGCACGAATTTCGCATTGCCACTACGCATCTGATGTTTTTCAGTCAGAATCTTATAGCATGATCCTATACTGATGACCGCTTCGTTACCAACTCCTCGAACAGTTAACGACGATTTCCAGGAATCACATCACACTCTGTCGACATAGTGGTCATTTATTGATGTGGAAGGTCGTCTAACCCTAAGATCTTAACCTATCGACATTCTGCCCTTCCCAAAATGCTTAAACCACAGCAAATAAGTTCGACTCATACAGCCCCCCCCCCTTCCTTTGTTAAGCAATTGAAATGTTTCTGTAAAATGTTTACCAAATTAGTCGCAAAATTTCACACACATCTCCTTTAAGCTTTATCATTTTCACTTTGTCACTACTCCGACGAGCAGTTCGTGAGCGTGCTCGCGTTAGCTGCTGAGGCTCGCGACTAACACTAACCCTCACAGCAAAATAAGGCAAAAAGAACTTTGTTGTCTAGGCCTGCTACTAGGTGCGCTCAGTATTGGCAGAGAGCTTCCTGTGCCATTTAGGGCGCTATTTCAAAAGTTCGGCCTTTTTGTATTAGTTGGTACATTAATTTGATTCTAAATTAATTTTTTAATCATTATATTTCTTGAGTTTTAATCTTCTATCATATTCTATTATTTGCTGTTTAATTTTTATACTAAATGTTTCTTGCTTTTATTAGTTTTGTCGACCTCAAAGTTGTCTAATATTTACAATAAAAATCAATTTTTATTACATAAATGTAAGTTACTTATTGGATTATTGTGTTGGCAACAAGATTTTAAACCTATTTTGTTTATGTTACTTCGTATACCGGGTGGTGCAATAGTGTGTCGGCGGAGCTTAGTGTGAAAACTAATAACGCTGCAGCAATGAGACTTTACGTACGTATGTAGTATGCGACTGTGCATTTTCTAATTTTATTTACAAATATACAGGGTGTTCCAAATTTTCGCAACCACATTCAACTTTTTTATTTTAAATACATTGCTATACTCTCTAGATATTATAATGATAGCCATTCAAATTATCTTTGCAATGATATATGGATATGTGCACTTCAGACTGTTCGTTTTGATTTTATTGATAATATTGTTAAAATCTTGACAGTTGCAGCATCTAACATTTTAAGCTGTAGTCTGTAAATGGGTAGAATGCCTCACGTAACTCTTGTGTCTCTAATTTATGGACTAACACGTTATTTGTTTTGAGGTTGAACAAAGTGAATAAACATACAGGGTGTTAAATATGTCGTGTCTAAGTTATCGATCTTTATTGGTTATTTTCTCGTTTTTTTTAAATCTAACCTATAATATTTTTATATGTCAGCAAATTCCTTGTAAAATCGCCTTTAAAATGGTACCAATAACATAGTACTTATTTCTAGTATTTTCAAAGTTATAACCCTTTAATGGGATATACTCATGTTTATAACATGCAAAATGCGGGGCATCTAATAGTTGGTTGGCCATGAAAATAAAACAAAGTAATTTTAACAAACACCTGTTTTTTAAATGCTTTATCATTAGTTTTAGAAATACATTTTGAAAATTTTCGATAATAAAACAATCTTAATTTAAAATGTGTTCAAATATATATTCATTCTGCTCTACACATGCTCTCAACCGTCTCTGTATCGACAGACTTACATTCTCAGCTAAGTTATTCTCACTTAATTGAAGAAAAGCGTCTCTTATTCGTTGCTGCATGTTCTCTGCCGTTGTAGGAGGTGTTGCGTAAACAATGTTTTTTACAGGTGGCCACAGAAAGAAATCACAAGGTGTGAGATCTGGTGATCGTGGTGGCCAGCTTATCAAACTTCCTCTCCCAATCCACTTATTGGTGAATACCCTATCTAAATGTGCTCTTGCAGCAGCACCATAATGTGCTGGTGCGCCATCATGTTGGTACCACAATCTCCTGATGACGTTATCTGGGAGGCCTTCTAATAGCAATGGTAAATTATTTTGTAGGAAATTTGTGTAGATTGCACAATTTAAAGTATTATCAAAAAAGAATGGACCAATAATAGTGTTTCCTATGATGCCTCCCCATGTGTTAACACTCCATTTTTGTTGATATAAAATGGGCTGAACAAAATGTGGGTTTGTAGTGTCATAATAATGGGTATTTTTTCTGTTTGTGGTTCCACAATTAGCAAATGTTGCTTCATCTGTGAAAAGCACATGATCTAGAAAAGTTATATCGTGTCGTAATTGTAAAAGTAGCCATTCACAGTACACTAGTCTCCTTTCAAAGTCCGTTTGTAATAAGCCTTGATGATTTTGAATTTTGTAAGGGTGAAACTTATGTTTTTTAAAAATTCTTTTTACAGCAGTGACATCTATCCCGTGTTGTTTTGAAATTTTCCTTGTAGATACGTGCGGATTTTCCACAATGGACTGGACGACTATCACTTCATTATCTTCTGTAATCATAGTCTTACTTCTTTCATGTTCGACGTAATTCACTGAACCCGTTCGAAGAAACCTTATTAACAAATTTTCAAACGTTTTACTATCCGGTGCTCTTCGGTCGGGATATTCCATCGCATATGTTCTTGATGCTAAAAATGGATTTCTCTTGCTAGCGCCAAGAGCAAATACCATGTCTATGAGCTCCTCTTTCGAAAAATTCATTTTAAAGCAAAAACAACAATAAACTATTATGGTATCTAAATGAGAAATAATGTCAATAAAGCGATATAACTGATAACAAGGTAAATACAACACGTAACAACTACTAACAAACAAACGGAAATTAATAATTCACTAGCCTAACTTAATTTATAACAACATAACGCAATTACAGAAAAGAGAAAATACAGAAAACGACTTTTTATGGACTTTTGAAGTAGAGATTTGACGTTTGGTTGTACAGCCATTTTTTTTTAAACCAAGGCCAACCAACTATTAGATGCCCCACATATTGCATATTATAAACATGAGTATATCCCATTAAAGGGTTATAACTTTGAAAATACTAGAAATAAGTACTATGTTATTGGTACCATTTTAAAGGCGATTTTACAAGGAATATGCTGACTTATAAAAATATTATAGGTTAGATTTAAAAAAAACGAGAAAATAACCAATAAAAATCGATAACTTAGACACGACATATTTAACACCCTGTATATTTATTCACTTTGTTCAACCTCAAAACAAATAACATGTTAGTCCATAAATTAGTAACACAAGAGTTACGTGAGGCATTCTACCCATTTATCTACAGCTTAAAATGTTAGATGCTGCAACTGTCAAGATTTTAACAATATTATCAATAAAATCAAAACGAACAGTCTGAAGTGCACATATCCATATATCATTGCAAAGATAATTTGAATGGCTATCATTATAATATCTAGAAAGTATAGCAATGTATTTAAAATAAAAAAGTTGAATGTGGTTGCGAAAATTTGGAACACCCTGTATATTTGTAAATAAAATAAGAAAATGCACAGTCGCATACTACATACGTACGTAAAATCTCATTGCTGCAGCGTTATTAGTTTTCACACTAAGCTCCGCCGACACACTATTGCACCACCCATATTTGAATATAAGATATAATAATATAAATAAAATAAAGTTAGTGAATATAAATTTGTATAGCTATATTTTATTTAATACTTGGCGATTCTGTGCAGTAGGCAATAATTGTTGACAAATTGATACCTATTGTTAGGTAACAACTATAACAAACATCAAAAGGTAATTATGACAAAAGTTGTATGATTATTATTCTGTAGGTTATGATATTTAGAGTACATTTTTCAACATTTAAAATTTGATGCCGTTTTACATTATTGGAGCATGTCGGTTTCCAAAGTGCATCAACCATAATATTTTTATATTCGAAATATATATACCAACTACACTTGCTATATTACATATAAATTTGCGATATATCACTTTCTTATACGTAGTACGTTTTGAAGTCCCGTGATCCCAAAATAGTGGTTTTAAAAAATGTCTCTCTCTCTCTCTCTCTCTCTCTCTCTCTCTCTCTCTCTCTCTCTCTCTCTCTCTCTCTCTCTCTCCCTTTCTCTCTCTCTCTCTTTCTCTCTCTCTCTCTCGCTCTCTCCCTCTCTCTCTCTCTCTCTGTGTGTGTGTTTATGTGACCAGGATAGCGGTCAAACCGCTATAGATATCAATTCCAAATTTTGTATTTACGTATGTAATCTCCCTCTTGAGATCTGATTAGTTTTTCAGTAAAATCGGAAAACCGGAAATACTAGTTTACTTCAGTGAAAAACTTGAATTTTGCCAATATTTCGTCAACTACTGAGTTTAAACAAATTTACGAAGAAGTCATTTGTACTCGAAATTAAATTTGAGAAGAATTCTATTAAAAAAGTTTTTCGAAATTCCTACCGAAAGTAGGTCTTTTACTCTTATCGAAAACCAGTTTTTTGCAAATATTTCGCAAGCCATGCTTTTTAGACAATTACGTAACGAGTATAAAGGTATTGAGGACTTAATTTCCATTATCTTTTGTATAAAAAAAATTTCAAAATTCGGACACGAAGTAACACATTTACTCTTAGCGAGTAGCACTTCCTTTCGAATATCTCGCCAAGTATGCATCCTATAGAGATTTATTAAGAGAATAGAAATAGTATAGTAGGATTTTGTTTATTTTTTTAGAAGAGTAAAGTATTTAAATCTTAGTTTAGAACAACTTTTGTATAATTTTTGTATAATTTAAAACGCATACACGTATAAGAAAGTCGTGTGGTGGGCACACCTCATTTTTTTAGTGCTTGCAGCATCACTGACTTTCCATTTATTTACCGCTTTTGTATTAACTCTTACACCCTTGCAGCCTTTATTAAGTTTTTCTAATGCCAGAAAAACTTAAAATTGAAGTAAAAATGCTATTTTTTTGGCATATTTATCTCCCACCAAGACCTTTCTGGATGCAGCCTTAATTGTTGAAGTAGTATCACTGAGATAAATCCCTAATTTACATCGTATGTATCGGATAATACATAAAATACGAAACCGCGTACTATTTAATTTTCAATGTGAGAAAAACACGGCATAAATACGACTTTGGACAGTTCTGCTGTCGCTTCGAATAGCTTTGACGAAACAATACCAATGGCACAACCCCTTGACCTATTACATCAACTAACTGCTGTCGATATTATTAATTTGGCGTAGTTAATTGACTGTCATACACAAGAAATGAGAAAATAACTTTGAGGATGGAAAATACGAAAGAAACCTTGGAAAATTCTTTCTTTTATTCAGGAAGTTGTTAATTGAAATTTTGCTTGTTCTTGTAAACAATTATTTTATTCCTAGTGTAGATTTTGTGCCACAATTTCTTACAGTACTCAAACATTTTCTGTCCTACAAAATATTAACGTCTCAGGCTTATAGAATTTTGTCAAATAATGATTAATAAATATCACAATTACGAGTTATTTTTTAATAATACCCTTTTCAAAGACGAAAAATCATTTCAAGTGTATAGGCATCATATTTGCACAATTTCTCGGTGTTGGCCGTGTGAAAATCTACGTTTGAATATACCCACGCGAACTCAAATATCCACTGAAAGTAAATGTATGGGGCAGTATCCTTCAGAATGAAATAATCGAACCTTTTTCATCAACGGTAATTTAAATGAAAATAGGTGCTTGGAGTTGCTGCAAAATAATATTATTCTAGCCGTATATTAGCGATTTAATATTAATGAGATATCGTTTCAGCTGGACGGTTGTCCCGCGCACAACAGTCGTAATGTTACCAACTTTTTAAATAATGTCTTTGGAGATGAATAGACAATTCAGATCCTATTAAATAGCCACCACGATCTCCTGATCTAGCACCGAATGACTTTTCTCTATGGCTTTTTTCAAGTAATTCAATATACGGTTACGGTAATCAACTTTCATTTAATTTAGAACAATTAGGTACCCGCAAAAAATATTGAATTTTCAAATAATATTACCTCGGAAATGTTAAAAAATGTCCGTCGAAATTTTTATATCGGCTGGGTTACTGCTCAGATCAAAAGAGAGGCTTATTTGAGCATTTAATAAGACATTAAGAAATTGTAGAAATTTAATTTATTTTAATAATTCAATTTTTAACGTCCGATTCAATTCATTGTTTTTGAGTTTATACTTATTGAAACTTTTTATTCAGTTCCACACAAATTTATTGTTAACTTTCTTTTCTATTTTATAATTCTACGGAAGTATTTACTTTTTATCTTAATAAGAGGTTTGCTATTGTTTCGTTTTCGAATTTTACATCAGTTGTGTTTCTTATTTTTGATATTTTAAGAAAAAAATATTGTTTTCATGTCTTACTTATGTTGATGATCCCAGAATTGAAATTCTTGGTATGTGAGTTGCTTATACGATAACTTTTACGAATTGCTAAAATTAATTTTCAAGCAAAGTTTTAGGAATTAGTCCAAAAAAGAAAAATGTGTGGAAAAAATAAACGCGTTGTTCCCAGATTGGACGCTATTTCAGAGAAAGTTATTTTCTTAAATGGCAACACTGCATTTTTTTAACAATTTCTAATACATCTTGAGATTCAAGACAAAACAAAAAGAGTGGCAACAACACGTTTATTTTTTCCACACATTTTTCTTATTTGGACTAATTCCTAAAATTTTGCGTCAGGAACCATATGTCTATCTTTTCAAATAAAAAAGTTAGCCTATGTCAAGGTTTAAAAAAATATAACCCTGTATATATAAAATAAAATCAATAACAGAAATTCTTGATTATACCTATTTTTTCATATTTGTTCCCACATTTAAAAAAGGATGAAAGAATCATCGTACATTTAAATTATACAAATACAAAAATTTAACAGGAATTTCATGTAAATGCCTGCAATAAAAGTATTTCTTCATTAATGGGTTGCTTTCCCATAAAAAAAAAGCTCGCAATTCTTTTTTCCTATTTTCTTGTCCGAAGTGCTAAACGCAGTATTTGTTTACCCTCTGTCTAACCCTTTTGACACCCGTATTTCTGCTTGACGAGAAAAATGCTCTTAATTTGTTAATGTGCCCTTTTAACAAAAGCCATTTCTGTCGTCGAAAATGGTCGTGAGCCCGCGGGACACGTCGAAAATACAAAGGACATTAAGTTTTTGCGAATTTGCCGAAAGAGATTATATCAAACTGGCTTAATTAACTCTGCTTATTTCTGACATTTTTACTATTGCCTACACTTTTCCTTTAAAGCATTTTATTTAAATGTTAAAAGGAAAAATCTGCTTTCAGGTCGCAGATCAAATAATTTAAACCACAAAATGATATTACTTGCAGTGCCCACAATCTTCGTTATTTTGTCGAGTGTAATGCCTTATTTAAACAGAAATATTCAATCTACAATAAAAAGGAAGACGAATATATTTACCACCTTCTACGCGTTTTGTGACAGAAAATGAAAAATGGTTTCGGTACGTAAATATAGGCCGAAATGTATCGATTTCTTAAAAGGGAGAACTTGTAACGTTCATATCAAATTCGAAACCTCTGACAACCGAAAAAATCAAATTGCTCGGAAAAAATGTGAAAGATAATCTGTTTGATAACTAACCGCAGATCGTGTAGTCATGAACAAATTGAAAAAGGACAGGTTTCATCATGTTACGAGGGTAGACATTTCTGTTATTTAACTAACCATATAGAAAAAAATCAGGTGTGGCCACAACACGACTTTCTTATACGTATGAGCGTTTCGAATTTAAAAAATTAGCCAAATTTTGAGAATTTTTTTATATAAACATTATTCAAAATCCCATTATAAGTACTTCTATTCTGTTAATATATCTCTATAATATGCATAATTTACGACATATTTGCAAAAAGTCGCTCTTCGATAAGAGTAAAAGTGTTAATTCCGGTCCAAATTTTGAAATGTTTTTTACACAAAAGGTATTGAAAATTAAGTTCTAAATACTCTTATACTCCTAATATACAGGGTTATTCATTACAAATTACCCACCCTTTATCATCGTAATTATTGCATATACAAAAAAATGTTTCAAATAAAAGTTGTGTGGACCATATTTCATTTGTATGTCATCAAAGACACAGTGGCGTGCAGATACAATAATATAAAAAGAAATTAATGTTTTTTTTTAGTAGAATACCCTGTATTATTAAATTTTTATAATGGTCATTTTACTCTGATTTTACAAATATACAATATGATACCGGTATCTTAATCAGTTTTCGAGTTATTAAATGTCGAATATCGTAGTAACTCTACTATGGAAAAGTTAACATGATTAATGTAAGCTATGAAAATGACAATTATTGTATTTGATAAATGACATTTCTATTTTGACTATTTCTTTTAAGGAAATGTCATTTATTAAAGACAATAGTTGTCATTTTCATAGCTTAATTTAGTAATGTAAACTTTTCCATAGTACAATAACTACGATATTCGACATTTAATAACTCGAAAACGGTTTAAGATATCGGCATCATAAGGTATATTTTTGAAATCAGAGTAAAACGACTATTATAAAAATTTAATAATATATAAGCTATTTCATTTTAAAAAAATATTATTTTCTTTTTATACCGTTGTATCTGCACGCCACTGTGTTTTTAATGATATGCAAATGAAGTTCAGTCTCAGTCACACAACTCTTATTTGAAACATTTTTTTGTATATGCAATAATAACGATGATGAAGGGTGGGTAATTTATAATGAATAACCATGTAACCTGTCTAACAAGCATGACTTGCAAAACATTGACAAAAAACTCATTTTCGATAAGAGTAAAAGACCTACTTCCGGTAGGAATTTCGAAAAAGTTTCATAAAAAATTCTTCTCAAATTTAATTTTGAGTACATATAAATTCTTTATAAATTTGTTTAAACTTAGTAGCTGACAAAACATTGGCAAAGATTCCATTTTTTCACTCTAAAGTGAACTACTACTTCCGGTCTGCCGATTTTACTGAAAATCTAATCCGATCTCAAGAGGGAGATTATATTTGTAAATACAAAATTTGGAATCGATAGCTATAGCGGTTTGACGGCTAGAGATAGAGAGATAGAGAGACATTTTTTAAAAACCACTTTTTCGTTATCAGGGGACTTCAAGATGTGGATATCTGCAAAAATTTCGAGGTCGAAAATTTTCATCATCACAATACTTCCTTATACTACGTATAAGAAAATAAAACATCAATAACCCTTAATTTGTCTATTGTTACTTCAGAAACTAATTCGAAAGCTGTTGCTTGACACTAAACAAAACATACTAAAAACACAGTTACCACATTAATGCATAATATCCTAAATACCTATTTCGGGAACTCTGCACTGATTATAAAAAACCGCGTTGTCTCTACACCGGAACCCATACAATGCAACACTGCTACTTATATTTAAAATTATATTTTTAGTGAAATCAAAACTATAAACTATAAACTATAAACTTCTTATTCGGGCTGCTGCAGAAAACATGATCGTGGTCGTACCAGATGTTAAATTAAATAGAGCGCCATCAGAAGTTTAAAGCCCATTGAAGTAAACTCGTTAATATTTAAAAAAAAAGAGAGTACCTGTCTTTCCAGGGAAAACTTCAAAAAATAAACCCAGATAAAAATCAGTTATTAGCAAATTGCGTTGTGGGTGCTAAATTAAATAGACCAATACATGCGCTTCTAACTAATCCGACATTGTAATTGGTGGGGAAACAAAGGGCTTCGTCATTATTGTGCTCGTTAACACAAAAGCCCCTGAAACTTCAAGAAAAGATATCAAAAGCATCCAAAATTTTGCAATTAATAACTTTATGAGGTAACCTTAAATAGTGAAAGACAGAATCGAAAATAAGATTTGCCCGAGAAACGAGAAGAAGTGTAACAAATTCCGAGACTATGCAAGCAATTCCCCTAGATTAACACGGGCAATTAATGTGTGAATTAAAAACGGGAAATACACAGACATTTTTTGCAAAGATAACTATAATTTAAAATCAATAATAAAGAAAGATTTAACTGTGTAGATATTCAAAATAAAAAAATAATACAGATTGGCAAAGAACTTTAAGTAGAAATTTCCACTACAGACATAAAGATGGCTCCAGCAGCTAAATTGACTTAAAACTATTCAGGGAACTGTGCACCTCGTAGCAGATGTTGGCGCCTGTATAACTTAACCTAAATTAAATTATAATAGTCAACATAGTTGCCGCAACATACATACTAAATTTAAAAATAACTTAATTATATACCGGGTGGAATGTAACCTTAACTGAAATTTACGGAGATTGTTCATTTAAACCTATATCTAAACTATTACAAGCATTGTTTAAAACAAGTTTAAGGTCACTTGCTGGAATATCATGAATTGTGTCCAAAATACATCAAACCAATGAACTAAGAGCGATGTGTTCTTTATAACGAGTTGTAATCGAACGTTTAGTCTGCCCAATACACTTCTTACACCTTTATTACAAATAATTTCGTAAATTACAGATTTTTGTTCAATCGTAGTTCTATGTTTGGGACCGCTCATGTATTTTATTTACTACTGCTTTCTTCAACATATACTCTTAGTTTATCTTTTTCCAAATATCCCATAACTCAAGAAAAAACACTTCAGTAACTCTGCAAAATGTTATTCAATAGTTTCAGGAGATGCCTAACAATTTCAAAACCACAACGTATCATGTCTTATTGAAAGTCCCTACTTTGCTGCAGAAAGGAACTTTAGGAAACTATGATGGACACGGTTCAATACCAACCAGTTAGTTGCTAAGATAGGAAACCACATTAATGTGGCATATTTAAGCTTCCTTAGTACCACGAGATCAAAAATTATATTGATAAAGATTTCAAAAATCTCTGAAATATTTAGAAACACGCATGGCAAAACACAACAATCTAAATTCCACTCTCCTTATGTTCATAATGTGAAACTTAAAAAGCTGGTATCGAAAATAATTATAAGATCTTTTAATTCGGTCTTACTCATTAATTTGTTGCTGCCAATGTAGTAGCAAGAATTGTATGAAGTGGAGATCTTGTGTAGGGTAACTGTATAACATTTATCCACATTCAACTTGAATACAGAACTTTCACACCAAACAGAGATTACACATAAATTGTTTTGAAGCTTAGCTGCACGAGCAACGCTGGTAACCACAGAATAGATTTTCATATCATTAGCATGTCCAAGAACAGGTCAATCGATCCGTAGAAGAAGATCATTTATAAATAACATAAATAACAGGGGACTTAAATTTGAACCCTGTGGAATGCTGGAAGGAAGTATATCATGTTTTGAACTGTATCCCCCAACCAAAATTACTACGTCACAAGGCTACATCAAATCTTATTGTAGTGTCCTCCCACTGAATGTGACAACAAAAATTTGCGATCGTTTCTTGCTTTCGTCATAAGTAAGTAGATAATATAAAATCTTCCCTCTTATAATCTAATGGTGGATTTTATTGCAGCTCAAATTTATTGTGGCTTCACAGGCTCCAAACAGCTATTAGATGGGCTCTCATAGCCATGTGTTATTATGTTAGAAAAATTAGGTGTGACCACCACACGACTTTCTTTAGTTATGTTCCTTTCAAATTATACCAAAATTATTCAAATTTAAGTACTTCTACTCTCTTAACAAATCTGTATAGAATACATAATTTCAGAGATATTTGAAAAACATCGCTGTTTTATAAGAATAAAAGTGTTACTTCCGGTCGAAATTTAGAATTTTTTTAAACAGAAAGTATTTAAAATCAAGCTTTAAATGCTTTTATATCCATAGTGTATTTGCTCAGAAAGCATTACTTACAAGAAACTCGCAAAAAACTGATTTTCGATAAGAGGTAGTAATTTAGAAAAACTATTTTAATACTTTTTTCTCGAATTCAGTTTTGAGTACATTTGACTTATTTATAAATTTGTTTATACTTAGAATTTTAAAATTTCATTCAAAAACTGATTTTCGATAAGAGTACATGACCTACTTCCGGTAGGAATTTCGAGACTTTTTTAATAAAAATTTTCTAAAACTTAATTTTGAGTACATTTGAATTCTTTGTAAATTTGTTTAAACTTAGTAGTTGACGAAATATTGGCAAAATTCGATTTTTTCATTGAAGTAAACTACTACTTCCGGTCTGCCGATTTTACTGCAAATCTAATCAGATCTCAAGAGGGGGATTATGCCCGTAAATACACTCATGAGCAAAAGTACTGCGTTTTTTAAATTTTTTTGTGCTATATGAAAAGTTTTGTTTATTTGTGACTATTTTTGTCACAACATATATACAGTGTGGAAACTACTTATGGAATAAATTCAGTAACTTACAAACTAATGACATTTGTCGAAAACGCTGAAACAGGTCAATTTTTATTTTAAATTGCGCACGTTTTAAATTACTGCACATATTAGTGACGTCATCTTCTTTAGAGCTGTGACGTCATACGCATTTTTTTTAATAGAATGCTATATTTTTTTATAAATTCGTAGATAGTACTATTAAATATCTTTTCAATGAACTAACACAAGTTTACTTTCTTTTCAACAATTTTTGAGATTTTTACATTTTTACGTTCCAACCACAACAACAACAATTATAAAAACGTCAAAGTTTACTAATTTATTCTTTTTTTATCAAAGCAAAATTACTATCTTTCTTGTATTCTACTACCGTCAGGTGCTATCAATTTCATCACACAGTTTTTTCGTGTTGTTTTTTTTTTTTAGTTTTTTATTTTTTTTTAAATGTAAAAATCTCAAAAACTGTTGAAAATAAAGCTAACTTGTGTTAGTTCATTGAAAAGGTATTTAATAGTACTATCTACGAATTTATAAAAAAATATAGCATTCTATTTAAAAAAAAATGCGTATGACGTCACAGCTCTAAAGAAGATGACGTCACTAATAGGTGCAGTGATTTAAAACCAGCGCAATTTAAAATAAAAATTGACCTGTTTCAGCGTTTTCGACAAATGTCATTAGTTTGTAAGTTACTGAATTTATTCCATAAGTGGTTTCAACACAATAATAATATAATGCTTTTTTTAATAATAAGAACATTAAAAAGAACACATTAGAGATAAACAATCGGATCCCCGGTTACAAATAAAGAAGTTTGGTAATGTAACATTTTGTTTATTGTGTTGCTTCGGAGATAATCCTAGGTTATTGTTTTCTCAGACTGTGTTGACAAAAACGTCTATTTAGTAGTATCAGGATGTGGAACGTACGCCTAATTACAGCTATCCGATAGCTGCTCATGTTAATACCTTATCTGTATTGGCTCTGAAGCAAATGAAAATATCGGAACGGTTGGATATGCACACCTCTAAGAAATCGTGCTGCATTGGCATCTGAGCTTAGTGGTCATCTTGCGGAAGCTACTGGGACGAATGTTAGCAGATTTACTGTATCAAGAAAGTTAAAGGAATATGGTTTAAAAGCAAGACGATCTTCAAAATTTCCAGAATTACTTCCACAGCACAGAAGAGAGACAAAATTTTGCTCAAGAACATTTAACCTGGACTGCCGAGCAATGGAGTAATGTTCTATTTTGTGCGGAAACAGAGATTCAATTGTGTCATCCAGATTAGCATAACTTAGCGTACAGGCGATGAAATGAACGTTTTGCACCATGTACTTTGGTGAAAAATATTGCTTTTGGAGGAGTCTTAGTAATGTATTGGGCAGGTATAAGTTCAGAAGGACGTACTGAGCTTGTAGAGGTCATTCAAAGCATGACAGGAGTTTGGTACTTAGAACATAGCCTTCAAGACCATGTTTACCCATACGACGGCTTTATTGGGTTTGATAGGTTCAGATTGCTCCATGATAACGACCGCACATTGCTGATGTACAACAGTATCTTACTGATGCAGAAACTGAGGAAGTTATCTGACCTGCAAAGAGTCCGAATTGTATCCAATAAAACACTTATAGGACTACTTAAAGAGAAAAATTATGAAATGAAATCCGCTTCCAAGAACTCTACTAAGACCTACGAATAGCTTCTGAGGAAAAATGGCAACAAATTCCATACCAGTATATAAGAAATTTGATGTTTGGAATGGGTAGGCATATGAAAGATGCTAAAGGAAGCAATACGCTATATTAAATCTAACTTTAAACAAGAGCCAGCTAATAACAAACTGTTTCATTTATTTAAGGAACTTGTCTTGGTTTATTAATTTCTAATAAGAGCATTCCTTTATCAATTTTACTTTCTGTTGTTACATAAATTCAAATAGATAAGTCATAGATGTTATATTTACTCAACAAAGAAAGAAATAAGGAAAGGGTAATAAATTACTTAACATATTCAAAATATGCAATACTTTTGCTCATGAGTGTATAAAATTTGAAATTGATAGCTTCCGCCGTTTGACCGCTATCGTGGTCACACTCTCCTGACCAGACACTCATAGATAGAGAGAGAGATGAAGAGATATGCATTTTTTAAAACCACTTTTCGGTATCAGGGGTTCTCACAATACTTCCTTATACAACGTAGGGGAAAGTAAAACTAATTTCAGTAACATAATATATCGCGAGATCAAAAATTATGTTGAAAATTTTTTGCTTAAAATGGAATCCTATCAAATTCGTCTATTTGTGATCACATGTCTCAAAATAACCAATAAACTCATCATTTAACTGATAACAACCCTAGGGTAGTTTTCACTTCTGTCATCAAGAGGTTGCTACGCAATGGTTTTGACGCTTATTTAATTTAATTGTATAAAATTTTTCAAAATGTCACTTTCTCGTTTTGGTATTCAAAATAATGAGTCAATTGACAAAATCATTGAAGAAAATGTACCAAAAAATACTATTAATAGTAAAAAATACACATGGAAAACATTTGTAGACTTTTGCAACACCAGGAAATATGAGTTGGATGGAAATCGTACAATTGAAGAACTTGCTTTAATACTGAAAGATTGGGCAGTTAATATGAAAAAGAGAGATGGCATGGACTTTAAGGAAGCTACAGTTAAAACTATGTGGAATGTGACAAGTAAATTACTACAAGAAAAATATTACAACGAGTATAATATCATGATAGACCCCTTTAACAGTGTTGCATTCAAACAAGCCTGAAATGCACGCGACGTAGCACGAAAAAATTTACAAATAGATCCCACTAAACGTAAAACGAGTTCAGTCCCATTAAGTTCAACCGAAATGAACAAAATTATAAACTTTTGGGATGAAAATACCCCTCTAGGTCTCCTACGCAAATTTTATCATATCGCCGCGGTGGAATTGGCATGGAGAGGTGGTGAGGCTGTTGCTTGCTTGGTTGAATATTTTCATATCGAGAAAAACAATGATGGCTCTCCAACTAACAGGGTCGAATACAATCCAGTTTTCAGTAAGACCTGCCAAGGAGGTTCAAAGAACTGCGCTTCTAGTAAATGGTTAGTTCAAAATAGTGACAGCAACGTTTGCCCTGTTAGATTATTTTTAAAATTATTATCGAAAAGAGGAAAAAATATCAAAACAAACAGACTATTTTTAAAACCGAATCGCCATTGGAAAACAGAAAATGATAAGTGGTACGACAATGTACCTCTGGGTAAGAATACCATCAACGGATGGACAAAATCTTCTGCTGAAGCAGTTGGTTTGGATACCAAAGAGAGGAAAATTACCAATCATTCCAATAGGGCAACTGCTGTTAGTACACTTGCTAAAAATGGAATTGACGAACAACAGTTGTTAAAAATTACAGGCCACAACAATGCAAATTCTATAAAACCTTATTTAAATATCGATCAAGAACATCACAATAGAATAATCAATAGTATGCGTGGAAACACATCTTCAGTAACCGAAGCGAATACATCATCATCGAAATATAATTTCTCGAATTGTTCTTTCAATAATTGTGTTTTTAATAAATAATTTTCATTGAATCGCAAAAAATTTTCTTACCGAATATCCCGGGAGCATTGATAAATACTCATAATTTTATCACAACTTCTCAAGCACGTTACTTTAGGTTAACAGCCCTCCGCCTACGGCGTCGGGCTGTTACCAAGTAACGTGCTTTCAAAAACTGTGATAAAATTATTTCGTACTGTTATCAATGCTCTTGGGATATTATAGGTGATAAAAGTTTGCCATGGAATGTAAAACATTCGTCTTAGATATCATTCTATTAAGATAATTCTGATTAAATTATCATGTGAGTTTTGTGTGCTGTGGTGTAAACCATAATTGAAAAAATACAAGATGTCAGAGAGAAAATATAATGACAAATATTAATGACAGCATGACACTTAATGATATAATTTAAGAGAGACGTTTTACATTCCATGGCAAACCTTTATCAATATACTTATTGATCTTAAGGTACAATAATGTTTATACAAATTTCAAAATATAGTTACAGGTATTCAAGATTTAATCAAAAGATTTCATGGAATTTAAATCAAATGTATTAGTATAAAAGCACAATAAGAGATTAAAGGATTAGATTACTACAACTGAAATAATGTTCAAATACAGCTAGAAACGAAAGAAAAACAACAGTGAATGAACCAAAATTGCCACATTAAAAATAAACCAGGCACTTACAAAATCCCTTTTAACGAGACTAAGCCATTTTCTAAACGAAGAAGACATTCCACTTAAAGACCAAACTCGATATTAAAGAACAGACGAAAAAAATAAAAACTGCTGAATGCCATTTGATTAATACCCTCTTTCCGTTTTCCAACACTACCGGGTACGTTAATTGAAATGGAAGTGTGAAAAGCCGGAGCAAACAAATTTGACCTAATGATTTCATAATTTTCATAAAGAATCCACAGCGAAGATGGTAGCCTCAAAAAGACGGTAGCTTAGTTGAAGGGAACAGCATTACGGTTAATCCTGTGGAAAATATGAAATGGTGAGAGGTGGAATTGAGTCGGAAACAAGAGGAGATTCTTCCTGAAGACTGGGTAGGAGGTTTATAACACTCGGTTTCTGACGGCAGTTTGTTTAAATCAAGAGTACTACCCCCACTGGCGCCTCCTTTCGTATTAACAGGATCGACCTGTGACAAATAACTTAATAAAGCAAATTAAAATGAATATGCCTGGGGTTTCAGCTTCTGCGCGTAAAATTGCCATGAAAAGATGGTTTATACACAACGAAAATTATTAAGTTTTACTTACGCATGTAATATTCTAATACAGCATTCATAAAAGTGCTTATACCTGTATAAGTCAGTAAGAAACAGTATAACAAATATATACAGAATGTATAACTACCACTGTAAATAACAATAATAATAATATATTTGTAACGAAGTCCCTTCGTTAATTGTAATTAAATACCATTTTTTATATCCATACCTAATTTATCTGTACATATTAAATTATATATGAGTGATATTTTATCCAAACTTTAGTATCTCATTATCAACACTAAACTTTTCTGTGTATATTGCTGTATTATTCTTAGTAATTCATTTAATAATTTCTTAGCAATTTATTATTTGTATGAGGAAAAGTACCAGCTGTCTACGTCATGATTATTTTTCGCGCGATCTTTTAGCTTCATGTCTCGTATGCAAATTAAATGTATTACACTAGTTTTTGTCTGCATACGTATGCGATGTGGATGATATATAATACCGACTTCCAGCATTGTACATTCATTCCTGTTTCAGGTCTTGAACCGTGAAATCTCCCTTTCCTCTCCGTCTTCAGGCTAAAAGCCGTGGCGACCATCCTCTTAATCTCATTCAGGCATTAAAGCGCCGTGAAGGGATTAAAACCACCCGTATAATCTCATTCAGGCATTAAAGCGCCGTGTAGGGATTAAAACCGCCCGTATAATCTCATTCAGGCATTAAAGTGCCGTGGAGAGATTAAAAATTCCGCCAAAGACGTCCTAAAAGAATAAAATCTTTCCTGGTCAGACTTTTAAAAACGTCGTGCCCAATCCCCACCGGAAATCCATTATTAATATTCGTACACACGTTTTATTCTAGGACCGCGAATGAACGTCAATAACCGAATAACTATAAATATTTGAAATCACCGTTCGACACTCAGATCGCGAATTTTAAGTAAAATAAAGACTACCCCATGACGTAGATAACTAAAGTAAAATTTACGTAATAATTATTTTAACCTCAATAAACGATTACGTATTTGTTTTGTAACTTATAATTCTTCAATGACTATCGAGGAACATGCCAAAAGATAGTAACCAGCGAAAGTCAAATTATTGTTTAAATCTAATGTAAAAGTTCAAACTTTGAAGAACATGCCTTTTGTTTACAATCCGTAATGTATCAAAACTGCTTTAAAGTTATGTGTCAAGTTGACAGACCGCTTTCATGCTTAGAAAATTAAATACATTTCCTTGTGTTGACATTTGTTTCACTAAGACGTTGTTAATAAAGATGATTTTAATTACATATATTATGTATTTATGAATATATGTATGTGTATATGTGTGTATATATCTGTGGATTTGTCTGTCGTAAAGAATAAATATTAGTTAAAACAAGTTATCGTACCTCTTTTCGATATTTTCTTTATGCAAACCTGTCTGCAAGATCTCCCAGTGACCGGTTAATTCGTTATAAACAAAGAAAGAAAATTAATATACTCACCCTGATAATTCTCCCCTGAAGCATAGCCGATGAGTTTCATATTCACAAACTTCAAACAATACCACATGTCTGCGTACCCGCATAGGATCTGACATTAGATAGACGCAGCCGCAGCATCATCTATCTCCGAAGGAACCGACCGAAGCTTCGCGTTGATTGTACGCGTTGGTATTAGCAGCCCAAGGTACACGTGGTAGATAAAGAAGTATATTTCTTAATTAAGTTTTGTGAATATAAGTTCTGTAACAGTAGGCCTAATAAATTATCATAATTAATTGCTCAACAGACATACATTTAATTGCAGGACAAAAGAAATAAGATAATTCGATAACTGAACAATACAATGCGTAATGCATAACAAGCAAAAACACAACTTAATATAATACATTACGAGAAAGAAGAAGGTGAAACAATTTAATACAATATATTCTTATACAGTAACCACACAGTGTCCGTTAACAAAGGCATTTACTAATTAGTAGCGATAATGTAGAAAACTGAATATCCAAATCATCCACTCAAATGGCATTACAATAACTACATGCTCGGTATAGTGGGGAACCCAGTAAAATATTAGCTGTCGCTGATGACTAGTAAAACACATTCTTTAAACGACTTGGATACTGACACAACAATCATAATCTTTGCTAATAAAGTAGGAATATCTATCACCATAGGTCGTGAGTGTAGTGGTTACCTCTCGGGACATGCAGAAATAAACAATGCTGTGCCCCAGGGCTCAGTTCGTGGTCCTATTTTGTTTCTAATATGAATGAATAACCTACAGCTTTCTTTGTCGAATTGTATACCATCACAGTAAGCTGATGATACTACGTGTGTGATATCAGCTCGGACTGTATCTGAGTTATCGCTTAGAGTGAGTGGTATTATCGAGGATATGTCGGCGTATTATTTCGATAACCGGCTTGTAGTAAATAGTGATATCACTAGGTTTATGCATTTTACGAAAAGTAATAATTCTAGCTTCAGTTTATTCGTAAAGTCTAATAATAAATCAATGCCAGAGTCTTCTCACTACAAGCTTTTGGGCTTGACGATAGACTGCTACCGTGGAAGAAACATTGCGCTGAACTGACCAAGAAACTTTTCGTTGTATGCCATCAGCGTCTTGAGGGGAAGTATGACAACGTTTTCATTAAAATCATTTTATTACGCCTATGTAGAATTGAGATGCGTTATGCGCTGATTTGGGGAGGGGGGGGGTTCAGTTCTCTTTGGGAATATTTTTAGACTCCAGAAGCGGATATTTCGGTCATTGTACGGCGTACCGTATAATACTCCGTGCAGACCCATCTTTCAAAATTTTGACTTTGCCTGGCTTGAACATATGTTTCTCATTCAAAATGACACCCTCTTTACCCGAAACTCAGGGGCTCAAGAAAATTTCAATTTCTAGCAAGTCACGTTTTAAAATAAAACTAAAAAATTATTGCTGGGGGCAGCCCTCTATAGTATTAGGGAATTCATGGACTAGGCACACTACTATCGTGTGTCTTAAGAAATAAAAATACAAATAGGAATGAAAACTTGTCACTTTAGGTATTCTTGTGCTTTGTAATTGTTGTTATTTGTATTTTTATTGTCTTGAGCAATTGAATATTGTTCTTTATCTTTTAAAATTCCTTTTTTTAGTGTGTGCTCTTTTCATATTTGTTATATTGTATGCATGTATGAACTGACACTATCAATGTTTCCATGTGAAATTTTTTGACAAATAAATATTACCAAATGCCTTCGCATCTCCAAAGAGTCAAACTAAATTCTTTAAGAAAGACATTATAGCATGTCCCCTGAAAAGAGTGTGAACTAGTTCTTATTTTCAAAAGGGGACACACTAAATTGAGAGAGTATTTTTACAAAAAAGTAAGTGCACATGTACACGTGCAAACGGACAGTGCAAGCAATTGTTACGATGCCCATGACAATCAAAGAATCAGAACGTTGTTTCTCCACATTAAACCGAAAAACTTCCCTTAGAAGTACAATGTGCGCGAATAAACTAAACTATCCTCGCAATGTTATCTATTGAGAAGCAAATGATTCAAGAAATTCTTAATTTTACTGAATTGGTCATTGAAGAATTTATCTCAATAAAATGGGAGACGAATTGATTTTCAACACAAAACGTGTTTGTGAAATATAGAAAGTACTATACATTTATCTACAAAAACAATTGCTTGGCGAGGCCGATGCAGAGTTACTTAATATCTACTTTCTTTGTTCCTTTAATTTCTACGATTTAATAGCCCGAAAAAAAGTATTTTTGGCCGTGGCCCCCAAAAAATTTTTCGCCTCCGGCGATTTGTCAACGACGCTCACTTTTATTCGAAAGTTGTGCACCTCCAAAGTGTTTAACCACGCGCCGCCACTGCGAATAGCAGGAACCAACCAAAAGTTTACCAAAGATCGGCTAAGCTATAGACGTCAAAAGGATCAGGATTGATGTCCCGGGCACCCAGTGAAGATAGTTGTGGGTAATATACTCTCGATGTGGTCTGTACAGATAAAAAGTTTATTCGGCGCCACGTGCTTTCTGGAAACAATACGATTATTCCTTTTGAAGTTTTTTCTAAGTAATGTTATTAAACTTTTATAATTCACTAATATTTGACTTAGACTATTCTTTAGAATTTATTTTCATTTGTTATATGTATGTTTTATTCAATAGTCACACCAATAACACTAAATCTGAATTTCATCATTAAATTTAGATTTTATTCCAGAAATATCTATTAATCCAATTAAATTTTAAAAGATAAAGGAATTCGTAATTTTCAAATAGAAATCCAAAGTCCTGAGAGAGAAACTTTTATTCTATACCCACTGAATTAGAATTCAAAATAAATAAAAAACTTGAATCAGTTTTATGAATTTTTATAAAGCTAGCATTGCAATGAAACAAATTAGTATTTAAATTTTCTAAATAACGTTGCTGTATTAAAAGTGATATGTACTAATAAAATAATTATTTTTGATTTATTTTCTAATTTCCCTGTTTTTGAAGAATATACAGGGATGTTTAAAATTACATATGAAAAAAAGAGCAAAACTTTTTATTATTTATTACAGGGAGCAAGAAATTCCAACTAATTTATTATTTCAAAGAATTAAGTGCAACCACTGATGACTACTTTACAAGGGGGAGGGGTAGTATATTATTTTGGCACCCAACGTGGTGGCTAGTAAAAGATTATATTAATACAAAGGCCTAAAAGCCAGATTGATATTCAGGAATAATGTTATATTTGCTCAAATGATGTCGTAACCGCAGGCTTATGTAAATAGTTCTGACTGGTAGTTATTATAACAACAAAATTTGGTTCATAACCGTCAATATGACTCAAAATAATATATAATTAGGAATATAATGCATTTTTAATATTAATTGCTAAAGTAATTAATTTTTCTAAATACAAATCTGTCGAGATTAAGTTAAAATATAAATTAAACATTGGGTGTTTGATATACATTTAACAGCCTATTTGAAAATGATATATTATTCTTTATATTGTTCGGAAATTATAATTTAAAAATTCTTTTCTAAATTTTTTCAAAAAAACAAGACCATCAAATATTAATATAATAAAAATTATTAAAAACCTCTCTTAAAAATGCTGCAAAGACTAGACTTTTGAAGAGCACTTGAAAAGTTTAACAACGACATTGACGTACTCTTTCAATAAGGAAGTGCGCTTTCAAGTGTTCTGTATATAAATCAAAATGTAAACATTATTCAAGATATACACTCTGAATTGAATTTTGTACTGATACCATGTTATATTGTATTTTTTTATATCAAAGGTATTGATGTTAAAATTATATTGGAATAAATATATATTAATACCAGTAATTGCATAGAATGAGATATGCGAATCTCGACATACCCATTTTTTTGTTTTGTTTAGAAAGTACTGAACGAAACTTTTATAAAAATGGGTGTACAGTTCTTACAGTCTTTAACTGGAGGCATAACCAAAAACCAAAACTTTCCACCACGTCTAATTTTAGTGTTTATATCAAATTCCGCTCGTAGATAAACAATAATATTGTGTTTAGAAAATTTGTTATACAGAGGTTATAAAAATAAATAGATAAGTATAAAAATTAAGCGTAAATTTATCCAAACTACTAAAAACACGGCGTTCAAAACCAGTAACAATCTATACAAATACATAAAAAACAATAAAGATAGTACAGAAAAAATACATAAATCAGGGGTCTATAAATTAACTTGTGGGTCTTCCCGAAGTAGTCATTGCTGAAGGAGCCACTGTGTGGTGAAACAATTGTTCAATTTTTAGTTATTAAAGTGTAGTTCAATAAGTCTGTTTTGTTTGATTTACGTTTATAAAAATCTTGATCTAACAAATACTTGAATGTTTAATTAGTACCAAGAATACAAAAACACTTAACTCCACACAAAGGAAAATCTGATATATCAAAGTTTTGAATAAATAGAGTTATTTCTTCCTTCTTTGTTGCCTGTTGCCTTCTCTAATGAGAAACCAGCAAAAATCTCCCATTATAACGGGATCCCACCAACCTTAATATCGTTTCTCCATTTCTGCAATCTCTTGATGCAACATTTTCCCGTGTTCATCACTCCTTTTTTCTGAATTAACATTAAATAAATCCAGTGTGAATGCAAAAATGAACCTTCAGTGACATTCGGCACCCTAAATTATTATAGTTTTCTAGCAAATTAACCACGATATCTTGGTAGTTTTCAGTTTTTTATTTTTCCCAAAAATATTTGCAAATATTTTTTAAAAAAGTCCATGCTACAAGGTCTAAATCATTGATAGTACGTTCAAAATTTTCATCTTTGAACAACTTCCTAACTTGTGGACCAACAAATATTCCTTCGCCAACTTTCGCATCAACCAGCCTTGGAAACTTTTCCCTCACGTATTTAAAACAGTTGCATTCTTTTTCTAATGCTTTGACGAACTGTTTAATCAATCCTAATTTAATGTGTACTGGAGGCAGGATCACCAAATTAGAATCCACTAACTGTTCAAATTTTATATTAAATTCTCCAGGAACAGTGCTGGCCCGGCCTGGCTATTCCACGGACACAAACGACAACAATATTTGTAAAACATCCTTGCAGTCCAAGTAATAAGGAAATAACCTTAAGATCACCACAGATTTGCCAAAGATGATTTGAATATTGAACGATATTTAATATAGTCGACATACTGTGAAACCTTTCTTTTGTGTTTGTGGAATGAGCCATTGGAATTGATGGTTTCGAGTTACCATTATAAAGTAAAGAACCTTTGAGACTTGTTTTCGACGAGTCGATAAACAATCGCAATTCTGCAGGGATTATATTCAATACTCATTTTATACAAAAGTTGATTTACATCAGCACAGTAGCAGAAATTTCTTTCAACTGTGTAAAATGATCTGAATTTTTTGTGACGATTCTTCTATACAGAAATTCATGTAGCGGAATGTAAAAGATTCTATTCTGTTACTCGAGATCCCAAAATTTGTGATTTCTCTTTGGTTAAACCCAAATCCCGAGTCAACTCATTCAGATCTTATTGAGTAATGAGATAGGGTTTGACACAAAGAACAAACGTCAGATTACTTGAAAATGACAAATTCAAAACATCGTTTATATCTTCATCGTCCGTGCAATTTGCAGAAGGATTTGAATGGAATTGGAGTTGGAAGCTCACAATCAGTTCATTTCAACGGTTTGCTTACAGATGGACTATCTGGATACATTACTTTGTGTTTATTTCTTTTTGAAAACTCTTCAGTTCAGACATGACATGATCTGCTGGTTTGCGCCAAATCATTGGCCTTTCTGATTGGACTTCAGAAGAATTCTTATTTTTGTTCTACTGAGTTATTTCACATAGGTAACACGAAATACAGCATATACGTGCCACCCATGTTTTGTCTTTATTTTTAATTTTGAAGCCAAATTTTCAAAGGCTCCTTTTGCGATTTATAACATATAGTACACAAAATTAACAAAAACTGTCCGGAGAATTTTTACAGCCTCTTGCACGGTTTTCCATTCTTGAAAATCACACGCAATACAACCTGTGGCACTTCAAACTTTCTTAACTAAGTGAATATTCAGTGTCATTTCGTTTGTCTCTTGCTAGGCCGCGTCAACAACTAAACAAGAAATGAATCACTACGCCGCGCCGGCTGCAACCTTCATATATATAAACGTATCGATTCGAGTTTTCATTTTAGTATATACCACGATGACTAATATATTAGAATTCTCTACTTCTCTCTGGAATGCATGACGTCTTATCCTCTGTAATTGCCGCTGCCCTTCACGGAATAGTCGCGAACATGCTCGAGCTCGTTACAATACTTTTTTAATTTTAAATGTTACGTTAATCTTAGTGAAAACAGATAAAAATTTTGTTCCAACATTAAGGAATTTCTCAAAAAATATCCTTTCTTTAAATTTGTACTTTTATCGACACACACTCTAATACTGCGCATGTATATAACATTTTCTAATTATAATCATTATTTATGAATATTGTAATGTTATTTCCTCAGTGCGTCTTGTTACTTACAAAAAGGAAAATGAAATTCAGTCACTGACACCACTCAAATACAAAATATAAAAAAGATCACAAAACAATTAATACAATATGTCAATCAATAATGAATATATATATGTCAGTTTTTTAAATTTAAAAAATGTAGAACCAATAAAGTAGACATTCGACTAATTTCAGCAACATCTTGCGTGGGGACCCTGGAACTAAGTACCAAGTGTTTGATTATTATCCTGTCATAACGTCAGCAAGAAATGTCTACCTCACTTGGCATTCTAGTACGAACAGTGGCGGCCCGTGATTTTTTGGACGGGAGGGCACCTGTGGGGATCTGAGTGTTTAATATCAAAAATTAAGTACAGACAAAAAAATAAACTCAATATGTTATTTAATTAATTTGTTTGAAAATAACATCCATTTGCCGTTTCTTACGATTAGCAAAATGATTAATAACTAATTTATTGAAGTTTTGTATTGATGTCGGTAATTGTTTTTCAATGGAACACATTGCTAAGGCAGATAATCTGCTTTCCTGCCAGGTATTTCTAGAAAACGTTTTTATTCTCTTCAAAGTAGAAAAACACCGATCACTTTCAGCTGTTGTCATCGGTATGGTGCAAATTCAATTCAATAGCTTCACAGATTCGGCTAATGTAGTTGTTAAATTATTTATACAGGTTGTCCCAGAAATAAAAAGACGGAGTAGCAGATATGTAAAGTCCGAACAGAAACAGGCCCAAATATACCGGAATAACGACGAAATTAAAATTTTAATTTTCTATGTTGTTTTTTAGATAAAAAAAAATTACATTACGGACCTGGCACAGAATGTATGTTTATAATTCACGTAAGAATGTTCATTTGTAAATAGAAACGAAGACGCATTCATAGAGAAAAATACGCTTTTATTTGCATAAAACGGGAAAAAACGTTAAATCGTAAAAACATATTTTTTGCGGAATGTGTCTCAATAACGCAGCTATGTAGTCGGTTATTGACCCAGATGGGTCAGCTACTTTCTTGCAGGCAATAAAAGGTTGTTTTTATTTTTAAAATAGGAAGGTTGTTGCTCTTTAATGTGTTCGTAGTTGGAAACAGCTGATTATTCGAATATTCAATAAATCGTATTTTTCTAGCAGGTTTAAAATTAAAGTAATTAATGGTTTGATATTTATTATGAAGTATCTATTACTCCTCCTTTTTTTTAACACAAGTAATATGGTGGTTCTGAAAAGCACCGATTGTGAAAGTGAATCAGGTGGATATTTAGTGCAGGGTCGGCGTAAGGCCAATTGAATTTTTTATTATTTTTTTTCTGCCGTCTGCGCACGAATGAAGACTTGATATTTTGAGGGTACGTTTTTACACAATCTAGCTTCCGATTTCTGCTACTCCGTCTTTTTATTTCTGGGACACCCTGTATAGAAACATTGCAGTAATGTTAGAGCAAATGAAGCAGTTTCAAAATCTAGTCTATTATACAAAACTACCAATTCATGCTTAGAGCAATTAATTCCAAAATTAAAAGTCTTCACGGTCATCTGGAATTCAGTTTCGGTGAAAGAATTTTGATATGTTGAAAATAAGTGTGGTTGAAAAAGAAGAGCTGTAGATAGGTGATCACTAAAGAAAAAGTGTATCCTATTAAAATTACTAAATATACCTGACAAGTTTCGCCGACTCCTCTTGGAAGCCGTGTTTATTAGTTCCACGCTGAAGTAGCGTCTTCCTAGTGGCCATTCATACATACATGCATAAGTATAACGCTGTTCCAACTGTGTCGATATTTTGCATTACTGGTTGGTTTCAAACTCTCTCGGGGCCAACAGTGAATATCAAGTAAATTTTACATAATATCTACTACATATTCGGGATACCTTAACAACTAATTTTTCTAACAAAGTGCAAAAAAAGCCTTGTTTACATAGTACAACACGTTTTATTTTACTAAAATAATCACGTTTATTCGCAATAATTTGCTGTTTATTTAAATAAAAAGTGGAACCCTCCCGGCATTCTGTGCTTTAAAGAAAAACGGTCAGAATGGTTGGAAAAAGCCCTGGCCGTGCACAAATTTTCCAGATAACAGATCACAACAATACGTTCGTGGCACTACCGGTGCCTGCGCCCAGGTTCAAGCTAGTTCCGTCGGTGAATTTGAACCTCTACAATTAAATTTTCACATAATTCAGGAACATATCCCACCGCAATAATTATACTCGGACCCACGATAATTAAGCAAATCTGATAAACAAAAAGAGGGTGGCGGACGTTTTTGTTCGACGATCCGGAGCTCTAACCACGCCACCCTCATTATTAAATCATCTCTCTCTCGGCGGATTCAGAGTTGTTGTGTTAGTTGAAGAACTTTTGTTGCGACCTTTATGAAGAAATTTAATATGTTATCGAAAGAAGTCGAGGTTTAACAAAGTAAATCAAGTGTGCTTACGCTAAATGTTCAACATTGCAAGGAAAAACTTAGACACATAATTATAATTTTCTGTACAATTTCCTTTAATAATATTAGTACGATACGGGAAAGATAGAATCGTGAGTTAACAAGTTCTTCCTCTATTCTAAGTTTTGAAAAAGTTTTATTTGAAATAATATACTGGTTCTACATATGTTCAATATATACCGGGTGTTTGAAATTGCACGGCATTATTGTATGTAATTATTCTCCAGCATAAAATAAACAAAAAAGTCCATATAAACATATGTCTCAAATTAATTTATTAATAAAATATTGGAGCATAAATATATTTATTTAACAATACAACATCCAAAAGAACTGTTTAAAGTGGCCACCGTTTTGTTGAATGCAGCATTCAGCACGACAAATTCATGGCCACAAGCTTTTTGGAGTTTTGAGGGGGTTATTTTGCTCAGTTTTTTACCACGTGGGCGAACTATAGCAAGTGAATACTACACAGAAGTTAATTCCATAATTTCGAATGGCCATCACAGAGCAATGAAGAGGAAAATTGCGAACAGAAGTGTTCTATCATCGTGACAACGCTCTAGCGCCTAACGGTGTATTTCAATGCTTGCCACTCACAATGCTTAAAGTTTTTGAACAAGCCCTCTATTCTCCCCATCTGCCTCCTAATGACTACCATGTATTCCCAAAATTAAAAGAACATTTTGAGAAAATCATTTTCAGACGATGAAGCGGCAGATGAATGGATAATAGAATTCTTCGGAAACGATACACAAAATGTATTAAACTTTCTGAAAGATAATGTTTAAAAATAAAAAAAACAAGAAAATGCGTGTGCTTAAAACCACACGGCAGAAGTGAAAACTTCATCAAGGCGAGGTTAATAATACGAAATCCAACTTTTTTTCTCGTTCTATGTTACATTAGGGTCATACTGCATCGACGAATTCAGTTGCTGAGATTTAGTGTGCTTCCTTTGACGATATTTCTTCACGCGCGCATTAGACAATTCCCTTTTTTGTTTTAATTTGTCATCGATTTGATTTTCTTCATCCATCCTGTGTAACAGAAAAGAATTAAATGCTTATAAATTCGTATATAATGAGCAATTAAAGCAATGCTCTATTCTCAACGTTTCTGTTTTGCATTGGTATACAAATTATAGTAAATACGTGTGGACGTTATTTAACACCCGGAATATACTGATCAGTTTCCGAGTCATCCATATCATTTTAATAAACATGCTAGAACTTACTTGAGCACGAAATATTATATTATATTATTATAGAGATAATGTCTCATACACACACAACAAATTTTTTGGTTAACCGACCGCGAAGTTACCAATTAGCGAACGCAACACAGTCCGCGAAATACAATTTCGCGGCCATTGCTATGGTAGCGGCCGCAATATATAATCGCGTGGGTGTATATAAATAGACAATATGAATACTCGCTTACGAGTCCCGCGCTGGTCTGATGTTAACGTGCCGGCTTCTCACCCGTGCGGCTCGGGATCGAATCTGCTCGAGGACATGAATTTATTTATTCATTTAAATTTTAATTTAATTGAAATTAAATACCTCTATATGATATATTTCTCTCGTTCCCTTAGTCGACTCGAGCCGACCTTACCCGAACGAGCGTTATATAGCCGAGCGTGACGGCTCAGTCTTGTTCAGTGCCCACAATCAATGCAACGCGCCCAAAGAGTTTACACTTCAAAAATGTTCTTCTCAGATTTTTGCTTCCATGTTACGGACAATAACTGTTGTTAAAAATACATGTTTAAGTCTACTTAAAATGCATCGGCCAATAACAATATAAAACGTCACAGATTCTGTATTAACTAATCGATGTCAAATTTTTATCGGTGTAACGAGCAAGAAATTTAATCCGGATTAACTCTTAACATAGCGTTAACTAATTCAAGTTAACAAACTTGACAACGGGTGTTGATGCAACCGGGTATAATTGTTTTATCGGGATGCTCTCTTCTTGGAATTCTCCTGGAAGCATTCTATTGGGTCACATAACTTATGAGAATATCCACAATGATTTTTTCAATCTAAAAGATTAATACTTGTCTGTTGTTAAATTTATATCTGTGTATGAAATTCATTCTATTCTTTAACTAAATCACCTATTTCACCCGCACTTTTACTTGCAGTTCCACCTGATATCATATATGACGACACCAGTGGAGATTTGTCCATAGCAGAAGGAGAAAATGCAACCTTATGGTGTAAGGCTACCGGTCATCCACCGCCCAGGATAGCTTGGAAAAGAGAAGACGGTCAGCCAATTACAATACGGAAGACTGTCAGGGAAACCGTAAAGGGTGAGTTCGATTTTATGTGATGTCCGGATTTTCCGTATCAGTTGTTTGTTCTGTCCCGAAACTTCCACTAATGACGTTATAAATCTGTGCGAATGGCGTCGTGAGGTAAATTCGAGGAAAATCACTATTAGGTAACCGTTTCAACTGTTTATGTTCGATCGCATTAAATAGACTGGGAACTAAGATGTGAAAAGCCGCTCTAAAAGCAGTTTAAATCTTCTACATTCAGGAATAACATAAATTAATCTGTAAAATAAACGATATTAGGTAGATAAATGGTAAATGCTATTGTTTTCCTGCACAAACTTGCAATAAACGTAATATAATGTTATATATAATTTGAGAGAATGGCATGTTTATTGTAAGATTATGCGTAAAATTTCAACGACTAAAATAGACAGAATGTAAATGCAAATGTGTAAGATATGTGAAAATGAGACCAATTAAGCAAAGACAGCCGTTACTACACATTTAGTGTTATTAAAAGGCTTAGATTAATCATAAGCAATGCAATTAACCTCACTACACAAATAATATCGACACAAATGTATAATTAAAAGAGCTCTTGTATACCATTCCTGTGGGTCAATTAAAAGGCTCAGATTTACCTTAAGCGAACATCCAATTTCAACTCACTCATAATATTGAAATGTGTTGAAGATATAAAAATATGTAAATCACATCACATTTGAAAGTGTTAAATATGTACTAGTAACCACAGACATATATGTTTCTACTTTATTTGGTTTCGTCCGTGTGGCATAACTAAAAGATGTGTGTTAATTTAAAAAGTATGTGTCGATTAAAATAATATATGTAGTATTACGTTAAGAATGTCAAACTATAGATGTCCATAATGTAAAACAACAGTGGTCAGCAATGCACTCAGCAACATGTAAATCCCAATTTTTAGCCAGGCAATTAGTAAAAATATAAAAATTCTTTACCGAAATATACAAGAAATGTATTAAAAGTATCAATAATCTTGGTGTAACGGTATCATTCAGTAATAATTAATAATAAATTGACCCACGTGAACATTTACTCTTTTAATTACAACATTTGCGTCGATATTATTTGTGTAGTGAGTTTAATTGCATTGCTAATAATTAACCAAAAGCTTTTACTAACACTACATGCGTAGTAACGACTGTTCTATGCATAATTGGTCACATTTTCACGTATTTTACACATTCGCATTTACATTCCATCTATTTTATCCACTGATTTTTTTTAGATGACAAGTGGCTTTCCAGTCGTCAATTTAATATTAGTTACTTTTGAATCATACCGCTACGCTAAGATTATTGATACGTGTAATACATTTCGTGTATATTTCAGTAAAGGATTCTAAAGAATGAGTTATCTCCGCGGGGAATTTAGACTGTAACATTTTCAGAAATGATATTTTGAATCGGTTTCTTGCCTATGATAGCCACTTATTAGGTGCATCTTTTAAAATTATTTTGACGAAGCACCATGTATATTATTACACTTTTGTATCCCCGTATAATTCTTAGTCAAAAAGTTGTGAGATAGTACAGGCCTAAAACTTAAGGTTTTTGACTTATTACCATTTTCTTGAAAATTCAATGTTTTTATAAAATTATATTTCTCCAAAACGACGTATTAAATAGACGCAATTTTTGGTAGTGTTGTTTATAATAGATGGTCTTAATGCAAATATATTTTATTTTTTGAAATTACTAATTAAATTTGCAGAAAACTGGATTAAATTTTGCATATCACATCTTTGTCTAATAGTGAATTTTTTCAAATTGAACACCTGTATATAGATTTCTTTTTTAAATTGCTTGCTAAATTTCGGAAAACATATAAGACGTTATTATACAGAGTGTCCCAGAAATAAAAAGACGGAGTAACAGAAATCGGAAGCTAGATTGTGTAAAAACGTACCCTCAAAATATCAAGTCTTTATTCGTGCGCAGACGGCAGAAAAAAAATCGCCCGGCCTTACGCAGACTCTGGACTAAATATCCACCTGCTTCACTTTCACAATCGGTCCTTTTCAGGACCACCATATTACTTGTGTTAAAAAAGGAGGAGGAATAGATACTTCATAATAAATATCACCACCTAGAAAAAAATAATTACATTCTTGATATTTACTGTAATAAAGGCTAGAAAAACTAGGATTTATTGAATATTCTAAAATAATAATAATCAGCTGTTTCTGACTACAAACACATTAAAGAGCAACAACCTTCCTATTTTAAAAATCAAAAACAATCTTTTATTGTCTGCAATAAAGTGTGTCGCCCATCTGGTTCAACAACCGACTACATAGCTGTAATATCTAGACGCATCGGGCAAAAAATATGTTTTATATGAATGAGTACGATTTAACGTTTTTTTCCTGTTTTATACAAATAAAAGCGTATTTTTCTATGAATGCGTCTTCGTTTCTATTTACAAATGAGCATTCTTACGTGTATTTATAAACATACATTCTGTGCCAGGTCCGTAATGTATTTTTTTATCTAAAAAACAACATAGAAAATTAAATTTTTAATTTCTTCGTTATTGCGGTATATTTGGGGCTGTTTCTGTTCGGACTTTACATACCTGCTACTCCGTCTTTTTATTTTTAGGCCAGCCTGTATTTAGAATGACTATTACTGAGCTACTGAGTTTTTTGATATAATTTTACCAACTTTAAGTTTTTTTATTCGAATACAGTATAGTGAGCCATTTATTTGTATGTATTTGCCGTAAAATTGACATTTGACAATGAACGACATTTATTAAGTTGCTTCTCAGATTTTTTAGTGATTTTTTCTAAAAATAAGTCTAGAGATATGATTTTTGTATGCATTGGGGTAATGATGAAAAAGGATATATCTTATTTACAATACACTCTATACCCATAATAAAATTCAAAAAACATGTAGAATATGACACAAAAAACAAATTTTAAAAACAAAATATATTAATAATTTGATTTTAATAGCTGTGGAAACAGAAATAACAATAAATATGAATATTAAAAAAGCTAAAAATTAAAAGCGTTCAATTTCACTTTTAAACGTGTTTGGATATGCTTCCGAAATGAGAAAACGATATTAATAAAGTAGTACTTATATTTCTAAATATTTGTCGAATATATTCTGTTTTTTTTATTTTTCAGTTGCCTAACGAAAGATTTACTATCTTCTTTTGTAATAGTGGTAAACGTAACTGTATATATTGCCCAAGATATCAGACTTCATTCTTGAATTTAAATTTGGTGTAACAAAATGTTTTAACAAAAAGAGGCTGTGTTAACAACTACTTTCACGGAAGTGAATGTTGGTGGTATCTAGATCGCTGTTATGATTTGAGTAGGCTGCATAATAATCCAATTTACATGATTGTGTTTTACGTATGGCATCACTAATGTGTGCATATCTTCAGTGTGACCAAGCATCACAACATCACATCTATTGAACTTGTACCATGCCACTCTTACGCCTGAGTAAATAATGAATATTAATTATTAAATATTATTAATATTTCTCCTAATTGGAAACACGAACTAAAATGTGGGCATTCAGTTTCTATAAAACGGACTAAATTTTAACGCACTAGCTTTCAACGGTCGCGGAGTATTAACGTAAATTATCCACCAGTTGAAAATTAAACGGCAAAAACTTTTATGATTTTGCATTCGATCGTGTTATGTTCACGCAACGCCGACCATTAAAGATTGAATTAACGTCATAAAATTTAATTAAACGATTTCTGTCAGTTGACCATTGTTCCTCAATGAGCAATCGATGTTTGGGATATATTCATTTTCGTCGCATATAGCCGTACGCAACTGCACTCGCATAAAATTCAAGCAGTATTCGTAGGCAAACGACGAAACCGCACTTTATGCTCTAATAAGTGAGTACAATGGCAAAAAGCAGGTACATATATAGTGAGTGTATTTAATTGATTTACACATCAGCTTTTTGTGTTTTAGCGAATGTTACATTTCACATCGATGTGTTTGTGAGTTATTCTTTTATTTGAAGGAAAGTACTAATTTATCTACTCAACCAATGATTTTTCGACGTACGACTAATTATCGTTATTGCAAAACGACAAATCAAGCGGAAGAGGGTCAAGTAGCTCGAAACGAGTCATTGATTCGATTTTCGGTGGCAAAACATTGTTTACGTTTATTTCATAATAATAATAACAGTAATAATAAATATCTTGCGGTACACCTTGCACTAAGGCAAGGGGAGCAGAGCAAATGCCATTTAATCTTTCCACTTGCATTCTACCATTTAGATAATTAGTCATTCATTAATGTGAGAGTGATATTATTAAAGCCGATGCATTTTAAAATATAAAAATGTGTACCATACTATATCGAATGCCTTGTTATAATCAAGTAATACCAGACCTGATATAAGATTTTGATCGGAAGCCGTGATCAAATCGTCAGTTGTCGACTGGAAAGCTGGTGCACAGCTATATCCTGCCTAAATCTCGACTGAATGCAGGTCAAAATTTTCTACCTTTCATAAAAAAACCGGTATTTCTGCTGCTAGAACTTTTCGAGACACCACCGCACACCACTAGTAATCGGGAAACACCATTATACATGTATTAATTATGTGCATGATAAAAGGCAATATACAGGTGGCATTGATAAAACTACAATACATAGTACCACGCGATAGAGAACTATTAAACACAAAAAATTCTTATACATTAATGTCCGATCGCTTTTTGTTTCCAAGATACAGGATCCTAAAGTTTGTCAGCATTTTGTTTTACTTCTTCCCTTCGCTGTTAACTTATTTATTTCAATAATTTATCAAAATTTGTCGTATTGCTTATTTAAAAAAGAAACCTTTACATACTTCATTGTAACATTTATTTCCATTCAATAGCATATAACAATAAAAATCGCTACTTGGTCGACATGAACTTTAAAAATAACATCACTGCAAAAAAACTTCAAGTAAATTTAAAAAATATTTTTAAGATAGGGGAGACCGGGGCAGGTTGTAACAAAAAAAGTTATGGTTTTTTATCTTAAAAATGTCTTCCCCAATCATGAATTAATTTGCGTCACCTATTACTTACATCTTTGGTGAACTCCTTGAGTATAAATACGTGACAGAATCTTAGGCAGTTAGACGTCTAACTTCATTTCTAATAAAGCTGTAACAATGTTACAATATACCCCAGTCGGGGGTAAAAAGTAACAACAGGTGGAGTAAATTGTAACGCAAGTTTTTTTATTCTTGTAAACATACCTATTTATAAAAAAAACAATTCTATGAAAATAACTTTCAATATAGGTATAACATTGATATACACGAATTTATTTATCATTTTTTATTCACTGTCAGAATCGCAAATGTGGCAGATATAGGGTCTAGTTCCGGCAGTTCAGTCTTCATGTGACCACATTTTGCAGCGGCGGCACATTATTCAAGATTCATTTGGTTTGCTGTTGGTGTATGCTACAGTACAAACCAAGCAGAAGTATTGGCCTATTTTTCACTTTCTTTACTTTTGTCTTCTTAATTTGTTTCTGTTTCCTTGATTTTTGACTTTGTTCTTCTTCCAGTGACATTTTTTTCTGGTGTGTCAGTTAAAACTGCAGATTTCTTTTTTTCTACCTCTAGTTGTTGCCTGCCGAAGTCCACCTTTAGGTAATGGTCGAACAATTTCTGGAGAAAAGGCAATGTTGTATGTGGAAGTGCTTGGCAAAGTACCAGAAAAAAGCTTAGATGTGGATACTGCAGAACATTCTTGAGGTAGGTCAACTAATGCTGTAGCAATAGGTTTCATCTGGGAAGACAAAGATGGTATTGGTGGCGGTAGTGTTGGTGACGGTGGTATTGTTGGTAGTGGTAGTGGTTCTGGTTGATATGTTACAGTAGATGGTAAAAATTCATCGTCGCCAAAAATTTCTCTGTTAAGAGGTTCAATACCACTGACTCTGAAACCTTTCATAATGTTTATGGGAGTGGTTGCCAGAGGTAATGCATCTCGAACCAAAGAAGGAACGTCATATATTGTCATTGACTTCCTGGGGTAGGTTCTCATCCAACTATCTTGAGCAGAAGATAAATATTTTTTAAAAGGACCATATACGCTTCTATCTAGTAGTTGTAAACAGTGAGAACAATGAGGTGGGAAGGACAGCATCACCACTCCGTTTTCTTTTGCGTAGTTTATAGTCTTTATTGCTAAATGTGACTCGTGGTTATCTAGTAATAAGAGAACTGGGTTATTTTTCGATGGCTTTACGTGAGCGACAAAGTGTTCCATAAATTTGTAGAATTCTTCAGCCGTCATTCATCCAGAACCATTGGCTGCACCGATGGACCCTGGAGGAGCATCCCTAATAAAATGATCTTGGAATTTTTTCCCAGGAAACAAGAACATGGGTGGTATGCAATTTCCAATTGCATTTACAGCAACACACAAGGTGACAAGTACCCCTCTTTCACTTGAGGTAATACCATAAAAAATTCTTTTGTTATGTTTTTAAGAAAATCCTCATATAAGTGTTACTTATAATTAGTATAATGTTTGAAAATAGTAACTTATACATTCTTCATGAGATTGGGATAGTTATAGAGGTTTTTAATAACATACATTTAATTAAATACTTGTACTGAGGGTTTGCTTAAATCTGTTTGACTTCTTTAATTTTAAAGTAATTTAAAAGTTAGTCTAAGTACGAGTATGACGATAAACAATTTTATGACACCGAGCGACTGAGATATTTTAACTGTTGTTAATTCATGAACTTCCAAACTTTTCATTTTATGAGTTTTAAAATTTTAATAAAAATTACTTATTTGTGAAAAGAAAATATTAGATATATAATATTAGATTAGAAGTAACTCTCTTCGATTAATTTTAATTATGCTATGTGTAATTAAGCCATGGCAACTCATATTTTTAAGTCGTAAACGGGTTTATTCAGATATAATATCCTATAACTTTTCAATGACATATAAATATACAGGTTGTTTCATTTAAATTTTTTTAAGATTTTTTAACTTTAGCGAATGATATGAAATTTTAAAGAACATGCGTAGATATGTCGAAATAAACATTAATTTCACGTACATAGCATTGTTATATTGATGGCATCAGCCTCGTATGATGTGAATCTTATTGATTTTATAATTCTGTGGATATGGGAACTATCAACTAGCTTAAAGAGAGAGTTGTGTGTGTAGCGTTCGGACAATTTTAATCTACTATTCAATATGACAATTCATCTGACTAATTTGTGACAGTGAGCATGGAAATTGCTTTAATGTTTTCTGAATAAACACACAACATCTTAAGAATATACAAATCATGCAATTTGTAATTAGAGGGTAACACTTAAAGAACTAAGTGTCTGCATGTGTATATGAGAATGCAATTTCAATGTGAGTTTAGAATACGAGACTACAATATGTTTTGTGGTTAATTGAAATTTGTATCTTTACAGTTGTATGTTGAATACTGAAGAAGAGAGTAGAATAAAATTTTCGAAAGGCCGTAAATATATTCGAATACGCTGTACTCCAGATGGCAGAGTTTAGATGTCAGAAGAATCAGAACCGTTGCAATGGGTTGCAGATTTGCACATATTCGGTGTTAATTTGCTCTTTCGACATCTTCCTATTTAATTTAACAATGAAATAATACACAACTTTAAATTCACTCGTACGCCACATGATATATAAATTTAATCGATTAGAGTATTAACGGACACAGTAAAACTAAATAAATCTGAGCTTTAATTTTCTAAAGGGAAATAGTGTAGCGTCCAGCCACTGCTTGTCATTTTATATACGTCGTTTTTGTCGATGAAGAGTGTACGGTCGGTAATTCACGCTCGCCGCGCGCCCTCCAACAAATAATATCGAAACTAAATGGACTGTAACCGGTATCCCATTAACGACGTGTCGTTACAACACTGACGGGATGTTTTATGGACGTCCGAGTTCTCCTATACAATGTTAATTGCAACTGTTGCAATTGTCCAGTTTTGATTTGATCGACGGCGTCAATTTAATTACATATTTTGCCTCTTCAACGATTTTTCTCGCTCATTTATTTGTTTTAATTGTAATTGATGTTTCTCCCTTGCTTACATTGTCATTAATGTTATATATATAGGAAGTATTACGTCCTTAAAATATAAAAGTTTCCTATAAAGATCGTAATAATTTTAGATTATTGTTCACGAAAATTATAACTGACACATTAGCATACAAAATTCCATGTGGATATTGAAATGTTTCCTGTATATACGTCAAACCATGCAATATTTATCGAATAGATTAAGCGGCCACAAATACGCTAATAGCCTTCGCTTTTAATGAACGTGTCAGTAATACAAAATATAACATCAAATTTAATGAAACAAAAAATATACATTAACGACAAAATAACAGAAGAAGAAATACTTTCAAACTTCTTCTTGATTTCCAGCTAACCTTCCATCGCTTATGTGGCCTTCCCGGTGCTCGATCCCCTGCTATCTTTCCGTCTAGTGCTACGCGTGGCAATCTGCTCTCGTCCATTCTCCTAACGTGATTAGTGATCGTACCATCCTCTTCTTTTTGTCCCCCCATGTCACCACGTCCACTATCCCGCACTGTTCTCTGATATCTGTGTTTCTTATACGGTCTTTTCTGGTTTTGCCAACGATAGTTCGTAGTGTTTTCCGCAACTCTTATAGTGCGTTTCTATACCGTAAGTCATGACGGGCCTTATAAGGTTTTGAAGATTCTCATCTTGCTGTCTGTTTGCATATCTTGATTCGACCAAACTATCTCCCTTAAACATCCTAATAGCGATGTCGCTTTATTAATCTGGTTCCTTAGGTCTTTGGCTGGGTCATGACCACTGGAGATATCAAGTCCGATGTACCTAAACTTGCTCGATAGGTTTATGTTCCACAACAAGTTTGCATCTGATTGGTTATTTAGCGATTGTCATGGCTTCTGTTTTGTCAAGTTCAGTTGTTGGCTTGTTTGATAAAATTTAAAGAGCTGTGTCTGCAGATCGTCTTCCGCATCAATATGTTGAACAAGAATGGGCTCAGGCTCTCTCCCGTCTGATTTCACCCGGGGCGTTGGGATATTGGCAGTTGTATGATCGCCTGCTTTAATTTTTGTCGTGTTGCCCGTGTTTAGTAGTCGGAATATTTTTACGATATTGGATGGCCTTCTCTTGTTAATTAGTAGTCTAGCTATGTCTTCCAGGCGTACTTTAGCAAAGGCTTTCGTCAAGTCGTGAAACAAATTCAAATAAAAAAACGCAACAATGCAATAAATGATTTTAGGCAAATTTATAATGAATATAAATGTGCTAAAAAGTGAACTTTAGAAAGTTTTTATAAAGAAACTTATTGCATACATGCCCCTTGCAAATTACTTATTCTATGCGGATTTATGTGTAATATAAGAGTATTTAGACCTCGAGTTGGAACAAATTTTACACAATAAATTTCTAAATTTGGACCGGAGTAACACTTTTACTCAGAGGTTTACTTTATTAAGAAAATACAGAATTTAAAAGTTAATTTGGATCCACTTTTGTATAAACATTTCGGAACACACATGCGTATAAGAGTCGTGTGGTGTCCATACCTCATTTTTTTAATTATCAAAACGATATTTACTTTAGAGCGCCAATTATTTAATCTCTCATCAGGGCTTAGATTTACTTTTTAATCAAGTTCTCTTTTAATTCACTAATTTTATGAATTAAAAATATATGTGATTAAATTCTATTCTTCTGTATTTAAACACAAGATACCGTTATACAGATTAGTTTGACATAGGAATGAAAATAAAATATATAATACTTTAT